>OY728128.1:1599688952-1602188952 GCA_963277665.1 Viscum album
ACTCCCATATCAAATCTCAGGTCTCTAACAAACCTGAGGCCCCTTATAAGTGACCAAATTTATGAAACTTTTATCAATAATATATTAGTTAGAGAAAAATATCTCAAACATAATTTAATATCATAGAAACACATAAAATTAATCCAAATTTTATTCCACCTGAATAACCAAAACACTTTTCATATTCACATTCAAATACAAATAAAACCAAACACATTTTTATAATCAAATATATAGATTTTGGCACATATTAAAAAACCGGAACTCCAATTTTTATTCACTTTCACTATTTATTTAATAAAAAAATACAATATATTCATTTACCCCTATAGTTTTTATTTTTTATCACATCAAATTAAGATTTAATAATTCCCATACCACTTTACATCACACATTTACCATATTTAAGTTTACCAAAACACACAAATACTTTTTCAAATTGATTTGGTGTATTTATCTACCTGGACATGAGTATTTAAACCCATTTACATCATATTACAATATATATTTCCAAGGAAAACAATTATTTTACCAAATAAAAACTTTACAACAACTCACTGAAATTCATATAATCACAATATGAATTATTATAGTTATAAATCACAAATAACACACCAAAAAACATCACGTAAACATCATTTTTAACCGATGTTTTTTCACTATTAATAACTCTATCAATGAATACATCACTTACACATTTTAATTATTCATTCTATTCATTAATTAAAAACTTAAATATCTCCATCACATAAACAGGATTTTAGAATATAAAATTATTATAAAAATAATTTTAATTTATTTTTCAATAATATAATTAATTTTCAAAATAAAAAAACACACAAGAAGTCATTAAATCATAAAATAATACATAAATAATATATTATCACAAAATAATCACCCAAATAAATAAATATTTCACCTAACTTTCACTTGTTTCACAATTATCATAAGGAATGGATCCTTAACTCCTCTAAGAACACAATAATCCAAGGAAAACATTGTACCAGAAGCAATGAAAATATATTAGGACAAGACAAAAGTTACACATCATCTATTTCATGAAAAATGATAGGGTTTTGAAGAACTATATATGAAAGATATAGTGTTGTTCAAATATCAAAAATCTAAATTTAGACAAAGAATAAATAAATATAAAAAATCATGATTAAAGAGATATATTAGGGCATTCATAGTTTATCAAAAATGATCCATAAAACAAGGAGTCTGGAATTGCTCCCCAAATTCAACAATATAAATAATTATGATATCCCACTATTTAAAAAAATCACTCAGGAGGTTACTAGGTACATAATCGCCCCCACTAGGTACCTGGGGCTAACCCAGGTGCTCCACCCTACTATCGCCTCCATCAGATACCTGGTACCCCATACTGGGTACCCATTGGTACCTGGTAGGTGAAATCTAGGTTGGTCTAAAACTTCACTCACCTTTCCTATCCTACCTTCAACATGATACCCAAATTCAAAATAAAATTAAGCTCAAAATATATTCAAATACATCAAAATTTAAATCAACCACATACATCAAAGATTGAGTTCATTATAGAAACAATCCATAAATAGATTATGAAAGGTCTTTGGAAATTGGAACATAAAAAAATGTTTCTAGATAACTTTATAAATATACACAAATATCATGTATTATTATATATACCATGCACTAATCATGTATTATGCATTATTCCATCATATGAATGATAAATTATTACAATGAGGGGTTTCTGAAACCATGAATAATTCAAAAAATTCTAAAAAATAAAAAATTTATCATTTTTATTCCAAAATCATTATCTTAAAAAATTAATGAAAAAATGAAATGTGGGTGTTATATATATTTGGTTTTTTTTAATTAAATGAACAAACCACATATCAATTTGATACAATATGTGGCCAAAATTATTTGGAATTTTTTTTAAAATCAAAACATTTTTTATGTTCAAAATGTGCTTCAAGCAATAAAAATGGAGAAATGAGATTAGGTTGTGATGAAATTTTGGAACAGTCATAGTCGATAAATTTCTGACTCGTAGAGAAAAATATCATGTTAATTTTACATTCAAGTTGTTCAGAATGATCATAATTGTATTTTTAAAAATATGACTCTTTTAAATTCAAAATATGTTTTAAATGATAAAATACAAAATAATGTCATTTCATATCACGAATATTTTGGATAATGATTTACGAATAATTTTATGACAAATAGGGATAAACCACACTTTAATCTTATGTGAGATGTGGTTGAAATTATTAGAAATTCATTTTTACAAAAGTTAGAAATGTGATTCAAATGGTAATAACTAAACAAATTACTTCAAACATTCATCAAAATGTAATACAATGATTACCAATTATTTTTTTAAATATAGAGACAAATTGTACAATAAATTTATATGCAATTATTTTGAAATTATTGAAATTTCATTTTTTTTCAATATAACTAATATTTAACATAAAAACATGCATCAAATTATCACAACTAAATAAAAAAACTCAAAATGTTGTTAAAATTCATGAAAATAATAATTCGTTAATTTTGGACACATAGAAACAAATCACACATCAATTTTATCTTCATTGTTGTTGAAATTATTTGATGTAAATTTTCAAAATTATAACCCTTTTAAGTTTAAAAAATGTATTAAATGATTATAACCTGTAAAAAACTCTAATTTTAATGGAAACTTAGAACAATGATCATTGATTAATTTTTGAATTGTATAAAAATCACACATATCAATATAATGTTTGATATGCATAAAATTATAAAAAAAATTATTTTTGAAAAATATAACTCTTAATTTCTATATATGCATCAAAAAATTTAAACTAATAAAATTAGGTTGAGTTGTTATGAAAATTTATGATATTTATTATGGATTAATTCATGGAATTTAGGAATGAATTAGGTGTCACTCTGATATTCGATGAATGAAATTATACCCTTTATATTAAAAATGTGTTATTTTTATTAGATAATATATATGGTAAATAAAACAAAATCAATAGACAATTTCAATTTTTTAATATTTCAATATTCTTTATATTATACTATTTTGTCTTTTAAATGTTATTGCGTTTTAAAAAACATGACCAAATATGAGTATGGATTGATATTTTTTAAAAACTTATTTGTTTATAAATTTATAATGTTTTTATATATTATTTATAAGTTTGATAATATATAAAAAATCAGATAACTATAATGCCCCTTCTGAAGATTGTTATAGGTATTTTTAATAGATACCACGTGAGGGTCACAAGAAAAAAAATCATCAAATGATAATGGACACTACTATATAATAATGGAAAATAGATCCTAGATTTTATCATTTCACCTTATAAGTGCTTATAAAGTATGCCTTTATTAGCATTTTACTTAGTGCTGAAAAATATTTCTCTATTTATTTAATGTGAAATATTAATATATTTTTATTATAATAAAAGATATGTAACTTTAATATTTAATATGAATTAATTAAATTTTAAACATTTTATTAATTTTCATATGAATTTTAATATATTATAGATATTATTTTACATATAAGACATATTATATATAAAAAACAATTAATTTCATTCTAATGTAATTAATATTAACATAGACAAAAACTTTAATAAAATTAACATTATATGCATTTTGTATTTATATATACATATGTGTGTTTTGGTTTCACCAATTACACATATATGTACTTCACACACACATACACACAAAGATATATATTAGTATAGATGTGAGATCATATATAAAATTCAGCATTTGATTCAATTAAAAAAATTATAAAATGAATGAACCTTTTATACTCAAAAAAACATTCAAATGTAATAAATATTATTTTTTATATAAATTTTAACATAAATATTATTTATTTATATATGCATACATTTTATACATTTTATAATTAGTAATATTTCTTAAAATATTAAATATTATTTATATTACTATAAAAATAATTTTCATTGCATACATAATTCAAAACTGGCATTTGGGGGTGTACCCAAGAGGTAAAGGCTCCACGTAATCCTATATTATACCCGAGTTCAAATCAGGGTGGGAACAAATTTCTGTAGGGACTGTAGTAGTACTGTATCACTGTAGCATTGTGGGTATTGTAGTAGTTACTGTTGCAGTAGTACTATTCATCCAAAATGGGCTTTAGGACCATTGGGTCGTCAGGCCATCAAGGAGGTGGTGACGCAAGCACGATGTGTAGGTGGTGACACAGACATGATATAAGAAGGGCCTTTAGATCATCCAATGGTGTTCTTACGAGCCATGTAATGGGTTTCATGCCCATAGGGCCTTCAGGCCAAAAATATATAATTTAATAAAAGCGATTAGTTTGGTAGGTTATCCCTTACGGGCTATGAGCTGCCTTTCAGGTCTCTGTGTGTGCGGTGTGTGTTTGTGTGTTTGAATATAATTGTATCCCAAGGCACCCAATATAATATAATTCATAAATTTTTTGAAATGCAATATTTAAATTATAAATAAATAATAATGAATAGTATACATAATTTTTTTAATACAACTAATAATAAATTTAATTAATAATTATATTCAAATAATTAGTAAAATATATTTTAAATCTTTTTAATTATATATAATATTTGATAATAAAATTAAAAAAATTATAATTAATGATATATTTTTAAAACTATTAATTCATTTATGTAAATAATAATATTTTTCAATATAATTCATAAATTTTAAATTAAAATAATAATTCATATTTATTTTCATATATATAATTATATACATCTATATAATTAGAAATTATTATAAATATTTCTGTTTTATACAATTATTAATATTATAAAATTTAATCATACTATTATATAATAAATTAAATATATATCCTAAAAAATATTTTTTTATTTATAATCTTAATAATATTTTTAAAAATATAATATATAATTGTAAAACATAATTAATAATTATTAATTTTAGAAATAATTAATAATTAATAATATTTTTGATATGAATAATATTATATATATATGCACACACATCTAGAAAATATAAATCTATTTAAATATAATTATTAAAAAATTAATTTTAATTTTTCATTTTTAATAATTAATAATATATTGTGAAAAAAATTATACATTTATATTTTTATGTAATTTATTAAAAATATAATAGGATTAATATGTATTTAATATTTATTAAAATATTTTTTTATTTTTTTAAACATAATAAATAGTAAATTTAATATTTATATTTAATTAGTAATATATTTAAAATAATACTCTATAAATTGAAATATAGTTAAATATTTATTCATTTGTATAATTAATAAAATTTTAAAATATTATTTAAAAAATTAAATACAATTAATAATTATTAATGTTATAGATATATAATTGATTTTGTCTATATTTATATAATAATTTATTTATTTATAATGTTTTTATTTAAATATAATTTTTAGTATTTTTATATTTATTTATAAATTTCGATAATTAATAATATATAATAAAAATTATTTATACATTTATATAATTAATAATATATTTTAAATGAAATTAATCAGATTAAAATATAATTATTACTTATTAATTTTTTTATTTAATTAATAATATATACATATTCAATTTTTTTGTTCTTTATTCTCACTAATAAGAGTGTTGTTAAAGACATCTGTAAGATTAAATAGCTCTTTAGGGAAATTGGTGTAAGATTAAAATGACTCATTCCAAACAGTTCAGTCGTGGATTTAGAGACTGAATCCATGACTTCAAATTTATTAATAAAAAAGAAACATACAAAGAGGAGAACATGTCAAACATGGCACAACTTTCCAACACCAAAAAAAAGAAGTAACTTCCTACAATTCCCTATAGTCCCTAAATTCTTAGGATATCTTCTTATGCCCTTTGGGTATCGTTCCCTCTGCTAGGTATTGGCCTGTTGTAGGAGAACACGATCCTCTTACGATGACGATTCAAAGGATTCTTCTAGGGTGTAGTAGTTCCTAAACTTCCAAGAGAGATCCTAAAATTCCATCTTCTTGTTAGATCGAAATCTATCCTCTATGTTATTTTCCAATGACTTCTCCACAAGTAGGTATCCATTCAAACCAAAAACATGTGGTTTCATTATGGAGTAGGTGAAATTAACATGCAATAAAAACCAATCTTCCACCTCCTTACTGAGGCCTTCAATATGCCTTTCACCTTCTATATCATCTGAAAGAATTATATGAGAATATTTATCATGTGCAGTGACACATTCATCATTTGAATCTCTACCAAAAAATCCATATACATTTTCCCTATATTAGAAAAATTGGATGGGTAATTCCAACAAAAATTCATATTTCCCACATCATACCTATATAAGAGACCACTAGATGGAAGTTCCACATGCATGGGAAGTTCCTGAGCAGGAGATGTATATACCAACTCAGGTGTAGACACACCTGCCTTAGATTTCCAAGGGAGGACCAGTTGGAAGCCCTTTTCATCCACAAATATTTTCTAACCTTTAAGCATAGACACCATTTTATCCACATATACATGACCAATATATTCCTAGTATATTTTATCATTGATAGAAAAAGATCACGCATTTATTTCTCTTCCATGCATAAGATTATGAGGTTGTTCATGAGAAATACCTTTAGGCCTAACCTAGAGATATCGATCACCCTCTAGCAGGTTGGCTGGTGAGAGTGAAATAGCTTGTGATCCACCTTTAATAACAACAATTCTCTTTAATGTTATTTCCACCTTTAGTACTAATAAAATATATTTTTATTAGCATTAAAATTAACAATGATAAAACTTCACTATATGAGCACCTATTTTTTTAGTGCTCATAAAATATATTTTTATTAGTGATTTTTAAAATGTTTTGATAAAGGTTTAGGATTATTTTTTAAATACCCTTAATCATTCTACCACTCAAACTTCTTCCTCATTCCTTCATAAAATCAGGATTTTCTGGATATGTCTACCCAATATTTTTGTTGATTTGAGTTCAAAAACCTAAGGTAGGCGATTAAAAACTTTTTTGAAATGAGTAGTGAATCTTTCATGTTTTCTTTTCTTTAATAAAATTTTGGTTACATCGATCGATCTATATTCACAACCACTATTAAATAAGTAAACATACATTTTCTTTTTTACTTCCAAAAAACATTTTCTATGGTTTGACTTTAGGAACTGAATTTTATGATTTCTCAACCAATCGTGTATTAGTTATTCAGTGATTTTTTAGTTGTTCTTCATGTAATCATTTGTAAATATGATAATTGATTCTCCGATTTTTTTTATTTTTCTTCTCATAACTACCATCAAATATATATATATATATACATACACATATATATACATATCCACACACATAGAGAGATATATATATGTGTGTGTGTGTGTGTGTGTGTGTTATTGTTTAGTTCTTAGAAGGGGAGGGAAACCCTCTCATTGTTAAGGCATGGGCTATGCTCAGCAAGACCCTTCTTTGTTGACTTTACAACTGCACCCCGGATTTTATAGAATCTGTCTCAGAAATTCATAATTTTTTTGGGAGGTATTTCTAATAAACATTAGTATATCTTCTACACTGTCAA
This sequence comes from Viscum album, assembly GCA_963277665.1. Lineage (NCBI taxonomy): Eukaryota > Viridiplantae > Streptophyta > Magnoliopsida > Santalales > Viscaceae > Viscum > Viscum album. The sequence goes on from OY728128.1 coordinate 1,599,696,553, forward strand.
GTAATGTAATAGGCTCATTTAGTGGGATGTGGAGATTCTACATACTTTGCATGAGGGTAACAAGGCAGCAGATGTTTTATCTTTGAAAATTGATCCTAATGTCATACTCTAAATTTATAGTATCATTAGTTACCTTCCTTAAGACTATATTAACATTATTTATTATGTTTACCTTAGGATCCACTACTTTAAACCCTCTTGAACACTTATTTTGTGTTTATCACCCTTATAATAAAATCTTTCAGTTGTGTGTGTGTTTCATATTTTTTATGTACACACACACACACAAAAATATATATATATATATATATATATATATATATATTAAGTGTGTGGGTGTCTATGTATATAACACATTGTCCAGAACTACCTAATCTGAGCTGGAGGGTCACATGAACTCATGTGGGTCTCTCCATATGCAATAGGTTATCAACTATTAGTGAGGGTCTAAGTCCTTCAATAGGTATATTATACCCTCAGTGTCATGTCATGTCAAAAATAATAAAAAACAATATAATAAATAAATATTCATAGTAATATGCATAAATATAAATATTTTATATATCCCATACAAATAAATGGTCTTCCAAAGTGATAATTCAAAGTTAAGTATAACAAGAAGATAGATAATCAAATATAACAATGAGGCCTCTAGAGTACATCCTAGTCCACTAGAATCTCTATGCTCCCCCTATTGGTTATCCACCATAGGGAACCTTCCCTTTTTCAGATCTCTTGTCAAGAAATATACAAACACACTGAAATTTATGAGAAGGGTGTGAATACAAGACTCAGTAGGGTACCACCAATGTACCTTTACTAATTTTTATCAAGTACCATAAGTGTATACCATGAGTATAATAAATTCATAACTATAATAACATCATTCAATCCAAAATTGAGTGGTCATAAACTAACAAATCCACCATAAACCCTCAGTCGTACCTACTTTGGCTCTTCACTAGAAGGTTAACAAATATATCATTAATGATCAGAACTATCCATAAGGCCATCATCAAGTCACTCAGAATCTATAAGGAATCAAGTGGGCATACTACTCGGTGTCTAAAAGCTGTCGAGTTGGCATTCTACTCAGACTTCATAAGGCATCGAATTTCTGAACATTTCTCAAAATCCTTAGGTAATCTAGTTACATCCAGAAATAAGGTTATTATGCTCCATCTTTATCATCATCACACATCAAAACACACACCCTATAAGAGATAACCATACCACAATGGTCACTTTTCACATGTACCAAGCACAAATCCTCTAAAGGAAAGGGGATACACAACAAGGTATAGTATGATAAAAATATATACCATGACATCATGCGATAAATAACAATACCAAACTCAACACATGAATCAACATCAAACATGAAATTTATTTTTTCTAACAATTCTCATGGAAAAAGGTTCATATATGGGTATCATGAAAATTCACACACCCTCACGCAATCACCATCAATAGACACACTGTTGTATTAGAAAAAGAATCATACCATGGAAACAAGTGCATATGAGAGCACAAAAAATGAAAGGAACTTCCTAACTCAAATTAATCTACATCAACATTAAGGATAACCCACCAAATGTTGTTTAAAAGATAGAGTGGAAACATCAATAATCAATAACATCCCCTCATGGCCTTATTATCATATTTGTCAACATCAGCGTTCAAGGTTTGTTAAGGGTTCCTAAAAGAATAATAAACTATTTTATTTCAAAAATAAATAAATATCACATGTGATTACACATTCTCACTCCCATATAATTTCCAATTTGTCATTTTAGGTCAATGCATGTGCTTGAGATATTTTCCTCAAGAATAATTATAAAACCAAATATGATAATTTATCACTCTCTAGATTAATCCAAGAATATATGTGGTAGTTATTTAGAATTATTATTTTCTAATTTCATATAATTTACCTTTTATAATTTTCCTAATTATCATTTGATAATTTTCATAATTATACATTGAGAATTTTTCATAAATTATCCTTTGATAATTTTCATTATAAATTATCCTTTCATAATTCTATGTAATTATCTTTTGATAATTATTGATAACTATGCATTATTAATTTGATGTAATTATATTTTGATAATCTTTTTTATAATTATCCTTTTATAATCTATCAAAATTATATTTTTATAATTTTTATAAATTATTATTTGATAATTTGATGTAATTATGTTATTATAATTTCATGTAATTATATTTTAATTTCATGTAATTATCCCTTGATACTTTTTTTAAGAGTTATCCATTGAAAATTTAGGTTTTATTTATTTAATTTAAATTAAACCATTTTTATAGAATTTGAGAAGATTGAAATATGAAAGAAAATAAATAAATTAAATAAATCAAAACTATTACCCTTCAACTGCATAGTTCTTGGAACTGAAAGGGAAGGCATGTCACATTCTAGGGAATGGTAAAAGATGAAACAAGATTGTCAAAGACTTAACTAATCACATGAAAGGGAGTTTTTATGTCACTCAGACCAAATTGAATCAACCAAGAATGAATTTCATAGGTTTTGGCTATTTTAGGACAACCATCACCATGTATATGTTATGTGTTTCCCAACTAGAGATTCAAAACATCGATTTAATTGTATATTCAATTAAAAATTTATTATTGAGTGTTTAATTTCATTCATTTAAGGTGATTTAAAATTAAACAGGTCAAAACAGGTTATTTTAAATTATTTGGATTGAAGGTAATATGAAGAAATTAAGGTTACAGTGTGATGAAGAAGAAGAAAGAAGAAATAAAATAATAAAAAAAGGGTAAAAAAATTCCCTTACACACGGGTATACACTTAAACTAAACACATAACACACTCAAAGGTTATGTCATGCCTAGGGTAAAACCCACATTAAAAATTTAATAAAATTTTAATATTTCCCATATGAAACACCATTCAAAAGGTATTCAATAATTAAAAAAACTATCCACACATGGTACAATATATTTAATATTTTTATTATATAAACACTAATACTCTATTGCCCCTAGAATTTTGGGATGACACAACAACTAACTCCAAAAATATTACTTAAAATATTATAAATTGTTTTAAATAAAAAATAGAGTTGTTACACTAATAGGTATTTTACCCTTACATAAATCCATTTAACATTTATAAAGTTATTTTTATATAAAAAAATACATTTTCATAATAAAATACATAGAGATTACAAACAAAAGGGTTTTATTAACATTAAAAATATTGGTGATATTAAAACTCTCCCACTATAATGAATTCCTTTCCTGGAGAAGTTTCTCAAGTGGTCTTGTTTGAACCACTCATGCCATTGAGATCGAACAACAGAATAATGCTCCCAGGTCTCCTCTAGGATCCTTCCATACTGACACTAAATCTAAACAAGTGGTATCATCTTCCCTTGAAGTAATTTCTTACTCCAGTCAATAATCTTAATCTGAAAATCCCTATTAGACACATCAGGATCTAACTCAACATCCTCACAATCGATGATATTCATAGTATTGTCCATGTTCCTTCTGAGAAGTGACACATGAAACATGTTTTTCAGGCCTCGGTAGTGAGAAGGAAGATTCATATGATATACCACTATCCTGAACCATTTGGTGATCTAAAAGGGTCTAAAAAGGGGTGATAACTTACCTTGCTTCCTTAGACATCATTGGTCTAACTAAGGTGTCACTCTCATGAAAACCCGACTGCCCATAGTAAACACTAAGGGCATCCTCATATGGTAGTTATATGATATTTTCTTACTTTAGGTAGTGAAAAACATATTTAAAATTATTTTCACTCTTTAATAAGTCTCCATAACTAAACAATTCCCTAGAACTACTACCTCACCCACCACATGCCAATAAAGAGGTGAACGATATGGCCTCCCATAATGTTACTTGTATATTTCCATCTAAATATAATCATGGTAATAGTTATTTTATAAGAACAAAACCAAGGATGGATGATCATAACATTCTCGAAAAAAAGTATAAAATTATATATCAATGAATATATTCTAGTATGTGTATATTCCACTCTTACTGTCCATTAATATGAGGATGGTACACTGTGCTCATTCTCAATTAAGTCCCTAAGGTCTTCTGTAATCCCTTCAAAACCATGATGTAAAATGTGTACCTCTATCCAAAGAAATGATTAGGGTAACTCCATGTAAGAAAAAAATCTCATGTATATAGATATTTCTAGGATTGTCTACCAAGTGAGTGTCTCATATCATTAAAAAGTGGGAAACTTTCATCAGCTGGTCAAAAATCACCAATATAACATCAAAACTCCTTAGGGTCCTGGGTAACCCTATCACAAAGTCCATTGTGATTTCCTACCACTTCCACATGGGTATAGTAAGTTGATGGAGTGAACCACAAGGACACTGGTGCTTGACCTTTATGCTCTAGCAGATGAGGATTTGAGAGATGAAACCAATAATGTATCTCTTCATCCATGGACACCAAAATTGATGCTTGACGTTTTGATACATATTTTTCACACCAAGATATAATTCCCATATGGATGTATAGAAATCACTCATAATCTTCTCTCTGATGGATTCAATAACTACTAATATCCCATGAAAAAGGATCACATCATCATCTCCCAATAACAACCTAGGTATCAAATCACTTCCAGCTAGTTGTTCCCACATCACAACACACTCTAGTCCAGTCTCCTATAAATACTTAACTTGGTCACTAGAGAATATGTTAACACCATTAGAAAAAAAGTCATAAGTTCATGATCCACTAACTCATCCATCCTCTGGTAAACCAAAAAGATCATTAAGCATCACTGCTCTACTGAAGGATTCTCCCAAGTTTCTTTTTAACCTATGTCTTATAGATAAGAGAATATAAAATGAAATTACTTTTACCTAGTGCATACATCATCTCAAAATAAAACATCTATAGATACTCCAACTAATTAATCTACCTCAGATTTAGGTCTCTCTATGTGAAGATATAATATAGTCACTTGTGGTCAGTGTATACAATAAAACTCTGACTGAAGAGATAGTGTATCTACTAATTCAAAGTGTAGACCACAACTTCTAGATCCAGGTCATGAATTGGGTAGTTCTACTCACAGGGTCATAACTTTTGTGACCCATAAGTTACTACCTACTCTATATGCATCAATACCACTCCCAAAACAACACCTAATGCATCAAAAAATACTATATATCTAATCCTATGATCAGGAAGTATCAGTACTGGGGTTGTATTCAACCTCCTCTTTAGATAAAATAATGTTTCCTCACACTATTCTAACCGCTAGAACATCACTCCATTTTTCTTCAACATAGTCATGGGTGATGATAATCAGGATAATCTCTAGATAAAGAATTAGTAATATCCTAATAATCACAGAATATTCTTGATCTCAATCAATTTTTATGGAAATATCTAGAAAATCACTACTTCCACGTTTTTTAGGTCCACAGATATACCTATCGTAGATACCACATTTCCTAGAAACTTCACCTCCTTAATCTATAATTCACACTTTGAAAAGATGGAATAAATTTTATGTTATCGAAGTGTACCTAATACAATCTCAAGATTTCTGGGATGTTGCTCTGCAATTAATCAGTATATGAGGATTTCATTGAAGAAAACCATGATGAATGCACCTAGGTAAGGATGAAAGAACTTTTTTAGGAGAACCATGAACACTATCAGCACATTAATTAATCCAAATGGTATCACTAGATACTTTGTATTTGGAATTTACTCCTCTGTAGGCTATATATGGTGATATCCCAATCAAAGATCAATATTGGAGAACAACTAGACTCCCTATAATGGATCGAAAAGATTATTGATTATGGGGAAACGATATCAGTTTTTCACCATCACTTGGTTCAACTTATAGTAATCAAAGAAAAGTCAAATACTACCGTCTTACTTCTTTGAAAACATCACAGGTATACCCCACAGTGAATTACTCATCCTAATTAATCTTTTCTACTCTAAATCATCAAGTTGTACCTTGATCTCCTTTTTCTCAGTTTGAGCCACATGATAAAGGGGTATCGAAATGGGTTGTACACCCAGAATGAGCTAAATCTAAAATTAAACTCATCTATTAGAAGAAATTACTATGAATTCATATAGGAATATATTCTTATAGAGATCTGTGATTAAAGAAAAGTTTTAGGTAGCTTCCACTAATCCTACTAAAATATACAATCCCTCCATCTATATCAAGGTCATCTCGAGTTAACTCAAGTTTGGTCTAACTCATCTTACTCCTAGTTCCCACTACTTGGTCATCATGAACCTTTACCCCTACATCAAATTGAATATCACATGAGTCCAATAGTGATCAATGTGATCCTAGAAGTTCTTCATCCAGTCTATGTCGATAATAAAATTGAAGGTCATCATATCTAGAATCATGAATTCCCACAGATGTCCATAATCGGTGAAAACTATAGGACACCCTATCCATAATTGGAGACATTCCAATTTCATGTCAAATGGTGTATCAAGGGAAACTAACTCATAGGATAACTTGACCGGTATGTTATATCCAACAAATACTTGTATATATATAACAGAATTTGAAGCACAGGTGTTAAACAAAGTGACTCGAGTAGGGGAGATTTCATGTTTCTAGGAAACACATGAGTAACAGGCCTCTGAGGTACCATGAATGGTATTTTTGTTACTATTTTTATAATGATTTGAGTTCATTCATGAATCATGACTCAGAAAATAGGTTCACATGTCATCTATACACCAGTTCTTAGGTTTCATTCACTAATTTAATTCCTTACTTTGTGATATCTGTTTGGGATAGTCTCTATAGTGTATGATATATCTATTTTTCTTTGTGTTTGTGATATATATCTATATGAATAAATTGTTAGAACATAATAATGATGTTACTTATATATATATATATATGTGTGTGATTATGACAAACCTGCAGGGACAATATCTTGGTTAGTGCTAAGAGGGATATGCCTTGGGTTATGGGTTGACTCTAAAAAGAACCTTGTGTGATCCTATATATCGATTGGGATTTATTCATGTTCCTAGTGTTTCTTAATATTATATAATATTTTTTCTCAAATAAGTTTTATGGGAAGATAAACTGTGGAATCCTATGATACACTTATTTTAGCACCCATACTGCAAGAGGATTTGCCCCAGCACACTTCTGATCTAGCATAGGTGATTTAAGCGGTAGATCTAGTTTAGCTAGGAATATTTTGGATTATTACCATCCAAGACATAATCATTCAGAGGACTATGACTTATCATGATAATTATTTCTATCTCTCATATCCTCTATAATTCTAGGGTACTCGTGGAACATAATATGTAGAGGATTGGTTAAACTTTATCAAGTTCATTTTTAAGCTAGTCTAGAATCTTGAGGAGGGGCGGGTAATCCTAGTGAAATCTATGTTTTAGGGACCTATCTAGAAATAGGGGACTACCATGAGCTAGTCTGAGGACAATAAGGTCTTACTTGGGAGAAATTTAAGGATTTAAATCTTGAACAATACTTTCCTAGCAAGATGAAGTTGGGAAGTGCCCCAGGGTTCATGGAAATATGATTGGGTTATATGATTGTATCTTCATATTATACAAATTTTATGGAGTTACTTTTCTTTTATCCTTTATTAGTTGGGAATAAGGAATATATGGTTTGTGATTTTTGAGATAGGCCTACGAATATATCTCAGATGTCATTTTTGGGTCCTTTTTTTAACTAAGTACACATAGTTGTACCCCATGGTGAAGTAATCATACTAATAAATCCCTTCTTCTCTAAGTTATCAAGCTATCACTTTAGATCCTTTACCTCAGCTAGAGATATATGATTAGCAGGTATCAAAATGGAAAATGAACCTAGAAAGAGCTCAATCTTAAATTCAAATCATAAATTAGGAGGAAGTATTGCAAATTCATCCAAGAATATTTCTAGGTAGAGGTCTATGACTAGAGGGAAAGTAGTATAGGCTTCCACTAATTCCATAGATAGATCCAAGTCTATCATCCGCACCATGATCTTCCTAAGATGACTCATTTCTAGTAAAACTATGCCTTCTCCTAGTTCCCGCTCTTTGATCATCAAGAAATTTTCCCCCTTCAATAAGGTGAATGTCACATTTCATTGATGGAAATCAATGTGATATCGAAAGATGGTCAGACAATCCATGTCGAGAATCACATCAAATGTGTTCATATCTAAAATCATGAATTCCCATAAATATCCATAGCATGTGATAACTATTGAGAAAACTGGGCATCACTGTAGAAGTCCCACTTTCATTCACAACGATGTATCAAGGGAGACTAAATTAGAGGATAACTTGATTAGTAAGTCAAGACAAGAAACTACTTCTATAGATATAAAATAATTGGAGGCACTAGTGTTGAACATGATAGTAGATAAAGTTGATATGATCAATACTTTACATAGAATAGTAGATAGCCCCTCACCACCATCTACTATAGTATAATCCAATGCAATGACATCATATACCTTAGAAACACGAACCTACCCTAAGATGAATGACCAGTATGAGTCTTCTACTAAGGAACTGATATGGATCCCTAAGTTAAAAATCATTTCTTTACACTAACTCTATAGAAACTCAGCCTCAAATCCCTAGAGAAAACACAAATAAATATTCCCTAGTTTTTTGAACTATCAAAACATTATCTAAGGGGATTAACAAAACCTACAACAGTTTTCGACCTTTCATAGTAAAATAATTGTGGAACTCCTCCTAAGGGGGTGGTAAAGCTATATTTTCTCCACCTACATGTCATTGCACTAGTTCACATCTATAGTCTTCCACTTCCTGTTGCCATAAGAAACTCCCATAGTAGTGAGAGAAAGATCAATCAATAGGTTGTTATAGGCAAGATGTAAACTTAATTATCTATCCTCCCCTAGCCCCTTCACAAAGTCCAGGTCCTTTTGAATTCCTTTTGTGTATGTTATAAGGTCAAATCCCTTAACCGAGCATCCGATCTCTAGCCATAGACCTATCGTGAACTTTTGAGACTTTTATTTATCATTCTAAGTAAACAAAGGAGAAAAGAAAAGTAATTCTATAAACTAATAAAAATATATAGATACATTTATATAACCCTATCATAATTCCATAAACTCCAGGGAATAGTCTAGCTTCATTGTTTTATAAAAGTACTACTTGATAAAAATCTCATTAGAGGTCTCCCAATTAAGACCCGCCCATATCCCAAATTAAATCATGGAATTCCACAATCATTGAGAGGGTCTTTGGAACATGAAGGTCTCTAGGATCACTCAACCCTCCTCATGGGTCTAAGAGAGCACAAAAATTCTCCTAATAAAGTCTATCCAACCCTTTATATCATGATAGCCACTAGTACCTTAGAAAACTATGGGATATTGGATCTAGAAATTCTAATCATTCTCGTTTATGTTCTTCTAAACGGTTTTACATTGGATGGGCATAACTTAAAAGAGTATTAGCTGGATTGGATCTATAGCCTGAAGAACCTATGTAGGTGTAAGAGTGTGGGGGGGTATCCTTTTACAAAAAAAGGTATTAAATTAAAAAACTACTATATAGAATAAAAAAGGTATATATATGGAATGTGAACCTATATAACTAGTCATAATGCATTAACACACCCAAATCCTTATAAAAATTGAACAGTAATCCCATCTATATTAACTTGGAGTTATATTTAAAATGTACTAGGCCAGAACATGAAAAATCCATTACACGAGCCCCACACAACTATCACCTTTCTATCATGTCCTTGGTTATTTTAGAATGAAAAGAAAAAAAATTGGTGCCTTTGATACAATTTTTTAACACCCTATCCAAAACCATCGAATCTAAGCTAGATGGTCACATAACCTAATGTGCATATCCTCATATGCAAGATGTTGCGTACTAGTATCAGAGCTCTAATTCCATCAGTGGGGAGACTATACCATCATTATCATGTCATAGAAAAAATTATAATAACAAATATAATAAATTAATTATCAAAGTAACATGAAAAAATATAAGTATGGCATAAATGTTATACAAATAAATGGGCTCCAAATATAGAAATCCAAACCAGAGTATAAATTAAAAATAAATAATCAAATAATATAGAAGGTCCTCCAGAGTTATTCCCATCCTTCTAGTAACTCCATGCTCCTTTTCTCGGCCATACAATATAAGTCCATTTCCATTCACTAGATCTCTTGTAGTTAAATATATAAGAGCATTGATATAACTAAGTATGGTGTGAGTATAATACTGAGTAAGACAATACTAATGCATCTTTAACCAAGTGTTCTCAAGTATAACATGTGTATTCCATGAATATAATAAATTTATAATAATCATTAAATCATACAATCCAAAATAGAGCAGTCATGTGCTAAACAAGCCACCACAAAGCCCCACTCACACCTACTTCAGCTCTATTCTAGAAGGTTAATAGTGATGCCGGTAAAGATCAGAACTAGCTGAAAGGATGTTAAAATTAAACTCAATATCCATAAGGAATCTAGGTTCAAAATGTTACTCATAATCCTCCAAGCATTGAGTTATTTGTGTCCATAAGTCTATCATGAACCACCATCACCATGGTCTCACATCAAGCACACTCCCCCACTAAGGGATAACCATACCACGACAATCAACGATAACATCTAACAAGCACAAATTTTACGATGGAAAGATGATACAAAAAAAGGTATAAAATAATAATAAACATATCATGACATCATGAGATAAATAGTATCACCAATGTCAACATGTGAATAAACATAAATCATAGAATCTATATATTCTAACAATTCTCATCGAAACAAGGGTCAAATATGGGTATCTTGATAATGTACACACCCACATTCAATCACTATCATTGGAAATACTATCGGGTTACTAAAACAATCATACCACAATAATAAGTGTATACAAGATCCCTAAAAAGGTAAGGAACTTCCTATATCAAACTGTTTGATTTCAATGGTATGGTTTAACCACCCTATGTTGTAAAAAAGATGGAGTGGAAACCTCAACATTTAAGAACAACCCCTCCCATATCTATTATCATAGTTATCGACATTTCAATGCTCTAGGTTCTTCAAGGAAACCTAGATCAAAAAACAACTATTTTATTTAAAAAATAAATAAATATCACATTCAATGATATGTTATATCTCCTAAATAATTTCTAAATTATCATTTTTGGTCGACTCATGTGCTAGAAATATTTTCCTCAAGAATAATTATAAACCCACGTGTGATGATATATCTCTATCTAGATTAATCTGTGAACATATATGGTAAATATTTATAATTATTATTTGAAAATTCTATATAATTATCCTTTTATAATATTCATAGTTATCCTTTCATAAATTTTTCATAAATTATCCATTGATAATTTTCTTTATAGATTATCCTTTGATAATTCGATGTAATTATATTTTAATAATTTTGGATAATTATCATTTGGTAGTTAGATGTAATTAAATTTTGATAATTCTTGATAATTATCCTTTGGTAATTTTTTATAATTATATTTTGAATTTTTTTATAAATTATCCTTTAATAATATATTGTACTTATCTTGTGATAATTTTTCGTAATTATCCTATAATAATTTTTTAAGAATTAAATTTTGATAGTTTAGGTTTAATTGCTTTAATTTAAAATAAACCATTTTTTAAAAATTTGAGAAGTAAATATGTAATAAAATAAATAAATAGAATAAAACTATTTCCCTTTATATGAGTAGCTCTTGTAACTAGATGCGAAGGTAAGACACATATTTGCATCTGAAAAAAGGATCAAACCAAACCATTGGAGACTTTCCCAATCATTCGAAATGGAGTTTTCGGGTTTCTCAAACCTAATTAAATCAACCAAGGATGAATTCCATAGCTTATGGGTATTTTAGGATCACCAAAATTCCATATACATTCAGTGTTTCCCAACAAGAAATTATAAACACTCATTTAATTTTTGATTTAACCAAAAATTGATTTCATAGTGTTTAATTACACCCCATTAAAGAATTTAAAATATAAATTGATCAAAATTGGTGACTTTATAAGATTTAGATCAAAGGCTGCGTAAAGAAATGGAGGTTGTAGCATGCAAAGGAAAAAGAAATATGAAATAAAAAAATTAAATTAAAAATAAAAAAAGGTAAAAAAAATTACCCTTACACATGCGCTTAAACCAAACACTCAAGGATCTAAAAGTGTGTCATATAATATATTTAATATTTTCATTATATCAACATTGAGTCTCTATAGGCCATGTATTTCTATGATGACTCTATGTCTAAATCCCGAAATATTCCTTAAAATATTATAAAGTGTTCCAAGTAAAAAAACATATTCATCACACTAACAAGTATTTTACCCTTACATAAATCCATTTAACATTTATAAAGTGGTTTTTATTGAAAAATTAAATTTTAATAAAAAAATACTTATAAATTACCAAAAAAAGAGGGTTTTATTAAAATTTAAAATATTGAGAATATGAATATATAAATATCTGTGTGTGTGTGTGTGTCTATAGATAAACACGTATACGCATAATAGTAAGTATGTTCATGAAATTTATATGTACTTTTTACATCCTTCATTTATACATGTATTACAGTTTTATAGAATATTATTTAAATTTATAGTTTATACTTTGAACATTTTTATTTATATATATATATATATATATATATATTATTTTTTAATTTATAAATGTGTATTTATATGATTATACATAAACAAACACACACACACATAATTATATATTTACACCTAAATATTTAATTTTTTGAAAAATCAATGTGTGTGTCTTAAATATAATTATATTTATATATACCAATTTTATTATATATATATATATATGTAATATAAAAATAATTCTTTATATATATTATTTTAAATTATTTATATATATGTGTGTGTTTGTGTCTATGTGTGTGTATATTTATTATAATTTATGATTATATTTTTTTTAATGCTATATTTTATATATTTTATGCATGTTAAAAATGATATATTATATGTATACCATCTGTGTATATATTTTTTTAGTTAAATATGAAAACTGCTAAACCAAATATGATGAATATGAATAAAAAATGGATGGATTCTGATCATATAACAAAAGAGTACGAGGGTGGGGATAAAGAGTTCATCAAATTTGTAACAAAGCATGGAAATTATCCTTCTCAAATCATTTATCCATGTTTACATAAATATTATTAATAATTTTTTCAGATGAGTTGGAAGAACATTTTATTTTTCATGGAATAGATTGAATTTAAAAATGTTTGGCTAAACAAATTGAAGAACTGAATGTAGCTATTTATGAGATAAATGTATGGTTTATATATCATCCCATATGAGTACAAATTTAAATGGTGATAGAGATCATACTGAGAAATTGACAATGAAGGTTGAAGATGAATTTAATGATATTAAAATATATTTGTAAAGATAAAAATTTGGGAAAATATGTCACTGTATACTGGTTATATTAAATATACAACATTTTCAGCCATATTAAAGTTATAAAATTTTAAGTATAGAAACAAATGGAGGGAAATAACCTTTATATAACTACATTCTATCTGAAGGATATGTTACTAAAATATAATGATCTTCTTTATTGAACCATTAAAACTAAATAGATTTTATGTTCAAGGGGTATAACCTCTAAAAGAATACATGTTTGTCTAAAGGATTGTATATTATTTTTCAAGGACCATGAATCACTTAAAAATTCACTAATTGTGATGTGGGATAATATAATAAATATGAATCAATTTCTTTGAAATTCATACATTGTTTTTAAATAATTAGAATATTTATATGGATATATAAAAGTGATGATATTGAAATTCAATTATCATAACATGATAATACAAGAATTATATATGGGAAACTTTGTCACCTAGAATACACTCATCGGTTGTAGAAAGTTGATCATGAGTATCCTAAATTTAAAAACTATGGGACTTTCATCTTTATTTATCTACAGACGGTATGGATCATTTTGGTGTATAAATCACCCCTTGTAGTACATGGATGGTTATGTTGGTGAATTATAACCTTCCACCGTGTTTATTCATGATGGACAACTACATTATGTTATCTATACTTATTTTAAGACCAATAAAACTTGGTAATGATATTTATTTTTATTTGTCTCCATTGATTAAAGATATGAAACTAATATGGTATACATATGTAATGTTGTATAATTCTCAATGAAGTAAATATTTTGTTGTCATATCTATAGTTTTTGGGATAATAAATGAATTTAATTCTTATAAAAATTTGTTAGTATATAGAATTAAAGGAATTTTATAGTATCCCATATGTAAATCATGTACACACTCAATTAGATTGAAATATTTTCTGAATATATTTTTTCTAGGAAATAATAAATTTTTACCCTGATAACATAAATTCCAATCTTGAATGACATCATTCAATGGGAATTAGGAAGAGTATACAATACCTTCTTCATTAATAGGTGATGAATATTTTTGGGAAATATAAAGGATATTATCATTAAATTTTGTTAAACCCTGTTTAAAAAACCCTTATTAAAATGGGTTAGAAAAAGAGATTAGTCTTTTAAGAATTACTATATTATAAATTTATGTATGTCAAACATTTTCTTGATTTCATGTATGTATAAAAAAATATATGTGATAGTGTCATTTACTTGTTACTAAATACAACTAAAAAAGAAGGCATTAAATCTAGATTTAACATGATTTATATAGGGATAAGAGGAAATTTGGTGCCAAAAAAAGTTGAAAGAATGACTTTTCTTCCTCTAATAGTGTGCACTCTTTACAAATATGACATATTTACAATTTGAAACTTCCTTAATAGTGAAATGGTTCTAGGGGTATTCATAAAATATCAAGAATATTATGTTGAGGACTGGTTTGAAGTTAAAGAGATTAAAATCACATAAATGACATATTTTAAATCAAGATTTAATGCTTGTGGTTTTTCATTACATTCTAACTAAAAAATTATAACATATATTATCCATGTTTTTTTTCCTTTTTCAAAGCTATATACAATAAAGTTATAGACCCAATAAAGTTTCCAACTATGGAAAAAGAAATTTCTATCATATTATGTGAATTAAATATATCATTCCCACCTTTATTCTTCGATATAATTTTTTAATTGATAGTTATATTGGTTAGATATATCTGACTATGTGGTCTTACACATTATATATAGATATACTCCATTGAACAATATATTAATATCTTCAAAGCGTATGTTAAAAATCAATGACTTCTCGAAGGTTGTCTTATAGATCAATGTATTTTAAAGGAAACAATTGAATTATTTACCAATTAATTTTTTCATTTGGATATAATTTGTCACCTTATTACAATGAGTTCTCAATGGGTGATGTAATTTCTATAAGAGATGTTGTCACAGTTTCTGTAATAGAGTATTAAAAAGAACACCTTATACATTTTCAATAACAGTGCAAATATTTCACCAAATCTTGAAACTCGAATTGTAATTCTTATGTATTTCAATATATAAAATTATGAAAAATGGATATCAAATAAACATATTCAATAGTTTATAGGATGTTTCCAAGATTATTTTTTATGGAGTTTCCTGAAAATCCTATTTCAATTTCAAAAAAACTTTTATGTCTAGCCTGAGGAACAATTGTGCATGTTTTAATAGATAATTTTTATGTAATGAATAGTAATAAATTATATATAATGGAATAGGATAACCTTTTATGATGAAAAATAATGGATTTATTCTTGTAGCAGAATCGATTCATGTATATAGTTCCAAGGAAAAAATAACATTTACATGAATATGTCATACTTTTTCATTATAAAAAAATATAGTAGTTGGATTTATACAACATTAAAAGAGATTATTTTTCAATTAAAATGGGTTAAGAACATAATTTTTGTTAAAATTGATGAATTGGGATTTAGGAAATTGAATTTTGGTAAGGTATGGTTTATGGATGAACTATTCATAATGGAATTATAGGAAGAACATGTATTTAATACCCCAAATCCAATGAATAAAAATTATTCAATTATTATATTGATGAGTAAAACATCTACAGGTTAAAATGAAATTTAAATTAAGGATAATAGTTTTCTTTTTATTTCATAATCATTTATAAGTATTCTCAATTTAGTTACTGTCTTGTATTTTATAGTGGACCATAATTACTGGATTTTGATTCCAAATAGAGAGGCCTAATTCCTTCAAAATTTAAAGAAAAAATAGATTCCAATGAATAGGTCAAATATGTATGACTATTTTTTTATATAAAATGATTTTCCTCATAATAATATGTGTTCACTGCTATATCTACATAATCTAAATTAATTTTTTAACTACTTATACAGGTAATGGATTATTCACCTAATGATGCTACAAATATCAATAAACAACATAGTTTCGATGTTAAAGTTGAGAAAATATTAAAATGTGAACAACATTATAGAGGTGAGAAACAACATAAAGGTGAGTAAGAAAGAAAAGGTGATAAGGTTGAAAAAGACTGGGGTGTCGTAACATGATAGTGTTATAAAAAATTATTAAGGTGAAAAGTAAATGACATAAATTTGAGGTTGGAAGGAATGCATGTGGTCAACTTATTGACCCCAATAAGTCCAATTCCATTTGATACATTAAGGACAATACTTGAATGCACATAATAATAGGTATATATGAGTGGTATATTATTCTGAATGCATTAAAGGAAATAATTTTTAAATACATTAGGGTATCATTATGGAACAATTTCCCTATTTTATCAAAAAATAAAATAATTACATATTGATTTACTCATTATTTTCCCTTGTATAGTATATTTATATCCGAATATTATCAAAATAAATTCAAACTAATAGTCACTATAAAGGATCACAATTCATTTTAGACACTCCCCATAAAAATTCATCTTAGGGAAGCGGGGGGAAATTAAAACCCCACCCACTTGTTTTATATGCACACATCATAAACTAGAAAACTTAGGACGCTTTCACTCTTTATCGGGGGAGGAATAATTTCAGGTACATTATAATTGATGTTATTTTATTTGACATTATTTGTATTATTCAACTTGATTTAATATTATTTATTTATGAAACTGTAAAGGAGTGTAAAAAATATACATGAATCAAAACCACCAAAGCCCTACCATAAATCAAGGATGGGGCATTCTTCACTTGAAAAAAAATGGTATGTATTTTAAATATGTAGTAAAACTTTTATGTGATATTAAACAACAACATAATTATGTTATTTTTTTATGTGTAGATCGATGAATCAAAATCTCAAGCCACTACCATACCATGATTTGTGTTATGGAAGAAAGATTTCCAATATAAAAAGAGACAAATAATAGATAAAAATTGCAGAAATTATGTGACGCATGTATAAGTATAACATAATAGAAATATTTTTCACTTTAAAACAATATTAAAAAATAACAAATACTTATTTCCTTATATTTTTTATATATTTTAGACATAATAATAACCATATATTATAGTAGATGAACAACTACTTTTAGTGGATTTTAATTATTTAGAATATTATATCCACATTAGATATGTAGGTTTTAGTGTGTCACCTTGATAATAATTTTAGAAATAAAATACATTAGAAGATATAGATTCTAATATGGAAAATATTTAGACACAGATAGATACTCTAAAAGAAAAAGTTAGTTGGTAGGATAATGTGATAAACCGATATATTAAAAGGGATCAATGATAAAACCCAACAAAATAATAATCAAAATGAGAAGAGTCACATGCCTCTGGTTTTGAGGCTAGCTATTCCCTCAAAGGCCTTCCTTACACGAGGTAATAATTTTTTTTATAAAAGTTTATGTTCAATGTGAATCAATACTATTTCATTTCATATACTAAAATTTTTCATGGTGAAATTTATTAATATTTATATATATATATACACCCACTCATCCAATTGTTGGGAGAGGTATAATTTAAAATATATAAGGTGACATTTTATAAAATAAATAACTTCCAAAAGTTTATGTGAGACAATGGATTCATGTAACTTAGGATTCGAGCACCAAGCTACCTATTTACTTTGAAGATATTGATTTTCACATGGTCAAACATGTAATTGAAACTTTCATATCATTTTTATTTAATATTATAAAGATGTATGACAATAAATATTTATGCCCTTTATAATTTATTTTATATGAAAAACCTTTTATGATTAATGATAAATTTATAAACTAAGGTATATTATTACAAAATTTGAAATAGAGGTTTGATTCAATAGTTTCTAAAGGATAAACTAATATATTAAAATTTCATATCAAGGGTACATTTACCCCACTACTTACACTACCACATTTATTAAAATTATAAATTTATACATATAAGACATTCTTAAATAGTAATTTGGCATAAAATGAATACGAATAAAAGAAATGTATCGAGAGTTTATTAAATACATAATTTTTCTTGAGAAAGTAAATGAAATTATCAATTAATAATGTCTGGGAGTATCAGTTGTAAATTTATTCATAAGGTACAATTTTTTTAAAAAAATACTATAAGTCATAAACTATGTTTATTATAGTTTAATACTATTCATAATTTCTATATGTGTATATCATGATAATGTCCCTCCTAATCCTTTTTCTTATTTTTTTAAATCTAATTTAAGGGAGTAATGGAAACACACATAATTACAAACTTTTTAAGACAAAACACTAAATAAACCAAACCAATATAAAACAAATAGAACCAAAACAAAAAAATTAAGACAAAAAAGAAAAATCATGTAGATACCTAAAAGTAAGGGTGTAATAGTGGGCCGAATTGAATGCTGTCATAGCCTTATATAGGCTCGACCTTGGTCATGCCCAATTCTTTAGGTTGGGTTGGGATTTTCGATCCAGGCCATAATCCTGGGTGATCAGGCCTTTATTATTAAAGTAAAAAAATAAAAAAAAAAATACCAAAATAATATTTTTAAAATATATATATATATTATATGTAACACCCCATGATTTCATAGTGTGTTATTTCTTCAAAATAATTCAATAACTTGCACTACACGCAACACTGAGTTCTAGCGCACCATAACTTACCAAACAAGTCGTTCAAAAGAGGTTATGAATAATATTAACTAAATTTTAAACTTTATATAATCCTTATAATTTTAGAATCCATATTATGAGTTTCTTATACATAATGTAGGAACAAATTTATTTTTTTCAGATAAAAGAAGTATTTTCCAAAAAATGCACTTTTACCAACTTTTAATAGTGAAAACCTTTTTTTAAATCCAATATTTTAAACTTTTATATATTCAATTTGACTAAATAAATTTATTATTTAGAACGGAAACATTAAAAATTTACAATGAAACACCCCAAACTTCCACGGTACGTTTTCCTTTGAATAATGCAATGTCGTTCATTGTACGCAACTTCGAGATTCTAACACACCACAGCCAATCAAACTAGTCGTTATAAATAGTAATACCTGATTTTTGAAATTTAATAAATTTTATCTTTCTAAATGGACTTCATTTTTGGATTCGTAATATCGAAAGTAGATTAGGGTGAAATTTTGGTACTTTTCGGATAACTTTCATATTTTGATGAATAGTGAAAATTACTAAATTTTAATTAAAAACAACTTTTTTAATCAAAATAATTAATAGTGATAAATTATTAATTTGAGTTGTTTTAAAGTATATTTAGAGTATATTTTTACCATTTAATACAATTTTGGTCATTGAATGTAATTTCACATTTAAACCAGACACAAACAAGTGTCAATCATTTTATAGTTATTATCTCTTAAAAACACGCTATTTGTTTTGATGACGAGAATTAATTTTTAAATTAATTAATGCAACTGATATGTTTTGAATTTGGTAAAATAAACATCATTTTTGAATTCATAATATCAAATATAGCTTAGGCCTAATTTTTGGTATTTTTCTGGAAACTTTCATTTTTTGATGAATATTGAAACCACTAAGTGGTAGTTTAAAAAAACTGAATTTTTCATAAAACTTAATTTTACCGCTTCTGTGAGTGGAATTTCGAAAATCCGAGAGACACGGTTAATATCAAGGAGTAAAATGTGCTTCAATGAGATGAAAATAATTTTTGGTGAATAGTAACTGTTTTACTTTTATTTACCACGGTTAAAAGTAAATAGGGTAATTAAGGGTAAAAAATTATATTAATATTACCCTAACACATGTCCTAATTCTATTCGACAAGTGTATCTCGACCAAAAACAACCTTAGGAGTAAAATATTATCATTTAGGTCCACTTGGATTAGATTAGGACATTTATTATTATTTAATTCAAAGAAGAGTTAAAAGAGTTAAAATCAATGTTTAATTACTAAAACATTTTTAATATAGAGTTATACATAAGATAAATTGGATTTTAAATATTCATTATAAATATAAAAAGATTTCCCACATAATTATATTTTATTTATAAGTTTTAGACAAGAAATACGTTAATTTATTTATGACACAATAATGATGCAGTAATTACCATAATAGTGAAAAATTAAAATAATTGATATTATAAATACCCAAATAAATATAATTTGAGACTCTTTATGAATTTCAATAATTTTATAGGTTAATATGACAGGTTAGGATTGATTTAATTAACTTTTTTTCGAAGTAATCATTCTTTTATGATTTTCAAAAAAATCAATTTTCCAAATAGTGTGAAAATTGACAAAAAAGAATTTTTAAAAAAATATTATATTATTAATTGATATTAAATTCCTAAAAATATAAGGTTCGACCAAGAGACTTATATAATGATAGTTGTATCATTAATGGAACACTTTGGGGTCTCTTGGAGGTATATAGTAAGTTTATTAACTATATATTATAAAATACAAAGTGACATGGTAAGTGTCAAACTAATTAACTAAGAGTTAAAACTAAAAAATAAGGTTAATATAATGACCCAAACCTGTCTAAATTCTATTGGTTGAGTGGTTTTCAAACCCTCCCCACCTTAAACTTTAAATAATCCACTTTGGAGCCATTAGAAACTGAATATGAATTTATTATAAAATAATATTTCTAGCTTTTCCAAAGGTGCCCCTCGCCCCTCTTATAAAAGGGCACTCACCCTTCTCATTAATTCACACCTTCAAAGCCTTTTGGATCGGTCATACCCTGCCCAAATACTCTCTAAACTTCCCTCAATACAACCTATAGGCCTTAGTTTGATCAGAAATCCAACCTAAGGAGCCCTTTTGATCAAATCAAAAGAAAGAACCTGAAGAAGAGGTAATGTTTTCACCACCCTTTTTCAAATTCATTTCTTCTTCAACTTCTTCTATCTTTGTTATTCCCATTTTAAAATAATGAATCCAGTATCTCCTATATACTTTAATATTATTATAAATATGGTACACCCATCTTCAGTATTCTATCCATCCTTTGAATGACATGTCACCATACGTGCGTACGTACGGCTTACCGTCTCCACGTCGTGGTGTAATTGTTATTCAATATTATATTATTTGGATGGGTATAATAATGATTTGTAATTCATTTAAATAATAAATATAACATGATAATTATTCTTTATATATGATATACCATCCAATTAAATATTATTTTAAAATCAAAAGAATGATATTGTCGCTCGTGCGTACATACGGACTACCGTCTCCACGAACGTGGTGAGATTCATTCTCCATTGTATCCATTCAAGTCTAATTCTAATTTTATAATTAATAATAGTATATAAGGACTTGATATCATTCTGGATATGAATAAGATACAACCTATCCATGACAAACATGGCTTACATAACAAAAAAATAAAAGAAAACGAGTAAGTTAAAACCCGAAACAACGATAATACTAAGATATTATTAACAAGTCAATGTTAAAAGATAATATATGATATCATATTAATATATATGATTAATTTAATAATTTAATAACAATTATTTCACCATTATACAGGAGGTTAACCTACCCCCAACCAAGGAAAAGTACAAGGTAAGGGTTTATTTCGAAATCTCTTCATTATCCGAGGTGGTTTATACGTAATAATCTACTGGGATTTCTTTATCATCCACATCCATATTTCTTCAAAATTTATTTCAAAACATTTTTACCATTTACAAGAATATGGGTTAAATTCATTTATACCCTTGTTTTACTTTTTATAAGAGGTTTATAAAGAAATATTTCCGTCGTTTTCCAAATAAGGTGCTTTTAACCTTTTCAATATAATTAAGGTAAGAATGTTTTTTTAACTTATACGGCGGGTGCGGCTATTATACTCCGTTATAAAATTGTTGAAGCTTCCCTTAAAATATTATAAGAATATTTTCAAAGAAAATGTTTTATTTCATAAATATGTGATTCTTAAATGATTTCAAAATAGAAATAAATATTTCTCTAAAAAGAGTTTTGATTTCATCTATGTCAACATCCTTTGATGGATTTTAATTTTATTTGGAGTTGATTTATTGTGATCCAATACTTACATATTGTATTGATGGTTCTGTGATATTTTTGACTATGGATGTTTTATTTTTATACCATTCATGGTTTATGAAGAAAGTATTGACATTTTGTATGCTAGTTTTAATACGAATGTTTATGTTATGTTTAAACCTGTTCATATGAGGAATACATTGGACTTAATAAGTGACGGGTGGAGCCCGCTATAGCTCCTTGATGCATCGGTAGGTCTCATGAGACAAACTAGTGTCTTGTCACAAGGCCTTGGCAAAATCTTATTTATAGTCTTGGCACGAGGCCTTGGCTATGTGGTTATGATAGTCTGGCATTATGCATTACATCATTATGAAAGTGGTTATTGATATTGCATGTGATTATTTGATTAGTAGAATATCCATGTGAATAAGTAAATAGAAATTATTTCATTTTATTTTTTCCATTCTATGTTTAAGTTCAAGTTTAAAATGCTTTTGTTTTAGTTATACATTTTCGTAAATGTTTATTCTTATTTATGAAAGTTTCTGCTATATTGTTATCCTTACTGGGCATTTGAGCTCACCCCTTTTCTATGTTTTATTTTTCCCAGTATATGAAGAAGTAAATTATAAATGACCTTCAGGTATAGTATGAGGGGATAAGAGTGTGTTATATAGAGACTATGTTGTTGTAGTTTTTCACTTTATGATGTAATGTAACTTTTATGAATGTATCTAGTGTTTCCAAGGCTACTAAACTAATCGGTCTTTCGATATTTGATCTTTCTTGTGATCATGCCAATGTTATGTAATAATGCACCGACTCTGGGTAACTGGGGTCAGGGCATTATAGTTGGTATCAGAGAAAGTTTAGTACAAACCTTGGAAGCTAGATTTAGATAAACTCTGATTAGAGAACATAGATTTGAGATGGACTTTGAGGATTAATATAAAATAACTTCCTAGAATTTTGGTATTGTAGAGATTTTGTGAGTTTTTAGAGCAATTCATCCATGTCTGGATACGAGCAGGTAGAGGTGGCTCTGGCACAGATGTACCTAGGGGTAAAACCCAAAAACACCATTTTGAGCTAGACTCAAATGGGAACTGGTGCACGAAAATAGGCCTTACTGCACTCTTGGTTACGACACTCCCGGGGGATATGCTGAGGATAACTCTCATTTTCTTTACAAATCATTATGAAGGGTTTATGAGTATATAATTCCACAAAGGAGACATTTTTATGATTATGGATTATATCCATAAACTATTTAATTTATGTTATGTGTTTTACAACTTTGGGATTAGGTATTGTTATTCATTAAATAATCTAGTTTATGCCATTGTTTAGAAAAGGTGCCCAGTAGAAGGAATGAGAACTCCAGCAATGCACATGATCCAAAGAGAAAGAAGGATCATATCTTTCATGGTCTTAAGCTATAATTTATAATAGAAATAGTCTCCCATATATTATCATCATATGAAGAAATAATATCATGTTTTGATAAGATAAGTAAAGAGTTTACTGAGTCCTATGGATTTGAAGGGAAGCAAGAGAAGTTAAGGGTGGAAGAGAGAAATATGGATAAAGGGAAGAGGGAAAAGAATAATTTTCCCATATGTGATAACTGTGGGAAGAAACACCCTGGAACTTGCCTGAAAGGAATGGGAGTTTGTTATAAGTGTTGAGGAAAAGGGCAAGAAGTATGTGACTGCAAGGTTAAGAAAATCGTTTCAAATTTACAATGATTCATTTGAAAGGAGTTTGGACACTACGCGAACCTATGTCCCAGTCATCAGACTATGCCGCAAATGATGCTATTGGATAATAATAAAGTTATGATACTACCACAGATGAAGAGGAATTATTAGAGTTCTTATATTGATTATGTCATTTGAGTGTTGTATCAACAATGTACTTGTTATAATAATTATGGAGTATATAAGGATTGTACCGCAGTACTATTTCATTAAGGACTTGAGATTGTGTGGAACAAAAAAAAGTGACCCAATAACAGGTCCAATTTTTGGAAAATATATGGTTGAAATAATGATAAACCATAATATTGTTCTGATACCGAGGTGGTAATTTTAGAATAATACATGATTGATTTGGATAAATTATATTGGATATTCTTGACTACCTTGAAACTGATTAATGATTTGTATATTCCATCATTGTTGGGGTTTACAAAATTTTTGGATTGAAGGAGTATATCCACTATTCTTTAAGGAATAAGGGATCATTAATGTAATCAATAATGTTTTATGGTAATTCAGGATGTTGCAGTGTTTTAAAAGAATACATGATGAAGGTGTTCACATGTTATTAAGCAGCAAAAAGGATCTTCATTTTGTTTACCTTCCTTATAAATTTTGGACTAAAGTATTTTGGATAGTTCTGGTTTGGATTATTTTTGGATTGTTATAAAAGGACAACCCAAAGGTTGGGCGACAACCCGTCGCGTCCGGAAAGGCCGCGAGACTTGAACCCACAACCGAAGGGCGACAAGGGTGTATCACCTACCACTGACCCACGTGATTACCTGGATTGAATAATGTCTTTTTTTTAATGGTTATTCTAGAGGAATTATAAATTCATTTTTTTAACCCTATACGAATAGGATAAATAGAATATTATTTTTAAGTTCTATTATCTTTTAGAGTGAAAGATGAGTTTGTGGTAGAACTTAGTTAAAGGATGAGACTCTACTTGTCAAGTATATATTTTTCTTCTTCTCTTATTCAATGAAGAAATTAATTCTTATACTTTAGTGAAGGGATCTTAAAACAAAAAATGTGTTTTCCTAATACCTTTTGTTTTGTTGAACCGATGGCATTTTAAATCCTCATAAATTACTGAATTTAAGGACCTCAATTTTAAACTTGTTTAAGATTGATGACCTCAATCACCACCTATAAATATTTATGTTTTTCCTCCAATTATATGTCTCTAATTTCCACCAATGTTCTCCTAATCTAGATCATCATTTGCTGGTGACGCTTTCATTTCTCTTTTCCTCTTATTAAGACTAAATTGTATTAACCAAATTTCTGATGTGGGTTTTCCCACAAAGATATTTTCTATTTTCAACCTTTCTTTTCGAAGAATAATACCAAATTGTGAGGATGCAATTTATTGAAGGAGGGGAGAATGTAACACCCCAAGATTTCATAGTGTGTTATTTCTTCAAAATAATTCAATAACTTGCACTACACGCAACACCGAGTTCAAGCGCACCATGACTTACCAAACAAGCCATTCAAAAGAGGTTATGAATAGTATTAACTAAATTTTAAACTTTATATAATCCTTATAATTTTAGAATCCATATTATGAGTTTCTTAGACATAATGTAAGAAGAAATTCATTTTTTTCAGATAAAAGAAGTATTTTTCAAAAAACGCACTTTTACCAACTTTTAATAGTGAAAACCTTTTTTTAAATCCAATATTTAAAACATTTATATATTAAATTTAAATAAATAAATTTATTATTTAGAACGGTAAAATTAAAAATTTACAACGAAACACCCCGAGCTTCCACGGTACGTTTCCCTTTGAATAATGCAATGACGTGCATTATACGCAACTTCGAGATTCTAACACACCACAACCAATCAAACTACCCATTATGAATAGTAATACCTACTTTTTGAAATTTAATAAATTTTATCTTTCTAAATGGACTTAATTTTTGGATTGGTAATATCGAAATTATCTTATGGTGAAATTTTGGTACTTTTTGGATAAATTTTATATTTTGATGAATAGTGAAAATTACTAAATTTTAATTAAAAACAACTTTTTTAATCGAAATAATTAATAGTGATAAATTATTAATTTGAGTGGTTTTAAAGTATATTTAGAATATATTTTTACCATTTAATACAATTTTGGTCATTGAATGTAATTTCACATTTAAACCAGACACAAACAAGTGTCAATCTTTTGATAGTTATTATCTCTTAAAAACACGCTATTTGTTTTGACGACAGGAATTAATTTTTAAATTAATTAATGCAAATGATATGTTTTAAATTTGGTAAAATAAACATCCTTTTTGAATTCATAATATCAAATATATCTTAGGCCTAATTTTTGGTATTTTTCTGGAAACTTTTATTTTTTGATGAATAGTGAAACCACTAAGTGGTAGTTTAAAAAAACTGAATTTTTCATAAAACTTAATTTTACCGCTTCTATGAGTTGAATTTAGAAACTCTGAGAGACACGGTTAATATCAAGGAGTAAAATGTGCTTCAATGAGATGAAAATAATTTTTGGTGAATAGTAACTGTTTTACTTTTATTTACCACGGTTAAAAGTAAATAGGGTAATTAAGGGTAAAACATTATATTAAAATTACCATAACACATGTCCTAATTCTATTGGACAAGTGTATCTCGACCAAAAACAACCTTAGGAGTAAAATATTATCATTTAGGTCCACTTGGATTAGATTAGGACATTTATTATTATTTAATTCAAAGAAGAGTTAAAAGAGTTAAAATCAATGTTTATTTACTAAAACATTTTTAATATAGGGTAATACATAAGATAAATTAGATTTTAAATATTCATTATAAATATAAAAATATTCCCACATAATTATATTTTATTTATAATTTTTAGACAAGAAATACTTTAATTTATTTATGACACAATAATGATACAGTAATTACCATAATAGTAAACAATTAAAATAATTGATATTATAAATACCCAAATAAATATAATTTTAGACTCTTTATGAATTAAAATAATTTTCAAGGTTAATATGACAAGTTATGATTGATTTAATTAAATTTGTTCGAAGTAATCATTCTGTTATGATTTTCACAAAAAACAATTTTCTAAATATTGTCAAAATTGACATAAAAGAATTTTTAAAACAAATATTATATTATTAATTGATATTAAATTCCTAAAAATCTAATTTTAGGCCAAGATACTTATATCATGATAGTTTTATCATTAATGGACCACTGGGAGGTCTCTTAGAGGTATATAGTAATTTTATTAACTATATATTTTAAAAATACAAAGTGACATGGTAAGTGTCAAACAAATTAACTAAGAGTTAAAACTAAAAGATAAGGTTAATATAATGACACAAACCTGTATAACTTTTATTGGTTGAGTGGTTATAGACCAATCCCCACCTTAACCTTTAAATAATTCACTTTGGATCCATTAGAACCCGAATATGAATTTATTATAAAATAATATTTCTAGCTTTTCCAAAGGTTCCCCTCACCCCTCTTATAAAAGGGAACTCCCCTTCTCATTAATTCACACCTTAAAAGCCTTTTGGTTCGGACATCCCCTTCCCAAATACTCTCTCAACTTCCCTCACTATAACCTAGAGGCCTTAGTTTGATCAGAAAGCCAACCTAAGGAGCCCTTTTGATCAAATCAAAAGGAAGAACCCGAAGAAGAGGTAATGTTTTCACCACCCTTTTTCAAATTCATTTCTTCTTAAACTTATTCTTTATTTGTTATTCCCATTCTAAAATAATGAATCCATTATCTCCTATATACTGTAATATTATTATAAATATGGTACAACCATCTTCAGTATTCTATCCATCCTTTGAATGACATGTCACCATACGTGCGTACGTACGGCTTACTGTCTCCACGTCGTGGTGTAATTGTTATTCAATATATTATTATTTGGATGGGTATAATAATTATTTGTAATTCATGTAAATAATAAATTTAACATGATAATTATTCTGTATATATGATATACCATCCAATTAAATTTTATTTTAATATCAAAAGAATGATATTGTCGCTCGTGCGTACATACGGACTACCGTCTCCACGAATGCGATGAGATTCATTATCCATTGTATCCATTAAAGTATAATTCTCACTTGATGATTAATAATAGTATCTAAGGACTTGATATAATTCTGGATATGAATAATATACAACCTATCCATGACAAACACGACTTACATAACAAAACATATAAAATAAAACGAGTAAGTTAACACCCGAAACAAAGATAATACTAAGATATTATTAACAAATCATTGTTAACAGGTCATATATGATATCATATTAATATATATGATTCTTGTATAATTTAATAACAATTATTTCACCATTATATATAAGTTTAACCTACCTGCAACCAAGGAAAAGTACAAGGTAAGGGTTTATTTCACAATCTCTTCATTATCTGAGGTTGTTTATACGTAATAATCTACTCAGATTTCTTTATCATCCACATCCATGTTTCTTCAAAATGTATTTAAAAACATTTTTACCATTTAAAAGAATATGTGTTAAAGTAATTTATACCCTTGTTTGAATTTTTATAAGAGGTTTATAAAGGAATCTTTCCGTCATTTTCCAAACAAGGTGCTTTTAACGTTTTCGACAGAATTAAGGTAAGAATGTTTATTTAACTTATACGGTGGATGCGGCTATTCTCCACCATTATAAAATCGTTGAAGCATACCTTACAAGATTATAAGAATATTTTCAAAGAGAATGTTTTATTTTATAAATATATGACTCGTAAATTATTTCAAAATAGAAATATATATTTCTCTAAAAGAGTTTTGATTTCATCTATGTCAACATCCTTTGATGGATTTTAAGTTTATTTGGAGTTAATTTATTATGATCCAATACTTCAATATTGTATTGATGGTTTTTTGATATGTTTGACTATGTATGTGTTATTCTTATACCATTCATGTTTTATGAAGAAAGTATTGACATTTCGTATGCTAGTTTTAATATGAATGATTATGTTATGTTTAAGCCTGTTCATATGAGGAATACATTGGACTTAATAAGCGACGGGTGGATCCCGCTACAGCTCCTCGATGCATCGGTAGGTCTCATGAGACAAACTAATGTCTTGGCACAAGGCCTTGTAAAAATCTTATTTGTAGTCTTGGCACGAGGCCTTGGCTATGTGGTTATGATAGTCTGGAAGTATGCATTCCATCATTATGAAAGTGGTTATTGATATTGCATGTGATTATTCGATTAGTAGAATATCCATGTGAATAAGTAAATGGTAATTATTTCATTTTATTTTTTTCATGCTATGTTTAAGTTGAAGTTTAAAATTCTTTTGTTTTAGTTATACATTGCCTTAAATGTTTATTCTTATTTATGAAAGTTTCCAGTATATTGTTATCCTTACTGGGAATTTGAGATCACCCCTTTTCTGTGTTTTATTTTTCTCAGGATATGAAGAAGTAAATTATGAATGACCTGTAGGGATAGTATAAGGGGATAAGAGTGTAGTCTATAGAGACTATGTTGTTGTAGTTTTTACTTTATGATGTAATGTAACTTTTATGAATGTATCTATTGTTTCCAAGGCTACTAAACTAATCGGTCTTTCGAGATTTGATCTTTCTTGTGATCATGCCAATGTTATGTAATAATTCACCGACTCTGGGTATTTGGGGTTTGGGTGTTACATTATAGATATCATATAAATATATTAGGGACAACACTAGGACTAGTTGGTCCATCTGCATCCTTGGGAGACAGGACTGGGAGGATAAAATCTTCCCTACCAAAAGTTTTTTCATAATTTGGGGGGGGGGGGGGAGGGGGTTTCCAGATTCTTGCTTACAGGGCATGATTCGAGACTTTTAGACCAGGAAAAGCAAACAAATAGTGGCTTGATCCCATCCCATCTCATTTCAGGCTTCTTTGATCAATTCTTGATTGGGTTTTAGTCTAGGATTTATCATACTTTAGGGTCATCAAGCTGAATTTACACCCCTACTAGGACCATTCTGAATTTACAACCCTACCTATAGGTAATGAGACTGCAACAAGAATTTAAATTATTTTCTCTTTCCTTAATACATATGTTATCTAACTACCTAACATGACCCATGATCTTACCTACCTCAAGACCAATATTTTACACCACAAACATCGCACAATCATCATTGTATCAGTTGACATTACATAAAACACTATTTTCATACACCAATGGACTAACAACCATGTGACATCACCAACTAGGAACAGTGAGCTCATATGAACCACTCATCATCAACAACACCACTATGAAACATCCATGAGTACCACACCTCAATAGAAGAGAACCTCCAACCAGAAGACGATGATAGAAACCCCCACTAAACAATAGAAAGGATAAAAATGATTCAACCCAAAGACACTATCTTTGAAGAAATATCCACCATAGCAAGGAATGATACCAAATTAGTAAAACAACATAAGCAAAACAAGACTAGGAATAAACAACTAAGATTTGAGGAAATGTGGTTAGACGCACTCAAGGGAACCACCATCGAATACCCAAATCCTTATAATCTCAATACACCCTAAGAACTATCATAACTAACCAAGTTGGGGTACTATGTGGTGGGTTAAGGAAAAATAGATGAAGGAAGATAGCCACACACTGAGTGATAATACACCAGTGAGACTAGGAAGCAATAATAAACAAGACCAAAATAGGTTAAAACATTAGAATTGGTCTTTAAAATTTCTCTATCACTTGGTTTTATCTTATTAGACTAGTGGATTTAGTCTATTTCTATCAAATCCTAAAATATAAGGAAACTTGGTGCCATATTTTTTGATTATGACCTTTATATTAAGTTAAGAAAAATATAAATTCATAAAGGCTATGCTCATAATTTAAGTATCTATAATTTTTAATAATAATGGTAAAATGGGGATTTGATTGTTTATGAATGTTCATTTGAAATATAAATAAATTTAATTTATTATAATAACTTATTTTTTATTTTTATCAGCTAAATGATTACCTTAAATTCTAAAGCAATTTCATCATAGTATTTATTCAATTAAAAGAAAAACAAAATAAATGATTTTAAAAATTTTAAAAGTAATTAAATTTGGATAAAATATTGTGTACTATGAATTTTGTAGTCTAATACAAAATATTAGAGATATTTGAAAGGTTTTTATTCAAATTAAATTTTTTTAAATTTTTTTTCCAAGTCAAATTATGTGAATAGTGTAAAAAAACATTAATAATTTTTTATGAAAAATAATATTTTATTAAATTATTTAAAAACAATAAAAATATTGAAAGAAATTTTTTTTAATTAGAAATGGAATAAATTATTATCCCATTTCTATTTATAAATCAATAATTTTCTTATAAGTAAAATTATATCCATTTAATAGTGAAAAAGACATTACCGTAGTTAAGGTTAAAATGGGTCGACTAAGGGGTTAAATCAAATAATAATATTTAAAAAACTATATAAACCTATAAAAAATATATAGGATATCGGGATTTTAACCACATAATTAATTATATTTGAATATATATCAATTTTTAAGTTTTTTTTTGAATTACTTTTTTATATTTTTTATCTTTTAAGAAATTCCAAGAGTGCCCCTCTCCTCGTATATAAAAGGGAACCTCTCCTTTCACATCATTACACCACATTGAGCCATACAGATCAACCAAAACCTATAAAATTATCTTTTAAATATACCTATCTATGAATTAGAGGTTCTATTATTATTAAAATACTATTCCAAGTGTCCTTAAGAATGGATCTAAAGGAATTGTATCGAAGAGTGGGTAATCTTCATACTTGGACACTTAATTTTTTTATTCTTCTACCTCATATAAATATATAATATTATTCATAAAATAATTAATTATGAATCATAAATATACTAAACTTATTTTATTAATATTAAACAACCTTTTAACCGTCTTTTCCATCAAATGTGAAGTGAAAGTATCGCTCGTGCGAATGTACGACTTACCATCTCTACATGGCAATACAATTCATTTTATATCACCATCATTCATTGATTATTATTATGATGGATTTATATTTATAATTTACATTTATGATATGAATATTATTTTTTAATAATAATATCATATCTACCTACTTACCTTCCAATATTTTAGAAAATGATAATGTCGCTCGCATGTATGTTTGGACTACCACATCCACAAAGTGATGTGATTTGTTTTTCATTTCAGATTTATATGGATGATAGTAAATATAGATTTAAAAAATATATATTTAATATGTGATATAATATTGACTTTGGAAATGTAAATTAATAATTAAATATCTTTTGCTCCACCCTTTGAAAAGTAAAAATAGTGTTCATGTATATGTATAGCCTACCATCTCCATAAACAAAGTAATTCATTTATATATATATAACTTTTATGTATTATTAGAAATAGATATTTAATAAAAATATATGATATTTAAATCATGATTAACATTTTGGATATTTTTGAACCATGATCAAAGTATAAGGATCAGGACTACCGAACTAAAACATGCATGAAAAACGAAGCAGCTATCACCTAAAACAGTGATTTTAATGACAAATTGTTAATAAATTAGGGGTAATATATTATAAGTACATAATATATGGTTGTATATATATTATTATGGTTTATTAAAAAAATTATAATAAATATATATTTATTATTCATGAGTCTCAAACATGCACAAAGAAATATAATACTTATGGTAAGGGATTTTACATCTCAATACCATATTATTTGGGATTTTTTATGCCTTAATTTCCATTGAGTAAATTATATGATCCTTATTTGATAAATAAATTTTATTTTTTATATAATTTATTTTTATATATATAATAATTTTTTTCCATTCATTTTCCTCTCTTTAGGTATTTAAGATACCAAAATAATATTATTATCGAAATCTAACTTTATTTCTCTCTTCAGTAAAAAAAATTATTTTTCTTCCCTGTCCATATGTTTTAAAAATAATTTAAACAATTATTTTAATATTTTATAATTATTTTTAAAATTAATTTTCACCCATGCTTACTTTTTAACATAATAGTTAAAATTAATTATCTTTTCATTTTAAAAATGATTAACTTTTAACTTTTTCCCAAAATTGTGAAAGAAATATTTTTTTTAATGTATACGATATGAATAGAATTTCCCACTATCACGACTTCTCAATGATTTGAATTTTACTTTGTAATTTGAAGTTTATTTTTAAAATAAATTTTTTTCAAAAAAATTTTAAAAAAATTATATCTTAAAGATGTGATTTTAAATTGAGAAGTTTATTTTATTCAAAAATATTCAAATTATATTTTAGAGAAATTTTCATCTATGATAATATAACATGATGCTACTTATGATCTAGTGGGGATATGATCCAATGATAACATAATTATTATTTATCTATATAGTATATTGTTATGATGTTAAAATATTGATTAAACTCGTTTTCTTTTCCATGGGATAAGTTGTGATGAATTCTTTTATGATCTTATGGAAAACATATGAATGGATGTATGATTATGTGATAGGTGGTCCCAAAAATATATATCCCTAAAATGAATTGATTAAATGTAGATAGCTCATGGGATAAATATTTTATTCTTGAAACATTTTTCATATTCACAATTTTATACATGGACTTAGTTTTCATAACCATAAGATTAATCTTGGACCTAGTTTTCAGGTATATAAGATTATGTATGGACATAGTTTTCATGTTTATAAAATTATGCATGGACCTAGTTTTCATGTCCATAATATTATTACTAGACCTGGTTTCATGTCAATAAGTTTATATAGGTATATTATTTTATCTCCTTAACATTATGAGTGAACCGGTTTATATTTGTACATGTTCACAATGTTATAAGGTTATGTTTTTGCTACATTTATATGTCTATGTTATGATATCATGAATAATTTTATTTGATTAATTTATGATTTATATAATATAAACTAAAAATATTTATTCCATGAATCTTGATTATGGTCTATCATATGTAGGTTATGGTATTCAAATTTTAATTTCATGTTCTCATGCCCTTATTCTCATATTATGATTAAGTGATCATTGATATCTCCCTTGTTTACCATTATTGAGAATATAAGATCACCATTTTTATGGTTCCTTTACCTAGGATACAAAGAAAGCTTTTATGTAGGGAATTTATAAGAAGAGTGATATTTGGGAAGATATATTTTGGGATATTTTGAAGATCGTTCAAGAAATAAGAAGATTTTTCATTTAGTCTCCAAAGACACTAAACCTCTACCATCCTTGAGTGTGTTTTTATAAAAAAATGGATATTAATCTATTAAGATATAATTTTTAAATCATATATGGTATGATATATATGATTATAGTTATTTCATAAGGATCAAATGCATATGAAGAAAGACAAGACTTAAGGTATGGGATTTTACATCTCAATCCCACTTTATTTGGGATTATTTATGCCAAAATTTCCATTGAGAAAATTATATGAAACTTACCAGATAAATCCATTTATTTTTTCTTATCCTAAAGTTATTTATATATAATACTAATTTTTCATTCATTTTCCTCTATTTAAGTATTCAAGAGACCGAAATAATATTATTATGGGAATATGACTATATTTCTCTCTTCCGTCAACAAAAAATTTCTTCCGTGTCCATGTTTCATAAAATTGATTTCAAAAATGTTTTTAATATTATATAATTATATTTTAAGTCAATTTTCATAGATTTTTTAATTTTTTAAAAATTTTTTAAAAGTAACATTCTTGTCATTTACCGAATGAGATACTATTAACTTTTTAAAAAAAATTGAAAAAAATGTCTCTATTTAAACCTATCTGGTATGAAAAATATTTACCACCATCCTAAATAATTAATTATTTGAAGGTTTCTATACAATTTTCCAATGTTATCTTTAAATAAAAATTTTTCTATATTGTTTTGGAACTTTTTATATTTTAAATAAGTGATTTTAAAATGAAAAATTGTTTTCCTCATGAAATATTACTGAAATATTTTAAAGAATTTTTCATATTTGGTAGCGTAATTTGATGTTACATATCATTTACTAGGTATATGATCCATTGGTACCAGAATTATTCTTTCTATAGATTTTTTATGTTTATGATGATGAAATATCGATGAAACTCATTTTCTTTTCCACTAGTTAAGTTACGATGAATGCTTTTATGATCTTATAGCATACATATGAATGGATTTATGATTATACTAGGGTGGACCCAAAATTATATATCCCTACAGTGCATTGGGTAAATACGGATGACTCATGAGATGAATATTTTATGTCTAAACTTATTTTATTTTCGCATTTTTATGTGTGGACATGGTTTTTATGACCATAAGATTATGCTTGGACTAAGTTTTCATGTCTATAAGCATATGTGTGGACCTAGTTTTCATGTTCATAAGATTATTTGTGGACCTATTTTTCATTTTCATGATATTATATTTGGACCTGGTTTCATGTCCATAAGTTTATTCAGTTTTCTTATTACATATCCTAAACATAATGAATGAACTTGTTTCTATTTATACATATTCACAGTATAATAAGATTATGTTTTGTCCATATTCATATGTCTATGTTATGCAATCATGGATCATGATATTTGCTTCCCTTATGATTTATATCTTATGAACCACTAGGAAATATACCATGACTCAGGATTATGATCTATGATATACAGGGTATGGTTTTTAAAGGTTAATCCCATGTTATTATACCCTTATTATTACATTATTCTTAAGTGAACATTGATATCTTCCTTAATTACACTTACTAAGCATCTCAGATTACCCTTTATTATGTTTCCATCCCTCATGTTATGAAAAAGGTTTTAAGTAGGTTATGTTTAAGAGGAGTACTATGTGGGAAGATCTTTGTGGGTTATGTTAAATATATTTCAAGAAATAAGAATATTGTGTATCTAATATCCAACAACACTAAACTTTAATAGTCCTTGGGAGTGGTTTTTAAAAAATATTGGATATTCATCTGTTAAGATTTAATATCTATATATAAAAATATTAGGTCACTATAATCTATTTTAATGTATATATAATAATATTTCAATATGAAAACATATATATAAACTAATTAATTATATTTATTGATGATTCTACAGTGTTTGAAACTAATTAAACACGTCAACTATGGTTGCTACATTTGTAAATTTCAGAAATATATCATGTTTCATCCACAAACTAGCATCCTTAAAAAGGTATTTCTTAAGGTAATTAAAATTTCATAGAAATCATTTATTAACTATTTTTTCATTTATATTTTTCAAATAATACAAAAAAATATAAAAAAATAAATATATTAAAATGAGCTAATAGATTTGTTTTTAAATGAGTCAGTAGAATACATAGATATAGAATGATTGTAAACATCATAAATAGATATCTTTATATCATGTTTGGTTTTTTTATTTCACAGAGATCATGAAGAGGTGGTTTATATACATATAATTTAGTTAATTTTCTAAACAATTTATATCATTATTAGTGACCTTTAAATTAATTCTATGTGATTAGAATCTTTTCAGATGACCTAGAATATTAAATTCATTGAAAAATTAAAATAATAGTGTGAGTGAAAAGGGTTACATCAATCATATGGGTATAAGGTTTTTAATAACTAAGTGGTGGTTTTTATCAATTGTATCCATTACAGGAAGAAACATGAGTTTATTTTTGGATAAAAATATCTCTTTTTCACATTATTAATCATTGATATTCATTATCATAATCAATGATAAATGAAATGAAAATGATAAATTTTATATAAAAATGAGCATATGGTTCTTAGTGTAGTGGTTTAAGTTGACAAAAAAACTACCAAAAACTTATTGAAATTCTCATACCAGCTTGATTGGTTTATAGAATCCACTATAAATATATATTTTAGGGATGTTAACAGAAAAATTCTATTTATTAATGTGTTATTGTTATTATAATATTAATAATTTATTTTTTATTTTAGATTTTTATATCACAATTACAGTCATTGGACAAGTTGATACTATTATATATATTTGTAAGTCCCTATTTTTATTTTTTAAAATATATTTATCTAAAAAAATTATTTCGGTTCCATGTGTTTAGAATGTCTGTTTCCAATTTAAAACTGATTATTTAGGTCAAAACATGGGTTACATTATGAAAAAGTAGAAAACATTCTCAAATTATCATGAATCATTTAGAAAATTAAAGGTTATTAAATGATAAATTAAATTAATTATCTACACATTGATCTAAATCATGTTGTGGTTGGTATGACTAAAAGTGTGTGTCTTCAATTTAAAAGTGACATTTTAGTTCAAAACATGTGATACATCATCAAAACTAATAAATAATTCTTGTAGTGTCATGATACTTTAATAAAATAATAATTTATTAATTTTTGATATATATAAATTAACTGCACATTAATCCAACATGTGGTATGGTTGGTATTACTAAAATTTTATGTTTTCAATTTAAAAGTGAAATTTTAGTTCAAAACATGTTTCATATAGTCAAAATTGAGAAAACAATCCCTAATTGTTAGAATAATTTAGGAAAATGATTAATTATTTATTTATGAAATTTTATAATTAATAGCACTTGAATCTAACATTTTTTGTGGTTGGTAAGACTAAAAGTTGAGGTTTCCAATTTAAAAGTGAAATTTTAGTTTAAAACACGTGTTGCATAATAAAAACTAAACAAACATACTAGTATTGACTTAATAATTTTAAAAAATGATCAATCATTCATTTTTTACATATATAATTTTACCAAACCTAAAAATGTCACACAATTTGACCGGTATGACTGAAATTAAATGTTTTATGTTAAAAGTGACATTTTTTTAAAAAAACATATGTCACATAACCAAAAACTGATCAAACATGCTTTCATCATCATGATGTTTTATGAAAAAGTTTTTTTGTTAATTAGTGACTTCTATTAATTAATCATAGGTCAATATAACACATGGTGTTTCTGGTATGACTTTAAGAGTGTGCTTTTAGTTTAAAAGTGGAATCCTAGTTCAAAACATTTATCGCATACTCAAAAAAAGATAAATGCTCTCATTTGGTTATGATACTTTAGGAATATGACCCGTTAATTATTTCTGAAATATATGAATTAATTTAACATTAATATGATACCTAATGTGGCCAATATTAATAAAAGTATGCATTTTCATTTAAAAGTGACATTTCAGTTCAAAATGTGTGTCAAATACTCAAAACATAGTAAATGTTCTTATATTATTGTGATACGTTAGGAAAATTGATGATCATTCACTTATGTATTATTATTTATCATTTATTTTATCAATTTTATTTATGTTTTATTTATGATTTCATGGTGATCCCCAATTTGGAACCCTTATTTGGCCTATAGTGAAGATAAGAGTGACCCCCAAGGCCCAGCTCTAATAGGACCCAAATTAGAGACTAGAACTATGGGTCCAGAAATTTTATTAGGAGGAATTACCCTCAAACATCCTATAAATACATAAGTAAAACCACAAATAAACCCCATTATAATAATAAACTAATATCCACAATAAATATACAGTGCATAAATATGTTATAAAAATACAACTCTCCAAATAAAATACCAAAGAAAAGTTCTAAGGAGAGACTCTGCATTCAGTCCAAATATCTAAGAAATTATTATCTAGATCAATCACTAGACTCACCATAGAAACCAAAAAATATTTTATATAAATAGGGGTGAGAATAAAATTTATAATCAGTATCATCGTACCCAATATCTCTAGTGAAAATTTGGAAGAAGCATATTAATTATCTAGTAAATAGACAAACAAACCAACAAGCATCTATCAGGCCAACTATCACCCAACATCACTATGGATCACTCATAAAATATCCTTTACATGTATAATAAATTAATATAAATCATATAACTAAAGGGTACCTCGCAACCACTTCCCACAGGTTTGTATCTCTTACTCCCTAATGTCAAACATCAAGTGGTTCTATCCCTTCCAATGCCATACCATATAACATCATACCAATCTCATAACATCTGATGTGATTTGAACTATATCCCCACCTATCCCCCACACAAGGTCTGATATCTTGTTTTGGAATCCTTCCATCCATACCACAGAAACAACCATAAACACATATCTACATATCCCCAACACATCCAAACCTTATCACATATTCATCTCAGTAGGGTATCATGAACATGAATGACATGAACCACATTCCCTCATTTGGCCATGCACAGACCCCACCAAGCATCATGAACACATCCATATAACTATTCCACTATACCACACCTTGAAGGGAGAGTGGAAACAGGGAGTGGCTAGTTGTCCATTCCCTCTATAGCTTGAATTTTTAGGGAAAACACCTAGAACACAAAACATTAAAGCATCGATAAGGTTATCTTACTTGAGTGGCGTGAATAAATAAATCACATGAAATACATCATATATATATTTATATATACACATAATACCCACCAAGTAGGTTAGTAAAGGAAAAATTCCATCAAAGCACATGATCATCACCACAATACCATCCCCACATACTACCATTGTTTCCAACCATAACATCACTAACCAATCCCACTTACTATACCAAAAATCCAACAAAACTACACCTAATTTTCTATAAATACATATAATTTAACCCATTAACATATTTATCTTTACCAACCATTTTACATTCATTATTCTATTTACTTTCATATTTAATGATAGGCCATTTTTACCAGTTCCCACTTTTATTTCATCCATTACCAGTTATATTCCAATACTATCGGTAAACTATATAAAAATCACACATAAAACAACCATATAATTTCTCCATAATAACCTCCAAATTACCTTTATCTAATCATGGAATTGGAGTCATTACACCATAGCATAAACTACACCAACATCCCAACCACCATCAACAAACCACCACAAAACTAGACCACAATGAATCCTAGGCTATCCAATCATAGCCCCAGTTCCCAACATGTGGTGAATCTCATAGAAAACCAAATGATCACCACATACCATCCACCACAACTATCCATAATCAAAACCACAATAAAAATTATCTCAAAAACACCCATCAATAAATCTACACATCAAGTACTACCATAATTTCCATTTAAAAAAATCATTCATAATAGTTAAGAATATCAAATCATTCCTTTCATGTAGCCATCTGATTTAAATATTTACGTTATTAACCTTTTTAGTGGTTTTTTATCATTTAATCAAAGCCTGGATTCAAAAATTTTAGCGACAATAAAAAAATATCATTAACACTAATGATTTCAAGAAACAACAGTGAATAAGAAAAAATCACATGGCCAATAAAATATATACGAGTAAACACATGTGAAACACCCCTTTCCTAACAATTTCATTATGTATGGTCCATTGTCTTTATTAGTACAATCCATAACATCCACCCAAAGAAAGAAAAGTCATGATAGACCCACATTACCCACAAAAATAGAATAGATTTCTTGAATATTTTACCTAAAATAGGGGTTCAAAATCCACTATGCATGAGGAATAAATAATAGTAATACCACAACAACACAAGGGAACCCTCAATAAACATATACCATAATAATTACTCAAAAAATCACATCACATCATTTACCTAAAACAACCACTACCATGGTCACAACTTTCCCTAACATGAAACAAAGAAGAACCGAGGATAAAGGGGAGGAAACTTAACTTGAATAACCAATAATATATCTCTAATGCTAAAGAAAAAATCCAAGAAAATAGGAATTGGTTGGTCTCCCAATATTTTACTTGAATCTAGCAATAGTCAAGAAAAAGATAGTAAATAGAATGGAAGTCATAGGGGATTCCAAATTTATACCCAAGATAACATAAGACCATGCCACAATGGTATAAGTCACAACACAATGGTATAGATTTTTATAAAACAATAATAGAACATGACAGGTCACACCACAATGGGTTTGGGTTGAGTGAATCTCCAAAAATAATTTTGTATATCCCGTATTTAAAACTCAATCAACCACAAGATCTGATAAGTCTGAGGTAAGTCCATGGAACAATGCCCATCACCACACATTAGGATCTAGAATCCCAAACCTAGCCATGGAGTAGCATAGGTACCACTATATAGGGTCTCTCAAAATGGAAGATTAATTAAAACCAATATTTAGGACAATATCGTAGCAGGAAGAACCATGTCACGAACCTTTTATTCTCCTATACCCTAGTAAATTCTAAGACCTAGACCATGATGAATCCCAAAGTCCACGATATATAGTTTTCTAAAATTAAAGATCTCGAAAACTGAACACCTTAGGATTCCATGACACAACCAATCCAACCACACTAAATCTATACCTCCAACCAACCTCCCAAAATGAAGCACATCACCCTATACTACAAAACCAAATCATAGTTGAGATTTTAGCTTAAATACACCTTTATTACTCAAATATTTTCCTTGAATCTCCAACACACAAACTAACTAATCAATAACGTCTAATTAATTATATTTAAAACCTCTCAAATTTTTCTCATCCGCAATAATAAAAACCAAACCCAGAAATGAAAACCACATACACCACCCACCAACACAATCTAGGTGATACTTTTCAAATGAAAAGACTCCATAAACCAAATAATAACAAAAATGAAACACGTAATTCAATTAAATTAGCACCAATTCAAACATTGAAAAAAAATCAAGAATAAAAAAACTTTGGATACTAGGAATGTATTTGTGAATCATGTTCCCATATACTCTCCTCCATACCCCAATGCCTCTACAAAACACAAACCAAAGGTATAACATAATAATGTAATAACTTATCTTAATGATATTGAATCTGAACTGGCCACTCCTTGAACTTCGCATTATCTTAGATATCCTACACTTTCTAATCAATGATAAAGGATACATACCAAATATATTAATTAATATATGAAACATGAAAGATTTTTTTCATCATGTGCATCTAAATAGGAAGTGAAAATCTATAATATACCTCTACAACATGATAAAATAACTCAAAATGACTAATAAATATGTGATAGATCTTACTCCCTCGGCCAAACATCCACTATCCCCAATGAAGGGAAACCCTCAAGAACACATAATCAACAACATTAAACTACAACATCCTCCTCCTTTAATCAATATAATATTTTTTAAGATCATGTTATACCTCCATCCACTCCCAAACCATCAAAATATTATCTATAGTTATCTCCAACACATCTGGTTCAAGGACTTCTAACTCCCCAACCTCAATCCAACACAACGAAGATCGATAATGTCATCCATTCAATGATTAGAACAAATTCATACCATTGGAAGAGTGGAAGTTACTTTTATAATAAAACTCAACCTTTGAAAATTTCCTCACCTAATATCTTCAAAAATCCAAAACACAAGCTCATAACATATCCACCAACATCTGGATAGTCTGCTCGGTATTCTCATATGTCTTAGTATAGAAATAATTTCTAAGTAAAAACTATGATCCCAAAGCATATTGTAATCCTCTATATAATTTCAATGTAAATGAGGATACTGGCCAGAAATGATGTTCATTAGTACCTAATAAATCCACACCACTTTTAATGCTTACCACCCCATAAGAACCTTTAAAAAACACAACTACTTAGTCACTAATAAGTGATATGACATCATTAGTCAATCCAGGATCATATAAAAATCATAACTTCCATCCTAGTATCATGGTAAACTAGTGGCGAAATCTATCAACATTTCCTCCCATTCCCACTCGAGAACATTCAATGGGTGAAACAAACTACCTGTACCACAATACATCACCTTCACCGAATGAAAAATATATAATCATCATGATATAAACTCTTCTATGGATCACCTCATCTTGTTCCACCAAAGTGACCCATCAAGGGAAGATATATCTTAAATTAACAAAGATACACTACCACTAATGAGCTATGGAACTCATAGAGAACCTCCTCATGTACTTTATAAGAAACCTAAAACCTCCCCTAGAATAGAATAAGATGTCGATAATCCTCTTTACCTCACTCTAGAGCATCATCATGGATGACACGGTCTCACATCACCTCTATCCCTGAGACTCCCTACTAAGACTTCTCCACCCACTGCGTCAAGAATTATTGCATAGTCATCTAAAATAAGAAACATCTACCAAAAACCACCTAAACATTAAGATTAATTATTGTATGCTTCTCTATAACTCTCCAAGAAACCTAGACTCCCATAAAAAATTTCCCTATGATTTCTTACCCAACACATCTGAAACCTTCCCTAAGGTGTAGGATATATCAACGTCATATTCCTAGAGAAACTCCATCCACCACCATTTTCACATATTTAGATCACATTGAGACCAATTATACGTAAATATTTTGTAAACTGTGAAGACCACAATGTGCACACTGATGAGTTAAATTCTCAACAATTTCATATAAAACACTACTAGCATAGACTCCAGATCATGGGTGTAATAGTTATAATTTTTTGGACATAACTTCCTATACCCATAACAGATCATTGTACTATGTTACCTCAAAACATAACCCTAACTGAGATAATAAGAATCACAGAACACCTAAAACATCACTCCCTCCAATGGAATCCAAAGAACAAGAGCATTGATCAACCACTCCTTTAGGTACACAAAATATTCCTAACACCAATGATTCCATAAAAAAGCCTGGTAATTCCAGGTTAAGAAATTAAATGGGTCTATGTCTAGAGAGAAAATGGAAATTAACCTATCATAATAGAACATGAGTCCAGGAATATATGAACCATTGTACTATCCTAAGGTTCTACCTAAGAAACAATAGACTTAATAGTATATGGTTC
Organism: Viscum album; assembly: GCA_963277665.1. Taxonomy (NCBI): domain Eukaryota; kingdom Viridiplantae; phylum Streptophyta; class Magnoliopsida; order Santalales; family Viscaceae; genus Viscum; species Viscum album. The sequence continues at coordinate 1,599,740,776 of OY728128.1, forward strand.
CAATGACACTCCCTACAGAGACAACAAATGTACATGGAAATTCACCTCCCATATCCAAAACATGCACTTGGAAAATTCCTCACAAATTTTATTGTGTTGAAGAACCTATAATACATAACTAAGGTAATCAAAATGATACTCCTATGACCTCAAGTATATGAGGATTTAATTGATGAACCAAACCAAAAACTAATTCAAGAACTCATAGAAAACATAGTTCATGAGTCCCATGAATATAGATGGATTGTTTGTGAAACTGAACAGCATAACCATAAAATTCAAGTTTATTTGTTGACACCTAAAATCAATCCTAATGATTTCCTCCTACCTAACTCTCATATATAGATATACAAACTATAGAATTAACTTTGAAAACTTTTTGGTTCCCTTCAACTAGTCGAATAAATCATCAATCCTTATAAGTGGATAATAGTTCTTGACTATCACATGATTCATCTATTGGCGTTCAATATGCAAGAGAACATCATCATCTTCTTTCTTGATAAATAACATAAGAGCAACCTACCATGACACACTGGGCTAGATAATTCACTTGTGCATTAGTTCATCAACCTAAATCCTCATCTCTCATACCTTGGAAGATTTCAATCGATAAGGATCATGTGAAATTAGAGTGGCGTCATGCTATAAATGTATACCAAACTCAATATCTCACTGTGGGGGTAAATCCACAACCTATATGATAAAAACGTCTATAAAATCTTCCATTATTATAGGTAACTTATAATAACCCAAGATTTTCATTCTTAAATATCACATCTTTTTAGATGAATATTCAATACATTTCATAAACACATGACCAAGGACCATAATAGTTTAGTGTCTTTAGAGACTAGAAATACAATATTCTTATTTTATGAAATATCTTCAATATCATACACAAATATCTTACCATATATAGATCCTCTTAAGAATACCCTACCTAAACCCTTCTTTATAACCTAGGAAAGAAAATCTAAGTAAGTGTGAGCTCGGATACTCAAAAAGGGTAAACATAGAAAATATAAATATATTATTATATGAAATCAGAAGATAAGAATAAGGGTATGTTACCATTAACATAACCTACAGAGTTCTTACCCAGTCGTACATAGATCATAAACATGATTCATGGAATAAAACTTTATTATTTGAGAAAACATGACCTATAATAAAGATAAATCATCATAAATAAATCACGAAGCATAATCTTGTGTCATAAAAATGTGGCACCATCATAAATATAGAAAAATACTTCATCTATCAAGGTTAACTATAAACAACATCAATATAGTGGATCAATACTTATCACCTTTTTTCCATTACGATTTAGGTTACACATGTTTCCCATAGTGGATTAAGACTCACCTCTTTCCCATTGTGGATCAAGATCATATACTTATTTACCATTGTTTTCTCATGACATATAAAGTTTTAAATAATTCATTGGAAGGAGATATAGTTCCCACTTATCTTATAATGTAAACTATACTTATGTGTTCTATAATATCATAAAACATTCATTATATCATCCCATTGTAACCCGTGTACATAAAACAAGTTTCATAAAAATTATATTAATTCACCATAACATAACCCATGAAAAATAAATTGGTTACACAAATATTTCATAAAAATAAACATTAACCATCTAGAGAAATAATAAAGATGGTATCATTTAATATTATCCCTATTAAAGTAAAAGTAATATAGAGGGATGTCATCATAGATGGAAAATGATTTTAAAGGATCACTTGGGACATTTCTTGAGAAAAATATTCTTTCCACTTTGAAAAACACTTTTTAAATCATAAAACATTTTCCAAATCCATTTCATATGAAACAAACTTGGAAATATATAAATGAATATTTAAAAATCATTAAAAATATTTTTTGAGTAAAATAACCTTTTCATTTTAAAAATCAATAAAAATTAATAAAAAACATTTAGTAAATATTTTTATTTGAGAATAAACATTGAAACTTATCAATGTTTCCTTAAAAAATTCATTACTTATCACATTGGTAAATTTTGTTCATGTCGTACACATTAAAACAAATATTCCTTTTAAATTTTTGATAAAATCAAAACAGGCCTTATATGGAAAATGAAATAAAGATTACTTTTTAAACACTTTGTAAAAATTTAAAAAATGGGTAATAATTTATTTAATATATTTTTTGGATAATTTTAATAAATTTTTAAAAATATTTTTAGAAAACTTAGATATAGAACAAAATAGTGTTTTCAACTGAAGAGATAAATAAACATTATATTTCTTAAAAAATTATTTTGAACTACTAAGTATATAAAAATAGAAAAATGAAGGGTGAAAATATATTCTCATAACATAACAAGAGGATAATAAATTAATTTGTTCATTTATAGATATATCATAATATTTCATCATCATAAACATTAATATAAATTATTCTGATATATGATGAGATTGTATAATGAAACCCTTACCACTTTGGTACTTTTGAATTGTAGGCCCCATGAATTAATAACATTAAATAAAACATAAAATATCATGAGAATAAATAATTTGATGATATTATATTTCAATGGGGATGTATATACACCTCCTAAAATAAGATAGGTTCATAAAACAACATATGTCTCAAAGATGGTATATTGTGACAAAAATATCTTACCTTAACTCTCGACTTCCTTCGTGCATGATTGAACCTCCAATATAATAAATATAATTTTATTATAGATATATAAAATAAATATAATTATATATATCATAACATATATTATTTACTTATTATATTTCATTACCCGTTTATAAATTATTCCTTGTTAAAGTCATGTTTCAGGTAATAATTGCTTTGTTTTTCGTGTATGTTTTGATTTTGTATTTTCGACCCTCTTACTTTGATAATGGTTAAATAATATATATAATTTTAACCCTTATATTTATATCATATATATTCATTATGTATTTATTTAGGTTGATCCTAAAATTCAGAGACATAAATTGAAATTCACCGTCCATAGAGACGGTAGGCTATATGTATGCATGAAAGTTCTTTCTATTTTCTTGAAGAATGAAATTAAAGAAAGTTAAATAATATATTAACATTGTATAATAATATTTTTTCCATATATATAACATATATTCATTAAATTTACCCTGAATACCTTCCATTCAAATTGTTAGTGAAAAATTAATCACATCGCTTCTCGATGTGGTTGTCCGCAATACAAACAAACAATGTTTTGTATCCCCCACGGAATGAAAAGTAAAACATTTATATATGATATCATAATTCGATAGGTATATTAATGTTAAAATATCATATATATATATATATATATATATATATTATCCATCATCATACCCAACTGTGAGAGGTGTTAATGGAAAACGTGTCACACCGGTTCGTGAGGTGGTAGTCCGCCATGCACACGAGTGACGTTATCCATTCCCATTTTTGGGAAGTGGATAGGGATTTAGGTCATTAAAATAGAATAATAACATCTAATAAAATTTAATATACTAAATTTATTATATTATCAGGGTTTAATAATATTTTAAGTAGGTGGACAAATAAATAAAATAAAAACACTCGTTGAATAACGTTACATCTTCTTCAAGTAGCATCCTTAAGTTTGCACAAAAATCCTTCCTTGGTTATATTTACGATAAAAATAAGTATGATAAGATTATAGAATATAATTTAGAAAGTTATTTTGGAATTTATTGGCCTAAAAGGGCTTTCAAAAGTGTGAAGAGGAAACGACAGGGGTGGCCTTTTATAAGTGGGGAAGAGGACCCATTTGGAATTTTTTTAAAAGAAAAAGGTGTACCCATATTTTTCTCATTCCAAAATGATCCAAAATAGACCATTATCGATATTGGAAGAGTTAATTTCTAAATATGGGCATCTAATTGGTGTTATAAAATTTTATAGGTCATTTTACCCCATAATGATTTATTTTAACCCCCATTAAATCAGTTCTCACCTAAACTGAGATAATTAATTTTTACTGATTTTACTATTCATAATGGTAAAAAATTAAGTTAAATTTATTATAAAATATAAATTTAGATTATTTAAAATATGTTATCTATTTTTATAAAATAAATTCATTATAGTGGAATAGTTTAATTTAAAATTAAACCTGCGAATGCGACGAGAAAGCAGTTTTCCAAAGAGAAAATTCACATAATTATAAAAAATATTAATATCCTAATTCAACATCGTAGGGATTAAAATTAAATAAATTGAATTAATAAATATATTATTGAACTAATTTTACTTTTAATCCCATATTTAAACATTTTTTAATTTTTTAAAAGTTGTAAACAAAAATATAATTCTTAATAAAAGCCATTATTTTCACTATTCATTAAAAATTTTATCTTTTCAAAAAATTATAAAAATATCACTCCAAGATAATTTTTACATGTAGATTTCAAAATTTAATTTTAGTTTTTCAAATAATTTTTTTAAAATTGGTAAAAATTACTTTTATTATTTTTACACAAAATGTAATAAATCATTTTTTGAGGAAATAGTATTTTTGAAACCTATAAAGACTTTTCTAAAAATTATGTACTTTTAATCTGTATATTTTCATTATATAAAACCATTAAGATTAAAATTTAAAAATTATATATTAATATTCATACCACTAATTTTAATGAAAATGTTGTTGTATTCATGTTTAAATAATAATATTAATAATATATCATGGTTTGTTAAAACTTAGTGTCACATGTAACAAACGCTAAACTCGGTGTTGTGTGTAATGAAAGATATCGAAGAAATTTAATTTATTTGTAAAAAAATAATCCATAAAAACTTGATATAGTGCATTATACCCTCTTAAATTTAATTTCACCCTTGAAATTTGTTACTTCAATACTAAAAAATGAGGACACTTTTTCCTCATCATTTCATCAAGTTCCCACATAGCCTCTTCAAACTGGTGGTTTCACCACAAAATGTTGACCAGGGCAGTGGTACTATTTCATAGAAATTTCTCTAAATACTATATAATACCCACTATTTGTTCCTCAAAAAAAAGATATTTCTCTATTGGTGTGATATCTGAGTTTAGTACATGTGGAGGATCAGGTGTGTACTTCATTAGGAGAGATACATAGAACACATCATAAACTTTAGAGAGATTTGGTTGTGGTGTAAAATGGTAAGCTGCTATCTTGATATGATCAAGAATTAAAAAGGACTTACGTATCTAGGTATTAAATTTCTATTGTTTCCAAACATTATAATCTTCATTCATCTAGATATCTATATGAATAACTCGTCACGAACTTCAAATTATATAAAAAAGTTTAAAATGACTCTAAGTGGCCTTGATGTATTTATGAATAGCTCTAACATTATTTTCTATTTCCTCAGCTTTATAATGCGTTAATATATTTATTTATCCAACTTTATTCCAGAATTTTGTCGGTCTACACTTCATTTAATAGAGAGATTCAAAATGATCTATCTGAATGTTTTATTGAAAGCTAATGTAATAAGAAAACCAAACTGTAGAAAGTTGTTAATTACAAACACCTTTGAAATCTATAGAATAAGATCTCAGTATATCCTATAGGGTTTGAATTATTCTCCCAAACTGACCATCTATATGAAGATTATATGTATTTCTAAATCTTAACTCCACATCTATAGCATATTGAATAATTCTATAGAACTTTGAGGTAAACATCATATCACGATCAAATACAGTAGAATATGGTACTCCATGTAATCTTCACATCTCATTAATGTATATTATTTCAAGATTAATAAGAGATAAATATTATCTAATACTGATGAAGTATACTAAATTTGTAAGGAAATTGACTACAACCCAAATACAAATATTCAATTTATATGTTTTATGGATTCTGATGACAAAATCAATGGTGATGTTTTCTCATTTCCATTATGGTATGGGTAATAGTTTTAACATCACTGTAGACTTTTTTCATCCCACCATAAACACTCTTACAAATATATATACATCATTGTACTCCTAGGATGAATAGATAATGAAGAAATATAATATTCCACTAATATAACCTTATTCAAATTAGATATGGATCAAACAAATACATGGTTCATGAACTTTATCATTCCATCATAATCAAGGTTAAACTTAGGAACATTTCTCACCTTCTTCCACAGCTTCAAATCTTTCTTCTACACATATTTAATCCCCACATGGATAGATGGTTAAACACTCATTTGATAAAGATAGTATCTTTCCCCTTCCTTTAAGATATCCCTATCCATCATTTGAAAATCCAGAAATATCAGACCTTTTGAGATCCTCGTCATAGATATGCTAGAATGATCCTTTGGACTCAATGTATCAGCACCCCTGTTTTCTTTCCAAGGGAAACAATGTATTGAGAAGACATAATATTTAATAATATATAACCAACTCCTCTATTTCATGTTCAACTCCTTCTATGTGAATATATACTTTAAATTTTTTTATGAGTGTATAGCTCACACCTTTCTCTATAAATATAACTCCTACATACCTTTAATGAAAAAAGTACCACAGTTAACTCCAAATCATGAGTTGGATAATTTTTCTCATGAATCTTCAATTTTATTGAGGTTTAAGATATAACTATGTCAATATATATAACAATTCATCACAATCCCTTCTTTTATTCAAAACTACAGATTATAAACCCTTCTCTGCTATTGGGTACTAAAAGTGCAGGAGAACTAACTAATATTCTCTTCAGTTCCTTGAAATTTTCCTCAAATTTATCTGAATAAATAAACTTGACTCCTTTCCCAGTTAACTTGGTTATTATATTATAATGCTATGAAAAAATCTCTACAAACCATCGATTATATCCTACGAAACCAACAAAGTTATGCATATCAGTCACTATGATTGGTCTAGGATAAATTTCAATAAAATCCATCTTTGAAGGATCCACCAAAATAACTTCACATGATATTATATGTCCCAAGAATGAATCTTTATGAATCCAAGATTCACATTTGGTAAATTTTCCATACATATTTTCCTTCACTAGGGTTTTCAAACCAATCCTCAAATAATCTTTATTGTCTTCCTTACTCTTTGAGTGTATAATAATATCATCTATAAAGACTAACAAAAATTGATAAAGGTAATATATAAATAATTTTTCATTAGATAAATGAAGATAACATTAGAATTAGTTAGACAAAGTGGAATAATTATAAATTCATAGTGTCCATACCTCATACATAAGGTTGTATTTGGTATTTCTTCACTTTTGAACCTCAACTGATAGTACCCAAATTGAAGATCAATCTTGGAAAAGTATTAATCTCCATGTAATTAATCAAAAAATCATTGATATATGGTAGAGGATACTTATTCCTAATAGATATCTTGTTAAGTTATCTATAATAAATACAATGATCCATTGAACCATCATTATTTTTAACAAAAAGAATAGGTTCACCCCAAGGTGATGAACTAGAGTGTATAAATCCATTATCAATATTCTCCAAGAGTTTCTTTTTAATTCTTGAAACTCAATTAGGTTCATTAAATATAGATCCTTCAAAATAGTTTCAAAACAAAGTATGAGTTCTATAGTGAACTAAACTTCACAACATAGAGTAAGAATAGTAAATTCCACTATAAAGACCTAAAAACACTCAAACAATATGCATGACTTTTATCTTGAGTTTTTACCCAACAATATAAAACAAATATCCTTCATGATTATGAATTAAACCCCATAAGGTTGAATTAACTTACATTAGAGGTTTGTAATCATCATCATAATGATAAATGATCATGGGTCCATTCGTAATATGAAATATGACATCTCTTCCTTGGGAATAAATATAGAATTCAAATAAAGAAAGCTAATCTATTCCTAGAATCGCATCAAATTAAACTAAAGGGATAATCACAAGATTTACAAGAATCACTTTCCTATAAACTTATATCATAGAGGAACTATAGAATTGTGATGAAACAATCTTACCATTAAGAGTTTTCATAGCTAACTCAATATCTACTCATTGAACTAGTAATTCAATACCCTTGAAAAATTCCTTAGATGTAAAAGACTGGTTCAGTCTAGAATAAAATAATGCATTATTTTTTCTAGAGTGGATGATAAGTGTACTTATAACTTCATAATAATCATAAACCACTTAGGCAGTCATGATCACTTGAGATTTACCATTTTTTTTGGATTATGAGACCTTTGATGTTGATCATCAAATACCATCAAAATTTGGAATTGATTATCCTAATTTCCATAATCTATTAATTTGAATCATTGGAGCCTGTGTGGTGAATTAGATGGTGTCCTCTTCTCCTCCATTACATCAAATAGACCATTAATTGAATTTTAACATTCATGGGATTTATGACCTACCCTTCCATATTTAAATAACCTCCTAGTTCCATTAAAGTAATTCCCTTAATACTTCTACACACATTTATGGAATGCATGGGGTATAATTGCTTTCCACCATGTGATTTATTTGGGTTTTCATGAGAATTAATCTTACTTTTCTTATAAAACCGATAGGAATTACGGGAATACCCAATTTAAACTTCTACCTTGAGTTCATAATGAATTATTTATTAAAAGGTACTAAAGTAACTTATATCCAATTCCTTTAGGACACTTTGTTTTAAGCCACTAAATAATTGATCAATTTTTATTTATGGACTGAGGATTAAACTATAAGTGTACCTTGAAAGCCTAGTAAAATTGGATTTATAAGTACCAATAGATTCATCTTAATTTTACTTAAGATCAAGGAATTCTTTATTTATCCTTTTATATAGAATATAAGGGAATTAATCACTGAAATATATCCTCCTAAACTCATCCAATTTAAAAGAGTTGATTTATTTCTCTTGAATCATATTCTTAATAAGGTTTAAACAATGATCTGTTTCACCTTATAAAATATAAATAGATATGAAAACCTTTTCAAGTTTTGAGCACTGGAAAATATAAAATAATTTTCAGTGGTACTGATCCATCTCTTAGTTACTAGTGGATCTATAGAACCAATAAAAGAAGTTATATTTTATCTCAATAAGGATTCAATAGAATGTTGTTCCCTCCTTTTATTTTTTGGAAGCTCAACATGTTTTATGGATTGACAAATTTGTGTGAGAATAGACACAAGGTTCTGTATCCCAAATCTCATAGCATTTGGTTGCTTAGATGGACAATTATTTCATTTTCCATCACATTTATCATTATCACTGTTCTTTCAGGTTTCATCCATTAACCGAAGCTACAAAGAAAAATGTGAGAAACACTATTCATAGTATAAAACCACATAAAAATGAAAAATAATTTATAGTATGACTGAATAATAACACCATATATTTAATTTATGACACCTTAGTCTTAACCTAGGTTATTCAATGTCACTATTAAATTCCTTAATGAAGGTTTTTAAAGAGTTTTTGAGTTTCTAAAACAAATCCACTGGGAGTTTCAAACCAAGTATGTAGAAAGTCTTGTTTATATCTACTAAGTGATGATCAATTCCAGATCAATTCCCCCTTTTTGGATTTATTACCCCAAGGTAAATCTTTGTTATATCTACATCTACTTTTAGTATTTATATAGAGATGTAATTTCTTGGAAACCACAAGATCTTTCTTTTACTAAAATTCTAGGATATTTTATTATACTTTGAACTATTATTAAACTTATCCTTATACATATACTAAGAAATATCCTTAGAAATATCACCATGGATAGCACTAATGTTTTCTTATACTAGATTTCAAAGGTTAACTAAACCTTCCCTCTAATACCAACTATAAGGACCCAAGATTTTTATATAAAATATCACATCTTTTTAGATGAATATCCAATACATTTCATAAAAATATTCCCAAGGATAGTGATATTTTAGTTCATTTAGAGACTAGAAAAACAATATTCATATTTTATGAAATGTCTCCAACATCTCTCAAAAGATCTTATCACATATTACTCCTCTTAGGCATACCCTACCCAGACTCTTCTTCATAACATGAGGATGTAAAGATAACAAAGGGAGATCTTAGATACTCTATAAAGGTAAATATAGGATATATTAAACTAAGATCATATGAAATCATAAGACAAGTAAAAGTGTATGTGATCATGAACATAAGTTACAAAGTTCATACCCAACCTGTCATAGATCAAAAACATGATTCATGGCATAAAACTTTATCATTTCAAAAAACATGGCCCACAGGAGTGAGAAATCATTATAAATCAATATTGAACCATAATCTCAAGTCATAAAATTGTTTCACCATAATAAATATAGAAACCCATTTCATATTTCAAGGTCAACTATCAAGACCATCAGTATAGTGGATCAAGACTTATCTCCTTTTTCCTATTTTGGATTAAGATTCACTTGTTTCCCATAGTAGACCAGGACTAAATTATTTCCCATAGTGAATCAATTGCATCAACTTGTTTTCAATTTTTATCTCAAGAGATATAAAGCATTACCCAATTCATTGGAGGGAAATATAGGTCTCACCCATCTCATAATGAAAACCATACTTATGTGTGACACTATATCATAAAATATTTACCATATCATCACATCATAACCCATGGGAAGAAAATGGGTTTCAAAAACATTAAATCAATTCACCATATCATGACCCATGAAAAAAATAGGTTTCTTAAACATTTCATCTACATAAAAATTAACAATCCATAGAAATAATGAGGATGGTATCATTCAAACTTATCCTTAGTAAATCATAAGTAACATGAAAGGATGTTATCTTAGACGTAAAATGATCTTGAAAAATATCATGGAACAGTTATTAATGAAAATAGGCTTTTGAATTTGAAAAAAAAATTATTAAATCATACAAAAATTTCAATGTTATTTTCTTTGAAAATAACCTTATAAACTTATGAAAGAATCTTTGAAATCATTTAAAATATTTCTTGAGGAAAATATCTTTTCCATTTTGAAAATAACTAAAAATCATAAAATATTTTGGAGATGCTTTTCTTTGAAAATATACATTGAAACTTATAAATGAATCTTTAAAACATTGATTTTTCATTATTGGGGGAATTTCTATTCATTTTATACATGTTAAAAGAAATATTCATTTCACATTTTTGGTAAAATCCAAACAAGCCTTGTATGGAAAACGAAATGAAGAGTATTTTTTAAACAATTTTTAAAAAATAAAACATTAGTAATAATGGATTTAATATATATTTTAGATAATGTTAAAAAAATTTAAAAAAAAATTCTATAAAACATGGATATGGAATAAAAAAGGGTTTTCAACTGAAGAGATAAATAAAGATGATTTATATTAAAAAAATATTTTGAACTCTTGAGTACATAAAGAGTGGAAAATTAAGGAAAAACATTAATTCTCATTAAATAACCAGAGGATAAAAAATTAAGGTGTTTCTTGATATACATATCATAATATTTCATCATATAAAACATAAATATAAACAATCAAGATAAATGATGAGATTGTATCATGAAACCTTTACCACTTTGGTAATTTAGAATCGTAGGACCCATGAAGAATAAAATTAAATAAAACATAAAATATATGAAGAATAAATAATTTCATGATATTAAATTTAAAATGGTATGTATATGAACCTCATAAAATAATATATGTGTACAACACAACATATATCTCAAAGAAGGAAAATTGAGACAAAAATATCTTACCTTAAGTCTCAACTTCCTTTGTACGTGCTTGAACATCCTATATAATAAAAATAAGTTTCATATAAATATATTAAAGAACCATAATTATATATATATATATAATACCATATATTATTTACTTTTGACCTTTTATTACTCACTTATTAATAATTCCTAGCTAAAGTCATATATCTGGTAATAACTGCTTTTTTTCATGTATGTTTTGATTTGGTATTTTTGGTCCCTTAATTTAATCATGGATACATTATATAAACAATTTTAACAATTATATAAATATAATATTTATTCATTTAATATTTATTTATAGTAATCATAAAAGTTAAAGATAGAAAATGAAATACACTATTCATAGTGACAGTAGGCCATACATATGCATGAAATATGCTTTTATTTTGTTGATGGATGAAATAAAAGAATTGTAAATAATATATTACCATTATAGAATATTTTTATATCATATATATTACATTTATTTATTAAATTTATCCTAATTACCTCCCATGCAAAAAGTAAGTGAAAAATAAATCATATTGCTTCATTAGGAGGTAGTCCACCATACACTTGAATGAAGCTGTTGTATCCCCCATAGAATAGAAAGTAAAAAAATGTATATGAAATATAATAATTAAATAAGAATATTTATGTTAAAAATATCATAAATATACATTATATTCATCATCATACCCAACCATAAAATGTGTTTATAGAAGACGTGTCACATCGGTTCGTGAGGTGGTAGTCCATCATACACACAAATGATGTTATTGTTTCCCATTTGAAGGGAGATAAGATGGATTCCTATAATTATAAAATTTTAATAACATATGTATATATGTAGTATACTTAGGTTATTATATTATCATGTTTAAATAAGATTTTAAGTAAGCAAAGGAAGAAATAAAATAAAAACACTTGTTGAAGAACGTTACCTCTTCTCCAGGTAACCTCCTTAGGTTTGCACCAAAATTAATCCCAAGTTGTATTTATGATCACTCTAAGGGTTATAGTATGGTAGTAGATAATTAATTTATTTATTGGGAAATTTATCGGCCTAAAAAAGGGGGTTTGAAGTGTAAATATGATAGGATAGGAAGTGTGAAGTGTCCAATGGATCATGTAGTCACACTGAGAGGGGGGTGAATCAGGTGTCACTTGTTTTTACTAAATTATTTTCTTTTTAAACCCCATAAAACCTATATCACATATTAGGATGAGTGGATATTGTATTCAAGGTAGAAATTAAATGAAAACCCAACACATAGTATTTTTACAAGGTGCGTTACTAATACCTACATTCTTACTACAACTGGTTATCACCAATGGTTATAGATTTTTCACTATATTTAGATGGTTATAATCGTGAATGTCACATTCCCTTCAACATTGATTCCCAAAATGTTCTTCTCTAGAGTCCCACTAGAGAAAACATGTTTATACCTACACTAGTGACTCTTGAGTCCCACAATAGGATCCTTATACTACATCCCATGGTGTTACCAGTATCACACTAGCCTACTACAGAATCCCACTAGAGACTTCCACTTCTTTAGAGTCCCACTTAATACTTCGCAATATTGAGTGACACAAGATTTTATTTACTAAAAACATATTTTATAATCTCCACCATGAGCCAGCTAGATCAAACTATCCCATGTATAATTCAAGAATCTTTGCACTGATGTTTTTCTTGCTCAATCAATATTGATCGCCTATAAATGGTCAATTTGTCTTAGTACATCACTTCTCGGGAAATAATTATTTATTATATTAAAGACTCAACCTCACTAAATAGTGAAAACTCATATACAAAAATCTTCTGAATCATTGATAGTCAAACTATCGCGACTTCAATATCAAATAACTTCCCACTATGCAATATATATATTGGATGTGCATTTAAACAACCTTCATGCAAGATTACAAATGAATGTTTATCACATGGTTTGAACACATGAAAATATGAATGAATACACCACATTAAATTTTTCTTTTCAAGATTCACAAACTTCTAAATTCTTTCTTTTCACACACAAAAATCACTTATTCAATCTTTTGTAGAAATCACGATAATGTAAAGAAAATACTACACCTCATTATATGTGTAATGTATGCATCCTTCACAAAATCTTTACACACACACACACACACACACATTTTCTATACTTATTTCATGAATAATTGATCACATACACTATCTTTATTCTCAATATATGTGGTCTTCTCAAAACCTTTCCACAAACATATTGTTCACACTTATATTAATGCATTCAATACCTCATTATCACTTCTCCTTCACACAATGGCAATTCAAAAAACCAAATGAATATTAAATTTTTTTGCATCAAATATCTTCCTCATGAGATTTTGTTTTAGTATACACAAGATTTTGGTTTCTTAATTATTTTCACACAAACACAAATGGATACACATGTAGTGGTATTGTGACATCTTAATTGATTTATGGAACAATATTCTTCATGAAGCTCTATGAGTGTGAAAATAACCTGGTGCATGCATGTGGAATTACTTCTCCTTATTCATGAAAACAAAGTTTCATGGAATCATTAAATAAATATAGAAATTAACAAAAACTAAACTTCAATAGAAACATATCCTCTCACCAACGAAACATGTTTTATGAAATACATACTAATCCACAATCCTCATAATTTTCAGTCATTAACTTTTTCATATTCTCAAGCAATTGACAATAATTTCAACTTAACCAAATCACTTGGCCTCTTCAATATCCTCCTTTGGATTTGTTTTCAATACCCAATTTTTAAAATTCAATGATATCTTCTCCCCATTATTGGAAATAAAGTCCAAGATAAAAGTATGGTAAGAAATTCTCATTTCCGAAATTCAAATTCAAATAATATCCTCTTCTCTTATGACACGTATTGTTTGATTTATATCTAATAAGGATAAAAGAGATCTAAAATTAATTAATGCTAAGTCTATGTGAGTAAAGAAATGTGTAGAAAATAGGAGTGAGAAAATTTAACATCAATGTTTTCATTCAACTTCCAGCATTTGATACCAATCACAGAAACTTATTTTTATAAATTGTTCAAAAGATTTCAAACTAATCTTATAAATACATCTCAAGAAACATATTAGAAACATTCAAATGAAAAAATGTATTTACTCTTTTATCACCAATTAATAAATAAATACCCTTTTTAGAATACATTTTTCATTATGAAAATTAGAGAATATAATAAACATATCTCAATGATAATAATCTTCAATTTCCTGAAATTTTTAGAATTATCAGATCAATACCTAAATAGAACTTATGATATTCATATGATGAAAGCTGAGATTGAAATATATGTTGGATGATCTTCTATGCTCCCTTTAAATAGATACACTCAATAATTTCTTTATAATGATTGAAATTTATCCGGAATAATCTCCAAGTATCTTCTGACATTATTAGAGATGTTTCAATGAGATAACATGATGTCAATATTCTTCCATTATGGAAATATTTCTAACTGTAATATATTCCAAGATTTAATAAATTCACCCCCCTAAATATATTCTTTACCTTCAATTACCTGCATGATAAAACAAATACAATATATATGGAAATAAGGTGGATCTTCAATGCTCCTCAGTTAGAACAACAGGGTTGAGAGTTGATTCTAAACCCATCAATATTCTTAGATGAAAAATGCTTCTTTGAATTTGATAACAAATCAATTTCAATTTCCTCTTCTTGTTCCAATTTTCTTTCTTCTTATAATTTTTATTGTCATATGATAAAAAAACTCTTTTATAATATGATTAGTCTTCACTTTGTGTGTATACTTCTTTTTACCAACACTATAAATCTTAGAAGCTTTCCCTTTATTTTTCAAAAATTATTCTTGACCAGATTTCTATGAAAAATTTTTTTCCAGAATTTCTAGACATATTTTACCAATCATATATAACTTTAGCATTAAATTGGCTACCTATTTTATGAAATCTTTCAGATTATTCATTGGATATGTCCTTCACCAAATCAATCATGTTTTTTCTCTTCCAGATTGAGCCTCTATTTTATTTTATCTTTCTTACATTAGTATGAATGTTCATGGAGAGTTGAAAATGGTCTATGATGTGACCTTGGTTACCACAGTAGAAACATATTTTCATTGGTGATACACTTTTCACATCATTCTTGACAAACTTCTTAGGAGTTGTTTGTTTAACAACCTTCATCTTTTGTTCACAACCTAAGGATGACCTATCATATTCATCGCTTACCTACTTAACATTCTATTTTGGTATTCTATTCAAATCAATAGACGATTTGTGCATGATTGGTACATACCATCACTCATCATAAAATTTACCACTTCTATTATAATAATCATATAAATTTTAGTAGTAATCATATTTTTTCTTTATAAAATGATTCTCTTTCTGTGAATTCTAATTTTATTGTGCATATTTTAAATTCACTTCATCTTTTCCCTCTTTAAATGTATGCAATTTATAATTTTCATACAATTTTATATTTTTCCAAAAATTAATTTTTGGATTCCCAAACTTTTAACAGCACAAATAATATCCAAAAAATCTTTATTTCTTCTTCTCTAAAAAGCTATAACTATTGACATTTTGTTTATTATGGGTTGTTCATTTCTTATTTTGTGCTTTCTTCGGGGAACAAGAATTTTTCTTTACCAATGTTTGTCTAGATTTTACAGTTTTATCTGCACTAGTCATCAAATCAATATTAGTATACATAGATTTATCCAGGAAAAGGGGTGCCTTCTTTAAATTGTCTGTAGTAAATTTATCCTTGGATAATCTCAAGATATTATTTCCACTAAATTTATTCTTCTCAGAACTAGGACTCTTATCAGATGAATCCTTGGAAATACATATTTTCTCGGAAAATTGGAAAGTCTCATCTTATATCACCTTCATATTTCTAAGTTTTACTTCTATTTCAAGACACATTAAGTTGAGAGAAATATTCTCATATTTAAAATATTTTACACTTTCCTCCCACTGAATCTTTATTTTCTTAATCTCATATTCATGCAACTAATTTGTCTTTTATAAAAAAATCAATCTCGTTGATTATTTTCACTCTAAAATTCTGATGAACCTATTTAAAATTCTTAGATGTAATATACAACTTTTCAAGTGCATGGAAAAAATCTTTAAAAAAATTCAAAAAAAAATTTCTCACGTATATTAGTTTCTAATTATTCAATATCTCTAGCGTATCTTTCTTTTTAAGGAAATATTGTTTCATACATTTCTTTTATAATTTTTTGGGAGTGTTGACTATGCAAAAAAAATTGTTAATCTTTATTCTATGGCATTAGCCTCTTCTTCTAGCAGTAATTTTTTATCCTGATGTACCTTGAATGATTTGATCATACATGTGAAAAATTTTTGGGAAGTTTCTTTAGATGCTTTATGAATTTAGAATTGGTCATATTATCACCACATCTTGAACTTGATTCCTTAGAATTATAACCAACTAATTTCACTGAACAAATTATATTCTGAATGCCTTCATCTAGTAGTTGGTTTTCATTTATCTTTGAACTATTACTAATCTTATTTTCTACTCTTTTCTTCCTATTTTTATGAGTCTTGACAAAAACTTCAACATTTCTATCATAAGGAGAAGATATATTCTTTGCTATATGAATCTATTCTAAATTTTATTCAAACTAAAATTATCACTTTATATGCTTTTGATAAAAATAACTAGACAAGCATAGTAGATCCAATCAGAGGTTACTTGTCTTAGATACTAATTGAAGTGTCAAATGCATCATTAAATCACACTGAGATGGGGTGAATTAGTTGTGACTTGTTTTTACGAAATTCTTTTCCTTTTTAAACACCTTCAAACCTTTGTCACTTGTTAGTTTGAGTGGATCCTATATGCATTACCGAATATACATGAAAACACGGCACATTGTATTTTTAAAAGGTTTGGTACTAAGACCTACATCCTTGTTACATCTAGTTACCACCCTTGGTTATATATTTTTTACTATATGTATATGGTTACAATAGAGAAAGTCCAATTCCCTTCAACATTGAGTGAAAAAATGTTCTCTGATAGAGTCCCACTAGAGAACACATGTTTCCACAGACACTAGTGACTCATGAGTCCCACAAGAGAATCTTTATACCGCATCCCATAGTGTTACCAGCATCCCATCAGCCTACTACAGAATCCCATTGAAGACTTACACTGTTTTAGACTCCCACTAAAGACTTCACAATATTGAGTCACACAAGATTTTATCCACTGATAGGATTGTTTTATAATCTCCTCCATGAGCTTGTCGAATCAAACAGTCCCTTGTACAATTAAAGAATCTTTTCACTAATTTTTTTCTTGATCAATCAATATTGATCAACTATAAATTGTGAGTTGTCTGAGTACATCACTACCCAGGAAAGAATTATTTCTTCTACTGAAGATATGTCCTCACTAAACACTAAAAACTCAAATAAAAAAATCTTCTTAATCATTGATAGACAAAATATCATGTATTCAGTCTCAAATAACTGCACACTATGAAGTATATATATTTCATGTTCATTTAAACAACCTTTATTCATGAATACAAATTAATGGTTTTCTCATGGTTTGTACACAAGCAATTATGAATGCATGCACCACATTAAATTTTCAATTTCAAGCTCCACACACTTCCACTTTCTCTCTTTGCACACACAAAAATAACTTCTTAATATTTTGTTGAAATAATGTGCATGTAAAGTATATAATACACCTCTTTATCTATATAACATATATAGCCTTCACAAAAGATTCTCAGACACATTGTCTATATTTCTTTCATGAAAACTTGATCACATACACTATCTTAATTATCAATATATGTATTCTTCTCAAAACCTTTACACATACATACTTTTTGTACTTCATTTAATGCATTCACAACCTCGTTCTCACTTTTCCTTCATGAAACAATTTTTCACAAACCCAAATAAATAATAAATTTTTATGTGCACAAGATCTTCATCATGATATGTTGTTTCAGTATACATTGTGTTTTGGTTTCTCAAAGATGTTTTCACAAAAAAAAATGGATACATGCGTAGGGGTATTGTGGTATCTTTACTGCTTCACAAAACACAATTCTTCTTAAAGATATACTAGTATGAAAAGTACATATATAATGCACGTAGAATTAATTCTCCTTCTTCATGTAAACAATGTTGCATGGAATCCTTCGCAAACCAGATCAATCATCAAAAACTCAACTTCACTTTAAATGGATCCTCTCAAACTCTTCAAACAAAAATGATCCCACCCTAAGGTATTTATATGCAGTGAAGATTGTTCCAGAACCTTTGATAATCACATATAAAGAACTTAATATAATCGTGAACTATTACCATCACCAGTATCTCATATTTTATCCATGCTTCAAATCCATGTTTGATCTTCAATTAATCATTCAAATAAATGATTAGATTATTTAGATCATCATGGAGTTTTTAGAATGATGAAATGGTGATGGGAGACTTCAGATAAAGATTCAGTCGAAAAGTCATTAGAGCTTCAATGAATAACACTCGATCATGAGGCTTGCTGGGGAAGATGGCCCAACGAGATCAATTAGACGGTCCTGATGATACACTGAAAGATCAGATAGCTCAGTTAATATAATGAATAGATCTCATGGTTGTAGAGCATGCCTGAATGATTTGATTGTTAGGATATTCATGGAACAATTCCAATAGTTTTGATTTAACTTTTACAATCACACATCAAAACGGCTATCCAATTGGAATTACTGTTTAACACATATCATGACTGGAGAGCCTAAAAATTTAGTTATCGGTCCCACTCTCCTATACTCCCTGGCCCTGCCCCATGTCAGGTACTCTGATCTGCCACTTTGTTGCCCCGTATGGTGGTTCCTCCGCCTCATGGACCTCCCGTAGGAACTTTATTTGGCCAATACTATGCTGGCTGGCTAGAGGTCCCACCTTCCCACCACAATAGTGGTGAGGTCCCTCAGGGCTAGCTAGCTAATGTCTGGAAATAATTTAATATGCCATCCATATAAAATCTTCACAAACTTTATCTTACATATCCTACTTAAAAAATCACAAAATTATTTTTTCAATTCAGAATTAATTTATACATACTAACTCAATCATACTCATATAATATTTTTCAGGACTATACTTCTTCTTCAAAATAATGTTGTAAATAATGTGTCAATTTAACTCACCAATGACACGTGTTTTGTGAAATAAAAATCACCTCTAAGATCATCACAATTAGTACTCATTAAATTTTTCATATTCTCAAGAAATTTATAATAATTTCAGCTTCACCAAATCACTTGGCCTCTTTATGATGGCCATTTATAAGTAGGGGAGAGGATACACTTGGAATTTATGAAAATGAAAAGGTCTAACCACGTTTTTCTCATACAAAAAGGATCCAAAATGGGATATTATCTATATTATAAGAAATAAAGTCTAAATATGTCCATACAATGGGTGATATACATGTTTATAAGTTATTTATATCTTATCTTTTTAGTTTATCCTGTAATAAAATCATTTTCACCTTAACAACAATAATTAATTTTTATTTATTTTTCTATTTATAGTTATAAAAAATGATTTGAAATTATTAGAAAATATAAATCATAATTATTAAAAATTTGGGATCCATTTTTAAAAATTAAATTCATATAATTTTCATAAATTAATTTACAAGTAAACTTGTAGATGCAACAAGAAAGCAACTTTCCAAAGAGAAAATTTTCATAAGTATAAAAAACTTTAATATAATAATTGAATATGGAATTGATTCCAATGACCTAAATTTGATTAAAAATATATAATTGAACTAAATTTTCTTTTAAAACTATATTAAAATAATTTTTAATTTTTTAAAAGTTGTAAATAAAAAGAAAATTCTTAATAGAAACTAGTATATTTCACTATTCATTGAAAAAATTATCTTTTTAGAAATTTATCAAAATTTCACTCTAAGATAATTTTTACATGTAGATTAAAAAAATGAACTTTAATTTTTCAAATAAATTTTTAGAAAGTGGTGAAAATTCCTTTAATTATTTGTTAGCAAAATGAAAAAAAAAACATTTTTTGAGAAACAATTATTTTTGAAAGATATAAATATTTCGCTAAATATTTAGTACTTTTTATCAATATTTTAGCTTCATTTAAACCCATTATACTAAATATTTAAAAACTAGTTATTTTTATTCATAACGATAAGTTTAACGACTAGGTTATAGTGGTATTGTTTAAATAATAGTATTAATAATTTATCACGGTTTATTAAAACTCAATGGCGTGTGTAACAAAGGATAAATAAGCGTTTCATGTAATGAATTCTATTGAAGAAATTTATTTTAATCAAAAAATAATAATTCATAAAAACTCAAGGTTTTACATAACACCACCGCCTACTAAGAAAGATTTAATTTTTAATATTTTTCATGTGTTTTTTAAATAATAAATCGCTTGTAATTTCTATTTTTTAACGGAATTTCATTATTTTTAATTTTTGTGAATATTTTGGTAATATTTGTGAAAATTTATTAATTAAATTTTTTAGTTATTTTATCATTTCTATAATTTATTGAGAGATCATCACTTTTATTTAAAATTATATAAATTCTTTATAAAATTATGTTTTTAAACATGAAATGAGAAATTTTGAATATGTCCGACCTGTAGGATAATTTTGACTCATGTAGGAAATATCTACATCATGTAGGATCATTTAGGTTGAGTAGGATATTTTTTATGTCACGTATAAGAATTTACCCTGCCAAAATTCTACCTTATAAGATATTTTTTATCATTTGTGAACATAAATTCCCACCTTGTAAGATACTTTCTCATGTGCAAGTAAATTTATTTTTCCAAACATTCATGGCATGTAATAGAATTTTAGTCATGTAGGATATTTTGGAGATCTCATAAAAAGATGTCCTTAATTAAATTTTAGCATAATAACAGAATTCACCTCTCATAAAAGAAATTTTGAGACTCGTAAGTGGAATTTACTAACTATAAGAGGAATGTGTCTCTATAAATGAATTTTACCCCTCACAAGTGAAATTAATTTTTGAATTCACAATGTAAAAAATCTCAATATCTTGAGAGAAGAAGTTTCTTGATGCACTAGGACCAATCCATGTATCTATATTTGAAAACAAATATGAATAGGTGAATATCATAAGATTATTCCAAGGAGATTAAAAGCATGGTGTACATGGGAATTATTTTTTCATATACTTAATAGAAGAACTCTTTTTTACTACCACCTAGAGTTGTTCATAAAAATGTTTTTGCATGGTCATTGAGAATCCCAATATGTGATCTAAAGTTGAAAATAATTTCAAATATTTCCCCCTCAATTTTAATGGAAATATAAGAAAGAAAAATTCATAACTAGAAAAAATAGGATATACACATGAGAGGATCGAGTAGAAGTGTGATGAGGGCATATCATGATTTAGTGCTACAAGATGGAGGATTCACATAGATATATTGCAACTATGGTACAAAAAAAAGAACCAGTTATAATGAATCAACCCAGGTCCACCTGATACATCACCTTATATGGCCCACCACAATGATTTAAGCATGTTCCCACTCTCCATGGTATAGAAACAATCAACTTGGTGTCAATATAGAAGATAATGGGAACAATTTAACCCTGACCATCACTAAGACCTGACGCATGTACTAAATGAAAAATTACTTGAAAATAAAATAAAATTAAAGATCAAAGTGAATGTATAAAAAACATGAGACGTGAAAATAAAAAAATATCAGTGGTCTAGAACACATGAAAAACAATGATCCAAGAGTTTATATTTGTGTGATAATCGGTCACCACCCCCCAAACCACCAAAAAATGACGTTTACTAGGAGGGTTTTCCAAGCTACAGTACGCCAATCCCTTTACATGAGTACTAAAAAACTAATTCTACATATACCTGAAGTAATATGTAAGGTGTGAGGAATTTATCAGTAGGGTACCACAATGAATCTATATAAAGTCTTTCGCTATGAAACCATTATTTATAACATTAAAATAAAACTAGTCTTATAAATTCATATATATGAGAAAACATTTTCATAAAACATACATTTGGTTTTTCTTTTTAAAACAATCCATATACCAAGACTTAAGAACTTGGAAGGAAAACATGTTTAATAAAATAAATGTAAATAACCAACAAATACATTTATTCAAATACAAGTGGATAAACAATGCATAATAATTTATGTAGTGTCTACTAATAATTCACACATGGGAATTGAGACTGGGTCTATGATACTTGGAAATCCAAGGAACTCTTGTCATTATAGTGAATTTTGATTCCCTAACAAAACATGTAACCCAAGGCGTTACTAAAGTACCAAATTCCACCATTATGTGAAATATAATCCAAGACCAGGATTTTAAAATTATATTTTAGGCATTTCACTAAACACTTAAAGTATATAAAAACTATTTTTAATGAAAACCTTGTCAAAATATTTCTAAACACCTCCAATGATTGTGTCAAAATCATGGATTTCAGTTTATCCATTAACAAATCAATCTAGTCATTTTCATATTCCAAAATTAAATTATTTAAAAAGAACATTCAATTTTACCATAGGAAAGAATACATTGGATAGAGATACCCACATTTCTAATATAGGAAATGACAACACCTTCGAATTTGTGATGGAAAACAAAGAGAACTATTCTTCACAAACCTTGATCTAAAAATAACATCATCAATTATCCATAAAATCATCTAGATCCAAAAATCACATCTATTACGTGTTCTAATGGATCAAGGGTAGGATAGATCATTGAAAGATCTAGATAAAAGAGTATATAATGATAAGACATCTGAACATGCCGTGAACAAATCCACCCAAATTGATCGAGAATCACCAACGAATCAAGGAGAGAGTCCTCTAAAGAATCAAGGAGGGACTGGTTCGAGATAATTAGGGATTATAAATATATTATAATAAAATAACTAAGGGAATTAGGGTAATTTATATTATTAAAATGTTTGTACTAGGTCTCATGGTTAGCCCACATGGTTAGACAAACTATGGTTTAATTGTGTGGTAGATATTATTCCTTCAAAAACAAAGTGCATAGTTTGCTAGGAATATCCATAAGGTTAGACAATCCACACTCAAACTATGAAAAATATTCACTAGAAAAAATATATCCGTATCGAATATTTTGCTCATAGTTACTAAAAAAATGTGTGCAGAACATATCCCTTGCATATTTCTCCCAAAACTCTAAATTTTCAACCACCAACACCCAAAATAATTTATAACTTCAAGAGAGATAAACTAATCCCAAAAACTAAACATACCTATGACTTATAGGGATTTCCATGGATTTAATTTATTTTTGATCTTCTAAAGTCAAAAAATTATATATGGTAATGGAGATCCAAGGATATATTCTTTTTGATCATTTACACATTATTGTAACCCTTTCAAAAAAAATTTGAACTTGCATCCTCAAATTAATAATTTTTTTTATTTCTAAATTTTTTTTAATAACTCTAAATTTTTGTTCAATTTGTGAAAGTAAACTTATTTTTTATCTCTAATTAAATTTCATTGGATATACCTCACATTTGATCGTATTGAGTGTAGTTAGGTTCAATTTTATAGAGGTCTTTGAGCTTTTGAATCACATTCATAGGAGTTTAAACACCCATACTGAGGTCTTGGTATGTTATTTGGGTTGATTTAGGTGTTTGGTTATATATTATTGGGTGGATATTGAAAAATAAAAATATATAATATTTAGAGGTTATAAAGAAGGAAGTGTCCAATGTTCTAAACTTATCCACTTCTATTTCCCCTAAATCTGATTTTCTCACTTTTGCCCAATTTTTTTCAATCTGAAATTTTCAATCTTAAATAATTTTATTAGTTTTTATTTTTCAAAAAAATAAAACTCTTATAAAATTCTCAATTTTGATTTTCTTCACAAAAAATAAAGAAAATGTGAAAATTTGGATCTTATGTTGAAACATCCCGAATATATAGCCTATGGGGCTACTATATTTCATTATTTTATAAGATAAATATTGATAGGTATTTTTAAAAAAATAACTATGTCAAATTGGTGTTGTTTCCAAGGAAGTTACCTAAGTTGAATTGTTATGTTTTTGTTTCTCTAGGTGACACGACCCTAACTTGTTACCTTAATATCCTAAAATTGACTAAACATATCACTATATGGATAGATCTATAAGATATTCTACAATTTCTAGTTTTTAATCCACCAAAAACACACCAAGATGTAATCCTGTTAAACCTAAAATAATCATGGTTGACAACATAACCTTTAACTAATTAGAAACATCCAATGAATAATATAAATAAAACCTTATAGAATATCTTGATTCACCTTTTGACCTTGAAATAAAATATGGTATCATTCACTAACTTCCTAAATTCAATGGGTTTCCAGGTGAGGATCCATATAAACACCTTCAAAAATTTAGTTACCATTGTGTTAACAGGAAACCACAAGGAGTTAATATTGATCAAATAAAACTTAGGGGTTATCATTTTTATTTAGAGGTAGTTTGTAAATAATTATTTTCTATTCACATTAAACTTTTATTATAGATTGGAATGAATTGAGGAAAAAAATTTAAAAAAAAATTCCCTACTTATATAATTTTTTTCCTTATGAAATAAATTTTTAGAACTAGGAAAACTCAATTAGAAACACTATAAGAATATCAGGAGAGATTTAAGATACATTGATTTAATTTCCCCATCATCAAATTAGTGAATGTATTTTTTCATAAAATTTTTTATGAGGGATTGTATATGACTGGTATAAGTTTTATAGATATTGTCATAAGAGGGGATCTAGTTAAAAAAAACTAATACTGTAAGAAATTTAATTAAAAACATGGCCCAAAATGATCAATAGTTTGGAATAAGGGGTGTTCTTTATGTAAAATATTCTCCAGAAATACCCACTCCCACTACTAAAGAAAACATGATTATAAGTCAAGAGCCTTATAAAAATTGCAATGTTTCTTTTCCTAGAAGACCCTTTCAAACAAACTAATTAATATCTTTTTAACCCAAACAAAATTTAAACCAATTATAGAATAATCAATCCCATAATAGATTTATACATCCTGAACAACCAAAAAGACCATTCCCAATCCAATCAATAAATTATTAATCTAGATACCTTAATGAAAAAGATAATTCTAATTATAGAAGGATTTTTCAGCCTATAAAACCCACTCCAAACTAGAAAATTACCTTGAAGAAGCTATAGGGAAATATTAAAAAAATATAAGGGAAAAATTTAGGTAACAACAGACCATGATGACTCGTCTGGTTCAACTGAATACTAATATTTAATCATGATAAATCAAATCAATAGAGGCTTACTATCACAACATCAAGTTAATCCCAAAGATAATGGGAGGGAAAATGTGAGTTCCATGTAACTTGTGAGTGGTTCCAACATATAAAACCCCAAAATTAAAAATCTAAAACCTATTTTTTAACCCACATAAGTTGAAGAAATTTCTAAATCTTATTCACTGATTTTTGAAACTGGTATATAAAAACAACTTGATGAGGAAACTACTGAAATTTTAAAAACTTTTTTGAAAAAAATATCAATTTTAAAATAATAATCTATTATTTAATTGAAAAATAAATATTAGAAAATGATGATAGGTCCTTGTGATCTAACTGACCAAGAAATTCAAAAACCAAATATGCTTTATCCTAGGAGTAACCCACCAGTGAATACAAGTACTGAAAAATAATTAGAAAAATAAGTTTAGGAGATGTTTAGGATAGGCCAAGTCAACATTAATTTACATAATTTCATGAAACAAATGTGAAATTATGAAAAAATAGAGTAAATGTTTTCACTTGAAATAAAACTCAAATGGGGAGAAAAGGAATATTTAAAGAGAAATGTTCCCTCCATGATCTAACAAGATCTATCTATTAAGTGTAAAGATCGATGTAAATTCACCATTACGGGAACCATATGGGGATGTGAATTCTAGGATTTCATGCTTAATTGAGAAGCTTCTATTAATGTTATTACCTATTCAATTTATTCATCTTTACAGGTTTTAGGGCTTAAACTTGGTGGAATTATTATCCAAATTCTCAACTGAAGTACCACCAAAGATGTTGGAATTACATATGATATTTTGGTTTAGGTAAAATAAATGATATTGCCTATTAATTTTCATGTCTTATATATAGAATATGACCAGTTTAGTACAGAGGAAACTCTCATTCTTGGGATAAATTTTCTAAAAACTATTATGTCCATCATTAATTTTCACAAAGGAAATCATTTGATTGATTTTAGTGAAGAGATAATTCTCTTTAATATCTTTAAATCTATGAAACATCCAATGAAATATCATTAATATCTTCCAGTAAACATATGGCATCCCGCATTCTTATTATATAAATTTTCATTACATTACAAACATAGGATCTTTAAAATCTAGTGTCACGGAAAAAAGGTACGTAATACATGAAAACTTAAAACATTATTTTAATCCCCTTAAAAATATTCTCTAAAAATTCATCCTAAGTACAATTATTGAATCTCATAACCTAGAGACACACATTAATGGAAAGGGTGATCATAAGGCCCAGTAAGGAAAACAAGTGAAACATTTTACATGTGAACTCGAGCGATATCAATAAGAACATGGGGAATATCATAAATATATGATGAAGAGGAATATAATAAAAATAAAAATAATAAATTGAAGCATAAATTCAAAATGTGGCTAAAACGTTTAATTTATACATTCATAATTATATCACCAAGGTCTGTCCTCAAGGTGTTATAAACATTACCAAGGTTATTGACCAAGGTATCATAAAACTTTTCATCTCTAGAGATTAATTTCGTTACCTAATGAATTAGAGTGCTACCAGGGCACACCCTTAATATATATTTATTTTCATGTGAGTCACATATATCATAATCATACACTTCATAAATAACCCAAATATAATAAATTAAATCGGTTTCATATCAAAATCATGACATTTTAAAAAGTGCTTAGAAACAAGATCATTATGTCATTTATAATCCATGGAAATGGAATAAGGGTTTTATGTATGTAAATTCCAAAATAAAATATATATTTTTTATTTATTGATGAATAAACATGGAAATGAAATAGTTTTGGGTATTCACATAAATAAAATATGATTATTTCTTGAGAAAGAGAGAGAGATTTTGAGATGAAAATTCGACAACATAACAGTTATACAACATGGTTTTAAAAAACATTAAAAAGAGAGTAGAAAAGGATAACACACTCATAAATAAATAATAATACAGTATAAGGACATAATAAAATCTAAATAAGATGATTTTTTGTATATTTTAATGACACACCGCTTGAAAAAGGAAACTTGAATGAAAAGAGGAGATGTGATTTCTTTTACGAAAATTCGGCAGCCTAACGGCGTCACTTAAAAATTCATAAAATTAATTGATGAGAGAAAAAAAGGTATATAATCATATTAACATAAAAATAACATTTATATTTATACATAATATCATACCCCAACATATTAAAATAAATATTCAAAGGAATAACATAAAATAATTGTTGAGTAAAAGAGAAGGGTGAATAGTTCCCTTACCTTGAAGAGTAACTTCAAAATACTCAAAGGTTGGGACCTTAAATGGATTGAGGCACCATGGGAGGAATACTTGGGAGATAAAAATATCATATCTTATTTGATAAGGAATTTTTAATGATAGGAATGAATGAATGGGTTGGTATTTATAGAAAAAGTGAGGGAATATTTTATTGATTTTCAAGGGACACCTCATTATTAGTATTTGCAAAACCATGGACTTTCCCATGGTATTTTCTCATGGTATTAGCCACTTAGGACACCTAATATCATAATTTATTGTAAAAAAGTTGAAAATCATTTTATATTAATTAATACATCATTATGATGTCATAAAACACACTCAAACTCAAAAACTGTATTTTTACTATTCACCGAAAAACAAAACATTTTATAAAAATATGATAAATTAACTATAAACTAATATCAATGTTCTGAATTCAAAAATGAACTCCATTTTATGAAAATAATTTTTTAATTATGAGATATATAATTTTTAAGTAAAATAACAATTTTTTTGAAAATAATACTAATACATTACTAATAATTTGAGAAATAGTTTTTTACTTATGCTATTATATCACATTACCATTCAAGATGCCTAAATTATATTTATACTTTCTTAAGTGAGGGTAATATTCCATTAGTCACATTTTTATTCATAAGAGTAATATTATTATTCAAAATTTACTATTCACCAAAACAATAAGTTGATCTTATTAGACTCTAAATATCTTTTTGATCACAATTGTATAAAACCATTTTTTGAAAATAATTTCATATTATTAATTATTTAAAGTATAAATTTTTTTAAAATAATATTTTTCCAATATTCATCAATAATATGAAACTTCTAAAAATTAATCCTATATTTATCTTGATATTTGAAATTCACAAATTTTATCATAATAAGAAATAAAAAATTTATTTATAAAAAAGGATTACACAAAGTAACTAAGGCATAATTACATAGACCCTTGTAAAACCTGCATAGGACCTAAGAGTAAGGTGTGCAATGGTGATAGAATCTTGGCATGTCTTGGACAGCATTTCATAAGTGGGGATTTATGTCAGCTTGAACTTCTCCCATAAGTGTTTTTGTTCAAGCTTAACATGTTAGAGTTTGGATTGGGCTTGGTCCAAATCAAATCCAGGTGATGATACCTCCTTCCCAAGCTCTAACAAATGGGCTTCATATGGTTCGAGTCTTCTTGATGAGTTTATTGACTCTTCTTTCTATATTAATTAACCATGATCATTTTTATTTATAAAAAATAATCATAACATTAAGAGTACAGTTTCCAACGGCCATATTGACCTATAATCATATAACCATCAAAACCCAAGAGCCTCATTTTAATTACACTCACTTCATTATAAAAAAGTGATATAGTTTAGTTGAGTAAAAAATAAAATAACACAAAAAATCAGGAAACAAATATTATTCAAAAGTTTGGGTCATTACAAAACATGATTATTAGTTTTATACTAATATTTTCACTAATTTTTCATGGAATTAACAGCCAACTATTGTTCCTAAAAATGAATCTTTACTTGCTGAAAGATTTGACTTGAATATGAAACAAATGATGCATGTGTGGGAAATTTAAACATTTAATCTATTAATTATGAACTCTCATATTTTGAAAATTATGCATCTAATTTTTGTGAAACTATTAAAAACATAAAAAATGATTAATGTGATTTATTTTAGGGGTGAGATAATGTTTCCTATTGTAATATCAAGGCTATATATATTGAACTTGATGAAACGGTTGCTTGTGAAGTTGCAAATATTTCTAATTTTCTTTCTGTTTTCAATAAAACATTTCAAAAAGCCAAAGTTGTTGAAACTAATTATTGTTTTTTCTGTAAAAATGATAAATTTTCAATTTAAACCAATAATAAAAGTTTGTAAACTAATAAACATGATACTAAAAATTTAAATCATATAAATTTATTAAAACTATAAAATTTTCAAGAATATAACACTGATACACATATTGTTGGGCAGCCTAGTGTCCCTAACTTAAATCTAAAATTTTCTTGTTTTGGTAATTAATCAAAATCTTAAATTTATGTTATAAAGTAACATCAACCTTAATTGATAAATACAATTTCCCCACCTAAATAATAGTTGAAATATCTACCCTAGAATCTCAATAATGTATTTTTAAGTGAAAATGTGAAATTTTGAATCAATTTTTCTAAATAGATGTCAAAATATAAAGATAAAAAAAACGTATAAGAGTCCTAAAAACAAATACTATAACGTTAAGATGTACTTAATATAATTTAATTGGAATCATACCATCTACTATCATGCATTAAATTTTTTTGGATGAAAATATCAAACTTATGACACAATTTCAAAGGATATTGAACCCAACACTTTTAAAAAATGTTAAAAAGGAAATAACCATATTATTGGATATTATAATTATTTTTTATATATATGATATTAAATGGGTGAGTCTCATTTAAATTTTCCTTAAAAGGATTGGTTTTACAATCTTAAAGAATGAATTTGTTAGGTTGGTTCCTATTAGGCTTCCAAATAATTTGACAATGTGAATTGATTAAATGAAACTTAATTAAGTGGATAGAAAAGAACATTCTACTCATAAATTTATTTACCAAGTGATTGAGTGATTAAATAGATATACCCATTACTGTTTTCATGGTGGATTTTTTGGATACTTTCAAAACCAAATTACACTTGAATATTGCAGAAAAACACTATTATATATCCTTTTGGTTCTATTTCCTAAATAATAATTCCACTTTTAGTGTAATAATCCATGAAATTTTCAAATATATATAATTATAATTTTATATCAATTTTTATAGAGATTTATGGAGGTTTTTATGAATTATTTTACTTTTTATGTATCATATTTTGATATTTGTTTAGAGAGTTTGGCTGCTATAGTTGAAACTTATATTGGTAAAAACATTTCTCTCAATTATGAAAAATGTAATTTCATGGTCAATAAGTGTATTTTAGTTGGTCATTTTATATCTAAATATTTAATTTAATCCATCCAAAACAAGGTTGAGGTTATTTATTTTATACAATACCCAAAATCTGTAAGAGATTTGAGATATTTCCATGTAAATTCTTATATCTATAAAATATTCATAAAATATTTTACTAAAAAAATTTTAATTGTCCAAATTTCTCTAAAAAGGGTCACATTGTGTCTTTAATGAAAGATTAAAACAATATTTTATAGAAATTAAACATAATTTGATAACCACACCCATTGTCTAACCACCAAAATGGGTTTTTCCTTTTGAATAGATGACTAATGCCTCTTATTTTTCTATAGGGGTAGTTTTTAGTCAAAAATTGGACAAGAAGTATCATGTGTTTTCTCAATCATCTTAAAATATAGTTCATGTCCAATAAAATTACACAATTACTAGGAAACATTTTGTAGATATTTTTTCACTGGATAAATTTCGATGTTATTAATTTGTCTCTAAATTAATTGATTTCACTGATTATTCTACAATTAAATTTTAGATGACGAAACATGAAAACGAATTCTAATATTTTGAGATGTGACTTGTTATTACAAGAATTTTATATTGAAATAAATGATAAAAAGTATGTAATAAACCTAGTATTTGATCATATGAGCTGATTACCCACAATTGTTAATGAAAAATATCAAATCTTTCCACCCATTAAAGAAACCATTCTTGAGGAAGAATTATATGTTGTTAGGACTGAGAGACCACGGGTTACTAACCTAGTGACTAATTTTTCCATCAATGGAATTAATCTATAATTTTATAAGAAATTAATTTATAATATTTTGATTGATTTAAATAACTACATTAGGGGTGATCCTTAACTATTTCACATTGGTAATGTTTACATTGTTAGGAGATGCATTAAAAATTATGAAATCTAATCATTCGTGAATTTTTATCATAATTTAAATTATGAAGGACAAATATTATCCTAAATCTCTCATAAAAACGTTCTTGATTCAATTTTATATTGCTCCTAAATTTTTAGAGAAACTTTTTAATTATAGAAAACCTATAAACTCTTTAATTTTAAGGTAATATTTTTTAAAAAATTAGAAGCCTCAAAAACCCATATTTTTTTTAATGTATTTGATGTATGTGGAATGGATTATATGGGAAATTTTAACAACTATTTTTGACATATTTACATATTAGTTATTGTAGATTACATTTCAATGTGGGTAGTTATTTTCACTGTAAAAATGGTGGAAAAAATAATACTAAATTTGTGAAAGGAAAAATATTTTCTAGATTTGAATTACTCAAGTTTTTAATTACTAATAAATGTACCCATTTTTTAAATATAATTTTGGAATCTATTTTGAATAAATTTAGAGTTAATCATAGTGTTTTTATACCCTAAAACCCTTAAATAAATAAAAGGTAGAATTCTCAAATAGTGAAATCAAACTGATTTTGGAGAGAATTGTGCACCAAAAAATAAAATATTGGAGTTTTAGATTATATGATGCACTCTTGGATTATAGGACTAGTTTTAAAACTCCAATAATAAATTCAACTTTACATTTTGTGTACAAAAAATATTTCCACCTACCTTTTGAATTATAACATAGTGTTTTTAGGGTCATAAAAGCATGTAACATGAATTTGTTTTCTGTTGGAATAGAAAAAAACATTCTTTCAGAAGGAGATGGAATAAATTAGAAATAGTTCTTATGAATGTTCCAGGATATATAAGTAGAAAAAAACATTTTAATGATGGAATAATCCTCAACAAATAATTCACAATGGGATATAAAGTGTTTTTTTCACTCCATAATGAATCTATTTTTTGGTGAATTGCATTCCAAATTTTCTAAACTATTCATTTTTACTCATGTTTTTTCAATTGGTGTTGTCCAAAATATAAAAACATACAAATAAACACCATTAATAGTAAATTTACCCAAATTGAAGTATATTAGTGATTTTTTTCAAGATCCATCATGCAAAGAAGTCAACCTTTAAGTTTCCCGGTACAATTAAACCTCAGGTTGTGTCTCTCCTTCCAACTTATTTATTGTTTTTTACATTATTTTTTATTTTTATTTATTATCTATTAATTATATAAAATTATAACATTGTACAAAATAATTTTAGTGATAGAAACATGATTTGTTAGATTATGATTCTTTATGATATTAGCATTTTCGTTGTTTTCTTTTCCATTTTCTATTTTCTGTTTTCTTTGAATTTTTTTGTAATTTTATTTCAAAATTTTATATATTTCATTAATATTAGTGTTGTTTTCAAAAAAAATTTATTTGAAAATTCAACATTTTGTGATTTTTTTAAACTTATATCAATAAGTAAAATAATTTAACACAAGAAACTAAATTTTAATGAATATTAAAATATCTCTGTTTCTCATTATAAATTGTGAAAAAATCATGAAAATACTTCTTAAAATGGAATACCATACCATAACATTATCTTAATTTTTAATCCCCTTTATATGAGGAACCTATATCTTTTTTACATATTCTTTACATTCACTTCACTTTTTAAGAGAACTAAACAATTCTTTTATAACTAGATTTTAATTTTATTCTTTCAAAACCAAAGAGTTCTGGGAACTTATGTTGAAGGTGATTAAGGAATTTATTTTATTTTAAAATCGATTTTCTCAAAAAAAACATTTTTTTTCAACCCTACCTTTAAAATTATTCCATGTGTTCCTTAAAAATACATGAACATACTTGTTAGGTATCCACATTATAAGCTAGTTTTCCTATCAAACCAGATCTAGAAGTAAAAAAACATAATATATATAAACTTAACTATGAGGGAGTTGTATTTTGATGTGATTCATAAACTTGAGGCATATTTGGAATGGAAACCAAAAGATGAATACGTAATTTTCATCTGATTTGAAGTGGAACTACATCTTCTATTTTTCAATATATTTTGAATAATATTATATAATTTTGGTGTTTCAATGATGAAGATACTATGAAATAAATAAAAAACTAAATTTTTTTAAGTTTAAAGAAATATTTTAATTGAATAGAATTAATGGTAATTTCACACCACATTTTAAATTTAAAAATATCCTCTCTTACCCTAAATATATTACATTTGTGATGAATTTCTAACCTAATCATAATTGGATAGAATTTTTATGAAATCAGGGAATATAAAATATAATTCATGTTTTTTTTATATTATAAAAGGTGTGGACTTCCCATAAACATTTTTCAATGTTTTGGAGATGATTTGTTTAATAAAGGAGTAAGGAGTAACCATAGTTGATTTTATATAAGATCATAAAATGTTTTACTTCAAAAATATAAAAACCCACTAGTTATATCTCAAATATTTTCACATCTAAAACCTACCAAATCTCATTTTTCAAAACAAAAATGAAAATTACCTTATGATTAACATAAGTCCTTAATTATTTGGATGGATATATAGGAACTTATTATGTTTTTGGAAACACTTTCATGTGTTTGGATGAGAAAATATTTTTCTAAAATACAAAATTTTATGATTGGCTAAAATTTTAGTGAGGAAAGTGTTTTGTTTGCATGGGAAGATAAATGAAGTGAAAATGGATTGATTGAACCAAATGGAGAATTTGGAATAAATTTTATTGAATAAGAATAATAATTTTGAGTTCCATGTAGTTAAATTAGTGGATCTCAGAGGTATATGTTTTGATTTTTTTATTACTTGTCCATGGATCCAAGTCTTAAGTTTGAGGGAATTGAAAGAGATTGAATTTTAATTGTTTTTTATTTGTTTTTCAGATAATAATCCCCACAAATTTTTATTTTTAAAATAAAT
The DNA here is from genome assembly GCA_963277665.1 of Viscum album. NCBI lineage: Eukaryota > Viridiplantae > Streptophyta > Magnoliopsida > Santalales > Viscaceae > Viscum > Viscum album. The sequence goes on from OY728128.1 coordinate 1,599,776,026, forward strand.
TTCATCATTTTTTGTTTTCTATAATATTTTTGGAATAATTAAAAAATGGATTAATTTAATGTTTTTAAGTGTTTTTTATCATTTCTATAATTTATTGATTGATCCATACTTTTTATTTTAAATTATATGAATTCTTTTTGAAATTCTATTGTTCAACTTGAAAGGATAAATTTTGCCTAATTATAACCTATAGGATAATTTTTACCCATATAGGCTAAATTTACCCCACCTAGGATAATTCAAGACAAGTTAGAGAATTTTTTCTACCACATATAAGAATTTACTTTTCCAAAATCCTGCCTCATGATATATTTTTTTGTCTTCCGCATAAGTAATTTCCTATCCCATTAGTTAATTTAACCTATATAAGTAAATTTACTTTACCAAACATTTAGGACGTGTAAGAGTATTACAGTCTAGAAATATATTTTGGATCTCTTATAAGATGATTAACTTTGTTAAATTTTAGACAAATAATAGAATTCCTCTCTTATAAAAGAAATTATGATACTTGTAATATAATTTTACTTCCTATGAGAGAAATCTTACTCTATAAATAAATTTTACCCCCTGTAAGATAAATTACTTTGTGAATTCACTTTGTGAAAATTTAAGGAACCTATAGAGAATATGTTTTTTTTTTGTACCTTGACAAATCCACATGACTTGATTTTTTAAGGGAGATGAACATGTAAAGCTTTTGGGATGATTCTAAAGAGATAAAAAAACATAGTATCTATGGGAATTAATTATTTATCCACATGATTTAAGAACTCATTATTTATGACATTTAGATCCAATAATGAATTTTTAATTGCACGCATATGAAGAAACCCAATATGTGACTGAAGGATGAAACAAGTATCAAATATATTTTTATCAATTTTCATGGAAATATAAGGAAAGAATAACTAAAAATGTAAAAAATATTATATGTGTATGAGATGATTGAGGGTATGTGCATTGGGGGATGATCATGATTTAGTTATATTAGTTGGGGGATTCACATAGGATTACTTCTATTATGGGAGAAGGATTTGATTTATCAAAGATTTACTAAACTCTCCAAGTAGTTTTGTTAGTAGAGATTTGTGGATATCTTCCTTATGAGTTGTTGAGATTCATTATAATATATATTTTTTTATGAAACCTATATTCTTGAATTAAGAAGTTTCTTTTATTTTGGAATTCTTTTTCATATATGTTTCTCTAAATTTTTGTTCAATATATGAAAGTATATGGATTTTTTCTCACTGTTTAAATTTATTTAGCAAGGTCTCACATTTGAACATAGTGAGATTAGTGAGGTTCAATTATTTTTAGGTCTTTGATATTTTGAATTAATTGGAGGTAAAACACCCATAATTATGTATTGGTATGGTATTTAGGAAAATTTATGTGTTCACCCAGAGGTTATTTGTAAGTAATTTAAAATAAAAAATGTAAAAGTTGTAGGTGAGGAAGATAGAAGTATCTGAGGATTAAAACTTATTTGCTTTTAGTGCCATTAAATTTGATTTTATCACCTCTATCCAATTTGTTTTCAATATAAAATTTTAAATCCTAAATTAATGTATTATTTTTATATTATTTTTTAAAAAATCCACAATTTTTATTTTATTCACAAAAAACATGAAACAAATTGATCGTTTGAAATAGAAGTTACAGCCTCCCTGAGATACAAATCAATGTACTATTGTATTGCATTATCCTACGAAATAAATATTTATAATAATTTCATAAAAACTACAATATATCACTTACTTCTCTACTAAATCCAAGGATAGGGCTTCTAGATAATACAACAATCTCTCTTAACATCTTTGGCCCATCTTATGATCATGTTCGTTAATAAACACAACATACTAGTGTTGACCAAGGGATGGAGAAAAAAAACTACAAGAGGGGGTGAATTGTAGTCTTAAAAATAAATAGAATTTTATTCCTCCTTAATAAATAATAAAATTAAAAATATGGATTTTAAATATACCAATAATATATCAAATTAAAATTTTTCACATAGCAGAAATAAAAAAAAATTAGTATTTTGACGACTACCGATAAAATTATTAACACGATGGATATTCAAAAATAAATAAATAAGAACCTTAAAATAAAAAACATAGTAATGGTTAACAAAAAAATATTCATTTAAATGAAATAATAAAACCAAACCTTGAAACCAAAGTGTAATGTAGATATTTAGGCATGATCTAAGGTATCTCTACATTTCTATCCCAAAATATCTTTAACTTAAACCATTCGGTAGGTTCCTTATCATTATATCCCCAGAATCCCATGACTAAAACTTTTTTAGGTGTAGTTTTATAGTCTTAAACACTCATTATTCCTATCCTTTGTAGATATTGATCACATGGGATGGGTAATATAACAATTACAATGAAAATACCAAGATATTTATCAAAAAACTTACTAAATGTATCTATTAATAAAAACACTTAGAAAGGAAAAAATTACACTAATCCGAATAACTCTTATTGATAATTTATTTCACATATTAATAATGACCATAAGCTTTTATAATGAATCATTCTTGTAAATCTAACATTTTAAGTTGTGGATATATTTATAGATAGTGTTATAATGAACTCCAATGGTTAAATTTCTATAATATTCAAAGTCAGTTGCAATAACGTTTGTATCATCTCTATCATATGTCACTGAACTCGGAATCTTACCATATTAAAAAATGAAGTTACTCAACACCACCATAGTTCTTATTAATCTAATGAATGTAATATGACACAAAATTTTAGATCACTATATTTTCAAAAACCTTCTTTAAGTTCTCTGGAATTTTAGTTAAAAAAAATTCGTTTTTCAGACAAACAAAAAATAGAAAAATTTCAAGATAAATCATATTCATATGAATTATATTATGTTTTCCAAAAAAAATTAATCAAGTGATTCATTAACTCAAAAAAATTCCCCATTTTAGAAAACACAAAACATGAATGAAAAATTAGAAATTTGAACTGAATTTTAAAGGATACTCCTTATAAGTTTTTGATGATATGAATTTCTTTACTTGGACATAAAACCATTAAAAATAATCTAATTTTATATAAATAAGATATGTGGATAAATAAAATCACTCCCTTTTTCAAACAAGAAGAGATATGATAAATTTTTAAATTTATTACTTTTTTGAAATTTTATCATCATTTGTTTGAAAAAATTAACAAAATTATGAATAAATTTAACAAAAATATAATTCAAATAAATTTTTTCTATATTTTCTCCACATTTTTTATTTTCAAAAATAAAAAGATAATGTAAGAGGAAAAATAATTTTCAACAAGTAGATTGTAAAAAATTTAATTAAAATTTAAATCTCCCGCAAGAAAATATTTATCTCCCCCTTTACTAAACACTAAGAGCATGGGGGGAAAACTTTTGAAACAGATTCATAGGGGATAAAGTTAAAAGAATTTAAACCTACAATAAGTTATCTCACCATACTAAAATAAAATATTCATCTTTTTAGGATGGATCTAAGAAATTTTTTAATATAAATATACTTATCAATATAATTTTTATAAAACATAAATCTATTAATAGTATAAATCTTATAGTAAAAAAAATAAAAAATCAATGTAATAACAATGAAAAATTGAAGAAATATCATCCCCCTTTCTCGAAAATCCTCTCAATTTAAGAATATAGAATAACAAATAAGAGAATTAAAGATAAATTTATGTTGATAATTTCTAACTTATGTTTAATATACTCTAATCAATCATAATTTATAGTTTTTGTAAAAATATCATCAAGATAATTATCTATTTTGATAAAGTCAATAATTGTATCTCCTTTTTTGTATGATCCCCAAGGAATTTGTTTCTAACATCTATGTGATTTTTTCATGAGTTATGTATAGGGTTTATAAAAAATAAATAGAACAAGTACTAACAAAAATATTGGAGTTTGAGTTAACTTCAAACCAAAATTCATGAGTGTGTGTTCCATCCACAACATTTAATCACAAAAACTTCTTGTTGCCACTTATTGAACTTTAACAGTGGAAACTGATACTGAATGTTTTATTTTATTGGACTAAGAAAATAAATCTTCTACTAAGAAAGTACACATTCCATAAGTACTTTTTATATCTAATACACTACCAATAAATTTATTATTTATGAAACTTTTAAGAACAAAAATCATTTCCAAAATAAAAAATAAACCAAATTCTAAAGTTTATTTATGACATCATAAAATTTGTTTTAATAATTTTAAATGTGATTCCTTTATATTCTCTTTAAACCTAACATATAAACTTACTAAAAAATTATTTTGTCTTTCTATAAGATATAGTAAACCTGTAATAAAACCACTATATAGTTTTTGATAAACATATTTTTGGGATTTATAAATATTGAGTTTGATATAAGTTTCAATGGGAATACTTATAAATGATGTATTATCAAAACTGCAATATTTTAGTAAGTATATAATATTTTCTTATTTAATATATCCCCTTATAGTTTTTTATAAATATGAAAACCAATAAATAATTTGAGTACACCCATTTTGATTATTTAAAACTCAATTTTCATAAGCTTTAAAATCCTATTGGAATGAAATTTTTGATTTGAACCAAAAATAATTTCATAAATATAAATTTGAACAATTATGGTGTCTTTAAATACATTATTTATAATGAGGGTTAGATCGTTACTTCCTTTAACAAAGTTATTTGAAGTAAATATCTAGTAAGGATATCATACCAATATCTAGGAACCTATTTTAGTTTACAGAGCACCATGGTAAGTTTAAAAATATAAATTTAGTATCATCAAGATGATGGGGTTTTTTAACATAAAATTCATCATAAACATATCCATTGAGAAAATAATTATTTTCGTCAATTTGAAATAAATTAAAATAAATTTTTTTCTATAAATGTTAGTAAGATTCAGATAGATTCAATTCTAGATAACAATGTGAAAGTCTCAGCATAATCAATGCCTACTTCTTAAAAATAACCCTTAACAACAAGTCTTGATTTATTTCTAATGATAGTTCAATTTTCCTTGTAGTTTTTTCTAAAAACCCATTTCACTACAATTAATATAAGATCTTTATATCAGTTAACTGAGGTCAAAATATGGTTTTTTAAAATTAATTGAGCTTATATTGTATGGCTCTTATCCAACATTCATCACCTTGGCATCATCTACTATTTTGGGTTAAAATTGGCATATTAATACATAATGCTCACGTTTATTTCTTAAGTAACTTATTATTTTGAATGGTTGGATTACATCACCAATAATATCATATATATCATGACTTCTTAAGATCTATAGGTTCATGGGTAAAGAGGTAAGTTGATTCTCAACTAACAGTTGAATATCTTCTAATGAAGTAACATTAGGATACTAAAAATACATTGATCTTACTTCTATAGTAATTAATACTAATGGTTTTAAATTATATTATAGTAAAAAAAGATCACTTTCAAAAATATTATTTGGAAATTGAATTTATAAAGGTTTCAAAAAAATTAAAGGATCATTTTCATCAAATTTGAAAATGATAGTTTCATCAAAAAAAAATTTCTTTTACTAAATACTTTATAACACTTGGTAGTTGTATAATAAAAAATAAAAATTCCTTAATAAATCTTAGGATAAAAATTATGAATTAAATATTTATTATTCAAGATAAATACTTTACATGCAGTGATTGTGAAGTAATAAAGTTTTGGTTTCTTTTGGTTTATAGATTATAAGGAGTTTTATTAAGAGAATTTATAAGTAAAACTACATTTATAATATGTAAATCAGTAAACTCATACTCATCCCAAAAATATCTAGAAACATAATCCTCACATATAAAATTTAAATTAATTTATTTAAGAACTCTGTTTCTTTACTGAACTACACTATTCTGTTGGGGTATTCTAGGTGCAAAAAAATATGAGTAATGAGTTTATTTCTATAAAAAGTTTAAAAATCTGAGTTTAAAAAATCACCACTATGATCACTTAAGATAGTAATCAAAGCTATTTTTCTCATTTTTAATAAAATATTGAAAAACCTTTAAATTATAATGTTTTTTGGATCTTTGTGATAGGACATATACCCAAGTAAACTAGTGTAATAATCAACTTGGATGTACAAATAGTTTTTCCCCCAAAATATTTAGTTTTTATTGGACCAAATAATAAATGTGTACGAACAATAAAGATTTGAAAATTAAAACATCACATTAATATTTAAATCTAGACTTATGTTTCTTATTAAATGTCACACCCAGTTTTTCATGTCTTGGTTTTGATCTGGTTTGTTGGAAATCCTGATCCTTTTCTTGGGTTTTGGGGGAAATGAATGTTTTGTTTTTAACTTTCATATATTTATAATCATCAAACCATGGGTTCCCATAGATTGTTTGGGAGTTTTTGGAGAAAAGGTGGATACTTCAATATTTAGACCAACCGTGAGATCATTTCCAGATTTAAAAAAAATTCTTCTTTTATAACTCCTTCGTTTTTCAACATTTTCCACTCACTAAACTTCTTAATTGGACTCCCCTAACATATTAAAACCACCATATCCATTTGGAACCATTATGAATTCATAATAATTGTGGATTTGGGTTATTTATTCAGGTAATGGTTCAGCCCTTGAGCTCATTTGTAGTTTTAAAAAAATATTTTTTTTCTTTTATATATTATTCATTATTTTATATTTTTCAGTGATTCCACCTTCCAAATGAATACATAACTTTTTTATATTGACTACATTAACCTACCCCTTCTTTATACTTCGTTTTTTCCTCTTTTTTAGTGATTTCTCACTAAAGGTAAGTGGTCTTTCTTAATTTCTTCATCAAATCTTTCTCCTTTATCTTCCATATTCCTTCTTATTTCATTTTTTCAGGGATCTATCCCATCACATGGTCATTATCTACCTATGTTTCCATTTTCACATCATTTTTTATGGGGTTTTTGTTTGTTTAGGGCTGGTCTTCATAGATCAAAGGTTTTCGAACCCACGGTAGGTGTTTTTGGGTGTGTGTCTCCTTTTCGCCATGGTTTTGAGGTAGGTTCTCCAAATCACCTGAATTTATTATTTATGTTTCATATTATTATTTATTTTATAAACTTATATACATTTTTAGTATTTATGTTCAACCTTTTGATGATTTATTTGGTCTACAAAATGGTTATGTATGCCTTGTTTTGTGTAAAATGGAGTTATTTCATTATTAATGTGCACACCGCTTGTTCAAATAAATGTTCTGCTAGTTTTCACATATATATCATGATTTTCATGACCTATTTTAACTAATTTAATAAATATTTTTCATGAAAATTTTTTTTACCCCTTTCAGTGTTAAATAGAAGTTATTTTGCTAAATGTTGCACGCCTAGTCTTCGGAAAAGTGCCTCGTTGGCCTTTGTGTGATAAATGTTATAAAAAATAACTTCTTTGAATTTATTAAAGTATGGGCAGCATGAAATGTGATATTTTTGTGTCCTATTATGGTTTTACAAAGTTGTTTTGGTTTTATAAAGATATGGGTTTTAGTTTTTGACATTTTTTTGCATGAGTTTCCAGTAAGTGGCTTGTTCGGCATTCTTATTAAAATGGCTGAGCTTAAATGTGTAACCTAAATGTTTTAAAGGGTTTATATAAATTATTTGTTTCTTATAATGGTGTATTTAAACCTCTTTATAAAATGTGAAATTCTTAACATTGATATACATTAGTTTGGTAAAATGCTTAAAGGCTCGTTTGGTATTTCACTTAAAAAAGGGTTTTCATGTGTATTCCATGTTTTACCATTTGGGGTCATTTTAAGATTCATGAAATTGATTTATTAAATGGTTTTGTGGATGCCAAATCTAGTTTGGTATGGAATTGGTGGGTGTTTGGCCTAAAAAGTTCATTTTCAAATGGAATTCATGTGAAAAGCTTCGTTAAACTTCTTGAAATTGTTTTATGAAAATTTTAGATGGTTTATTGAGTTACACAAAAGGTGAAAACATGGTTAGATACTTTTTGGAGTGTTTGTGACCATAAATGGTGTTTTTATGCATAAATCTAATTTTATAGAATTTGGAACATGTTTGATCACAAAGTGGAAAACCCGTGTATCTAGGTGGGAGGACGTGTACTTGTATGTTAGTGATCTGGAGTGGTTTTGTCCCTGTTTCACATAGCAAGTTTGAAGATGAAAATACTACCTAAACAGTTATGATGATGTTGGGGACCACTAGGTTATGGGTATATTTTTTAATAGTTGATCATGCACAAGAATAGATATTTGTTATGGTTACTTTTCACTGAGATACGAGGTACGTGGGGCCCACATCTTGCTAGTGCCTAGGGTTGTTCCCATAACATTTGATCATTGGATATATTGTATTCACCATCATCATACAGGGATTTTGGTTTAAAAAATTAGTATCATGTATTTTTAATTTAAAGGCGTACGTTCTTTAAATCATCCCTCTTGAAAACCATTTTCCCTTTAAAGTTTCATCTCTTTGAAATTGGTTAGTAGCAATTCCTATTTATGTAAACTTGCAAGAATTTTTATTTTGTAATTTTTATAGCATGGAACTTTGTTTGGAAAACATATTTTTACATATTGTATTTCAAAATTGAAATTGATGTTTCTTTTATTTTAAAGGAAGTGCATTGGGAAGAGAATATCAGGCTAACCAACTAGGTTATAATAATCACACCTATAGTCTTATTCTATTTTTAGCCCTTGTTCAGGTTTCATCTTGAGTCCAATCACCTTGGGCGATAGGTGATCATTATGTTGGAGAGTGACTAGTGGGGTCACATGGAGTTAGTTGGTTATATTGTTTGGTTGGTTCAGTTGTACTTTCACTTTCATGTGTGAATAATGTTTAGTTCAACTTTTATATAAATGTATACCGGGATGTCCATTTATTTCCATCGTTTATTTAATTTTCTATATTTGGGAAAAAATTACCTTGTCACTCTACTGATTCCCTTAGTGCTTTTCACCATCCTGGGAGGATCAAGAACATCTCTTGAGACTTATCACAGAGCAAATCGGGTGACCAATTCAGGGATGACCAGGGCTGGTTCTAGACAAAATGGTATAAAAATGAGGTTATCTCTTAGCGGACCTTGTTTTTTAGAGAACCCTTGTTATTTATGGGATGTCAAGGTAGATATAATAGGATTTTAAGAACTTGAGGGGTAGTTTTAGGAAGAGTGTTGTGAACTCTTTCTCATTATGATCCTCAGGTGTCCATATGAAGTCTGGTTTTATTAGTATCTTTGGTTCTTAGGGATTTTTTAGTGATTGGGATATGATAAGGGGAGTTGGACTAATGGACTTCATGAGTTCATAGGGTCTGGAAATCCATGTGGAGCCAGGGCATGGTCCTAGGAAGTCTCTAATTGTTGTTGGTGTGTTTAACATATGGCCACCAACCATTTGGTCAATTCACCCACCAATACTAGTTCCCTTTTTTGGGTCTCTTATACCGTTCTTGAATTTTGAATTTTGTTTTGAAAATCCTTGTATGAGAATTGTGGAAGTGGGTTTTCAATGCTTAATATAATAAAGTTTTGATCATGTTGGGTTTTTGTGAAACAAATTTTTGGGGATAAAGTGGAATGATTTAACAAGATCTAATTTCATTAATATAAACATATGGTTTATTGAAATAATATGGTTGTAAGTCATGAATTATTTTAAGATGATTCTAAAAATTTTCTTTAAAATATGATGTTCTAGGTTGTTGAAAAGTGTTTGAATCTGATGAATTGGTTTTGGGAATTGGTTTTGATTAGTTAGTGTTTTCCTAAAGAGGGTTTTGGCCTTTGTGGTTGTCGGATTAAGAAATGAGACCTTGTTCACTTTTTAAAAATGGGAAAGAGATGTTTTATTGGAATTCTTGTTTTGGGTAATTTTTTTAAAATAAAAGAAATGGGTTCTAAATCAAATAGTTCTTGAAAAATTACAGTTTATTGAGATTCTTAAAAATGTTTTGAATAAAGGGAGAGGATTTTTATGGAGACCTATAGCGTTTCTTTTTCAAGATTGGTAAAATAGTTTTTTTTGTGGAAATATGAAAATCATTTTTGACTTGGTGGTTAGTGTACATATGGAAGGTACATGATTTTTGAAAAGGCTTGAATTTTTTGGCTTGTAAAATGAGAATGTTTGTTTTAGCCTTTTTAAATGTCATGGGTTATCACATGCATGGTTTTTTATAGATATATTGATATATTCCCGATATATAATAGTGGTTGGGTGCCCGAGGTGGAACGGGAATGTGCATGTGAGTGAGACTTGATGAAACACCATTAGTGAATGTGAAAATCCACCAAGTTATATTTTTTTCAAAAGTGTCTTATACTATTTTTTTTTTGTGTTTTTGGTAAACATATTTTTATGTGGGTTGTTTTTTAATGTTTTATAATTTTATTTTGTTTGGTATGCTTCCTCATGATCTGGAAGTGATACTCTTTGTGTGTCTTGATATGGGATCTTGTTGGTGGCATAGTTTTGGAGCAATGTTCAGTGGGTTTCTAAGGCTATGATGGATGTTGTGAAGTGGTCACGGATGGTTCTCCATTGGAAATACTTCCAAATGATCAGCCTAATTATTCATTTCAAAAATTAAATACACTTCTTCGTATTATGCCTCAACTAATTTGATTGAATAGAGAGCTGTTTGGGATTTATTTAAAGTGGTTTCCTATTGTGGTAATTATTTTGGATATATCAGTTGTGTTTGGTGATGTGGATGTGTTTTGTCATATTCCTTATCCATTCTGATCCTTGTTCAGAGTGAGGGAGAATGATTCTATGTATCTTTGAGTTCCTATTTAGATAAAGGTGTATTGTTGAAAAAGTGAGGTTCATGGGGTGTTTTAATTCATAGATCTTACCTACGGTACAGAAAATACTTCAAATATTAGGGCACTATCCATAGGTCTCAGAGTGAATCTTTTCACACAGTCAAGAAATTTCTAGAGGTGTGGGGAGCTCAACTAAGTTCCCACCTTTACTATTGTGGTAAGGCAGTTTCTATGTTTTTATTATGGTTTCTCATCACAGTGATTTGTCTTTTTTTCGTAAAGAGTTTGGTGGACTTACCCCTTACACAGTGTATATGGTTGTGTCGTCTCAGATGTGGGTATCGAATCAATTTCCTTATTTGGACTACCAATGTGAATCAGGTGCGGTCTTAGTTTTACCTATTCATGGATGGAGAGTTTTGGGGGGTTCCTCTATTTATTTTTTTATTTAAATGGCCCAAATATTTGGTCTCCTTCCCTCCCCACCCTGAGTGGTGGGGGTTTTGATTTATGTTGAAAGTGTTGGCCTAGTCTTTGTCCCCTCCATTCGAGAGTGGGTGGTTTAAATTTCCATGTTATAACCCTCTTAACTAGGGTTTTTATGTTATTTTGGGAGAGTTTTGGTGGGCATATTTGGGTGAGGCCCGATTCTAGTTCATGTTGATTTCTTGTTTGTTCATTTTTAATTGGTATCTAATGGTGGGGAGACCCTCTATGGGTCTCGAATATCTTTCCTTTAAGGATTTTTTGGATGGTAGTTGTGATTTAATGGTGGGGATCCCATTCCGGACACCCCCTTAAGTCATTGGATTTTGTGAGTTCACTTTGGTTTGGGTTATCATTAGGTTCACTAGGAGAAGGCCCAACAATCTGGTTCTTGTCTTGGTTATGGAGGTGGTGTCTTGATCTTCATGTTGATTCTTAGGAAGTGGTTGTGAGTTGGTGTTTTATTTTGTCAAGAGGATTAAGTTCTGTTTATGATGGATGATATTCCTTAGATTGAGAGGTATGACCATGTTGATAAGTAAACCCTAGGTGTTGATCTTTCAGTTGGAAAATGTTATGGCTTTTAGGGGTGAAAATATTTAATGGTGGGGAGAATTGTCGCACCCAGTTTTTCATTTCTTGGTTTTGATCTGGTGTGTTGGAAATCATTATCCTTTTTTTGGGTTTTGGGTGACACTACTAGAAATTTAAGATTTAGCCACACTTATATAGCCACAGTTTAAAAAAACTATGGTTAAATCCTATTATATCACCACAGTTTTTAAAAATAGTGGCTTTAGCCAAAAAAATTCAAACTCTCTCATGGCTTTCCTCTCTTACTCACCGAATCTCCCCCAAAACCCATCTCTTTTTCCTCACAGGCTCTTCCTCACAAACTCTTCATCGTGGATTTCATCCAATCATCGTCTAACCTTTGTCATCACCCGATGCTTCCACCCAACCTCCCACTATCCTCCTCTGGCGATGTGGCCACCAAACCTCAACACTATTCTCCTCTGATGATGTGGCCACCCAACCTCAAGACAATCCTCTGATGATGACACAACCACCCAACCTCGGGATGATCCTCCTCCGACAACACGACCACCCAATCTCCCTGTGATCATTTTCATCCAATATGGATCTGGATCCACCTCCATCTTTGGGACACCCTCTTCCTCGACTCACCAATGTGTAATGTTCTTCTAGTATTCACACATTCTAGAAACCCCTCTAATTCTCACTGGTGGGTAGTCCATGACTCACATCTTGTGAGTGGCATGTGGTAGGGTGTGTTAGGGTTTGTTTTATTTTTCCTCAAATAATTATTCTATTTATATTGTTGAGGTTTCAATTATATTTGATTTTCTTCACTACAAAGTATCATACATATGAACTAGTATGGTTCTAATTTATCACGTGCCCTATGATTTTTTTTCACGGAGAAGGGTTTCCTTGATTTCAAATCCACATACTCTTCAATTTTCATTGGGTAAGATTCATTTTCTTTAATTTATTGTCTTCTTAATTGTCACATTTTTCTTTTATAGAGTTTATTTGTTTTCAATTATTACATCAGGTATGATTTTTTAGATTTTTTTTCTGATTTTCATTGGGTTTAATTGTCTTATAGAGTTTAAATATACAAATGCTAGAAATCAGAAGTTATGATGATATGATTTTAAGATGGATGAATGGTCTATTATAAAATCTATTAGAAAGGTTACTTGGATTGATATTTCTTTCCATATCCATATCAGACTATTGAATAGTCCTTGAAACCTTGGTTGTTCATTGGTTGTTAGAATTATATTATGTTTATAGTGTCACGTCTTTCGATGTTATACATTTAAGGGAAAAAGTCTATAAAAACTCTTAAGAAAATACAAAATTGAGAGACTAATGTGGGTTTAGATGGTGCTTTATTCACTTTTCTCAACACTAATTATCTCATATGAGAGTTCATCTTTTTAATTATAGGCTCAAGTAAATGTGAGTTAAATTTTTTACCTTATCCACACTTTTAGTAGTGGTCCATGTATGAAAATTTTGAGATTTCTAAGAGAACTTATCTATCAAATACTTTGACCCATTTAAATATTTTCCCATGATATCTCCACCTTATGAAGAATACAATAGGTTTCTATCACTATTCAGAAGGACTCAATGTAATAAGTTTAATAAATTATGATCATATATGTTGTTTTGATGTGGATGACTTGTAGTAAACTTCTAGAACATGTCCTAATACCCATAAAGAGCTTATCCATAAGCTTTAATTAGGCCATAAATATCATTTTTTTACTATGTTCTCCTTGAATCAATGAATAAATTTTAAAGAATGGCACTTTGGGGCTCATATTAGCTTGTGACCTCTCCAGGCTATATTTTGTTCATCCATTCCTTTTTTGATACCTCTATAGATAATGGTAATTCCTTCCATTTTATTTTATCTTATGAAATTTATCTCATTTTGAATGAAATGCACACGGTTCCAAATTACATCAAGTTATTTTTGGGGTCTTCACCAACTAAACAATGAAAAATAGAAAACATTTGGGCTAGACCATGATTTAACTCAAATTCTACTTTATTATTTGGAAACACCAATCAGGTATTATAATAGTTAAAATTTTGTTCACACAAATCTCTAATTGGTCGATTTAATTGAGCTAGGTTTTCTTCCATATTATCACAATTTAGTAAAAATATATAAGTATATGAGGATTAAGAATTTTTAATAAAATAGTAACAAAATCTATATAAATTATAAATGATTCTTAAATTTATAAATCAAGCTAGAAGAGCTATCTCAACCTATGGATCAAAACCAAAGAGGTGATTTGATTTAGATTTGATCAGGTGATAGAAAAATTTTAAATAAGAAAAACTTAATAGAAAATAAGGAAGGATGGTGGGGTGGGAGGGTGCAGGGGGAAGTGGGGGTGGGGGTTGTAGTGAGGGTGTGGGGGGAAGGGGTGCAATGGGGGTGGGGGTGCAGGGGAAAGTGGGGGTGGGGGTTGCAGTGGGGGCAGGGGGTGTAGTTGGGGGAAGGGGATGTAGGTGGAAGTGGGGGTGAAATCATAGTATTATAGATTATATATATATACATATATATATTAAAGAAACACATTTTACTATTTTTTTATTATATTTATTTAAAAAAATGAATTTTTTATTATGAAATACATTTTACTTGTTTGGTTTTGGATTCTAAGGATTGTGTAATCTAGAGGGATAATGCTTGGTTTTGAGAATTTGTTGGCTTGCTAAAAGATTTAGTTTAGGTAACTTCATTTAATTTTTATTTTCATTGGTTTTATTTAAGTTGGGTTGTCTTGATTCTAGTAGTGTTAGTTTAATTCCATTTAATTTTGATTAGTCCAAATCATTTTGGTTTAGTTTAGGTCTATGACTTTAGGTTCTTATTTTAGTGGATCAATTTGTTTGGATTGCATTGATTTAGTTATATCCTTATATATTTTATTAGGTTTTATTTAATATATGTTGGTTTTTTCATTTATAGTAGTATTAGATATATGTTCTATTTGATTTAGATCAGGTCACTTCTATTTGGTTTAGTTTAAGTCCATATATTTTGGTTCTTATTTGTTTAGTTAATCAATTTGGTTTGATTAGTTTTATTAAGTTGGAGTATTTGGATCATCATGGTCTGTATTCTTTGTTGATGTTTTCATTAGTAAATGTAATTTTGGGTGTTATAATAATGTGTAATTTCATGATGGTTTGTCTATTATTGGTTCAGGATTTTCTTGATTCAATGATGAAAATGGAATTTTAGGTGAAACTGGATCAGGAGTAGTGGTGTTCAGTATCCTTAGTATGTAATTTTCAATGAGGTGATGCATATTGGAATTAATGAGTTGATTGATATAAATGGGGCTAGAATAATGGTGATAGTGATTGATGACATAGAGATTTAGGTGTCACATGATTTCAGCTCTCATATAGATCACAAGACATGTCTTATCTTCTCCCAAATCCTATGGTGTGTGGATGAACTACTTGCTAAGATTAATTTTAGAATTTGAATTTTGGTGCCTGTTTGTAATTTATTTGTGGGTATTTTAGTAATCTATTGTATTTGTTCACACTTAACCCAAAAAAAGGTTTTTTCTAAAAATTAAAAAACAAAAAAGAGTTGGAGATATTATTCAAGGAAATTAAATATTTTTTTATAGTTTAGGTTAGTTTTGTTAGGGACACATTAGTTATTTTATATCAGTTCTATACATATTAGTGGGGTGGGGATAGTAGTGGGGGTAGTGGGGGTGAAAGAGGGGGCAGGTGATAGGGTGGGTTTAGTGGGGTGGGTGCAGTGGAGTGGGGATAGTAGGGGTGAGGGGGTAGTGGGGTTGAAGGAGGGGTGCAGGGGGGTGGTGGGTGAAAGGGTGGTTGAATGAGGGGTAAAAGTTCAGTATTTGGTTCTAAGTCGCCAAATGATTCCTCAGTAATACTCTCCCTGAAGAACCGAATGACATTTGGTCGGGTAGCTTCAGAGTGATCTGCAGCCATGACACTAGTTACAAGAGCTACAACATATGAGTCTAGAACTTTCTTTCCCGATCATAAGCTTGATCCAACCAAACCTCATGCCGAAGTACCATATGAAGTAACTGAAATGAAAGCCACATTCCATTGTCCTTAAGTGAAAAAACAAACCCCTCCTTAAAAGGCCTGTTCAATAATTAATTTCTCATTTTTTTATTTTTTGGATGCTTTCTCACATACATTCCATTCAGATACCCTTCCTTTTATCTATTCTTGATGCATATTTGGTACTTTAGTACCAACTCGGGCATATAATGAATCTGTCACTACAGAGTTCCAAATAGGTTCAAGTGCTTTTTATTATTTTTATGCTTCCTGAAACAAAATCCTTTCCAATTATATCCCACATAGCCCAAAATAAGGCAAAAACATCACATTATAGTTGATATTTTTCTACTGGCAACAACAAAAAAATTTCATGATTGCATTCAACTCCTAAAAGTAAGGAAATAACTCCTAGGGTCATTTTTAGACATGATTATTTCTACTCCAGTTCTCTTATTTCCTTCTGGACGTTTTCCTCATATATATCCTATTAAAGTATTTATATTTTCTCTTTGATCTATCCACTTTCTATTTTAACATCTATGAGTTAGAAAATCTTTGTCTATCTATTGACTCCCTTCTACAGATCTGGAAATAAACACACATACAATATGAGTGAGTGTACAATTTTAATTAGTAGTACCCCCCCCCCAAAAAAACTCTCATGTAAATATAGAAGAAACAGGGGGAGGGGAGGGGTTGGTGCAGTAGGGGGAGGGGGAGGGGCTAGTGCAGTAGGGGGATGGGAGGGGCTGGTGCAGTAGGGGGGAGAGGGAGGGGCTATGCAGGGGGGAGGGGATGGGCTAGTGTAGAAGGGGGGAGGGTTGTGCAGGGCAGGGGGAGGGGAGGTCAATGGGGGTGCAGGTTAGGGGGGGCTAGGGTAGTAGGTGTGCATATGGGTGGGGGTGCAGTTGCGGGGGTGAAGGGTGGTTGGTGTGGTTAATGGGGTAGGGGGTAGGGGTAGTGTGGGTGTAGGGGGTAATGGGCTCAAGGTGCAGTGGGGGTGAAGGGGGTGGGGGCTAGGGTGGGGCTGTTGTTTTCACATGTGTGTTTTATCAGTCTTTGTGTGGAGTTTCTTCTTGTTGGTGGTGACGATGAGCTTTAGGTTTTTTTGGGGTTTTTATTCAATTTATTATGTTGTTCGATTGGAAAATTATTTGGAATGATGTTTTATAGTTAGAATATGTGGTGATGTTAGGTTTTTTCTTCTGATGGTGTTGGATCTTGGAAGTGTGTGGATCTCATTCCATCCCACCTAACTTTATCGTGGTGGGATGGATAGTGACGGGTTTTTTTATTGGTGATGTCTTCACTATGGAATTTTCCTTTATTCAGATTTGGGTGGCTCAGTTCTTCAATAGGGAGGAATTATCTAGCTCACTTAAGTGGTATGGCTTTCTTGTAGTGTTTCCAACAATGAAAATTCTAGTTGTCTAGACCCTACTAGAATCTGGATTTGGTTGGCCTGGTTCATATTTAATATATTGAAGTTATATAGAATCTAAATTTTAAGTTTTTCATGAAGCATCTTATATGTGGTTAGAAACAAAAATGCACAATGAATCATTTTTTTAGGTAGATAAGAGTATCCAATTTCTTGGTTCCCCTCTTCTTGATCTTCTTGATTTTAATTTTAGACAAATGAAATTGTTTGGATCTATTTGACCTTGAATTTAGTTTTTGGTTTTTGGTTTATTTTAGACTTTGGAGGGGTGTGCAAGGGTTGTTTTGTGGTTGTGTTGGGGTTATGTAAGGGTGTGTGAGGGTGTGAAGGCGGTGGCGGGGTGCAGGGGTGTAGGGGGTGTGGAGGGTGTGTGTGCAGTGGGTGTGTACAGGGGGTGTGCTTGGTACAAGGGTAGGGAGTGTGTGTAGGGGGTGAAGGGAGTGTGTGCAGGGGGTGTTCAGGGTGTAGGGGGTGGAGGGAGTGTGTTCAGGGGGAAGGAATTATGCATTGGAGGGGGAGGGGTGTGTTGGGGTTGTGTTGTGGTGTGTAGGGGGTGTGTGTTGGGTGTGTGCAGGGGGTGTGCAGGGTACAGGGGTAGGGGTTGTGTGGGAGAGTGTGAAGGGGGTGTACAGGGTGCAGGGGGTGGAGGGAGTGTGTGCAGGGGGAATGAAGTGTGCATTATAGGTGGGATGGATTGTGTTGGGGTTGTGTTGTGGTGTACAGGGGGTGTGTGTTGGGTGTGTGCAGAGGGTGTGCAGGGTACAGGGTCCGGAGTTGTGTGGGAGAGTGTGCAGGGGGTGGAGGGAGTGTGTGCAGGGGGTAGGAAGTGTGCAGTGAAGGGGGAGGGGTGTGCAAGGGTTGTGCAGGGTGTGTTCTGTGTGTGTATGGGGGAGAAGCTGGGTTCACCATACCATGTTTTTAAAAAATGTGTTTCTAAAAAAGAGTTTTTATTCCTTATGTAATATAGTGTTTTTAACGAGAAAGTGTTCTTTTTAAAAGTCAAAGTTCTTCCATGTTTTTTTCTTTGATGAATGGGTGTTTTTGAAATTTTCTTCTTTATTAATGATCATGTTATTTAGTATTGAGATGTACAAATCAATTTGAATATTATTTTTTCATTGTTGGTTATGTATTCATGTATAATTTGTCATGAATAGTTGAAATAATGATCATATATATATATATATAAGAAGTCCCCATATCTCATTTATTTTACCACTATTTCCTTATAGGTGGTTTCTTATGATGATGTTGGTTCTATCCACCACCATCAAAGATAGTGAGTTAAACATCATATTCGGGTAATTTTTATTCCATTTTTATTATTTGGTCAAATTTTAATTAGGGATTTTGTGATTTTTGGGTTCCTTGTATTTTTATAGTGTGTTTTGGATCTCATTGAGGAGAATAACCTCACATGACCGAACTCTCATTTCCCTTACTTTAAACACCTAGTCTCTCACACCATGCTATGTATCCCTTGAAATATACCAAGATGAAACCCTACATAGCCTACTATCATTCCCTTAGATGAACTTATAAATTTCATTCATGTATCTACGAATGAACAAACACATACCTGGGTGTTTTTAGTTGTCAAGATTGTTTAATGGTAATGGATGCAGACCCATGATGGTTTTTTACTATCAAAATACCCCATGCATGCGTGTTCAAGGGATGCAAGGGGGTGTTCAAGAGGGTTGTCCAGGGGTGAAAGGCCAAGCAGACACATACATAGGGGTTAGGTAATCCTTTTGTATATGAAAAGGTGCATATTCCCGAAGGATGGATGGAGCAGCTTAGATTTGTCGCTGATTAAAAGTGTCAATAATCAAGTGTGGCTTGACTACTTTGTGGTAGAGTCCCTCTCCTAGCCTCTTTAATTCAATAATTTAAATTTCATTTATCAACATTCTTAATTTTTTTATATTAAATTGAAATTCTTTATCAAGTGTTAGTTAAAATAATTGTGTCGTTTGATAAACAGGTCATGGTTTTGTAATAAAACCCCTCCAATG
The DNA here is from genome assembly GCA_963277665.1 of Viscum album. Lineage (NCBI taxonomy): Eukaryota > Viridiplantae > Streptophyta > Magnoliopsida > Santalales > Viscaceae > Viscum > Viscum album. The sequence goes on from OY728128.1 coordinate 1,599,795,417, forward strand.
GAGGTGCGTTGTCTACAAAAACTCATAGTGGTAGTTTATTATTATATAGTTTTCTTGAAATTATTGCATTGATGTTTTCCTTGATGAAATAATATATGATCACCTATATATAATCAACTACCTCAATATAACACTGCTTGGGAATGAATTATTTCTTCAGCTTAAGACTTGACCTCACTTAATAATGAAAACTCAGATACAAAAAAAATATTTTGAAACACAGATAGTAATATTGTCCCAGATTTAGTCTCAAATCCCTATACCCAAATCATACAAAATATTTTGCATGTATGTTTCCCTTTGAACTTCATGCATGTATAAAAATACATTTCATGATATTCTCAATGTAAATTGTACAACAGTACAAAATTATAAACTTCACACTTTCATGTATTCATAATTTCATCTATATATATGTTTGTATAAAAACACACTAAAATCTACTTAATGCATGGGTTGTTATGGATAAACTTAAATTCTTTCATGAGATCATGTGAACATTCATGAATTTAGGTATATTTTTTCCACATGGAATCTCAACCACACACTATCCACTTTGCAAACTCACTATTCTCACACATTGTATGCCTTCTTGTGTATTCACCTTATCACATATTGAACACTTGCACATACTTTTTAAAAATTCAAATGGGTGAGAATTGTATTGTTTTATTATTATCAAATATTTCTTAAGAATACACACACTTCCTATATTATATACATAGATATAAATCATATGAAGATATAATTCATCCCTCCTTCAAACCCAGATTAATGTTTACTTCCCTTCAGACTTGTGCACATTATTCCTTCAGGCACAATATACACTCTTTACTATCACAAACTTCATTCAACTATGATCATAAACGAATTATCTATAATCTTCATGAAATATATGAGATGAAACATGTGTTATCTTGAGTGATTAATTGAAACCAGTTTCTTCATGAAGATAATGAGTGTACAAAGAACATATTATTTTCATCATGGGAACTCTCTTCTACTTCACACAAAATAGTTTATGTGAAAATTTTCTTTTCGTGAACAAGAGTGATTATTGATGGATCTATTTCACTATAAACCAGATCCTCTAAAACTTGATAAAATATCATGGGTGTATGACTCAGTATTTATATTCAACAAACCATAAACTTAGAACGTACACATTTCCTAACTTTCACAACTCTGATAATCACCATCATGTATAAGACATATTTTATCCACGCTGCATTTATTTGGTTCATTCTTCATTTATACATAAAAATGTATTATCAGGTGATTTCGATCCTCTTTGAATTTCCAGAACACTCAAATGATGATCAGAAGGCTTTGTTTGATCCTCGGGTGGCGTGGCTTCATGAAGATCCCAGTGAACAGGAGGAGCTTTCAACCAAAGGTAGAATATAACGTAGTGAGGTCGATTGGATGGATGAGAAGATCAAATTGAATGTCACTCCTTCTTTCTGTATTTTTTAAAGAAGATGAACAGTGCACATGGGATTCCCATATCAAAATGGAAGGATTTTTTCTACTCCCTTATAATAAAAGACACATTTATAGAATTATAGAAATAGGTTACTGGATATAAACTACTCCCACTAGCACAACCTTGTGCTAGTGTCCACCTCTACCATCATGTCGCCTTGCACAGTGACTCATCGTCTCTCACGTTCCACTCATAGGTTATCCTAATGCACACTATGCTACCTGATGGCTAGGCCGAGAGGTAGCACCTACCCACCATAGTTGTTGTGTGGGTCCCTCATGGCTGGACATCATGGTTCGATATTTTTTATATAATCACCTTTAAAAATGATGATCCAAATTTTATATTTCCAACCAACTCAAAAAAAATCAAAACCTCCTCATGAAAAGAAATCATTTTTCTTGGAATATTCTTAAAATGATGTAAACAATGATGCAATTAAATTCAACCAATGACACATGTCTTTTTGGACTTAAGATTGGAACATGAAATACTATTTATCTATCTCACATTAAGTTCAGTTGGAGACTGGTTTTTTTCTTATACTTGGTGCATTTATTCTGTTGTTGTTGGTTATATGACTAAACTAATCTTGTTTATTGAGTTATATTATTTTCTAATTTTCTAAGAAGTTTTGTTTTACCACAATTTTAGTGGATGAACACTATTATGTTCTACCTTGTGTTGTAGGTACTTGTGAGATGGTTCTATACCTCTTTGATAGTTTTTCTTATAGGGAGACTCATTTAATTGTAGTTATGTGTTTTTTTATATTTAGAATTTTTTAATTCTTAGTATATAAGTAGCTTTAGTGTATAATTTAATTTGGACATTGAATACCATGTTGATCTTCAGTGTGATAAATAGAGTAACTCATTTTCATTTTGTAACATTGTTTTTAAACCCATGAAATATATTTAGTGTCTGGGAAATTTCACCAATGGTTAGTAGATCCTATGACCTGATATAAGCCAATGGTTCGGGATGTTAGTAGGTAGGGGGACTAGTAGGAGCAAGGTGGAGGTGGACTGGAAGGGGCTAGGGGAGGGGAATCTCGTAGGGTGGGGGGTGCTTGCAGGGGGAGGGGGTGCAAGGGGCAGGGTGGGTGGGGGTGGGGGGGGGGGGGGGGACTGGTAGGGGGAGGAAAGGTGGTGTGGGGGGACTGGTAGGGGGAACCAGCAAGTTTGGGGGAGGGTGTGTTGGGTTATTTTGTAAGGGTCATAAGTAGGATCAGGGGTGTAGTGGGGACTGGCAAGGGGAGGACAAGTTGGGGTGGGGGGGATCGGTAGGGGGAACCAGTAGGTGGGGGTGGGTGTGTTGGGTTCTTTTTCAAGGGGCAGGGGTAGGGTGCAGGGGGTGTGCTCGGGGGAGGGGCCTGGGGGTGGTTCATGGGGCAGGGGGAGGGGTTGTTCAAGGGAGTGGGGGAAGGGGGGGACCAGGTGGGGTGGGGGACTTGTAGGGGAACTAGCAGGTGGGGGAGGGTGTGTTGGGTTCTTTTGAAAGGGGAAGGGGTAGGGTGTAGGGGTTCCTAGGGGGAGGGGGTTGGGGTGGTGAAAGGGGTAGGGGAGGGGTGTAGGGGGGAGGGGGAAAGTGGCAGGGTGTCTAGGAGGGGGAGGGGGTGCAAGGGTAGGGGAGGGGCTGTTCATGGGTGTGGGGTGGGCTACTATAGGGGTGGGGGCAAGGGGGATATTCAAGAGGGTTTTCCAGGGGTGTGGGCTACTGCAGGGGGGCATGGGGGTGCAGGGGGTGTGTTCAAGGGGGTGCAAGGGGGCTATATAGGGGGTGTAAGGGGATGTCTATAGGGGAAATGGGGGTGCAGGGGGGGTGTTCAAGGGGGTGAAAGGGTTGTCATGGGGTGCAAGGGGGTTGTCCAGGGGGTGAAAGGGGGTTGTCCAGGGGGCCTGGGGGTGCAGGGGGTGTTCAATGGGGTGCAAGGGGGTGTCAAGGGTGGTCCAAGGGGGTGTCCAGGGGGTGCAAGGGGGATGTCTAGGGGTGCAAATGGGGTGTCCAGGGGGGCATGGGGTGCAGGGGGTGTTAAAGGGGGTTGTCTAGGGGGCATGGGGTGCATGGGGGGGTGTTCAAGGGGGTGAATGGGGGTGTCAAGGGGGTGAAAGGGGCTGTCCGGGGGGTTTGAGGGGTTGTCTAGGGGATGCAAGGTGGCTATCCAGGGGGGTTCATGGGGGTTTTCCAGGGGAAAGGGGGGAAACTGGCCGTGGAGGTGGGGAACTAGGGGGTCTGGGGGTGCAAGGGGGTTGTACATGGGCATAGGGGGACTGGAAGGGGAGGGGAAACTGGCAGTGCGAGCGAGGAAATAGCTGGTAGAACTGAATTTTTTTATACCATGTAAATGATATAGCCATGATTTTAACCATGGCAGTAGGGGCCTAGTGCCATGGTTAAAATGTGGCACTACGGGCCCTAAGGCCAGAGTTCAAACTATGGAAGTAGGACCCCTAATGCCACAGTTTAATAGTGGAACTTCTCTCCTACTTCCAAGGTTAAAACCGTGGCACTAGACTCCTTACTTCCACAACTATAGCAGCCATGGTTTTTTGAAACCATGGCCATATGCTATTGCCATTGTTTTTGGGCCTACAGCCACGATTACAAACTGTGGTAGTAGGTGAATTTTCTAGTTGTGTGAGATAAATGTTGAGTTTTGAACTTCCATATATTTCTAATCATCCTACCATGGGTTCTCTATAGCTTGTTTGTTAGTTTTGGATAAAAGGGTGGTTACTTCAAGATTTGGGACAACCGTGAGCCAATTTCCATATACAAAAACAAAATTTTTTTTATAACTCCTTTGTTTTTTAACATTTTTCACTCATTAAACTTCTTACATGGACTCCCCTAGTCTATTTAAACCACAATATCCATTTGAACCCCTTAGGAATTCATAATCATGGTGGATTTGGGTTATGTATTCAGGTAATGGGCTAACCCGTGATCCTATTTCCAGTTTTTAAAAAAATTGATTCTTTTATATCTTATTCATTATTTTATAGTTCTCGGTTATTCCACCTCAAAAACGTATTCATAACTATTTTCCATCGATCATAGGTTCCTAACTCTTCGTTCTCCTTTGTTTTGGGCCTCTTTTTGGGCAATTTCTCACTAAAGGTTAGTGGTTCTTCTTAATTTCTTCATCAAATCTTTCTCCTTTCTCTTCCCTCTTCCTTGTTCATTAATTTTTTCATGGATTTATCTTCTCCCATAGTAATGTTAGACCTAGGGTTATGTTTTACCATCAATTTTTATGGGGTTTTTGTTTTTTTAGGGCTGCTATTCATAGATCTTGGGTTTCGGAACCCGCGGTGGGTGTTTTCGGGAGTGCGTTTCATTTTTGCCATGGTTTTGAGGTAGGTTCTCCCAATAACTTGAATTTATTATTTAATTTTCATATTTTTTCATAACCTTATATATAAGTTTAGTAATAATTTTCAACCTTTTGATGGTTTTTTTTGTGAAAAATGGTTATTTATGCCTTGTTTTGTGTAAAATGGTGTTGTTTCATTATAAAAGTGCACATCACTAGTTCAAATAAATATTCCACTAGTTTTTTCATATGTATTGTGATTTACATGACCTGGTATAGCTACTGTGATAAATTTTTGGCTTGAAATTTTTAGTTTTTACCCCTTTGGGTGTTAAATAGAAGTTATTTTTCTAAATGTTGCACGCCTAGTCTTCGAAAAAGTGTCTGGTTGGACTTTGTATGAAAAATGTGATATAAAATAACTTTTTAGAATTTATTAATGTATGGAAAACATGAAATGTGATATTTTTGTGTCCTTTTATGGTTTTACAAAAGTGGTTTGGGTTTTATAAAGAGATGGTTTTTGGTTTTTGACACGTTTTGGCACGAGTTTCTAGTAAGTGGCCCGTTTGGCATTATTATGAAAATGGTTGAGATTAAATGTGTAACCTAAATGTATTAAAGGGTTTATGTAAATGTTTTGATTCTTATAATTGTTTTTGTACACCTATTTGTGAAAATTTAAATTTTTACCTTTGTTATACATTGGTTTGGTAAAATTCTTAAAGGCTCATTTGACATTTCTCTTTAAAAACGGGGTTTTCATGTGTATTCGATTTTGTAACATTTAGGGTCATTTTAAGATTCATGAAATTAATTTATTAAATGGTTTTGGGGCTGCCAAATCTAGTTTGGTATGGTATTTATGGGTTTTTGGCCTAAAATATTCATTTTCAAGTGCAATTCAAGTGCAAAGCTTTGTTAAACTTCTTGAAATTTTTTTATGAAAATTTTAGATGGTTTATTGAGTTACACAAAGGGTGAAAACATGTTTATATAATTTTTAGAGTGTGTATAACGATAAATAGTGTTTTTATGTTTAAATGTAATTTTATATCATTTGGAACTTTTTTTATCACAAAGAGGAAAACCTAAGTATCTTGGTGGGCGGACGTGTACTAGTATGCCAGTGATTTGGAGTGCTTTTGTACCTATTTCATAGAGAAAGTTTGATGATGACAACACTAAATAAACAATTATTATAAGTTTTGGGACCACTAGTTTATGGATATATTCTCTACTAGTGTCTCATGCATGATAATAGATATTTGTTGTGGTTACTTTTCATCAAGATATGAGGCACCTGAGGCCCATAGCTATCTAGTGCCTTGGGGTGTTCCTGTGACATGTGCACATTGGATATATTGTATTCACCATCAGTATATAGTGAGTTTGGTTTTAAAATTAAGAATTATGTGTGTTTTATTTAAAGGTGTGTGTCCATTAAATAATCCCTCTTGAAAACCATTTTCACTTTGAATTTTCATCTCTTTGAAATTAGTTACTAGCATTTCTGGTTTATAAAAACTTGCAAATATTTTTATTTTGTAATGTTTGTAGCATGGATCCTTCTTTGAGAAATATATTTTTATATATTTCATTTCCAAATTGATTTTTTTTTGTTTTATTTTAAAGGAAACACATTGGGAATAGAATAACAGGCTAACCTACTGAGTTTTAATACTCATGCTTATAGTCTTATTCTATTTTTAGCCCTTGTGTAGGATTCAACTTGAGTCTGATCACCTTGAGTGATTGGTGATGGGTGATTGTAGTGTTGGAGAGTGACCATCAGGGTCACATGGAGTTATTTGGTTGTCATTGTTTTTTAGATCCTTGAAATGTGTGTTCCAGTTTTAAGAATCACTACTTCTAGGCAGTTTCCATTGGATTTATTCATGGAACCGGAAATGCCCAACAGTTCTTTATCCAAAAGGGACCTTCTTTCCAAAGGAAGGCATTCATTAATTTTGAACTTTACGATACTTAGTAACATGCATTAGTTTAGAAGATGGGAGGTAAGACTCATCACACCCTTTTGGGGGGAATTATTTTCTACTTTGGTACCCTATATATAAAATTAAGATGAATCCTTATTAATTTACCAAGTATAACATAAGTTTCCCATGGAATTTGCAATCACTTCTTAACATGTGTAAAATTTAGAATCATCTGTATGTATTCAAGGTTCACCATCAATGGTATCCTCTTATATACTACTTAGAGATTCTTTTAATCATCGTTATGATGATACTAGTTTTTAAGCCACTCAGTGGGGCACCCAGAAATTTATTGTCATCTAGGGAGATGAATGTTTGGTTTGATCTTGGGATCATGCCCATAAAATGGACTACCTACGTATCCTTGTGAAAGAAATCATAACCCTCATAGTTCAGTTCCACTTAATGGGACACATCATACCTTTTATGGTCATGTGATAAGGACCTAACCATACAGTTTAATGTCAAGTGGTAAGAAAATCTAATTGAAAGGTTCTTAGTCAAGGTTTATTGCAAGACATATACCGAAGTAGCCTAAGGAACTTGGAAAAGATATGGGTTTCCATGTAATATTAGACACTATTGGGAATATGGCCCAAAGAGAATAGGTTTGATTTGAAGAGTTTGATTTGAACCTCAAGGAGGCTTCCTACATAACCTATGTGACTGGGAATCAAAGCCCATGCAGTTGGATAAATCTCATAGGAGAGTGTAGTCCTTTGAGATAAATGAGTTTGGGATTACTTCCTATAAATTATGCCTTGGAAATTTGAGGCTTATTCCTAAGGAGGATCCCCGAATTAAAGGAATTATTTTTGGATTCCTAAAGAGGATATCCAATGAGCTCGGGCCCTGAGAAGGCTTCCTACATATCCCATTTATGGTGGGAATCAGAATTCTTATAGTTCATCGGTTGAGAAAATGTTATGATATGACAAATATTTAAGCCCATGTGAGTCATTCTCAGTGTGAGAAATAAGAGGATGACAAACATTCAACAAATTCACTCACACTTTTCTACCTCTTCTAGTGGAAGAGGGTGCACCTATGGCAGTCACAGTGGATGAGGGTGAGGTGACCATGGAATAGGGTGATACGATGAGCCTTTCCTCTGTTCAGTTTACATTAGAAAAGGGTCCAATGTAAGGAAAGAGTGAAGTTGAATGAAGTAGAGAGAATAAATACAACAACCTCCTACTTGAAATTTTAGTGGCTTACACTCGGATTGATTCCCATGTTAGGATTGGTTGGGGCTTATGCCAAATGATGATTCCCATTTGAGATTGGTTGGGGCTTACTCTTAATGAGGATTCCGTTTTGAAATTGGTTGGGTATTACTCCTAAGGAGGATTTCCATTTGAAATTGGTTGGGTATTACTCCTAAGGAAGATTCCCATTTTAAATTTAACCCGGCATAGGAGTCAGGTGATGAGGTTTGAGGAGTTTCATGAGGAGTGTATCAACTCAAAGAACCTGGGGAATCCATAAGGAGAGTCTAAACATGTAACATGTGAAAGGAACCAAGAGGAGTATGTAAACTCAAGTCACTTCATTGAGTGCAATGAATTGTCTCAAATCATGGTATTCTAAGGCTAGAAGTTGGGTCCCATAAAGGGTGTAATAGAAAATGTCATCAATCAGACCTGAAAAGTTCATAGTGCGACTGACCATTTTTTTAGGGGGGTCAATGGAAGAAGTGAAGGGACCGGCCCGAAGTTCCGGGACTGTAGCCCAGTACTGATCCCGAGTAGGGGTGCAGGGGCACAGCCCATGTGGTATAGACCAGCAGGGCCGTGCATGTGCTCCACCAAGGTTCCTCATATAGGTGCTCCGTGTGGCTCCCCCCGCGTAGGTGCTCCGCCAAGGTGCCTTGCGAAGGTACTCTGCACAGGTGCTCCGCACAGACCCTTGGTGCAATTCCTTGGTGTAGCTCCATATGTTCTAGAGCCTGATGGGACTTTGAACCACTTTTTCCCATTTAATTCTCTCTTCTCTCATGTTTTGTAAAATTACTTGAGAGTTCTTGAGAACCTGGTCGATGAAGCTACGCAACGGGAGCTTAAGAAGTTCTTCCAACTTTTTTCACCCTTGAAATGTGGATCCAAAGGGTCCTATTTGTAGGAAAATAGGGGACCTGGCCAAAGGTATTTTTTTCATGCAGGTCCTCCACATAGGTCCTCCATGTAGCTCTTCTGTGTAGGCATGTATAAATTATGTTGTCGCATAGGTCCTCTGCGTAGGTCCTCTGCGTAGGTCCCCCCTGTAGGTCCACCGTGTAAGTCCCTTTGTGAAATTTATCCATCTTTTGAGTTCCATAACTTTTGATCTGTAAGTCTGTTTGGTCTTTGTGACCTATAAAATAGAATCTATCGAAGATATCTACACTTCTTTAGATCTTGAATACACTAAGTCTTCTCATAAGAAACTCATAAATTGAAATTTAATCAATTAACACCTTTTCATCATCAATCTTGGAAATCCACTTCTTACTCCTGGATGGGGGAATAATTCTACTTATCCATCTGTATGGAGTAGTATTTTGTAACATAGAAATCCATAACTCATCTTCTTAATTCATGGTGAAAACAACTTTACCCATACTTGACATTTTTTGTTTATGTGAGAATCATATCTTCACTTTGCAGAGAAGTGCAAGAAACAAATTATGTGGTGCCAACAAAATCCCCCCCTTAGAATTTGATTCGTTCAAAATAAAAAGAATCTTGTTCTAAGGTGAAAGTAGGGCACATTGATGCATTCCAACATCATTTGGTTATATTTGGAGATATATCAATTTTGGAAGGATTCTTTAATTTTTTCCAAGCCAAGGGGCCTAGTGAGTATAGTTTAATTTTTACTAGGGTTATATAAACAAACCCCACAGACTTTGTATATTTTGACTCTATTTTTTTCAATATTACCTAAACCATACAAAAATGTACGTTTAGTGGGATGGGACTTGACTTTTGTCTAGAGTTCCCTTTGCGATTTTCCAATATGGTGAGTACCACATCTCTTATTGTTGGAAGTTTAGAGTTATTCATATTGGACTAGAAAGGGATAATGTTTGAGGTTGAATAGCTTTGACTATAAATTTTTTAAATTAGATCCCAAACAAAACTCAGTGGCTAATAATTTCTTCAATATTTATTAAATATTTCCAAGGGGAATCTTGAGTCATGACCTCTCTTTTTTTTATGGTCACAAAATCTAAAACTTGTATAAACATAAATGAATTATCTTCCAAGAATGAAGTTACCTTTATTTGAAAACCCCATTATGAGGGTTGTATTATGTAGGAAACACTGGGGCATATGTTTCATAGACAAATAGTGGAATCTTTTGACTAACGGGCCTGTTATGTAGGAAACTTATTCAAGGACACCTAAGGGCACGTACTGTATTGTCAGGCAAAAATATCTCTTAGTAATTTAACATTTTACTATTGATAGACAAGGAAAATAATATTTGGGTGACTCAAGACCATAGTGGGTGGTTTTTCTAAGGAAAGAAATTTTGAGAATAAAGGGTTATCTTTTTCGGCATATTTTATGAATAGGAAAACCATTTCTATACAAATTTGGTGTATAAGGAATGGTTAAAAAATATTATAAAGGGGAATTTCTGATATCAAACTGTGCAATTTTAAGTTAAGTAGTGAGGACATTGTACTGTGCAGTTTTAAGTCATGTAGTGAGGACATTGTACTATGAATTTTTAAGTCATGAAGTGAAGATATTGCACTTTTCATTTTTAAGTCATGCAGTGAGGACATTGTACTGTGCAGTTTTAAGCCATGCAGTGAGGACATTGTACTGTGCAGTTTTAATTCATGCTGTTAATAAATTGTGTGGATTTAATTTAAGGTCTTTATATTTGACCAAAGGTATGATAATCCCACAATTTCTTGATAATTTGTTTGGAAACATACTACAATATTCAGGAATGCAGGGGAAATTGTAAATTATGATTTTGGAATTTCTGGAACCGAGTAATGGTATAGGAAAAGAGCTAAAAGCATTAGAGGAAATATTTTCCAAGAATGAAGTTACCATTATTTGACAAACCAGTTATGGGGGATGTGTTATGAAGGGCCAACTGGGGAATATGCTACATATCCAAATAGTGTCATTTTTTGTCTGAGAGACTTGTTATGTTGGAAACTTATGCAAGGCCACCTAAGGACACATACTACATAGTAAATCAAAAGAGCTCTCAGAAGATTGAAATTATATTACTAAAAACCAAAGAAAGTTTATGGAGATTCAGATTTTCTGAATCATAGAGTTTGGTTTATGAAGAAAGGTACCTGAATATGGAGAGGGTATTTCCAGTCATGATTTCCAAATAATAAAAAGAATAAGATTTATATGAAGGTCTGACCCAAACATAGGAGGTATGGTGTCTATAATTTTAGGTCATATAATTAGAACCAGAAATGGAAATATTATATGGCATGTGTTCAAGTGATCCAAGGTTATTTCGTTTTGCTCTGAACAGATAGAGAGAGATATGTGTAAACCATGGTCTTTGAGACTTTTATATAGAGAGAAAGATAATGGGAAAAATATATATATGAATGACTATTTTAAAATATAGATTCTTGTATATTGTCATCAAAGTTTTAAGGGGAAATAGATACTATAACCAAGAATGAAATTACCATCATTTGACAAACCTGTTATGGGGGCTATACTATGCAGGTCCAAGTGGGGAATATGGTGCATAGCCAAATAGTGGCATCTTTTGACTGACAGACTTGTTATGTAGGTAACTTATGCAGTGCCACCTAAGGTCACGTACTGCATTGTCAGGAAAAAATATCTCTTAGATATCAGAGACTCTGTCACCAAAAAACTATAAGAAAGATTATAAAGATTTGAAAATATTTAAGATTAAGAGTATAAAATATGTAAGTGGTTTATGCTCAATGTACATGAAAAATATTTGAATCAATATTGGCCAATACTTTGAAGTCCATTACATAGATCTGATTCATATGTAAAAATGGAGACTTTTTTTGTTTCCTTTCAATCAATATTATGTTGTGCAGGTTAAAGTTATGCAGTGAGGACATTGTACTATGCAGTTTTAAGTCATGCAGTGAGGACATTGATAACCCCATAAGAAATTGAAACACCTTATTTATATAGAGAAGCCTTACCCAATTTCTAAGCCCATGTGATCTATGCTCAGTTTGAGAAAAAGGAGCAGTAAGGGTTTCTTTTGTAACACAATAGGTGACACAAATGAAGAATATGGGTATTATGATTAAGTGATGGCTGAGGCAATTCATAGGAACCGGGTTCACTACGTATCTTGTTAGAGGCAATAATCAAGACAACAGTAGTTCTTATATTTCCATGCAGTTTAACATCATGTGGTAAGGAAGAAGATGAAATTATGTGAAAAGAAAGAAATATTGTAAGTGGACTAAGGGATAAACCCTAGTGTCACAACATGTCTTTCTGGGGGAAAGAATCAAACCATACGTAGTTCTTTAAACATTACCTATACTGGTTTGATTCTTATATAAGGAATAAAAAAGGTTATTTTATCATGGTTGGGCCCAATATTGGAGATCTAGGTGTCTCTTTGTATCACATATAAATGAGAATCAAGTTTTACATAGTTTTTAAAACATTCATTTCCCACACCAATCGAGTTTGACATGGGATATGGGGGATTTTAATATATTCTAGAAAAATGATTAAATTTAAGACACAATATGGTATGAGAATGAACCCATGTATCTTAAAATATAACTCTATATAGATCTAGTTCATATATAGGATGTGAAAAGGGAAATAAAAATTTTGGTTTTTTGTAGCTAAGCCTAAGATTGGAGATCTATGTGTCTCTACGTATCTCATATGAATGAGAACCAAGCCACACATTGTTCTTGAAATGAGGCCCCTGTATAGATTTGATTCAAACATAAGTAATAAAGGGACTCATGTACTATTAAGGAGTGGTAATGACGTCAATGATGCTTCCACATGGAAGTTCCTAACGTCCAGTAGAGAAGACATTAGTCGTATAGTATAATGTCATGTAACGAGGACAAATGATGTCATTCAGTTTAACATTGTGCGACAAGGAAAAAAATTCTCTGCATTTTATCGTCATATAGAATGGATGTTTATGGTTGTTATACATTTTAAAATCTTGTGACTAGTAACTTGTGTTATGAAGTTTAAAGTCTTACATCTAGGAAGATTTGTGCAATTAAACAAATTATTTCTTCAAGAATATCACATTGGTTGGAGTTGAAATAAGCTCTCCATCCATTGAGATTAAGTCATAAGATCCATTCGAGTGGACCTTATGTATGGAATAAGGTCCTTCCAACTTTGGCTCAAACTTTGGAGGTTTCTTTCCTAGTATCATTTTATTCTTAAGGACCAACACCAATTCTCCTTGAATAAATGAAAGGAGGTGAACTTTCTTATCAAAGGCTTACACTATTCTGTTCTGATAGACTTCTAAATGATGAAAAGTATGCATTCTTTTATCATCTAATCATTTCAGCTCTAAAAATTGTTTCTAAGACTTCTTATCTATGGACAACTGATCACATATTGCAATTTTGAGAAAATGCAATTAAATTTCAATTGAAAAAACCTCTTTTGTTTTGTACACTGATGAATATGGGGATACCTGGATTGCAGTACGAAATAGTAGTCTGATAAGCCCATAAAGCATGAAAAAGTTTATCAGGCCAAGATTTCTTATCTTTATCCACCATCTTCTGGAGTATATTTGATAGGGTCTTATTGAAATCCTTTATCTTTCCATTGTTCATTTCATGATATCAAGTTGAATGGTTGAATTTTATATTGTTCTCATAATATAACTTATTTACTTCAACAGAATGGAAATTGGTGCCATTTTCCATCAATATAGTGTGAGGGACACCAAATCTAGTGATGATGTTAGTTTTGATAAAACCACCAATACTTTTGACTCCAAATTATTTGAGAGGTATTTCATCATCCCATTTGGAGAAGAAGTTAGTAGCAATAAGGATATACTTTAACTAATTAGCCATATATGGAGGATAAGGTTCTACTATATCCATTCCCCAAGTGGAAAATGGCTAGGAGTATTTATTTGTATGTGAAAAATCCAGGGGTTGATGAATGAAGTTGGCATGCACTTGTAAGGGATGACATTTCTTTGTGAAATTTGTGCAATACTGCATCATTGAAGGCCAAAAGTATCCAAGACTTAAGATTTGATGTAACGCCCCAACCCCAGCTACCCAGAGTCAGTGCATTACTTCGTAACATTGGCATGATCACAAGAAATATCAAATCTCTAAAGACCGATTAGTTTAGTAGCCTTGGAAACACTAGATATAATCATAAAGTTTTACATTAAATTTCAAAGTGAAAAAAAAACTACTACAACAACAAAGTCTTCATATCAACACTATTAACCCCTCATAATATCCCTGCAAGTCATTCATAATTTACTTCTTCACTACCTGGGAAAAATAAAACATAGAAAAGGGGTGAGCTCAAATGCCCAGTAAGGATAACAATATAGCGGAAACTTTCATAAATAAGAATAAACATTTAAGGCAATGTATAACTAAAACAAAAGCCTTTTAAACATGAACATTCAACATGGTATGGCATAAATAAAATGAAATAATGCCATTTACTTATTCACATGGATATTCTACTAATCGAATAATCACATGCAAAAATCAATAACCACTTTCATAATGTTGGAATGCATAATGCCAGACTATCATAACCACATAGCCAAGGCCTCGTGCCAAGACTACAAATAAGATTTTGTCAAGGCCTTGTGCCAAGACACTAGTTTGTCTCATGAGACCTACCGATGCATCGAGGAGCTATAGCGGGCTCCACCCGTCACTTATTAAGTCCAATGCATTCCCATATGAAAAGGTTTAAACATAACATAAACATTCGTATTAAAACTAGCATACGAAATGTCAATAATTTCACCATAAACTATGAATGGTATAAAAATAGCACATCCATAGTCAAACATATCACAAAACCTTCAATACAATATAGAAGTTTTGTATCATAATAAATCAACTTCAAATAATCTTAAAATCCGTCAAAGGATGTTGACATAGATGAAATCAAAATTCTTTTTAAAGAAATATCTCCTTTTATTTTGAAATCATTTAAGATACATATAAAATAAAACATTTTCTTTGAAAATATTATTATAAGCTTGTAAGGAAAGCTTTGAAGATTTTATAACGGCGTAAAATAACCGCACCCGCCATATAAGTTAAAAAAAACATTCTTACCTCAATTCTGTCGAAAAGGTTAAAAAGGACCTTGTTTTGAAAACGACGGAAAGATTCCTTTATAAACCTCTTATAAAAAGTCAAACAAGGGTATAAATGACTTTAACCCATATTCTTGTAAATAGTAAAAATGTTTTGAAATACATTTTTAAGAAACATGGATGTGGATGATAAAGATATCCCAGTAGATTATTACGTATAAACAACCTCGGATAATGAAGAGATTGTGAAATAAACCCTTACCTTGTACTTTTCCTTGGTTGGGGTAGGTTAACCTCCTGTATAATGGTGAAATAATTGTTATTAAATTATAAAAGAATCATATACATTAATATGATATCATATATGATCTTTTAATATTGATTTGATAATAATATCTTAGTATTATCGCCGTTTCGTGTGTTAACTTACACATTTTCTTTTATATGTTTTGTTACATAAGTCATGTTTGTTGTATCTTATTCATATCCAGAATGATATCAAGTCCTTAAACATCATTTTTAAATCATTAAATGATAATTATACTTGAATGGATACGATGGAGAATGAATCTCATCGCGTTCGTGGAGACGGTAGTCCGTACGTACGCACGAACGCTACTTCCATTTAATTTTTATTTTAAAAGAATCGAATCCAAATGATACATAGGTATATTACTATTCCAGTATAATATAATATTTTATATATGTTACTTAAGTTCATTAACACCATCCTTTATACGTTCCATGTGTGGTATGAACGAGTCATATCATTTTAAGGGGGCGGTAGTCCGCACTTCCTCAAATGAAATTATCGTATGTATATACAACATGAAACGAATAATGGTATGAAATAAAATGGAATTACAGAAGCTTATATATAAAATATATATCATTAATATCATATTTAATTACAGTGCCATCATAATGGACACCATGAGAGGCGGTAAGATGTATTTGAACAATCATCGTTTCTTGAGGCGTTAGTTTGCCAACCACAGAAACATTATGTTCATCATCCATTAGATGGAGTTGTGTGTATGTGTAGTTTGAATCCTTCTTATAACAACATCCTAGTATATTTAGGATACTGGTGTTGTTACAAAAGAAAAGAAATAAAAGAGTTTGGGGGTTGGAGAAGCAAAATAAATGAAAATAATTTAAGAGAAATCGTTACCTTTAATTTAGGTAACTCACTTTGGTTGGAACCAAAGGACTTCTTGAAAAGCTTTCTGCCTAAGGGGAAGCTTCAAGGAGGAGGAGAGGGATTTGGGGAGCTTAGTTGGGCAGAGTTTGGACGAGCCAAGTGGCTTGAGAGGTGTGAGGAATGAGTAGAAGTGGTCTCCTTTTATAAGGGAGGGGAGGGGCTCTTTAGGAAAGAGTGAAAGTATTACTTTATAATATAATTATATTCGGTTTATAATGGTCCAAAAATCATTGAGGTCTAAGATAAGATGACTCATATTCTAAATAACATCAACCAATAAGAATTGGACAGGTTTTAGATAATATTTTAATCATTATAATCTTATTTATTTAAATGATTTATTAATGAGGTAAACATTGCATCATTATTGTGTCATTAATAATTTAAATTATTTGATGTCTAAAAATTATAAATAAAATATAATTATGTAGGAAATCTTTTTATCTTTCTAATGAATATTTATAATCTAAAAGACAACATGTATAACCCTATGTAAAAATTGTTCTTCTAAAAGATGTAAGCTTATTCCATTTTTATTTTTATTTTAACTTTATTAATATAAAGTGTCCCTACCACATACAAGTGGCTCCAAGGGGTCCCCAAATTGACCCAAGGATGCTCATGGTCGGGTATGTTTCCACCAATAAGGTTAGGACACGTTTTAGGTTAATTTTGTATTATTATAATATTATTTTTTAACCCTTATTTACCGGATTTACCCTTAACCATGGTAAATAAAATATTTACCACAGTAATTATTCAAAATGTCTAAAAATAAAAGTTACCTATTTACATAATTTGGACATCCTGATTCCAAATATGGAATCCATTTTTCTAAATTCAAAACACAGAAGTGGCAGAAATTAATTTAAAATTAATTCCCGCTGTCAAAACAAAAAGCGTGTTTTTAAGAGGTAATAACTATCAAAAGATTGACACTTGTTTATGTTCGGTTTAATTGTAAAATTATGTTCAATGACCAACATTATATTAAATGGTAAAAATATATTCTAAATATACTTTAAAACCACTCAAATTCACAATTTATCACTATTAATTATTTTGATTAAAAAAGTTGTTTTTAATTAAAATTTAGTAATTTTCACTATTCATCAAAATATAAAAGTTATCCGAAAAGTACCAAAATTTCACCCTAGGATAAATTCGATATTCCGAATCCAAAAATGAAGTCCATTTTGAAATATAAAATATATATAATTTCAAAATTTAGGTATTACTATTCATAACGGCTAGTTTGATTGGTTGTGGCGTGTGTTAAAACTCAAGGTTGCGTACAACACATGCTACTATTTTATTCAAAGGAAAGCGTACCGTGGAAGCTTGGGATGTTTCATTTTAAATTTTTTTGATGTCCCAATTTATTCAGATAGTTTAAAATATTTTATTTAAAAATGTTTCACTATTAAAGTTGATAAAAGTGCAATACTGAAAATGAATCTGTTCTTGCATTATGACTAAGAAACTCATAATAGGGATTCTAAAATTATAAGGATTATATAAAGTTCAAAATGTTTTTAATACTATTAATGACCTCTTTTAATGGCTTTTTTTTTGTACGTCATGGTGTGATTGAACTCGGTGTTGCGTGTAGTGCAAGTTATTGAATTATTTTTAAGAAATAACACAATATGAAATCCTGGGGTGTTACATTCTCCCCTCCTTCAATAAATTGCGTCCTCGCAATTTGAAATTGTTCTTCGAAAATAAAATGTTGAAAATAGAAAATATCTTTGTGGGAAAACCCACATCGGAAATTAGGTTACTAAAATTTAGTCTTAATATGAGGAAAAGAGAAATGAAAGAGTCACCACCAAATTATGATCTCGATTAGGAGAACATTGGTGGCAATTAGAGACATATAATTGGAGGAAAACGTAAATATTTATAGGTAGTGATTGAGATCATCAATCACAAACAAGTGTATAATTGAGGTCCTTAAATTCATCAATCTATGATGATTTGAAATACCATCAGTTCAACAAAACATAGGGTATTAGGATAACACATTTTTGACGTTTCAAAATATCATAGTTGAAATCCCACATCGAAAAATGAATTAACGAGGCTTCTATTTAAAATAAAGAGTGGAAAGTATGAAGATTACCGAAAATAACACATACTAGGGTTCCATGTAGGAAAATATGGATATGGAAGAGAAATCTAACCATCAATTATCTGATGGAGAGTGGTAGAGAACATGGCTATGAAAAGGCCAACAATCCCAAAGCCATGAATTAGTGATGATTTAAGGTACCATCTAGGACAACATTTTTGTTCTAAGTTCCTTTTATTAATGTTGAGGAATATATTTATGAGATTGGCTAAGATCATAAGGAGATATACTTACTTTATAATTAGAGTTTTATCCATTAATAAATTTCTACCACAAACTCATCTTTCACTCTAAAAGATAATAGAATGTTCTTCGTACAGGGTTCCAAAATAAATGAATTTATAATTCATCTACCAGATCTTTAAAAAAAACAACATTATTTAATCCAGGACATCTCGTGGGCCAGTGGTAGGTGATACACCCTTGTCGCCCTTCGGTTGCGGGTTCAAGTCTCACAGCCTTGCCGGACGCGACAGGTTGCCGCCCGACCTCCGGGTTATCCTTTTATGGTAATCCAAAATAATCCAAACTAGAACTATCCAAAATACTTCTGTCCAAACTCACAGTCCAACATTTATAAGGAAGGTAAACATAATATAGATCCTTTTTACCCCGTAATAGCATATGAATACCTTCATCTTGTATTCTTTTAATAAACTGAAACATCTTGAATTACCATATTCCTTATTGATTACATTCATGCTCCCCTATTCCATATAGAATGCTGGATATACTTCATCAATCCAAAAATGTTTTAAACCCCAAAAAAATGATGGAATATACAAATCATTAATCAGTTTCAAGGTAGTCAAGAATATCCAACATAATTTATCCAAATCAATCATGTATTATTCTAAAATCACTAACTCGGTATCAGAACCATATTATGGTTTATCTTTCTCTCAACCATATATTTTCCAAAAATTTATCCTGCTATTGAGTTACTTTTCTTTGTTCCACACAATCTCAAGTCCTTAATGAAATAGTACTGCAGTACAATCCTTATATACTCCATAATTATTATAACAAGTACATTGTTGATACAACACTCAATTGACATAATCAACATAAGAACTCTAATCATTCCTCTTCATTTGTGGTAGTATCATAACTTGATTATTATCCAATAGCATCATTTGCGGCATAGTCTGATGACTGGGGAATAGGTTCGCATAGTGTCCAAACTCCTTGCAAATGAAGCATTGTACATTTGAAACCATTTTCTCACCCTTGCAGTCACGTACTTTGTGCCCTTTTCCTCCACACTTATAACAAACTCCCATTCCTTTCAGGAAAGTTCCAGGGTGTTTCTTCCCACAGTTACCACATATGGGAAAATTCTTCTTTTCCCTCTTCCCTTTATCCATTTTTCTCTCTTCCATCCTTTTCTTCTCTTGCTTCCCTTCAAAGCCATAGGACTCAGTAAACTCTTTACTTATCTTATCAACACATGATATTATTTCTTCATATGATGATAATACATGGGAGACTATTTCTCTTATAAATTCTAGCTTAAGACCATGAAAGATATGATCCTTCCTTCTCTTTGAATCATGTGTATTTCTGGAGTTCTCATTCCTTCTACTGGGCTTCATTTCTAAACAATGGCATAAACTAGATCAGTTTATGAATCAAAATACATAATCTCATACTTATAAAACACTTAACATAAATTGAACTATTTATGGATATAATCCATAATCATAAAAATGTTTTCTTTGAGGAAGTATATACTCATAAACCCTTCATAATGATTTGTAAAGAAAATGAGATTTATCCTAAGCATATCCCCCGGGAGTGTCGTAACCAAGAGTGCAGCAAGGCCCGTTGTCGTGCACCAGTTCCCGTTCGAGTCTAGCTCAAAGCGGTGTTTTCGGGTTTTACCCCTAGGTACATCTGTGCCAGAGCCGCATATACCTGCTCGTATCCAGACAGGGATGTATTGCTCAGAAAACTCACAAAATCTCTACAATACCAAAATTCTAGGAAGTTCTTATATACTAATCCTCAAAGTTCATCTTAGGTATACGTGCACTAATCAAAGTTTATCTAAATCTAGCTTCCAAGGTTTGTACTAAACTTCCTCTGATACCAACTGTAACGCCCCGACCCCAGCTACCCAGAGTCGGTGCATTACTTCGTAACATTGGCATGATCACAAGAAAGATCAAATCTCGAAAGACCGATTAGTTTAGTAGCCTTGGAAACACTAGATATAATCATAAAGTTTTACATTACATTTCAAAGTGAAAAAAAACTACTACAACAACAAAGTCTTCATATCCACACTATTAACCCCTCATAATATCCCTGCAAGTCATTCATAATTTACTTCTTCACTACCTGGGAAAAATAAAACATAGAAAAGGGGTGAGCTCAAATGCCCAGTAAGGATAACAATATAGCGGAAACTTTCATAAATAAGAATAAACATTTAAGACAATGTATAACTAAAACAAAAGCCTTTTAAACAAGAACATTCAACATGGTATGGCATAAATAAAATGAAATAATTCCATTTACTTATTCACATGGATATTCTACTAATCGAATAATCACATGCAAAAATCAATAACCACTTTCATAATGTTGGAATGCATAATGCCAGACTATCATAACCACATAGCCAAGGCCTCGTGCCAAGACTACAAATAAGATTTTGTCAAGGCCTTGTGCCAAGACACTA
Organism: Viscum album; assembly: GCA_963277665.1. Lineage (NCBI taxonomy): Eukaryota > Viridiplantae > Streptophyta > Magnoliopsida > Santalales > Viscaceae > Viscum > Viscum album. The sequence goes on from OY728128.1 coordinate 1,599,816,526, forward strand.
GTTTGTCTCATGAGACCTACCGATGCATCGAGGAGCTATAGCGGGCTCCACTCGTCACTTATTAAGTCCAATGCATTCCCATATGAAAAGGTTTAAACATAACATAAACATTCGTATTAAAACTAGCATACGAAATGTCAATAATTTCACCATAAACTATGAATGGTATAAAAATAGCACATCCATAGTCAAACATATCACAAAACCTTCAATACAATATAGAAGTTTTGTATTATAATAAATCAACTTCAAATAATCTTAAAATCCGTCAAAGGATGTTGACATAGATGAAATCAAAATTCTTTTTAAAGAAATATCTCCTTTTATTTTGAAATCATTTAAGATCCATATAAAATAAAACATTTTCTTTGAAAATATTCTTATAAGCTTGTAAGGAAAGCTTTGAAGATTTTATAACGGCGTAAAATAACCGCACCCGCCGTATAAGTTAAAAAAAACATTCTTACCTCAATTCTGTCGAAAAGGTTAAAAAGGACCTTGTTTTGAAAACGACGGAAAGATTCCTTTATAAACCTCTTATAAAAAGTCAAACAAGGGTATAAATGACTTTAACCCATATTCTTGTAAATAGTAAAAATGTTTTGAAATACATTTTTAAGAAACATGGATGTGGATGATAAAGATATCCCAGTAGATTATTACGTATAAACAACCTCGGATAATGAAGAGATTGTGAAATAAACCCTTACCTTGTACTTTTCCTTGGTTGGGGTAGGTTAACCTCCTGTATAATGGTGAAATAATTGTTATTAAATTATAAAAGAATCATATACATTAATATGATATCATATATGATCTTTTAATATTGATTTGATAATAATATCTTAGTATTATCGCCGTTTCGTGTGTTAACTTACTCATTTTCTTTTATATGTTTTGTTACATAAGTCATGTTTGTTGTATATTATTCATATCCAGAATGATATCAAGTCCTTAAACATCATTTTTAAATCATTAAATGATAATTATACTTGAATGGATACGATGGAGAATGAATCTCATCGCGTTCGTGGAGACGGTAGTCCGTACGTACGCACGAACGCTACTTCCATTTAATTTTTATTTTAAAAGAATCGAATCCAAATGATACATAGGTATATTACTATTCCAGTATAATATAATATTTTATATATGTTACTTAAGTTCATTAACACCATCCTTTATACGTTCCATGTGTGGTATGAACGAGTCATATCATTTTAAGGGGGCGGTAGTCCGCACTTCCTCAAATGAAATTATCGTATGTATATACAACATAAAACGAATAATGGTATGAAATAAAATGGAATTACAGAAGCTTATATATAAAATATATATCATTAATATCATATTTAATTACAGTGCCATCATAATGGCCACCATGAGAGGCGGTAAGATGTATTTGAACAATCATCGTTTCGTGAGGCGTTAGTTTTCCATCCACAGAAACATTATGTTCATAATCCATTAGATGGAGTTGTGTGTATGTGTAGTTTTAATCATTCTTATAACAACATCCTAGTATATTGAGGATACTGGTGTTGTTACAAAAGAAAAGAAATAAAAGAGTTTGGGGGTTGGAGAAGCAAAATAAATGAAAATAATTTAAGAGAAATCGTTACCTTTAATTTAGGTAACTCACTTTGGTTGGAACCAAAGGACTTCTTGAAATGCTTTCTGCCTAAGGAGAAGCTTCAAGGAGTAGGAGAGGGATGTGGGGAGCTTAGTTGGGCAGAGTTTGGACGATCCAAGTGGCTTGAGAGGTGTGAGGAATGAGTATAAGTGGTCTCCTTTTATAAGGGAGAGGAGGGGCTCTTTAGGAAAGAGTGAAAGTATTACTTTATAATATAATTATATTAGGTTTATAATGGTCCAAAAATCATTGAGGTCGAAGATAAGATGACTAATATTCTAAATAACATCAACCAATAAGAATTGGACAGGTTTTAGATAATATTTTAATCATTATAATCTTATTTATTTAAATGATTTATTAATGAGGTAAACATTGCATCATTATTGTGTCATTAATAATTTAAATTATTTGATGTCTAAAAATTATAAATAAAATATCATTATGTAGGAAATATTTTTATCTTTCTAATGAATATTTATAATCGAAAATCCAACATGTATAACCCTATGTAAAAATTGTTCTTCTAAAAGATGTAAGCTTATTCCATTTTTATTTTTATTTTAACTTTATTAATATAAAGTGTCCCTACCACATACAAGTGGCTCCAAGGGGTCCCCAAATTGACCCAAGGATGCTCATGGTCGGGTATGTTTCCACCAATAAGTTTAGGACACGTTTTAGGTTAATTTTGTATTATTATAATATTATTTTTTAACCCTTATTTACCGGATTTACCCTTAACCATGGTAAATAAAATATTTACCACAGTAATTATTCAAAATGTATAAAAATAAAAGTTACCTATTTACACAATTTGGACATCCTGATTCCAAATATGGAATCCATTTTTCTAAATTCAAAACACAGAAGTGACAGAAATTAATTTAAAATTAATTCCCGCTGTCAAAACAAAAAGCGTGTTTTTAAGAGGTAATAACTATCAAAAGATTGACACTTGTTTATGTTCGGTTTAATTGTAAAATTATGTCCAATGACCAACATTATATTAAATGGTAAAAATATATTCTAAATATACTTTAAAACCACTCAAATTCACAATTTATCACTATTAATTATTTTGATTAAAAAAGTTGTTTTTAATTAAAATTTAGTAATTTTCACTATTCATCAAAATATAAAAGTTATCCGAAAAGTACCAAAATTTCACCCTAGGCTAAATTAGATATTCCGAATCCAAAAATGAAGTCCATTTTGAAATATAAAATATATATAATTTCAAAATTTAGGTATTACTATTCATAACGGCTAGTTTGATTGGTTGTGGCGTGTGTTAAAACTCAAGGTTGCGTACAACACACGCTACTATTTTATTCAAAGGAAAGTGTACCGTGGAAGCTTGGGATGTTTCATTTTAAATTTTTTTGATGTCCCAATTTATTCAGATAGTTTAAAATATTTTATTTAAAAAGGTTTCACTATTAAAGTTGATAAAAGTGCAATACAGAAAATGAATCTGTTCTTGCATTATGACTAAGAAACTCATAATAGGGATTCTAAAATTATAAGGATTATATAAAGTTCAAAATGTTGTTAATATTATTAATGACCTCTTTTAATGGATTTTTTTTTGTACGTCATGGTGTGATTGAACTCGGTGTTGCGTGTAGTGCAAGTTATTGAATTATTTTTAAGAAATAACACACTATGAAATCCTGGGGTGTTACATTTGATCATAAAACCTATGCCTAGAATGGTGATCACCACAAGCTCCTGAATGTAATTTTTTCATGATAGCTATAGTTTCTTCTCCATCAATAAACCTAAAAAGGATTCCCTTAAAAATCATTTTTAGAGGATATTATAGTGATATGGACTATCATAAAGAGTAAAATTGGCTGCTCATCATCAGATCTGTTCTTTTTCAGCCCTATCTTGTGGAAGTACTCCATTTTGAAGGTATTCCATGATGGGTGTTCTCCATCCCATGGTATGACCATATGGATCAGAAATAGGGATATTATCATTAATTTACTCTATTCTAGTTTGAATGAAAGGTGATACCACATGACGATGGGATATATTGGTGATTGTCTCATCCTAATTTGGATCTGCCAAGTTTGTAGCTACATTAGCTGGTGTATCATCTTGGGCATTTTGTGATCGCGGGACATAAGACAATGTCGGTCCTTAGGGAAAGTCATCCATTAACCCTCTAATGTAATCACAAAAAGGGATTAACTCGTTTTTTATAATTTAATAATCCACATTGATTTGTTTTATTACCAACTCTGAATCACCTTTCACTTTATGGTTGTTCACTTGTACGTGAAGTGAAAATTTCTAGCCTGCTATGAGAGCTTGATATTCAACCTCAGTGTTGGTTCCGCCTTCCAACAATAGGAAGGGATAATAAAACACTACCTTTTCTAGGGAGATAAGTACAATTCTTAACCCAAATTTATTGATTTTAGGGATTTTCATTCTCTTCCATGTTGGACTTATAGAGGAACCATCAAAATAAATTTCCAATGTTTGGGGATTATATTGAATAGAGAAGACCTCTTCATTAGGTAGTTCAGTATTTAATGATGTATCTTTTGTAGATAATGTTCAGCAAAGAATTCAACCAGATATTGGCCCTTTATTTTCTTCTGAGGCACAAACTGGATATCACACTATTTCAAAATAACTGGCCACTATGCCAGATGCCTTGTAAGCATAGGATGACTGAGGATAAATTTGAGTGGGTTATTACGAGACACCAATTAGACCTCATGATGTTGTAGGTAGTGCCTCAATTTTTGAACTGTAAATATTAATGTCATTCACCACTTTTCTATACTTTAATACCTAGTTTCTTCATCATGCATAGTTCGACTAAGATAGTAAAGGTTGTTTTCATTACTGGAATTGTTCTTTTGTGCAAGGAAGGTTTCTAGTGATCACTCTAAAGCTGCCAAATAGAGAATAAGTGGTCTTCCTTCAATAGGTGGTATTAGCACCAGTGGAATCCAGAGTTATTTCATGAGGGTATAAAATGTGTCTTGGAAGTCTTCAGTCCATTTATAAATGACTCCTTTCCTCATTAATCTGGTGAAGGGTAAACACTTGCCTGCCAAATTGACGATAAAGTGATGAATATAAGCCAAGTGTCCTTGAAGTCCTCTTAATTCTTTCAAATTTCTTGGAGGTTAAATTCCAATGATTGGTTTTGTTTTCTCAGGATCAACTTCAATACCACGATGTCATATAATGAAGATGAGGAACTTCCCCAAGGTTACCCCAAAAGAACATTTCAATGGGTTCATCTTCAAATTGTGTTGCCAAAGTTTATTGAATATTGTCTTCAGATCATCTAATTGATCGAAAATTTATCTATATTTAACCAAAAAATCCTCCACATAACATTTGGAAAATTTATCTAAGAAGGGTTTGAAGATCTTGTGCATGGAACATTGATATGTTGCACCTGCATTTTTTAAAAGAAAGGGCATTACCTAATATCAAAACACACCTCGAGGAGATCTGAAGGCTGTAGATTCTTCATACTTTGGGGTCATGAGGATTTTATTATACCTAAAGTAACCATAAATAAAGGAAAGAGCTTCATATCTATCTATTGAATCAATTAAAAGCTCTGTGATTGGAACTGGAAAATAATCTTTAGTACAATTATCATTAAGATCTCTGAAATCAATGAAAACTCTGATTTTCCCATTCATCTTTTTAACTGGGATAATGTTAGACAGTAATTTGGGGTATTGAACCTCCCTAACAAAGTTAGCCTTGATAATCTTATCAACTTCAGCTTCAATTTTAGAGGCGTGAATTGGGTGTGTTCTTCTTGCTGCCTGCTTGAATCCTCAACGTTCTTCTAAAAAACCCAAATGATGAGTAGCTGTATTGGGATTAAGTCCTGTCATTTTTTTATAATCCCAAGAAAATATATCTCAATGTTGTTGTAGAAATGAATTATACACTTCTTTCTCTTCAAGAGTCATGGATTTACTAATTAGAGTGGGGTGTGGATCTTCTTTTGTAACAGGATTTATTTCTCTGAGGTCATCTACAGTGGTAGAGACACAATCCTCAAATATTGGAAGATAATTCCTAAGATCTTCCTCTTCTTATTCATTATGTGTTACTTCTTCTGTTTATAATTTCATAGTATATAATAAAGGAAAAATCCAAAGTTAGGGGAGGAGTCAATATTTGAACATCTTGAAAAAGGGACCACCATTTCTGACCCTACCGATGATGAACGATCTTCATGGGGAATAAAGAGAAGATGATGGATTAGGAATCAACATCCTTATCTTACTCTAGTATTGATACAACTTCATCTAATATAATTGATAAAGAAGAGGTTTGTTGAAGTTCAGTGGGTGAAATGAAGACATCTCTATGTAAGCTTTCACCACTGCTTCGTGAATCAATAATTTCTCCTGTTCTATCAGGCTCAATTGCCAAAATTGACGTTATGGAAGTTACTAGATGAATTCCTATATTTGGGTTTACCCTTTCAATTTGATTGATCGGTAACACATAATCTATACTCAAATGTTTGAATGGGTTTTCTGGGGTCTTTTCTAGACCATTTAAAGAATTGGTTCTGGTTACCTCCTTTTCCATGGACCTCATTCCCTTCATGTGATAGAACTTTGTCTCAATGTATTGAGATTTACATGTTTTGAATGGATCCTTGTCACCATAAAATATCCTGATTTGATAATTAAAATAGTATTTGAGAAATTGATGGTATAACAAAGGTATGTATGCATGTTGATGTAGCTAAGGCCTTCTAAGCATAATGTTAAAGGCTGTGTCTTGAAAAACAACCATGAAATCTGAATTAGTCACAAGATCCTCAAACTGAGTTCTGAGTGTAATCTCGCCCAGATGTTCTTGATCATTCTTGTCATATCCTTACAAAATTAAAGTAGAAGTAGATAATTCATATTCAATTAGGCCCAATCGATGAAGTGTGCGAATAGGAATGAGGTTGACTCCTGATCTATTATCAATGAAGGATCATTAGATGTCTATGTCATTGACCTTGATAGATAGATACAAGGGACTAATATTTCCATGTAAAACATAATATTCATCTTCACCCTTAAAGGATATAACTACATGATATTCTGAAGGATCATTCTCTATATGGTAAACCTCAGCAGCATCAACTTCAGTTTCAAACTCTTGAAGAATTGACAAAGCCTCAATAAGTGATTCTCGATGATCGTTTCATAGATTTTAGGCATCCAAAATTGAAAACTTGGTCATTAAATGGGCCATTTATTTCAAGACATCATACTTTTGATCCAAATTTCTATGTTTCCTAGCAAAGAGATTTGGTTTTTCATGTTCCATGGAAGTTGACGTGCCTGATGTGGATGTTCCCTGTGTCAGAGTAGAAACTGGAAATACTCTTTTCTTTGGTAGATTAGATTGATTAGGTTTATCTACTTGCTAAGAGGAAGATGGTGTAACCTCTAATCGGTCCTCTAAAATAATCATGTCAAGACCGAATCTTTCATGTGTGGAATAATCTCTTTATTCTTATTGAGCCTACTGAAGGGTTCTCCCATGATATTTTGCCGCATATACAGTTCGAGTAGGGGTAGAGTTAAAATAGTGGCTTTCATAATACCCATGTCTTCCCTTATAACCTCTACCTTGGCCTCTTCCTTTGGTTCCCCAGTTAGATAGAGGGAACTCAGACTCATTATAACCAGAATCACCATTGTCATAGGGATCTGTTAATTAGATAACATTGACAGAACCAAAGATCAATTCTTTATGTGAAGAAGATTATGCCTGACAGGTTGGTTCTGGTTGTGTCATTTGGTGGGGTGTCACCTATACTTTTGAAAAAATGTCATGAAATCTACCAGAATCAAAGAAAACTTTATCCTTGACATGATCTCATCTTCTTTTGACTACTCTTTTCCCTTTTGATCACATTGCTTCTTTGAGGATTGACTTTTAGAGGACTGATCTTTTGATAAAGGTAGTTGTGTTGTGGTAGGAGTAGAAGAAGACACAATTAGTTGTTTCAATTGTGTTCGTAGAATGGTATGAGTTTAGTTGATCATTTTCCTAATCATGTAATAATCATATTTCTACACATTTTTACTTTTGACTTCTCATCATTCGCCTTCTTCCTCTAAATCAGTGGTAGTAACACATGATACTTGAGCTGAAGAACTTTTCAATTTCACTTTTCTAGAGTCTACCATTTTTTACAGGATGTCCTTAAAAACACACCTTAATGGGATACCCCAACATCTAATGAAAGTTATAATAATTCAAAAGATCGTCATATTCTTCTTTTTTTGGTTTCTTTGGAATTAGCAACTAAACAAAAAAAATTTCCAGAACTGAGATGAAGTAACTGAGAACCTATTCATTTCAGAAAGAATAAACTTTGTTTTTTTAACTCCTAAAACTATTTTTTCCTTTGATCTATTTGATCATCTTGATGAGGTGGTCATTGATTCTGATGCTTGGGAGGTATAGACCTTCGATATGATGAAGGTTTTTAAGTGGAAGCAGGTACAGGTGCTTTCTTGAGTGTAACTGTAGCAACCTCTACTTTCCCTATTCTCCTTCCAAGAGCTGATGGAATTACATGATTTTTAGCTTTATTTTATATAATTTAATCTTTTATCTATTGATCAATTGAATAAGGGTCTTGAAACCCTCCTGTGTATTTCACAGGAATCAGTGGTGTGCATAACTCATCACAAAGATTTTACACACATATTAGCAGCAACTCTTCCCGAGGGAGTGATATATTTAAGGAATATGTTAATCCTTTCCATCAAGAAATGAAGTATGAAACTCATTCATTTTCCATTTGTTTGCAATTTTTAAGATCAAAAAATGTTTTCTTTGGTAGCGTTGAGTTGAATTGAAGAAGAAATTTGAAATGGTGATCTTCCCATCCAGTAATTTATTGAGATTGTAAACTTGTATACCATACAAAAACTGTTCCTTGTAATAACTACACAAAACACCTGATATTTACTACTTCTTGTTGTTAATAATTTCCCTTCATGGGATCACAATGAGAAACAAAATGTGTTAAGTGTTTTTCTGGATCTCTCGAACCATTAATGATTGGGAATGTTGTATTCAAAAAAATTGGTGGGGGAGGGATTAGATCCACCCATTTGGGGTAAGCTTTATTTTCCGGCTGAACTGGTACATTCCATTCTTTTATAGCTTACAATCAATTTTTTAATGCCTCATTTGTATTCATAAGCACTTGGGGAATATTTGAATGATATGGGACCTGTACAGGTACAATAGCTGGAGCTTGAACTGGTGTAACGACTGGTAAACCCACTGGTGATGGTGTTGGTGGTATTTATCATGGATAACCCATGAGAACAGGCCTATAATGATGTGTTTGATCCTATCCTGGTTGTGTACCCAATAAAGGGAATTCATTATTTATATCTGTAGTTACCAAAAATCATCTTTTCAGAGGAGCTTCTACAGGATATTCAAGTTGAGGATCTTCCTGGGGAGTATGTCTAGCAGAAATGCTTCTTCGAAGTAACTCTATATTGAGACTTTTCAACTCTTTCATCTCATCTTCTTTCTATGCAAATATCTATTCAAGTGAAAGATAATGACCTTATCCTGTTGAAAATTGAGATTCAATATGACTTTTACCTTTCCCCTTGTTAGATGTCTTTTGGAGGGGTGGGAGTTGGTTATTTGAGGTCATACCTAGATTTTGGGTAAGCCTATGGTTTTGGGTATGCACACCTCCTTCATTTTCTTTGGTGTGTACCTTGTTATGGATAATAACTTTATCTTCTGATTCCCCTAAGCTAGAATCATTTTCTAGAGTATCTTTTGCACTGGTGTTAATAACATTCACTAATGCAAAATGCATTAATGTCATTCTGTTAGTATCTTAGTAAGATCATCTCCTTATGTATCTTCCATGAGAATTTACTCTCCTAGATGATGGATTATCAAGATCTATTTGATGGATAGTAACCCAAAGGAAATCCTTATATAGTTTAGTTGTGCGCTCTCTTTGTGGATTCTTCCCTAATCGGGAGAAAATTGACTTCCATTGAATAGGGGATTCTAGATGTAAAAAAGTCCCCAACCCTGCTAGCTGGGGCTATTCCTGTTCTTCTTCTTCAAACATTTTTACATTATTTATTGAATTCAATGGTTTAATTAAAAAATCCCCCATCTCTACAAGATGGTGTGGCTCTTAAACTTCTATGGATGAGATTCACACAACTGATCTTCTGATCTTGCGAATTTCGGTTTGAAGATTAGCTGGGTGCATTATTCGATAACCACTCAAATCACCTATTTCAGAATATCGTTGTACTATTTTAGACATTTTCGTTATCTTATGGCTGACATCCTCTAAGTGGGGGGCCTACTGAAGATTCTCATATGCTTAATGCAAAAGTAACTCAACAACTTGCATTATTTGGTCCAGAGTCTTATGAGAGCTAGTTAAGACATGTTCTTGAGTGTACATTTGATTACATACAAAATATATTAATTGTGTCCAACTGTGGGAAATAACATTGCATGAGAACACATTTGGTGGGATTTACTGATTCTAGAGTGTAGTGAAATGAAATTCTTCTTATGAACCCCATCCTCTGATATAAACATCAGATGGGGAATCAGAAATTAACTAGTGTAACCTCTTTAGATCATTGAGGAATGAATCTTGAAGGGTTATATGGTGATTTTAAACCTTTGTATGTTGGTAAAATGATAGAGATTCCAAGTCAATTTGGCATTTCAAACCTTCTATTACCTTTACATGATATTCATCATATGGTAATACTTTGGTTTTTAAATGACAAAGAGTCTTCCATAAGTTGAGGCAAATATCATAAATGAAATTTTTTGTCATCAATTATAGAATGTTATATTGAGAATTTTCCAAAGTCCATAACATGACTAGTATTTCTCCTTTATCCAATTTTTTCTCATGTTTAACAAATATTCATAATCTTTCACTTGATGTTTTTTCACTTGGTCTCACCAATGTGGGTTCTTCTTGATTTTTTTGTTAAAAACAATGGAATAAATTTCCTTTTCATATACTATTTTAGAAGACAAGTGACCCAAGGGAGGTTCGAAGAATGACCATTCCCTTAAGATATCCTCTGGTTGAGAAATAATTTCACCTGTTAATGATAAGTCATCAGACATGACTGGCCTTGTATTGGAAAGTGCCTCAAGATAAGAGGGATTTCTCGTTACTACATTTTCAATTGTAGAATTATCTTGACAATGTTAAACACTATTACAAAGAAAACTTTCATAGTGAAATTCATCATGGGGTGGACCAAGATAATGGATTATATTAAGGGATAAAACCTCTTGCTCCTTAGTCTTCTATCCACAAGAAGGGTTGTCATGGCTCTCATCTGGAGATAGGCTCTCTGGATAGACATAATTTTTATGAATCAAGTCTTATTGATGAAGTGTTTGATAGGGAACTTTAGAATTATTGCTAATACTCTCAAAATTTGTTAATGAGAGAGTAATATCTTGAGCTGCAATAGATAAATGTCATAGGGATTCAATAACTCTAGAATTAAGAGGATCCAAATTGTAACTTGACTCTTGATTTTACAATTTTGTTTGGTGAGATTTATTTTTGGATGCTCTCTTACACTTAGTTGGGTCCACTTGCTGAGATAAGTGGTTATCATGGGCAAGTGTATGTGTCTGTCTTGGAGTGGTAACCAAAATGGACCGATTACCTCCAATTGGAAAGGGTGTTTGTTTCTGATCCTATTGTCCGTATAATATGGGGGAGTATGCCCCATGACCCTCCTGGACTGGAACAGAGGTGTGTATCTACTCCAGGATGGCATGAAGATGTGTCATCCTAGGTTTGGGGATAGATTTATGTATCTATTCACCTGGTACTACTGAAGTAGTTATAATATTCTGGCATGCTTCCAGAATATGGTTAGGGATCTGTGTCTGCCCTTTCACAATTGATAAGATGTGTTTGGTGACATTAGCGGTCAGAATGGGAATATACGTCCATTCTGCATCGGGACCAGGTGTATGTGTTTACTCATGTCCTTTTTTTCCTGTCAATGGATTTTGTTAGTACTCATGTTTGGGGGTAGAGAGTTGGTTCTACCCCAGATTTGTCATCGAAGCCTTCCAACTGTCTTCTCTAGGTGATACCAATCAAGACTGCTGGTAGGCTTAATGAACACTGGTAGTTATATGTGGATGTTGGATATTTTCTGTCAAGCATGGTTAACGAACTTCCTTAAATACTGGTATATGAGACTTCTGAAATAATTGATGATTGTAATAAGATGAATGTTCGTGTTTACCAGTTTCCACCGCATTGGATTGGCGGGCTTCTTTAAATAGAGTTAGATGAGCCTGATGACTGGCTGATAATTTTTAAACAGGTGTATGTGCCTGTTCACGGTACTCTACCAGATTTTTCTGGCGGGATTGGTGGGTTACTCCTAGAAAAGTCTACTGGGTAGAAGAATTAGGAAGGATGGGTGTATATTCCCGCTCATTGTTCATCATCAAGTTAGTTTGATGGACTTATACGAAGGGGGGAGAGGTAAGAACCTGCTCCCTATTGACCAAAAATTGTCCCAGGTGATTCTTCTTGCATGCCTGGGTCTGAGGGACCTGGGACGAACGTCTAGAGTCAATGACCCTCTCATGTTGGTGGTTCTCTATCGCGCGATTCTATTGGTGGTGATTATTGGTAGGAGTCTTCATGAAGGACCCTTGTACCTTTGGGTTGAGGCCCTGAGTAACCTCTTGATCTACTTCCCTATAGTACGGAAGGGACTGGTTGTTGTGTTCTGGGGATAAGAACTCAAAATGGTTGGAGATGGGGGTTGGAACCATCTATTTCTTGATCAATTGTCATCATTTTTTAGACAATCAAGTATTTTTATTAACCTGGAGGGCCTATCGGGTAGCTTCAAAGTTGGGATTGTACTGTGCTGACGGTACTCCTTTTCCAGCACATTGGAGACCAAATGTTGAAGATGATGAGTGAGTGATGAAGTCCTTCTGGTGGATGATGATCCATCTTGAGTAGTGTCCATGATATTCACGGGCGTAAACTTGAAGGAATCCATTTGGATTTGAAGGCAATTCTGAGAAAAAACTAAGATAATAATAAACTACATTAAAGAAACATATTTTACATGGATAAATGGGTGATTTATATCATTTTCTATCCTTCCTTTATCAATTTATAGGGGCCTAAATGGTGGGAAACCTTATTAACTTGGTTAAGTATTCACATCTGGTTCACTATTTTTGTTTTGTAGATCCTTGAAACGTGTGTTCTAGTTTTAAGAATCATTGCTTCTAGGAGGTTTCCATTAGATTTATTCATGAAACCAGAAATGACCCACAATTATTAATCCAAAAGGGACCTTCTTTCCAAAGGCATTCATTCATTATGTTTGAACTTTACAATACCTAGGAATGTTCATTGGTCAAGAGGATGGGAGTTCGGACTCATCACACCCTTTTGGGGGGAATTGTTGTCTACTTCGGGACTCTCTTAGTAAAATTATGATGAATCCTTATTAATTTACCAAGTATAACATAAGTTTCCTTGGAATTTTCAATCACTTATTAACATGTGTAAAATTTAGAATCATATGTATGTATTCGAGGTTATCCATCAATGGTATCCTCTCATATACTACTTAGATATTCTTTTAATCATCGTTATGATGATACTGTTTTTTAATCCACTCAGTGGGGCGCTATAAAATTTATTATCATACAAGGAGATGAAGGTTTGGTTTGATCTTGGGATCATGTACATAAAATGGACTACCTATGTATCCTTGTGAAAGGAATTAAAACCCTCATAGTTTTTTGCCACTTAATGGGACACATCATACCTTTTAAGGTCATGTGATAAGGACCTAACCATACAGTTTAATGTCATGTGGTATGGACATCTAAGTGAATGGTGCTTAGTCAAGTTTTCGTGTGGGACTTATGTCGAAGCAGCCCAAGTAACATGGAAAGGATATGGGCTTCCAAATAATATTATACCCTATTAGGAATATGGACCAAGGAGAATAGGTTTGATTTGAAGTGTTGGGTTTGAACCTCAAGGAGGCTTCCTACGTATCTGATGTGGATAGGAATCAAAGCCCATGTAGTTCATTAAGTATCATAGGAGAGTCTAGTCCTTTGAGATAAATAAGTTTGGGATTACTTCTTGAAAAGGATTCCTTGATAATTTGGGGGTTTAATTTGGGTATTATTTCTAAGGAGGATTCCCATATTAGAGTAATTAGAGTTGGATTCCCAAAGAGGATATCCAGTGAGCTCAGGCCCTGAGAAGGCTTCCTACGTATCCCATTTATGGTGGGAATAAAAGTTCTCTTAGTTCATTAGTTTTGAAAATGTTGTGATCATGAAAAATATCTAAGACCATGTGAGTCATGCTCAGTGTGAGAAACAATAGGATGTTAACGATTCAACAAAGGCACTCGCACTTTTCCTCCTCCGCTGAGGGAAGAGGGAACACCTATGGTGGCTAGAGTGGATGAGGGTGAGGCAACCACAGAAGTGGGAGAGGTGATGATCCATCCCTCTGTTCACTTTACATTAGACAAGGGTCCAATGTAAGGAAGGAGTGAAAGTGAAGGAAGTAGAGAGGAGCGAGGCTGCAACCTTCTACTTGAAAGGTTATGGGATTACACCCAGATGGCTTCCCTAGTGGATCTCGGTTGGCGAGGGATATTTATCTTTTGCTTGCATAGAAAAGAAAATGTGAATTTTACCTTCCCTACCAGATACCTGAGGTTCTGGGACATAGAGACAAAAAGGGGAGGAAAAAACCCAAACCCTAATCCTCCAAACCGGGAACTTCCCAAAACTATTCCTGGGAGAAAGGTTCATGTGACTGTGGATATACAAACCCACAGACACTCTATGAATCCTAAACCCATTGTGAAAAAAATTTGGGAAACCTCTGACTTTAGAAATACAAGCCCAAATATGAGACACAATGATATACCTTTCCCAAAGGTTTGATAAGTCAGGAGGTTTTAGTGGAGGATTCAACTTAGTCCCTTTCAGATTAGGGAACCAAGGAAAGAGATACCCTACCATGAGTGGCTTTAAAGAGGGTACTTAAGTTTCTATGTAGGCCTTATACAAAGCTCTACTACGTAGGTTCTTCACGCAAGTGTTTCTCATAGGTACTATGAGTTGCTTTACCACGCAATTATACCGCGCAGGTATGCTATATAGGTATGTTGTGTAGGTATGCCACGCAGGTATACCGCACAAGTTTGTATGATGACTGAAGAATATGTTTTACATAGGGGAACCAAGCCTATATAGAAATTTTGAAATACTTTCAAAATATGATTATCCCATTTAATTTTCTTTTCTATCGGGTTTTTAGAGAGCTACCTGAGACAATTTGAGGGATCTCGGTGTAAGAGCTACGCAATGGGAGCTTCAAGGAGTCTTTTAACTTTTTCAGTTTGTGAAATGGGGAGCAAAAGGGCCTTATTTATAGGAATAGAGGTGTCCTAGTCAAAGTGAAGTCATCCATGTAGGTCCACCACGTAAATCCTATGTGCAGGTCTGGTGTGTAGGGGTATATAAAGTCTACTATCACGTAGGTATGTCGTGCAGGTCTTCTGGATAGGTATGTTGTGCAGGTCTTTTGGGAATCTGTCTTTTATTACAATTCTTTGAACCTTGTATTGGTATTTTTAAATATACATGGTTATCTTTATAGTCTTTTTGTATCACTAATTAGTTTCAACGGTCATTTTTTTCAGTTGAGTTTTTGGTTTAGTTGTACTTTCACTTTCATGTGAAATAATGTTCAGTTCAACTTTTATATAAATGTATATTGGGTTTTCAATTTATTTTTGTTTTTTATTTAATTCTTTTTATTTGGGAAAAATAATTCCCTTGTCACTCTACTTATTCCCTTGGTGCTTTTCTCCATCCCAGGAGGATTGGGAATGCCTCTCGAGACTTGTCGCGGAGCGTCTTGGTTGACTGGTTCAGGGTCGACCCGAGTTGGTTCGTGACACTAAATGTACAAGGTTATAAACTATGGTTGAGTTAAACTTAAGTTCTAGTGTATATCTAATATTTACTTTCCAATAAAGTTTATTTAATATCCTAAAGTTATAGTGACCTAATATTTTATGATGCAACCAAGATAAATCTTTAGTTTCACTTAAACAAGGTAAATTATGATGTCTTAATTTTTATAATTCAATTGTGTAAACATTCTCATGCCTATCGGTGGATATAATGGAAGTACCTTCTGACTATAAAAAATACATTTATCATACCCGAATTTCACAAGATAACAAAAATCACATAGTTGAATAATAATGATAAGGTTGTTTTTATTCCCAAAAACATATAAAACATTTGAAAATAATTTTTTTATGAGAAAATAAACACCAATGATTTTGATGACTTCACCTGATGCGTTGTTTTTGAAATTGACTCATAATTTATTAAAATTTATCAAAATCTAGAATTTAGACTTGTCTCATGTCATGTGTTGAGAATAATCGTTGTACATGTACCATTTTTTCAGCAACTGGTACTTATCTTCTTTTCGTGAAAATATAAAAAACTAATTTCTTGGTACCCAAGTATTCTTTTATCCAATTAGATTAGTGAATAATATTTTAGGAACCCACATATTCTCAATTATATAATTTTGAATATATTTTATTTATTTATAAATAAATGATTTATGAAAACCAAAATATTGAACTCATTTTAAATAAAAAATTTGTTTTAATGACCTCCCATTTGACATTTAGTGCAAAATGGTGCACTTTTAGGTACCAAATAATGTGACTAAAAATGTGGTTTATCAAAATTAAATGATATTCCATTATAATTTTTTGATGGTATTTTTTGTTTATACTTTTTTTAATTTTATTTACATTAATAAAAAATTAGATAAAAGTCTCTTTAAACTATAAACTTTAAATTTAAGTTTAAAAATCAATTTTCATTCATCAAAATTCTAATTATCAAAATTCTAATTATCAGTCTGTAAACCTAAACTATATTTTGAATCTAATTATATTGATAGTTTAAAAACATTTGTAGATAATATTAAAATTTTATTATTATATTTAATAATATTTTCCATAGAACATCCATAATTACATTTTAAATTTTTATTCTCTTTTTCCATAAGGTATACATATCTATCAATTTCTTCAAAAGTAGGCATATCATCTTCAAATGAATTTTATTTTTCATCATCCTATGATTTTAAAAAACCAACACCAAAAGTATGATTAAATTTATAATCTAGATTTAAATATTTCATGGATTTATCAGTTAACTTAGATATATAGAATTTTTTATCACTAGGAATATCTATATAAAATCCAAGTATTTTAATAATTTCACTAACATTTTCTTCTGATGAACTATCAAAAGATATATAACATTAACTAACACTCTAAGTTTATATATCTTTCAAAACAATTTTCCCTTTACTCTTAGAGTGACTCTTTGAATTTCTATCCCTCCTCTTCAATTTGGGACAATATTGTCTAATATGACATGCCTTCTTATATTCAAAATTTATTATTTATAACAATATTATACATACTTTTATAAAGTTATGCAATATCATTATCACTATCATCTGAACTAATTTGATCAGAATACATACCTTTCTTCTTAGAAAAATTAGATTGAGAAACATTAGTACAATAATTAAATGTATCATATGTAAGATTACCAAATTTATATGAAAATGACACTCCATTATTCATCTTCTCTTTCTCAACATATTTTTTCAGTCTTCTTTAATATTTCATTAGTGTACTAATTAAGTCATCCATCTTACCTTAATTAAATGTTTAGTATCATCAATGAGAATATTTTTCGATTCTCATTACTTTATCATAATATCATTCACCTTTTCATTAAGTAAAGATTCCTATGATTATTTCTCACCTAGATATAATTAACTATTCAAAAAACTCATAAAATGTTAATGAATTTTTTATTCCACTTCACTAGAAAGAAATAAAAAATCTCGATAATTCTCTATTAACATTTCTCTATGAGTTTCTTATACCTTGGAGTTTCAAAAATGGGTAATATTTAGTTTCTTCTATACCGTTCACTATTTCATGAGAAGATATCAAACTATAGATGTTCCAGGTTATAGAAAAAAACAAAGTATTATGAACTTTATGGTTTTCTAGACGTTCCATATTTTCTTCACAAGTAAAATAAACAACTTCTATTTATAAAACTTTATAATTTCTAGTCAACATAAGAAAATTATCAAATTTGGTATTAATGGTAAAGGCTCTAAATAATCATTTCAATATTTAAAATCTTCTACATCAAAAAAATATTGTCTGCTCAGATTTAAATTTTCAAGAGTTCCAACCAAAATACCAATCACCAAAACAAAAATATTTTCTCAAAAAACATAGTTAGTGTGAGGAGAATGAGATAAAATTATGACCAATTAACATAAATTCATTCAAAATTATAAACAAGTAGAGACTTTCTCTAATAAAAAATGAACTAATTATCGGAACTCTATAGACATGGGATCTAACACAAAAGGTTTCTTAATGGATAAATGGGGAAAAACTACCAAAAGGAGGAAAAATTATAGTTTTAAAACAACTTATAATTTTTTTACTCCTCATTCATTAAGAACATAAAAAATATGAATTTATAATATACCCACAATATATAAAAGTAAAATGTTTCACACAATAGAAATAAAAAAATTATATTCTAACAACTACCGATAATATTCTTAATGTAGGATAATTTAAATTATCAGTATTTTACCAACTTCTAATAAAATCAATAACACAACATAAATTTTAAAAATTATGAAGTGGATATTTAGAAAAAATAAATTAATGATTAAAAACCAAAATAATACTTTATAGTATATAATAAAATCACACTTTTAAACTAAAGTCTAAGGTATATTTTTAGACTGGATCCAAGGCATATCTTTCTTCGTATCCCTAGACACCCTCAAATTAAACTTATAGGTAGGTTCTTTACCTTTCTAACCCAAGAAACCCTCAACTTATCTTATCGATGGGTCTATTATTCTATCCCCAAACACTCTATTTTAATATCACTAGAGTCCCTCGATTATGCAGGATTGGTGTTTTCTGACGCTTTCTTCTAGAGTTGTGCATCGGGGTGGTGATGCACTATTTTTGCTTCATATTCCCAATTTACAAAGGTGTGAGGCCTCTACCATTGTGGTTGGTGATGCCGACTCCTTGATTGAAATAGGATAATGGGATGTCGGCTCTTCCTTCCATGGATTCCTCTTTAGAGCTCGTCGCCTAGTCCAGGTCTCCCTTATATATCTAAGACATATTTTTGAATCTCGTTCATAGTGTCACCTCAAGGTGAATGTTGATTAATTATGCTAATTCTACCATGAAAAGGCAGCTACCGTTTGTTTGGATCTGATGATGGTTGGGAATCATGGTAATACTGGACATCTATAAAATTGTTACCTATTCAAATTTAAGGGAATCTTATATGTGAGGCATCTTGAGTGGAGAACCTGAGGCATAACATATCCTATATAGTGCATCTTATGTTATAAACATAATACATCCAAGGATCAATGACTCGATCATCCCATGTACACTACATGGGGTAGGGCTACTTGTGTATTTGGTGTGGTTGGTCACAAGTTTAACGTTTTATGGGAATAGGTTGGACATCATATTAATGTCTTATGGGGATAGATAGTTCATAGGTTTAACTTCTTTTCGGGATAGATAGGTTATAGTTTTAATGTCTAGTGGGGACAAGTAGGTCACAGGTTTAATTTCTTATGGGGAAAGGTAGGTCACGGGTTTAAGATCTTGTGAAGATAGGTGGGTCACAGGTTTAACATCTTATGGGGACAGTCAGGTCAGTGTTTCAAGTTATTTTGGGGATAGGTAGGTCACGGATTTAACATCTTATGGGGATATGTAGTTAGGGTTTCAGTGTGCTCATATGATGAATATGGGCACACTTTGGAGTTGTTTCCTCCCAGAGAGAAGACATGTAGATTTAATGGGGATATTGGAAGGTTGGGGTTGAACCATAGGGAGGTACCTCGGGTGTGTATATATTGGACCTCAGGGAGGTACCCTTTATACCCTATTAAGAGAAAGAGATTAAAACTCATGTCGTTTGAGTTCATGATTTATGTTTGCGTGATAGGACCGGTCCACATAGTTTAGCGTCATTTGGTAAGGATGATTTTTTCATGAAAGGTGTGACAATAAGGGAAATTATGGGGCTTATGTGTAGAAATTCACTAGTGTTTGGGGGTTTTATATCATGGAGGTGTGGGGATTATGCATATGGTCTACCCTGGTGTTTGGGTTTCATCCTTAGTGTTGGGGTTTCATCCCATGGAGGTGTGGGGATTCTTCATAAGGGATACCCTAGTGCAGGGGTTTTATCCTTAGTATTGGTGTTTCATACCATGGAGGTGCAGAGTCATCATCCCATTCCATTCATACATGAGGAATCATGTGTTCATTTCTCCCGGTAGTTCTATAATTTAACGTAATGTGTTGAGGATGTTGTCATTCAATGTTACATCAAACAACTAGGACATTAGGCTATATAGTTTAAATTGTTATATCTTGGACTTGGGATTTTCCTATACTTAGGAAGATTATTTCTAGGTATTAGAGGACTATATAGTACTAGGCCTCCATACTAGGAGAGATGGACAATTTCCATTAATGATGACACCTTTGGGGATTACATGTATATTTTGCAGGTGCCTCTTGGTGGCACATGGCATAAAAACTACCTTAGAGAAGTTGAAAACAATTATCCAAACATTAGGGTGCATATTTTTAGGATAAAGAGGCATTAGGTTTCATATTATTAGAAGAAAGAGGAATTATGGTGCATATGACTAGGAGAAAGAGGTGATGCAACCTTCAAGGTTATATTGGAAGAAAATAGGTTGGACAAGGGGGTTGATTATACCAGTTCTGTGGAAGATCAGGACTTGATTGAAACGGGGTTGAGTTGGTACTGTTTTATAGAGAACTCAAATTTCATGAAGGTATGTACACTAAAAGGATGAAATATACAAGTAACCTTAAAGTTTTTTCATAAATTTATTCTTATTGTAAAGGTAATAGGTTTTGTGAAATTGGGATCTTCACGAAATAGGGTGACCCTTCCTTGATGTAAAGTCTTTTTTCCCATAGATATAGTTTCAAAAAGGATAATTATATCATGAAACCCTAAGAAGTTTTAGGGGTGTTCATATTTCTTGAAGGTTCTGAACCATCATGAAAGTCATCTCAACCATGGCCATTAAGTTTCAGGAGCTCGTGGTGAGTTTATCACGAAACATGGATACTTGTAGGAATCCATCTCTTTATTTTATTTCAAAGGTTAAAGTTTCATAAATTCCTAGATTTTGGAATAAGTCCAAATGCCATGTACCCTTAAGTGAGGGGTGGATGGAGGTCTTTATTAGCATTGTAGAGGTGGGAAGTCCCTTTTCATGAAGGTTTTCATATGGGAGATATGTTTCACAAAAGATGGTAAACTCTCCAAATTGTAATACATTGGGTGAAGGATACTGTCATTTGCATACGTTATCTTATATACTCTTGGAAAGATTTGTGAAGAAGATACTATTCTATAAACTTTGGAACATCATGAATTCAATTCCTTTGGTGGATTTTGATCCTATTTTAGCCTGGATTTTACTTATTAGATGAGAGAATTCCTCAACGTCTCATGTAATGTCTGTTTTTTGGCATTAACAAATGCCCCAACCCCTCAGAATGGGACTTGACATGGAATATGAGGGTTGGATTCTGTGGTGAAATACCCAAAACCAGGTCGTTTGGGCACCCTTTTTATAAAACTATACTCTACCCATTGGCCTATAAACAGGGGAAGGGGTCCCTGGGAGGAAACCAATGATTTCTAAAGTTTCTTAGAATAAGGTCATAGAGATTTGACTGAGGGGTGTTTCTTTTAATGTTATATATCTAGGTACGAGATCCTTAGTTTAAGGTCATAGATCTCATAAAATGGTGTTTTGAGGTTTAAGGTCACATATCTTGGACCAATACTCCTAGTTTAAGTTCATAGAGCTTGACCAAGGCTCATAGTTTATGGTCATAAATTTTAGACAAAGACTCCTAGTTTAAGGTCATAGATATTTGACCCTAAAGGTTGTATATTTTACCATTCGAGGGAATTACTATCGATGTTATTAAGACTACATAATCCATGCTTAGTTTGGGAAACAAGGGATAGTAAGGATCCTTTCTAGTCACATGGGAGAAATCTGCAATGAAAAATATAGGGGGAAAGTTGAGAGTCTTGTAATCACCAACCTGTTTCATCTATGTGAATGGATGCATAGGGGGGTAGACACAAGGGTGTCAAAATTTCACTAAAAACAAGAATGGTGCAGATGAGGTAAATCAGTACTTCCTAGGATTTAAATCACACTGCACAAGAATCTTACATTAGTCACTGTTTTTTAGTCATGGTTTATCAAACCGTCGCTAATTTTTTTAAGATAATTTAGAGGTGAATTATTAAAAACCACCTCTAAATATTTTTATTTTTTTACAAACTCAACACTTCTCCCCTGACCTTTCAATACTTCAACCCTGACCCCATGAATCCCTATGAACCCTCATTGCCGCTAATCACATACCTCGTCACCGATCCTATCCCTCGCTGCTAATCCAGACGCTTTCCACCCATCATAATTGGTCTGAACCTCTTCATCACTAATCTCATCCCTCACTACTGATCTCATCCTTAATTTCTGATCCCGACGCTCACCGTCCATTATCGCCCATCACCACCAGTCCAACCCTTACTGAGGTAAATGTCATTAACGATGAAAGATAAGATTAAAAATAAAATTTCACTACCCTTATATGGTTTTGGAGACTTTTCTATGGGTAATGGAGTTGGTTTCACCCTTAGGAAAAATATCATTTTGTAATTTCATGATGTGGTATTTGTTAGTACTAGAGTATTTGTGATAGATTCATCATAGATGATATATCAGTTCTATAAAGGATTTTTTTTTAAATAGAGACTCCTCCAAATTGATGTGGTCTATACCACAATATTCATTTCACATTGAAAATAGGATCAAATTATATATTTGATGTCACTATAAAATAGAGTAACTATTTTATCTATAAGTTTTTTCACACAGTAGTTGATTCAATCAAGAGTTTTCCGAACACAATCAGTTTATCGTGATATGAATATTTAGAAGAGAGTTTTAATGGTTAATAGAAATATTTATATCTCTAGACCATAATGATTATTACACTCCACAAAAGTTCAAGTAGTTAGATTTAACATTTTCTTATCTACTCAATCATACCGTGATGTATGGTTTTATACTACAATACATGGTTTCTTAATAGTTTGAACATGCATTTCTAATGTGGAACTATTTAGATCTCAATTTCCTTTTATGGTAAATATTTTTGGTCTATTATGATATAATGGATAAAATTAAATTATGGGTTGTTAGAAATAAGATGAAATAAGTTTTATGTTTTAATTTAAACCTTAAATTCAAATCTAGAGAAGAAGATGGTTTTGTTTTGTGATATATTTGGATTATCAATAGAAATATTGTGAAAGGAAGATGATACCTGATACTGAATAAAGTAACAAACACTATTAGTATTATAAATAGAAGAATGAATATTTTACACAATTATATATTGTATAATATATTTTTATCAAAAACAGTATAATAAATATAAGAATAAAGATCTATCACAACTATATCTTGTATAATATATGGTTCATTTTAGGATTATAAGCATGCATTTACTTTCAAAATTCCATTTTTATGAAATTACTAATATTTTTGGTATACCAATAGTTTTTTGAAAATATTTCTTGGTGTTTTGAGGTTGGTATAAATGGGTTTTAACATGAATACCAAGTTTTTATTTTTTAAATGGAATGTTTTATTATGCTAATATTCTTGTGAAATCTCTTATTTCCTTTTGAAATGGCTATCATGTTTTGAAATGGGTTTTGATCCAAATATGATTTTTAATGTGTGAAAATAATATTTTAAATAGAATTTGATTTGGAATTGAAGTTTTTACCTCTAAATGTTTTTAAACATGTTGTTTTAATGTACTTAAAATTGGTATTTTAAATATGTACATGGTTTAAAACTTTTAAAATGTCTTTTTGGCTTGTTTTGAATGGTTTGATGGATGTGGTTGTCCATTTTCCCTTATTTTGAATTTCAAAGAGAAATAACCTTGTTGAAGTATAGATTTGAAACATTTTAAAAGAAATGGTTGATTTTTTTAGACATATTAAAACGTTTCAAGTTGTGTTCATGTGAATTTTGATGGAAATTAAGGCCATTGGCCTTGAGTTTTTTTTCAAAGAAGAGGACACTTGTGTAAGGGTGACATTGAAATGTTTTAAATGATTTTGTTTTTCCATCATTTTATATATTGTGTTTGGTAATTATTTTATGAAAAATGAAATATTTTTTTCATTCCAAGACATGTATTAGTGTCAAAGTATTGTTTAGAACATTGGTTTTAAATGGTGTATGTGGAAGGAAGACCTTGATTCCCCCTTTCTCATTTACCACTTGTGTGGGTTTGTGATAAATATGTGATTCTTTTTTCTCCCCATGCATGAGAATGTGATACTTATACCTTGAGTGTATGTTATGTATGTATGGCGTGCTACATCAATGGGTGTTAGGGTTGAGTGTAGTTATGGATATTCCTCATGTGTTAAACTTTTCTCATTTTTACTATGCCTCAGTTCCACTATTGGTCAAGGAAAACTAGATACTAATTGGATGACCTAACTTATTTCTCAAGTTGGTTCACATGCCTCTAATTTCAAACCAGTCATTGTATAAACAAGGTCTAGGTTGGGGGTCTCATCATGAGGCTTGTGTGGGAAACTTGGTTTTTAGTTAGATATATAGCATGATATGATAGATAGATATTTTAGGTGGTTATTCCCATATATAATTAACTTCTTATCACATTAGTATTCCTAGGGTAGATCCCAGGACACATTCAATTATATGGTTACTTAGTGATTTAAGGGAATTTTATCTACTGCTATATTATTTCATTTCCCTTGATTTATTCATTAGGGAATCATTTTTGTTTATATTGTATTATATGGTTACTTAGTGATTTAATAAAGTTTCATCTAGTGCTATGTTATATCATTTCCCTTGATTTCTTCATTATGGAATATTTCTTGTTTACATTTTATTTATATATTCCTTACGTAACTGTTTTTATTACCCTTACATGGTATTTATAGTTTTTGTGTTCCCTTTACATATGTGCCTTAGTTCCCTTAAACATGCTTTGTATTCTTGGTTTTACCCTTACATAATCTATACTTACATTTACACAAGTTTTTCTTACCTTTACGCAAGTGATTCTTACCTTTACACAAGTGTTTCTTACCTCTACGCTAGTAATAAGCTACCCTTAAGCGGCATGGAAAAAATGTAAGTTACCCTTGGTTAGTTAACTAGATACCTTTAAATAGTGTATGGAATTTATGTTTTTATTTTAGGTGTACTTTATAAAATTCTTACTACCCTTATGTAACTTCTGAGTTCCTTTATACAGCTTTTCTAGTTACCTTTACATGACTAGTATAAGTAAAAGCCTACAATTACACAACTTTACTAGTTACCCTTATGTAATGCTTATAATCTGTTCTTACCCTTAAATAGCATTATAATTTACCTATATAAAGCATGTGTAAAATTCATCTTATCTTTATTCAAGCTATATATTTTAAAGGTTACCTTTATACCAATTATATAAATTATGAGGTACCCTTATGCAGCCTATGAAAAAAAATTATTTTACCCTCACATGGGCTATATAAGTATAAAATTTCCCTATTATATTTAAGTATTAGCTTATATCATCTGTTTGAATGGTAGAAAGCCTCTGTCACTAGAAAACGATACCAGGAATGAAAAACATTGAGTATTTTTAAATTTGAGTGTGATTATTTAAACAGTAATATGTTTCTATTTTAATTCTAACTTTTGGATTTTAAATGTATGATGATGAATTAGGTAACACCCATGTGTATAAGATTCAATGGATTTCTAAAGAATGTTATCCATTTGTGATTTGTCTTAAATATAAGCTAAGTAAAGAAGTGGATAGACAATAATAAATACATTTATAACTTCATAGATTTATTATACTGATTTGTTGAGGCATTTCTAGTTTCCATATATTTCCTTGTTCTATATCAATTAAAGAAGGGTTGAAGTTCCCTACTCTACACCAGTTTCCGTATAGACATATTCTAATAGTTCAAATAGTTTTATTATTTTTCAAAAGTGTTTATAGTTCTTATTTCACATATGGTTATATGTATATTTAAAAGGTAGTGTATAGTTATTTAACATATTCATATTTTTTCAACTAGTATATATGAATCTATTTTCATACTTAGTAATAGTTATGTGTTTTAATTTTTTTTCATAATGTGAAGTCACATTATGATATATGTGGATAAAATCTATATCACATTACCGAGGAACACACCACAGTATGCTATGGGTTTGGAGGAGTTTTTAGATTTTTCAATCTCTAATCGATCTATTGATGGAAGAATAAGATGTCCATGTTCGAAATATAAATTTAGAATATGGTTTAACAGTGATGAATTTTATGAATACTTGATATTGAATCAATTCTCTTTTCATTATTTGTGTTGGATTTGTAATGGAGAATAAAACATTACAGAAAGGTTGATCACTAATGTCAATCCATATAATGAGCTCCCAATTTCGTCGACAATGGAAAATGAAATGAAAAACCTTATAAATGATGCATTAAGAATTGTAAGATACCAACATCAACATCAAAACATATCTGAACAACCAGTTGAAGTTGATATAAATATCAATGTAAAAAAGTGATGTTTTTGAGACTATAGGACAACCACATCAAGATTGTAACATATTATTAGATCCTCCTCTTTATTCTGTGGAGACTAATGTAAGAGAAAATTTCACTGAAAATATATATGTGTTTCATGGTTTAGTTGATGACGGAAATCAATATTTGTATAGTGGATGTTTGAAATATTCAAACTTTATTTTCTGATAAAGATTTACCATATAAAATGACGATGTGGAATTAAAAATAAGTCGATGTCCATGATATTGTAACTTTTTGTGAAGCATTTCCTAAAGAAAAGATCCCTGAGTATTTTTAAAATATAAAAAAAGTTGCTAACAAGATTGGTATGAATTATACAAAAATACATGTGCGTCCCAATGATTGTATGCTTTATTGGGAACAGGATTCAAGCAGACATGATTAAAAAAAATTTATTCTTCTTGATGGAAGTATATGGGTGATGTTAGAAGTCTAAATCAACATAATAACATGAAGAAGAAGAAGAAGAAGAAAAGTAACACACCTACAAAGGTTTTGCATTACTTTCCTTTAAATCCTCTATTGCAAAGATTATTCATGTCATAGAAAACTGTTGAACGCTTGAAGCATCATTCTGTAGATAATAATAATGATGGGTTAATGCGACATCTAAGAGATTCACAATCAAGGAAGAAATTTGATTCATTACATCTAGATTTCTCATCAGATCCTAGGAATGTTTGATTGGGATTGTCTGCCAATGGATTCAACACATTTGGGACTTTGTGTACTAGTTATAACACTTGGCATGTTGTTGTGATCCCTTATAATCTACCTCTATCGATGTGTATGAAACAAACATATTTTATCATTTCTATGATTATTCCTAGATAACAAAGGCTTATAAATAATATTGATGTATACTTACATCCTTTAATTGAATAATTATAGAACATTGAGACATATGATGCATATTCTAGAACAATGTTCAAAATTCAAGCTACTCTAATGTGGACCATTAGTTACTTCCCTAGACTTGGGAATTTATCTAGTTAGAACACTTACACGGGTTTGGATTGTCCTATTTTTAACTTTGATTTTGATCTCGAATGGATACCTTATAGTAAAAAATGGTGTTTTTTATGTCATCAGATATTTCTCGACACGTCTCATATATTTTGGCTAAACAAGTCGAAATTAAATGGTTTCATTGATCGTATACCATCTCCAAAGTTGTTAATAGGTTCTAAAATATTGGAATGACATGGAAATGTTGAAACAGAATTTGGGAAGGTGCTTCATTTAAATGATAGTGGGAAATGAGTTTGAAGTGCATCATCAAGTGAAATTGGAATGAAATAATGGAAGAAAAAATATATATTCTTCAAACTTATGTATTGGGAATTTAATTTATCATGGCATAGTCTTGATGTGATGTATATTGAGAAGAATTATTTGACAATTTGATCTTTACACTGCTTAATGATCATGAAAAGTCAAAGGATCATCTCAATTCTTGGAAATACTTATAAGAAATGAACATAAAGCATTATCTCTAGACATATGAGAATGGAAGGTATGCTCCAGGAATTTTTTCAATGTAAAATATGGATAAAGATACATTCCTTAAAGTTTTAAAACATGTGAAGGTATTTGATGGGTATTAAATTACACTAATATAAATTTTGGTTATAGCCACAGACCTATAGTCACGGTTTTATAGGTTTGTGGATATAGCCTGTTCTTATCCACAGTTTAATTAAAAAATCGTGGCTAAAATTTGGCCTCATTTTTTTTACAAAACCTATCAGGATCCCCCCATCCTCCCCTGATCGAAACTCCACCCACATTGGGATCCTCCTCCATCCTCTGCTGGTCGATCCTCCTCTCTCAACCTCTCACGGTGAACCTCCTCTCACAGTGACCCTCCTCTTGATTTGAAACCCTCTTTATATGAGACCCTCTTCTCATGATGGCACCCTTCTCCTCTATCCTACCCTGATCCACAAACATCCTCTCATGGCGGCGCCCTCCTCCTCCATCCTCCCCCGATCCGCGACCCTCCTCTTTATTTTTCAGCTTCAAGTAATTGATCTCATTGAGATCCAAGGTGTTTCCCTCTACTTTTATTCTCTATTCCTTCTTATTTTATCTTCTTAGGGAGTATATGGTGTTTGGATTACTTATCATTTGGTGTGTTTAGGTTTTGTATTCAACAAGAGTTTTTTTACATATTATATAGATCTTCATGTTCCTAGCAGTGTGACCATTCTTCATTCCCTAATCTAATGCTATGATTTTTTGAAGCATCATTTGATGTATGGGATTCAAAACTTATTCATTATTATTATTTTAAATTGTATAATCAGTAATACATTGTCTCTATTAAGAGGATCTTATGGATTAACATAATAAAAATAACTAATTAAACAAAAGTAATTTAATTTAAAATAGGTTAATCATATGAGTAGAACATGAATTCATGTTATTGATATATGTTGATGATTCTTGATTGAAATTTCTGATATATATATAAGTTATTGATTATTGTGGAAGTATTTGATTCACTTACCATATGTCATGAATCACCTAAAGTTGGAAACAAACTTGTAAGATGGAAATATGGAATTATCTTGTTATTTATTATTCTTTGTATTCTGAATTAAATAAAAGTATGATAAAAGGGGAAATTGATTGATGTTATTTTTAGTGGATTTCATTGAGGTGGATTCAATTCGTCATTGAAAAAGGTTTACATGTGTATGCATAGGTAGGTATATACAAATATAAGTTCCCCCTTTATATATATTCACTCATGGTGGTATGAATATATATATTGGGGCTAGGTGTGCTTATATATTGATATGAAAAATACATACATGTGTAAGTTTAAAGGGATATATGCAAGTATAAACTTATATCTAAGGACCCTCTTATGCATATTTGTCCATGAAAATATGTACATATTAGCTAGGTTTCCTTATATATATGTGAAGTTTTATATGCGTGCAAGTTGAAAAAAAGAAAGATTTGAGTTGTCGTCATCAAAAGCAAACATGCCTTGAGGTTGAGATAGGGTCCCTCTCTTAGCCTCTTTAATTCAATAATGTTTTAAATTTCATTTAGTTGCCTTATTAATTCTACATTTTTATTTTAAATTTTAATTCTTTAATAAGTTTTAGTTAAGATAATTGTTTCATTTGATAAAAAATCATGGTTTTTTAATAAAACCCCTCCAACAGAGGTGCACTATCTGGAAAAACTCACAGTGGTATACCTTGCTTGACATTATTTCATTGATGTTTTTCTTATACTTGATTTCATTTTTAGTCATAAAGCACAAAACGTACTTGACCCTTTTTATATCCCTATAGGGGGTTTCCCTCTTTTTATTAAAATAGTTGTTTGAACAAAAACAACCATTAAGTGTTGTTAGACTTTTAAGATATAATTTCCCAAGTAGGCAAGTGTTGTAATGACCAAGTCACCACTAAGTGAATAACATGATTTGGATGGAATGAATTTTCATGGTGTAAAGCCTTTCCTTGAGTGTTTAAATTCAGTAGACCTTGTTATAATAAAATGAATATTTATTCTTGTATTAAGTGACATGTCTCTGAGATTTTTTCTTTACTTTTCCTTGCATTAAGTGGTTGAAGTGGAATGAAATGTGAAGGGTGGCATGGGGGTGCATGGGGTGGATAGGGGGTGTAGGGAGGTAAGGGGGTATAAGGGAGGGGTAGGGTCAAAGGGTAGGGTTAGGGGGTGTGTTGGGGGTATGGGGAGGGGGTTGTGCTGGGAGTGTGCAGGGGGGTGTGCAGGGGGTGCATAGGGTGGGTAGGGGGTGAAGGGGGTGGGAAGGGGGTGTGCAGGGGGTGGTAGGGGGTAGGGGTGTGTGTAGGGGAGGGGGAAGGGGGAGGGTTTGTGCATGAAAAGTGTGAAAAGGATATTCCCAAATTTTAAGCATACAAATGACATTGTGTCGGTATAACATATTATAGAACTAATAAATTTATGTGTTATAATTAGGTTTGGAAAGGTGCATTTCCAATCCTGGGTCACACCCACTTCTTATCTACTAACCCACTAATTTAATATAATGATGTAAAGTTTATAGACTTCTGAGTATTCTTTAATAGTTTAGTGACATGTATATATCTCTCTAATCAGCATGATACGTCACTTTCATCATGGTTTTTATTTGATGCTCATTTTCCCTTCACTTTAATATACTTTACTTCTTCTATTCTAGATGAGAACAACTCTATAGTGTGAGTGTTGAATTTATGAATCCCACAAAATCATAGACATAGAACTCCTCTTCTCTAGATGTAGATAATTCCACGATGGAATTACATTGTAGTATTTTTCCTTTATTGTTTTGACGAAGTAGTTAAATACTTTTTATCTCAAGCCACCAGTTATCGAATTGAACCATATCTAGTCATGAAAGTATTTGGTCTCTTTACTCATTATGATTAAGTTATATAACTTGATCTGTCTCATATATAATCTCTCTAACTACTCTATCAAGTTTTTTAGATCCTAGAAACCAACCCCTTTTATCTGAGGGATGGAATCAATCACATTCTATAGATTTTTTCATAATAATTCTAGGTATTCTACATTATTTTTGTATGTTCAAACATATTCCTTTAATTCACATAAATTATAAAAATATTTCACCACAAATAGATACTTTTTACCTCTACATTTTGATAGTATTTCTTGTGTGGTCTTCCAAAAAACGTTTAGGTCAACACCCCGAACATCATGCCTTTTTATCTTTATTTAAAAACTTAACCATATCTATAATTTTGGACATATATTCATTATCCATGGAAGGTATTTTTTTAAATAACGAGATCCATGAAATTTATTTAATTATCATATTTAATTCTCACAAAAATTTCAATATTGTTACTCTAATATCTGAACATGGAATAGTGCTTATCTTATCACAACATACCACTCTTTCCAGAAAAATTACTATTTAAATTTCCATATCCACACTCATTGGGTGGTTTTGGTTATATATCCAAAACATCTAACATCCAAAACACCCAATTCCATTATGAATGGGTCCTAAAACATCTCTCTTTAACACACCTTACAAGATTCTACTATGGGGAACAACATTCCCATAGTTGGCCTCCGTATTTCCCATAGGTACTTTATAAATGTGCTATGGTGTTTACCATAGAACGGTCTCCTCTAGGTGATCATTTTGGTATCTTTAGTCCATCCAAGAGATTTAGGAATCTTATATTCATTGTTATTCCTTTGAATATGAACTCCAAAATGATCATGATTCCACTATTTTATAAATCATTTAAATGAAACATTACATCCATGAGTTTTACCATGACATGGTGAAAAAATACTAATCATTATTTATCCACTATGAGCATGGTCTATATCCTCAATGGGGTGGTCTTCATCTCTTTGTTGACACTATATTTCTGACTCTCACATTATACATTAGAGAAGGCATACACTATTTCATCACTCAATATGATACATATACCACCTTTTAATTCCATCGGTACTAACCTATACCAAAACCACTAGTTCTTGAATACTTCTTGGTTCCACCTCTCACTAGGTTCTTAATTCCCCATCATATAACCACTTTTCACTAGCGTTGTGTTCCTTATTCACCACCCAATACTAGTTTTAGTTGAGCCTAGTCATTGCCTCATGGGGGGAAATACTAGATCTTATGGATAACTAGGGATGGATCCTTTTTATCTCTTATCCTTTCATTTTTTGTTTTTTAAAAATAAACCTTATGCACACTTGGAATTTGTCATTTTTCTAACTTCCCTCTTCTTTGACCATCATTACTTGTTCAAGATAATCATATCATGGATATCTTCATCGTTCCTGATGTGAGGGGAGGGTGGTGTTCTATAGAGGGTGGTCTTCATGGGGTCTGTAGAGCAGGGGAGGGGGAGGTGTAGGTGGGATGCAAGGGGGAGAGGGTGGTGGTATGCAGGGGGTCTGTAGAGTAGGGGGTTCAAGGGGTTGGGGCAGTGGGGTATGGGGTTCAAGGGGGAAGTTCGGGGGGGACTAGTAGGGGGAGAGTGCAGGGGGGAGGGGGTAGGGGGTCTATCGAGGGGTCTTCAGGGCAGGGGGGTGCAGGTGAGGTGCAAGGGGGTGGAGAAGGGGGTGCAAGGGTGTGGGGAAATGGGGTAGGGGATGTAGTTAGTCTTTATAGGTTTCCTTAATCTTAGAAGATGTTGAATAACCATTACAATCAATCTCTAACTCCCCCATTTCTTCATGATTAGGTTTCTCCAAATATGACCTACTATTTACAACATGTTTCTTTCACTAAATCATGGCTTGATATCACTTTCAAAAAATCATATTTTTTATGATACCACTAGTTGTTATTTGTATGGATTTAATACCATATACTAGCATACAACTGACAATTGACAATACCATTCCCTAAAACCAAATCTCCTCATATCTTTGACAATGAAACACCATTCAATCTGATCATACACCTTGTCCATGTCTACTTTAATTATGATGTTCAAGCATAGAACTTTCCTATTTATGTTGTCCATTGTATATTTGGCTATTTATATATCCCCTTGAATACTCCTCCTTTGCACAAAGCTATTCTTCACCACAAAGACCATCCTAGGATTGACACGGTTGGGTCTCCTATTTATAAGGGAGGAAATTATTTTTTATGTGAATTTATAGAGGCAAATGGGCTTGTAGTGACTGATAGTAGTAGGATATTTAATATTTTGAATGATCACCACCTTGTAGGCAATGTGTTATACCCACCCAAGAAGATCACAACTTGTAAAAGCTGAATAAATACCTCCATCCTTATCTAATTCCATGAGTAGATAAATTTCATACTCCATATTTCATCCTTATTCAGTTTCACTATGACCAGTGAGTGGTCTAAAAAATCCATTGTTATATTATTAATGGATGTCTGCGTGTTTGTTTCAATGCCTTGGAAGTTTAAAAGACACTGATCCAACCTACTCCACAATGAGATTATGCATGTGAGAATATATATAAGGATCCCCTTGTGTGTGTTCAAGGCCATGTGGACACATACATAGGGGTTAGGGCATCCTTATTTATATGCAAATGTTTATATTACTGGAGGATGGATGAAGCATCTTAGATTTATCCCTAATAAAAGTGTCAAGCGTTGAGTGTGGTTTGGCTCATTTGAGGTAGGGTCCTTCTCCTATCCTCTTTAATTAAAGAATGTTTTAAATTGCATTTAGTTGCCTTCTTAATTTAGCTTGTTTTCATTAAATTAAAATTCCTGACTAAGTGTTAGTTAATATAATTTTTTTGTTTGATAAACAAGTTATGGTTTTGTAATATAACCCCTCCAACGGAGGTGCGCTGTCTACAAAAACTCACAGTGGTATACCTTCCTTGAAATTATTGCACTGATGTTTTTCTTATACTTAATGTTGTTGTTAGTCGTAAAGTAAACATCATACTTGAACCTTTTTATATCTCTGTAGGGGGTTTCCCTATTTTTATTAAAATGGTTGTTTGAACCAAAACACCCTTTAAGTTCTATTATACTTTTAAGATGGAATTTATCAAGTAGTAAAGTGTAGTAATGACAAATTTACCACTAAGTGGCCCCATTTGATCTTATAAATTTAATTTCTATGTTTTAATGAATCAAATGAGTTAAATATAACTAAACATGGTTAACTTGGCACATGAGTGGTAATGCCTCACGCAGTTAATTATGTAATAGTCATGCCTCCTTTCTAAAGTTTAATTGGATGTAATGAAATAAATAGAGTGGATTATTCATGATGACTTGCACTCCACTTTTGAAATGTTGGGGTGTAGTGGGGGTGTGAAGGGGGTATGTAGGTGTGCAGGGGGTGTGCAAGGGGGTGTTTGCAGGTGTGCAAGGGGTGCAAGGGGTGTAAAGGGAGTGGAAGTGGTGTGTAAGGGGTGCAAGGGGTTGTTCGGGGGGTGCAAGGGGGATGTGCGGGGGGGGGTCTGTCCAGAGGGAAGGGGGTCTATCCAGGGGGTGTCCGGGAAGGGGGGTGCAGTGGGGGTGTCCAGCAGGGGTGGTGAAAGGGGGTCCAACATGGGTAGTACAAGGGGGTGTGCAGGGGGTGTGTGCAAGGGGGTGTGTGCAAGGGGATAGGGGTGTACAGGGGGTGCAACTGGGGCTATGCAGGGGGTGCAGGGGGTGCAAGGGGGTTTTTTAGGGTTCATGGGTGTGAAGGGGGGAATGGGTGTGTAGGGGGTGTCCAACAGGGGTGGTGCAAGGGGTGTCCAGTAGGGGTGGTGTAAGGGGTGTGCAGGGGGTGTGCAGGGGGGCGTGCAGGTGTGCAAGGGGACATGGGGTGTAAGGGGGTGCAAGGGGGGTTTTGAAGGGGGTGAAATGGGGCATGGGTGTGCAATGGGGGTCTGTCCAGGGGTGCGGGGGGCTGTTGTCCAGGGGGTGTCCATCTAGGGGTGGAGGGGCTGCTGTCTAGGTGGTGTCTGTCCAGAGGGTGGGGGGATGTTGTCCAGGGGGTGTCTGTCTAGGGGGTGGGGTGGGGTGGGGGATTTGTCTAGGGGGTGTCTATCCAGGGGGTGGGGGTGTCTATCCAGAGGTTGGGGGTGTCCAGGGGGGCTGTTGTCTAGGGGTTGTCTGTCCAGGGGGAGGGGTGCAAGGGGTGTCCAGAGGGGTGGGGGCTATGTAGGGGTGCAAGGGGGATGGGTGTGCAGGGGGTGAAAGGGGGGTGTTCAGCAGGGGTGGTGCAAGGGGGTCTAGTAAGGGTGGTTCAAGGGGTGTGCAGTGGGGGTGTGCAGGTGTGCAAGGGGGTGCAAGGGGGTGTGTGCAAGGGGACTGGGGGTGCAAGGGGGTGTGTAGGGGGTGTCTGTCTAGTGAGGTGGGGGGGGGGCTGCTCTCTAGTGGGGTGTATATCTAGGGGGTAGGGAGGGAGTTTTGTCCAGGGGGGTTTCTAGGAGGGGGGTTGTCCAGGAGGGGGTGTAGTGGGGGTGTCCAGCAGGGTTTGTGAAAGGGGTGTGCAGGTGTGCAAGGGGATAGGGGGTGTGTAGGGGGTGCAAGGGGTGTGTAATGGGGGTGCAAGGGGGTTGTGCAGGGGGTAAAAGGGGTCATGGGTGTATAAGGTGGTGCAAGGGGACGTCACGGAGCTAGAACTAGCTGAACGGTGATGGTTTTTTTAAGAAATGTGAAGGCCTATAGCCACGGTCCAAAACTATGGCTATAGATGATGAGTGATTTTAGCCAATGCCCCAATTTCAACTATGGATATAGGATTTAGCCTATATCCATTCCAATAACATCCACAGTTGAGTAAACTGTGTCTATAACCTATGTCCACGATTTTTGGGCCTATATCCACAGTTTAGAACCATGGCTATAGCCTTATTTTGTAGTAGTGGTAACATATCAAGGTGAGTTGACTTAAAGCATTATAGGTTAAATAGATTGAAATGTCTCGATTCACATATGTTGTTACATCATTTACTTCCATTGTTATTGCATATATTATTACCTAAAAAGGTTACTGTTGTTGTACTCCAATTCTGCACATTTTTCAGAAAATTATGTGAGAAAACTCTACATCCATTTAATCTTGACAACCTTCAGAAGAGATTTGTATTGACACTTTGTTTAATGGATATGATCTTTCCTCCATCATTTTTACTATCATGATGCATTTAACTGTGCATTTGATTGAGAAAGATAAAGTAGGAGGTCTCATAAATTATCGTTGGATGTATCCAATTTAGAGGTACTTTATTTATATGTTTTTAATTTTAGTAAACAATTATTGGAACTACATTAAATACATAATTTTTTTTATTTTATTCGATAGATATCCTGGGCATTTAAAGTCTTATGTGAAAAATAAAGATCAACCTGAAGGCTCTATTTCTGATCTATATTTCGTAGAGGAGTTTCTTAAATTTTTTCTAGATACCTGGATGACATTTAGACATGATTCATTCAAGTTGGACATGTTGACGACACATCAACTCAATCTTAAATACATGGTAAATCAAAAATCTTTCCTATTATTGATTGATCAATTGGGAGGAGTTAAAATGTTACATTGATAGAAATGGAATTATTACAGGAACATAGATATGTGATTCTAAATAGTTAAATTTCAAATCCATTTATTGAATATTTGAGGATACAAACAAAGAGAAAAATGAGAGGATAAATACAAAATGAGAAATATATAACAAAAGATGTTAATAAAGAGCTTTTAGAATGGTTGGCATGACGTTTAATTTTATAAATATTGCAATCAATACAGATATTAGGTTGACACATATATTTTTTAAATCGAATAATGTATATTAATTTTTTAAGATCATGAATATTGATACTCGATCACATTTTTCAGAATATTTGAAGTTTCTTGCTCGAGGTCCTCTAAAACAAGATAGAAAGTTTGACACTTACAATGTGAATGGATTTATATTTTATATAGTCGATTGGGAACAGGTTTTGAAAACATAGAATAGTGTAATATTTACATTTTTTGAAGTGGAATACTGTGTAAAGTTGACTGATATTATTGAATTAAACTACCATGGGCTTTTTTTAGTTTTTTTATTCAAATTAAATTGTGTGGATATTATCATGGGTGTTAAAAGATATTCTTTTAAATTTAATTTTTTGAACTTCTCTCGCTTGATGGATATTGGTTACCATGAACTACATGATCCGTATATCTTATTATCGCAAGATAAAATGGTATATTATGTGAAATATGTCGTGGATGAATGTTGGAGTGTAGTTTCTCATGTAAAATAAATATACTTGTATGATATGGGTGATGAATTGGAAGATTTGACCTCTGACATTGAATCCCATCAACAGAAAGAAGCGGACATATTTTTCCATCATGATATTGAAAATATTAGTCTTTAAAGAGTGGATGAATTAGATGAAGTAATGATGGAGTAGGAAAATGAAATGACTGAAGAATAAAATGATTGTATGTGTAGTTATCCATTCATTTATCAACCACTTATATAATTTTTGCACTCATTAATTATCATTGTTATGTATATTATGTTTGTTAGTATTATGCATATGTTATCATTTCTATTTTTTTATGCATGAATTTTTTGAAATATATGTTCTGAACTTAATTTTATTTGATTAAATTATAGGAATTCCAAGGAGTTAGCATTATACTCACACTACGGGGTCAAATAATTTTTCTAGAAGTCGATCGAATATGGTAATCTTTTCATTAGTTTAAATATTTATAAGACAATGTTATCTGTTTAATATATTAAATTTTTTATTTATCTTTGTTTAATGTAGTAATAGATTTTAGGCCACCAAGCATCCCAAACAGAAGTCTGGTTGAATGTTCATAAAAATTTGATGGGAGTTTTGTTAATGAGACTGCCAAAGAAGTTGCGATATGAATTCATTTTTCATTATAATAACAAATTATTAGTTGTCACTATTTTAATATATATTGATTATAATATGAATGATAATTTATTTGTAGGTAAAAATTAAAGAACTATGGAATGTTAATCCCACACAGTCCTACTTAGTCTCCTAGGATGACCCAGTTGGTAAAGACATTTGGAAGGAGCATCTTGGTCGAGTGCATGGGATGATTTTGGGACCATTACAATATGAGTTCATCGGAAGGAAAATAGGTATTTCATGTGATGACTGGTGGTGAGAAGGTAAATCACACAACTTCAAAATCATTTATTTTGGAAACTTTTATTGATTTTAATTTTAAATATAAATATACAACATTGTTTAATTTTCAATACAAATGTCTTACAGGTTCCGATATTAGGAAGTAGAAATGGATATGGAGAGGCTGAGAAGAAAATTTCATCATTGGGAAATGATTAGTAGATAGTGTTTTTTCATGTAGCAGTACATCCAATGTGGTTATTTTTTATCTTTTTCTTATATTTTATATGGGATCGGGGCAACATGTTCCATATGTATATGTTGTATAACTATGTGTTTATCTGTTTTTTTTTTCAACTAGCTATGGAGACTGAAATTTCTTTATGATCATATATTATTTTTAGTTTCTTGTCTCTATTTTACATATAGGTTGATCTGACAATTATATTCTACTATTTCCCACTTGTTTTTCATGGTGCCTTACTATCCAGGAACCATGTATTAGGTGGCCCTCTATGATTCAATTCCTAGACTTTGGCGACCAATTGAGCATGTCTAAGTAATAATGAACTGATTTCATGGTAAAACTTTAAGAAAGGTCCATTCATTACTATCATAGGATTATATTTAAGATAAATTTTAAATTGTGTTTTTTAGTGTGTTTATGATGGTAACAAATATATTTATAGTTTATTATTTATTATAATATTTTCTAGATAATTACTAATACATTCTAACTAATTTATTTATGTTAGATTAAACTTATTTTATTAATAATTCAGGACATAATATGATGATTTATTTTATTTATATAAAATTACTTATTTTGATTTATAATTTATGTTTAATGTGTGTTAATTAAAGAACCTATAAATTCAAAATAGCATATTAAATTAAATGTATTTATTTCACTAGATTATTATGAATAGTGTGTTAATATGATTCATTAATTTTGTGTTAATATAAAATCATGTTATAAGATCATTATTTCCATGTATATAAAATACATTTAAAAAAATTCAACCAACAATTATCTTAATGATTTATTATAGATAAAATAAAATATTTAAAAAAATAAATGCCCTAGCAGTAAGATTTATATTCTAATGCTTCCTATGTCATATCATGTGTTAATTCGAACCTATAGTTTAAAAATAAAGCTAAATCAAAGTATGATGTCAATATGACT
Organism: Viscum album; assembly: GCA_963277665.1. Classification (NCBI taxonomy): domain Eukaryota; kingdom Viridiplantae; phylum Streptophyta; class Magnoliopsida; order Santalales; family Viscaceae; genus Viscum; species Viscum album. The sequence continues at coordinate 1,599,855,963 of OY728128.1, forward strand.
TCATTTAATTAAAGAGAATTCTAGAATTTTATTAAATTCTACTTATTATTAAAGTATGTTAAAATATATTAAATTCTATTTATTCCATTTTAACCATGATTTTATAAAGTTTTTACAACATTACTTGAATTTTATATGCGATTTATTATTCATGATAGGTTTTAAATTTAAGTATGAAGTATGGAATTGAAGCATAAAGTAATTCTATGGTAATTATGTGATGACTTAAAAAAATATTTTATGTTAATAAATGTCATAAATGTATTGTAATTCTTTCAAAATATGATAAATTCAATATAAATATTTTATGAGTTTTCCTATGAAATGTTTAATTTAATTATGGTATAATACTATGTTGGATTGTTGAAATTTTCCTAAATGGTTATGTATTGGCATACCTTGTTAATGATATGTTTCCCTTAAACTACATGTTTGGTTATTATGGTTATTGATTTATTATTATAAGGTAAAGCTGTGTAAATTGAATTATAATTATACCATTATTGATATATTTAGTATAATTTTGATATGATGTCGTTTAGTATATGTCATTAGTGAAGAGGAATGGATATCTTGTTGAAATATGTTCTAGTGGATGGTATTTTGAATGATGATTTGGAAAATACGTATTTTGGTTATGTGTTGATGTAAGGGACATGTTTTGATAATTAATGTGTTTTCCAATATGATATTATGGTATCTATGATGTTTTGTTCCGGCTGTAGGTTCTGAGGATACATACCCGACATCTTTTTTTTCATTAATGATATATCGACATTTTAAACCATTGTTAGATATATATTTTTTTCAAGGTGATTTAAATCACCACTATATTATGGTATTTTTTTTAGGGTGGAAGTTGAAACCACTGCTAAATAGGAAAAAAATGAATTATTATTGGTTTTATACATATTAGTGGCAGTTTTTTTAGTAAAAGGTTCATAATTTAGCAGTAGTTAAAACCACCGCTAGATTGCAGTTATTTTTTTAAAGTGAAAACCGCTGCTAAAACTTAAAAAAACACCATGAAATATGTGTTCTACAAAACTTTCTAGAAACCAATACTAAATTCAAGGAACCGTCATGTTTTGATTTCTAACAGTAATTTTAGCGGTGGTTTTTTGAAACTATCATAGGACCATATAGAGGTAGTTTAAACCACAGATATTTAGGAATTTTGTCACGGTTTTATAAGAATGGGTGACTAATGGGTGAGGAAGACCATTGACCATGTTCAAAACACTGGTCTTATGTATACAATGGTTATGAATGGGGTGAACAACTATGAAATCAACCATTGAACCAATTCAAAACATAAGAGTCTCTATTTGTCGTGAGAAATCCTTCAGGGTGTGGACCCAGGATGGTTGGTGGGACAATTTTCCTAGACACCAGTTTTATTATAGGATCCCATACAAGCTGGAGGATGATGAGGACCCAAATTGAGGGTGTCTTAAAGTATGAGGATGAGTTGGGGAAATTTTTGAATAAAAGTTATCCAACCATGTATTCACGCTACTACACATTTTAGAAAACCTAAGGGGCGCATCAGTTAGTGAGGGTCAAACCAGTTCTTAGGGATGGAATTGATAAGGTAGGTCAGTGACCAGGATGGGCTTGGGATATAGGATTTGAGAATATCTACCTATCTGATGAAATGAAATGGGAATCAAGCCTTATGTTGTTCTTCAATGTGGCATGGTAAGTGACTAACACCAGGAAGAAGGATCCCTCCTAGGTGAAGGATATAGGTATAATGAAGTTTTACATCTTTCAATGGGGAAGTTAAATATGAAGTTTATCATCACGTAATGAGGATATTGGACACATCATTTAACGTATTATGATTAGGATTAGGTTTCTACAGTTTAAGGTCATATAGATTTGACAAAAATATTGTGCAGTTTCACATTATGAAACTAGTTCATCTGGTGAGGGTGAGATGAATTTTTCATCCATATATTCCCTCACACAATGTGAAATAAGGGGAGAGTATTCACATAGTTTAAGTTCATGATTCTTGAACCAAAGGGGAATGCATCCCAAAATTGTTGGTGTGGCACAAAAGAGTAGTGATCTAATGTAAAAAGTGTCTTATTAAGGCCCAACTCCATGAAAAACATATGTGAAATGTTGCACCGTGTTTAAGGCCAGGATTATTGAACTAAAGTGGGGAAAAATCCTTTTTAGGGTGTTTGGATTCCTTAACCATGATAGGTGAGATAATGTTATAACTCAAAGCTTGTTTGATCCTTGTTCAGTGTGAAAAACAAGGGATCGAAAAGAATATCAATCGGATCATGAGATTTCATGATATAGGTTAATGAATCTAGCTTAGGAGTGTCCCAATAACACCAACTTACATTCCTGATGTGCTCAAGTGCACATAAGTATAGTATCAGGGTTATCTAATTTTTACTGAAACTAATGAAGTTAGAGGTGATTTGAATCGATACTTCTTTAATACGGAACTCAAAGGGGGTAAATAATGGGAAAGGAATACTGTTGACCATGTTAGAAACATGGGAATCAAAACCATCTCAATCACGGATGGGGTAGGTAGATGTGTGATCACCCATTTACTGTGTTTGAAACACAAGAACCACCACCTATTTCTAGGGGTACTTCAGGGTGTGTGCCTAGATGGGAGGTGGGGATATTTTTTCTATGCATTGTCACTGTTAGGTAGGGCCATACAAATTTGAAGGACAATGATAAAATCTATAAGGAATATTTGAAATTAAATGGTTTTGATGAGGAACTATTTGGAGGAAAGTTAAACACACTTGAATCAAGGTAGTCATGTGCTTGAACACACTGAGTAGATGAATTAGTTAGCAGGTGTTTGACATAATCCCAAGGGTGAATAGACTTAAAGTATAGAAATGGTAAGGTTGGGCCTAGGACATGACGTCTAGTCATCCCTACATATCCCATGTGACCGATAATCAAGCCACATTTAGTTCTCAAACATATCACAGTAAGAGACCAACTTCAAGAGTGGAGTACCCCCTCGGGTGAGGGATAAGGTTATTATGTGGTTTTACATCGGGAAATGAGGATTTTAATTGTACAATTTAACATCATGCAATGAGTATTTTTTAAATACATTTTAAGTTCATACAGTGATTATGGGGTTTCAATAGTTTCGGGTCATATAGATTTGACCAATATTCCATTCACTTTCACATCATGTGGATAGGATGTATATGATTCATATTTTAGAGTTATATAGGTGGTAATAAGGTTAATATCACATTTATCATATAAGTAATATCATGTTTATCACACAGGGTAAGGTTAGATTTTAATGTCAAGTGTTGAGGATATTGGGCACAGGGCTTCTACATCGAGCTTCCCATTTTATCTTCCTCTTGTTATGATATGAGGGCATCCCAACATGCTGGTGAGTCAAGTAATATGATCAATATGTACACCCCATGGGGTAATTAGGGTTAATGGGGACATATTTGAAACTTACACACAAGAGATTCCTATTGTTTCTTCCTCATGTCGTGTCATGGGGGAATCCCTACCAAAATATAGGCTGAGGGAGTATGATTGGGGATTACAAATTATAAGTAATACCATATTTGTTTTTTGAAATCATCACATAATCTTCTCATGTGGAATCATATCCTTGATGCATAAGGCATTTCATGTTTATCACGGGAGGCATCATGTACTTGTGACATAGGGGGGAGTTAATTCATGGATGAGCCCAAATATAGGGTACATTGGAATCAATATGTATCCCATGGGGTTGGGAATCAAGCCATGTGTAGTTCAAACATGGATCATCTCACATTTATCATATGAGTAATCATGTGGCTATCACTCATGGTAAGGATGAAATTTAATATCAAGTTCTGAGGATGTTTATTTTGGGTCATCTCACATTTTTAATATGAGCATCTCATGTTTATCACATAGGGTAAGTCTAAATTTTGACTTCATGTGCTGAGGATGTTAGTTTAGATTCATCTCACATTTATCATATGAGTCATTATATGTTTATCATATAGAGTAAGGATATATTTTAACACTATTTGATTTAGAACTTTTCCTATAGTTTAATGTTATATGACTAGAACCTTGGATTTTTATTTTAAAGTCATAAAAATTAGACTAAATGGGGTTCACATGAAGTACTACTTGAAGAAATTAGCATTGGTGGGAGGTCTGATATGCTCTATATCCATGATCATCAATGAGTATGAACCATTAGAGTAGAACTTATCAATAACTTAAGGTCATTCCTTTTTGGGTTCTAGTTTTAGCATATTCTTTCTGGGTATCATCAATGTCTATAGAGCCAACACCATGTCACCCTCAAGGTAGTAATAAAGGATTAACTTCTTTTTGAAGGCCTACTCCACCCATTTTTCATGCCTTTCTAGTTTATTCAATTCTTGAAGCTTGCTTTCTTCAAGGGATTCCAACTCAACCACATAGACCTCAGCTCTCTTGTTTGGTGTCTTCTAATCATAAACTTCTATATATAGTAATGGTAATTGAAATTTTATAGGTAAAACCACCTATGGTCCGTACACCAAAGAGTATGGGGTCTCCTGAATGGAATTAACAATTGTCGTTTGATAGTCCCAGAGGGCATTGGGGATCTTATCACACCAAAAAATATTTTTTTGGCCTACCATATTCTGTAGGATTTTAGAGAGGGTTTTGGGGAATTCCTTGATCTAACCATTTTACTACTAGTGATTGAAATAAGTATTGTTGGACCAGATGTTGAAATTATTTTAAGCTTGGTAGCTTGAAAATTGGTGTTTTTTCTATGAAAATGGTGTGAGAAATCCCAAATTGGTTGATGATGTGGGCCTTCACAAACTTTATCAATGACTAGGTATTTCTCTCTCTAAGGGGGGTGGATTCCACTCACACTGGGTAGAAGTTAGTGGAAATAAAAATTAACTTATACTATCAAGAATTTGTTGGTGATTAGGGTCCCACAACATCAAGTCCCCTTATAAAAAAGGTCTATAAGTACCTTGTGTTATATAGAATAACTAGTGGTTGATGCATGAAGTTGTCCTAAATCTGGCATGCATGTCAACTCTTGGCGAATTCAATGAACTCATGGACCATCTTGGTCCAGAAGTAACCCAGTCTTCAGACCTGGTGAGAAAGCTTCAATCTCACTTTATGGGCCCCACATGAACTGACAAGGAATTATTTCAAAACCTAAAGAATCCCATCCCCTTGGATGCAATGGGGAGGGATTCTGTCACGAAACATGTATATAGAGGGTCATCTCATGGTTGGGTCCATCCCTAAGGGTATATTTCACCGCATGTCACTGGATTCAATCTCACTCAGCTCGGTCTAGTTGTAGGGTCCCATGATAGAGATACTCAATGAAGGGAATCATCAGCTTAGGTGATTCTTTGACTATTGGAGAATTTAAGGACCCCATAGTAGAAGTGACAATAGTTAATTGGTTTTACTATTGGATTTATTTGTATAGGTGTAAAGGGTAAATGGATCTATGATAGGACACATGAATGAACAAATCATCTTGGTCAAGTTCTATGAGAGAAGCATCTAGAAATTCTATGGTAGAGGCTTAGTCATGATAAGACTGAGGGACATGAGTCACCTTCAGTTGGGATGGGAATTGAGCCATCAACTTTTGGGTCCACTAAAGAAAAGGGATGAGTTTCTTATTTTTGATGACATGGTCATTGTTGATCTATTTGATGACTAGTTCTAATTCACCCTTTATTTTTATCTTAGGGACTTCAATCTTAAGTTTCAAATCAAGACCAGTGATAAGAGCCTGATACTCAACCTCGTTATTGGTGCAACCTTTCGATGGTATGAATGAGTATGGAAAAATGGCATATGCGATAGTGATGAATAAAATCTCTATGCCTGTCCTATTGAGTTTGGGGTTATTGAGCCTTCTCCCAGTCATGTTATCGGAGGAACCATCAAAATGCATCTACCAACTGGGAGTGGTCTAGTCAATGGAGAGTATGGAATCATCTAGGAATTCAACAACTAAGTGTGATTTGTTAGGGTTAGGATGGGAATCCGGGATATTTTATAATACTTGACCTTTTAGATATTTTGGTAGAAAAAACTAATATCAAACTATTGTAGGATCACTACCCATTATTCTAATCACCATGTTAGAATTAGTTTATTTAGGATGTACTTCATAAAATCAACATGGGAATCTATTTTATATTGTTTTAGGTAATTCTAAAATTTCTAAACCATGAATACCAGGGCCAGACAGCTTTTCTCAGTGGGAGAATACCTGGTCTCAATGTTTAGCAACATGGGGATGCAATAATAGAGACTATTTTACCTACCCTAATTATTTTTCTAAGCCATAATATCACTGATATTTTATTCTAATGTGGTCACATACATCACCAAAGGCTTCCAGAGGACAGGTAGCATCAAGATCGAAGGAAGTAGTAGGTACTACTTGATTTCCTCAAATGAAGTATGGCACTCTTCATCCCACTAGTAGATAGTTCATTTCTTTATGATACTGTAGAAGGGTTTTAATTTTCCATCCATGATAAATATGAATCATCTAATATATTCCAAATGACATTGGAGACCTCAAAATTCATTGAGGTTATAAGGAGGAGTAATCTTGTAAATGGATCTGATCTTCCCTGGTTTGATTTAAATTCCTCTATATCTAACAAAAAAACTGATAACTTTCTAAAGGTGACACCAAATGTGCAATTCAAGGGACTCATTTTCAAGATATGGGAGCATAGTAAGTTGAAAATTTTCTCAAGATCTCTGAGATGGTCTTGAAATTTGTGGTATTTGACCACCAAATATTCTACATAACACTCCACTAGTGTTTCAAGTATAGACATGAATATATAGTTCATGTAACACTGGTAGGAATCCCCAACATTCTAAAAACCAAATAGAATAACTTGGTAGAAAAAAGTTCCATGTGGTTTCCTGAAGTTAGTGGCTTCTTCATCCTCAGGGGCAATATAGAAGTGATTGTATTCTGAGTAACCATCCATGAAGTAAAAGGATTTGAATCCGTAATTGGACTAAATTATTATCTCTATCACCAGAAGAGGGAAATCATCATTTTTTACAGTGGTAGTTAAGATCCAAAAAGTTGAAACAGACTCTTATCTGCATGTTCTTATTCCTAATTGGGACAATGCTGGACAACTATTTTGGGTATTTTAATTCTTAAATTAATATATATTTGATTATCTTTTTAAAATCTACCTTGAAAATTGAAACATGGGAAGGTTGAATCTTCTTGGTAGGATTTTTGTACCCACTAGGAGTCCAGGTGATAAAAACCCACTTGGGGATCAAGGCCTAAGATTTTCTTATAGCTCAAAGAGAATACATCATGGTGATATTTTTAGAAAACCATATATTATTCTTTCTATTTTAGGGTAATTAATTTTCTATAATAATCATAATCAGGTCTTCCTTTATACTAATATTAACCTGAGTTAATTCATAAATGGTGGTGTAGACACCTTCCTCAAAAGTGAGAAGGGGTTATTTTGGATCATTTTCATTTTCTAAATTCAAGGATTAAATGGAAATGGATTAACCCTCTAAGAATGGGGGCTATGGAGTGATACTTATTTATACTGTGGCATGGGTTAGATCCATCGTGATGGATTCCTACTCTATTGAGACCATGGAAATTAAATCTGAAAAGCCAATTTCATGAGGTTTCCAACAACGGGGTCCACCTATAATTTCAAAACAATAATGATGAGTAGACTTCCATCAAGTTATCCCTTCTCTCTAGAGCATGTGGCATTGTCATGGGTTGATGTCCAAGTTGAGGACCTCTTGTTACACAATAGGAGGGATCTTTTCTAGACTCAACCATGCATGTGTAGTGTAAGAATATGGGGTGATGAGTTCACTAATATTCCTCTTATATACCTAAATCTCCTAGAAAAAAGAGGAAATTCTAGCATCATCCTCTATTTCTAATGTAGTATCATATGTGAAAATGGTTTCATCAATCCCGCACCCTTTTTGATATGTCAAAGGGCAGACAGAAGTAGTTCATTAGTGGGACTTTTGAGGCCTAATGTCTATCTCAACTGGCTAGTGTGGGAACCCACTAGAAGGTCTACCTAATATTGTGTTCCACCTTAGGGTAGATCTTATTCATGTCATATGTCACTAGATTGATTTCTTTGATCACCTAGAGGGTTTATTTTGATGAAATTCATAGTGATGATGGACAAATATGGTCCCACTCTATCAATAGGTTGGTTATCATGATGGTATAATCATCACTATGATAGGGGGATGAATTCAAGGGTAGTGTATTACCCCTAACCTATAATGTAAATATTGGGAGATTCTTCCTACATGATTCACTAAATTACGATGAGGCTCTTGATTCAAGTCCACTGGAAGTTCTAGTATCATCCATTAAAATCAGGGCATTGATCTACTGGATGTTTCACAATTTCAACCCAACAATATTGATTATAAATTCACTTGAGGTGTTCTTTACTACCATGATAGGTCATTTAATGGTCCAAGAGGTGGTTGGATGTCACCCAAATATTCTGGTAGAGACATGTTGTATGATCCTCAGTGAGGGATTCTCGGACTGTAGGTCTACAGTTGTCCAAAACAAGAATGGTAGCTGGTCATTATCTAAAATCTCCCACAAAATTTATTCCACCTATCTATATTTGGAGTTTCATCCTTCTATTGATAACCACAATCTCCATTGGTTATGGATACAAAATCATGGGAGGTAGTGATGAGGATCTATTTTTCTGATGATGCTCAAATAGTGGAGGCATCACACAGGTCAACTAAATAATAACCCAAGCTTATCATACATATATATTATTTATTTTTAGATTAATATTCAATAAAACACACAAACACTTGCCTAAGGATCATAATAGTTTAGTGTATTTGAAGACTAGGTACACAATCTTCTAATTTTTGTGAAATATCTTCAACATATCTCATAAATATCTTCTCCATTAGTACTCTTTACAAGCATACCCAACTTAATAACTTTCTTCATAGCCTGGGAAAAGGAAACATAAGAAATGGTGAGATGAGATGATCAGTAAGTGTAAAAAAGGGAGATACATAAGCATAATATAAACATAAAGGTATGAGAACATGATTATAACATTTTGAAAACCATACCATGAATATAAAGGATTATAATATTGAGTCATGGCATAAATATTGGAAGTTCATAAGATGTGAATAATAAGGGAATAAAATAACATGATACATGAGAGAATAACATCGTCATAAGACATAGATTTTCATCATAAACATAAGCTTATTGTAAACATGTTTAAATAGAGATAGGATCACACATTAAGTTAAGGGAATGAAATCAAGCCCTCATAAAAACTTATGGGCATGCAGCCAGGTTTGTTTATAAAATTATGGAAATGAAAGAAAGGTTTATGCATAACACTATGAACATGTAATCAGGTTCAATAATAACAATGTGAACTTGTAATCAGGTTCACGCATAACATTGTGAACATGTAATTTGGTTCATGTATAACATTATAAACATGTTATCAGGCTTATGCATAACATATTTACTCTTGAGTTATCAATATTTACCCAATTCATTGGAGGAGATATAGGTCCCACCCATCACATAATGAAAATTGTACCTATGTATTCCACAAGATCTTAAAATATTAATCATATCATAACCAATTTAAATGGGTTCCAAAAACATTTTATCATATAATAACTTGTGTAAAATAAATATGTTTCATAATAATTTTATCATAGCATAACCCTTGGAAAAAGAAGCAAGTTTCAAAAAAATTATCATGCTATAACCTATGAAAGATAAATGGGTTTCATAAATATATTTTCAGGATAAACTATTCAGGGAAAGAATAATAATGGTATCCTTGGTTCATATCCCTAGAAAATCATAAGTTATACCAAATGATAGAATCTTAGATGGAGAGTGATTTTAAAAGATCACTTGGAAAATTTCTTGAGGAAAATAACTTTTCTTTGAAAATAATTTTTTTAAAAATAAAAATTAATAAAATATTTTCTTTGAAAATAACCATGATATCTTTTAAATAAAGTTTCAAAGAAAATAATTGTCATGATGGTGTAAAATTACATTCATTCCCTACACATTAAAATAAATATTCCTTTTTTACATTTTTAATAAAATACAAATGGGTATTGTTTGTAAAATGAAAAGAAAATTCATTTCAAAACATTTTAAAAAAAATTCACACATAGGTAATAATGAATTTAATAAAACATTTCAATAACGTTAAAAACATTTTTGAAAAACATTATTAGAAAACATGGTTTTGGAAGAAAAAATGTTTTCAACCTAAGAGAGAAATAAAGATGATTTTTTTAAAATATTTTCTCAATTATTTTAAGTTAAAAATAGTGTTAAAATTGTACTAATACTTGAAAATATCATGAATAACTTGATTATAATAAAATAAATTATAATTATTGAGATTTAGATCATAATATTTCAACATAAGATACTTAATTATAAATAATCCCAATAAATGGTGAGATTGTAACATAAATCCATTAACACTTTGTTATTCATTTGAAATATAATCCCTATGAAAGAGATATCATAAATGGATATTTAATACCCTTAATTATCAGGATAAATATAATAAAATGAACTAATGGTAAGAATATACATCACATAAATGAAATAGTTGGTTAATATGGCATGTGTCTCATAGAAGTAAAAAAGTGATCCATAAATCCCTTACCACTCGAGTAATATTTTGAATTGCATGCCCAAAAAAACATAAAATAAAATTAATATTTAAATATAATTAAAATGAAAAGATTAATGATATAACATTTCAAATGGTCAGTATATACACCATAAAAAATAAATGAGTGGTGAATTTTCATGTCTCCCAGAAATAAAAGAGAGACTAGAAATGACTTACCTTAAGTCTCGACTTCCTTTGAACATGTTCGAACCTCATGTATAATAAATATAATGTTATTATAAATATATTATTTAACCATAATTATCTATATCATATCATATATGATTTACTTATTACCATTTATTACATTTTATTGACAATTCCTTTTTAAAATCATGTTTCAGGTAATAACCGCTTCGTTTTTCATATATGTTTTATTTTTTATTTTTAGTCCACTTAATTTTATCATGGTTCTATAATATACAGATTAATAATGATGAAATAATTATCTTATTTATACATTAATTATACTTTTAATATCAATAATGAAAGCTGGTTTTGAAAAATGAAGTATGTTCCGATCATGGAGACGGTACCTCGTACCTACGTATGAGTAACATATTCATTTTTCAATGATCATTATAAAAATCATGTAAGTAATTTTTTATATTTAAATAATTTTCATAATATAATAAATAAAATTTACTTCTTTAAATATATTTATAAATATCATCCATGTGGTGTGGTAACGAAAAGAGAGAGTTGCATCGCTTTATAAAGGTGGTAGTCCTCACATATGTGAACAATGTTATCATCTTTCAGTGAGTGAAAAGGTATGAAATAAAATGATATATTATATTTTAAGAATGATAAATATGTATTTAATTTAATAATTATGTAATTTATGTCACATATATTCATTAAATATATCCTTATTACCTTCTATGTAAATCGTTAGTGAAAAATGAATTACATCTCTTTGCGAGGCGGTAGTCCTTCATACACATGAACGATGTTATATTTTCCCTTAAAAATTGAAATTAAAAAGGATATAATTACAAAATATGTATAATTATATTATAAATATAATATATATAAGTTATATTTATCATTATACCCAACTTTGAGAGATGATAATGGAAAATTTAATGACATCGGTTCGCGAGGTGATGGTATGTCGTATATATAAATGATGATTTCATAACCCATTTGATGAAAGTAGAGATGATTGTAGGTAATTAAATTAACATAAAAATATATCATTATATAAAATATATCTAGGTTATTATATCATCATGTTTTAACATAAACTGAAGTAGGTGGAGGAATAAATCGAATAAAAACGCTTGTTGAAGAACGTTACCTCTTCTTCAGGTATCCTCCTTAGGTATTACCCAAATGTCTTCCTGGGATGGATTTATTCCAAAAATAAGGATTATATTATGATAGGAGGTAATTTATTAAGGTATTTTGGCAGGTATTTTCATAAAAAAGGGTTTTAAATTGTGAATAATAGAGGAGAGAAGGCATCCTTTATAAGTGAGGTGAGTGGTATATTTGTAATTTTTGAAAAGAAAATGGTGTACCCACATTTTTAACTTTACAAAAGGGTCTAAAATGTATTATTATAGAGCCTTAGTAATTATTGGGTCAAAATATTTCCATTAAATATATTTTCTACAAGTTTTTATTCCATTTAACCCTTATCTTTTTAGTTTAACGCATCGGTAAACCCATTTATATATTAATCATGATAATTAATTTCATCTATTTCCACTATTTATTATGGTAAAAAAGTAATTTTAAATTATTATATAATATAAATTATTCTTATTCCAAATATTTAATATATTTTTCAAAATTATATTTATATAATAACCAAAAATTAATTTAAAATTAATCATGCATGAGTGATAAGAAAGTGGGTTTTTCAAATAGAAAATGTTCAAAAGTTTAGAAGTTTTTATATCAAAATTTAATATAAAAATGATTCAAATGAAACAATTATATTAATAGATTTATAATTGGAATAATTTTAATTAAAACCCAATTTAAAATATTATTTAACTTTATAAATAATTTAAAAAAAGAGGCAATTTTTAATTAAAATTCAGTATTTTTTACTATTCATGAAAAAATTGATCTTTTTCGAAAAATTATCAAAACATCACCTTAAGATGATTTTTATATTTTTATTTAAAAACTAAAATTTATTTTTTAGAATTAATTTTATAAAATTTTCAAAATTAATTTTAAAATAAGTATGCAAAAGGAGACCAAACTACTTTTAAAAAAATACAGTTTTTAAGTGTAAAATTTGATTTATTCTTATATATTTTCTATAAAACTACTAAGATGAATGTTAAATAGTTGATTGAATATATACTATATAAATTATAAAAAAATATTCAAAAAAATTATTTTTTTAATCTATTAAGGTAAAACATGTTTGTGCGCATAAAAATAGTTTTTCAGAAAAAGATTTCATTTATTTTCAAATAGTTTTTAGTTTCATTTATAATTAATTTGTCACTAAATAATTAATTTTATATACATGATTCAACCATATTTTTTCATATTTTAGTTAATACTATTCAAAACCACTATTACAATGGATAGAAAATAACTATTATAATAATATTTTAATAGTGTTTCATATTTTGTTTAAACTCGGTGTTATATGTAATGCAAGCTAAACTTGGTGTTTCATGTAATGAAAGCTAAAATAAATGTTGTGTATGTTGTAATCTAAACTCTGTGTTATTTTTAATAAAAAATATCAAAAATATTAAGTTAATTTGAAAAAATATATTTCACAAATTCTCCAGGTGTTACATTCTACCCCGTTAAAATGAATTTTCCCTTTGAAATTATTCTTTGTCATCAAAGGTTTAATATTTGGAAATACATTCATAGAAACCCACATGGTAAAAATGGTTAATAAAACATCCTCTTAAAAAAGAAAAATGGATGTTGAAAATTCATTTGGAATAACACATACTTGGTTTCTAAATAGGATAACATAGGTGGGAAGTGAAGTTATGGACTTGAAAAAAATCATAAATAATTATAGAGAGTGATAAAGATAATTAATCACAAGAAATTGGGTGATCCGTAGAGGGTTAATGAAAAAAACCATAAACCAAATAGGCATGAAAAGGTCATTGATATCATAAAAAATGATGATTATAGATAAAATTTTATTTTAAGAACCTTTTCCTATTATAGGGGATTTCCTTTTACATCTAGAATGAGAACATATGAAAATTTACTTACATGGTATCTTTTTATTTCATAGGCACAATTTCATTATTTGGTTGGGACTTGATGAATTTACACTTAATTACTTACTCCAAGAGATGATTTTTTTTCTTTTAATGCACTAAATAAAATCTATAAAATAATGATAAGTCATTCCTTCTATCTCTTGTTGAAAAAACAATTTAACACCGGTTATCCAATATGGATAAATATTTATATGTTGAAGTAATACATTAATATATAAAATCTCATCCAAGGTTAAACTTAAACCATTAGATAAATGGTTAACCTTACGACCCTTCCAAAAGTCAAAATTTATAAATAAGGTCACTAAATTTCCTAAACTCAACATTAATTCTCCAAATATCATTAACAACATCTTAATGGTCACATGCCAAATATGTGAAAAACATGGTCATATATTCTCTTGTAGCTTCGTAATAACCATAATTATCATAACACCTTAATTATAACATGCATACTTCCACATTACTTAAATAAAACTATAGATTGTTGAATATATTCCATAGATCCAATAATCTTGTAAACTCAATCAATGATAATATAAACCACTTTTTTCATAAATCCTTTGTTAGTTATGAGGCCATCAATACTTTCCAATTTACATTATCCATATCAATCATCTCTTTATCCAAAATAAACACCATTTTCTCAACCTCGAGAACATATTAAGGGTTATATACCCTTAATCATGTGTTTTCCATAAAATATTACCTTGACATTAAATTAATTTTATAGGTTATTAGTACTATTCAACATATTTTTTCATATCCTTAACAAAAAACTTATACTAAAAAATCCTTATATATTTTAGGATCCATATAACAGAATTATTGAATTCCAATACTAATCACTTCAATTATCCCACTTCATTATCATACCATTAACTAGCCTTCATCATCTTATTCATTAACACTTATTTCCTTCCATATATTATTTTTAGTCTCTTCATCATCAACAATATAACCATTACTCATACAAACTTTTTTATTCTATTTATTATATTCCCCCTTAGGACATCAATTTTCATAATTCTCATACTTTACACATTTAAAACATTTAACAGTCAATGATAATTTATGGAGTCCATTTTTCTCATCCATTGCATTAACCAAACATTTCATTTTTCCTTGGTAGTTACTTTATTTGTGTCCTTAATTTACACACCCAAAAACATATTCTCATAACTTTTATACATTTCCTTGAGTGATTCTTCCCATATTCCCAGCATATAGGAAACTAAATCTTCTTTCCTCCATGGTGTAAACTACCCAAACTCTCAACTAACTCTATATTTCATTTCTTTGGTGAGTTTAATAGTTGGTTATGGTGAACATTGTTAATAATTTTATGTGAAAAATTATTATTCAAGATTTCAATATACATTAATCCAATCATCATCCAATTTTGGATACTCACAAACAAATTCTATGTAACATTCAATGTTAACCATGTTCCTCCAGGTTCCCTCTATTAACTAAAAGAAAAAATAATAGTGTGGGAAACACTAATCAAAGTGGGAAACCACATATTCTGAAAACTAATATATATGATGTATAAATAAAGAAACATTATTTTTAATATATAACACCTTAGTTTTATCCTAGGTCATACATGGACATTGTATTTTTAAATCCTTCATGATGGTTCGTAAATATTTTTTGAATTTCAAAAGTATTTATCATGTAAGTGTCAAACCAAGAGTGAATCAATACATGTTTTCATACACTAGGTGATGATCGAGTCCATATCAATGCACCCTTTTGAGTTATTACCCATAGTTACCTTTATGCCAGAGCCACATCCACTTGTAGTATCAAAACATAGATTTAATTGTTTGGAAAATAGTTGCTCTATCCTTTACCAAAATTCCAGGACATTTTCCTATACTTTGACTCATCCTTAGACTTATCCTTTGAGAAATACCTATACATATATTTATAAATATCCCTAGGTATATCACTAAACTTTTATTATCATAGTTTCCAAAGGATAAAAAAACTTTTCCTCTAATTTCAACTATAACATCCCAGGATTCTCATACATAGATATTACATCTTTTTAGATGAATATTCAATACATTACACAAACACACACTTGAGGACCATAATAGTTTAGTGTCTTTGGATACTAGGTAAAAAATATTATAATTTGGTGAAAGATATTAAACATATACTATAAATATATTCCCCTTTTGTACTATTCACAAGCATTACCTACTTAAAAACATTCTTCATAACCTTGGGAAAGGAAACATAAGAAATGGTGAGCTTGGATTCTTAGTAATAGGAAACAAGGGAGATACGTTAGAATAACATGAACATAATGGTATAAGAATGTGATCATTAAATTTAAAAACCATACCCTTACTATCAAAGATTGTAATATTGAGTCATTGCATAAACAATGTATGTTTATGAGAAATTAATCATAAGGTAGTAAAATAACATAATCCATGAGAGAATAGCATTAGAATAAAACATATATTTATGGCATACAGAACATCTTATTGTGAACATGTATATATATATATAGTTTCACTCATTAAGTTAAGTACATGAAATAATTTCCTCACATAAACTTATGGACACAAAACCAAGTCCATGCATAACATTATGGATAAGAAAGATACATCCATGCATAAAACTGTGAATATGTAATCAGGTTAATACATAACACTGTGAACATGTAATTAGGTTCATGCATAACATTATGAACATGTAATCAGGTTCATGTATACAATTTTTAACATATAATTAGTTTCATTCATAACATATATACTCTTGATTTATCCATCATTACCCAATTCATTGGATAGAGATATAGGTCTCACCCATTACATAATGAAAATCATATGTATGTATCTCATGAGATCATAAGAAATTCATCATATCATAAACCAATAAATAATATGGGTTTCATAAACATTTAATCATATCATAACCTATGTAAAAGATATATTCTTCATAATCATTTCATCATTTTATCATAGTGTAACCCATGGAAAAAGAATTGGGTTTCATGAGAATTTTATCATGGTATAACTTGTGGAAGAGAAATGGGTTTCATAAGAATATTTTAATGATAAACCATATAGAGAAATAATAATAATGGTATCCTTGGTTTATATGCTAAAAAAACCATAGGTTACATCAAATGATATCATTATATATGGATAATGATTTTGAAATATCACTTAGAATATTTATTGGCAAAAATTACTTTTTTTTAAATCAATTTCTAAAAACTAAAAATTCATAAAGAATTTTGAAAATTATTTTATTTGAAAATGACCTTGAAGAATTATAATGGAATCTGTAAATAAAATAATGTTCATGATGGAGGAAAATTACATTTATGTTGTACCCATTAAAACAAATATTCCTTTTACATTTTTTATAAAATCCAAATAGGCAATTTTTGGAAAACAAAATTAAGATTACTTTCAAAAAAAATTAAAAAAAGTTTCACATGGGTAAAAAATTCTTTAATAAATAATTTTAATAATTTTAAAAACATTTTTTAAAACATTTTTAGAAATCATTGTTTTGGAAGAAAAAGAGTTTTTGACCGAAGAGAGACATAAACATGATTTTTCTTAAAAACATTTCTCCAATAATTTTAAGTAAACAAGAGTGGTAAAATGGTAATATTACATTAAAATATCATGAATAACTAGATTTTAATAAAACTCATGAGAATTATTGAGTTTTATATCATAATATTTTAACATAGGAGACTTAATCATAAACAATCCTGATAAATGATGAGATTGTATCATAAATCCATTACCACTATGGTAATAATTTGAATCATAATACCCATGAAAGAGAGATAATAAAATGGATATATTATCCCCATAATTTTATGGAAAATAATCATAAAATACATTCATGGTGTTATATACACAACATAAAATAAATAAGTGGTGAATATTTCATGTGTCTCATAGAAGTAAAAAAGTGATACAAAAATCCCTTACCCCTTTAGTAATATTTGACTCGTAAGCCCCAAAAAATAATAATTTCAAATGAAATTTTATATATAATTAAAATTATTATATTTGTGATATTACATTTCAAATTAACCATATACACACCACACAAAATAAATGAGTGATGAATTTTCAACTGTATCCCTGATATAAAAGAGGGACTAGAAATCCATTACTTTAAGTCTTGAATTCCTTTGTAAATGTTAAAACCTTGTGTTTAATGAATATAAGTTTATTATAAATCTATTATATAACCATACTTCTATATATCATATCATATATTATTTACTTATGACCATTTATTACAATTTTATTAACAATTCCTTGTCAAAATCATGTTTCGGGTAATAATTGTTTTTGTTTGTCATATATGTTTGTATTTGTTATTTTAAGTAATATTACTCTGATCATGGTTATATTATATAAATATTTTTAATAATTAAATAATTATCATATTTATATATCAATTATACTTTTAATACTGATCATGAAATATGGTCTTGAGAAATGAAATATGTTCAGATCATAAAGACGGTAGGTTGTACGTACGCATGAGTAATGTTTCCATTTTTTAATAATCATTATAGAAAGGTGGTAAGTAATATTTTATATTTAATTAATAATAATAATATCATAAATAAAATATTAAATATACTTAAAAATATCATTTATTTGGTGCAGTGATGAAAAGAGTGAGTCACATCCCTTCATGAAGGCGGTAGTCCACACATACACGAACAACATTATCATCTTTAAGTGAGTGAAAAGGTAAAAAATAAAATGATATATTATATTTTTATAATAATAAATATGTCATTAATACCATATTTATTTAATTTATATCACATATATTCATTAAAATTATCCTTATTTCCTTCCATGTAAACCGTTAGTGAAAAATGAATCACATCGCTTCGTTTGGAGATAGTCATCTGTACACATGAGTGTCATTGTCATATCTCCTACGAAATGGAAATATAAAATATATATATGATATAATTACTAAATAGGTATAATTATTTTATAAATATAATATATATAAATACCAAACTGTGATAGGTGGTAATGAAAAAATGAATGACATCGGTTCGCGATGCGATAGTTTGTCGTACACATGAATGATGATTTCGCAACCCATTTGATGAAAGTGGAGATGGTTTTAGGTCATGCCCTTAAAATAAAAAATATATTAGTATATGTACTATATTTATGTTATTATAACATCATGTTATAACAATAATTGAATGATGTGGAGGAATAAATAACAGAAAAAAAATCTCGTTGAAGAATGTTACCTCTTCTTCAGGTATCATCCTTAAATTTTCAACAAAATCATTAATATGATAGATTTATTCCAAAAATAATTATTATAGGATGATATAAGATAATATTTTAATGTATTTGTGTAGATATTGTCCAAAAAAATGGTTTAAAGGTGTTAATAAGAGAAAAGATGAGGTGGAATTTTATAAGTGAGGTGAGTGGCACACTTGTAATTTTTGAAAATAAAAAGGTGTACCCATATTTTTTACATGCCAAAAGGGTAACAAATGGACCACTATTTAGACATATACATTATAGGGTCTAAATATTTCTATAAAATATTTGTTAGAAAACTTTTAATTTCATTTTAACCTTTCTTCTTTAGGTTTAACCCCCTGGTAAACCCATTTTACCTTAATTGTGGCTACACATGATTTCCCGAAGCATGAGCCCCTAAGGGTCATGGGAGTTTCTTAAATGAATGTTGTAACCATATTCAGGGTATCGTACCAACGTTAGTTGTATTCCCTTCTACCACGGGATGGATCTTTGGGGCAGGGTAAACCTTCTACATGGAGAGGACCTCTATTCGAGGTTATGGTATCATATGGAGGACATATGTGGTGAAATTATTCATCATGGGGTGGATCATAATGGGTACTACTAGCTCCCAAAGTGGGGATATTCAACCCAAACTACCTAATATTTGGTTTGGGTCTCAATCCCAACCTAGTAAAAAAATACCCCACACAATGTTTGTGGGGGTGGGAGGTATGTCAATAGTGGCAGTACCCACTAGAGATATCACAAAGGCCTTTTGGTGGGTAGGGTTTTCAACCTACCACTGACATTAACATAGGGTATTTTGGACTATTGTTAGTTGATTAAGGATGTGATCAACATATTCATTAACCTATAGGGTTTTTTGTTCTATCTTGTGACATTAAGTGGTGGGGTACCTCCTGGGCGGCAGTACCAGGAGGTGTGGTCAAGTCATCCCCTACCTCATCGGCATAGGGGAGGGAGCTCTCATAGCGCTCTGGGGAAATACTCCCAAAGAGATTAATTATAGATATCAGGTAAGTTTTCCCCCTGTTTGGTCATTGGGGGTATCTATGGTAGCATATAATCATAGATTTTATGTCCTAGGGGAAATATACAAAGTTGGTATAACCCATTACCACTCATAAGGATGAACAATACCATTGATAACCATTCACTGGATGATCTCGAAGAGAGATATGGGAAGAGGTCACCCAAGATACATGGGAGTAGTGGACATTGTGGAAGAATAATATTCATGTAGGATCTTTGAACAATTAGTTATTCTTCCTCCATTCCTATTGGAGGTTGTTTATCATCGAGTATTTATCACATCTTGGTCCTATAATATATATCAGGAAACCATTAGTACATTTCTAGTGAAGGGGATTCCCAATATAATCCACATTGATCATACTCTCTTGAGTAAGGAGAATGGATCCTTGATAATTATTTCTTAGAACTAGTGATTCCCAAATTTCATCATCTATCCCCAATTCCAGGATAATTGATTCACATTGGGTTCTCCATTTTTTCAATGATTTTCATCATGGTCGTGCATCAGAGTACTGATGCGGTATTCTTTCACTATATTTCTACTTTCCAAAGGTGTTCGACCTCTAACACTATTGTTGATGATGTCAGTAACTTGATTAAAATAAGAGGATGTCATTTCATCTCTTCCTTTCATGAATTCCTCCATAGAGATCGTCACCTAGTTTGATTCTCCCTCACAGATGTAATACATGTTGGTGAATCTCATTCCTAGTTCCATATCAAGGGGGATCCCAGTTAATTATAGTGATTCTTTCATGATAGGGAAGCTACCATAAATTTTAAGCTGATGATGGTTGGGAATATTGGGAATGTTTTACATTTGTAAAATTCTTCCCCGTTCTAAGTTTAGGGGATCATGTATGTTAGGTATCTTGGGTGGATAACTCAAGGCATCTTGTATCCACTATGAGGAAACTTTTGTTATGAATATAAGGCATCCAAGGATCAATGCCTTGAGAAAACCATTAACACAACATGAGGTAGTGGATCTTATTTATTTGATGGGTTTGGTCATATTTTTAATGTTTTAAGGGTACAGGAAGGTCATAAGTTCAATTTCTTGTGTGGACAGGTAGGTCACAAATTTAACATCTTGTGAGGACTGGTATGCCACATGTTTAACATATTGTGCATAAAGGTAAGTCATAAGTTAAATATCTTATGGGGATATGTTGGTCACATGTTTAACATCATGTGTAGGTAGGTTTTTTATAGGTTTAAAGTATTTTGGGGATAGTTGTGTATGGTTTAAGTGTTTTCTATGGGGAAGATGGTCACACATTGGAGTTTTTTCCTCCCAAATTGAAGACATGCGGATTTAATGGGGGGGTGGAAGGTCAAATTTGAACCTCAGGGAGGTATCCTGGGTGTGTCGGGATTAGACCTCAGGGAGGTGTCCTTTGTACCCTATCAGTATATATGGATCAAAACCCACATAGTTTGAGTGCACATTTTAAGGTTGTGTGATAGGACCAGCCCATGTAGTTTACCATCATGCAGTAAGGATGCTCGTGTCATGAAAGGTGTTACAACAAATGATGGTGTGGGTAATACGTGTAGAACTACCCTGGTGTTTGGGGGTTTCATCCCATATTGGTGTGGGGCTTATGAATATGGGATGACTTGGTGTTTGGGTTTCATCCCTGGTGTTGGGGGTTCATCCTTGGTGTTGGGGTTTCATCCCATGGAAGGGTGAGGCTTATAAATATGAGTTCTCTAGGTGTTGGGATTTCATATCATGGAGGTGTGGAGGCATCATCCCAGGCCATTCACACATAAGGAATCATGTGTTCACCACACAAGGTCAGGCCACAGTTTAACATCATGTTCTAAGGACATTATTGTGAAGTTTAACCTTGTACGACTATGACGTTAGGCTATGCAGTTTAAAGTATTACAGCTCAGTCTTGGGATGGGCCTGCACCTAAGGAGTCTATTTCTAGGTAGGATATGAGTATATGGGACTAGGTATCCATAACATGAAAGGTGGATATTTTCCTTGATGACATCACATTTGGGGATTATGTATCTACAGTGTAGGTTCCTCTAGGTGTCATATGGTGTAAATATTTCCATAGTGAATTAGAAAATATGGATCTCGGTATTAAGTTTCCTATTATTAGGAGAAATATGAATTAGGGTGTTTATTATTAGTATCAAGAGGAATTATTGTTACTATGTTTAGGATCAAGAGTTAATGAAACCATTCATGACATTCTTAAAGAAAAGTGGCCAGACATAGGGGTTGATGATAATGATTATGAAAAACATTGGGACATGATTAAATCGGGTTTGAGTGGGTATAGGTTCATCGGGCACTCAACCTTTTCAAAGGTATATATTATGAAAGTAGGACACATGAATGGATCCTTGAAGTAGGTTTTTAGATGGTATGGGTTTTGTGAAGGTCATAGGTTTCAAAAAAGGGGTAGATTTGCGAAACAAGGTGACCTTTCCTTGAGGTAAAGTATTGGTTCTCATAGAGTTAGCTTCATGAAGGATAATTACCTCACAGAAACAAAAAACTTTTGAGGGTATTTCCTCAATTATAATGGTCATCAATCATCACAAAATTAATCTCAACCATGGTCTTTGAGTTTCAAGATCTCATGATGGGATGTTCGTCAAAAAGGGTTACCTATAGGCATCCATTTCTTCTTTTTCTTGCAAGGTTTTAAGTTTTATGAATCTAGAGCTTCTAGAAAAAGTCGAAAGGTCATATCACCTTTAAGTGAGGGGTGTAGGGTTATATTTAAATTATTTTAGGTGGATGGAAGGCCCTTTTCATTAAGGTTTTCACCTAAGAGATATGTTTAATGAAAGATAAAGACCTCCACAAATAGACATATATTTCATAAAGGTTACCATCATTTGCAGAAGTTCTTTCATGGATCCTAGGAAAGATTTTAAAATCATCTGGTGTTCAAGAAACTTTAGACCTTTTTAAATTCCATTACTTTGGTGTATTTTGATCCCATTTTGACCCAGATTTTTCTTGTCACATCCATGAATTCCTTGATGTCTTCCATGATATCTATTTAATAACTTCAACAATCAGTTTCATAAAAACTATAATAGAAATACCAAGATATTTATAATAAAACCTTTCCAAATGTATCTCTTAGTAAAAACACTTAAAAATTAAAAAAAATCACAAATCAAAAGCACTCTCAGTAACAAGAAATTTTACATATTTAAAATGATGAGAAACTTCTTGAATTATCAATTTATGTTATTCTTCTAATGATTGAAGTTACCACTCTATTTATAGATGTAATTATAACATACTCTAATAGTCATTTTTTCATAATCTTTATAGAAAATTTCAACCACATCGGTAGTATCTCTATAATATGTCAACAAACTCTATTTCTCTCTATAAATACCAATGAAGTTATTCCGCACCACTATATTTCTTATTAATATAATGAATGTAATTTAACATAAAATTTTAGATCATTGGATTTTCACAAACCTTATTTAAATTCCCTAGAATTTAAGTCACTGAAAATTCATTTTGCAAAAAAAATAATGACTAGAAAAATTTTCAATTTAAATCATATTCATATGAAATGTATTTTATTCAAAACAAAGTAATCAAGTGATTCACTGACTTTATAGCTTTCCATACTCATCATAGAATAAAAATCTCCTTCAAAATTAATCAATAACAGCCTACACAGAATAAAACCAGTTTATACCAAGGATTAAATAGTATGGTTTTATCTGAGGTAGGAATAAATCTCTAGATGATTGATGTTTTCCTGTCATCAGTTCACAAACCTGGAATACTTCAATAAAACTCATCTAAAATATAACTAGAATAGTTAAAACTATGGGAACACAAATCCTCTCCACCTTATGTCCCAAGGCATGGACTAAGGCTAGTGAAATAAATGAGTGTGACACTCTATAATCAAACAAGGAATTAACTAAGTTAGAAGATAAATCAATGGTACCATGGATTATCTTTGAACTACATGGAATTGGCATATCTTTAACAAAAAATTTCCTATATCCCACACCCTTGTATTATTGTTTGTGATCACCTCTACTTTCATGCTCGTACCTAGAAAATCATGCATTTTCTCAATCACCACAGTCTTCTTATGCACCTCTAACTGCATAGGGAATGTAAATAGGGTTATTTCATATAGAATAATGGGATATATAATCTATTCTAAGAGTTAATTTCTAGACTCCTCATCTACAAATAGACCAAGGGAGAAGTGAAGAAGGTCCTTTAATCTGATCTTTAAATCCCATACACTCATACTACCCTATTAATGAGATAATATATCTTTCCTATTTATATCCCTCATCATTGAAGATAGGAAATTCTCTCAAAACTACCACTAAAAATAATCCCAAGAAACTTTCACCTCCTCCTACTCCTGATATACAATATTCCCCTTACTATGTTACTCCTTGTATCTAAATAAAATTCAATGAAACTCAATACTTATTATTATCTAGAATCAAATTAAAAACGATCTTGATCTTTTATATATAGTGATATTTCTCAAGATCATAGATTCTATACTCATAATTTATCATTTCATGATGTTGTAACTCACACAACTTCATCCTTCATAGGTCATTTTTCTTAGTTAGTTTAACCCTCCTATAGCCAAATAGGATATCCTACTAAACCTAACCAACCTGAACCACATGAGGATGATGGACATCATACATCTATATAAACAATGAAACAAAATCCTAATCCCAATATAATTAAATTATTTTAAATTTAATTTAATTAGATTCATTTAACTTTCTTTGAATCGCCCCAATTGATATACAAGTGAAAAAAAATCATGATACATGTGCCCTTCCTAGCACTCTGACCTATAAGCAACACCATTTAATTTGGTTATTTAGTGAACTCGGGTTCCTTATGATGGATCATGGGGGGCATAAAATCTCATGAATTAGTTGATCTCCATATCTTACATTATGCACCAATATCAACTGGAATTATTTTCTTACCAACCCATGAAAATATCACGAGTTCCTAACTCCAAAATCCATCATAACTCCTATCCAAATATTTGATACCACTTTTTCATGACCAAATCCCACTTGGAACCCCTCTTGGGCCTCTAGTGAAGAAGAGAGTTCCCATAAGGCCCACCTCGAATAAGCCCCAAGTTAGAAACTAGTATCGAGGGTATATAACATGAAAATGGGAATAATTAGCCTCATACATACCGGAAATACAAAAATAAAACCACCAATAAACACTATGATATAAATAAACCAATATCCATAGTAATCAAAAAAATGTATGAATATATAATAAAAATATGAGTCTATAAATAAAATACTGAAGAAAATTTATAGTCAGCGGCCCTACATCTAATCCCGAGCTCTAATCTAGTACTATCTAGCTCAGGGACCAAACTCTCCTTGGAAACCCAAAAAATGGTATATACATAGGGGTGATAAGAACATGTATACTTAAAAGAATCATACCCTAGATCTATCATGAAAATGTGGAAGAATCATAGTAATTCTCTATTGAATGAATAACATAACCAATAGGAACTTATCAGGTAAACTATCACCCGAACTCACTATGGTTAACTCACTAAATATTGTATCCAAGTATAATAAAGTAATATCAAGAATATAACAAAAGGGTATCCCATAACCTCTTCCCCATTATTTTTTTTCTCTCATACCACAATGATAAACATATTTTTCTTCCTTCCCTTATGCATTAATGTTGGATTATTCTATTCAAGACCCATCACGTCTGATGTGGGTAGGACCACAGCCTCACTATGGATACCCACCTTTTATTTGATGATTTTAACCATAATTCCTTAAAAAATGTTATATAAATAGATCTAAAGTAACTTTTTAGGTTTATTGTTTTATAAAATAGATATATAGTACAATACATGCATGGTACATAAAATAAAACAAAAAAAATTCTCAAATCCCTTAAAATTATTCTTTATTATACCATCTTAGATCATCTCACAATATATGATTTCCTAGGGACATTTATCATATGAAAGGGGTGAGAATAAATCTCAATAAGGGAGACATGATGTAAGATAATATCATTGGTTAAATATTAAGCATAATAGAAGAATATTTACATAATAACATTAGGTTTAATGTAAGTACATGAACATAATAACATGATATATAACAATGAAATGTGGCTATAACATAAACATGGGGCATTCATAATCATATCATAAAACTCATCACTAAGGTGACATAAAGAATATTACCAAGTATTTTGAAAAAGGTATCATAAAACATTACCAAGGAATACTTACAAGTTATCATGAACATGTTATCTTAAGAGATTAATTATTTACCAAATGCATTGAAGTGCTATCAAGGTACGCCCTTTATATGTATAATATTACGCATGCCACGTCAATCAAAAATCATAAGTACATATCATTTAAAACCATGAGTATGGAATATGGGTTATATAAATGTATTTCCCCTGCAAATATTTAAATGATACATCTAAACAAAAACCCTTTAATGAAAAGAGGGTTGGGTATTCATGACATGAAAATATAGCATGAAAAATCAAGGGTTGATTTTGGTAGCATAATGGGTATGAAAAAAGGATATTAAGATGGGTTTAATGAGATATAAATTATATAATTAAAAATACATCATATCCACAACAATAGGGGTATTTATAAACACTTAACATGTAATAAATTGAGAAACAAATGTCTTATACAAAAGAAGCACTTGAATTGATAAAGTGGAAGAAGAGAACCCTTACCTTGAAAGGATGATTCTCATAGCTGGATAGAGGATCCCTAGAGGACTTATAACACCTTGGGATGGTTTTATATAGTGATAGGTAGATGAAATTCATGCTCAATGGGTTTTCAGTGGAGAGTAATGGGATAAAGGGTCACTATATATACTTGTGCAGGGAGAGTTTAAGGGTTAAAATATTCGTTATTTTAATATATAATACAATTAATTATGGTTAAAATAAATTATAACTAATTTTACAGATTATTAATGGGTGATTGAGAGTTTTTTTATTTTATAATCCATCCTAATTTTAAATTCACCATTTTACCAACCTATTTAATGCACTAAAACCAAAAATAATTTTTATCTCGAAAATCCAGTTTTTGGTTCCAAAATTTAACGTTTATATATATATAAATTAAAAATAATATTTTTAAATTAATTTTTATACTTAATAAATTAATTTTTTATTGAATAAAATGATTCAAAAAAATTAATCATGCTCATATCATAATGATGTCATAAAATCACAGTACTCGTAAAATGGTAATTTTCACTTTTTCATCAAAAAATCAAATTTGTTAGAAAATTATCAAAAATTTACCACAAGTTAATTATGATGTTCTATTTATAAAAAAGATATTTAATTTATCCAGATAATTATATAAATATGATAAGTTTAACTTTTAAATAAAAAATCATATTTAATGAAAATTAAAACTTTTTATGATATAGTAAAATGTCTAACCATCATAAAAATTACTAAGGAATTCATTAATTTATATTATTATTTAAAATTTGTTTTAAAAGATTATTTTAGGAAAAAAATTATTTAAAACTTATAAATTTATCATAAAACATAATTTTAAGGGAATTTAAATATATTTATAATTTAAAAAAATACATTTTGGTTTCTTCTTTCATAATCCCAAAAGTCTCATTATTACATCTCCATATCCAATAATAATAATGACCAAATTTATTATTGATTAATGGTAAAAATTTACATTATCCATAATTTCAAATGTTCATAATTTCAAATATTTTTATTTCCCTATAAATACACTATCATTTTCACTTCATCATTCACTACTTACAAAGGTTCTTACACATTCTTTCAGAATATCTATTGTTTTCTTAAGGTTTCTCTTTATTTTTGTAGTCATTATGGTAGGAGAAATATTTATATAATAGTTAAACCCAAGGTAGTATTACTTAGTGAATATACTATTCTTTTATGTATTTATATCATTATTGATCCTAATCTTAGTAGTCCATATCAACAAATGATGTGAAATGTTCTTATGAAATGTAATAGTCTTTCTATGTGATCATAATAAAACATCCATTATAAAATAATATTTCTTCTATTAATAACATAAATAAATTTATGATTAATTCCATTCTCCCAACCCCCTTAAATATTTCACCCTCAATATTTGGTTTCAACCTCAAATGTTCAAATATATTATAGACTCACCTTACCTCTATCACCTTCAGATTTTAGAACTAGTTAGAACCAGGCTCTCCACACTTAAATAAATGAACCATAGAATGTTCTAGAACTATCTTTCCATTATCATAATCATTAAAGGAATTAGGATTTTTATCTCCATGGTATTCTTGATAAATGTAGATATCCTTTCCACATTTATATAACTTTCCACTTCCTTGAAGAAAATTCCCCAAGTGACTTTTCCCACAATAATAGCACTAGGGATTTTATAGTTTTTTCCCTTCATTTTCATGGTTAGGATCCTTCCCAAATATTTTCTCCATATTTATCTTTTTATTATTATTTCTATGATACCATTTTTCATCCCAAAATTCCATCTCTAAATTAAGGTCACATTACACCATTTCTTCATAGCTCCTGAAGTCATGGATTATCAATGCTTTTTTGTAGATAGGGTATCATCCTTCTAAAGAATCAATCGATATTCACATCAGAATCATTAAAAAATCTTGAATAATTGCATGAAATACTTATGAATTTTACCTCATAAATTCCCATATATTCATCTTACTTTTTCTTTAACTCAATTAATTAACTTTTCAACTTTTTTCTTAGGGTGTGAGGAAAATACTTTTTTGAAAAAAAATAATTTTGAAGTCTTACCACTTCATAGAATCAATTTATTCCTTAGGAATAGAGTTTTTATCCATGTATACCATTGATAATAATTCCCCTTCAAATGATACAATCCAAAGTAACCTTATCTTTCTCATAATAATGCAGTTCATAAAATATTTTTTCAATAATAATAATCCACTATTTTGAAATCAAAGGGACAAAGATTTAAAAAAAGGATAGTGGTCATTGATGGATAGAGTACTCACTAGCTATTTGTTTTCTCTTGGGTGATTTTGGATTCTCTATATAATTTATAAAATTGGATAACATCATCATGAAATTTTCTACCACGACTTCCATTATACTAGGAAGTCCATAATTACATTTCCAATTACATTTTTTATTCGTACGAGCCCTTCTATTTCCAGCCATTTGCTAAAAGGAAAAAACTTAAATAATAATAAGGATAATTTTAATAATAATTTAGATAATTAATCTCAAGGGAGAGTTTAATTAAAAAATTCTAAAAAAGGTTTCCAGGATCGAATACTTTAATCTTTTCTTTCATTAAATAGAAAAAGTTACACTTTCTATACATCCTTTCATTATGTTTCATAAAAATATTATGATAACCATATATTATATCCTAGGAGTGTTAAAATGGGTGTTTAGTAATTATTATTTATCATGTATCAGGTGATGATTGGGCTAATACCCAATCTTTCATTTACAGGGTTATTACCCCTAGGTGAAACTGTGTCAGTTCCCCCATCCATTTGTAGTATCCAAGCATGGATTTTATTTCTTAGAAACTACTTAATTTATAATTTAATAAAATTTTAGTGAGATTTAATAAATTTAGAATTATCCTAAGGGTTCATACTAAGGTTTTTCTAGACTTAATTTCCATAAATAATTAAACCATACTTTGATATCAACAATGGTGACCCACCTTTTATTTTATCATTTTAATCATAATTCCTTGAAAAATTATTACATAAATAACTCTCAAGTAAATTTTTAGGTTTATTGTCTTGGAAAATAGGTATATAATACATCAAATAAATGGTACATAAAATAAAACATTAAAAAATTAAACTATATTGAAAGGATTATTTAATATCACATCCAAGATTGTCTAATAGCATATGATTTCCAAGGGACATTTATAAAATGAAAGGGGTGAGTATAAATACTAGTAAGGGATAAATTATGTAAGTGAACATCATAGGTGAAACATGAATTATGACATAAGTACATGTACATAAGAACTTAATTAAAAACATAAGTACATGAACATAATAACGTGAGGCATAACAAGGAAATGAGGCTACAACATAAACATGAGACATTAATAAACATATCACAAAATCTCTTCAATAAAGTTTCATAAATAATATTAACAAGAATTTTGAACAAGGTATCATAAAAAAATTACCAAGTAATTTTTTCATTGAATCATAATTAATTCATGTAAATAGATTGATTCATTACCCAATTCATTAGAGTGTTATTAGGGCATACCCTTCATAGGTTTAATATTATGTGTGCCACATCAATTAAGAATAATAAGTACATTTAATATAAAACCCACAAGTAGGGAATTTTGGTTTCATAAATGGAAGTCCCTAATTTATAGTTAAATGATACATCTAAATGAATAACCTTGAATGAAAATGGGGTTGGGTATTCATGATATGAAAATATATTATGTAAAATCAAGGGATGACTTCGATAAGATAATGGGTATGAGAAAGGGATCCTGAAATGGTTTTATTGAGAGATAAATGAATTATATCATTAAAAATACAAAATAGTCACAACAATGGGGGTGTTTATAAACACTTTACCACATAATAAATTTAGAAACAAAATTCTTATACAAAAGAAGCACTTGAATTGAAAAAGTGGAGGAAGAGAACCCTTACCTTGAGAGGATGCTTCTTAGAGCTAGAGAGAGACTCATTAAGGCCCAATAACACCTTGGTATGGTTTAAAATAGGGTTAGTGAGATAAAATTCATGCTCCCTATGTTTTTAGTAGAGATTAATGAGAGAAAGTGTTTCTATTTATACTTGTGGAGGGGTGGTAAGGGTTAAAATAATGGTTATTTTAATATATAAGCCAACCACTTGTGGGTGAAATGAATTATAAAAAATTTTATAGATTATTAATGATTGATTGTGATTTTTTTATGTTAAGATATATCCCCATTAAAAATTAACCTTCCATAAAACCCATTTAAGGCACCGAAAAGAAAAATAATTTTTATCTCAAAAATCCAATTTTTGGTTCCAAATTTTAAATTATAAATTTCTAAATTAAAAATAATATTTTTCAATTAATTTTTAATCTTATTAAATTAAATTTTTATTACAAAAATTAAAAGTAATCATTCTTAAATCCTAATGATGTCATAAAATCACACTACCTGTAAAATGGTAATTTTCAATTTTTTCACCAAAAATATAATTTGTCAAAAAATTATCAAAAATTCACCCCAAGTTAATTATGATGTTCTGATTCCAAAAATGATATATATTTTATCTAAATAATTTTATAAATATGATAATTTTAATTTTTAAATAAAAATTCTTATTTATTGAAAATTAACAGTTTTTATGACATGTTAAACTGTCTGACCATTATAAAAATTACTCAGGACTTTGTTAATTTATATTATCATTTAAAAAGTATTTTATAAGATTATTTCATGAAAATAAATTTTATTTAAACCTTATAAACTTATCATTAAACATTATTTTCATGTAATTTAAATTTATTTATAGTTTCTAAAAATAAAATTATGGTTTCTTTCTTTATAATCCCAACGGTCGCTTTATTGAATCTTCATAACCAACAATAACAATGACCAACTTTGTTATTTATTAATGGTTACAATTTACATCATGCATATTGGCCAACTTTTATAATTTCAAATGGAAAAATTATCCTATTAATATACTATCATTATCACTTCATCATTCAATACTTACAAAGGTTCTTACACATCCCTTCATAATGTCTATTATTTTCCAAATGCTTCTCTTTCTTTTTACTTTCATTTTGGAAAGACTGATATATATGGGTGAATTAAAGCCTATGGAGTTTAATTTAGTGAATATATTATTATTAAAAGTTTATATCCCTTTATTTATCCTAGCTGTATAATTTCATATCAACACATGATGTGTAATATTATTCTAATATGTAATAGTCTTTTTATGTGATCATAATAAAAGTGTCATTATGAAATAATATTTATTCTATTAATAACATAAAGGAATTCATGAGTCAATACTTTTTCACCCATTAAGAAATTTTACCCTTAAAATTTGTGTCCAACCTTAAATGGTCTAATATACCTTGGAATTAGTTTCCTTATATCACCTTTAGATTTGGGAATAGGTAAGAAAAGTGACCAAGCTCTCA
This sequence comes from Viscum album, assembly GCA_963277665.1. NCBI lineage: Eukaryota > Viridiplantae > Streptophyta > Magnoliopsida > Santalales > Viscaceae > Viscum > Viscum album. The sequence goes on from OY728128.1 coordinate 1,599,888,568, forward strand.
ACACTTGAATAAATGCACTATGGGATATGATATAACTATCTTTCCATTATAATCATCAATAAAGGGATGAGGATTTTAATCACCAAGATATTTTCTAGAAATTTTTCCATCTTTTTCACATTATTAGCACTTCCCACTTCCTTGAATAAAATTCCCTAAGTTTCTTTTCCCAAAATTGTTTCACAAAGGATGTTATAGCTTCTTCCCTTCCTTTTCATGGTCAAAATCCTTCCCAAAGATTTTTTTCTATCCTAATATTTTTATTATTATGTCTATAAGACCATTTTTTATCCCCAATTTCCATCTCCACCTTGAGGTCACATCAAACTATTTCCTCAAAGCTCTAAAAGTCACATATTTCCAAATCTTTCTGTATATGGGGTCTCAGCCCACCAAATAATTTATCGATCTTTCAATTAGAATCAATAACAAAGATTGAATCATAACATTAAATCCTTTTGAATTTTATCTCATAAATTCCCACAAATTCACCTTCATTTTTCATTTACGCAAGGAATTACATTTATATCTCTTTTCATAGGGTGTGATTAAAATACTTATTGAAAAATATCTTTCCAAATTCTCCCAACTACAAAGAATCAATTTATTCCTTAGGATTACTGTTTTTTTTATCAATTTAAACCATTTATTGTATTCCCCCTCCAAACGATACATAGCCAAAGTGACCTTATATTTCTCAAATTAATGTAGTACATAAAATATTTTTTCGATATCATTGATCCACTATTTCACAATCAATGGGAAATAAGGTCCACAAAAGGCTAGTATGAATTGAAACATAGAGGATTCAATGGATAGTTATAATCTCCTAGGTGATATTGAATGATTTACAAGATTTATTACATAGGATAACAACGTCATGAAATTTTCTACCTCAACTTCCATTAAATTAGGAAGGACATCATTACATTTACCATTTCTTATATCGTTCACGTGGGCCCTTATATTTTAAACCATTTTATAAAAATGAAAAACTTAAATAATAATAAGTTTACTTTTAATAATAATTAAGATAATTAATTACAAGGGAGAGTTTAATCCTGAAGTTATTCTAATATAAGTCTTTTAGGATAAAATACATTAATATTTTCTTTCTTTAAATAGAAAAAGTCACACTTTCTATAATTCCTTTCATGATGGTTTGTAAAAATATTATGATAACAAAATTATATCCCTCAGAAGTGTCAAACAAGGTTTGAATTAAGGCCTCTTCATCATGAACCAGGTGATACTCATTTTAATGCTCAATGTTCCATCTTTAGGGTTATTACTCCTAGGTTCAATTATGTCGGTGCCTCATCCACTTGTAGTATCTATATAGGGATTTTATTTCCTAGAAACCACAAAATTTATACTTCACCAAAATTTTAATAAGGTTTCCTAAATTTATACATATCCATAATGTACATAATAATTTTTTTATAGTCCTAATTTCCACAAATAACTAAACCATCCTTTGATACCAACTATGGTGATCCACCTTTTATTTCATGATTTCAACCATAATTCCTTGAAAAAATATTACATAAATAACTTTGAAGGGAATTTTAGGTTTATTATCTTGGAAAATAAGTACATATTACAAGACATACATCTTACAAAAAATAAAACATAAAAATCACTCACTTTAAAGGATTCTTTACTATCTCATCCTAGATCGTCATACATCATAAGATTTCCTAGGGACATTTATCAAATGAAAGGGGTGAGAATAAATCCCATTATGGGATGAAAGATATAAGATAAAATAATAGGTAAAACATTAATCATTACATAAGAACATTTTAATAATAAATTTAGGCATAACATAAGTGCATGAACATAATAATTTTAGACATAATAAGGAAATGTGGCTACAAATATGTCACATTCGTAAACATATCACCAAAGCTCATCATTGAGGTTTCATAAAGTATATTACAAAGTATTTTGAGCAGTTTATCATAAAAAATTACCAAGTTATGTTTCCAAGGTATCATGATTATTCCATATAAAGAGATTAATTCTTTTCTCAATGCATTGTAGTGCTATCAGGCCCCACCCTTCATATTTCTATCATTATATATGACACATCGATCAAGAATAATAAATAGATTTCATTTATAACCCACAAGTAGGGAATTTGGGTTAAATAAATATATTACCCTAATAAATATTTAAATGATACACTAAAATTAATACCCTTGAATGAAAATAGGGTTGGGTATTCATGACATGAAAATATAGCATAGAAAATAAAGGGTTGATCTCGACAGCATAACGAGAATGAAAAATGGATCTTGAAATGGGTATAATGAGAGTGAAATAAGGTATATCATTAAAAATAAATTATATTCACAAAAATTGGTGTTTTTATAAAAACATTACCACATAATAAATTGAGAAAAAAAGGATTATATAGAAGAATCACTTGAATTGAAAAAGTGGAGGAAGAGATCCCTTAACTTGAGAGGATACTTCTTAGAGACAGTGAGAGACTCTTTAGTGGCCTAGGAGAACCCTGTAAGTAATTTATATAGGGATATGGAGAGTAAATTCATGATCAGTGGGTTTTTAGTGGAGAGTAAAGGTAAAAAGGGTGGATATTAATATTTGTGGAGCGGTAATTTTAATGGTTAAAATATTGTTTATTAAAATATATAAGCCAGCCACTTGTGGGATAAATCAATTATAAGTAATTTTATAGCTTATTAATGAGTGGTTGGTAGTTTATTTATGTTAAAATATATCCTATTTTTAAATTTACCTTCCAACCGACTAATTTAATGAACCAAAACCAAAAATAAATTTTATCTCAAAAATCTAATTTTTTGTTCCTAAATGTAAAATAAAAAATTTATAAATCCAAAATTATATTATTAAATTAATTTTTATAATTATTAAATTAAATTATGATTGAATAAAAAATTTCATAAATTTTTTAATCATTCTCAAAAAAAATGTCATAAAATCATGGTACTCATAAAACGGTAATTTTCACTTTTTCACAAAAAGTCAACTTTGTCAGAAAATTCTCCAAAATTAACCCTAAGTTAATTATGATGTGATTAGTAAAAAAATGATATTTATTTTATAAAAATAATTATCTAAATATGATACTTTTCAATTTTCAAAAAAAACCCTTATTTATTGAAAACTAATAGTTTTTATGACATAGTAAACTATCTAACCATTATAAAAATTACTTAGGACTTCATTAATTTATATTATCATTTAAAAATTGTTTTATAAGATTATTTTATGAAAATAAAATTTACTTAAAACTTATAAATTAATCATAAAACATAATTTCATGGAATTTAAATATATTTATTATTTATAAAAATATAATTTTGGTTTATTCCTTCATAATTGCAATAGTCGCTTTATTTCATCATCATAAAAAATAATAATAATGACCAAATTTCTTATCAATTAATGGTCATAGTTTCCATCATCCTTATTAGACTATTTTCATAATTCCAAATTTCCATATTTCCCTATAAATACACCATTATTATCACCTCATCGTTCACTACTTACAAAGGTTCTTACACATTCTTTCATAATATATATTGGTTTCTTAATGATTCTCTTTATTTTTACATTCATTATGAAAGGAGTAATATTTATGGGGGAATTAAATCCTTTGTAGTTTTATTTAGTGAATGTATTATTCTCCTATGTGTATATCCCTTTACTGTTCCAAGTTTTAGTAGTACATATCAACACATGAGGTGTAATGTTTTTCGGAAAAATAATAGCCTTTTTCTGTGCTTATAATAAAACAATCGTTATAAAATAAGAGTTATTCTATTAATAACATAAAGAAATTTATGGGTTACCTACCTATCATAATCCCCCGCATGCTACAAAATCTCATGTTGGGATCAGTCCATCCATACCATAACCATAACTGCAACCGCATATCCACAACTTCACCATGAATCACAAACTTGTCACATATCCATATTAGTAGGGTATCATGAACATGAAGGGAATCAACCTCATTCACTCCTCTTACCATCCATGACACCCACTAAGTATCATCACCAATTCCATATAACTACCTTATTGTACCACACATAGAATGGGGTGTGGGGGATAGGGATTAGTCATTCATCCATTCTGTTGCCAATTTGAATGTTTTGGGGTAACACTTGGATCCCAAAACATTTTGGCATTGGTAAGGTTATCTAAATTGGTTTGGGTGTATAAATAAATCATAATAGTACATAATATATACATAGAATACACAAGTACCACTTATAAGTTTTAGACTAAAATAGAACCAACACATCCCATGATTATCAGCACACTACCATCACCACACACCACTACTTATATCAACCATAAAATCAAAAAACATCCCCACTTCCAATACCAAACAACCACAATAGCTTCACCATATTTCCCATCAATCCACATCATTTATCCCATTTCCAGAGTCATCATTACCAACCATTTCAAATTTATTATTTCATTTAATTATATATTTAATTAAAAACCATTTTCAATCCTATACCATGTTTATTTCATCCATTACCAATTATATTACACTATTATCTAGAAACTAAAAAATAATACCATGTCAAATAACTACCCCATTGTTCCATAACAACCACCATATTCCCTTTTCTAACTATGGTAAGGTAGATATATCCCATCTACACAAACCATACCAATAGCCCAGCCATCATCAACTAACCACTGTAAACCATACCATAATGCATCCCATGATAACTAATCACTAACTCATTACCCTATACATGGTGAAACCTAGAACCAACCATATGATTACCCCATACCATTCCATGTAACTATCCATAACCAAACCCAAAATAATAAGAATCTCAAAAACACACATTAGCAAATATATACATCAAACACTACCAAAATTTTCATTTTAAATCATTATTTCATAATAGTTAAACATATAAAATTATTACTTTAACATAATTAGTTTATTATCATATTTAAGTTATTAACCATTTATGAATGTTGTTTCGATCATTTAATCATAGCAGGGATTCATAATTTATTGTATTAGAAACAATTATTTCTAGTAAAAATAGTGAACCAGAATCAAAGACATGGGAAATATCATATAAGTGAGTAAACACATGAAAAAATCCCCCTTATCATAAATTTATATTTTAAGTATGGTTTATTATATTTATTATAAAAATATATACCATCCACCCAAATAATGAAAAATCATGCTAGTACCACATTATAAAAAAATATACTTCTCGAATCCCCCACCTCAATAAGATCTTTACAATCCACTGTGCAAGAGGAAGAGATGATGAAAACACCACAACCACACAAGGGAACCCTCAATCAACCTATACCACAATAATTACTCATCAAAATCACATCACAATGCTACCAAAAACTAACCACTAATATTATCACATATTTACTTGGACAAGAAATAAATAATAACTAAGGATAAAGTGGAAGGAACTCACCTTGGATCACTAAAAATAAATCTCCAAGACCAATGGTTAAAGTCAATATAATAGGGTATAATAGGTCTCCAAAAATTGTAGTTGATTCCCATAAGGGTTTAAATGAAGAGATAAAATAGAATTTCAGTTAGAGGTATTTATGAACATAAACCTAGGATATAAAATATAAGACCATGATGCAATGATATAGGTTGTAATGGACAAGAATTTTAAGGTACCTTATGCCTTACATCCATCCCTTCTTTTAGTCATTTTGGGTTATTATTTTCTTGGGTGAAGTCTCTGGTAGATTTAGGTTGGTTTCATAGGGTTTTATAGGGGGTTTAATAGTTGGTGTATGATTAGTGGAAACCATGTAGTTCTCCCCAAGAAAATGTGTGGCTTGTTAGAGAAAGATAGTGGGTGGTGCAAAGTTGGAAAATAGTCAGAGCTAACCATGAAATTCTCCTAATAAAATTTCATGACTTTGAATGAGAAAAAATTCATGGTTGTTGAAATATTTACTGAACTATGTTGAAAAACCATGTAGGTTCCCAAGAGAAGCAATAAACCTCCTACATTTGCAGGATAGTTTGGAAAACCATGCAACCAAACCGATCATGGAGTTTTAATTAATCCAAAAAATTATTTTTAAACATAAAACCTCCCCAAAAATTCTCATTATTCTTTTTTTTCCTATGGGTCTTGAACATAGGAACTCAAATAGTAGATTTGGAAATTTTATTTCCTTAAAACTCCAATTTATTTGAACCTAGAGGCTTTTGGTTAAGAGAATTCAAGATATGTGATCATTTTTTCTCCATGATTCTTGACTTTAAGAACCCGATTCTTTATTGAGGAATGGATCTTTTACTTTCTATAAATTTTTAGTTTAAATATCAAAATATAGCCTAATGAGAATTTCTTTTGATTATATGGTGGTATTGAAGGTGTCTAGAGCTGATTTGGATCCTGGAACCAAGTTTTCAGGTTGAAAAAAAAAATCATGGAACAAAGTTAGTAGAAACCATATAGGGAATGTCATACTATTACTTCTAACCATGCAAGGTTAGACAGTGGGAAGATATAGGCCACATGGTTTTTTAAATTTTGTGATTTGAGGTTCACACCTGTGCGAGAATTTCTGCAATTTTCAAAGTATATTGAAACATAGTTTGTGTATGGTTAGTCAAAATGTGGGTACAAATCATGTGAAGTACCCCTTTTCTATAGAAAAGGGTGCATAGTTGGAGCACGGTTTGGCAAACCATGTGTCCAAACCATGTGACCCATTAAATTGGGTTAATTTATAAAACTACCCCTAATTAAATCTTATATTTCAATCCTAATTTATTATTCCTCCTACAGAAAAAACCCTCACCATTTGAGAGATTATTTTGATTCATATTCTAGTAATTAAATGATATTCTTCATCTGAGCTCATAATCAAGAGTAATTCGTATCGTTAGATCCACATTGATAAGATATCCATTCCTTTTGTGTCATTCCTCGTTCGGTTTGATATCAGATACACTATTTATCTATAAGATAATTTTCCCTATTGTTAGGTTATTTGTCTGTTATTTGATTTTCTTCTGATCTGAGTCAAATCAAGAGCTGATACTAGAAAAGATATCCACTACAAAGATATGAAAGTTGTTCTCATTATTTTACTTTAATGTCAAAGTGTTTATATATATTATTTTTTTCCACATGACTGATTATCGGAGCAACGCCCTTGAAATGGATTTTAATCCTTGTTTAAAATGATTAGTTGGGACCCATGTAATGAATGAGATCATTGATAATTGTTTAAAGGTAATTAACCTTGGATTCAAACCACCCCTTTGGTGTGTTGTTAATTAATTTGAAACCATGGGTGGATTAAACTTTAATTACCTTTGAGGTGTGTCATTACCCATTTCCAAGGGATGTTAATTGTTGAATTGAAATTGTAGTTTTAATTAAAATATGAAATGTAAATTGAATTGATAAAAATGAATGGAATCCATTTTCTTAGAATCTTTCCATGTATTGGTTGATTAAGCATGATATTCCCTTTATAATGAAATTCATGTGTGAGATAAATAAGATAATAAGACTCCTAAGATTATCTCATTACTTGATCTAACTTTTGAGGTGAGGTTAATTGAAATATTCCTGGTGATGACCTTGATATAATTAAATGATTTTGATTGAATGAATTCTTCTAGGCCTTGAGCCACCTTCTGAGTTAAATTTGAATTTAATTGAATATAGTGATGATACATGATACAATTTAATGATACTGAATGATTATATTCCTTAGGTGACACATTGGTTCTTATAAGAACACCATGGATGAACTCATTTGTCTATGGGATTGCTTACATCTGAGTAACACTTGGACTCCCTATGGATTTACAAGGATGGACTCAAAGGGGAAGTTGATCATATATACCATGGGTGATACTTGGTCTCTCTTAGTAGACCACCAAGGATGGACTCAAGTGGCACTGATTTTATACCACACCTAGAGAAATATCAGGATTCTAATGAAGAGTGACTGGGATGGGCTTATAAGGTGCTTGGTTCATAATGTGCCTAGATCGATACATGGATTCCAAATTAGGAATGCCAAGGACAATCTTACGTTCTAAATTTAATAATTGATGTAATTATTTATATGATGTGTCTACCAAGACAAATCACAAGATTGGATTCAGTCCTTGACTTATAACTTATTGATGGATAGTTAAGGTATCTTATGATTGAATATATTCATGGGGAATGATGGAATTTGTTTTGGGTCTCGAGTCTTATTTATTAAATGAGTTTGATTAATTAAATTAACTTGATTATAAAATGATACCATAGTGACTATTAATTCAGAGATATTATAGCTTGGATAAAGTAAGTATCTGAGGACGAGTGTCCATGGGAACTTGGTCCTTATGGGTTGTTTACTTGCAGTACTTCCTTTACTTATATCATTATTTCCTCCACACTATTTTTTATATATGTATATTCACTAACTAGATGGAACTATACCTTTGGGTGGTTTCCTACTAGGATTGTATCTCACACCCTATTCGAGCCATTTATGGGTACCCAAATAGACTACATGATTACAAGTATGGATAAGTACAAGCACCTTGCTACAAGTTCTTAATTGATGCTTAGGAGTATGGGAGAGGCTCATGATACTAGATGGATTTTTTTCTTCTTTTTTGTATTTTTTACATGTATTTCACACATTCCATGTATAAATTTTTTTGATATTTTTTTAGACATGTGACAATAATCATTACATATTTGATATTACTTCTGGCATTGTTATATATTCATATCTTGTTCATTTATCATCTGGTTGATTATCACACTTTTTCTACAATTGACTAATATTGATATTCCATTGTGTTACACTCTGGTAATAGGGAATAGTATCTCCACAGACACACCCTAGTCCCTTGCTTCTAGTTGGTAGCTTCTGATGTTTGGTGAGATACACTTGAGGCCATGTGGCCAACCAGAATCAGGCACCTTTCAATGGCATTCGAGTTCTAGGTGCCATAAAGTGGTATTATAGCACATTATTATTTGTTTTTCTTTACTATTTTGCGAAAATATATAGGGATAAGAAGGAATTGGAATTTTTTAATGAGTTTTTCATGGGCGTAGATATCCTACATACATGAAATATCCAAATTACCTCAAATAGAAATTATTTTTTCCCAGATTTTATCTATTACAGTTGATTTGATTCCACCAATGGGTGATGCACTTGAATTATGATGTTATTATTTATATTATTGTGGGTTCTATTGTGTTTCAACCAGATGATATGAGGGTATTTCATCTCATGAAATATTTTAGTCACTTGTTATAAATCACATGTCATGCATTATGTCATTCCATATAGGATGCATTTGTTGCTTCCATGTTGTTGTGTTGTGTAATGTGATTGATATACCTATCGTTGTATACATATTTCTATGTAGTGATTTGAGAAAGATGATTGGTACTTAGATCATATATCATAACCAAAGTAGTGTTTTCATAATTAGGCTATAGAAAACACTCAAAACATCCAATTAGGGAACATTGAGTCATGGACTATGAGTTTCATGGTCTGGGAAATGTTATGGTGTGGATTAAGTGGATTCTCTATTTTGGTTCATAAATAGTATGGAACCTTATGGATTGGAATTAGGTCAACCATTTGAAATGAATTGTGATATAATTGAAATTAAATGAGAATAAAATGGAAATTTTAATTGTTCATAGTAAAGAAATTGACCAAGAAACGGCCTTAGTAGTGGGAAGAAGGTAGTATCTCTTGATTTTATATGATTTGTATGTCACCTAGAACTGAATCAAGGAGCAGGAAAAGGGGTTTGTTTCTTATATCAGAAGTCTAGTACCTTTCTAATTGTAATAACTTTTCTTTTTATTTGTGAAATTTGATAGCATTCTTATCTGAGGAATGTGTTTGGCATTGTAAAGGCATGCCAACACGATGACCACCAGTCATACATCAGGATGGTAGTGACAACCATACTCTAGAGGTTGTGGGCCATGGGAAACTAGTGGATCCTCTAGTAGTGCTAATTATAGACCCAGTAGTTGTACCAGACATAGGTGCTGAGGAATAGTTCCATGAAGGCTTTATGTGATTCAAGCAAACTATTCAAAGAGAATCATGACCTGGCCCAACTATGGAAGAGTTGATGTGGGAGTTCCAGCAGCAGCATCTGCCCATTTTTTCGAGGGATGGTGGACCATAAGATGTAGAGTCATGGCTAGAGGACATACTATCTATCTTCAAGTATCTCAAGATACCTCCTGAGAGGAGGGTAAATATCACTACATATATGTTGTATGATTCCTCTAAGAGATGGTGTGAAATCATTACTTAGACAGATATTCATCAGGAGATGGCTTGGAGTGATTTTCATATAGCCTTATATGACTACTTCTATCATGAGATGTTGAGGGTCAATAAAATCCTTGAGTTTATACACTTGGAGTAAGGCACATTATCAATTATGGATTATTCGGCCCATTTTACTCAGCTACAGTGCTTCGTACCTATTCTTATCGGTGATGAGTTATCTAAATCCATGAGTTTCAAGGATGGTCTGAGGTATGACATCTGATCATAGGTGAATTTCTTTTGGTTGACTACCATTTTTGGAATAGCAAATCAGGAACTTATCACAAAGCATAACCTAAGAAAGGCTGGGGGTACGAGCTAGGGAAGTTTGAAATCAAGATCTATTTCTACATAGAACAGTATTAGGAAGTGTCATCTGGAGCTTCCATGTGGTGAAAATGGTACCAGAGCACATAATCAGGTATCCAGGTGAGGTTACACCAATACGGTAGACCGGGACATATGAGACCTCAGTGCATGAGGGACCCAATCCCCGATCCAGCGGAAATATGGGTCATCTATAGTGCTTTTGTAGAGCTTCTCATCCTAAATTCAGTGAAAGAGGATATTCACTGACTCCATGTAAAGGAGAAGGGTTAGAAAATTCTTGTCAATAAGGGGTCTAGAGTATAGCTGGCCAATCAGATTAAGGTTGTGTTCATGGGTGTGATAGTCAGACCCTAGATTTATAGAGATATCAGAGTAGATCTGCTCAAGGTATCCAGGTAGTATCATAGGGTTATAGATTAGTCTAGATATATACAGTGAAATCAGCACCTAGGGAGAAGGATCTTGGACCTTCTATAGTGAGTGGTACTATTATAGTAACCTCTACTTTAGCATCTAGTCTTTTGATATAGGTCATTATCATATATTTATATATGTTATTATTGTGGAGAGCCTTGGGCTTAGTGTTTAGTAGTTTGATGGAGTTATGACACTTGATACTCTGTTGGGGGTTATAATGGAGAGTGTTCATCAATGCAGTAAATTATCCCATGAGATTGGCGGGTTTCGGTTCATATTGAACCTCTTTCTCCTTGAGATGATGGGTTTTGACATCATTCTTGGGATGGACTGTTTGGTACCTTTTCATGATTTCATTGATTGTTATCATTGTAGGATGACCTTCACATCACCAGAGGGTAGAGAGTTTATTCATACAAGTGAATGGTATTTCTAGGTGAACTGAGCTAGACTAGAGCATCGTGGGCTGGGAGGGATGATATCCTAGATTTAGAGTTTATATCTGGAAGATTAGGGAACACATGGGGCAGATTTCCCTCCAATAGTTGATTATTTTAGGGATATTTTCCTAGATGAATTTTCAAGATTACCTCTAATGAGAGATGTAGATTTATCTATTTAGCTAGAATTAAGAGTTGCACTAGTATCCATTCTCCCTTAGAGGATGGCCACTATTAAGATGAATGAGCTCAAGAGGCAGCTATATGATATAAAGGAAATGGGTTTTATCCAACATAGTATATCTTCATGGGTTTTTCTTGTTATTTTTACAAAAAAGGTGAATGGTACCCTTAGTATATGTGTGGATTACTTTAAATTGACCAACTGGTGGTTAAGAACTAGTATCCTCTTTTGTGGATAGATGATCTCTTCAACCAGCTCTGAGGAGATCGGGTATTCTAGAAAATTGATTTGAGATCCGGTTATCATCAGGTGCATGTTAGACCATTAGACATAACTCACATAGCTTTTCATATCAGGTATGGCCTATATGAATATTTAGTTATGTCATTATTCCTTACAAATGCACTAGAAGTTTTCAAGTAAATGATGAGATGAGTTTTCCATCCTTATCTGGATTTGTTTGTCATAGTTTTCATGGAATACATCATGGTGTATTCTCATAATTGACACAAACATTCCAAATATCTTGAGATCACATTAGATAAACTGAGAGAGCATCATTTATATGCTCATCTCACAAAGTCCCACTTCTGGATGGATCAGATTCACTTCCTAGGTCACATTATCTAAGAGATAGGAGTATCAGTTGACCCATAGAAGGTGATATCTATTGTTTCTTGGGAGCATCCAAATAATTTCTTTGAGATATGAAATTTCTTAGGGCTAGCTGGATATTTCAATAATTTCATACAGGACTTATCATTATTAGTTTCACCACTTATGGGATTTACTAAAAAGGGTGTGAAGTTTTTATTGTCATATGTTTTGTGATTCTTCCTTTTAGAAGCTGAAAGGGAGGTTGACTTTAGCATAGATGCTGATTTTTCTAGAGCCAAGTAGGAGTTACATGGTGTACTAAGATGCATCAGGTATCAGGCTATGATCAGTTCTTATGAAGGGGGTAGAGTGGTATCATACAGTCTCAGAAGTTGAGACCACACGAGAGGAATTACCCAACACACGATCTTGAGTTGGATGAATTTATTCATGCATTTTGTTGTTGGAGACATTACATACCTATAGATAATTTTGTGATGTGCACGGACCACAAAATCCTCAAGTATATATTTACATGGAGTGGTTTGAATCTGAGGAAGCAAAGGTGGGCTGAGTACCTACAACCTTTTAACTTTGAGCTTACCTACATGCCTGGTAAAGGAAATACAGTGGTTGATACACTGAGTAGAATGACTCATATATAGGCAGTTTAGTAGGCCAGTAGTGAGTGGAAGCTTATGGATTTATTCTCTGAGATGCACTTTGAGGTGCAGGATAGTTAGGGGTAGAAATTTCTATCATCTTTAATTGTTACCTCTACCCTTCTGGATAGAGTGAGGATGAGGTAGGAATCATATTTTGAAGGAATAGTCCTATAGGAGAGTGTGTCAGGTGATGACCCTCCTCTTGGTTGGACCATAGGCGATGATGAAATTATACATGTACATGGTAATTTTTGTGTTTTAGTAGACAGTCTTGAGGAGATGATTCTATACTTTCATGCCTTATCTTAGGAAGTGCATCCTATCATTGCCAATATGTATTGGTATTTACATTTCCAATACTAGTGGTTGGGTATGAAAAGAGGTGTATCTAATTTTTTTATTAGATGTCCCACCTGTCAGTAGGTGAAGGAATAACACTAGTAACTAGCTGGACTTTTACAACAGTTGACCATTCCCAAATGGAATGATTTTGTGATAGACTTTGTTACAGGTTTACCGTGGTTGTCTTGAGGTAATGATATCTTATGGGTTATTTTTTACGGGTTCACAAAGTTTTCTTATTTCTAATCCATTAAGGAGACTATTTCCATTTATGAGCTTATAAGTTTTTATATCCATGAGATTAGTATGACTTCATGGGGTCCCCCATACTATCATTTCATATAGGGATGATCAATTTACTTCATGGTTCTATAAAGGGCTATATAGGGTGTCAGGTACATAGGTGCTTTTGAGTATAGAATACCACCCTCAGATTGATGGAAATTTAGAGCACATGATATAATTGCTAGAGGACATCCTTCATTAATTCATCCTAAATTTAGAGGGCTATTGAGATAGGCATATACTCCTGGTTAAATTTTCCTACAAAAATATATTTCAGGCTACTATACAAATGGTACCTTATGAGTTTTTGTACAGTATTCTATATTGATCACCCCTATGTTGGTTTAAGGTAGGAGAGGAAACTATTCTTGGACATCTTCTAGTTTAGGAGACCATAGATTAGGTTTAGTTGATTCATAAATGGATGGATAATACGTCGTATCGACATAAATCATACTCTAATCATTACAAATGACCTCTAGAGTTTGAGTTTAGGTATTGGGTATTTTTACATGTCTCACTGAGGATGGGACATGGGAGGATCAGGGGACAAGGTAAGCCTTCACTGCAATATATAGGGTTGTTCGAGATTATAGAGAGAGTCAAGCCTGTATCCTATCAATTTTAGTAACCTCAGAGGTACCAGATCATGCAAAACGTCTTCTAAGTAACTCAACTATGCTGCTATCATTCAAAATCGCCTCATTATTTTCAAATTGAGGAGGTATAGTTATAGTTATATGTGTCCTTTAAGGAGTACCCTATACATATTTTGGATCATAGAATGAAGGTTCTCTTAGGCCATTCAGTTCCTCTAGTATGGGTGTTATGGAAGCACAGTTTTGTATAGGACAAGAGTTGGGAGTGTGAGGATAATGAATGAGCACATAGGTTGGATTTGTTCATAGGTTATGCTTCACCACCCTTGGAAGGGAAATTCAGGGATGTATTGCTTTAAGGGGGAAGTTTTTAATAACCTAGTTCTTTCTTAAGGTAGAAATATTTTACTTTATATCATTTTTTAGTTTAAATGTCTAAATATGGCCTAATGAGAATTCCATTTGAGTTCATGGAGTTATAGGGGTGTCTGGGGCTGATTCAAAGCCCAGAACCCAGATTTTGGGTTGAAAAAAAGGTTTGGTGCATGTTTAGTAGAAACTAAGTAGGGAAGGTTGTATAGTTACTTCTAATCATGTGAGGTAGGATAGTGGGAAGCTACAGGCCGCATATTTTTTTAAATCATGTTTTTTGAGGTGCACGATTGTGAGTGAATGTTTTCAATTTTCATTGTGGACTAAGACATGGATTGTTCATGGTTAGTCAAATTGTGCATACAAACTGTGTGAAGTGTCTATATCCTATAGCAAAGGGAGGGTGGTTGGTGCACTGTTTTTTGAACCATACGACATATTAAATTGGGTGAATTTATGAAACTACCCATAATTAAATCTTATATTTCATCCCTAATTTCTCATTCCTCCTAAAGACATAACCCTCACTATTTGAGAGATTATTTTGATGCCTATTCTAGGAATTGAAGGATATTCTCCATACAAGCTCTAAATCGAGATTCGTTGATCTCATTAGATCTAAATCGATAAGATATCCATTCCTTTTATGACTTTACTCATTTTTTTGGTATCATATGCTCTATTTAGGTGTAATCTAACTTTCTCTATTATTAGGTTATTCATCTATTCTTTGATTTTATCCCAATCTGAGTCGAATCAAGAGCCGATACTGGATTAGATATCCACTAAAAACCTACTATAGTTGGTCATGGGATTTTCCATTAAATTCAAAGTGTTTATATATATATTGTTTTGTCACATTCCTAATTATTAGAGTGACACCCATGAAATGGATTTTAATCCTTATTTAAAATTATTTAGAGAGAACTATGTAGTTAAAGAGACCATTGATAATTGTTTAAAGGTAATGAACCATTATGTGGAACCACCCCTTGGGTGTGTTGTTAATTAATTATACAACTATGGGTGGATTGAACTTGAATTACATTTAAGGTATGTCATTACCCCTTTCCAAGGGATGTTAATTTTTGAATTTCAATTGTATTTTGAATTGTAATATGAATTGATAAAAAAAAATTAATGAAAGTCATGTCCCTAGACTCTTTCCCTGTATTGGTTGATTAAGAATGATATGCCCCTTATAATGAAATGCATGTGTGAGATAAATAAGAGGATAATCCTCTTAATATTATACCATGACTTGATCCAACTTTTAAGGTGAGTTTAATTGAAATGTTCCTGGTTATGACCTTGACATAATTAAATTCTTTTGATTGAATGAACACTTATATGTCTTGATCCAACTTTTGAGGTGAATTTTAATTGAATTGAATATGGTAATGACACTTGATATAATTTAATGATATTGAATGCTTATATGCCTTGGGCGACACATGGGTTTTTATATGAACGTCGTGTATGGACTCATTTCCCTATTGAATTGCTTATGCCTAAGTGATAATTGGACTCCCTATGGATTGACAAGGATGGTCTCAAAGGGGAAGTTTATAAAATATGACATAGGTGATACTTTGGATCCCTTATTGTACCACCAAGGATGGAATTGAGTGGTGGTGATGTTATAATACACCTAGATCAATTTTAAAATTCCATTGAGGAATGCCTAGGATGGGCTTGTAAGGTGCTTGGTTCATAATGTGCCTTGAGTGATACCTGGATTCCAAATTAAAAATTCCTCGGATGATATCATGTTTTAAATTTAATAATTTATGAAATTATTTATATGATGTGACTTTCAAGCCAAAGCACAATCTTGGATTTGAACCTTGCCTTATAACTTATTTATGGCTAGTTTAGGCATCTTCTGATTTCGTATCTTTATAGGGGATGTCGGGCTATGTGTCAAGTCATGAGACTTATTTATTAAATAAGTTTTATTAATTAAATTATCTTTATTATAAAATGAGACATGAAAAACTATTAATTCAAAGATATTTTTTCTAGGGAAAAGTAGGTAGTAGAGGACGGGTGTCTATGGGAACCTAGTTCTTATGGGTTATTTACTTTCAGTACTACCTTTACTTATATCATTACATCCCGCACACTGTTTTTTCTATATGTATATTCATTGACTGGATGACACTAGAACTTTGGGTGGTTTCCTACTAGGATCATGTCTCACACTATGTTTGGTCCATCAATGAGTACCCAAATAAACTATATAATTACAGGTATGGATGATGGAAAGCACCCTACTACAGGTTCTTGATTGTTTCTTAAGAGTATAGGAGCATATGATCGATCTAAGGCTTGTGATGCTAGCCTGATTATTTTTGGTCTTTTTGGTATTTTTTTACATGTATTGTATACCTTACATGTATACTTGTTTTGAATATTTTTTTAGACACATGACATGATCATTATATATTTGAGATTACTTCTGTTATTGTTTATATATTCATGTATTTTTCATTTATCATCTATCTGATTATTATAGTGATTATACTGTTGAATAATATTGATATTCCATTGTTTTAAACATTGGTACCAGGGAATAGTCTCCCCATAGACACACCTTAGGCCCTCACTTCTAGTCGGTAGCCTCTGACATTTGGGGAGATGTGCTTGAGTCCATGTGGCTAACTGGGCTCAGGAACCATTTAGTTGAATCTGGATTCAGGATGTTACATTGAAATTATTAGATATTTACTCTTTCTCTTGGGATGAATCATAAATTTAGTCTATTAAGTCCATATATAAGGATTTATTTGTGTTTTAATGGATAATTATTTAATCATTTAAGGATTGGAACTTGGATCTATTAAGAATCACTTTCTCGCACTTAAAAGAATCAAGATAAATATTTGGTGATAGATCTCATTAGGTAAGCCTAATTGAATTCAATCCCTTATACTATTCTTCGTCTAGAATCTTGTTATAAAATCCTTTTTATGATGAAGTAGGATTTTTTCTAGGGTTCCTTGGTGTGCAAGACATATTTAGGTGATGATTATTAGTGGATGTTAGTAATTGGAATAAACACACTTGAGGTAGGAAGATACTTACCACATAGGTCCCTTATATATGGTTATTATCATGATATGATGTTACATACTTGTGTACATTGAGATTTGTGCTTAATGTGTGTTTCGTGTTGTGTGTGTGTGTGTGGACTTTTTAGAACCATGCTTGATATTACCAAATTATCTTTTTATAATATGACTTGAATGTGGTTGTTTTATAGCCTATTGAAATTGCTTCAGGTATCAAGATGAATGGGTTGCTCAAAATTGGATAAACATCCCCTTTTAGGGGGAGAGTGGGTGTTATCCTAAAGGCAAAGTAATTATGCTTACTTGATTGTACCATTTGGATATCATGGAAATGTTCAGTATAAATGGGAGTAAACCATATAGAGGTGATGTGTATCCAACATGTTAGGATACTAGAAAGAGATAAAGATCGTAAATTATTGATTTTCATCTAATTAATCAGGCGTGTTATGTGGATATATCACTAGGAGAGAATAAACAAACACCTTAGGGTGGGGAATGTGGTGTAACTTCAAGGTGAAATATAGAAATACAACATATGGTTGTAGGGTGATAAACTAATGTGAGAACCCAATGGAATGTTTTGAGATATGGGTAATTTATACTAGAATTCTTACTGGTATAATTTTAAAGCACATGGGGTCAGGGTTCATGTAAGCTTGGTTAGTGCATGATGACCCAACACTTGAGTGGTTGATTGTTTACTTATTAATTACTTTTATGGTATAGTGTACACCCTATATATATTCACTTATGTTAAGGATGCATTGGTGTACTAAGGGGTTTTATACCCACACCCTTCATGGGAATCTTAGTGTACATGTAGATTTATTGATCACAGATCCAGAAAAGGGCAACGGCACAATATGAGGTTATTGAGGAGTTGAATAATGGTGTCATAATAATTATTATGGAAGACTCTATATAGATAATTCAATATATTTATTTATTTATCTATTATTTCTTTCACTTTGGTTGGTATTTCTACATTTTGGGTTCTTGGATTATTACATGTATAACTAAGGTCTGTTGTGTTATAGAATTAAAATTATCTTTTACTTTTTTTGTACTATTCTAACTTGGTGTTTATATTTGTTATGTGATTTTGGTTTTTTAATTTTTACTAAGTTTATAGTCTCCCCACTATATTGTTCAGACCCTCACCACTATTCTACAGCCTCTTGCATATGGTGAGATGCACATGAGGTCATGTAACATTTTGTCTTGGACCCGGTGATTCAGTTTGGGGTGTTGAAAAATGGTATCAAAGGAGTTTTTTATTTATTTCTCTTCTTGAATATGTTTTGGGTTATGTAGAAAATATATAGGCCATGTGGAACTCGATTAGGGGATTCAAAATTTTTCTATCCATATCTTATGTGATAGGCCTCAAAGTTACTGGTGATGGGACTATTGTTATAGTTGTGCTTTAAATTTTCATGTTGATCCTGAGTATGTTGTGTTATTACTGTTTATGGTATTTCTGTGCACTCATGCATCATGAATAGGAATGTAGGATTGCATTTCATATATATTCAAGTTGATTTTTATTCATGGTAATTCATTTAATTAAATTTATTGAACTATGCTTTGTGATCCTGTGATATATTATGTTTATATTTAGATTATTTGGACTTCATCATTCTTGTTGTTATATGTATCTGAATGTGACTAATTTTTGGGTACGGAGAACTAGGATTTATCCTTCTACAGTGCTAGGAGGGTTATACAATATCACTATGGGTAGCCTCCTAATACAACTCTCCTATAGAAAACTCTTATATGTGCTTATAAATTTCTTTGGTTGTTTTATTAAGTAAATAATTATAGGTGTCCTAAATGTTCATTTATAATTTTAGATAATGTCACCTTTGATACATTTGAGAGGATCGACTATTGAATAAAATTAGAATTCTTCTTCTAGGGAGGACACAATAGTTCCACCACCAGGTGTGTAGGGGGTGCACTTGAGATTTCTTCTACAACCATTTTAGTGGTTTAGGTAGCATAACAATTACAGAAAAGAGTCTTCCAATTAGTTCCAAATTATGGAATAGGGGCACAAAGGTCAATGGTCAATTATTACCAGGACTTATAGCTTTAGTATATACTAGCCTCCTAAGGTACCGGGGATCCTTAGGATGTTGAGGATTGGATCAACATAATTTTTTGGATATTCGACTTGGTCAAGAAACGAGAGGATCAGTGGGTGAAGTTGGAATCTTTCATGCTTCAAGGACCTTCCATGAGATAGTGGGGTGTTATGATCTAGGTAGGTAGGCATGAGGGTCTTACTAGGGTGACCTTAAAGGATCTCTTATTCTAAGAGTTATTTCCAAACACACTAAAGTTAGACCATATTCATGAGTTTTTGGAGTTTTATAATGGATCGATACTAGTGTTTGGTTACGTTTCTCACTTCATAGAGTTACTTTAATTCACTCATCTCCTAGATGGAAATGAGATGAAAAAGTCCCAAAATTTTGAGATTGGCCATCAAATAGAACTAAGGAACATGGTCAGGGGATTTGAAATGATGATGTACTTAGAAGTTTTTTGTAAGGCACTAGCCTTTGAGAAGGGTCTAGAGGAAGATGTAAATATGGGTATTATTTTAACTTTGAGTGGACCGAATAGTGGATTCCCCAATTATGTTATGGGTACCTCTTTAGGTAGTAGGAATAATAGGGTAGAGGATTATTTATAGTGTGGTAGTAGGAAAATAGAGTGTATAATGATTTATTCAGCTTCCTCTAAAGGAAGGTGTTCCATCATGTGCTTCAACTATGGTCAAAGAGGGTACCTTAGCAGGACTTGTGTAAAACCACATGTGTAGTGTCACCGATGTGTTTAGTTGGGAAATCTCTATTTTTTATGGATTATTGGATGATTTATAGTATTTCAGGTCTAAATGGGGGTGGAGGACCTCAGTAGAGGATATAGATGCCTCAGAATTCAATGACTCAAGAAACCTAGGGGCCTCGGGAGAAAGTTCATGGACCTAATGCTAGAATGGTGAACGTACTAGACCAAACTCCTACACATATTGGATAGGTTCCTTATAATATTTTTAGTATGGTTTTGATTACATATACATTATCTTCTACCATGTTTTATATAGTAACTTCCCCTTTTTTATATCAGTTTAAGTTGTTGTTAGACTTGACTTGTTGGTCAAGTTATCTTATGAGTTTTTATATCTTAACTCACCCTTGGGGAATAAAATGGATCATATATATATATTTTTATAATATCTCATGTTTGTTAATGGATATGGAAATCTATGGGATTTCATTATCCTTGTGATGAATAGTTTTTATGTAATTTTTAGCATGGATTGGTTGACTATTTATTTGGTGTAATTCAATTGCTAGAGGAGACAAGTATCCTATACTACACAAAAGATAGAGATTTTTGTTTTTAACCATGAATGGTATTTTTTTTAAAAGGAATAATGGGTATATATATGAGTCAATTTAGATCTATTATAGTGAAGGTGTTTATAATGGTTCTTGAAACAGATCAAGCAATAACTCCCTTCTTTTTTCTTCCTACGGGGCCCACTCCTAATATAGGGATTGAATTTGTGATAGATTTTTTTTTGGGGGGACAACCCATGTTAATTATTCCATATAATATGTTTCCATATATGTTAAAGTAACTTAAGGTATATCTTGGGGATTTATAGGTGAAGGGTTTTATCAGACTAAGTATATATCCCTGGGGCACTCCAGTGTTGTTCACAAAGAAAGAGGATGGTAGTCTTTGGTTGCGTGTAGACTAAAGGAATATGAACCAAGTGCTATGGAAGAATATATATACATTTTATAGGATTTATGACTTATTTGAGTAATTATGAGGATCCTGGTATTTCTCTAAGATTTAACTATGATCAGGGTACTGCTAGCTTTGGGTTACAGAGTAATACATTTATAAGACGGTTTTTAGAATTTTATATGGGTTATATGAGTGTCTATTCATTCCTTTTGTATTAAAAAATGAACCAACGGTGTACATTTCTCTCATGAATAGGATATTACATCCATATCTCATCTCCTTATTTGTTGTTTTTTAAGACATCCTCATATACTCATGAACCTCAGAGATGTATGCTAGACACCTATATATTTTATTAAGTACACTTTGAGCACATCGTCTGTAACACCCCTGGTAAATAAATAATATGACATTTTTATTTAACCATATTTTTGAATGAAATATTAATATTACTTTAAAGATAACGCTATGCTCGATGGCGTACCCAATATGCAATAACAAGTTTCTTTGAAATCTTACGTTGCACTCTAATAATAAAATAATATTATTTTAAATGGTAGTTAACGCCTAGCCGTTGTAATGGTGGGAATGAATAAAAATAACTAAAATATGATTATATATGTTTTTTAAATGTTTTTAATTTTATCCAATAAATTTTAGAGGCTTAAAATACAAATGAATCTAATCTTAAGCAATGAATATACTAGTATTTTTAAAAGATTGTTTTACTACCTTTTGATGGTAAACCATTTTTAAATAAAACTTTTTACAATTTTATAAGCTCTATTTTTCAAAATAAACATATTATTTATGACTGGGACATTGAAATTTACATTGGGTTAGTTTTTGGTATTTTTCTAACAATGTTCATTTTTCAATGAATAGTGAAAAATACTGCATTTTACATCAAAACTGCTTTTTCATATAATTTAATTATATGGTTATATTATATTTTTAATTTTTTTTAAAGTTTAATTAGAATATATTTTTACCATGTAATCCAATTATGGTAATTGGGATTAATTTCACTTTGTAGTTAGGCATAAACAAGTGCCAAACTTTTCATAAATATTGTTTCTAAAAAACCCGCTATTTATTTTGACAACGGGAAGTTTTTTTAAATTAATTATTGAAATTTATGTGTTTAGAATTTGGTAAAATGGATTAAATATTTGGAATCAGAAGTTACAAATTATTTAATAAAGACTTTTGTTTTTGGACATTATGAATAGTAACGACGGTAATTATCTTTAATTATCTTGATTAATGAGTAATCAGGTAGTTAAAGATAATAAAATAATCTCATAATAATAGAAAATGACCACAAAATGTGTCCTAAGGCTACCGGTTGTCTCATGGCCGACCATGGTATGCCTTGTGCCAAACTTTGGGGCCCATGGAATCACTTTTGTGAGAAAGTGACTTTTTATCTTTTTATTTTTAAAGAATGTTAAATGTAACAAAGAATGTATCACCTAAGTAAAATATTTTTAATTTTGTCTAAATAAATGATATTTTGGACTATAAATATTCATTAGAAAGATAAAAAGATTTACTACATCATAGTATTTTTTTATAATTTTTAGACATTAAATAATTTAAATTATTTATGACATCATGAT
The DNA here is from genome assembly GCA_963277665.1 of Viscum album. NCBI lineage: Eukaryota > Viridiplantae > Streptophyta > Magnoliopsida > Santalales > Viscaceae > Viscum > Viscum album. Next base: position 1,599,911,640 of record OY728128.1, read on the forward strand.
GATGCAGCGATGACCTCATTATTTAACGATTTAACTAAAATGGAAAGATAATGTAAAATATAAGACCAACATATGTCAAAAACCTATTTTATGGGTGTATTTAGAACCCTTGTCACATTATCCTCTAAAAACATCAATGTGGGACCATTAAAATCCGAAACTCATTCTAAAATAAAGTAAAATTTCTTTACTTTCCAAGAGTGCCCCTCCTCTCCTCTTATAAAAGGACCCCACCTCTACCTCCTTACCCACACTTCCAAAGCCTTTGGCTCGGCCAACCCCTGCCCATTTTGCCTCTCCACATACCTATATAACTCTTTGAAGCCTCACTTTGGGCAGAAGTCTTCCCAAGGAAGCCTTTGAGCTCAAACCAAAGGGAGTTACCCGATTTTAAGGTAATGTCTTCACTTGAGTCCTTTTGTTTTATTTTGCTTCTCCAACCCCCTAAAATCTTTTTATTCATTTATTTTGTAACAAATCCAATATCTTAAATATACTAGGATGTTTTTATAAGAATTATTCAAGCTACACTTACACACACCTTCGTCTAATGGTTAAAGAACATACTGTTTCTGTGGTTGGCGAATTTTTGCCTCATGAAACCATGATTGTTCAACATTATTCTAATACATTCAAAGGTGGACATTAATATGACAATATATTTATATATTATATATAATATGTTTATATTTTACTTAATCTTCTGTATTTTTCATTTATGGAATACCTTTATGGTTTCCATTATGGGTAAATGCGATATCTTCATTTAAGGAAGTTCGGACTACCGCCCCCTCAAAGTGATTTGATTCGTTAATACCATATGTGGTACGTATAAAGGATATATTTAATGATTTTATATATGATACCATACTGGAATTAAATAATATTATTTATCATTATGTTTTAATTCCATTAAATATAAAATAGAAATGGAAGTACCGTTCATGCGTACGTACGGTTTACCGTCTCCATGAACGGTGCATTTCATTTCTTAACTCTAAATGTTATGTAATATTATAAATGCATGAATATACTGGATATATATGATATATATGATATCTACATCATGAATACAATTCTGGATATAATGGATATTTTACCACATGAACAACTTGTAATTATAAAGAGTTTATTTTTTTGACTCAAGTACCAATGATCGTTAAAACGACCATTATTAACTTAAATAATAACATAGTGTTCATGACATGGTAATAAGTGATATAAAAGGAATAATGAACTTGAAAAAGGGTTCTTAAGGAAGTACAAATTAACTCAAGTTTATTATTCAGGAGATTAAAGAACGATCGAGTCAAGTCGGACCCGAGGTAAGGGATCCTACTCCTCTCTTTCTTTTTAAGTACACCCTTTTATGTCATTCCTTTTAAGCTCATATTTCTTATGATTGGGATGTTCTTTTATATTACTCTTACTGTAATTTTTATGTTAATATTATTAGAGACCCTATTTCCTCTCATCAACTCATTTTATGAGTTTTGAAGTGATGTCGTTAGGCTGCCGAGTTTTCATAAGGGATTTTTCATCTCACTTTTATTCCTGTGAGATTTATGCTACATTTGCCACAATTACCTTTGAGTGGTGTATGTACTGCCCATTATTATACACTTTTTGTAGTATAATTTCATTTATGGGTATTCACATCTTCATTGTATGACCCTTCTTCCATGGGGTGTACGTTTCAAAAGTTACCCAACTCGGTAAGGGGACCTTTCACCTTCCTCTTTTTAAAAGACTTCTTTTGTTATGTCTTTTAATCCACATACTATTATGTTGGGATATGTTCTTATATTGAGACTTCATTGTTTTTATGCACCAATTCACTCTTATATGGTGTATATACTGTCTTTTGGAATATTATATCATGAATCCATTTATTCTCATATTATTATAAAGTTCTGACTAAATGTTATTCTTCAATTATTGTATTCAAGTGTCTCTAATTTTGGTAGAACCCCTTTAACCAAAATATCGCTTTAAATGTTTTAATTATTTGTTCTTATTAATATCCATGTTTTCAAAATGGTTTTAAGGATTTATTTATATGAATATTAATGGTTTAAAATTTTAAAATCTTCAAGGTGGTATGGGACACTTTGATTCAAAAATCTCTTTATTAAATATTTTAAATGGTTTTGGAAATGGTTTCTTTTTGAATGGATTCATTATTTCAATATTCTAAAATGTTATATTGTGATTGAAATGTGGAAATGTTATGTTTTCTTTATGCATGTTTTATGTGATACATTTATGTTATGGTTCTTGGGCATTGTTATGAAAGTGGGTGGTTCTGTGATAAACTAAGGGCGAGTGAGCCCGATATAGCTCTCCAATGCATTGGGTAATGCGATGGAGTGAAACGTTAAGGTTTCTCCGAATAGATTTAGGGAATATACTATTATGGGTATTCCAAACGTAACCAATAGGGTTACTCCCTATGTAATAATGTTATGAATGCCTCAAGTTACCTTTTATGTCTTATGATTTCTAAGATTTATTCATGATTTGATGAGGTATGTTAAAGTGCCTATGTTTTATGGGTAAAGTATGATTTAATTATTATGTATATATGAACTCATGTTTCCTTTCCATATTTTTATAACCCTTACTGAGCTTTTTATGCTCATCCCAAGTTTTTGAAATGTTTTTCACAGGTCAAGGGAAAGGTACATGATGTGATGATAGTGTCAAGGATGTGTCAAGAAATAATCCATGTTTTATTTTAAATATGTTTCCGTTGATGGGAAGAATTAATATTGTCTTTTATGTAACCACTTTGTTTAAATGTGGAATGTAATGCAAGTTTCATGATCTAATTCTCTAAAACTCTAAACCTGAAGAGATCAGCAATGTGTAATCTTGTAATAACTCAAGATTAAGTAAGGTTTAAGGTTGGGGCCTTATAGTTGGTATCAAAGGTCGGTTTAGATAACTTTAGAGGTTAGGGTATTCTCTAAGCATAAGTGACATTACCATAATGGTTAGGATTTCAGAAAGAGTCCTAGTTTTAGATAAAGTGAATGAGTAAGTATATCTCAGTGTTTACCTTCCTCATTAGTACATGATGGTTTTGATGATATACTCACACTGACATTTCTATTTTTAGTGAATGGATGGATCTAGCAGGCACCAACGAGACAACAGGTTTGAAGGAAACTGTGGTTGTTCTCTGATTAAGAGACTGGATGAAATGGGGGATTCAATGAGGAAACTCATGGTTGTTCTAAACCAACTATCAAGGAGTCATGATAATCCACTTGAACCTTGGTATGTTCTGTAATGAATCATGTACGAGATGACCAATCGATGTGTAAGTTCAGGTAATAATTATAAAGGTAACCATTAGAGTTTATATGATCCTTACTTTTTAGGTAATTATGGGTTACTCTATGATATGATGGAAAATGAAAGGAATGAGATAAAATTGAGGTTAAAATATGTTATGATCATTTTTGAAGATTTTATCTCATTTTGGGGAATGTTTTAAGAATTATATAGTTTTGGAAAAAGGACAACACGCATACCGTGTGACAACCCGTCGCGTCGGACAAAGCTGCGGGAATCGAACCCACAACCAAAGTGCGACTGGTATTTATCGCCTACCACTGGACTACGTGAAGTCCCTGGTTAGTTTGATTAATTATTTTTAGTTAGATGATTTTATGAATTAAAAGTAAGTTGATTTTGGGTTATCTATGGAAATTTATTAACCCATCATGGAGGATATATGATTAGGTTAATTACTTTTCAATACGAGACTTTAGGAGCAACTGATGTTGTTTGGTAATAAATGTTATGATTTAACTTGGAAGACTATGTGACTAAATCATTCAAATATTTGGGTTTCAATCTTAGTTTGGTTTACTTTGAATTATTTTATGGACAATTTGTTTATTGAATGGCCTTTGTTGAACTTTGGGTATTGTTTGATAAATTTTGGAGATTAAGAATAGATTTGTTTTTTTTAAGGATTATCCTTTTTGGGTATTATCTAATATTGTACTAACCTTTTTGGTTTTGGTTTTGGTTAAGGTCTAAAGATATGGGAAGTATATAGTTCTCTTTCGTGGATTAGGTGATCCTCTAGAAGTTGATTATAGTACTCTTAATGTGAACAAGTCTTCCTAAATACTCGTCTTTTGGAGAAAATATGAGTTTGTGTAAGGAATCTAATAAAAGTTGAAAGTCAACATGATAAGTGATTATGTTTCCTTATGAATAAATTCCTCAATAAAAAGTAACTTAAAACAAAAATGTTGTCTGTTAACTTTTCCTACTGAGGAATCGAATATTGTTTAACCCATCACAAGTTTGTGATTTTCTTGTGGTTAACTTTCTCCTAAACATGTTTTCTATCACTCTCAATCAGAACATGAACCTATGTTTTCTCCTCCATGTCCATATTTTCATACTTGGAATCCTAGTATGGGTTAACTCGGGTGACCTCTGTACTTATCATTCTTTATTTTAAAGTGATTGTTTTACCGACTCTTGTTCCGATGTGGGACTTTCAAGGATGTTTCCGAGCCCAATTTTAAAAATTGCGAGGACGCAATTCCCAAAAGGGGTGAAGGATGTAACACCCCTGATAAATAAATAATATGAAATTTTTATTTAACCATATTTTTGAATGAAATATTAATATTACTTTAAAGGGAACTCTATGCTCGATGGCGTACCCAATATGCAACAACAAGTTTCTTTGAAATCTTACGTTGCACTCTAATAATAAAATAATATTATTTTAAATGGTAGTTAACGCCTAGCCATTGTAATGGCGGGAATGAATAAAAATAACTAAAATATGATTATATATGTTTGTTAAAAATTTTTACTTTTATCTAATAAATTTTAGAGGCTTAAAATACAAATGAATCCAATCTTAAGTATTGAATACACTAGTATTTTTAAAAGATTGGTTTACTACCTTTTGATGGTAAACCATTTTTAAATCAAACTTTTGACAATTTTATAAGCTCTATTTTTCAAAATAAACATATTATTTATTATTGGGACATTGAAATTTACATTGGGTTAGTTTTTGGTATTTTTCTGACAATGTTCATTTTTCAATGAATAGTGAAAAATACTGCATTTTACATCAAAACTGCTTTTTCATATAATTTAATTATATGGTTATGTTATCTTTTTAATTTATTTTAAAGTTTAATTAGAATATATTTTTACCATGTAATCCAATGATGTTCATTGGGATTAATTTCACTTTGGAATTAAGCATAAACAAGTGCCAAACTTTTCATAAATATTGTTTCTAAAAAACCCGCTATTTGTTTTGACAACGGGAAGTTTTTTTAAATTAATTATTGCAATTTATGTGTTTTGAATTTGGTAAAATGGATTAAATATTTGGAATCAGAAGGTCCAAATTATTTAATTAATACTCTTTTGTTTTTGGACATTATGAATAGTAACGACGGTAATTATCTTTAATTATCTTGATTAATGAGTAATCAGGTAGTTAAAGATAATAAAATAATATCATAATAATAAAAAAATTACCACAAAATGTGTCCTAAGGCTACTGGTTGTCTCATGGCCGACCATGGGATGCCTTGTTCCAAACTTGGGGGCCCCATGGAATCACTTTTGTGAGAAAGTGACATTTTATCTTTTTATTTTTAAAGAATGTTAAATGTAACAAAGAATGTATCACATAAGTAAACTATTTTTAATTTTGTATAAATAAATGATCTTTTGGACTATAAATATTAATTAGAAAGATAAAAAGATTTCCTACATCATAGTATTTTTTTTATAATTTTTATATATTAAATAAATTAAATTATTTATGACATCATGATGATGCAGCGATGACCTCATTATTTAACGATTTAATTAAAATGGAAAGATAATGTAAAATATAAGACCTAAACATGTAAAAAACATATTTTATGGGTGTATTTAGAACCCTTATCACCTTATCCTCGAAACACATCAATGTGGGACCATTAAAATTCGAAACTCATTCTAAAATAAAGTAAATTTTCTTTACTTTCCAAAAGTGCCCCTCCTCTCCTCTTATAAAAGGACCTCACCTCTACCTCCTTACCCACACTTCCAAAGCCTTTGGCTCGGCCAACCCCTGCCCATTTTGCCTCTCCACATCCCTCTATAACTCCTTGAAGCCTCAATTTGGGCATAAGTCTTCCCAAGGAAGCCTTTGAGCTCAAACCAAAGGGAGTTACCCGATTTTAAGGTAATGTCTTCACTTGAGTCCTTTTGTTTTATTTTGATTCCCCAACCCCCTAAACTCTTTTTATTCATTTATTTTGTAACAACTACAGTATCTTAAATATACTAGGATGTTTTTATAAGAAGTATTAGAGCTACACTTACACACACCTTCGTCTAATGGTTAAATAACATACTGTTTCTGTGGTTGGCGAATTTCTGCCTCACGAAACGATGATTGTTCAACATTCTTATAACACCTTCAAAGGTGGCAATTAAGATGACACTATATTTATATATGATATATAATATGTTTATGTTTTACTTAATCTTCTTTATTTTTCATTTATGGCATACCTTTATGGTTTCCATTATGGGTAAATGTGATATCTTCATCTAAGGAAGTTCGGACTACCGCCCCCTCAAAGTGATTTGATTCGTTAATATCATATGTGGTACGTATAAAGAATATATTTAATGATATTATATATGATACCATACTGTAATTAAAATACTATTATGTACCATTATGTTTTAATTCCATTAAATATAAAATAGAAATGGAAGTAGCGTTCATGCGTACGTACGGCTTACCGTCTCCATGAACGGTGCATTTCATTTCTTAACTCTAAATGTTATGTAATATAATAAATGCATGAATATACTGGATATATATGATATATATTATATCTACATTATGAATACAATTATGGATATAATGGATATTTTACCACATGAACAACTTGTAATTATAAAGAGTTTATTTTTTTGACTCAAGTACCAATGATCGTTAAAACGACCATTATTAACTTAAATAATAACACAGTGTTCATGACATGGTAATAAGTGATATAAAAGGAATAATGAAATTGAAAAAGGGTTATTAAGGAAGTATAAATTAACTCAATTTTATTATTCAGGATATTAAAGAACGATCGAGTCAAGTCGGACCCGAGGTAAGGGATCCTACTCCTCTCTTTCTTTTTAAGTACACCCTTTTATGTCATTCCTTTTAAGCTCATATTTCTTTTGATTGGGATGTTCTTTTATATTACTCTTACTTTAAATTTTATGTTAATATGATTAGAGACCCTATTTCCTCTCATCAACTCATTTTATGAGTTTTGAAGTGATGTCGTTAGGCTACCGAGTTTTTGTAAGGGATTTTTCATCTCACTTTTATTCCTGTGAGATTTATGCTACATTTGCCACAATTTCCTTTGAGTGGTGTATGTACTGCCCATTATTATACACTTTGTGTAGTATAATTTCATTTATGGGTATTCACATCTTCATTTTATGACCCTTCTTCCATGGGGTGTACGTTTCGAAAGTTACCCAACTCGGTAAGGGGACCTTTCACCCTCCTCTTTTTAAAAGACTTCTTTTGTTATGTCTTTTAATACACATACTATTATGTTGGGATATGTTCTTTTATATCCTTATTGATGTAAATTTTATTTCCAAGTGATGAGATTCCTTTTTATCTCATCAACTCATTTTCTGAATTTTAAAGTGATGCCGTTAGGCTGTCGAATTTTACCAAGGGATCTTTTTAACCCAATTTCGATTTCTTTGGGTTCAACATGTAGTTATTGAATATGTCATCTTTTGAATATGTGTGAATGACCTTTTATTGTTTTACACTTAATATACACTTATATTGGGTGTATTTATATTTTTCACACAAAATTTTGAGATTGAATTATCCTTAATTTAAGGAAACCTTCTTTATAAGGGAATTCATCACGTTTGACATTTCTATTGAGACTTCATTATTGTTATGCACCAATTCACTCTTATATGGTGTATATACTATCCTTTGGAATATTATATCATGAATCAATTTATTCTCATGTTATTATAAAGTTCTGACTAAATGTTATTCCTCAATTATTGTATTCAAGTGTCTCTAATTTTGGTAGAACCCCTTTAACCAAAATATCACTTTAAATGTTTTAATTATTTTTTCTTATTAATATCCATGTTTTCAAAATGGTTTTAAGGATTTATTTATATGGATATTAATGGTTTAAAATTTTAAAAGCTTCAAGGTGGTATGGGACACTTTGATTCAAAAATCTCTTTATTAAATATTTTAAATGATTTTGGAAATGGTTTCTTTTTGAATGGATTCATTATTTCAATATGCTAAAATGTTATATTGTGATTGAAATGTGGAAATGTTATGTTTCCTTTATTCATGTTTTATGTGATACGTTTATGTTATGGTTCTTGGTCATTGTTATGAAAGTGGTTGGTTCTGTGATAAACTAAGGGCGGGTGAGCCCGATATAGCTCTCCAATGCATTGGGTAACGTGAAGGAGTGAAACATTAAGGTTTCTCCGAAGAGATTTAGGGAATATACTGTGATGGGTATTCCAAACGTAACCAAGAGGGTTACTCCCTACGTAAGAATGTTATGAATGCCTCAATTTACCTTTTATGTCTTATGATTTCTATGATTTATTCATGATTTGATAAGGTATGTTAAAGTGCCTATGTTTTATGGGTAAAGTATGATTTCAGTCTTATGTATATATGAACTCATGTTTCCTTTCCATATTTTTATAACCCTTACTGAGATTTTTATGCTCATCCCAAGTTTTTGAAATGTTTTTCACAGGTCAAGGTAAAGTTACATGATGTGATGATAGTGTCAAGGATGTGTCAAGAAAGAATCCATGTTTTATTTTAAATATGTTTCTGTTGATGGAAAGAATGAATATTGTCTTTTATGTAACCACTTTGTTTAAATGTGGAATGTAATGCAAGTTTCATGATCTAATTCTCTAAAACTCTAAACCTTAAGAGATCCTCAATGTGTAATCTTGTAATAACTCAAGATTAAGTAAGGTTTAAGTCTGGGGCCTTATATCGTCTCTATTCCATTCTCTCTAAGTATCACTTATGGATCTAGGTTGAATATTTTCTTGTGAAATTTATCTTTGAGGTGGGAATTTCTATGGACCCATAAAAGGTATATTCTGTAATGTCTTGGGAACTTCCTAGAAATGTTTTTGAGATAAAACCTTTCCTTGGGTTAGAGGGATACTATCGATGGTTCATATAAAACTTCTACTATTTGTTAGAACCTATGGATGGGCTTACCAATAAGAGAGTAAAGTTTGAGTGGACATACCAATATGAAGAGTCCTTCTTGGATAATAATAAGATATTGACATCAAATATGACTTTTACATTTCCGTAACCTAGGATTGGATATACAGTTTACTATAATTCCTTAACTATTGATTTAAGGGTTTCATATATGTAGAAGGATCAAGAAGTGGATTATAAGTATTATAAATTATATACCCATTATAATAAATGCCCTATGAATGAAATTGATTTTTTAGTTTTGGTCCATGCTCTAAAGTGTTGGTGAAATTATCTATTTGGTGATAGATTTTTCATATACACAAACTGAAAGAGATTTTATTATGTCTTATCTTGGCATGAATTGAATCTCTAGTAGAGTAATTTGGTATATTATTTGAAAATATATAATCTTTATATGGATTATTCTATGGGGAAAGTTAATGTCAGTGTATATTCTCTCAGTAGAAAAATGTGGGACCTTGAAGAGAGACTTTCATATGAGGAATGGCGGTTGGTGTGCTTGTTAGATGAATGGTTGTTGGATGCATCTGAGAACAAAAATATTTTGACATGTGATCCCATTTTTATCATGTAGATGTTACTGGACTGGGTAAATACTATCTAGTAGTTGGTCTTTGAATTCTTATTGATATGGTAATGGTTGGTGGAAAGTGACCCAATTCCAGTATAGTTGATGGAAAGTGACGATGCAGTCTTTCTTCATGGGAGATTAGTGGTTCCTAATTCAAACATGGAGGCATTGATGAGGGACTCCCATACCTATCAATAGGACGTACATATAGGTTTAAAAAAATACGTATCAGGATACCAGGTGATGTTTCTTGTGGCTCAGAATGAGGAGAGACATCGCATGCTTCATCTATCATTGTCTAACCTGCCATAGGATCAAGTTGGAGCATCAATGACCAGGAGTTTTAATCCATCCTCTTCCTATGATAGTATTAAAGTGGGATTAGGTAATTATTGACTTCATGATGAGGTTTCCTAGAAACCGAATAAGTTAATATACTATTTTTATTATAGTTGATTGGTTGACCAATGTATAATATTTCTTACCTATATAATAGAATAACTCACTAGATTATTTGGGAAAGATTCGTGTTTGGGATATTGTAAAAAACATAGAGTTCCTTATAATATTATATTAGATAGGGGAGTGAATTTTACATATCTATTTTGGAAAGTCTTGAAGAATTATTTGGGGACTCAATTGAATCTGAGTATGGCCTATCATCTACATACTAATGGACAATCAGAGAGTATGATCCATATATTGGAGGATATGATTTGGGCATGTATCATAGACTTCCGTGGAGCATGGGATGATCATATGGCCTTCATGTAGTTCAGTTAGAAAAAAAATTCCAAGATTCAATTCATATGGAACCTTTTGAGGCTCTTTATGTATGGTCATTTTGTTCAATATTATATTGGCATGGGGTGGGTGAGGTAGTTTTTTTATTCAAAGTATGGTGAAGGGGACCTCTAAGAGGTTGTAGTTAATTAGGAAGTTATTTATTACCACTCATTGTATATAGTGATCATATGTTGACTATAGGATGTAACCCTTGAATTTTGTTGTGGGTGACTAGGTTTTTTTGTGGGTGTCACCTCATTTATGGCATTGTCATTTATAGAAGCAATGGAAGCTAGAATCTCAGATTTTGGGAATATTATAGATCAATAAATATATCAAAATGATGGTTTATCTATTGGATATTCCTAAATTATATTAAGGTATTCAAAAAAAATTCTATGTGTCCCAAGTTCATAGGTATAAGCTTGATCTTGGAATATGATCGACTATGAGGACTTTGAGTTGGAACTGAATACACAATTTTTGGAGAAGCTAGTTTGGATTATAGATGGGTGAAAGAAAGTATTTAGGGGAAAATGGAACCACTTGTTTGAGTTCTATAAAAGCATGGATGAATCCAAAAGGATACTTGGGAGTGGAAATCTGAAGTATGATCTCAATGGACAGAGTTGTTTGCAAAGGAACACTAGTGGCACTTCTCTAGGATAAGAATCCCTTGGATGGTGGGTATTGTAATATCCCAGAATTTTATGGTACCGTTCACCTTAAATTCATCCCTTCTTTGATTTTTTTTTAGAGTTACTATTTTCTAGTTTGAATTCTCTAGTATCTTTTGGTTAGTTTTATAGGGTTTTAGAGGTCTTAAAGAGGTGAAAAGTTAGAGCATTGTTAGAGGAAACTATATAGTTATCCCTATAAAAATTTGCATCATTTTAGAGAAAGATAGTGGGTGGACTATGGTTATAACTAACCATGCAAATTTCTTTAAAAAACTTTGTGACTTGGAAATAGGAAAAATGCATGGTTAGCGCATAGTTTACCAAACTATGTATAGAAACCATGTAGGTACCCAGGAGAGTCATTAATCCTCATATGCTTGACACATGATTTGGAAAACCATGAAATCAAATCATGCATGGAGTTATAATTAATCCAAAAATTGAGTTTTAATCTTGAAACCTCACCAAAACTACTCATTCTCCTACCTATTACTAGGGATCTCAAAATTAGGGACTCCATATGTTGTTTTTTTAAATTATACTTCCTTTAAAATCCAATTATAATGAATCTAGAGACTTTGGGTCATGATAAATCAAGGTATGTGATCATTGTTCTTCATTATTATTGATATATATAGATCATTCCTCTTTCTATTGGGATGAATCATAGATCTTGGATATTATAGCCAAATCTATATATACCTATGTGATCTAATAGATAATTTTTGAATCATTGAAGGATCAAAACCCAGATTTATTGAGAATCACTACCTCTCTCTCAAACAAATATATATATATATATTATTAGTGACAAAACTCATTAGGTAAACCTAATTTTATTCAATAACTTAAGGTGTTATTCTTCAAGAATACTTTTTTGATAAAGTGGGATTGGTTATAGGGTTCCTTGGTGTGTGGGCTTAATTTAGGTCATTAATCTTGGTGGTCATTAATATTTTTCATAAACACCCTTAATGTAGGAAGTTATTTACCGAATAGGTCCCTTTTATATGGTTTTTCTAATGATATAATGGTATGTTCTTATGTGAATTGAGATATATTCTTGATGTGTATTTCTTTTGGGGTGTGTGTGTAGACTTATAAGAACAATCTTGATATGTATAAATAATATTTTTATGATATGACTTGCTTGTGGGTGTTACAAATCCTATGGAACTTGCTTCAGGTATCATGATGAATGGGTTGCTAAAAATTGGCTAAACGGACTGTTTGAGGAGGAGTGTGGGTCTTATGATGAAAGCCAATGACTTTTTTTTCTTAATGGTACTAGTGAAATATCACAAAAAATTCCAATCGATGTGGGTATGAACCATATAAGGGTGATGTGTATCCAATATATTGGAATCCTATTGAGGGAGAAATATAATGCATGGGTGATTATAATCCAATTTTCCAGGAATGTTAGGTGGATGTAACACTAGGAAAAAATAGAATGTCACATTAAGGTGGGGTGTGAGGTGTTCCTTGATAGTGAGATGTGGGCATACAACTAGGGGTTTAGAGTGATAAAATGATGTGTGGACCTTGTGGAATTTTTTGAGTCATGTGGCGACAGATGTTAGAATCCTTACCAACATAGTGTTGAAGTAAGTGTGGTATTGGTTCATGGTATCTTGGTTAGTACATGATGACCTAGCACTTGAGTGATTGAGTTTTTACTTATGCATTAATTTTATGTTGTGGTATACACCCTATATATATACAATTGTGTTAAGGATGAATTTTTTGTGTTCTATAGGGTTTTATACTCACACTCTACATGGGAATCTCGGTTCATGTGAAAACTTCTTGATTAGGGATCCAGAAAAGGGGGAGGGTCCAGCATGAGATTTTTTAAGAGATGGATCATGGAGTTGGAGGCAGTATCAGTAAAAAATATAGATAGATGTTGTAGTATATTTATATTATCCATAACATGTTAAATACCCTGAGAGGGGGGGTTTGGATCAAGGTATGATATTAAAACAACATCCCCTTTTGTGGATCTTATTTCATTGCTAAATGAAATTCTCTTCTCTCTTGTTCTTGTAGAAATTAATGAACATAAATTAAAACACTAATAGGACACAATAATTTTACTTGGTTCACCCTAAATAGGATACATCCAAGGATAGTACAAAGTAAATGTGTCAATGTACCAAATCCACTATAATGCATTACTATTATAATGTTTAGAGCGGACTCACTGGCCCTCTTAGTTTACAACCATTATCAATTTGAAATCTCACTACTCTCTCTCGAATAAAATGAATGTAATATTATAGTGGAATCTTATTATGATCTAATCTAAGTTGGTTCACAATTAAATGAGTGCATATTTATTATCCTTTTCATCAAAGAGATAAAAATAACCTTTACACGTAACTTCTGTTCTTAGAGTGCATAACAATTTCTAGCTTATGTGATCACATTTCTCGAGGCAGAAATATTTTTTCATATAAACCCTAGTGCATAACTATTTTTAGATTATGTGGTTGCATTACTCTAGGTGAAAATATCGGATCCTATAACCCTAACACATATATGTGATCATGAAACTTCCTTCTCTTCACATGAATCTCTACATGCATCACATTATCTCATTTTCATCACATGAAAATACATATGTGCTTTCACTTACATGACTTCAAATGAATAACATCCTTTATTTTATGTGATTCTCCTTCTTCATAATTTTCTTCAGATCAAAACATTTAAGAAAATTTATCTTATTCTAATGATGAATTAACGTGGTATTTATAGGAATAAATCATCAACCTTAACTCCGATAAATGTGATTATCCTTCTATTAAACTACCTTTGAAAAATAGTTTTCATTTAATCAAAAGACCCCTTGTCACAAGACCACTCACTTAATTTGATTAAAATATAAATTTAATATTATTTTCCTTATATTCATCATGAGGTCATCATCGCATGAGCCTGAGAAACCATAGGACATCCCTACCTCAACCTATCTTTCTCTAATTATGTGACAAACATATATGGTCATGTGATCTCATTAACTGTATATGATCATGTGACTTAAACACAGAACTCCTATATCACAAAAATCTAACTATAAAATCCTTTTGTTACTTCTAGAATAACTTATTTCATGTGATTATCTTAAATTCATTACATGACCCACTAAAACATATGTGATCAAATGATTTTGGTGATCGTAATACTTCTATTCCTTAACTTATCTTACTTTAATCATGAAATAAACATACATAGTCATGTGATATTATAAGGTTAATGTGATTTTTTGATCTCTAAAGTTTCATGTGTTTGTTTAACTTCATCATACTCTCATGATCTTATAACTCTTCAGGACTTATGTTCCAAGCCTTCTACTTATCAAATTTCTACTCAAAACTATAAAAAACATCACACAACCGTTTTCAGTGTCTTTTTTCAAATACTTTTGACTTTTTTAATAGACACAAAAACCAAAAAACACCATAAATAAGTATTTATCCAATAATCTCCCATTTTGGGTTTGTTGGAGTCACTTTAAAACTTCAAAAAACATCCAATGGAAAAATCATTCTCATTAAAATCAATTTTCCTTATGTAACCCCAAATATTGATCAATTAATTACTTAACACATCATCTAATCCCATGAGTTTCAATCTTGGTGTGATAAATAATATTTTCATACTAAGTCCATCTATGAATCACTTCTCAAACCATAAAATTCAACTACTAGAATTATGAACCCAATGGTCACTTCTTTTCATGATTCTTATTCATTGATAGACCATATTTGATATCATCATATTTTTAAATCCCTCTATTTATTTGCTCCCCCAATCAAATTATCCCATTTCTTGATCAAGACTTCTCCCCATTTTTCAAAAAAACTCAAAGTTCTCTCTTTTTCATTCTTCAACATGGTAAATAACACATGCAAGAACATAAGGAAAAACACATTATACTATAGGGATAGGGGTCCCACGTATACACTATTCAAGTGTAAGAAGTTGACTAAAATTTAATATCCAATTTATGTTGTTAAAATGATTCTTTGGGTAAGTCCTTCATTACGATATTTGGAACTTCTAGTTCAGTAGATACATACTCCAGCTTCACAAGATCATGCTCCACTTTCTCTTTGATAAATTGATACTTAATTTTAATGTGATTCATCCATGAGTGGTGGAGAGAGTTTTTTTCATATATTTTTAGCACTTGAATTATCACAATGGATTCCAAATCAGATACCTCACTTAAACTAACATATCTTCAAGTTTCTAATTTATCCACAGTAATCGCATGAAATCTTGATAAGACACAATATAATAAGCTTCTAGGGTGATCATAGAAAGGAAATATTATTTCATGATTATCTAAGAAATAAATAGTTCACTAATGAACCACTTGATGCCAACTTTTTTTCGTCTACTGAACTAGCCTAATATGCATCTATATAACCCAATAACTCTCACTAATATTTTTCATTGTATAGAAAATTAAATTACATCATAAATATGATATACCAAAGTATTCATTTCACCAAAAGTATGTGTATTTTTTTGGTATTTATTTGGTATCATGTTTCCTAGAATTTGGAAGAAATAATGGTTCATGTTATTTTTATATACATAATGCTTCCAATGATCTACATGTATTTTATGACATTGAATACTTTTCCTTCATCAACCCTTGAAAATTTCATCCAAGTAGCGACCAGAGTTTTCATCACATTGGAACCCTCCATTACAAATATATTCAAAAAACCCTTTTCATAATTATATTGGGAGATAAATGTTTCATTTCTTCCTTACATCACTTTCGGTCCAAGGAAAAATGTCATCTCTCAAATCATTAACATTTCAAACTCACATTTCATGAACTTCGCAAACCTTTTTCAATGTGCTCCATTCGATACACCAAATATTATATCATCATAATAAACCAGCACCATTTTCCTTTTATTACTCCCATTGTTGACATATATATTATAATGAACTACACTGCGCTATAAATTGAGATTTTTCAAATATTTATCAAGTCATGAATTCCATGCTCTTGGATCATGTTCTAATCCATACAATACCTTTTTCAATTGATAAACTTTTTCTCATCATCATGAATAAAAAAATCATTTGGTTGTTTGATGTACACCTATTTTTCTATAAATTTATTCAGAAATTTAAACCTGATATCCATATAAAAAACATTAAATTTATTATGTATGATGATGATCAAGAATAATTGAATTTCATCTATCCTTTCTACAATAGGAAATGTCTCATATGCATTGATTCCTTCAATCTGAAAGTATACCTTGCACACCAATTATGTCTTGTTTCAAATCAAAATACCATATTCATTTAGTTTATTATATAAAATTCACTTGTTCTCAATTACATTCTTATGTGTTATCCTCAAAAAAATCCCCCATGTATGATTCCTTTCAATTTTTTCAAGCTCTCTATTCATTTATTAAAATCAATTCTCATCTCTTATAGCTTATTCAAAATATTTTGGCTCTATAAGTTATAGGAAAGATGTTTTCTATAGATACTTAATTATCCATGTTTACACATGTGTTGTATGATCACTGATGGTGTTATATCAATCAATTTCATCTCATCTATTTGGATTTTGTGCATATACATGTCTAAATTCTTCATTATCACCATATAAACCATCTTAAAAATATGCCTTAGGTAATATCACTTCCACTAATCTTATCATCTCTTCATCAGTATACTCCTAAATATATTCACTAATTTGTTTAATATTATTCTCATTTTCTATCACAACAGCATCATTTATCTCCACAACCTTTTCTATCCACTTATTAAAACATTAATATGATTTTATTTTTTATTAAGTAGCCAAGAAGCATCCCTACATATCCATGGGATTAAAAATACCTATATTTATCCTTATTAATAATAAATTTATGAAGACTCAAAAGTAATTCAACATTGTATTATTTCTATACCATAGATTGTTTGTGTCTTTTCTTCCCTCATACACAACAAATATTTATTATAAATGTAGACCAATGTCAAAATGGATTCATTACAAAACTTTTATGGAAAGTATTTTTCAATAAGAATAATTCTCCATGTTGTTGTTAATCTAGCTTCTTCTATAAAAATCCCATTTTTCTAAGGATTTATTACTAATGATACTTTTTGTATTATCCCATGATTATTGTAATAATATTACACTTATCATTTTGTAAACTCCATTCCATTATTAGTTTGTAAATTTTTTATTTTTTTGACAACTATTTTTTCAACTTCTTTATGATATTCTATTATGAAAATTTACAAATCAGACTTGTGGGTGATGAACTCAATCCATTACATATTACAATATTCATCAATGAAAATGACATAATAAATATTCCCATCAATATATATTGGTGATATAGGTCCACACACATCAATATTTCCTATTTCAAGCACTCTTGTTGACCATTTATCTTTCACATTTTATGTATTTTGAGTGATCTTACCATATTGAAAAGAATAGCATGTATGAATATGATCATATGATAACTCAGAGAGATCTAGATCATCATCACAGTTCACTAAATCTTCCAAGGTTGTTTTTCCTATATAACTAGTATATTTATTCCATAACCTATTTTATTTTTCCTTATACAGAAAGAAAATATCTTCTTCTTCACTCACAAGGCAGATATTCTCCTTCATGTGATTCCCCTATATCAGCATTGTACTATATTTTACTTAGAATATATGAATATTATTGTTAAATATTATTACATATCAGGTGTCGCCCATTCTAATGACACTGACCAATTTGTGACTCACACCTTCAGATACCAAGGAATATGTGCATCTCATATCTTTACCCTCAAACATGTATTTTCTTGATACAATAATCTTTAAGATTTTTCTATTTCCAAATTTGATTTCATACTTGATGCCTATGATAAGATCATTATTTCCCATTATGTGATAAGTTCATATACTTTCAAGGATCTATACACCAACACGATCTGATACTTTTAGGGAAAACTCTGCAAAAACTCCCTACTCAACTCTTTTCTTTTTGATCCATTTATTTGAATTAATATTTAATGTTGAATAGTATTTTTTATCTTACTTAGAGTATAATTGTAAAACCCCATGTCTCTATGGGTGTTTGAAATTTAGAGGATGTTTGAATTTTTGTTTAGTAGTCTGGTCAATTTTTGTTACGAGATTTGAAATTAAGTTTTGAGGCTTAGAATACCTCAAGTGAGGTGTTTTATATATGGTTAGATTATTGGAGATATCTAAAGGTCTTGGAGGTTCCTCAAGAGAGTTTGGGTGGTTGTTGTCACCAAATCTATAATAAATCCATTAAAGAGACAATAGGTTCCATAGACTGGACAGTGGTTTCTAGCAGTAGAAATAGCTACTGCTAACCCATGGAATTAAATGGGGTAAAATTTCCACACCCTAGTTATTTAGAGGGATCATACCACTTCTATATACTTTTTTCTTACATGGACTAGGGGGTCTAGACCCTCCCTTCCCCTCTTCTCCCATGATCAAGGGGGTTTCTTAGACATTTTCAGTGACAATGAAAGGTACAGACCCCAATCCCTCCTTTATCCTCTCATTCATTTTCATGCTGATTCAAAAAAAATATTTAGGTCAAAAATGGAGATTTTATCAAAATATTATGAAACTAACCAATTTTAATGGGGTGTTCATAAAACTTAGAAATATTACATCCTAAGACAATATTTTCCTAATGCCACTTATTATTTCATCAAAGGTATGTCATTTTGTGGTTACTTCTATGGTTTTTCATTAAATGAGATTGAATTAATTAGGGAAATGGATTTAATGATTAGGAACTTTACTAGTAATGGTGTGAGGAGATCCTAGGGAACTTACCATAGGTGGTTGTTTTTTGTTCTGATGAGATATGGAGGTCCGTTTAGTTATCCTGAATTATACGAGGTTAGAGATTAATTAATTAATTAATTAATTATAAATGTTTTAATTAATTAATCAATGTTTTTAACTTGAGTTAGGAGCTCTAGGTGGTGAGAAAATATTTTTTGATCAAGTATGGGGATGGATTGGCTTGGATGGGCCCTGGAAGCTATTGTTGGCTCTTAGACCTAAATGGTAAAGCTTTATTTGAGGTAGATGGGCTCATTCACTTACCCTATGGATCATTGATTTTAGTTTATGTGGCGTGTGATGTGTGGGATCGCCAACTTAGGCAATTAACCTTTTTATTTAATGATTTATTTAAGTTAAATTGAATGGTTTATTTAATTTAAATTGAATTTTTAAATTAAATTAAATGGGTGTCATAGACTGGATCCCTTAAACAACTAGACCAATGTGCCTTGTCCATGACAACCCTAGTGCACTAACTTGATGCTTCACACTGATGGTTGAGGCATTTATTGATGAGATGTTGATACCTCTGGACCCTTTGAGTGGTGTGATCGAGCCTTACATAACATAGTTACCCTAGAGTAGGGACCATGGAGCCTCCTTGAAGGGGGTGTTGTGACTTTTGGAAAATGTCCTAAGAGGTCTGGATGGGATCTTATGATACCTGGTGGATTCCAGAAATTTTTTAGAGGTGAGGTGGGACCTAATATTACTTATTATCTCATGTGTATTCCTATGTGGATAGACCTCATGTGAAGTAGGATCGATATGGTTGAATGGACTAAGAGTGAAATTGATGACCAAGATGGTTTGTGGGCCATTTCTTTAATTAAAGCCAGTGTGGCATACCCCATATGGATGAAAATTCCATGCTATCTTGATGATGATTCCCATGGATGTGGTATCATCTAGGCATCAAATACTAACCTAAGACTAAGGACCAATGTGAGGGTACATCTACTCTACTGAGGCTAAGGGGACCCTTTTGGGTTCCCATAGACAGATCAACCCTGATTGGGTATTTATGGTTGTGGGTAGTGATTTTTTTTGTGTCACCTAGAACCCAAACCTACATGGAATATTAGAGGTTAGAGATGATGATTACAGGTAGGGGTGTTTAGCCTCCCCTTGTATTTTCTTTTCCTTATATAGGTTAAGGATTTATATCTCAGGGTATATGTTACAAGGATGGGCTATCATGGATTGGAGTTGATATATGAATGGGAGATACCATAGAGTTAGATCTTGGTATTAGATCTTCTATTGATTTGGGGATCAAATATGGTTATGGATACCATGGATTTAGAGACAGGTGCACACACTACCATAGAATGGGTCCCCGAAGTGGTGGAGTAGTAGTTATGGATGCCATGGATTTAGAGGTGGATGCATGTATAATCATGGGACGAGTCCTCATAGACATGGAGATATGGTAATAAAGACCATGGATTTGGAGCTAGATGCATGGACTATTATGGGATGGTTCCCCAAAGCTGTGGGATATATAGTTATGGATACCATGAATTTAGAGTCAAATTCATAGTTATACTATCATGGGATTGTTGCTACCATGGATTTGGATCCCAGATGTTTGGACTTATGTGGGACGGGACCCCATATTTTTTAGGATATAGTTGGGGCTTGCATGGGTTTTAATCTTTCATGTTACTTACGAGGTGCGGACTTCGAAATGTGCATAGAGACACCATATAACTGGTCGAAGAACATATATTCAATCAGGGTCATGGACCAAAGGATCGATGATGGTTGTTTATTTATTTATTTACAATAGTTATTTATTTTAATTGATCATGTTACATGTACATGTCATTGTATATTATATTTAGTGTGGCACTACATTGGTGGTACCCTACTGAATTTTTTACTCACGCCCTCCTCAGGTCGCCACTGTACTTGGGTACCCGAGAAGACTTCTACTTGATTTCAGGCACAAGTTGTACTGGGGCCCGGGTTTGATCGAATGGGATGTCTTATACGAGTACATGGAGACTAGATGAGGTATGTCTTGGGGATTTCATAGATCTAGCATCTTTATTTTCTTTTATTCTATTATATATGTATGTTCAGCCATGTGGGTGACCATTTTAGTATTATTTTACTACTCTACATAGAATAATATTACTTGTTAGGATATATTTTTCTTGTGTACTCTAATTTTTATTAATATGTGATGTTTTTTTACTTTATTTTTTACTGCTCACTCTGATACAATGGGTATAGTCTCTCCACGGTATCATCTTAGAACCTCACTGCTAGTCATAAGCATCTAGTGCATTAGGAGGCATTCCTATGGTCATGTTTTATTTTGGTCCAATTACTATTCAATGAGTGAACCAGGCTAGGACATCAAAAAGTGGTATCAAAACATATTTTCTTTTATATTACTATTTTGGATGGTATATAGAATACTAGAGGTGTGTTAGAACCTGTGATGTATATTAGGCCGGTGCATCAAGAACACTTTCTTCGGTAATAATTCTAGGCTACCATGGTTAGGATTGAAGTTATTGGTGCTTGATGTTATAGTTGTATACATGGATATTTGTGATTCTTGGTATGTTATTGGTTTATGGATAACAGTCTATTATAAAGAGGTTAGTTATTTGATTTCGACTATTGGCATATGGAGGAAATAGGCATATCATGCTTCATATTTGGCACATAGGATTCACATGTTATATAGACCTACTAGTGTGTGATTTCACTTATAACTAAGGAATTATTTTTTGAAGTGTCAATAATTGCTTATACATAATTTTCCTATATTAGTACATGGCGGAATTTTACTTAGCTAGAATGAATTTTATATGAATTTCTTCAAATGGTAGGTAATGTAAGTCTATGAAGAGATGCTTAGTGGTGAGGATGATAATATAGTCCATGTGCAGAAGAGGTAAAATGTACTGGGTGGGTTGATATGGAACTATATACATAATGATGAACTCCTTATGGGTTGTAAGTTTTTAGTTTGGTTATCTAAATTTCTAGTAACAACTTATATCACATTTTCCCACATATTATGGAATGGAATTCTACTTAATCGAATTGTATACATGTATTCATTTGGTGTGGGTTGTTTGGGATGATGTCATTGATTATGGAAATTGTTGATTAATGATCAATGATCCTATAGGGATAAACCTTATGTAAAGATTCTCAGAGGGGGTGGGTACCCTAGTTATTTGTGGTGGTTTTTTCATGATATGGTTGATGGTTCTATGTACATATGAGACCCTTGAGTTGTTGTTGTGGCATATTGATGTTGTGAGTTGAGATGGGAGTGTGAATGATGCATCATGAACTGTGACCTTCTAAGTGACCTAAACTTTAGACTATGTAGGAGACCTAGAGGCCCTTATAAATGATGCAGATTTTAGTGAGTCAAATATTAGTATGATTAAGGGTGACCTATCTGAAGGGTTATCCTGGGTTGGTGGTTTTCTTTGATGAGAAAGCATTGGTAGGTTCTTTGGGCTATGAGATCGATGAACGGGAGTTGCTCAGGGTTTTGTGGTAGAAATAACTTTAGTCCTAGAGAATTGGGTATCAAGGTGTGGTTTTGAGGGTAGGACTGGGGTGGCGTTTGGCCTTGTGTGTTTTGGGTGTACTTTTAGTGATGTGGTTGGAGCATGGGTGGATGCTCATGACTAAAATAGTTCTAGATAACAGCTAAGTGTATGGATGAGACTGGAATTCCTTAGACCAAGGAAGGGAACTTGTGGTGCTATAATGATATTGTGAGATGGTTAGTCATGTGAGTGTACATGGAAATGATAGAGTGTTTTATTTTGAATAGGATTTCTAAGGGATCTCCTAGCAATTCAGTATTGAAGTGCCTTGGAGCATGGGTGTCATGGCTTGGGTGATGTGAAACTCATGAACGGATGATTCGAGTAATGGATCTAATGTTATGGGATCGTACACTAGTTATGTTTAATGGTAGATGTAACACCCTAAGATTTTATGGTATGTCTCTTTTAAAATTTAACATCTTAAATAGTTTATGCTTCATGAAACACTGAGTTTTAAAACATAATATACTATTAAATATGACCTTTGGAATAGTAATGTGACCATTAGGAATAATAATATTACCAATAGAATAGTAACATCACCTATGAAAGTATAAATTACATTTTTTTTTCTTATAAATGAAAATATAGTATATTTACATAAAGGAATATGTAAATAAATGTTTTAAAAATGATAAATTAAGTGTTGGTATTTTTGTGAAACATAAATGTTTATTTACAATTTTATAATTAATATAATGATTTAAAAGAAAAATTATTTTCATAAAATAGTTTCATAATTTAATATTTTTTTTATTATGATTATAATATAATTTTATGAGACCTTAATTAATTCTTCAAAGTGTCATAAAATAGTTATAGTATTAAAATCGGTATTTTTTGAGAAAATGGTGATTTTATTTAAAAATTAAATTTATCATATTTAGAAAAAAAATCATAAAATAGAGTCCATTTTTTAATTCTATTCATTGATAAATTTTTTGGGTGATTTTTTTGTATTTTTATAAAATAGTTGAATTTTTTGTGAATAGTGAAATATGGTAATTTACAATATTTAACATTATAAGTAAATAAATGAAATATTGAGTCATAATTGAGTCATGGATGATGTAAGTGACCATTATATTGAACTCACATTCTCTAGTTACTGTATTTAGTCATAATAATCAACAATATTTCTTTTCTTAATCAAAATAATGAATAAAATAATCAAAAAATATCCCTCTCCTCCACTATAAATACCATCCCTTCTCCTAAAACCTCCAAAGACTTGAGTCTTGCTTATATTCTGACCATTTCCTCTCCCAAACCTCTCCCCAGAATTTTGGTCTTTTTTTTTTACCAAAATACCATTTCCAAATCCCTTAGGGAGGTTCTCAAGGAGGCGAAACTCAAGAGGTAAAACTTTCTCTCTCTCTCCCTTTCAATTTATTTTCTTTTCTTATCCTTCCCCTGCATCCCCTATACAAAGTGACATGATAAATATAGTATCATTTATATAATATAATTTTATTATGTTAATGGTATATCAACCATCAATTTTCTTCTCTTCCCCTTTTTATTCTAAAAATAAAAACATCATATGTGAAGTGTCGATTTACCGTCTTCATGAATGATGGCTTTTCATTTTTCAATTACACCTTCAAGGATGGTCATAAGACCATTTTTATAGTTAAAAAAGAATTTAATATATATAATACAACTTATTTATTGGTATTAACTAGTATATATACATAATATTAATTCATAATCCAAAACTAGTTCGTGGTGATCGAAAAAAATGCTAAAATAATCTAAATGGTTATTATTAATGTATTATCTCATGAATCAGCCTCATATTTGGAAAAACTTTATATATAATACCATTAAATATTCTATAATTTCATTAATATCATATAATTTCAATTTTGGATAACTATTTCTATTTTACATGATCTTTTAGAAAAGTATACAAGTGAACCAATCATGGAAACCAAGGAAATGAACACTCCTGAATGAAGAAATTGAATCTTATAAAAAAAGTATATAAATGAACTTAATAAAATTATAATAAATCGTATAAATGTTTAATAGGTTCTGAATTAAATTATCAATTAATCTAACTTCATTATTGGGGACATTAAATACAAGTGCAGAACACTTTCAAACATAAGGTAAGGGTTTTCTTGTCTCACTTTCATTTTTGTAAGATATTCCATTTTCACCAATATTTCTCAAGTGTGGTGTATTTATAATAACCTTTATATTTAATATTATTAATATATTTTTCTTCATGGTATTCAATTTTTTATTTAATGTTAATTAATTTTATTGGGCATGCGGTTGTTGGGTCGGAGAAAAACGGGGGAAGGAGTGATGGCAAGAGGGGGGTGAATTGCCTTTTAAAAAAAAGATTAAGAAATTAAAAATCAAAGATGAAATGCAGCGGAAATAAAGAAGGCAATCACACAAGAAATTGTTAACGGAGTTCGGCCAAAACCCGGCCTACGTCTCCGCTCCCAACTCAACCGTTGAGAGATTCCTACCGCTTGTTTTTCAATGGTTTTAGCAAGAAACCCACTAGGCTTTGAGGTAGCACTAGGACCTATTACAGCTTGCTTTTGGTGGTTAAGCAAGAACCCACTTGCTTTTAATGGTTGAGCAAGAACCCACTAGCCTTCTTACAGGTGAAGGCTAGCTCACCTATGACACAAGCCTTTTAAAGGAAAGGCTTGAAGAAACCTCTTCACACCTTAGTGGTGATGTGAAACCCAAAAGAAAGAGGGGATGAGAAAAGTTTGGGGTTTGTAGGCACAAACCCAATTTTAAGCTCAAAAAAGATAAAACAAGAAAAACCGTAATTGAGGAAGACTTGGGCGCCAAAGTATGATGGAGTTGATGTAGCGTGCTCTCCCAAGCTTCTTGAGGTGCTCCTTGGATTGGAAATTGGTTGGAGCACTTGAGGATCCTTGAAGGTGGAGCGCCGGAGGTTCGCAAAATGTTCAACAATATGTCCGAGCGCTTGGTATATGATCCGGATAAGTGTCCGGGGCTTCCTTGGCCTTTATTTATAGGCATGGAACCCTTGGGGAGTCTTCGGAGCCATTGGAGAAGTCCTTGGAGCCGTTGGAGGCCAAAAGAGGGTTGACTGGTCAAAGCCAACGGCTAGTTTGACTGGGCTACCGGCTGGCCGGTGCAGGGCCACCGGCTGGCCGGTGCCTTGGAATGTGGAGAGTGCTTCTGCCCAAGAGCCACCGGCTGGCCGGTGGTCAAGCCACCGACTGACCGGTGGAGCCTGGCAGTGGGCAATGCCTCTGCCAGGTCCACCGGCTGGCCGGTGCTATCACACCGGTTGGCCGGTGGACTGAATTTCAGTCCACTTGATGTCCATTCTTGGGCCAACTTCTTGGCAATGCCTCTGCCAGGTCCACCGGCTGGCCGGTGCTATCACACCGGTTGGCCGGTGGACTGAATTTCAGTCCACTTGATGTCCATTCTTGGTCCAACTTCTTGGCAACCTTGTGCCTATCATTCAAAAACACTTCAAACAAAATTAGACAAATAATAAGGTGATTGTGATCATGAAAATCAAACAATGAGGGGAACGAGAGGTACAACAATCTCCCCCTATTTTGATGATCACAATCACCAAAACAATCAAAGTAAAATACTGAAATTAAATACATTCTTAAAGGATAATTTGAAAATAAATCAAAGCATGATAGAAAATATTCTCCCCCAATCAATCAAGAAATTTCTCCCCCTTTGTGATTATCAAAATAGCACGGGGCATAAAACTTGATTGAGGGAGTCGATGAAAAACGAGATTTTAAATCAATTGAAAATGAGACCAATTGTTGGAAATTTTGAAATGAAAATTGAATTGAAAATTTTGAATAACAGTTTGAATTGAAAGTTTTGAATCAAAAACCAATTGAATTTTGAAATTTGAAACCAAATGAAATTTTTGAAATTGACAGTTTTGAAACAAAGTTTGAAAATAATTTAGAAAGTTCTCCCCCTAAATAAAAACAATGAATCACCGGGGAAAGGAATTTTGAAAAGAGACAATTTTAGGCCCGGAGAGACTCGCTAGAAGGGATTTTTCAATCCATACTTGTCTCATGGCGGGTCTTCTCCTATAGAATTCATCGGAAAAGAAAATAGATTTGGGTTGACCGTACCGGGCATTTTTGCAATCACACTCATAAATGAGGTGCCCGGTTTTCTTACAATAATTGCAAAATTTAAAACTAGAGCTCCCCCTTACAAAAACAGTGGGTGCATGGGAGGAGGAAGCTTGGTTGGTATAGCCAAGTCCATTGGTGGTTCTAGAAACTCATTGAGAACCTAAGAGTTTGGACAAATTTTGTTCACCTTGGGTGAACTTGGCTAAAGATTCCCTTAGGTCTTTGATGGTTGATTCCAAAGAATCAACATTGGGAAAATTTTGGATTTTTAGGGACATCTCCTCCTTCTCTTTGAGAAGATGTTCTTTTTCGGAGGAGAGTTTTTTGAAAGACTTTTTTAAAGCAACAAATTTTGACGATAATTCATGAAAACCCTTTTCTAGTTGGTCTCTAGCGTGTGAGAGTTCTTCATAAGACAAATGATTGAAAGAATTTGAAGAACTAGAGGAGGAAGAAGAGGAAGAGGATGAAGATACCTCATGTTTTTCCATTAGGCAATTATTACCATTGTCGCTCGAGGATAAAGAAGAGAAGGAGGAGCTATCACTCCAAGTTTTCTTTAAAGCCTTCTTCTTCTTCTTCTTGGCCCTTTTCTTGTGAGGTGGGCAAACGGGCTTGATCTTTTCGTCGGGTTCTTGCTTTTGAGCGGGTTCTTGCTTTGGAGCCTTGCTAGTACCTTCATGGGTTAGCTCTAAATATTTCCAAATATCATAAGAGGTAGTGCAAGAAGAAATACAATTAAATATATTACGGTCTAAGCCACAATGAAGAGCATTCATGGCTTTGCCATCAAGCTCGAAATTTGCAATGTCGGCGGGGGTCCATTTAGACTCATCGGGAGAAGAGAGCGTAAAACCATGCATAACAATTCTAAAAATAGGATAGCTAATGCTTTTAAGAAAAGTTGACATGCGGGTTTTCCAAAAAGTATAATCGGCTCCATCAAAGAATGGAGCACGATCCAAAGAATGTCCTTCGGGGGATTGAGAGGAAGAAGCGGTAGAAGCCATAAAAAAATGGGATCTTTAATTTGAAATCGGTTTAGGGAATTATTCAAATTTCCCTCTGATACCAATTGTTGGGTCGGAGAAAAACGGGGGAAGGAGTGATGGCAAGAGGGGGGTGAATTGCCTTTTAAAAAA
This sequence comes from Viscum album, assembly GCA_963277665.1. NCBI lineage: Eukaryota > Viridiplantae > Streptophyta > Magnoliopsida > Santalales > Viscaceae > Viscum > Viscum album. The sequence goes on from OY728128.1 coordinate 1,599,939,769, forward strand.
AAGATTAAGAAATTAAAAATCAAAGATGAAATGCAGCGGAAATAAAGAAGGCAATCACACAAGAAATTGTTAACGGAGTTCGGCCAAAACCCAGCCTACGTCTCCGCTCCCAACTCAACCGTTGAGAGATTCCTACCGCTTGCTTTTCAATGGTTTTAGCAAGAAACCCACTAGGCTTTGAGGTAGCACTAGGACCTATTACAGCTTGCTTTTGGTGGTTAAGAAAGAACCCACTTGCTTTTAATGGTTGAGCAAGAACCCACTAGCCTTCTTACAGGTGAAGGCTAGCTCACCTATGACACAAGCCTTTTAAAGGAAAGGCTTGAAGAAACCTCTTCACACCTTAGTGGTGATGTGAAACCCAAAAGAAAGAGGGGATGAGAAAAGTTTGGGGTTTGTAGGCACAAACCCAATTTTAAGATCAAAAAAGATAAAACAAGAAAAACCGTAATTGAGGAAGACTTGGGCGCCAAAGTATGATGGAGTTGATGTAGCGTGCTCTCCCAAGCTTCTTGAGGTGCTCCTTGGATTGGAAATTGGTTGGAGCACTTGAGGATCCTTGAAGGTGGAGCGCCGGAGGTTCGCAAAATATTCAACAATATGTCTGAGCGCTTGGTATATGATCCGGATAAGTGTCCGGGGCTTACTTGGCCTTTATTTATAGGCATGGAACCCTTGGGGAGTCTTCGGAGCCGTTGGAGAAGTCCTTGGAGCCGTTGGAGGCCAAAAGAGGGTTGACTGGTCAAAGCCAACGGCTAGTTTGACTGGGCTACCGGCTGGCCGGTGTAGGGCCACCGGCTGGCCGGTGCCTTGGAATGTGGAGAGTGCTTCTGCCCAGGAGCCACCGGCTGGCCGGTGAGAAGGCCACCGGCTGGCCGGTGGTGAGACAGTAGGTCTCACTATTCATCTGGGTGCCACCGGCTGGCCGGTGGTCAAGCCACCGGCTGACCGGTGGAGCCTGGCAGTGGGCAATGCCTCTGCCAGGTCCACCGGCTGGCCGGTGCTATCACACCGGTTGGCCGGTGGACTGAATTTCAGTCCACTTGATGTCCATTCTTGGGCCAACTTCTTGGCAATGCCTCTGCCAGGTCCACCGGCTGGCCGGTGCTATCACAACGGTTGGCCGGTGGACTGAATTTCAGTCCACTTGATGTCCATTCTTGGGCCAACTTCTTGGCAACCTTGTGCCTATCATTCAAAAACACTTCAAACAAAATTAGACAAATAATAAGGTGATTGTGATCATGAAAATCAAACAACGAGGGGAACGAGAGGTACAACAGCGGTTTGACAACTTGTAAAGTGGTAAGGGATTCTCCTCAAATCTCCATTTTTCATTCGGGTTACACTTTATATCTCATTACCCCAATTTAAATATTATTTATTTTTATATACTTATTCTAATTTATTTTTTTATGTTACAAACATATGTTACTAGCTCAATTATTCTTTATTTTATGGGGAAATACAAGTTTTATAAGGTTCCCTTCTCAATTCCTCCCAATAAGCAAGCCCAGTTAAAGGGAACTTCCCAATTTATTAATAATTTTTAGGTACACTCCATAATATGCTTTAAGACACTAATATTTTTCTAAAATAACTCTTTTTATAATGAAAAAATATATTATCTATTTTCTAGTTTTATTTAAACAATTAATATGTTGTCCTATTTAAAGACACTTTTATATTTTCCCTTAAATCATACTAAAGTGACCCATTTCTAAAGTTTCTTAAAAAACTATTTTTACATGTTTTCACTTTATTTTGGAATCATTTATACCTCCAATATAATTTCATTATCCTTAAATTTTCTTTTCTAAGATATACATGTTTATAATCTGATTTTATGACAAAATTATTTTCGAAAAGAACTCCTCTTTCCAAAAGTAAAAATAGGGTATTTCTCTTAAGAATTACTCAATGATTTTATTAGAGTATTTTCATCCATTTAAACACCCTATTTTTAATATTATTATTTATTGAAATTGATATCTTATGTTTCCATATACCATTTTTTATTGAATGGTTTATGATTTTTTTGACTGGGGGTGTACTATCTTGATACCATTCTCCATATTACTCAAGATGGTTTATGATTATATTTACTGATTGGAGATATTATTTAAATTTTATATGATATTTTAAATATAAATTTATATATTAATTATGTTTTAGCTCTTTAATATTAGGAATTTATTGGACTTAGTAAGTGATGGGTGGGTCCCTCTATAGCCCCTCGATACATCGGTAGGTCTCATGAGACAAACTAAACCAGTTTTTTACCCATTTATGTATGGTGTCTTGGATGAAGACTTGTTAGTATGTTTATAATGTAAGATATTATGAATTACCTCATTATAATATTATTAATTGATAATCCATTATATTATTATAATATTATAATATCCATGTTTAAGTTTCATTCTCATATGATTACTTATATGTCATTATTTAATCATCTTTTATTCCTTCCATATTATGCTCAAGATTATGTGTTATTCACCTTTCCTTATTGTTTATCTTTATTTATGTTATATTATTTTGTATTTTATACCCTTAATGAGCATGTCATCTCAACCATTTATTATGTTTTGTTTCTTCCCAAGAGACGAAGATGTATATAATAAATGACATGCAGGGATAATATAGGAGTTTATGGGTGTCTTCAATGGAGTTACTATGTTGTTTTTCCTTTAAAATTTGTAATGTAAAAATTATATTTTTATCTTATTTTCCAAATATACTAAACTATTTAGTGCTTCAAGATGTTAATTCCTTATTTATTATACCAATGTAATAATGTAATGCATCGGCTTCGAGCTACTAGAGTCATAGTCTTTGCAGCAGATCATGGTGACACATGTATTTTACACTTGGAAATGATTGTGTTTCAATTTAATGATGATCAAGAGAAATATGAAAACATTTGAGTCTCAATGGATACTTGTGATCCTTAGAGCCAAATAATTTGATGAGTGTGATTTGGGAGGAGTGACATTCATGGTTAAAAATGAACCTATCAAGAATGTGTTTGGTGAGTAGGGTGATTGGATCCATATTGTGGGAAGTGCACTAGTAGATAGTTGAGGGTACTGACCCTTATTATGGATTGAGATTTATTAAAAGTAATAGATAATATTATCATGGTTTGGTAATGGGTGGTTAGTTACATTTTATGTGGTTGATCATAAATTCATTATTTTGGCCATGCTAGTCATTTTTTCAGGTGATGTATGGGGGGAATGAGCTACGGTGATCAAGAACTAATTTTGGTAGTGTGATGATAAGGATGATTCTATGGTGAGGTGCAAGGTGTCAGATGTGTGTTGAGTCAATAAGGTTCTCCTTATGACTTTTCCATTCCTTCGTGTTTTTAAAATCACAAACACCTTATCTTTAAGGAAATTTGTTTTCTTAAGTAAATTTTCTTTCTTAAGAAAAATCGCTTTCATAAGTAAATTTGATTTCTTAAGAAAAATCGCTTTCATAAGTAAATTTTCTTTCTTAAGGAAAATCTCTTTTATAAGAAAAATAATCCTTATCTTATTTTCATTCATATTTTTTTCCTAAGTATAAAATTCGGATTCATATTCTCGGTATCGTTGAAACCTTGATATGAAGCATTCTGTGTTAGGATTCAGATTCTGGATAAGAACTATAAGGAAGTTTCATTCCGAATTCCGGATATGAACTCTGACTAAGTTCTATTCTAGATTCAGGATACGAATTCTGAAGAATAATTCTCATTACGAATTCTAATGAAGAAATCTCATTACTAATTCTAATGAAGAAATCTCATTCCGAATTCCCATTACGAATTCTCATTCCGAATTCACCTTTGTAAAAGAATCTGATTATCTTTGTTTTATACACTCTGAATTAATTCAGACTCCGAAAAATATCTTTGTTAAACTCCGAACTTTTATATTGCTTACATTTCTATAATTTGTCTACTCTTTACTATTGTTCCTTACACTCCGAATATTCACTCCGAAGTTTGCATTCCGAACTTTTATGTTAGAGTTTAAAACGATGTCGTACATTCTGTTACACATGTTTTGTTATAAAACGTTGTCGTCCATTTTGTTATAAACTAACCGTTGTCTAAGTGACATGTGTACAGGTCCCTCCGATCTTTAAGGAAAATATGACCGTTGGAGAAGGAGCCGACCTTACCTATAAATAGGAGCTCATTTGAAAGAGCTCGAAGCCGATTGTTGAAAAAGTGCTTACATGCTGTTGAAGTGATTTCTAGAGAGAGATTCTCTTATTAACTCTCAAATCTTCGTGCGACTCCGAATGTTGGTGATTACATTCGAGGGCTTCCGGGGATAGGAAGACAGAGGTGCCGACAACCTTAAAGTTCGAGGGCTTCCTTGCTGAGGAAGACAGAGGTTGCCAACTACCTTGAAGTTGAGGGCTTGCGGGGATAGCAAGACAGAGACTCCGATATTCGTATCGAGGGCTTACCCTGGTGTGGGTAAGACAGACTTGCTTGAAAGTATAAATCAAGGGACCTTTATCCAAGGTTGTTGGATACCCTTCTCTTTGGGTTAAAAGACTTATATCTTGTTACTAGTAGTTTTACTAGTTTTTATTCCGCTGCATTTTGTATTATAAGGAAAGTATAACTTTCTTATACTTCCTTACTCGTACTCTGATTCTTTAAGATTCTATAAGCTTTAAGGTAGAATCTCTTATTGTATTTCTTTGTTAAGTTTCAACTTCCGGAACTGTATTTTCGGAACCTACTTTCGGAATCTCATTTCCAGTTTAGTTCGGTGTTTAGAGGTGTTGTGAATTTACTTAGTTTAACTTTGTTAAACTTAGCCTTTTCCTTTGCTTAAGGAAAACATAGTTATTCATAACTAACTTTAAAGGTTCCAAAGGAATTTTTAAAGTATACAATTCACCCCCCTCTTGTATATTGAGCATCTCATATTATATTTCGATCCTACATTTGGTATCACAGCAGGTCTCTGAAATACTTATACTCACGAATAAGTTTTTCTTGCTCACTTTTTCATTCCGAACTTTGTCATTCTGATTTATCCATTCCGAACTTTTCCCATTCTGAACTTTGTTATTACGATTCTTTTCTACTAACAAGTTTGTGTGCAAAGTTAGTTTTAAGTATGGCAGGAATTAATGTTGGTTCGATTGACAATCTAAATCCGACAAGACCACCTATATTTGATGGTAATGATTATGAATATTGGAGAGATCGAATGAAGACTTTTGTTATCAATACTGGAGTAGATAACTTTGTTATGCTTACGGGTGATTACAAAATTCCTGACAAGGAAGTCAGAACTTTTACTAACCAGGAAAAGCAAGAATATCAACTCAACTATAAGGTACGCAACACTTTACTATGTTCAATGACCAGAAATATATATAGCCAAGTTTCTTCTTGTGAAGAATCTAACTGTATATGGAAGAAGTTAGAGGTTACACACTTTGGGACTTCTAAAGTGATTGAGACTAGAAGAGCTATGCTTAGAGCTGAATATCATGGCTTCAATTTTCCTTATGGAGAACCTATCTGTAAAGTTCAACAAAGATTTATGACTATTGTCAACAGTCTACAATCAATGGGTGAGAAAGGCTTAGATGATGAAGCTCTTGTGGACAAGATAATTGATATTATGCCCAATGAGTGGGAATCCAAGAGAACAGCTATAGATGAGAACAGGAAGGTCACTCAAATTTCTCTTGATGAATTATTTGGAACTCTTCTACAACATGAAACCAGAATGAAGAGAGATGCTGACAACATTAAGAAGAAGAATGGAAATGGTACTGTTGCTTTTACAACAACATCAAATCAGATGAAAGCTAAGACTCCTGAGAGAGTAACTAGATCCAAGTCTAAGAAAGTCATTTTCCAATCCGAATCTAGTGAGAGTGAAGTTTCAGAAAATGAATTAGAAAATCTTGCTCGAAGGATGAACAAGATAGCTGGACAGAGAAACTTTCAATCTAAGTATAAGAAAAAGGATAGGAAAGATAAGAAAGATGGAGAAGTTACTTGTTATGAATGCAAAAGAGCTGGACACATTAGACCAGATTGCCCTATGCTCAAAAAGAAAGAAAGGAAGGAAAGACATTCAGACAGGAACAGGAAGAAGTATTATAAAGCTAAAGATAAGAAAGTCCTAAAAGCTAATGACACCTGGAGTGCCAGTGGTGGTTACTCTTCAGATGAATCTTCTGATTATGAATCTTCAGGACAGAAGAATCTTGGTCTTATAGCCAGACTGCCTATTTATAATCATTGTCTTATGGCTAAGGTACGAAATTCTGAATCATTGACCAATGTTTCTTTAAATTCTAATGATAGTAAGTATTATAACTCTTCTGATTAAGAATCATCTTCTGATGAGGAAAATAATTTACCTACTTATGAAGAAGTTTCTAGATTTGTTGAACTTCTTGAGATTGAAAATTCCAAACTCAATAAGAAACTTGATAAAGCAAACTCTAGGAATTCTATTCTTACTAAAGAAATATCAGATCTTTCTAAAGATCTTAATAAGAAAAATGCTGATTTTGAAAATATTTCAAAAAATCTTGAGGAAGTAAATTCTGAGAAGAATAAACTTTCTAAAGAATTAGAAATAGTAATTTCTAAGAAAAATGTTTTCGAGCCTAACTCTAGTTCTAAAACTAATGATTTTGAGGATAAAAACTTGGTTGTAAAACTCAAGTCCGAAATTTTTTCCTTAAAGAAGTGTTTATCAAACTTTACCCATGGAAAGGAAAATTTTGATAAGATGTATTCCCAAATATGACCTTTAAGAAATAAATCCGGATTTGGTTATACCCATGCAAAACCTATTTTCAGTAACAATTATTTTGTTCCTCAAAGTGCCCCATTTTGCACTAAATGTCAATGTGGTGGTCACTGGGCAAAAAGTTGTTCCTTAAACAAAACCCAATCCTTAGGTTTTCATAAATCTTACTTTTCTAAGAAAATGTGGGTTCCGAAAATTTTATTGTCTGGAAATCTCGGATCCAAGCAAGTTTGGATTCCGAAAATCTAACTTTGTTCTTAATTTCAGGAAAATAAAGAAAGTTCCAGCAACAATATATGGTACATGGATAGTGGATGTTCCCGGCACATGACTGGTAACAAAATCTTTTTTGAAAAGATTATCAAAACGAAAGGAGGAAAGGTAAATTTCGGAGACAATGCTAAGGGAGAGATTATTGGTATTGGTAATATTGTTCTTTTAGGTAAAACCTTGATTTCAAATGTTCTTTTTGTTAAAGGTCTTAAGCAAAACCTCATTAGCATAAGTCAGTTATGTGATGAAGGTTACCTTGTGAATTTTAGGAATGATAAGTGTTTAGTTCACAATTCCAAGGAAGAATTTATTCTCTCAGCCAATAGTCAAGAGAATATCTACACTTTGAACCTAGAATATCTTAGAAACCAAGATTTACCTTGCCTAAGTGCAATAGAAGATCATTCTTGGTTATGGCATAGAAGACTAGGTCACTGTAATCTTAGGAACCTATGTAAACTCTCTAAGAAGAAACTAGTTAAGGATCTACCGGAGCTTAGATTTGATTCTTCTAAAGTTTGTGATACTTTTCAATATGGCAAGCAACATAAATCTAGTTTTAAGTCAATCGGTGAAGTCTCAACAACCGATGCATTACAGTTAGTGCACATGGATCTTTTTGGTCCAACACAAACTGGAAGTATTGGGGGCAAATACTATGTGTTTGTTCTAGTTGATGATTACACCAGATTTACTTGGGTCTATTTTTTAGCAAATAAATCTGAAGCTTTTTCTTATTTCAAAAGTTTTAGAGCTCAAGTTAAAAATGAGAAAAACCTTCCATTGAAAACTATTCATAGTGATCATGGAGGAGAATTTCAAAATTCGGATTTTGAAACTTTTTGTAGTAAGAAAGGTATTACTCACAATTTTTCAGCACCTAGAACTCATCAACAGAATGGTGTTGTTGAAAGAAGAAATAGAATTCTTCAAGAAATAACTAGAACTATGTTGAGTGAATATTCTATTGCTAGACATTTCTGGGCTGAAGCTGTAAGTACTGCTTGCTATACTATAAATCGAGTTTTAATTAGACCCTTTCTTAATAAAACTCCTTATGAGTTATGGAATGGTAGAAAACCAAGACTTTCCTACTTCAAGGTTTTTGGTTGCAAAGTATTCATTTTGAATAATAAATATAACTTACATAAATTCGCACCAAAGTCTGATGAAGGAATTTTCTTAGGTTATTCCACAACCTCTAAGGCTTATAGAGTTTTTAATAAAAACACTTGCACTGTTGAGGAAACAGTACATGTGAAATTTGATGAGTCAGATCCTTTTGTTTTTAAACCATCTCAACTTACATCTTAGGATGTGGTTTCAAAAACTGATTATCAACCTTTGATAGAAAAACCTTCTGATAAGGAAATTGTTCTAGAAGATACTTCTAAAATTTTTACCCCAGAAGACTTTCTACCTTATGTTGATGAACAGGTTTTACAAAACCCAAATCAGGTGTTTCTTAAGAATCATCCCAGTGATAGTATCATTGGTGATGTAAATCAACCTGTAAGGACTAGAAGTTCCTTAAGAAATGAAATAGAACATCTAGCATTTCTTTCCCAATTAGAACCCAAAAGTACTGAAGAAGCTTTAGGTGATGATTATTGGATCAAAGCAATGCAAGATGAACTAAATGAATTCAAAAGGAATAAAGTTTGTACCTTGGTTGAAAGACCTAAGGAAACTTCTGTTATTGGAGTAAAATGGGTTTTCAGAAATAAATGTGATGAAAATGGAGTCATAGTAAGAAATAAAGCTAGACTTTTTGCTAAAGGCTATAATCAGCAAGAAGGAATAGACTATGAAGAAACCTATGCCCCAGTAGCTAGACTTGAATCTATCCGCATTCTACTTGCCTTTGCAGCATTCTTTAATTTCAAACTTTTCCAAATGGATGTGAAATGTGCTTTTCTTAACGGTTATGTTCAAGAGGAAGTTTTTGTTGAACAACCTCCTGGCTTCGAAGATACAAAACATCCTGATCATGTTTTTAGACTTACCAAAGCTTTGTATGGACTTAAACAAGCCCCACGAGCATGGTATGATAGACTCACTGGATTTTTGCTTCAAAATTACTATGTTAAGGGAAATGCAGATCCAACCCTTTTTATAAAGAAAGAAAAGAAAAATGTTTTGATTGTTCAAATTTATGTTGATGACATTATATTTGGTTCAACTCAGCAATCTTTGACGAACTCTTTTGCTAGTCTAATGAAATCTGAGTTTGAAATGAGTATGATGGGTGAGTTAACATTTTTTCTTGGTTTTCAAATTTCTCAAAAACCAGAAGGAACATATATATCTCAATATAAGTATATTAAAGATCTTCTGAAAAAGTATGGTTATGACAACACTAAGAGTATAAGTACTCCCATTGGTACCTCAAACTCTTTAGATCTTGATGAAGCTGGGAAACCGGTAGATCAAACATCCTTTATAGGTATGATAGGAAGTCTACTTTACTTAACAGCTAGTTGACCAGACTTAATGTTTTCAGTATGCTTATGTGCAAGATATCAATCCAATCCTAAGGAATCTCACTTAAAGGCAGTAAAAAGAATTTTTCACTACCTTAAAGGAACCATGGATCTAGGATTATTTTATACTTCTGGAAATGACTTTGTTCTAAAAAGATTTTCTGATGCTGACTTTGGTGGATGTAGAATGGATAGAAAAAGTACATCCGGAACTTGTCATTTCTTAGGAGATTCGTTAGTTTCTTGGTCCTGCAAGAAGCAACATTCAGTTTTACTCTACACTGCTGAAGCTGAATATGTAGCAGCTGGAAGTTGTTGTGCACAAGTGTTGTGGATGCAACACACACTCACAGACTATGTCTTGAGTTTTACCAAAACTCAAATTTTGTGTGATAACACAAGTTCCATTGCCCTCAGTAAAAACCCTGCACATCACTCCCGTGCAAAACACATAGATATTAGGCATCACTTTCTTAGGGATCACACGCAGAAAGGAGATATTATTCTTCAGTTTATCGGAACGCAAGATCGACTTGCTGATATTTTCACAAAATCTTTGCCTTCTGATAGATTTCAATATATTAAACAGAAGTTAGGAATGATAACTGTAAGGTAATCTTTCATAATTAACTTTCTGTTGAAAAAGTCTCCTTATAGTAATAAACTTCTTTTCATAGGGGGAGTACATTTGATTGTTTGTTTAACAAAGTTTTTCAAAATTTATTTTCAAATTGTTCGGAACGAAGATTTCCGGAATGGGATTTCCGGAACGAAAATTTTCCAGAATGGATATTTCCGTACAGAATACTTCTCGAATAAGAAGTATTCATATAAAAATCATCCGGAATGGAAGGTTTCGGACTGGTACTTTCATAACCAGATTTTCGTACCGAACCTTCTTAGTTTCTTTTTAGTACTGTGTCTTTCTGTAATAAAGTTTTTTTTTTCATCTTCATATTACCCATTACGAATAACTTTCCTAAGATAATCTGAATGGTATGATTTCCTTACTGAAGTTTTCGTAATCATATTTTACTTGCTGGCAGTTTCTTATATTTTGTTTTTCGGTTTTTAGTTTTCTTAATTCTTTACTTTAATAAAAACCTCAAAAAGATCGGATTCAAAGTTATCAACCGTCAGATTTGATCTCAGTTCATTCTAAACCGTTGGATCAACCGTAGAAGTTGAACCGTCATCCCGTTACCTATATAAAGGGGAACTATTTTCTCGTCCCACATCGGTTTTAATCTTTCGCGTGCTGAAGCTCTGCCTCTCTGATTTAAGGCCGTTCCGAACCTCAGTCTTTCCCGTTCCGAACTTCCCAGAGAACTTCAAATCCGAATGTCTGCAGAGTTAGCATCTCAAGAAATGTCTTCGACAAAGCCTATTTCTCAGTGGTTAGTATACATAGAAAGATTACTTCATCCAGATTTCTTAAATAACTATGATTCCCTTATCTCAAAGAATATCAAGTTGAATGGCTGGGAAGATGTTGCAGTATCTAAAACCGGGAATCAAGATGAAGTATTTTCTGATTTACTTGTCGAGTTTTATGAATCAGTTTCCTTCTTTAAGGAAGATGATAGAGAAAAGTTTTCTTTCAAGTCGTATGGCAAAACATATAAGCTTTCTTACACCAAGGCTGCAAACTTGGTAGGGCTGTCTTATGAAGGTGAAGCCGAGTTTATTTCGCATGTTTTACCGGACTCTAAGGGTAGCTTCAATAAGGAAAAAGCCTTAGAAACTCTCGGACTAGCTGATGATAAGGCTCCGAAAATTGCAAGTCTATCTACAAATTTTTGGATTCTGGAGTTATGGGTGCAAGGACTTATCGTACCGAGAAAAGGTGATAAAGACAGCTTGAAGAAGAGTGAGATCTATGTCTTAGATTTTCTGATAAATCTAAGGAAGTTCAATTTCATGAGGCACATTCTTATAACCATTGATAACCTTAAGAAAGGAAATCTCAGAGCTCAGATCATAATGTACCCAGCAATATTGTCAAAGTCGATAGTTCGGTGCCTTGAATCCTTCAAGGAGGCTTGCAGATCTAAGCCGAGGGTATGCAAAATCTTGTTGGTTAGTAATGACACCCTCAAAAGAATGGATGTTGCTTTTGACAAGAAGTCTGGAAAGTTTATTGATCTACCTGCTCAAGAAGAAATGGTTCCGAAGGCTGCTGAACCAGAATCATCCAAACCAGTAAAGAAAAGAAAGTTGAAGGAAGTTGCAGCTGAAGTTGAAAATCCTAAGTCTAAGAAAGTTCAATCCGCACCTCCCAAGCCTAAGAAGAAGAAGGCCTATCCTGATGAGGTTGTTGCAAAGTGGAGAGCAGACAAAGAGAAGAGGAAAGAAGGGGATCCGTAGTTCGGATTGGACCCTGCGGAGGCTAAGGCCTTGAAGGAGAAAACTGCCGATGAGCTTGAGAAGCAAGCAAAGGAGAAGAAGCTTAAGAATAAGATGTCAGAAGTCGAGGCAGTCCAAGCATTGTTAAAGTTTAATGAAATGGTATCCGGAAGCATCCCAGTTCCGAGATCTTTCTCTCTGGAATCTTTACCTGAGACTCCAGGAAGAAACCTCGTTGATCCGGAAGAATCTATTGCTAAGAATACTGAGGAAGTTGAGCAAGTGGAATGAGAAGAAAAAGTTGCTGAAGGAAGTGGTGAGACAGGAGATGTGCTAAAACAAGTAGATGAGTACAAGGGAACACCTTCAGAACACTTATCGCTCCGAACTTCAGAAGCTGAATCTTCAAAGCATGTTACTCCAGCAATAGAAGAAGAGAAAGGAGAAGAAGAAGTTGCCTATCATGGAGAAGAAGAACAACTTTTACATGATATTGCTCAGATGAAAAGCGTAGAGGCTGGTGTTCAGGAAGTTCCTGATGAGGAAGATTTTGTTGTTCAAGTTTCTGATAGTGAGAAGAGAACCCCGGAACAAGATTCAATTCCAGAAAAAGATAAGGGAAAGAAAATTCTTACCGAGACTCCGATCTCAGAAGTAAGGAAGAGGAAGGAAGCTGGAAGTTCTTCAAAGAGAAAACTTGAACTTATTGAGGAAGAAAACTCTCCAAGCAAGATTTCAGATTCGGGGTCATCCTCGTTGGGGCATGACTTTGTTGTTCAATCTTTGAAGAAGTTGGTGGGAACCATTCCGACCTTCTCAAGTATTGATTCAAGATGCCAGATGCTCCAACATGTGTTGAATCAGAAAACAGACTCTGTATCCATGGTTATGGATAAGTGCGTTGAGATTGAAGCCCAGTTCAAAACCTTATTTATTGGTTACGAAGCTCATAAAAGATCTTGCAAGAGGATGACAAGCTGGTCTAAGAAGACTGTGGAAGAGATGAGGTTATTCGATGAGTTTCAAGAGAATGTTAAAGATGCATTTGAAACCAAAGACAAGAAGATTAACGAGCTGGCTGCATCCTTTGAAGAAAAATTAACAGAGGAAAAGAACTTTCGGTTTCAAGAGGTGAGAGATCTGAATGGGAAGCTCAATTCCGTTTCTCAAAATTGGAAATTTGAAAGGGATCATCGGATTGATTTTGAAGAAAGGATGAAGCTTCAGGAAGAAAAGATGAAGGATCAGGAAGAAAAGATCAAGACTCAGGAAGAAAAGCTGAAAGCCCAGGAAGAAAAGATTGAAGCTCAATCCGAAAGAATAGTTGCCTTAGAGAAGCAAGCTGAAGAAGATCATAAAGACTTGAAGAAGATCAAGACTATTCTTAAGGGGCTTACGTCGAAGGAAAAAGATCTGAAATAACCCAATCTGATCTTTTTGTTGTAATTTTTCTTGTTGTTGCTGAGATTGCAAACTTTAATGAAAATTGTACTTCTTGTTTCTTTTTGTTGTTATTACTAATATCTCAGGTACTTTGTTAAGTTTTTCCATTCCTTCCAATTATTTTTGAAAATCACAAAGGGGGAGAAGGAAAAGATCCTTAAGAAAATGAAGAACTCTAATAAGAGTTTATCAAATGGGGAGAAAGAAAAAAATACCCAAGGAAAAAGAACTCTAATAAGAGTTTGTTTAAGGGGGGGGTTTCTTAAAGAAGACCTTCTTATGAAATATCACTCTGAAAAGTTGAATACGATCCTTAGAGTTTCAAAGCCTAAGGGGGAGTTAGTCGTATTCATCCATATCCTTAAAGCAAGGGAGATAAGATTTTTCTTCTTAGAATTTCTTTTTCAAGGATGTTTGTGCTTTCCAAAAAGGGGGAGATTGTTGAGTCAATAAGGTTCTCCTTATGAATTTTCCATTCCTTCGTGTTTTGAAAATCACAAACACCTTATCTTTAATGAAAATTGTTTTCTTAAGTAAATTTTCTTTCTTAAGAAAAATCGCTTTCATAAGTAAATTTTCTTTCTTAAGAAAAATCGCTTTCATAAGTAAATTTTCTTTCTTAAGGAAAATCGCTTTTATAAGAAAAATAATCCTTATCTTATTTTCATTCATATTTTTTTTCCTAAGTATAAAATTCGGATTCATATTCTCGGTATCGTTGAAACCTTGATATGAAGCATTCTGTTTTAGGATTCAGATTCTGGATAAGAACTATAAGGAAGTTTCATTCCGAATTCTGGATATGAACTCTGACTAAGTTCTATTCCAGATTCAGGATACGAATTCTGAAGAAGAATTCTCATTACGAATTCTAATGAAGAAATCTCATTACGAATTCTAATGAAGAAATCTCATTCTGAATTCCCATTACGAATTCTCATTCCGAATTCACCTTTGTAACAGAATCTGATTATCTTTGTTTTATACACTCTGAATTAATTCAGACTCCGAAAAATATATTTGTTAAACTCCGAACTTTTATATTGCTTACATTTCTATAATTTGTCTAATCTTTTCTATTGTTCCTTACACTCCGAATATTCACTCTGAAGTTTGCATTCCGAACTTTTATGTTAGAGTTTAAAACGATGTCGTACATTCTGTTACACATGTTTTGTTATAAAACATTGTCGTCCATTTTGTTATAAACTAACTGTTGTCTAAGTGACACGTGTACAGGTCCCTCCGATCTTTAAGGAAAATATGACCGTTGGAGAAGGAGCCGACCTTACCTATAAATAGGAGCTCATTTGAAAGAGCTCGAAGCCGATTGTTGAAAAAGTGCTTACATGCTGTTGAAGTGATTTCTAGAGAGAGAGTCTCTTATTAACTCTCAAAGCTTCGTGCAACTCTGAATGTTGGTGATTACATTCGAGGGATTCCGGGGATAGGAAGACAGAGGTGCCGACAACCTTAAAGTTCGAGGGCTTCCTTGCTGAGGAAGACAGAGGTTGCCAACTACCTTGAAGTTGAGGGATTTCGGGGATAGCAAGACAGAGACTCCGATATTCGTATCGAGGGCTTACCCTGGTGTGGGTAAGACAGACTTGCTTTAAAGTATAAATCAAGGGACCTTTATCCAAGGTTGTTGGATACCCTTCTCTTTGGGTTAAAAGACTTATATCTTGTTACTAGTAGTTTTACTAGTTTTTATTCCGCTGCATTTTGTATTATAAGGAAAGTATAACTTTCTTATACTTCCTTACTCGTACTCTGATTCTTTAAGATTCTATAAGCTTTAAGGTAGAATCTCTTATTGTATTTCTTTGTTAAGTTTCAACTTCCGGAACTATATTTCCGGAACCTACTTTCGGAATCTCATTTCCAGTTTAGTTCGGTGTTTAGAGGTGTTGTGAATTTACTTAGTTTAACATTGTTAAACTTAGCTTTTTCCTTTGCTTAAGGAAAACATAGTTATTCATAACTAACTTTAAAGGTTCCAAAGGAATTTTTAAAGTATACAATTCACCCCCCTCTTGTATATTGAGCATCTCATATTATATTTCGATCCTACAATGTGAGTGTGTGACCCTCATGTGAGAAGGGTTATTATAGTATGGAATTGGTCATTGGAATGTCATTTTAGTGTTCTAATGTTAGTGAATAAATGGAAACAAGTACTACATAATCCCTTAATAAATTCCAGGTAAAAATTGGATATGGTATTAGGTGGATTCCAATAATGGGTATTAGTATTAGGGGTGTTGGATTGAGAACACATTGGTACTCATGTTTGGAACAAGATAGTGGTTTTGGTCAATTAGGGTGTTGATCATGGAATAAAATTTGAATTTAGGTTGAGACTTACGTGGATGTCTGAGAACAATCATAGGATGCCTCCTGGGATAAAGGCATTATCATCAAGTTTTGGTGATGCATCAGTGACTAGAGCCAATAATTTTAAATTATGGTCATCTAGGGGTAGTTCAACTGGAATTTTCTCATGTATTTTGATGAAGTGATCATGAAACCACATCAAATATATTTTATGGGTTTTTATGGGAGTATTTCGAGGATCATTCAATGCTTTTTAATGAAAGTTTAGTGCAACTGGGTTTTGAGCTTGGTGGATCAGAATTTGACTCTTTTAGATGAGGATCCAAAATGGGTAGTGGTGTTCTCATGTGTTATTAGGTGTGTAAATTGGAAATCACTCCAATAATATTTTTATAATATGAGATGATAATTTTGGTAGGTGATCCCAGTGGTGGGAAGCATCGTGACTCTAAATTGGTTGTTATAAGTTAAGACATATAGTGGGGAGTTCCATAGCATGGTTGATTAATAAGATGATGACTTGACCATTTATTGGTTATAAGGTCTTTGTAATACACTGCCTTAATGTTTTATAAAATGAGTTTAAAGATTATCTCATTTTCAATGTTTGAGCACCATGGTTTTAGGGTGGCACTTCAAAAGTGTGTTAGCCATTCAGAGGGAGATCATATCCATTTGAGTGGGAATTGGTGACCATGGTAGGTCAAGATGTTGGATTGTATGACCACTAAGTATTCTCAAGTATGTGAGGTCTTTAGGTGTTAAGGTTGTAAAACCCAATTTCATATGGGCATTTTAAATTCATAGGAATTTTTAATTTTTGTTTAGTAGTCGAGTCAATTTTTTTTAGATTTGTAATTGAGTGATGAGGCTTAGAACACATAATGGGAGGTTTTTTATACATGTTTTGAGGCTCGAGGGACATCCTAGGGTCTCATAGGATCCTTTAGAGATACTAGGTGACTGCTCCATCCAAAACTGTAGTAGAGCCACCAGATAGATGTTGTTGTCTGGCAATAGAAATAGTTACTGCCAATAGGCACTAGCTAGCTGGTGGGCTTAAATGGTGGAAAATTTCCATCCCCCCCCCACCAAATTATTTAGATGGGGAATCCTTATTCTCTCCCACTCTTTTGATCACATGGACCAGGGGGTAGATCCCCTCCCTTTTCCTCTCCTCCCATGACTAAGGGGGTTTCTTGGGTGTTTTTAGTGGCGATGCAAGGTACGGACTCCTCCCACTCCTCATAACTCTTCTCCTTCTTATTATCCCTAATTTAGAAACACTTTTATTTAATTTAAAAATGGATATTTCAATGAAGGATTTTCAAATTTCCTGATTTTGATGGGGGTTTCAAACAGCCTAGGAAGAGGACAACCCGAGATGATGTCCTCCTACTGATGCTCATCGTTTTGTCAAAGGTACATCAAATCATGGTTTTTATATGGTTTTTTATTAAATTAAATTTAATTAAATAGTGAAATGGTTATAATTATTAGTTTGTTTCTTTGGAATGGTGTTATTAACTCTTAGTAAATCTCCCACATGTATTTGGCTTCAGTTTTGGTGTGACTTGATGACCCGATGAGTTATCTGGTATTATAATGAGTTGGCGATTAATTAATTAATTGTAAATTTTATAATTAATTAACTATTTTTTTGGATTTATTTATGAGATTTAGGTGTTGGTACAGGATCATTTGATAAAGTAATAGGTTGGATGGGCTTGGATGGGCCCTAGCAGCTGTTTTCGGCCCTTGGATGTAAAGGGAAAGCTTCTTTTGAGGTAGGTTATATCACACACTAGTCATGTGGCTTATTGCTTTCGATTTATTTTTTGTAAAATTTCTAAGGTCTCTACCTTAGGTAATTCACATTTTCATTAAATTGTTTATTTAATTTAATTTGAATGGTTTGTTTAACTTAAAATGAATTTTTAAATTAAATTAAATGGGTGGGTTAGACTGAATACCTTTAACAACCAAACCAAATATCCTAGGACATGATATCCCTAGTTCACTGACTTAATGCCTCATACACTGATGGTTGAGGAATTAATCTTTGAGATGTTTAGACCTTTGGACCCCTTGATCGGGGTGATCGATCATTGTGTGACATAGTGGCCCTAGGTTAGGGAATATTCCATCTCTTGGAAGAGTAGTGTTGTGACTTGTGAAGACTGGCCTAAGAGGTCCAGACAGGATCTTGTGATACTTGGCATCTTCCATACCTCTTAATAGGTAATAAGGGACCTAATTTTACTTGTTACCCCATGCATGGGCCAAGGTGGGAAAACCCTAGGTGGACTAATATTGGGATGGGTTAACTAATAAAGAGTGACCTTGTGAATGATATGGGTCATGGGCCATCTCTTTGATTGAATCCAGTGTGGCATACTCCATGTGGGAGTCAAGGTCACACTATCTTAATAATGATTCCTAGGGACATGATATCCTATGATGTAACATCCCAAACTCTAGAAACCCATATTATATAGTTATATTATAGTATTGGTACAAAATACAAGAGTTCTTGTAATATCTAACATCTTAGTAGTCCCATAATACTAGATGAATACATAAATTATATTTGAAAACATAAGATACAACATGAACACATTGAGAGAAACTTTTTATCCCTTTCTTAATATCCCTATAAATTACCCATATTATTACTCTAGGTTTCTCTAGGAAAGGAAAATAAATAAGGGTGATCTTATATTCTTAGTAAAAAGTAGCATACAAAAAAATCTTATATAACATAAACAAGTCATAAGTGATATGGAAAGAATAAAAAACAACATGCATCCATAATACACTAAAACTGAGGGAATGTTATATCAATGAAAATAAATGAAAACATGGATTAAAATAATCATTGATCTCATACTAATGGAATAAATAATGTTACACATCAAAAAACATGTTGTCAAGGCCTTATGCCAAGACACTTTCGTATTATAGGAAGAGGTATAAACTAAAACCCATCTTGTTTTGTATCATGATACATATAAATTCATCAAGGGGCTATATAATTCTATACCTCATTCATTGCTTGATTAAGTCCAATGCATTCTCCATAAGGCTCATCAAGACCTTTTATACTATTAACTAAATAACCTCTTATATGTATATCCATAAAATGAAAAATATGAAAATTAAATACTTCCTCATTCAATAAAATAATGTGTATGACTAATAGAATATCCCTTAATCAACTTAGAGGTTTTGGGTATTGTCAAAGTAACATGAAGTTCCCTAATAAAAGAAATATAGGGTTGAGATTACTTTTAATGTGTTGAGTTATCCATGGAATATAGTAATGGGATTCATTAGTTTGAATTGGTAGTATACCAAGGAAATGGTAGTAAAAATCCTTTATCATGGTTTATTAAGTGCATATCAATATTCCAAATCATATGCCTTAGGAGTGTCTCTCCAGGTGTATGATTTTAGGACCACTCATCATGCATTAGGGTGATGATTGAGTCAATTCTCTACAAAAACTTTTCAAGTTCATTACACTTATGTGCATTTATTCCATAACCACATCCACTTTCTAATATCTAGATAGGTTTTTATTTTTTTATAAATTGCATGCACTTTTACTTTACCAAAATTTCGGATGGTATTTCCACCATGGAAATTATTAAGTTTTAAAATGGTTTTGGTAATTCTTGAATCAAAAGAATATGAGTGAGGTATAAAAATATAATCTTTTAAATCTCATAAATTTCATTATTAAAATAGAAAAATTATTCTATGGAAATTTATGCACCACATAAATGAAAATAGGTAGTGAATATAACATGAGTTCCGAAGAATGAAAATTGAGATAGAAAACCCCCATATATGGATTGGGTAGAAATTCGATCAAAATATTTTAAAATAGAGGGATTAAATTGATCTTTAAATTATATTAATAAAGGAATTTAATGATAAAACATCTCAAATAGGTATTATATACACCACATAAAGTAAGTTAGGTGCATAATACCAAACATGTCCCAAAGATAGGAATTTGATAATATCATTAATAGGATCTAAAACTTTTTCCAATAAAACCTTAATTATATCATAAAAATTATATTTATACTTTAATACTATCCTTAGATCTATCCTTGTAAGGCAGTGAAGGAAAATGAAAAATATTTCATTATGGAGGTGGTAGTCTGCACAACGCAAGAATGGCAGTTTCATTTTTCTTAACGGAAAGTAGAAAAAGGTAGTTAATGTTTATTTACTCAATATAAAAATATTATGTATACTATAAATTATTAATTTATCATATGATTTTGGGGAAAATTTTGAATGTAAAGATAAAATGAAAATATGTTAGTGAAAATATTGAACTTGCATTGAGAAGTTTAGGTTTCTCTTGGAGGATTCCTTGGAATGGAAGGGGTTGGGATAATATCTTGTGAACAAAAGATTACAATAATTAATTTGGGTGGTAGGGTAATTAAATAGGGAATAATTTTATAATAAATTCGAATTTTTCTAGTGGTATTGAAGGGGTGTTTAGAAGCCCTTTTATAGTTGAAAAAGATGGAATTTTCCATGGAAACTAAAGTTAAGTAAGGGGTAGGAATGGAATCACATGGTTGTTAGGTGGGTTTGGTGAATTGTGTGGATAAATGGTATGTGATACATCTGGGTATTAATTTTAAAACTAATAATACTTTCTAGAAGTTTTATGTAACCTTTTAATTATTAGAAATTTGAGATTCCTCTTTTACACATTTTACCCTTAATATTCCTGATTAAAAATTAACCATGGTAATTATTTTATTACTAAAAATATAATATGGACCTTCTTATTTAATTTTGATATGATTATTTTTAATTTAGGATCCATTTAACCAAATTAAATTTCTAAATATTATAAAATTAACTTTTAATTTAAAACATAAGATATAAGAAAACTATTTTTATAGAAAAAATCCTTTTTATATATTATGTGTTTTTTATCCTTATTACAAATTAATTATTAGTTTATTGAGAGTTTATATATTTTTTATGTGTTTATCCTTAATATTAGACTCATATTTTTAATTATATAAATATAATTTATCTAGATAAAAAACTATATAACTCTTATAAAATTAATTCTTTGAAAAACAACCATTTTACTTTTACTACGGTAATTAATCAATATCTAAAGTAATTTATTTTCAATGAATAAAAATAAATTTTTCATAGTTACATGATTTGAAATTACTGATTTTAGATATAAATTTCATTTTATAAAATAAAATTAATATGTGTATAGAAAATTAATTTTAACATTTGCACGTATAAAACCCATTTTTTAGAAAAACCCCAAAAATTAATATTAATCTAATATCTTTATAAATAATTAAAAAATGAATTTTTTTTGATAAAATAAAATTATAACATTCAGAAATTAAACTTTTAAATATACTTAAAAATAAAGTCTCTTTAGAGTGTGCATCATGTGATAGTTCAGGATATGGTGTTTACCAACTAAAATAGGGTCTCAGGTATTACATTCTCCCCCATTAAAGAATTTCATCCTTAAAATTGGGGTATATATCATCTATTGAAAAAAATTGGATACTCCATACTTACAGATTCTTTGGGCTCCTAGTTTTCATCTTCTAATTTTTTATTTCTCTAAAGGGATTTCACCAATTTAGTTGTCCAAATATGCAACATTATCTCTCTAGTTTCAAGAATCCAGATAGATTGTTCAATATAAACCAAGTCAGGATCCAACTCTCTTCCATTATATGTGAGGATTTCTGTTGAATCTGGTATGTATTTCCTTAATAATGAAACATAGAGGATGTCGTATACTTTAAAAAAAATTGTCCGGAATAACCAATAGTTAAGCTAAATATCCAATTATTTCCAATATTTTAAAAGGAACAATATACCTAGGGATTAACTTATCCTTTTTAGTAAAAATCATATAACTCCCTTCCATGGTGAAACCTTTAAGAATATTTGATCTCCAACTTGAAATTCCAAGTATTTATTTTTATTATCATTATTAATCATTTGTCAGGTCTGGGTTGCTTTAATATGAACTTGAATATTACATACTTTAATAGGTATATCCTCCATAATATTTGGTCCAACTGACTATATTTATCTAACTTCTTCCCAATAGGTTGGAGTATGACACCTATTCCCGTAAAATTCTTTATATATAGCCTTCTGGATGCTCAAATGGAAGTTATTATTGTATGTAAATTCCATTAAATGTGGATAGTGATCCAACATACCTTGTAATTCAATATATTATGATATCAATATGTCTTAAAAAGTATGTATAAACCTTTTAGACTTCCCATCAGTCTAGGGATGATATGTGGTACTTAAATGTATCTTAGTGTCGAGATCCCTTTGAAGACCCTTCCAGAATTTCATTTTGAACCAAGTTTCAGGATCTAACACAATTGATATAGGTTCCCCATGAATCCTTATAACTTTATTGATATAGAGTTAGTCAAGGTGTTCAAGGGGTAAATATTCTCTTATCACTAAGAAATGAGAAGACTTAGTAAGACGATCAACGATGACCCATATAGAACCATTCTTCTTTTGAGTCTTTGGGAGTGTAGTGAAAAATTACCTTGTAATATTTTCCCACTTTCATATAGGTATAGGCAGAGGTTTCATGACTCCATTAAGATGTCATATTTCATCTCTTACCTTCTGTAATGCTAAGAATTTGGACACATAGACTTCAATTTCTAACTTCATACCATCCCCATAGAAATATTCTATTAAATCTCTATACATATTTCTACTACCAGGGTTTATAGAGAAATTTGAGTTATGTATTTCATCTAGGGGTTCTTTTTTCAACTCAGGTATGCATGGAAAACATAAACTCTTTCAAAACGTTAACACTCCATGTCCATAGATGAATTAGATCAACTTCCAATCATTTACTACTTTAATATTACCTTGTAAGTCCTCATCATACTCATTGGACTTCTATATTATTTCTAGTAAGGATGCTTCAACAATTGGTTGTAAAATTATTGATGGATCCCCTTAGCTATAAATCTCCATATCTATCTTTATTATATCTTTGTATATAGGATCCTTATTAATTCACATCATGGTCCGAACTCCATGGTACCACCTACTCAATGTATCAGCCACCTTGTTTTCCTTCTTAGTGTGGTAATATATCAAGTAATAATAGTCCTTAAGTAGTTCCAAACATCTTTTTTTCCTTATATTAATATTCTTATAAGAGAATATATACTTAAAACTCTTATATTATATATATATATATTTCATATTTCACCACAGAGGTAGTGTCTCTATATTTTCAAAGAAAATATTACAGCTATCGGCTCAAGTTAATGATTTGGATAGTTCTATTCATGGATTTTCAATTTCCTTGATGCATAGAATACCTCTTATCATACTGAATAAGAACACAACTATGTAATTTATTTGATGCATCACCATAAATTAAAAATCCTTCTTTACCTAATGGTAGAGTTAATACTATAACATTAATTTATCTCATATCCATCCCTTCAAAACATTTCCCACATTACCCTAATTCTATTAATTTAACCTATTTATATGTTAACTTGGTTAATGGGTTGGAAAACTAGGTGAAATCTTGAACAAACCACTAATAGTAACCTTATAAACCCAAGAAACTTCATATCTCAGTTATATTTGTTGGTGTAGTTCATTATTTTACTACATTTTTCTTTAAATGGTTAAAAAATATTTCATACATGGAGACAATATGGAAAAGAAAATAAAATTCATTGAGCCAAAATTCACACTTACTGTATTTCCCATACAATTTCATTTTCATGATGGTCTCAAAAATTATTTTCATATAGCTCTCATTATCTTCATATCTGTTAGATTATAACAAGATATCCTCAATGAATACCAATAAAGAGTTATCAATATACTCCTTGAACACTCTAATAATCATATCCATAAATAAAATTGGTGAATTAGTCAATCCAAAATGAATTACTATAAACTCGTAATATCCATACCTTGTTTGAAATATCATATTCAGTATATAATCCTTCTTCATCCTTAGCTGATGATAACCAGAGTGAAGATAAATCTCTTAAATGTATTTGGATCCTTGAATTTGATAAAATAATTCATCAATGTGTGGTAAAGTATACTTATTCTTTATAGTAATGGAATTTATCTCCCTATAATCTATGCATAGTCTTATATACCCATCCTTAATTTTCATAAATAAAACAGGGGATCTCTATGGTAAAACACTAGGGAACATAAATCTATTACCACAAAACTTCTTTAGCTGCAACTTCAACTCCACCAGATCAACTGGTTATATTCTATAGGTATTTTTAGATATAGGTATTTCATTCAGAATGAGTTTAAGAGAGAACTCAACTACACACTATGGTGGAAAACCTGGTAATTATTCTAGAAAACATCGATGAAATTTTGTACCATGGGTGCATCCTCTATTCTTATGATACCTTATTCATCCATAGATCATGCTTGATCTTCCACTGAATCAGTAATTTAATTAATTAGATCTATTGGGGGAGGATCTAGACATGATTTAGATAAGGAAGTTACCCCTATAAATACAATATATTCCACTTCACCTTAATGAATCGTAATACCCTTCTCTGGGAAATAAATTTTTTCATTGTCATTTTAAAGTCAATTAATATCAAGTATAATATCAAATTCAACCATTTTTATAATAACCAGGTTTGAGAATATGGTATCCCCATAAATCATAATTGTAACTTCCTAACATGTCATTGTTAGAATAAGATTCCAACTCAAAGAATTAATTGATAACTCTCCTAATAGGTTTCAAGGTAAATATATAAAGTTTTTGGAAAACATGGAAGATATAAAATAATGTGAAGAACCAAAATCAAATAAAACATTATCTAAATTTTGTTCTATCATTAAAGATACTTCCACCATGTCATTAGGAACTTCAACTTCAACTATGGTAATTTAATAAGATTAACCTTTATTTATTATCATTTTCTAAGGTAAATTCCCTTGATATTTGGGGAATTGGTTTTCATAATTTCCATTATACCTACTATTAAAGAATTGAAAATAAAAAATATCTACCTTTCCCTTTAATTGGTGATCTTGGTGTCCTTTTTCTTCATACTTGTAACAAACTCTTGTTCCCTTCCTATAATCCCTAGAGTATTTCTTTACATGGTTATAACATGTGGGAAATCCCACCCTTCCTTATTTCTTATTTTCTACATTTCTCTTCCCATGATGCTTAATCAACCTCTTTTTCTCCGAATTTCCCTTAAATGCATACATATTAGAGAACTAATTTTCTATCTTAATGGTTCTTGAGACAATATCCTCATATGATTAAAGGGTCTAAGATGCTAATTCCTTTAGAAGTTTTATATTTAACCCATAAAATAAATAATCAATCTTACTTTATGGTCTACATATATAGTCCACATCATGTCTAGATAAACTCGTAAAGTTATCCTCTTACTTGTTAATATTTTCCTCATCCTTTTGACTAATATTGAGGAATGTCATTTCCATTTTTTCTCTTTCCTTATGAGGAAAGTATTTTTAATAGAATACCTCTTTAAAAGTTCCCCATTCCATGTGGTTTATTTCATCTTACTCTTTATTGTTTTGAATTAGTGACTACCATTGATCCAAATCTTCCTTCAGGCAATAAACATCCATGATGACTTTTCCTTTACACTACTTCCCAAAGTGAGAAATATATTATCTGGGGAGTTGATCCATTGTTCATATACCAATGTATTAGTAGTTCTATTGAAATTTGGAGGTTGTTATTTCATGAAGATATCAAACATAGTTACATCATGTTATAGATCAGTAGGTCACTCTATGTGGGTGAGATTATTTTTCATAACCTAGGTCAACTTTTCTAATATAGTTATGAATATATTATCCTCAACTACAGATTCATTAACTTGTTCAGGGGGAATATTCCTGCATTGACTGTGGGTGTTTATATGGTTCTCATTCCTCTCATTAGTCTCAATTTTCTATAATGGTATACACATAATTAGCTTATTATATTGAATTTAAAAAATCTAATTCCTATTAAATTTTATAGAGTGTTCCCTATAAATCTTAAGTGTTTTTTATAACACTTTTGATATATAAGTTGGTTACTCTACATCTAGTTCTCAAGGGTTCTACTAAGCTTACTCTGATACCAACAATAACATCCCAAAATACAAAAACCAATACCTGGTAGTTATATTACGTTATTGGTACAGAATATAAGAGTTCCCATAGTATTGAACAACTTATAAAATTTTTAAGATTTGATACATACATAAATTACATTTAAAAACATAATATACAACATGAAAATATTCTAAGAACATTATTATCCCTTCCATTATATAGCTAAAAATTACACATTGTTCTCCTCTAGGTTTCTCTGGGAAAATAAAACAAATAAGGGTGATCTCAGGTTCTCATTAAAGAGTAGTATACAATGGAATCTTATATAACATAAATATAGAATAATTATTATGGAAGAATAAATGAAAATGTATCCATGATCAACTAAAACTAAGATCATTCTATATCCATGATAATAAATGAAAACATAGATAAAAGTAACAATCAATCTCATACTAATGAAATGTAGAATATTGGGCATCAAAAACATACAATAAAGGTCCTCTCCCAAGACACTTTCCTATTAAGGGAAGAGGTATACACCAAAATATAACATTTTTTGTCTCATATGACCTATAGATTCATTGAGGGGCAATATAATTCTTAGCCCCGCCTATCACCTAATTAATTCCAATGCATTTTTTATAAAAGTTATCAAGACCTTTCATACCATTTCCTAAGAAACCTCTTAGATGGATATCTCTATAATGAGAAATAAAAAAATAAAAAAATTACCCATTTAATATAATAATGTTGATTTATATGAGAACATACCTTAATCAACTTATAAGCTATTAGGTATCATCAAGGTATTATGAATTTCCCTCATAAAATAAACATAGGGTGAGGGTACTTTAAATGTGTTGAGTTATCAAGGGAAGTTAGTAATTGGGTTGTATAGTTTTTTTAGTGGGAGATCAAGGAAATTGTATGAGAAATACATTATAATGGTTCATTAATATCATTTGAATATTCCAAATCATATCCCTCAATAATATCTCTCTAGGTATGCGGTCTTAGGCCCACTAATAGTGTATCCGGGTTATGATTTATTCAATGCTCAACCAAAAATTTTTGGGGTGATTTACCCTATTTTAATCTATGTCATAGCCACATCCACTTTCCATTATCTATACAAGGATATATTTTCAATTAAATTACACACACTTTTACTTTACAAAAAACTCATGATGGTTTTTCGACCATTGAAAAGATTGAGTTTTACAACGATTTTAGTAACTCTTGAATCAAAAGAATGAGAGAGAGGTATAATAATATAGAATTTTAAATACCATAAATTTAATGAGTACTATGGAAAAAATATATGGAAATTTATTCACCACAAAAAAATAAAATAGGTGGTGAATATGACATAAATCTCAAAGAATGAAAATTGAGATGGAAACCCCGCATATAGATTGGGTAGAAATTTAATTTAAATGCTCTTGAAAGATAAGGATTAAAATAAATATTTAAATGTATTGAATAAATTAATTTCATGATATAAAATCCCAAATTTGTATTATATACATCACATAAAGGATGTTAGGTTCATAATATTGAACATGTACAAAAGATAGGAATTTGAGATGAAAATTCATTACATATTTTCATGACATCCACAAACGTAATTTAACCTCATGTATCACAAACATATATATATTAATTAATTAATTAATATAATTAATTATATTCATTTTCATTAATACTCTTCATAATTAGTCATTATTTACATGAATTTTATCAATTTTCCACATCGGTTGTAGATAGTTTTAATCATTTGTACTAGTTTCATCATAGTGGTGTCCTTATTCATTATTATTCCAAATTTAATCATTAATAGATCAATAAAAAAAATTTGTATGATTTATAATTATTCATGGTGTTCTAAATTACTTTCATTAGTGTTTTAGTCTTTATCCTTGAAGATGAAATTGATAACATGTATGTTTCGATGATTCTTGACGATTGAAGTGTGTTTTCTTAATTGATGAATTAAATATTTATATAACACATCCATAACCAAAAAAATAATTATTTACACATTTATATCATATTATACTAGTAATTATTTTCCCACAGTCATTTTGTATATAAATTCATAGTATTGTTCAAGTGGGTGGTAAAACATACCCAAACATGAACATACCCTGATTTTGAAATATTATGAGGTTGTTTTGTAGTAATATCCTTATACCAGAATAATGATTATTTTACTTAGTGTTTATTAGTGTGATATATTATAATTTAAATAAATTATAATATTAATTAATGGATATGAAAATATTACACAATTTTAATAAAATATTATCATTTTAGTATTCTTATTCTAAATGATTTAATTAATGATGTTCATTTATTGACCATATAATTAATAGGTTTTAAAAAAATTTATTCTAGAACCTTAATTATATAAAAAAAATAACATCTATCCTTTAATACCATTCTTATATACATCCTTTTAAAGTGGTGAAGGAAAAAAACATGTTGTGTCGTGGAGGCGGTAGTCCATACAACGCATAAATGACGGTTTCATTTTTCTTGAGGGAAAGGAAAAAGGTGGTTGTTGTGTATTTATAAACTAAAAAAAATTCATTATAACATAAATAATTAATTAATTATATAATATTGTGGAAAATAAATTTTAAATTTAAATATAAAAGGAAAATATGTTAGTGAAAAGATTGAACTTGTATTTAGAACTTTGGGTTTCTCTTGGAGGATTCTTAGAAAAGGAAGGGATTGGAATAATATCTTATGACCAAAAGATTATAATATTAAAATGGTATTCTAGTAGAAGGAAATAATTAATAGTTTATAGAGTAAAAAATTATAGTGTTATTTAAGGGGTGGTGAGAGGCCCCTTCAATAGGTGAAAAAGAGGTCCTTTTTCATAGAAATTAAAGTTATGTAAGTGATAGGAATGGAATTGCAAGGTTGTTTGGTGGTTTTGGTGAATTATGTAGATAAAATTTATTTGAGATATTTGGGTACGATTTTCATACCTAAAAAGGATTTCTTGAGGGTGTATGTGACCTTTTAATTATTAAAAATTTGAGATACCTCATTTACCCATTTTACCCTTATTATTCTTAATTAAAAATTAACCATGGTAATTCTTTTATTACTAAAAATATAAGATGACCCTTATTAAAAAAAATTGATGTGTTTAATCTTAATTTTTAATCCATTTAATCAAATTAAATTTATAAATATGAGAAAAGTAACTTTTAATTTAAAATATAAGATATAGGGAAAAATATTTTTATTAGAAAATGTATTTTTATATATTGAGTGTTTTTTATTCTTATTACTCGTTAATTATTAATTGAATTAGTTTTTATATGTATTTTTAAGTATTTAAACTTCATATTAGATTCATATTTTATATTATAATAATCTAACTTATTTAGATAAAAATTATATGACTCATATAATTTTAATTCTTTGAAAATATCCATTTTACTTTTATTGTGGTAATTAATATTTATACTAAGTAATTTATTTTCAATGAATAAAAATAGGATTATAATAGTTATCTAATTTAAACCAAATATATATAAATATAAATTCTATTTTATCTAATAAAATTTATATGTTTTTGGAAAAGTAATTGTAACATTTGCGCACATAAAACCCATTTTTTAGGGAAAACCCCCAAATTTTAATTTTAAGTTAATGTCATTATGATGAATTCAAAAATGATGTTATAAACTTTTAAATATACTTATTAATAAAGGCTCATTAGAGTGTGAATCATCTTATAGTTCAAGATATGGTGTTTACCTGCTATAGTAGGGTCTCGGGTATTGCATCCAACCATTAGATGTTGACCTTTGAGCTAGATGAGAATGAGGACCCATGTGAGAGTGCTTGTGCTTTACTAATACCGAGGGGACCCCATTAGGTTCCCATTGATAGACTGATTCTAAGGAGGTATGTATGGTTGTGGTTAGTGATGGTTTCATGTGTCGCCTAGAACCCAAACTGATGTGGAAGCCAGGTGGGGAATAGATGATGGTGATGGTCATGCGCATTTGGTTTCCCCTTGGGTTTTATTTTCCTTATAATGGTTTAATGATTTTTCCCTCAGGGTAGATATGAAAAGCATGGGATTATATGGATTTGATCTAGTATATGGATTGGATCATCCATTGAGTTGGATCTCTGTATGAGAATCGTAATGGATTTGGGGCTCAGATATGGTTATGGTTTCCATGGATTTGGATTTGGATGCATGAAATACCCTGATATGGATCCCAAGAGTCTTGGAGATATTGTTATGGATACCATAGATTTGGATCCTAATGTGTGAACTACCATTGGATAGGTCCATGGAGTTTTAGATATATGGTTATGGATACCATGGATTTAGAGTTGAATGCACAGACTACTATGGGATGGGTCCTCGAAGATATAGGATAAATGGATATGGATGTTGTGGATTTAGAGTCGGATTCATGGTCAGACTACCATAGGTTTCCATGGATTTGGATCCTAAATGTTTGGACTATCATAGGATAGGATCCCAGAGTCATGAGGTTACGGTTGGGGATACCATAGATTTGGATCTCTCATGTTATATGGGACGTACGTTCTTCGAGATATACTTAAAGACACCCTAGCACTAGCCGAAGCAAGTATGGTCAATTGGGGTCACAAACATAAGGATTAATGAAGGTTGTTTTTTTATTTATTTCTTGTAGTTATTTATTTTAGTTGAACATGTCACATACACATGTCACTACATATGTTGGTTAGTATAGGACTATGTTGGTGGTGACCAGCTAAATTTTGTACTCACGCCTTTCTTGGGCCACCGTTGTACTTGAGTACTTGAGAAAACTTCCACTTGATTGTAGGAAAAGGTTGGGATAAGTCCCAGGTTTGATCAAGCGATATGGGTCAAATGAGTACATGGAGACAGGATGAGGTATGTCGTGGGGATTTCATGGGTCCAAGATCTTTATTTTCTTTTATTTTGTTCTATATGTATGTTCAGCCTAATGGGAGACCATTATTGTATGACTATGCTGATCTGCATGGAATATTATTATTACTTTTCATGTTTTCTTTATCAGTATACTTTTATTTTTATTTATGTATAATGTTTGGTTATTTTATTCATTACTGTGAACTCTGATACAAGGTGTATATTCTCCCCACAATACCTTCTTAGACCCATGTTGCTAGTCAGGAACCTCTGGTATATGGGGTGGCATGCCTAAGGTCACACCAAATTCTAGTCTGGTTACTATTTAATGATTGATTTAAGAAAATACATAACAATAATGGTCTGACTTCATCTTATAAAGTTTCAAATTTATTTTTCATTTTTATATCATTCGATGATCCCTTGAGCAGCTACATACACCTACTTTGGGTCCGCTTTGGAACATTCCTCTTCATTGTCAATCAATAATATCTGTTCGTGAATCATAATCCTGCACACCAAAAAAGTGACCATCAAAATAATTCCTAGAATATTGAACTATGTTTGCTTTCCTTTGTTGATCTTGTGACCTTTAGTGCCTCTTGGAATTGGAATGGAAATTTTGGGAATGTCATATCTTTCCATAACAATAACACCTGATATGAGGTGAATTCCTATGTTTCATTTTTTCAACACTAGTTTTCTCTTAAGTTATCTAAATCCTATAATTTTTATTTGAACCCAAATAAATCTTCAACATCAGAGTTGGTGCTTGTGTTCTAGCACTAATCATGACTACTTTCTAGTTTAAATCAAGACCCAAAAAATTTGTGTCATTCTGATGTGTTGTTTTATTCTTCTAAAAAATATTTATCTATTTTTTATATCCATAATATAATTTCCCTTTTTCTATCACCCATGTGACCTTCTTTTACAATTTCATACTGAGGGTCAAGATTTTCTCCTGGTCTTTTTGTTTTATTCATAAGCTGATAACTTCCTCTTCAAGTTCTTCAATACATTTGACTTGATCTTTTACCGAGTTAGTCAAACAATCAATAACAACAGTCTATTCTTAAACTTTGAGCTTGTACTTAGCAACCTTCTCTATGTTTTTTGAATTTTAAAATTTTATCTTTTCAATTTATACCTTCATCTAAGACTTCTTTTCTTCTCATTTCTATATATAAAGTTTGGCATCATGAACCACTCTATTGGATTTCTTCTTTTTTGATCTCCAAACTTCTATCTTCTCAAGAGAAACTTCTAATTTAACCTAGAGATCAACTCTTCATTCTACATATCTTTAATCATTGTTTCAATATTCTTTTATTTTTGAATTTCCTACAAATACCACAATGGAATTTACTCTATGATCTATGAAGTATTCAATTTCTTCTACCTTAGTTTCTTCTGAACTATTATTTTCTTGTGAAAGAAAGTTCTTGGTTGTATAATTTTTCATAATAATTTCATTATCATACTCATAAATTACTTGAAACTTATTTGAACACTTTATTGAAAGATTACCAACCTTTCTTCATCAAAATCATGTGAGTGGATGTTTTCCTTTAAACATTCCTTTTCAACTTTGTTTATTTGAGGAAATGAATAACATCATCTCATTCACTTCTCATTCTTCAAGGCCATACTCTAATGTGATCTTATTCATTGCCTTGAATTCTACTTCATTAGACTTAACCTTTTATAAAACCACATTATCATTATTTCTTATCTCATGTGAAACAAGAGTACTGTGTAAGTTATACAATGTCTGGTCCTTTGGATCTTTATTCTCCAGTAAAGAGACTTTTGAACTGAACCGAGGTGGTAGTATTCTCAATATGCATTTTATAGTTTTTAAATCATCAAGTATTTCTCTAGGACGACTCATTTCCTCCTCAAAAACATTCACTTGGTCAAAAAAATCATTAACTGAAACATTATGGTGCATCCTCAGGTCCCCATACTTGTTCCAAAGAACCTGCAATTTAGCTTCTCAGACTTTTGAATCATCTTCGTAATTATTTATAATATTTTTCCACATGACATGAAATAACATACAGGACATCACCATCATATAGATTATGTTTTGTAAGGCTCCCCCTAAATCATTGATTCCTTTAGCATTAACATCCAATTCTTTTAGGTCTGCTTCTGATAAAGCTACATTGTCTATACTGGCTAAAATATCATGCATTATAGTAGTAAAAACATCCATGCCTAAGGATCAAAATTAGTTCTACACCGGATTCTTCTATGGTTGAAATTTGTTTTTATTGAATATTTTAATCCCATTATGATTAACAACTTCCATTGCTTCCATTTAGAGAGAAACATTAACTTTAACCTTTCCCTTTGATGCCAATTATTAGTACTACTAAGTTAAATACCCTAAGAGGGGGTTTGAATGAGGGTATGATTCATTTTAATATATGTATTCATTTTAATTTTTATATATATTCATTTTTTATTGTTTAAAATTCATATAACTAATAACTCTTATTCATTTTTTAAATATTATTTGAATATATACATTTTTTAATTAAATTTCACTCATTTTTAACATTCAATTCATTTAATATTATTTATTCATTAATAATGCTAATTATTTTTTACTTTTTTTATAATATTTTAATTTTTAATATTTATTTGTTTAATATTTTTTGTAATTTATTCATTTTTAATATCTTCTATAAAAATTTATTCATTAATATATTTAATATGGAAATATATTTTTATTGATAAATGTATATATATATATATATATATCAATATATAAGAATTCCTTAAATATGATTTATATAATAAAAAAATATGTATTTAAACTTAATAAGTCATATATTTAGTGAAAATGGTTTATAAAATAATTAAAAGTTAATATTAATTAAAAATATTGACTAATTAGTGATAGATGTTTAATAAAATTTTATATAAATGTCATTTTTTCAATTTTAAATTTATCAAACTTGAGTTATACACACACACACACACATTAATGTTATACATACAGATTCTTAATTATTTTAGTTTTATATAGAAACACGCATGCATGCATAGTATTTATATACTTTATTCAATTTTTAATATTCATTTTAGAATTTTATTTTTAATTTTTAATTTTTAATATATTATATTTTTAATTGATGAATTTTATTCATTTTTTATTTAATATATACTATTTATTAAATTTTAATATTTTTTAAATTTATTCATTTTTTATATTATTTATTCATTAATAATATTAAATATGTTTAAATATGTTTAAATTTATTCATTTTTTATTTTTATTCGTTTAATATTTTTTGTAATTTTATCAATTTTTAATATTTATTTATACAAGTTTTTTTATTAATATTTAATTTTTTTATGGTTGAAATTTATATAATTAATATGTATTCATCTTTATTTTAATATTTGTTAATTTTAATTTTTTTTAATAATCTATATAATTAATAACACTTATTCATTTTTTTAATATTTTTGTAATCTATTGTTTTTTTAATTATTAAATTTTACTCTTTTTAACATTCATTCATTTAATATTATTTATTCATTAATAGTATTAATTTTTTTACTTTTTAAAATTTATTCATTTAATATTATAATATTTTATTCATTTTTTATATTTATTTATACTTATTTATTCGTTAACATTTATTGTTTTTAATATGGTTGTAATGTACATAATTAATATGTATTCATTTATTATTTTTTCCCCAAGGGTGTAGCCTATTAGTTATGCCTAATTTATTTTAAACAAATTTTATCTGCACTTTTTTGAAAGCGCTGATAAAAACCTTTCTGATCTTTTAAAATCAACCCTAATAGAAACCCCACTCACTCGCACTATTCAATCTTTTTCAAAACTTGACCCCTTCCGCTGCTCCCCCTAACATTTCTTTAACAAATCGGCCCTCCAAAAACCAAACATATGTGACTCTTTATACTCTTTTTTAATAAATATTACATTATTTTATGATTTTTAGTTCTTCTTCACATTTAATTAAACTCTGAAACTCTTGATTCAAATCCCCCTTTTTATAATATTTTACAATGTATGTTGAGAAATTGTTTTTCTCGATCCAATGGATTTTCACTTTGGATCCCTACTATTCCCTATCATCTTGGTATTTTAGAATGTAGGTTTTCCTTTCACTTCAATTTGAAAAGTTGTTCTTGTGTGTGTTTGTGTGTGTGTGTGTGTGTGTTAACAAATATATAATAAAATAAATTTAATTTAAATGAATCTATATATATTTAAATATATACCTATTATATATATTACTACATTTATTAAGGATAGAGTGATTAAACTTAATTATTAGAAAACTATTTATTATGATGATATGAACTTATTTCTCAATAAAACTATAATTGTTTATTATTTTTTCATTACAACTTTTGTTTTCATTACTTCCTTGTGTGTCCAAAGTGGGTATGAATTTTTTATTATGAAATTATCCAAATTTCTTAGAAGTATCGATAACTTTCTCCTTTGATTTTGAATATTTTGTACTTCTTTAAAACATAGGCTTGATATATTTAAACACAAATATGTTTAGACACACTCATATACATAATTTTATATTTAAACTCAAATTATGATACTTTGTTTACATATCAATGTATATATACATTATATGAATAACTTGTGTGTATTTATTTATTTATTTTACAAAATTAATATTTTTATACCTAATAGGATGGATTTGAATCAAAAATGGATGGATGTTTATCGTATAACAAAGGAGTATGTGGATAGAGTTAAAGAGTTAACCATGTTTTCAATTGATCATGCATACAACCCTTCTCAAATCCATTTTATGTGTTTATGTTGTTGTTATTCAATATTAATTCATCTATAAGATTTGTTAGAATATTTTATTTTTCACAAAATAGATCAAAGATATAAATGCTAGACTAAGCATAGGGAAAAAATAAATGTATATGCTAGATGAGATGATACTATAATTTATGAATCATTTGATATGAATACTAGTGTAAATGATGATGGATATCGTATAGAAGAGATAAAAATGTTAATTTAACATGACCTTTATGATTTTCCAAAGTTTTTTGAGAAGTTAAAGGGTTTTTCAAAGAGACCATTTTATACTGGTTATACTAAAGATACAACATTGTCAGTTGTATTCAAGATATATAATTTGAAAGCTGGCAGTGGATAGAGTGACACCATCTTTACATAACTACTTGGCCTCCTGAATGATATGATACCAAAATAAAATGATCTTCTTTTTCAAACATATGATTCTAAACAAACACTGAATTCAATGGGTATGATCTTTGAAAAAATACATGTTTATACAAATGATTTTATATTTTTTTTCAATGACAATGAATCACATAGAAAAATACTTAAGTGTGGCATGGATTGATACAAGAAACATGAATCGAGTCCTTAAAAATTTTTATGTCACTTTTCTAACATTTAAAGGTTTAGAAGACTATATGCATGTTAGGAAACCACTAGAAAGTTAACATGGCATGTAGATACAATAATTAAATATGGGAAACTATATCACCCATCAGACTATCCTCAGTAGAAAAAAATGATTATGAGTATCCTGAATTTGGAAATGAGTTGAGAAACCTCTATCTTTCATTATCTATAGTTGGAATGAATCCTTTGGTATATAAAGTAGTGATCATGGTACATGGCTAGTTATGTTGGTAAATTATAACTTCCCACTATGGTTATGTATGAAGAGAAAATAAATTGTGTTG
Organism: Viscum album; assembly: GCA_963277665.1. Taxonomy (NCBI): domain Eukaryota; kingdom Viridiplantae; phylum Streptophyta; class Magnoliopsida; order Santalales; family Viscaceae; genus Viscum; species Viscum album. Next base: position 1,599,976,302 of record OY728128.1, read on the forward strand.
TCTCTTCTTATATCTGGACCAAAATAACACAGTAATGATATTGACATATATTTGGCTCCATTGATCAAACATCTAGAATTAATGTGGGATACATGTGTTATATTTTATAATTCTCATAAAATTAAATATTTCACATTGATATCCATGTTGTATGGGATGATAAATGGATTTACTATTTATGGAAAAAAATTAGGCTATAGCATTAAAGGAATGTTTGGGTGTCCCATTTGTGAATAAGGTATACACTTAGTTAGGTTGAAACATTCTTCAAAGACTGTGATTTTAGGACATCACAAATTTTTACCCCGATGACATAAATATTGATCATGGACGACATCATTTGATGGAAATAAAGAACAAGGTATAACATCATCTCCACTAATAGGCAATCAATGGTTCAAGAAAGTAAAATATATCAACATTGTTTTCAATAAACCTTCTTCAAAAAACATTATGAAATGAGGTTGGAAAAAAGATATTGGTTCTCTTTGAATTACCCTACAAGAATTTTTTGTATGTCAAAAATTTTCTTGATGTCATGCATGTAAAAAAATGTATGTGATAGTGTTATTAGAACATTACTAAATACACCAAAAAAATAAAATATGAAAATAAGGCTAGGTTGAACATGATTTATATGGGGATAAGGGAAGAGTTAGTTCCAATAAAGGGTGAAAGATAAACATTTCTTCGACTGGTAACTAACACTCAATCCAAATAATAAAATTTTCATTTTTTTAACTTTCTTAATGGTTTAAAAGTTCCATATTGGTATTTATCAAATATAAATAATGTCATGTAAAAGAATAATTTGAAGATAAAGGGTCCAAAATCACAAAAAAATTATGTTTTTATACAATATTTAATGCTTTTTCATTTAAATTCCATTCTTCATAATTTTTTTGACAAACATTAACTAGACTATGCTTCTTTCTCAAAGACATGTGCACCAAATTTATAGACCCAATCAAGTTGAAAATCAGGAATAAATAAATTATAGTAATATTATGTGAATTAGAGATATTCTTCCTAGAATAATTCTTTCATATAATTTTCCACCTGATGGTTCACTTGGTTATAGATATTAAACTACATGGTCATGTACATAATAGATAGATGTACACTATTAAATGGTATATAAATATTTTTAAAGGGTATGCCAAAATTCAAATTCATCCAAAAGGTTGTATTATAGAGATATGTATTGTTGAAAAATGTGTTGAATTATATATCGATTACATATAGGATGTTGGTAGCATTGGTCTCTCAATATCTCATCGCAATAGAAGCCTTATAGGTGAAGGTATTTTTAGAAGAGATGTTGTTACAGTTACCATTATAAAGCAAGATCAAGATCACCTTTACATTTTACATAATAGTGCATAGGTTTATCCTTATTTTCAAACCCACAAAGTAATTCTTTAACATTTGAATCCATCAAGGTATGAAATATGGAAATCAAATACACATAATAAATAATTTATAGGATGGTTTCAATATCATATTTACAAGGAGTTATCGATAAATCTGAACTTAGTTGTTGAATGACTTTGATGGCTAGTAGAAGGTCTAATGGTAAATGTATTATTTCTATACAAATGAACAATATAAATGTAGTATGATGAAAAATAGTGGATTTATTCTTATAGTGGAAGCAATGCATGTATCTAGTTTAATAACTACTACAAAATAAGACTTTAACAGTGCTGGTATTTATCAACACTAGAAAAAAGCACTGATAGATGGAATATTTATCAGCACTAAAGAAAGAATTGATAAATTTAGCCTTTTACTAGTGCTTTATTTTTAGGGCTGATAAAGGGTATCCTTTATCAACATTTTATTTTTAGTAATGATAAAGGGTAGCCTTTATTAGCGCTTTATGTTTAGCGTTGATAAAGATTTTTTTATCAGCGTTGTTTTAGCACTGATAAAGGTCTGAATAAATAAAATTGAATAATTAAATAAATTAAAAATAAAAAATGATTTTATTAAATAAAATATTAAAAAAATTATTAATTAAATAATTGTTGATAAAAATAAATAAATTGATTATATGTTATTAAATATTAAACATTTTATTAATTAGACAATTATGATAATTAATGTTAATAAATTTAATATATAGATATATATTAATGTATATAAATATGATTTATATATTATGAAATATTTATTCACTTTAAGTTAAATAGTCATATATTTATTTAATAACATTTTATAATTAAAAATTAATATGAATTAAAAATACTAACTAATTACATAGTGTATTGGACATATAATTGAATGTCATTTGATTTTTCAATTTAACAAAGATCAAATGTGTGTTATCTTGATTTTACATATACGTAATTAATACATTTTATATACAATTCACACACACAAAACTTATACATTTTTTCAATATTATTAAAGTGTACTTATTTTTAATTTATTCAATTTCACTCATTTTTAACATATATATATGCACTTAAAATTAGATATTCATTAATAATGTTGAAAATATATTTATAAAAAATATTTATAAATAAATATATTTATAAATTCACATTTATTATATTTATACAATTATATATTTATAATTATAAATTAATAAAAAAAATTAAAATTATTTATATAATTATATATATTTAAATAATTATTAAATTTATAATAAACTTAATTAAATAATTAATATATTTACAATATTTATATTTATATATATTTATTATATATATATATATGAATAATTATATAAATATATATAATGATATAAATATTATTTTTTAAAAATATTTATATAATTATAAATAATTAATTATAAAATTATAATAAATATATTTTAAAAAGGAATCTATTTACTATATTTAAATTTATATATATTTATTAATTATATATATATATACAATTTTTTTATTTATAATTATAAAAATAAAACTTTTATCAGTACTTAAGTAATAAGCACTGATAAAGGCCTCTTTATTAGCGCTTTTTTCTCGTTGATAAAGATGAGCCTTTATCAGGGCTAAACAAAGTGATGATAAAATGAATATTTATCTGTGCTAAAACTTTAGCATTGATAAATATGGATTTTATGTGCACTTTGTTTAGCGTTGATAAAGACCTACCATTTTCAGCGCTTATTTGTAAGCACTGATAAAAGTGTCTCGATCTATTTAAAAAATAACAATTTATGAGCCCTTCGCGATATCAGAACCTTTCCACAAAATCCATGCACTACCAATGCTCCTCCTCAGTGAATCAAAGCTCTAATCACACCACTCAATTGCCTCTATTTACTCGAACATCTTGTCCGACATCCGGTGTTCGGTTGTAGTTAGGATTTCTGAAGAGGGTCTCAGATTTTCTTCAACCTAGCAAGGTAGGCCATCCAATTTTCTTTATGTATTTTTTATTTTGTTTTTTATTTCTTCTTATATGATGTTGTTATTTGTGGTTTGGTGTTTGTATACTATTTTTCTTTTAGATTATGAATATAATAATTTATTTATGATCTGTTGTTTGATTGACTACTGATGTATTGGTCTTTTAAATTTTTTGTTTTGAATCAATTTTCTTCATTGTCTATTGTTGCATATAAAGAGATCACCACATCCTAAGGGCCTATGGTTACCCTTAGATTTACCATACAAGTGGACTTTAATCCAACCTATAAATGAAGTCTTCCAAACAATATCAAATATACCAGCAGGAGGAATGATGTTACAAGTAATACTAAGGCACCATGAAATAATGAAATCCTAAATGGAGCTATAACATTAGTCCTTTTAATGGGAATTGGCTTCCCATATAGTAAAAATTAGCCATGATAAAGTGAAATAAATATTGAATTGGGTTTTTTAATTTAAAAAATCATTTCTAATTCTCTAAATGAAAAGTATTATTTATTTCACATCTGCCTAAAATTTGTTATATATCTAATAAAACATTTGAAATATATGCATCCTTCTCTTAATGGAATTTGGGAAATGATATTTATTTATAGAAACACCTTGTAGGAATCCTTTAGCTACTTAGTAGAGATATTTATCAAATAGTTTGACCAAAATTAAGTGTTGTGACCATCATAAGTATAGGGTACAAATGTTCTTGAATTTTATATTCATCAAGGGATTTTTTCATAACATGGATTTCATGGGTTGTGGATTCATGTTATCTTTCACTACCAATATAAGTTTTATTCAATCCAAGGAAAATTATCATATATATAATATACTTTCAATGCATTAAATGATTCTTGAAATTGTATAGAAAAGGATGAAATAATGTAAGTTGTAACCCCGGTCGCAAGAAATAGTTTAATTTTTTTTCAATGGGATTAATTATTAATTAATATATCTTAAACAATAATATAATCATGTAATATGAAATAAGAAATTTTAACAAAAGAGGAAATTTTGTTTTATTGGTTTTGGCATATCATATCATTCTATATGGCTAATTATAATGTATTATGTGATAAAATAAACTATTTTTATATCTCAAAATAGATAATCAATTCATGTTTATTATATCGATCAATATTTGAAAATATGAGTACTATTTAAAGTGAACTTTTTCTTTTACTGTGAAGATATCATAAAATATGATAGATAATCATGGATTATCAATTTCCTTTCAGGGAACACCAGTTAGAAAAAATGATATAGATTTAAACTATATCATGGATTATGATATAATGTATATCATTAAATACATTTTGAAGAACAATATTATTTTTCTAATTATCATTTATAAACAGAATAATATAATTTATAATATGATTATAATTTTTTTCAAAATGTATTTTATGAAATTGAAATTACTTATAATTATTTTATATATAAATTTTTTATAAAGTTTTTATAATTATTTATTAATGGATTATGTAAAATTTAAAAAATACATGTCATTGATATTAATTAATAATAATATAGATTTTTGATATATATTTAATGTATTCTTATTTTGATAATGAATATCTTGTGTGTATTTATTCATATATTGTTTAAAATTAATCTTTTATGAACCCAATAGGATGGATATGAATCAAAAATTGATTCATGCTAATCATTTGACAAAAAAATATAAATATGGAGTTAAAGAGTTCATCAAGTTTACAAGAGAGCATGCAGACGACCCTTCTAAAATCCTTTGTCCATGTTTATGTTGTTGTTATTCAAGAAAAATTAGTCTGGTGGAGTTGGAAGAACATTTTATTTGTCACATAATAGATCAAAGCTATAAATATAGGACAAAAAAATGGTGAAAAACTGAATGTGGACATCGATTGGGATGATATACTATGGTTTATGAATTATTTGATATGAATACCTTTGTAAATGATGATGGAGATCGCATGGAAGAAATGACAATGGTAATTTAATATAACCTTCATTTGTCCAAAGTTATCATAGGAGTTAAATAGTTGATCCAAGAAACCATTGTATGTCAGTTGTACTAAATACACAACATTGTCAACTGTATTGAAGTTATATAGTTTGAAAGCTAGAAGTGGATGGAGTGACACCAGCTCTACCAAACTACTTGGTCTTTTGAAATATATGCTACCATAATAAAATAAACTACCATGATGAACATATGATGCTAAATAAATGTTTTGTTCAATGGTAATGATCACTAAAAAATACATGCTTGTCCAAATTATTGCATATTGTTTCGCAAGGACCATAAATCACCCATAAAATTCCCTAAGTGTGGCGTGGATTGATATGAGAAAAATGAATCAAGTCCTTAGAAATATATATGGTACTTTATAATAATTCCATGGTTCATAAGACTAGGAAACCGTGAGACAATTAACATGGCATGTAGATACAACAATTAAAGATGGAAACCTACGTCATCCAGCAGATTCTCCTTAGTGGAATAAAATTGATTACGAGTTTCCTGAATTTGGAGATGATCGAAGAAACTTTCATCTTGTGTTATCTACAAATAGAATAAATCCTTTTGGTGTATTGATTAATACTCACAGTTCATGCCTCATAATGTTGGTAAATTATAACTTTCCAACATGGTTATTCATGAAGAGAAAATTCATTATGTTGACTCTACTTATATTTGGAACAAAGAAACTCAATAATAATATTGATGTCTATTTGGATCCATTAATCAAAGATCTGAAATTGATGTGAGATACAGGTGTTATAATGTATAATGATCATAGAAGTGAATAATTCACATTGAGGTCCACATTCTATGGAATGATAAATGACTTACCTGCTTATGTAAATTTATTAGGTTATAGCGTTAAAGGAATTTTGGGGTATCCCATTTGTGAAAAACACACATACTTAATTCAATTGAAACATTCCTCAAAGACTGTGTTTTTAGGACATCAGAAATTTTTACCTTGGTGACATAAATAATGATCCTATATGATAACATTTTATGGGAATATCGAACAAGGTACAACACTATCTCTACTAACAGGAGATCAACTATAAAAAAAGTAAAAAAGATTGACACTGTTTTCAGTAAACCATTTTTGAAAAACCTTATAAAATCAGTTGGGAAGAAGCATTCAATTTTCTTTGAATTACCATATTGGAATTGTTTGTATGTTAGACATTTTCTTGTTGTCATGCATGTAGAAAAAAATGTATTTGATAGTGTTATTGGCATGTTACTAAATGTTCCTAGAAAAATGAAAGATATAATCAAGGCTAGGTTGGACTTGATTGATATAGGGATAAGGGAATAGTTGGCACTGATGAAGGGTAAAATGTGTACTTTTCTTCCTCCAGCAGCTTACACTCTATCCAGACAAGAAAATTTACAATTTTTCCTTTTCCTTACTAGTGTAAAAGTTCCACAGCGTTATTCATCAAATATCAAGAATGTCATTTCAATTAATAATTTGAAGTTACAAGAACTAAAATCACATGACTATCATGTTTTTATGTAATATTTAATATATGTTTCATTCTGCCCCAAAATTTTTGATACACATTAACTAAACTCTGCTTCTTTTTCAAAGTCATGTGCAGTAAAGATGTAGACCCAAAAAAGTTTCCCATCATGAATAAGTATATTTAAATAATATTATGTGAATTAAAGATGTTATTACCACCATAATTCTTTGATATAATGGTCCACTAGATGGTTCACTTGGTCAAATAGGTTCAACTATGTGGTCATTTCCATTATAGATGGATGTACCCCATTGAACGGTATATGAAGATTTTGAAAAGGTATGTCAGGAATTGAATTTTTTCAGAAGGTTGTATTTTATCATGATATATTATTGAAGAAGCTATTGAATTCTGTACTAATTACCTATCATATTTTGAAATCATCGGTCTCCCAAAGTTGTGTTACATAAAAAGACTTAAGGGGAAGGTATTTCCGAAAGTGATGTTGTTACAATTACCTTAACAGAGTGAGATCAATCACGTCTTTAAATATTACATAATAATGAATATGTTGATCCATACATTTAATCCCACAAATAAATTCTTAGATATTTGAATCCATCAAGGGATGAAGTATGGATATCAAATACATATAATCAATAGTTTATAGGATAGTTCAAAGATCAAATTTATAAGGAGTTATCTAAAAATATAAATTCAATTGTCGAACGATTTCAATGACTAGCCATAAGACTGAATGAAAATGTTATATCTTACATTGGTTTTATAAAAAATGGTTATAAGTTATATAAAAAATAACATAATGACTTTAGTATAATTAAAAAATGTGGTGTTAATCTTATGGCTGAAGCGATGCAGATATCTGGTTCCAGGGATAGAAATCCAATTTATGAAAATATGTAATATTTTGGTATTATCAAACAAATATACGAGTTGGATTATACAACATTTCAAGTGCCTATTTACCATTTCAAATGGGTTGAAAATATAAATGGAGTGAAAGTTGATGAAATGGGCTTTGTCAAGGTGAATTTCAGTGTGGAAGGGGAAAAAGACAATTTGTTCATGATGACATCACAATTAGTGAAAGTATTTTATATCTCTGATCCAAAAACCAATAATTGGTCGATTTTCCTACTGAAGACTAAAACAAATTTTGAGTTAGATGAAAATTCAATTGATTATGACCCTTTTATTAGGACATCATAATCATTTCATGCTAGTCCCAATGTAAATAATGTCTTATACGTTAGTGGGGACCATAAAGAGTGGATTTGGATTCTCGATAAAGGAACCAAATCCTTGAAGCCTTTATAAAAATAAAGAGGTTTCAATAAGAAGGTAAATTTTTTTTTTCAATATATTATTTTTTCCTCATAATATTATATGTTATTTACTGAATTAACATAATCTAAATTAAATGTTTGACTACTCATGTGGACAATGTCTTCTGTACATGATGATGTTACCAATCCCTCATAAGAACAAAAAATAATAATGGAAAATATTTGGAAAGATGTAAAGGTAATGTTATGATATAATTTCTCTATTTTACTAAAAAAATATATAATGGAATATTGATTTAATTTTAATTATTCCTTACAAAGTTCATTTATTTTAGAATATTTTTGTCCATGTATAGGATGAGAAACAATGTTGCCTCTTCTCAATAATAGAGGTAAACTTTACCTACTCAAAATAGAGAAAATGAAACCACAATATCTAAATAATTTAAGAAAATGATCCATAAGTCGTTTTTGATGTGTAGGAATCAGCTTCACCTCAATCTAATACACAATGTGATTGCTATGAGTCAAAGTATGTGTTTCAATTTTAAAATGATATTTTAGTAAAAAAGACAAGTGACATACTCAAAACTAAGAAAACACATTCAAATTGTTTTGAAACTTTATAAAAAATATCCATAAATCATTTGAGACATGTAGAAATCATTCATACCTCAATCCAATGCACGGTGTGACCGGTATGACTCAAAGTGTGTCTTTTTATTTAAAATTGTCCTCAATTTTAGTAAAAATACCAACTGACCTACTCAAAACTGGGAAAATGCATTCACATTGTTTAAATACTTTAAGAAAATGATTCATAATTCATTTTTTATGTGTAGGAATCATCCTCACCTCAATATGATACACAATGTGATCAGTGTGATTCAAAGTGCATGTTTCAATTTTAAAATGACATTTTAGTAAAAATGAGAAGTGACGTACTCAAAACTAAGAAAACACATTCATATTGTTTTTAAACATTAGTAAAATTATACATAAGTTATTTGAGACATTTAAGAATTATTCGCACCTTAATCTGATGCACGATGTGATCGGTATGAATCAAAGTGCCACTTTTTATTTAAAAGTTTCATCAATTTTAGTAAAATGGACAACATTCCAACTTAAAACTAAGAAAACACGTTCAGATTATTTTAATACTTTACAAAAATGATCCATAATTAATTTGTGATGTTTAATAATCATAAGAACATCAATCTGATATACGATGTGTCTGTTATGATTCAAAGTGTCTGCTATCAGTTTAAAAATGATATTTTAGTTCAAAAAGTGTCACTCACTAAAAACCGATCAAAGACACTAATATTTTCTTAATAATTTAGGGAAATGATTCACAAGTCATTTGTAATGTGTAGGAATTTTTTTTATGTCAAACTGATACATGATGTGATCATAATGATTCAAAAGTGTGTGTTTCTAGTTTAAAATGACATTTTAGTAAAAAAAAGACAACTGACGTACTCAAAACTGAGTAAACACATTCATATTGTTTTGATACTTTAGAAAAATTATCCAAAATTAGTTTGAGATGTATTGTAATCACTCTTACCTCTATCCAATGTACAGTTTGATGGGTATGACTCTAAGTGCATCTTTTTATTTAAAATTGACATTAATTTTAGTAAAATTTACAATTTATGTTAATTTAATTATTCATGTTATTAATAACATAAGAATTGTTTTTTATGTAGGTTTTTTTCTTTTTCTCTAGCAGGGGTGGTTTTTTGGAAATTACATGATTCAGGTCAAGATTAAAATATAAAGTAACATTGATGTTTTTGAATGTATGTAATAATTTGTATTTATGTAATTGTATAAACCAATGTTTGAAATGTTTATAATATAGTGTTTTTTCTTGTGCTTGTGTTATAAATTTAATTTAATTTAAATCATGTATTGGTAATTATTTTTATTGATATCTGGTGTGTTTATAGTGTCACGATGTTCTGTTACAGCACATTACAGTGGTGTTGTAGTGTGTTGTTACAACACACTATAGTATGTCCCTTTATAAGTGCTTTCAAAAGAGCTGATAAACGGTCTTTTATCAGTGATTTTATAATTATAGATAAAGGTATACTTTATTAGTTCTTCTATAATCACCGATAAAGTACACCTTTATGACTGCTTTTTCAAAACTGATAAAGGTCTCATTTATCAGTGCTTTTTTAGCGCTGATAAAGGACCCCTTTATCAGCACTTTTTCAACACTAATAAAATACTGGGTATTTTAAACTTTCTCATGTAGTAAACACTTTTATAACACTGATAAAGACCATTTCTAGCATTGTTAAAGGCATATTTTTTAGTAGTGAATGGATAATAATCTAATTTATGTGAATATTTTATAATTCAGCGTCATTGAACAAATATACGATTTGGATTATACAATATTTCAAGTGTCAATTTTTAATTTAAAATGGATTAATAATAGGAGTGTAGTTAAATTTGATGAATTGAGCTTCATTAAGGTGAATTTCAGTGTGAAAGGGTATAAGGATGAATTTTTCATAATGGAATAACAAGCAGTTCAAGTATTTTATGTCCTAGATCCTACAAATATAAATTTGTCAATTGTTATGTTGGTGACTAAAAAAATGTAGGGCTAGATGAAAATTTAATTTAGGATGATCCATTCATTGGGAGATAACAATCATTTCACAACATTCCCAATTTAGAAAGTGAATTTTATTTTAAAGAGAACAAAAAGGGTGGGATTTGGATACTCGATAGAGGATCCAAATCCCTTCAATATTTAAAGAAAAAAATGATTTTGATGAAGGGGTTAATGTTTTTTCATATATTATGCTTTATATAATAATATTATGTTATCTTTACTCTATTTACATAATCTAAATTAAATTTTTAACTAATCATGTAGATAATGACTTCTCCACAAGATGATGTTACCAATCCCGAGGAAGAACACATTATTGATGCTAAAACTAAAGAATTGTTATAAAATCAACAATATATGGATGAAAACAAACAAGAACAGTATAGCATCATAGTGATAACTAAAGTTATTAAATCAATAATAAAATTTATAAAATTTTAGGTTGGATGGAATCAACACATCTAACCTATTTATCCCAACAATTAAATGTTCATTAGTTACATTGGGATCACAACTCAAATTCTTGTGCCTATTGATACAGATATGTGGCACAATGTCATGCCTTCATTAAGAAAAATTGATTTTATGATATAATTTATCAATTTTACTAAAAATTTATATAATGAAACATTGATTTACTTTTCATTATTACTTAAAGAGTTCATTTATTGTAGATGATTTTCATGATAAATTTGTATTTATTGTTTCTGAAAAAGATCATAGAGACTTTTATAAACTTCTAACAAAGTATCATCTCAATGTTACTAAGGGGAAATCAAACCCCCACACACCATCTATGTATAAACACATTATAAACTAGGAAACATGGAAATCTTTCATTAGTCGTTGTAATGAGGAATCATTTCGAGTGCATTGTAATTGATAATATTTTATTTGAAGTTATTTATTTTATCCACTTTGATTAAAAATTGATAATTTATGAAATTATAAATGAGTGTTAAAAATAATCAGTATGAATCAAAATCAATGTACCACTTCCATAAAAAAATATGGGGAACACTTTACTTGAAAAGAAAATGGTATGTATTTTAAATCTATAGTAAAAGTTTTATATGATATAAAATAATATATGTTCATTTGTTTGTATATATATTGATGAATTAGAATCCAATGACACTTAGTATATTTAAACACCCAAGAAATATGGGAATCATTTGTAAGTATGCTATAATAGTAATTTATTATGCTTTATAATAGTATTACGTAAAAATACCTATTTATGTTTGTATGTTTTGTATATAGTTTAGACACAAGAATTTCCATAAGTTGTACTCAGATAACAACTACTTTCAGTTGTTTTGAATTATCCAGAACAATATAGTCGTTTTAGAGGTGCAAGTTTTTTAGTGTCACGTCAGGCATATTTTGAGAAGATAGATTCATAAGGAGATACAAATGATATAATAAAAGACATTCAGGCGTAAATAGATGCTTTAAATGTCATTATTGTTCAGTCTGGTTTAGTGAACCAATATATGTGAAAGGGTTAAAGCTAACCCATAGTATAACAATGATTATTACATGAAGAGACACACCTCACTAGATTTTAGGCTAGCTATTACCCTCAACCACCTTCCCTAACAAAGGTAACCAATTTTTTCATAACACTTTCTTCTAAAGTTGAATGAAACAACTACCAATAAATTTCCATTACTAAAATTATGCAGGGTAAAATTTTATGTGATTTATATCTATCAGCAGTCACTCATCACCTTTTTGTGAGGGGTATGGTGTAAAATGTACAAAGATACATACTAGATAATAAAAAACACCCAAAATATCATGTGAGAGTTAGGATTGAAGTAGATCACGAGCTAAGCACTAAATTTCCTATTCCTTTTAATGATATGGATGTTAACACGATTGATAATGCTATTGGAACTTTCATATCATGGCCATTAAATATTATAAAGATACATAGTGATAATGAGGTATTCCATTTAAAAAAATCAAATGAAAAACCTTTAATAGTTTATGAAAAAATGTTTGAAATGAGGTCTGGTATTACAAATGGAAAAAATGAAGGTGATATAGAAGGTTGGATCAAAAAAAATCTAGTGGATCAACCAAGAAATTAAAAGGACCTTATGAGAGTACCTTCACCCCACCAGTTCCACTACTAAATATATTAACATTTCAAGTTATTATGAATACAACATTAAATGATAGAAATATGTCCCATATTGAATTTTAATAATAAATATTTTTATATTTCATTACATAAATTATTGGTCTCAAGAGTGTAAATAAAATTATCAAGTTTTAATGGATGGGATTCTCAGTTGTGAATGCATACATGAGGTAAATTTTCGTAGTCTATTTATCTAAAAAATAATATATTATTTTCATTATAGTTAATAACTCTTTTTATTTTCTATGAGAATATATATTAATACTATATAAATGGAAAACCCTATAAATAAAAATTTGGAATCATTAATCCTGTTATCATTTCTATGAAAGAAGTTAATTTAAAAATAAAAGAAAATGAAAAAAAAGATAAAATAAGTGTGGAATTTGAAAAAAAAATAATAGATGCCTGAATCTTCTTGATAACAATAATGTAGGAGTAAAACTCTATAATCTAATCATATAAAATATATTTTTATTTTTTCATTAATTATTTATTTTTATTTTTTTAGGAGGCACTGGATACTCATAGCACTCAATTTGGATACCCTCGGTGTCTATTTTTTGGATCTAAATCAAGGATTTCTAAAAAATAGAACACACATAATGTTCATTGGGAATTTTTAATGCACTACAAAAAACATTTTATATATAAACATCAAATTATAAATTTTATTTTATATTTTAATGAGAATTTTTTTATAATAGGGCTATCTATAAAGATCATCTAAATTATGGTATGAGGTCGGTGACTGAACATAAGAAGCCAATGGATTTATAAAAATGGATACATATTAAGGTATATATAATAAGATTTATTTTTCAAAACATATTTCAAAATAATTTACTTATTTTGGTTAATGTTTTTGTAGTGTCAAAATAACGACAAAGATTGTGCATATTACATTTGTATATTTATGAAAATATCATATACTATAAACAAAATAGAATCTATAAATAGTTATTTCTGAATTAATTCCAATTTCAATTAAAATATTTGTTAATAATTTCTTTGTCTATATTTTCACAGTACTACTAAGATTGTCGATATTCTACATACTTAAAAGAATAAGTATATTTTTTTGGAGATGAGTGGGTAGATTACACGATGTTAGAATATTTTTCAACATCAAGTTGTGGTGGTAATTTATTATGTTTGTAATTTTGTAATATTTTAGAGATCATGATGATTTTACCACATGTCAATTCAAAAAATTATGAGACCAATGGGACTCCAAGTAAATGTTCACAATAAAAAATACATTTTAGTCTAAAATGGAATTCACATAGCCAAAACCGAGAAAATTAATAATTTCTAATTGTCTTAATGATTTAGAAAAAAGATCTATAATTCATTTATGAAATATAGGAATTGATTCCACATCAATATGATAAACATTGTGGTTTTTATGACTCAAAGTATTTGTTTTCAATATAAAAGTTTCATTTTATTCTAAACATGATTCTCCTAGAAAAAATGATAAAATGATCTCAAATTTTCTTGATGCTTTATAAAACCAATAAAAAAATAATTTGTGATGTGTAGGAAATGATTTCACATCAATCCAACAAATTATGTGGCTGGTATGACTCAAAATTCGTGTTTTCACATTAAAAAGGGACATTTTACTTTAAAACACATGTCACATATTAAAAACTAAGAAAATGAGCTTGAATTATCTTGATACATTAAGAAAATTATCCATAATTCATTTTTTATGTGTAGGAATCAATTGAACATCAATCTGAAACATGATGTGGCTAGTATAACTCAAAGAGCATGTTTTCATATTAAAAAAGTAGCATTTTACTCTAAAACATGTTTCATATAGCCAAAAATTAAAAACAAGCTTATATTTACTTGATACTTTATAAAAATGATCCATAATTTATTTTTGAAATGTAGGTATCAATTTAATATCAACATGACACCTGATGTGTCCAGTATGAATCAAAGTGTGTGTTTTCAATATAAGTGTCATTTTAGAATAAAATGAAATTAACATAGCCAAAACTAAGAAAATGAGCTTGGATTGTCTTGATACTTTATGAAAACAACAAATAATTCATTTTTTATGTGTAAGAATTAAACTCACACCAATATGGCACAATACATGGTCGGTATGACTCAAAGTGATTGTTTTCAATATAATAATGTCATTTTAGTATAAAACATGATTTAGATAATCAAAACTAAGAAAAAAACGCATTTTATCTTGATACTTTATTAAAATGATCCATAATTCATTTATGTTGTGTGGGAATTGACCACAAATCAATCCAATATATTTTGTAGCTAGTATAACTCAAAGTGAATTTTTTCAATATAATACTGTCATTTTAGCCTAAAACATGATTCAGATAGCCAAAACTGAGTAAATAGGCTTGGATTATCTTGATATTTTTGGACAATGATTTATAATTTATTTTTTATGTGTAGTAATTGACCGCACATCAAACCAACACATTATGTGGCTGGTATAACTCATTATGCTTGTTTTTTTATATAAATGTGTTATTTTATTCTAAAACATGATTCACATAGATAAAATTGAGTAAAAAATCATATTATTTTGATATTTTAGGGGGAAATTAATTAATTTTTTATGTGTAGGAATTTACCACACATCAATATGAAACATGATATAGATAGTATGACTCAAAATGCATGATTTCAATATAAAAGTGTCATTTTAGTCTAAAATATGATTTAGATGGCCAAAACTGAGAAAACAAGGTTGAATTATATTGATACTTTAAGATAATGATCCATAATTCCTTTGTGAATAATAGGAATCTTCCACACAATAATCTGACATACAACGTGGCTGGTATGACTCAAAGTACTTATTTTCAATATAAAAGTTTCATTTTAGTTTAAAACATGATTCACATATCCATAACTAAGAAATGATCTCGGATTGTATTGATACTATAGGATAACAATACATAATTCATTTTTAACATATATAAATATAACACATGTCAATATGACACATGATGTGATGGGTAAGACTCTAAGTATGTGTTTATAATAAAAAAATGTTATTTTTTTCTAAAACATGATTCACATTATAAAAACCAAGAAAATGATATCAGATTGTATTATACTTTATAGAAATGATCCATTATTCATTTTTTATGTGTAATAATCAACCATTCAATAATATAGAAAATGAAATGGATGGTATGACTCAAAGTGCTGGTTTTCAATATAAAAGAGTCATTTTACTATAAAACATGATTCACATAGGAAAAACTGATAAAAAATATGAATTATCTTGATAATTTATAAAAATTATCCATAATTCAGTTGTGACATGTTGGAATTGATCTCATATCAATCCAATAAAATATATGGCTGATATAACTCAAAGTGTGTGTTTACACATTAAAAAAGTTCTATTTTACTCTAAAACATGCATCACATAGAAAATACCTATAAAACATGATCAAATTGCCTTGATGCTTTAGTAAAAGTACCCATAACACATTTGTGACATATAGGAATTGGCCTCATGTAAATCTGACGCACGATGTGGCCGGTATAACTCAAAGTGTGTGTTTTCACATTAAAAAAATGTCATTTTCCTCTAAAACACACATCACATAGATAAAACTAAGAAAATGATCTCATATTATCTTTATACTCTATTAAAATGATTCATAATTCATTTTTTAAGTGTAGTATTTGACTGCACATCAATATGAAACATGATGTGTCCTATATGACTCAAAGAACATGATTTTACATTAAAAAGTTTCATTTTAAACTAAAACACATGCCATATAACCAAAACTTTAAAAAATAGATCTTTTTGTCTTGATACTTTAGGAAAAATGATCCATATTTCATTTTTTATGTATATTAATTGACCAAACATAAATCCAACACATGACATGGACAATATTACTCAAAGTGTTTGTTTTTAATATAAGTGTAATTTTAGTCTAAAACATAATTTACATAGCCAAAACTGAGAAAATGAGATCATATTGTCTTTATACTTTAGTAAAAATATCCATAATTCATTTTTGACATGTAGGAATTTACTACATGTCAATCATACACACAGTGTGTTCAATGTGACTCCAAGTGCTTGATGTTAATATAATAGTGCCATTTTAGTGTAAAACGTGATTCAAATAGCCAAAACTGAGAAATTGAGCTTGTATTATCTTGATACTTTATAAAAATTATTCATAATTTATTTATTATGTATAGGAATTAACCACACATCCATCTAACATATGATGTGACTGATATGAATCAAAGTGAATTTTTTCAATATAATAGTGTCTTTTTAGTCTAAAACATGATTTAGAAATACGAAACCAATAAAAAAAAGTTTGGATTATCTTGATACTTTAGGAAAATTATCTATAATTCATTTGGGACATGTAATAATTGACTGCATGTCAATCCAATACATGACATGGTCGGTATAACTCAAATTTTTTTATTTTCAATATAAAAGTGTCATTTTAGTCTAAAACATGATTCATAAAGCTAAAAGTAATAAAACAATATTTTACTATCTTTATACTTTTGGAAAATTATCTATAATTAATTTTTTACATGTAGGAATTTACCTCACATAAATCTAATAAAATGTGTGGCTGGTACAACTCAAAGTGCTTGCTTTCAATATAATAGTGTCATTGTAGTCTAAAACGTGATTCAGATATCCAAAACAAAGAAAACAAACTCGGATTTTCTTGATACTTTAGAAAAATTATCCATAATTCATTTTTGATATGTATTAATCAATTATACATCAATTCAACCCATGACATGTCCGGTATGACTCAAAGTGTTTGTTTTCAATATAAAAGTGTTATTTTATTCTAAAACATGATTCAGGTAGAAAAACATAGAAAAGGTCTAAATTTGTCTTAACACTTTGGTAAAATGATCCATAATTCATTTTTGATGTGTAAAAATTCACATCACATCAATCTGACACACGATGTGGCTAGTATGACTCAAAGTATGTGTTTTCAATATAAAAGTTTCATTTTAGTCTAAAACATGATTATCATAGACAAAACCTATAAAACGATATCAAAATTTTCTTTCTACTTTAAATGGTGAATAATTTATTTTTGACAAGTTGTGTTAGGGCCTATAGGGGCCTATATACCCTGAGAGGGGGGGGGTGAATCAGGGTATGGATATTCTTTTTCAAAATACTTTCTGCCCCACTGGATCTTGACCTCTTTATTACAAGGGTCACTTTGTCTGCACTTATGTGTATGTTATGATTAGTTAGTTTCTTCTTTATCATATGATGCTTCGAATGCAGTGTAGGGATGAGACCAGGCAGACACAGCGATTTAACTTGGTTCACCACTAAGGGCTACGTCCAAGGAGCATACGCCGACAAGTTGTCGGTTCGTACCAAATTCCACTAACTTCACTAGCTGTGGATTACAATGTTCGGGCTAGATCACTTCTATGCCCAGGCTCACTGCCTATACAAGGTTTAGGGTCAGCTCACTGCTTTCCCAAGGGTCACTCCCTATTTCTCTCTCTATGGCTCACTGCCGGTGGAGAGGATCACCTTCTTCCTCTTCCTAAGCTCACTGCTCTTGGAAGGAATCCACTCACAGTTTATAGACCTGTAGGTCTCTTCATTTGCATGAATGAATGCATCTTCTCTTGTATGTAGATGCTCTGTTGAAGTACAACTTTCACCCGTAGATGAATATCTCTTTGCACCGAAGGTATCGGGAAAACTTCCAGCTTCCACACAGTCTGAAAATCACTGCGGGAACAAAACCTTACTTGGCGCGCAAGACAACATCGGCGTGCAAGTATCGGCGCGCAAGTCACAACGGGCGCGCAAGTCCTCCTCTGACACTTGCGCGACACAAGCTTCCTCAACTCCAAACTTGCGCGACTCTGATCCCTTTACGCCCAAACCGCTATTGGTGCGCAACTGCAAACCGGCGCGCAACTTCTAACACCGGCGCACAACTTCAACCACTGGCGCGCAAGTCCCACCTGCGCGACCACACACACCACTTGCGCGACCACCACACCTGCGCAACGGGAGCTCTCGTCTTGAACTCCGGTGAGAAATGAGGAGGGGTGGTCCGGTATTTATAGGCAATCTGACCACCCTGCGCGACGGCGCGCAAGTCACCTGCGCGACCCAATCTCGTCGCGCAAGTCTTCTCTCCTTTAGACACTTGCGCGACCAACTCCCAAACTTGCGCGATCCTATTTCCTTAGCCATATTTTGATCTTCTGATCTTGAAAAACATGTGGCGCGCAAGTTTCCTGTACACCATGTTCGTGGCGCGCAAGTCCCTTTGCCAAAAACACTTTTCTTCATTTGCCGATTTTTAGGCCCAAAAATTTGGCAAACACTGGAAAACGGCGCCACCTTGTATCTGTTCTTTTGTACCGCCTCCAGATCATCCATTCCTTTTATCGACGTTCTTGAATCAAACATGAATCGTTGACCTCAGCTCTTGAACTCGACATTCCACCATGAAATCCTCTTTGTCAACAATCACAACTCAGATGTCCACTTTGTCAACAAACACAATCACCTCAAAAATGCTTCAATGATACCTTGAGGGATTTTTGCCCAACATGTTGGAATTGATTGTATATTAATATGACACATGACATGGTTTGTATGACTCAAAGTGTTTGTTTTTAATATAAAAGTTTCATTTTAGTCTAAAACAAGATTTTCATATCCAAAACCAATAAAAAAATATTTAATTATCTTAATACTTTAATATAATAATCCATAATTCATTTGGGATGTGTAGGAATCTAACACACAACAACCTTGCACATGATGCGACCGATATGAATCAAAGTGATTATTTTCAATATAAAAGTGTCATTTTAGTCTAAAACATGATTCACATAGACAAGGCTAAGAAAATGATCTCATGTTGAATTTATACTTTAAAAAAAAGATCCATAATTCATTTGGTATGTGTATGAATCAACCACACATCATTCTGACACATGATGTGACCATTATGACTTAAAGTGCATATTTTCAATATAAAAGTTTCATTTTAGTCTAAAATCTTATTCACATATCCAAAACTAATAAAACAAGCTTATATTGTCTTGATAATTTATTAAAATGATACATAATTTATTTTTGATGTGTGGGAATCGACCAAACATCAATCTGACACATAATGTGTCCAGTATTAGTTAAACTGCATGTTTTTACATTAAAAGGTGTTAGTGTACTCTAAAACATATGTCACATATCCAAAACCAATAAAAATATCATATTATTTTGATACTTTAGTAAAATGATCTATAATTCATTTTTTATGTGTTGAAATTGACCAAACTTTACTCTGACTCATTATGTGGTTGGCATGACTGAATTGTGTGTTTTCAATATATGTGTTAATTTACTCTAAAACATGTGTCACATCTCCAAAACCAAGAAAACAAGTTCATATTTTCTTTATACATTAGTAAAAGAATCTAGGATTCATTTGTGACGTCTAGGAATCAATGGCATGTCAATCCAACATACGATGTGTTTGGTGTGACTTAAAGTGCATGTTTTCAATATAAGTGTCATTTTAGTTTAAAACGCAATTCGCAATCCAAAACCAAGAAAATGAACTCAAATTATCTTTATAATTTAGGAAAATAATATATAATTCATTTTTTGATGTTTATTAATTGAATGGATGTCAATCTTACACACGATTTGGTTGACATAACTCAAAGTGCATGTTTTCAATATAATAGTGTCATTTTAGTCTAAAACGTGATTTAGATAGTCATAACTGATAAAATAAGCTTGTATTGTCTTGATATATTATGAAAATTATCTATAATTCATTTTTTATGTGTATGAATCAACCTCACATCAATCCAACACACAATATGACCAATATGACTCGAAGTACTTATTTTCAATATAAAAGAGTCATTTTAGTCTAAAACATGATTTGCATAGGAAAAACTAAGAAAAAGAGCTTGGACTGTATTCATACTTTATGGAAATGATCCATAATTCATTTTTGATATGTAGGAATTGATCTCACATCAATTCGACACACGATATGACCGATATGACTCAAAGTACATGTCTTAAATATAAAAGTGCCATTTTAGTCTAAAATGAGATTCACATAGCCAAAACTGAGAAAACAAGCTTCAATTGTCTCAAATATTTATGAAAAAGACACATAATTTATTTTTGGCATGTATGAATTGACCGCACATCAATGTAACACACGATGTGGCTGTTATGACTTAAAGTGCATGTTTTTAATATAAAAGTATCATTTTATTTTAAAACGTTCATCACATTTTCAAAACCATCAAACAAGCTTAGTTGGTTTTCAAAATTTAGAATAAAAACCCATATTTGGTAAAATTGGTCCCAGGAAGCATGAATGGAACCCATGACAGAAGGCATGAACCATGTTCAAGTCTAGTGTGAAAGTTGTACTAACTAATATTATAATTAATATAATTAATTATATTAATAACTAACAATAAAAAACAACTAATTAATATGATTCATAAATAATAATACAATTAATTTATTAATTAATAATTAATAATTATATTAAATATTATTAATTAATTATATTATTATTAATGATAATTTAAGTAATCTATTTAATTAATAAATGGAAATATCATTAATATATTCAGTAATTAACAATATAATTTATATAGATTATTAATTAAAAATGTAATTAATAATTCATAAAATAATTACTAATTAATGGTATAATTAATAATTAATGATATTATTAAAAATATGATCATTAATAATATAATTAATAATATAAGTAATAATGTCATTAATATATTTAGTAATTAACGATATAATTTATCATATGTGGATTATATAGCATTGCAATTAATATTTGTTTTTTTATGTACTGTTACTAAAATAAACATTGCTTTTATTAAATAGACACACTTTTGTATAGAGTTCAGTTGGTCATTGGAAAAATCCAGCTATAAGAGTTTTGTTTTGGTATTGGGTTGTAATTTTTTTGATTAATTATAAATATTACATCAATGTAAATATTTTATATCATATTATTTAATGAAAATTTTGAATTAAAATGATGGTTTAATGTAATATTTATATTACAATTTTGTTTAATTGTAATTTTTAAATTTTTTTCTTATGTTTGTTAATTTTTGGTTTTTTTGTGAGGGATATTGTAGTTGGTATGAGATTTATCAATGCTAACAAAAGTGTTGTCAACTTTTTAGGGAACTTAGCTTGTTAGCATTTTTTGTGCTAACAATGACCATTTTTAGTGTCCACTATGACCATTTTTATATTCCTATGACTTCACCATGTTATCTACTAGAACATATATGATCACATGATTTTGAGTGACCAAGAGACTTCTCCACCACATTGTGTCTTCCTTTGATCATGTGATTAACTTACGCGGTCATGTTGTCTTCTAAGGTTCAATTGATCGCCTGATATCCAAAGTTTTATGTGATCACCTAACCCCATCATACTCTCATGATCGTGTAACCCTTCAAGAAATACACTCCAATCCTTCTCCTTAGTCAATTTCTACTCAAAACTCCAAAAAAACTTCACACAACCTTTGTCAACATATTTTTTCAACAACTTCCAATATTGTCTACAAACACAACAATTAAAAAACACCATCAAGAGTGATTTTTTCCAAAACTTAATTTATTTATATGTTGTTTCTTTCACTTTGGTTTGACCAACCACATTTGGGGGTCTTGAGTTATTACATGTATGACTGACGTTTCATGTGTTATTGTAAGGTCCCAAATCCGAATAACTCTTCCCTTTGTCTATTTTGGGTTTTTTAGGTGTTTGGGGAAGGTTCCAAGGAGTTTTAGGAAGGAAATAGGGTATTTAAGTTGAAATTTCAACTTAAAAGTGGATTCTACTATGTGGACCCTTAGGTCATGTCATAAGTTTGGTCATTACAACATAGTGGGGATGACTACAATGTATGGTCCTTAGAATAAATATTTCAAATCCACTGCCAATTTTGGCATGGCTATACTGTGGAGCAAGTTTGTAGAATAGGCTCTTCTCTGGTGGTCGAGGGATGCGGCTTGGAGTAGCATGACTGTGGTGTAGTGTTTTGAGGAGGTTCTACCAAATTGGGGGTAGATGTGTTGTGGGTGGTAGGTTGTGTTGTAGTCCCCTTCTTGGAAAATTGGTTCTACAACATGGTGTTTTTGGTTGCACCGTAGTACCTCACCTATTTTATAGGATTTTCATCATGGATTTGTGTCGTGGATCTTGGATGTGGTTTGACCAGGAAAGTTGTGATGTGGTCCCTTACATTGTGTCATAGTCATCCCTATGTCAGATAGTTTTATTTTGGAGTCTAGGAGGTTTTGTTATAGTCTTTTAATTTCTAGTTGGACTATAAATACTGGAACCCCGATCTAAACTAGTTTTTATCCAATATTTCTCTCTCAATCCCTATTTTCTCAGAAGATTTTTTTAAATGCCTTTGGAGCCACTTTATATTATATTTTATCTATTACATCCCATGTTTGATCTATTTTGATCCTAGGTGATTTCCTACTCCTTTATTATAGTTTTTTCTCTATTTGATATCATTTCCTCCCATTTTATCTCACATTATTATGGAACTTTGTATCCATTATTCTAATAAAGTTTAATTTTTGTTTTTTAGAGAGTTACTGGAATGACAACCTTGGGATATCATAGTTTCCTTGGGGGAGAGGTGATCTAAGATTCACCTAGTTGTCTCATTCCATTTAAAGACTAAAAAAATCTTTGAGATAGGGTATTCATTACTTCTCCTTTTATATTACGTTCAATTGTAAATTTTTCATGCTTTATCTTTTTGGGTGGTGGTGGAATTAACCCTAATAATGGATAAATTGGATTAATTAAAATAATGATTTATGGTTAGTGATCACATATTCTTCCACCATGATAATGGTTTATCTCTTGATTTACTAGATAGTGTTCAATATATATATTATTATTTATCATGTTTATTATTCTTTGGATAGAATTTTTTGTTTTGATGAAATTGGTAAATAATATAAATCTAGTAATTTTTGGTTGTCTGAAGAACTTAAAGAGGCACATTAAATGAATCCTTAGATTCTTATAATTTTATTGTAATAAAATTATTCTTATGCATGTTTAATAAAATTTATGCTTCCATGTCTTAATATAATTGGATAAGTAACCTAAAGCTATATTGATTTTGTGGATAATAATAGAATTCATTTTAAATGAGAATTTTTCTTCTCAATGTTTTTTGAAAATGGATTTTATGTTAGAGATCATATTTGATAAATGTTATCTTATTATAGAAAACACCTTAGGTTACCCATATTTGTAACCTATAATAATTGAATCGGTTAATTCTAGATGGAATAAAACTAGTTGTTTGATAAAGATAAATGTTTATGGATGAGTGAGTTTATTTACTTAGGAAGGTTGAATGCCTTATGTTTATGGTCAAGTGAGCATGTTTTCATTTAAAGGTCAAATGCCTTATTTTTAGGGCCTAGTAGCCATATTAACTGTGTTGGTTGTTTACTTCCTTATGTGTTACTTTGGATGTGAGCCTTGTTATGTGATGTGATGTGATCCTAGGATGGCTGATGAGATACAAGCGGGGAGGCCTGGGTTTGTGGTAGTAGTTGACCCCCTCTGGCGGAAAGATGCATGGTGATATGAATGAGGGTGTCAATATGGAACCAAAGTTGATGTAATGGGTTGAATATGGGATTACATGTGTTTGTTATTAAATATTTTATTCTTTCTTATTAAATCTTCTTAAAGTCTATATGGCTGAGTTTCTTATTTAACTGTATTATTTTCCCCACTTCTTGTGGCAGTTGGATGTTCTTGGTTATGAATCTATTTTAAAGTAGCTTAGGATATTTCCTAGAGTACCTTAAATTATGCAATGTTAATTATTAATAAATGAATTAGCCCATGAAGTTGTGTCTTTTTGGAATGATAAAGATATTGATATTGAGGAACCATGGACTTGGTTGGATTATGACTGGAGGGCATGTAATTCACTTGGTGGTAAATGTAATGTAATTAGAATAAGGTTAATTAATGGATAATGAATTATTTAAAAAAAGTTTTAATTTTAAAAAGGAAGGAATTAATTTAATGAAAGTGTTATTAAATGTTTGTGTGCTTATAAGATATCTAGCTTTTAATGGTGGAAACCATGTGTCCTAGTTATGATAGCTATAGTTGATTCTAATACTAAGTTAATGCACATAATGTGGGTGTGAGATATATTATATCCTATATATTTTGTGATTTCACATGCTACCCTACCCTTATCGGTAGGGATACTAACACCCATTGGACTCTGGGAGGGTGTTTTCCCCAAAATTCACGTTGGCAAGGGACGGATGGATGACTACCCCCTTTGGTCCCTCTCTCTTCTCTTATTAGTATTATGTGTTGGTATGCATGGTGGTTATTTTTCCCATATATGTGTATCGAGGGATTTAATGTATTATGCTTATTCCATTCCCATGTATCTTTAGATATAGTGTCCTAGGGATTATTATAGCTATGATGTGTATGGGTTGTGATGGCTTAAGATACATTGCTCGATATATGGACTATAATGGATTAAGGTATGATACTTGATATATGGTACACAACATATGAGCTATCGTGGATCCCTAAAACTACTCATTTAATATATGTATATTTGGATGGGATTATGAGATGATTTTATTCACAAGATGTATGTTATGATACTTAACCCAAGTTTCTTTAGGCTGGATTATTTTAGAGAGATGTGACTTAGGACATACGACATTGGAGAAGAGAAAAAAACCAGTGGGGAAGTAGTAGTAGGGTACCTTATTATATTACTATAATATATGATCCCTTGTATGTGTTACTTGGTTAGATATATCCATGGTGAGGTTGGGAACTTTTTATACATGTTTAGGTGATGAGTTGGTTTCACTTTTTGTTCACTGGGCTTTAGTATTCTTCATTTATCTTTTGCATGAGAGGATCTAGGGAGGATACTACTAAGTATACATGTTATTCTTACCCTATATATATATATAAACTATTTTTCGGGTTAGTAGGAGCATATTGGAGTTCAGGATGGATATTATTATATCATGGTTGTTCATGAGTTTTTTGGGCTTTATGTTCATTGCTGAGTTAGATTTTGGTTCTTGTGGTTTTAATTTCTAGTTGTATCAATTTTGTATGACATTACATGTATGTACTTGGGTTTTCTTTATAGATATCTGAGCAGGAGTTGATTGGTGTACTTTTATTATCACTCTCTTCTACATGTTCTCTTAGAGGGTAATACCTCCCATTTGAATGTATGATACATCCTCGATGCTTGTCTCTATCCCATGGACAATTAGAGGTGGGATTCAGGTGGTAACCATTCTCCTTATCTCATTATTGGCTCAATAAGGGTACCCTTTGAGGGTAAGGGGTCATGACATAGTGGTATCAAAGGTTCGGGCTAAGGGATAGGATAGAGTTCAGAGTTAGCCTCAAGTGAGGAATGCATGGGTTGGTAGGGAAACGATGTTAATTAAGTTTAATAAGTGATGTAAAAAAGGGATACTATATGAGACATAGGTATTTTTAACCCCCTATAATCTGATATGTGAACCTTTAAGTTTACCAAGCCTACTAACTGAAGTGATATTGGTTGTGGGGTAGATACCTAGGAAAGAATCATGCATCATTATTCCTTACTCCTTTGTTTTTAATGGGTAGACTTTGTAATTAATTTAAACCTTAATTAAAATGAAATAAATTAATAAATTAATGTAAAATATTATATATTCTAGATTTAGGTGCTCTAACTATTTTTTCTTTTGCAGGTATGGATCCAGTTCAACATCCCCATTAGGTACACACAGAAGATGTTCAAAATTACATGTTAATAGATCATCATAGAGTAGAGGTCAATGATAATGAAACATGGAAGAGGAAACTTCAATAATTTTAGCATCAGAGAGTGAAAAAGTATGAGGTCTCTATTTCAAAATTAATGACAGAATACTGGTTGAAGGAGGTAGAGATAGCATTCGATTTGATATGTACTCAGAAGAATCATTGGGTTTCATTGGTGGTGGTGGGGATACGTGGGGTATAAAGTCAGTGGTGGATCTTTTTCATTAGAGATAATGAGGAATCATTGGTCTCACAAGATAAGTTCATAGACTAGTTTTGAGCTGAGTTTCTTTCTTTAACCATGAAGGTAGCTAGTTGCTGGGAGTTTTTTACCCTTCAAAAGGGGATTTCCAGCATGTGGGAGTTAAAAATCTATTTTAGGATCCTTCTCTAATATTCTTCAGACCTTTTTCCAGATGAGGAGGCTAAGATGAGGCACTTTGAGGAGTCATTTCATATAGAGATATGATTCTAGATCATCTCATTTTTGTTGTCGAATTATCTTGAGGTAATGGAGAGAGAAGATGTTATTGAGAGGATGCTGGCCAAAACTAAATAATCATGAGAGGGGAGTCTTTAAGACTCTCCATGAAGTAGAGATATGGTCTAGGGTTCCTAATTTCCTAAACATAATATCTCTTGGATATCCTATGGTAGGTCACATCCCTCATCATCTTGTTTCTCTGAGGGTGTCATCTATCATACTTATACTCAGGGATCAGATGTTTTTTTGTGGATGTTGAGTTCATCAGCAGTAAGATTGTTTGAAATTTCTAGTAAGACAGTATGTTCCAGGTGTTCCACTTTAGGTTCCTTCATTGAGGTAGTTTTAACTAAGGAAGTATCAACAGGGTTCCCGATCTTAGGATCAGCAGGGAGGATATAGGGTAGGAAAAGGATAGCCTCGAGATATCCCTCATCCTTAGAGAGTAGAGTGAATCCATGAAGGTGGTTTTCATTAGGGTAAGATAGGTCTTGGAGTAGGACATGGTCAGCTTCATGCCCTGGTGTTTCTAGTACTGGGTGATCTAGACATCATTCAAGGTACCCTTTTCTTGTTTTCTACTTGGGTGCATGCTTTATTTGAATCAAGAGCTACACACTCCTTCAAATCACCTACCCTATTCCATGATTTGGGACTTGAGGTGGAGAGGCTTCCAGTTCCCTTAGAATTGACTATGCTAGTTGGAGGTTGATCTTATTTGTATGAAGTACATAGAGACTATGATCTAGTTCTAGGGAGGTAGTGCTCTTGGGGAGACTTCCTATGTTTATAGATATAGCCAATGACATCATCTTCAGTATGAAATAGTTGTATTCGATGTGGGTTATTATATATTTCTTCAGTATGTATATTGTGTTCTATGATATTGATAAATATTTTTTCATGTTCATTGGTGATAGAGACCCTAGGATGGGTCAAAGGAGTGTTATATCCTTGTATTTCTTATTGTTCAAGCTAATGTTGAGTTATATGGAGGTTTAGCTGAGGGTGTTTCCCAAGGATGGAGGGGAATAACCTAATTTTTTTTCTGAGGAGGTTTTAGTATTACCCCATCAACATGAGATTGAGTTTGGGATTAATATACAACCATTAATTTCTATTATCTATATGTCTCCATATAATATATAACCTTATGAGTTATGAGATATGTGAGTACAAGTCGATTATCTATTATAGCAAGGTTTTTTATCAAAGTCTGACACCTTGGGTTGTGTCAGTTTTTTTCATGAATAATTTCAATGGTAGTTTAAATATTCATATTTATTATCATTTCTTGAATTAAGTGATAATGAAGAAACATTGTCCACTTTGACAAATTAATGATTTATTTGATTAGATGAAAGAATAAAGTTGGTTCTTGATGATCAATATATGTTCAGGATATCATCAGATGTGGGTAAAGGATGAGGATGTATTAAAGACCTATTATCAATGTCTATATGTTCATTATGAGTTTATTTTGATGTCTTCCAATTTGGAAAAAAACAACATCCATGTTTATGGTCTTGATGAACATAGTTTTTAGAGTGTTTCTAGATCAGTTCATGGTGGTTTTCATCGATGATAGCCTTGTGCACTCCGCATCTGAGGAAGAGTATGTAGAGAATATATGTGTCATTTCGGGAGTTATTCATCATCATAAGCTATTTAGAAAGTTGTAAAAGGGTGAGTTATGGGATCATGAAGTTAATTTATTGGTACATGTTGTGTCCCGACAAGGATTAGTTTTGGATCCATTAAATATCAAGACATACATTTGTTAGGCAGTACCCAAGATTATTATAGAATTTTAGAGTTTCCTTGGTCTTACAGGATGTTATAGGAGGTTCATAGATAATTTCTATTGGGTTGTGACTCCTATAATATCTTTAACTAGAAAGGACCAGGCGTTCTTATGTGTTGTCCAGTGTCAGGTGGATTTTGTGTATGTGAAGGAAAAGTTATTCAATACTTTAGTCATTTATTTTCCAACCGAGGGAATTTAGTTAGAGGTTTTCTATTATGCTTCACATCTTGATTTGTGTTGTGTTCTAATATATAAAATATCAATTATTTCTTAAGGGTATCAATGGTTACGTCCCCAAGAGTGTAATTATAGCACCTATGATCTCTAATTGGTAGTAATTGTGTTTTCTTTAATTTTTTTGTGAAATTACCTTATCAAATAGAATTTTGTGGTTTTTACCGATCATAAGAGCCTGATAGGTTTCTTTTACCAATGTTACTTGAACTTACAACAATGTTTGTGGATGGAATTATTAAATTATTACAAATTTTTGATTTATTATACATGAGGAAAGGTTAATGTTGTAGCTGATGCACTAAGAAGGAATTTATATAGTGATTTCATGCATAAATCTATAGATTCCTAGATAGAGATGGAGGATATATCAGTGATTCATCTTGATTGGGATAGGTTGGAGGTAGATGTTATATTTTACGGATGAAGGTGTATTCATAGGTGGTGCAGCAAGTGGAGGAGTCTCAGCTTGTGGATTCTGAGTTGGAGGTCTGGAGAGACCGAGTTGTCTTTGGTGATGCCCTTAATGGTTGGTTTGATGATGAACAACACCATGTATTATAGTGGAGGATTTTCATACATTTAGTGATATGTGATATGGTTATCTATGAGTTCCATATCTCACCCTTGTTAGTACATCCAGGCATGATAAAGATGTACCAAGCTATGAGAGGGTGGTTTTGGTGGCCTAGTTTGAAGCATGTAGTTGTGGAGTTTGTGTCTCAATGTTTAGTCTTTCAGAAGGTGATGGTTGATCATCATGTTCCCAGTGATTTTCTCTAGCCATTATAGGTTCCTTAGTGGAAGTGGTAGGATATGTTGATAGAATTCATTGCTGGATTTCCTCAAGCTCAGGGATTATTTGATTCTATATGATTGATAGTGGATTATTTGATGAAACTGTACCTCTTTATAGTAGTAAAGAAGTCAATATCATTAGAGATTTTATCAACATGATATCTAGAAAGGGTGATGAGACTCCACGGATTCTTGAGGACAATCATATTTGAATGTGGTCCTCGTTTTACCTTCAAGGTGTGGAGAGGTTTTCAACATGTATTTTTTTCTTAGTTATTCCTTAGCACTACTTTTCATCTACAAATAGATAGTTAGAAAGAGTGGGATATCCATACACTTTAATACATGTTGCATTATTATGTCTTAGATTTTATAGGTTTTTGGATGAGGTACCTACCTTTGGTTGAGTTTTATTACAAAAATATTTTCCAATCCACCATTGGTATGGAGCTATTTGAATCTTTGTACAGTTGAACTTGTTTTTATCTGTTATGTTGGACCAAGGTCATAGAGTCAGAAATTATCAAGCCATAACTGGTAAAAAAATGATAGATATGGTTCATGTAATTCATGAAAGGATGAAATTAGCACAGGATCATCATAAGTCCTATTTCGATCATAGGAGGAGGCCTCTATAGTTTGATGTTGGAGGTCATGTGTTTCTAAAGGTGACTCCTCATTGTGGGTAGAGAAGATTTAGTCATGGGAGTAAGATTTATCCTCAGTTTGTTGTTACTTTTGATGTGTGGTCTCATATTGGAGTTGTGTCATAGAAAATAGCACATCCCCCATATATGATCTTGATACATTATGTCTTCCATGTGTTTCATATCTATAAATACCTTTATGATGGTTCTCACATAATTTATTTGGGTGAGATTGACATTGACGATGATGTGGCCTTCATGGAGAGGCTTATGGAGATCCAAGACTTCCAAGAGAAGGTGTTTTATGTCATGTTAGTCCCTTGGTTTGTGTCTTATGGTGGAATAGAGGAATAGAGGATAGCACCTGGGAACATGATTCATAGATACACACTCAATACCATGAGTTTCTTGATGTTTAACTCTTCTCTTGTAGAATTTCTCTTTTAGGAATGTTTTCTCTATCTATTTTATGATATGGTTTTCTCTCAGTGTTTTTATGTGGCCTTACTCTCATTTGAGAGGTATCTTCCCTGGGAGAGTGTTTATGATCTAGTTATTAGTGTTTTGTAGTTTTTCACTTGGTTCCTCTAAGAGAGGTGGTGGGGATCCTATTATGGAGAGATCCTTGAGAGGTATCTCAAGGGGTGGGTGTTCAAATATCCCCTTTTCCTTCTTTTCTCTGTGAGGTTGGTTTTGAATTATTGAGGATAATAATAGTTTAAGAGGTATCTGATGTAAGGTTGTGGATCCCAGTATCCCTTACCTTTGTGTTTTTTAGGTATTGGAGGTTTTTGGAGAAGGTTACAAGGAGGTTAGGTAAGGGAATAAGGTAGTTAAGATGAAATCTCAACTTAACTAAGGATCATATGGCATAGAACCTTAGGTTGTTCCATAATCTAGGTCACTACGGTGTAGTTGGGCTAGCTATGGAATAGGGTCCTAGGAATGGGGATTTTAGAGCCACTTTCAATTTTGGAATGGATACGTTATGGATTGGGTCTGTGGCATAGGCCCTTCCTCGATGGTAAAGTTATATGATGTGGAGAAGATCAGTTGTGGTATAGGTATTTGAGAAGGTACTTCCAAATTGGGAGTAGTTTCATTGTGGGAGGAAGGCTACCTCATAATACCCTTATTTCCAAATAGGTTTTGTGGCATGGTGGTTTTGGATGAACCGTAGTAACTCCCTAGGTTTATAGGATCTACGCCATGGATCTACATCATAGATCTCAGATGTTGTTTGACCAGGTAGGATGTGTCATTTTCCCTTAAATTGTTTCATATTCCTCCTTGTGTCATCCAATTCTGTGGTGTGGTCTAGGATGATGTGTCATGATATTCTAATTTATAGTTGTCCTATAAATAATAGAACCCCACTTTGTACTAGTTTTTCTTCCATGTTTCAATGTTAACTTCTATATACCCATAATATCTTCTTAAAGGAATTTAAAGCCCCATTTAATTGGATTTGATCCCCAATATCTTTTGTTTTATTTCTTGTGAGTTGATATGAGTTATTTATCCTTTCTTTCAGTTTCTTCACTATTTGATCATGTTTCCTCCCATTTCTTCTTTCCATGTTATGGTGTTTGATATCCATCATTATAATGGAGTTTACTTATTGTTTCAGGTGCATTCGTGTCACGCTATCCTTGGTAGATCATAGTTTCCTTATGGGATAGGTTATAAGAGATTTGTATTGATGTTCCATTTCATTTAAAGAATACCGAAAGCTTTGAGGTAGGTGATTTTTTTCTTATCCTTTTATATTATGTGCAATAAAAAAGTTATCACGCTTTAGATTTTGTGTTGGAGGTGGAATTAACCCTAACAAGGGATAAAATATATTAATAAAAATAATTTTTTATGGTTAGCGATTACATTTTCTTCCACCGTGATAATAGTTTTCTTCTTTATTTACTAGATAGTGTACTATCTATACTATGTTGTTTATCATGTTTGTTATTCTATGGATATAATGTGTTGTTTTGATGAAATTGGTAAATAATTTAAATATTTTAATTATTTTTTGGCTAAATAACTTAAAGAGGAACATTAAATTAATCCTTAGATTCTTGTAATTTGATGGTAATCGAATAATGATTACAAATATTTAATTGAAGTTGTGCCTCCATGTGTTAATGGAATTTTTTAAGGAACCTAAATTTGTAATTATTTTTTTTGGATAATAATTAAAGTCATGTTAAATGAGAATTGTTCTTCTCATAGTTTTTTTAAACTGAATTTTATGCTAGAGAGAATGTTTAATAAATTTAATCTTTTTATAGTTGGCACCTTAGTTTACTTGTAGTTGTAACTTGTAATAGTTGAATTAGTTAATTTAATATGTAATAAAAATGGTTGGTTGATAAAGATAAATTTTTAGGGTCAAGTGATACTGTTTTATTTTGATGGTTTAATGCCTTGTGTTTAGGGATGAGTGAGCATGTTTTCATGTGAAGGTCGAATGCCTTGTTTTTAGGGCCGAGACACCCTATTGACCTTGTTGGTTAGTTTTTTCCTTTTTTGTTGCTCTAGATGTGAGCCTTTCTATGCGATGTGATGTGATACTATGATGGATAATGAGATATAGGTTGGGAGGCATGGGTTTGTGGAAACAGTTGACACCTATGATGGTGAGATGCATGGTGATATACACGAGGGTGTTGGGGATGTCATTGGAGTTGATGGAACGAGTTGAAGCCGAACTTACCCATAGTTATTCTTAAAGCTAGGATTCATTCTTATTAAATCTATTTAAAGTCTGAATGGTCAGGTTTCTTTTTGATCTGCATTCCTTTCCCTAATGATTGTGGAAGATGGATGTGCTAGTTATTCATCTCTTTTATGGTAGCTTAGGATTTTTCCTAGAGTACATGTAATTATGGGGTGATAATGATTAATAAATGACTTAACCCATGGGGTGGTGTCTTATTAAAATGATAAAGATGTTAATTTTTTGAAACTGCGAACTTGGTTGGATTATTCCTAGAGGGCATGGACGTCACTTGGTGATTAATGTAATATAATCAAAATAATATTAATTAATTTCTAATGAAAGTTTAAATATTAAAAAGGAAGGAAGTAATTTAATGAAAGTATTTTTAAATGTATGTGTGCTTATAGGATATCTAGCTCTTAGTGGATGCAGTCGGGTTTATGAGTGACTATAGCTACAGTTTAGCCTGAGACTAGGTCAATGCCCATAGTGTGGTTGTGATCTATATGATATCCTGTAATTTTGGTGGTTTTATACACTACCCCACCCTTGTTGGTAGGTCAACTAACACCCAGTTGACTCTAAGAGGGTGTTTTCCCCAACATCTAGGTTGGAAAGAGATGGATGGCTAACTACCCCCTCTAGCTCAACTCTCTTCTCTTGGTAGTAATATGTGTTGGTATGCATGGTGGTTAGTTTTCTCATATATGTCTGTAGAGGTTTGTAATGGATTATAGTTATATCACACACATATATCTCTAGATATGGTATCCTAAGGATTATTATAGGCATGAAATGTATGGTTTGTGATGTCTCAAGGAACATTATTCAGCACATGGGTTGTAATGGCTTGAGATATAATACCAAATATATGATACATGACATACAGGCTGTGGTGGATCCCAAAAACTACTCGGCTATTATAAGGATATTTGTATGGTATGATGAGATGATGTGATTCATGGGATTCATGTTATGATACTTAGCTCAATTTTCTTCAGGATATATTATTTTGGATAGATATGACTCAAGACGTATGATGGTGGGGTAGATTGGAAACCAGTGGGGAAGTGGTAGTGGGTTAACCTTGTTTTTTTACTATAATATATGATCCCTTTTATGTGTTACTTGGTGAGATATAGTCATGGTGGGGTTGATAACTTAGTATACATGTTTATGAGATGAGTTAGTTTCACTTGTTTTCCATTGATCTGTAGTATGATTTATTTATATTTTGTGCATGAGGCTTCAAGGAGGATACTACTCAGTATACCTCTTATGTTCATCCAAAGTATATATAAACTATTTTTAAGTCAGTAGGTGCAAGTTAGATATTGGGAATGAGATAATGGTTGTCTATGAGCTATTTTTTATTTGTGATAATTATTGAGTTACCTTTTGGTTCTTATAGTTTTCATTTCAAGTTCTATCATTTTTTTGTGACATTACATGTATGTACTTGAGTTTTATTTACCTATATCTAAGTAGAAGTTTATTTTTTTACTTGTGTTATATCTTTATTTTGCATATTCTCTTAGAGGATAATGTCTCCCATTTGCATGTATGGTACACTCTCGGTGCTTATCATCAACCTGTAGCCTATTGGAGGTGGGTTTCAGGTGGTCAGCATCCTCATTCTCATATTGTCAGCCCATGATGGGTACCCTTTGGGGGGTGCATGACAGTTATAGCATTGTGATTCTATTTTAATTTCCATTGAGTTGTTCTATCTAGGTAGTTATATTTTTGTGTGATTTTTTTATATAAATTATTATCGAGGATATATTCTCCCCACTATATTGTTTAAACCCTCAGTGTTAGTCGGCAACCTATTTTTTATGGAGAGGCGTGCATGAGGTCAAGTAGCATTTTGGATCAGACCTGGTGATTCGAGTCAAGGTCTTATAAAATGGTATCATAGGAGGTTTTACTTTATTTTTCATAGTAATGTGTATGGGGTAAGGTAGAAATAAGTTAGACTATGTGGAACTTAGGTAGGGGATTCATGTAAGTATATGGCCAGATCTTATGTGATAGACCTCTGAGTTACCAGTGATGGAACTATTGTTACAGTTGTGGCTTTATGGTTTCAAGTTGATCATGTATGTTGTGTTATTACAGTTTTTGATATTTGGGTGTGTTCATTCATTATGACTAGGCATATATGATCACATATCATATATATGTTGGTTGGTTTCTATGCATGGTGGACCATTTAGATTATTTGGACTTGAGCATACTTGTTGTTATATGTATATGACTGTGACTAACATGCAGGTGTGGAGAACTGAGGTTGAGTTTTGAATAGTGTTAGGAGAAATACCATAGATCGGCACATATGCAACGCCTGTTTTTAATAGTGCTAAATAGAAAGTGTTGATAAAAGGGTCGCCTTTATCAGTGCTACCTATGAATTTCCCGAAGGCTTTTGAAATTTTTATTTATTTTGGATAATCACCTTTAAAACTGGGTTAAAAGGAAACCCTTACATGTCTCATAAACCTAGTGGAACAAGTCTTGGTACATGACCCTTGAAGGCCCCAATGACCCGAATACACTAGAACTGCCACACCCCAGCAATTGTGATAATGATTCATCAATTTACCCTACCTTGCTTTGGCTTCCCAGCTAGCATTTCCCCATGCAAAGCTGCGCAGTGCTAGGTACCGATGACCGATGCCATACCCTCTCATTCTTCCAATCTAGATGGCTTGTAATGAATGATTGATTACTGATTTGAAACCTCATATGGGTTGTCGTTGTGAGGCCTGGTTTTTTAGACCAAGACCCTTTTTTTACTCATTGTTCATTTTGCATTCCACTTCACCGACCGTGATCCACGCCGAGACCCGACAACATCTCGTCGTCCCACTAAGCATCCTGCATCCCAATGGCCAGTCATCCACCCCCGACACTACTTCTCCATGCATGATCCATGCCGAGACACAAAGGCATCCCTCCATCCCATTGAGTTCCCCACATATGATGGTCATTCCTCCACCCCCAATGTAGATCGGTCGTGAAATGATGGCGTTGTGCATCCCTGAATCGACACCACACATCCACTGAAACATCCCTAGCTCCACCGCCATCAGTTTTTTGTTGCCACTAACATTGTCTGAGAAGTTCCAAAGACAACGACCACCCTGATGCTACAACAGACGCCTCGCCACTAGCATCGCCCACATCAACAAACCCTAAAAGTGTTGATAAAGATAACTTTTATCAATGCTAAAAAAAATAACTGATAAAGGTGTACCCTTTATCAATGTTATTCTTAGCACTCATAAAACCTTTTAATAAAAAATATTATTAATATATATAAAATTATCATATTTATATTCAAAAAAATAATGTTTATTTACATACATTAATTAAAAATGTATGTTTATAATTAATATAAATATGATATATTAATATATATTTTTTAATAATTCAAATATATATATAATATTTAAAAAAAATATTTATAAAATTATAAATAAATAAATATTTATTTAAATAATTATAAAATTATAATAAATATATTTTAATGATATATATATTTATTATATTTATAATTAGATCTATTTATATATTTATGGATATATATAATTATATAAATATATATAATTATATTAATATATTAATATTTATGTACAAATATTTATAAATATAATTTTTTATAATTATAATTATAAATATATTTATTTATTTATTTAAATAATTATAAAGTTATAATAAATATTTTAAATATATATATATATATATAATTATATATTTATATATTTATAATTATATACAAATATTTATAAATATATTTATTTATAATTATAATTATAAATATATTTTTTTTAAATAAGATTTATATTATAATAAGTGTAAATATATATATTTTAAAGTAATATATAAATATGAATTATATAAATTTTATAAAAAATTATTTTTATAATTTTATAAATACAAAATTATCAAATTTGTGCTAGTCAAAATGTTTAATAGTTTATTTGCATACATTGATTACAAAAATATGTATATAATTAAGATAAATTTAATATTTTAATATTTTATGTAAATAATTATATAATATATAAATGAATATATTTATTTAGATATATAGTTATATTGATATTAAATAATTTAAAATAAATGTGCTTATACAATTTTATATATGTATGTGTATGTGTGTGTATAGACATGTGTGTATGTATATGTGTGTGTGTGGGTAGATTTGTATGTGTACATATGTATGTTTGTAATTCTCATAAATATTATGAATTCACTTTTTAATATTTTTGTAATTTATTTTATTTAATTTATTCATTTATTATTATATATTCATTAATAATGTTAGAAATATATTTAATCATTTTTTAATATTTATTTATACATATCTTTACCCAAAACAGCTCAGTAGTGGATTTGGAATCAAATCCATGACTCCAAAGTTTATTATTAAAATAAAAACGTACAAAGGGGGAGAGAGAAGTGAGTCAAATCAGGCATAAATCCCACATCAAAATAAAAGAGGCCTCATGAATAATCGTTCAAGACCATCTAGATACCAAATTACTAAGAAATATTCCTCTACCATTTGGATTTTGTCCCCTTCACCAAGTATTTACACTTTGGGAAGCCTTGCATTCTTCATCCGAAGATGAATTAGATGAACCTACTGGGCTGGAACAGATCTTGAATTTCCAAGAAAGGTCCTGAAATTCCAATTTTGTATTGGATTGGAGACCATATTCAAGGTTTATAGATAGAAAATTTTTCACTACAACATAGTCATTGAAACCAAAGACATTTGGCTCCATCATGGAGAAAATAACATCGAGTTGCAAAAAATATCATTCTATCACATTCTCATTGAGGCCTTCAATATATATTTCCTCTTCCTGATCTTCTAAAATTATGATATTAGAATTTTTTGTCTGTGCAATAACACATTCCTTGTGTGAGGCCTTTCCAAAATCAATATATGAATTCTTCATAAGATCATTAAAGTATAATGGATAAGACCATTGAACACTCCCATGATCATCATCACCCCTGATTTTTTCAACCTGTATTTGAGTTATAGGAGATATATATTGTGCATCTTGTAATTGAGGCATATGTATTTTAGAATTTTGAGATATAAACATTTGGAAACCCTCATCATCAACCACTATTTTCTTACCTTTTAACAAGGTCCCTTGTGTAGCCACTTATGTATGATTAGTAAAGTCTTGTGGTATTGTTCATTTAATAGAATTAGGATTTTGGACATGTGAAACACCCTATGAGAAATCTTGAGCATCCCATGGTAGAGCACAACCATCATCATCCTACTCTAAGGGTTCAGACACTTGAGTGTGAGCATTAGAAACAATACAGGCTGTGGATTCCCAGCCCAAGTTTCTCTATTTTGAATTCTCTAGTTGAATAATTCCAACTATGATTCTTTTCCTTGATAGAAGGGGAATATCCTCATTTTTTTCCCTTTTCTACCTCCTACAGAAAGAAAATGTCCTTCCTATACAAGTTGAACATCAATATCAGCTTATACTTTGGCCTCATAATTAGAATCAGTATGATGATCATTATTAAGATTGGCTTCATAAGATTCAATAAGAACTTATTTGAAATAAAATTTACCATCGCCACTTCTAGGTATCATAGACCCAGTTACATTGGCCTTTTCCAACTCCCCATAGAAATTATTCATAGTGGCGGTGACATCAACTCCATGCCCGAGTAGCTCATTTGAGGTGAGATTTTGAGCAAGAGCAGATCCCATAACCATGGGAGGGGCATGGACTAAGGATTCATTCCCATAATTTATAGTTAAATGTTTATATTTCCTCTACCTTCACTTGTCATATAGATTCCCCTTCAAGGAGCATGTAGAGCACATAAAATCCTTGTAACATTTATCAATAGAATTCCCTATGACCTGACATTTCAAGCAAAAAATAGGTAGATGTTCATAAATAATTTTCAGGTTGAAATCATCTTCATCAGTTGAAAGAACATATTTTTCAATAATATTCGTTCCAAAATAAATTACAACAAGGAAGCTAAAATAATTCCCAAATCTAGCCTCATCCATTACCTTATCAAGCTAAATGGGGACACTGATTTCTAAATCAATATCAAAGATAATGGTGGTGAGACAAAGAATCTAGTTTAAACCAAAAACATGAACCCATAACTGGGTTTTAGTGTTCTATATTTTAAACTAATTGAACTTGGAGTCCTACTCTTGAATGAAGATCATCCCAGGCTTCAAGGAGATTGACCCAATCCCCCATGCTTTCCCCTTCAAATCATCAGAAGAAAATATAATGTGAAAAAATTGTACCCATCAGACTGAAACTGAAATCATGGAATCCCAAGACCTCTAAAATCCAATTCACTAGGTCTTCTATCTTCTAAGGCTTCAAACCCGATGGAAACATGAGATGAGAAATAATAGAAAATTTATAGATGGAAAATATCTTATTAATTTCATCCTTGTTCACAACAATGTGATCTATATTACCTTTTTTAAGGATACAATCTTGAGATCCCAACTTTAAGAAAGAAGATTTTCTTGTTAGATGGAGATCATCCTTACCCTTCAAAGACTCAACTGCTTCTAGACTCTTCCTAGGGGAAAAAGCAGTCCTCCCAAGTTCAACCTTCAAAGACTCATCCAAAGGAGGCAGATCTGGTTTTTCCAAATTCTTACCAACCAACGCCTTCCCACCAACCAGAAGATCGAAGCCAAAGAAGTTTGGGATGGCCATGGGATAGCCCTAATATCCATTTATACAAATATTTATTTACTATACATTTAATATTTTGAATATGTTTGTAATTTATATGAATAATATTTATTAATTTATATTTATTAAGATTTGACATTTAGAATATGTTTGAAATTTATATAATTAATCTATTTAAATGATTTTTTTAATAATTTTTTATTTTAAATATTTAATTATACAATTATAAATATATATAATTTTTTTAAAATGGTATTTATAAAATTTTAATAATTATATACATATATATAAAT
This sequence comes from Viscum album, assembly GCA_963277665.1. Taxonomy (NCBI): domain Eukaryota; kingdom Viridiplantae; phylum Streptophyta; class Magnoliopsida; order Santalales; family Viscaceae; genus Viscum; species Viscum album. The sequence continues at coordinate 1,600,016,911 of OY728128.1, forward strand.
AATTATAAAATTATAATAAATATATTTATTATATTTATAATTATATATTAATAAATATTTATATTTATCTTTTTATATAAGGTTGAGGATATAGGCCACTTTATTAAAAGCAAAATCAAATTACAAAAAATGAACATACAAAAAATATGGAAAGTCCACAAAAATGCATGAAATCAAGTAAATTGAGAATAAGTACTCATGCTATGGTAAAAGGTGTGACCACCCCAACCATGAGGATGTTGAACCCTTATCCAAATTTTGACCAACATCCATGGTCCACCTTCAGTATATGAGAGTCCAACATCAACATTGATCGCATTTTCAGCTTCTTCGGACACACTTTCATAGCTTTTCCCATCCTTCTCACTACTTCTGGAAACTAGAAACTCAAAAGAGTTATGTGTACTCACCTTCAAACATGATTTTTCCTTCACATCGTATACAATGTTTGATCCTGTTGAAGGTCCAAAACTCACAATTTGTTTTACTTATGTGGAAACATCTCTAGACCCAATTCCAATAGCATAAATCATTTTTTGTTTCAAAGATGACATAACAGTATCAATTGAAAAGTCCTTGCGTTTGTAACGACTCGGACCCGAACAGCCACCCGAATAGTGCTAAATGGGTCGAGTGTTATGACCTTAGGTGCACCTCCTTGAACACCAAAGGCTGCCAACTAGAAGCGAGGGTCTTATAGGTATAGTGGGGAGGCTATACCCTTTCAGAGGATAATAATAAGGGTATTGGTCTGAGTATAATAATAAAAATGCAGTGGAATAAAATACTCAGCAGACTCGAACCAGACTCGCAGAGCGGAAGCACAAACAATATAGATAAACAGCGAAAGCAGTAAATATAAACAACAATAGAGAAAATAAACACAATAGCATGCTGATAACATGTAACTACTACTAAACATTAAAGCATACATCCAAAGAAGGTCATACATATCTGAATATAAAAAGGTGTCAATGGCTAACCAACAGTAGCTACAACAAGTAAGCATGCTGATATAGAAAATAAAACAAAATAGAGTAATCCAGCTAGGTAAGACCTCAAGGTCCATACCATCTCCATGCAACAGCTAATACAACCCAGCTCCTGAAGCTGGCCTCTTTCCTGTACGTAAATCCATAAAGTCTGCACGCATCCCGAAGGGCCCGTGTAGGGTGTGAGACAAATCTCAGTAGGATACCACCCAACGATACATACCTAATATAAGTGTTTAAGAAGGCATGCATTTATAAGGAAAGCAGTAAACAGAACAATGCACAAATAAACACTAACTCCACTGGTGATCAACAGCTACCATGGAGTGTCACCTGCTTCGGCCAACACTGGAATCTTTGTCATGTAACCCGACACCATGTTCCCCCTGACACCATGTGTCTCAAGTACCGACGCCCCGAAGGCACACCCAAGAAGTAACCCGGAGTAACAGCGATATATGTCCTCAAATAAATAACCAGAGGGATAGCGATATCTGCCCTCAAATAAATAGTCATAGGGACAGCGATGTATGCCTTCAAACAAAGAAACCGGAGGGAAAATGATATCTGCCCTCAAATAACGGCAAGCCCCGTCCCCCAACCTGATATCCTCAATGCTATCCCCTAAAAGCTCCCCACCTCCCACGTGGCTTCCTATGGTAAGCACCCCCAACCAAAAGAACCTAAACTGCAACTAATGGGGGACTCTACCCACACGAGTGGTCAAAACCACCTCATCCTGGAGTATCTCTGTGTGCACACTACTCAAAGTTCAGGTGAGCGGTAATCACCAAAAATAGTACCCAAGCCACTATGTCTCGGACACCTCATGTCCCTGCAACCATGTTGCTCAAATCTGATGGCATCACCATCTTAGTAACTTGGGCCATGCCCAACCTGTGATCAGTATCACTCAAGAATATCTGGGCCATGCCCAACACAACCTAAAGGGGTCCAGTATGTTCAATTCAGCAATTTCATATATAAAAAATTTAAAGAGGACACATAAACAGGTAAAACATTCAAACAGTAGAATTTCCCTAACTCAACAGTTATCAGTCAACAGCACTGATGTCTTGAATGCCTCTAACCATTTATAGCAGGCTTAATAAATTAAACTCAACAGTTTAAAACATTAATATTGCAATTAAAACCATTTTGGCATCCCCTAGCCAAAATTATCCAATGAGAAACGACCCCTAACCTAGCCTCGCTCAAGAAAAACTGGTAACAGGTCATGCCCAAAGGTATCCCATAGGTCCAAAAATCAATTCAATATGAAATAGTAGATAAAACGGTTCCTACTCAAAATACCTGAAAACGCGCCGAAGGCTGCATCACCCAAAAGACCAAGAAAACACAAAAAGAGGTATGAACCACCTACCTGAGACTCGTATGATGGTACTCCTCCAATAGCAGCCTCCAATTTGTCATAAAATGTGGTAAATCTACAAAAGAGTCAAAACTGATCAAACCCCTGTAACTCATTCTAGAATAGAAATCAAACAAAACAGCCCAAGGGGAATTGAGGCCTTACTGAGGGGGTTCCAACGCATCAATCGGTGTTCGAATCGGGTCTCAGACGGATGATCGAAAGAAGAAACAAGGTACGAATGTCTTGGTTTGTGAAACCCGGTGGAGCTAGTGTGTTTTTGCCTCAAAATGAGGCTACTGCCCGTTTTAGTGGGAAAAAAAGGAAGTACACGGCGTGTACTTTAGGAATACATGCCATGTATATCATTTAACTATTCATTTGGCTACTAGAATTCTACTGACTTACTTTCTAGAACCATTCAACATGAGTACACGACGTGTACCTAGGGGTACACCGCGTGTACTTCGTTTTTTTCTTCCCTTCCTCTCCTGACTTACCCACACGCCATGTATATCCCTTATACATGGATAGACTACACGGTGTGTGCAGGAGGAACACGGTGTGTACTTGGTTAAACAAATTTACCCAGCCAACAGGCCTACACGCCATGTATAGCCTCCACACAGTCTCTGGTACACGGCGTGTCTATAACTACACGTCGTGTAGTAAGTAATTTTCTACACGGTCATCACACGGCATGTACTCGGCGAGCACATGGTCGATCACTCGCTTAACATATACACGGTGTGTACTTAAAGTACACGGTGTGTAGTCTAGAAATTTTCAGAAACTGCCCATTTCCTCCAGTTTCCTCAGAAACCAGTCAAAAATTCAAACAGGGTCAGAAAATTTTGACCCGTTCTAAAAACCCGGGTTCTTACAATCTTCCCACCTTAACATAGCTCATCCCCAAGCTATCAAATGAATCCCAGAGATGGCTCCAAACACACCACCCTGATTAAAGTAACCCGGACTTCCTCAGTCTCAATGGTTCCGGATAAATTCCTCAAGGGGTTCCCCACCTTAGGAATCACCTAACCTAGTCTCAACCCCACAAAACTCAAAACAAAAAAGGGTTTACTAACCTGTTTTCCTGGATGCGTAGTCCTCCCGTGACGCATCGTCACCCCTACACCCCATTGGTGCTCCTGTGTCGTTCCCGACACCCAAATTATCCCGCACCACATCGGTGTCCGCCTCTACGAGGTCCTGGTGCCTAGAACCTCAAGTAACTCACATCCTCGATGCCCTGATGCCCTCATCACCTCAAGTAACCTGCATCATCAATGCCCTGAATGCTACGTATCCCATACATATATATATATATTTAGAAATATATCACGCACCTGATATGGTGCCAATCCCACTAACTAGAATCTAGTCAGTCCACATAGATCATGTGCACCACGTGCACTCAAAACAGACATGCCTCTACAGGTCATGCCAAAAAGGAAACCTAGGAATCACGACCACACCGCGGTGTACCTATAACCGACGTCGGATCACCAGCCTGCTCCGCCTCTGGCAGCTCCACAGTGTGCACCTGTCCTGAAGCATGACTGCCTGATGCCTGAACTCCCTACAGTACTTCTCCAGTCACTAGCCACTGACCCCTCAACTGGATCTCGTTGTCTCTGTCACGTCCTCCACGTGCAGCTAAACCTCGGCTACCCTCTCCTGGTACTGAACCCGAACCAACTCCAGATGCCACTGTCTGTCCTGGTCCCTGTTTGCTGGCTATCTGAGAAGGCTACCTGCAAAACCTCTCAAGGTTCCCAACCTGTCCACATGACCGGCACTCCTTTGGAGGCCTATTGAACTGAGTCCAAACATGTCTCGGTTATCCACACTGAAAAATAATCACTGAAGAACTACCACGAGGTGGTCTAGCTGAGTCCTTGGCCTGACCGCCCTACTGGAACTCATCCCGTCCTCGCTTCCTGCTATCTAAACCATCACCTGAAGCTGTCACCCGGCCAACCTGGGGTATATCCCTCTAGTTTCCCTCCGCTATGAGAACATGGTTCACTGACTCGGAGAAGGAACCCAGCCTGAAGATGTTCACCTGGACCCGAATGGTGTGTCATAAGCCATCCTCGAAGTGCCTCACCCTTGTCGCGTCATTTCTTACCATAGCAGGTGCAAAATGTGACAGCTTAGTGAAAGTAGTTATGTAGTCCATGATGGAAATGTCTCCCTGCTAAAGACTCAATAACTCCCAAGCTCTCTCTGCTCTCAGTGTCTCCGGGTAAAAGTGCTCAAAGAACCTATCCTCAAAGTCCTTCCATGTCAGTCCCTCATGCCTACGAGCCTGAACCTGCACATCCCACTAGTGATTTGTCAGTCCTCTTAGTATGTATGTTGCTAGCTTGACCCTCCACCTTGGAGGCATCTCGAGCTGCTCAAATCTCATCTTCATGCTCTTGATATAGTTCTCAACCGCCTGTGGACCACCCTCACCCTGAAAAAGTAGTGGGTGCTGTGACTGGAACTCCCACGTTAGATATGCCATAGATGGCTCTATACCCTACGTGCCTCTATCGATCCCCTTCAAGACACGTACCAGGCTAGCTTGAAGCTACTCATCGATCCATGGCCCAAATGATGCCAAACCCTGTTGTTGTCCTGCCTGTACTGAATCATGGACCTGATCCTATCCTTGAGCCTGTACCTACGGCTCATGATCTTCCTGTACCGAATCCTGAACCTGATCCTACACCTGCAGCATTGTATCCTCACTTTCCTAACGCTCCATCGAGATGTGTAGGTGGAACCCGCTGAATACCATAAATGTTCATACATCCCATATATACATATATCAATATATATTCAATGCAGATAAGAAAGCAGTGGAAGGAAGTGCATAACTACTACCCTTACTCTCCCTCACTGCAACCCATGCCCCAGGGCATCCAGGCCTCATGGCCTCCTTATCCGCCCTTAACAGAGCCAAGTATCAAAAGTAACTCAGGCCATGCCCATCCTGACAACCAACGTTGACTCAATCGATGACCGATTCATCCAATCTTGGTGATCAAAATCACCTCAACCGATAGTACCTGCCTGCTCTATCCTGGCATATGCAATTATACAAAAATAAATCATGTCATACACATTGAAACAATAAGAAATTATATCTGGAATTTTACCTTTTTACATTTCAAGCATATAAAGCATGGAAATTGGTTTTTTATTCACATGGAATTATCACTTCACAAAGCATATGTGCAGTGATGAAATTGAAATACCCTAAAAATGTGCCTATCAAAAGTCAAGCAAACAAACCTTTCCATACCGGGATAAGGTCCAATTATCCCTTACCGCACCATGTCAAGGGTCACATATCACAATCAATAACCTCACACACCAAGTGAGCCACCGAGGTGGAAATCATATAAACTGTAATCTAAGCAAAAAATAAAATAGAAATTCCCACCCAAGGTAACTTGGTTAATCCCTCGTACCTGGGGCTGCAGGCACCCAAAAACAAGCTAGAAACCCAGTTCCAGTAACAACCTATCTCCAGTCTACCATATCCCAAATAGTAAAACTAGCAGAAATAAAAAAGAGAAGTCTCAATCTCATTAGTATCCAGTAAAACACTGCTACTAAATCCCTGTCAAGAACTCCTCTGATACCACTTTGTAATGACCCGGACCCAAACATCCACCCGAATAGTGCTAAACGGGTCGGGTGTTACGACCTTAGGCGCACCTCCCTGAACACCAAAGGCTGTCAACTAGTAGCGAGGGTCTTATAGGTATATTGGGGAGGCTATACCCTCTCCGAGGATAATAATAAGGGTACAGGTCTGAGTATAATAATAAAAATGCAGCGGAATAAAAGACTCAGCAGACTCGAACCAGACCCACAGAGCGGAAGCACAAACAATATAGATAAACAGCGGAAGTAGTAAATATAAACAGCAACAGTGGAAATAAATACAACAGCATGCTGATAACATGTATCTACTACTGAACATTAAAGCATGCATCCAAAGAAGGTCATACATATCTGAATATAAAAAGGCGACAATGTCTAACCAACAGTAGCTACAACAAGTAAGCATGATGATACATAAAAGAAAACAAAACAAAGTAATTCTAGCTAGGTAAGACCTCAAGGTTCATACCACCTCCATGAAACAGCTAATACAACCCATCTCCTGAAGCTGGACTCTTTCATGCACGTAAATCCATAAATTTTGCACGCATCCCGAAGGGCCCGTGTAGGGTGTGAGACAAATCTCAATAGGATGCCACCCAACAGTGTGTACCTAATAAATGTTTAAGTAGGCATGCATTTATAAGGAAAGCAGTAAACAGAACAATGCACAAATAAAAACTAACTCCACTGGTGTCCAGCAGCCACCATGGAGTGTCACCTGCTTTGGCCAACGCTGAAATCTCTGTCATGTAACATGGCACCATTATCCCCCTGACACCATGTGTCTCAAGTACCGATGTCCCAAAGGCACGCCCAAGAAGTAACCAGGAGAAACAGCGATGCATGTCCTCAAATAAATAACCATAGGGATAGTGATGTCTGCCCTCAAATAAATAGCCAGAGGGACAACGATGTCGGCTCTCAAACAAAGTATCCTAAGGGACAGCGATATCTACCCTCAAATAATGGAGAGCCTCATCCCCCAACCCGATAGCCTCAATGTTATCCCCTGAAGGCTCCTCACCTCCCATGTGGCTTCATACAACAAGCACCCCCAACCAAAAGAACCTAAATCGCAACTAACGGGGGCCTCTACCCACATGATTGGTCAAAACCACCTCATCACGGAGTATCTCTGTGTACACACTACTCAAAGTCTGGGTGAGCGGTTATCACCAAAAATAGTACCCAAGACACAATGTCTCTGATACCTCGTGTCCCTGCGACCATGACACTCAAATCTGATGGCATCGCCATCCTAATAACCCGGTCCATGCCCAACCTGTGATCCGCATCACTCAAGAATATCTGGGCCATGCCCAACACAACCTAAAGGGGTCCAGCATGTTCATTTCAGCAAATTCACATATAACAAATTTAAACAGGACACATAAATAGGAAAAACATTCAAATAGTAGAATTTCCCCAACCCAATGGTTATCAATCAATAGCACCGAGGTCTTGAATTCCTCTAACCATTTACAGTAGTCTTAATAAATTAAACTCAACAGTTTAAAACATTAATATTGCAATTTAAACAATTTTGGAATCCCCTGGCCAAAATTCCCCGATGAGCAATGGTCCCTCACCCAGCCCCGCTCAAGTAAAACTGGTAATAGGGTATTCCCAAAGGCATCTCATAGGTCCAACAATCAATTAAATATAAAGCAGTAGATAAAACAGTTCCTGCTCAAAATACCTGAAAACGCGCTGAAGGCTCCATCACCCAAAAGACCACGAAAACACAAAAGGAGGTATGCACCACCTACCTGAGACTCGTACGATGGTACTCCTCCGGTAACAGCCTCTAATTTGGCCTAAAATGTGGTAAATATATAAAAGAGTCAAAACTTCTCAAACCCCTATAACTCGTTCTAGAACAGAAATCTAACAAAACGGCCCAAGGGGAATCTAGGCCTTACGGAGGGGGTTCTAACGCATCAATCAATGTTCGAATCCGGTCTCGGACGGACGATCGAAAGAAGAAACAAGGTCTAGCCAGCTTGGTTCATGAAACCTGGTGGAGCTAATGTGTTTCTGCCTCAAAACGAGGCTACTGCCTATTTTAGTGGAAAAAATAAAGTACACGGCGTGTAATTTAGGACTACACGTCGTGTATATCATTTAACTATTCATTTGGCTGCTAGAATTCTGTCGACTTACTTTCCAGAACCTACCAACATGAGTACACGGCGTGTACCTAGGGGTACATGGCGTGTACTTAGTTTTTTCTTCCCTTCCTCTCCTGACTTACCCACACGCCATGTATATCCCTTATACATGGCTATAGTACACAGTGTGTCTAGGAGGAACACGACGTGTACTTGGTTAAACAAATTTACCTGGCCAACAGGCCTACATGCCATGTATGGCCTCCACATGGTCTCTGGTACACGGCGTGTCTATAACTACACACTGTGTGGTAAGAAATTTTCTACACGGTCATCACACGGCATGTACTCGGCGAGCACACGGTTGGTCACTCTCTTAACATATACATGGCATGTACTTAAAGTACACGGCATGTAGTCTAGAAATTTCCAAAAACTGCCCATTTCCTCTAGTTTCCTCAAAAACTAGACAAAAATTCAAATAGGGTCGAAAAATTTTGACATGTTCTAAAAACCCAGGTTCTTACAGCCTTGATCAATTTAAGAGACCAAACTTGGTTCCTACAAGGTTTTTGGTTCACTACAACCAGTACCCACCTTTCCTTTGGTGCTAGAAAAATCATCCCCATAAGCAGTTGATGAAGATAAATTTCATTCCAAAAGATCCTTTAATGTATTGAGGACATAATAATGAGGATTTCCTAGCTTATTTCCACTGTCAAAACCCCTAGAAAGGTCTTTTTAATATCTTAAAATATATAGGTCAATCTTCTTTTGAGAAATAGGAGGAGCACTAACATCACTACCATGAGGGACTATTATCCATTTTTTGAATTTTTACACTATCCACATATTGTCCACCATCATTAAAAGTCTTCAAATCCACTTTATTATAAAGGGAAAAAGAAGAACAAACCTTTGAAGCATAGTGAGGAAAAGTAGTGTATGAGGACCTCTTTGAGGAATCAGAGTCAATAGATTGTACTTGGAGCATTGACAGCTCCTGATTTCTTTTGACAGTGTAGAGTTTCATTTAGCATATTTAACCTACATATTTGAGAAATGGGTCCTTTTGAGTGTAGTTTTATCTAAATTAGCAGCCTCAATTTTCAATTTTCCTTTGTGTACTTTGGAAGAAATCATCTTATGTTTCTGAAACATATTAAAATCAACATTGGATTAAGCCGGGAGTTCCCTATCAGCATGAAATTCATCAAAATATTCCTCATCATGTTCCTTGGAATGTTCATCCACTAAAAATTTGTACAATATGTCTTTAAAAGAAACAACAGAGATAGGAAAGTACTCCTCATCAATCAAATCATCCAAAATAACTTTGGTCTTAGGAGGTTCCTCCAACATATCATCAACTTGATGGAGGGAGGAAATCACAATACTAGATTTTACAGCACAAAAAACTCTTTGAATTAAGACATCAGAATCAATTCATGGTGCTCCCTATAAGGAATAATTAACATTCATATGAGTTTTCTCCAGTGTAGGAGAATCAGCAGAAGAAGGTTGTTCATCAAGGCACTGGGAAGTCCCATCACTTTTCTTTCCTCGACAATGAGGAAGATCGTGACCTTTAAAATTCCAATTGGAAAAAACTAATTCACCTCTACACAAATATTTCAAGTGACCAATTATGCCGAAAGACTCACAAAAGGGTGGGATCTTTTCATAATCAATTTTAAGGCAACCTCATTATGTGGCATTGATAGCACCACTCTATCGATAAGTATAGATCTTAAATCAGTTTCTACCAATACTCAAGCATAATGATTGAAACTCGCCATTTCACTAGATTTGTTCATCCTTATTAGGATTCTAGTTGTAGAAGAAATATCAAACAGAATTTATGTGTTCCAAAGAACCTAATTCAAGCCATAAATGTTAACCCAAACCTGAGAACAAGTTTCCTTGAAGTTATTTAAATTAAAATTCAATTTTTAATTATGATTTCTCAATGTTCCAGACCTCAAATTAATTGAGACTGAACTCCAAGATCTTCCCTTCAATTCCACAAAAGGGAAAAAGACATGAAAGAAACCCCGACCAAGTGAAACACATTTAAAATCTGAAAAACCTAAAACTAATAATAATCGAGATACAAGGTTAATAACCTTCCAGGGTTTCATACCTTTTTCCAAAGAGATGCGGGCGATGAAAGAATGCCTACATAGCTCTATCTTCTAAAAAATATATAAAAATATTTATAAATATATACATATATTTATAATAATATATAAATATTTTAAAATATATTTATTTATAATTATAATTAAATATATATTTATTTAAATAATTATAAAATTATAATAAATATATTTAAATAATAAATATATTTAAATAATAAATATATTTATTGAATTTATAATAATATTTATATATATATATATAAATATAAAGATATATAATTATACAAATATATATAATTATAAATAAATGTATATATTATTAAAATTTGATCTTTATCGGTGTTTTTTTTAGTACTAATAAAGCCTAGTTTTATTAATGCTTTCTATTTAAGCACTGATAAAACTGCTATTTATCAACGCTTTTTTGAAAGCTCTGTTAAAAGCCTTATGGGTTCTTATAAAAAGAACCCTAACAGATTCATCTCCTCTGTACCTCTTCAAGATCTTGAGGAACCATAGTGTTGCTGCTGATGTTGCTTCCACTCTCGCAGATCCCCCACCGTCGTCATCTTCTTTGTCAACAAACATATCCTCTCCAAATCTAAGGTATGTGTTTTTATTTTGTTAGTCTCTAGATATGTGCTTTGATTTGAAACCCTCATATCGTTGCCCTGATTTCCAGCCCTTTCGATGTCTGGCGGTTCTGATCATGTTTTCCTCAGCTGATGAACGATGAGCAACAAGTAACGATTGAGACCCCCTTCCCTCATTTTCTCACCGACTGCCTTGTGTGAGCCTTTTCCTCACATTTTGACAGATGAACGGACACCCTACCCTCCCTCCCTTGCTACCAGTCACTCGCCCCTATCCTCACATGAGCCTTATCTTGCTTTATGTCAGTCGTCCACCAACTGATGACCAGACCCCCCTCTCATCCCTCCCATATTATCGGTCAGTTGATGACTGACGACAGGAGCCCCTCTCATCCCTCCCTTATTGTCATCCGACCACTGACAGAAGGCCAGACCCCCATCTTCTCCTTCTGTTTCTACTGGTCAGCCACCTAGTTGTAGGGTTTTTTTATAATTATTTTAACATTTTATTTTTTTATTTTTATTAATTTTTTTCTTGAATTTTCAAAAATTATCTCTGTGTGGATTGAAATTTGATATTTATCCATGGGTAATTAGAGTTTTTTTTATAATAAATTTTTATCCATGCAATTTGAGATTTTTTCTTGTGGGTAATTATAATTTGATAATTGTAATTTAATAATTTTATGTATATTAGTAATTCAAATATATATATAATGTTTTTTAAAAAAGTATTTATAAAATTATAAATATATATATATATATACTTAAATAATAAATATGTTTATTATATTTATAATTATATATACTTATATATTAATAAATATATAGAATTATATATATATAATTATAAAATTATAATAAATATATTTAAATAATAATTATATTTATTTCAATAATTATTATGAATTAATTGCTACATAATATCACTTAATTACTATTTATTAATAATATTTATTAATTAATTCATAATTAATTAGTAAATATGGACAATAATTTGTAATTTCCTAATAATTAGTCTCAGTAATTTAATAATTATTATAGATTAATTAATTAATATTTAATATCACTTAGTAATTGGAAAGTATTAGTTAATATTAAAATCTATTAATTAATTACTAATAAATAAATAAATATTAATAATAATACTTCATTAATTAATAAATAGTGTTAATAATTTAATAATTAATTTGGATTAATTAATATTTGATATTAGTTAGTGGTTGATAATTACAAGTTACTATTAAATCTTGTTAATTAATTACTAAATAATTAATAAATATGATTGAAAATTTGTAATTAATTAATAAGTACTCTTAATTAGTAATTTCAAAATTATTATGGATTAATTAATATCAAATATCACTTAGTATATGATTATTACTAGTTATTTTTAATATTTTTTAATTAATTATTATTTAATTAATAATCATGAATAATAATTTTTAATTAATAGTAATTAGTACTTATTTACTAAAAATAATCAATATTTATTGTTAGATAATTTATTAAAATATAAATAATTAATTTTTAGTAATAATTTATTATTCATAGATATTATTATCTAATAATTAATAATAATTAGTAATCATAGTTCATAATTAATTATTATTATTAAGATAATTAAAAATTATTATAATTATTGAAATTAATAATAATTTGTCTTAATTAGTAATTTATTATTTTTTAAAAATTAGTTACTAATTAATATCACATTTGTTAACAATAATTATAACTTATTATTAATATTTATCAATTAATTACTAACTAATATCACTAATTTTCGTTTCCTTTTCGAACACTCCTTAAAATATGTGTCAAAAAGATGAGTGGTATCTATATTTATAAATGTAATGGGATGAGTGGTGTTTATATTTATAAATGAAAACATGTATAAGGAAAAATGGGTGGTATCTATATTTATATGATCATATTAAGTTCCAGAGACCTCATAGATATACAAAATATCACCTCCTGTATAATATATATTGATAATAACACCATAGAAAGGGCATGTCACTAACTTTGTCCAGCCCATAGGATATCAATCATGACCCCATCCTAAGAACATTTATATTTAAAGAGACAATTGACATCCTCATTAGTTTCATCTCCCTAATAGTTATTAATGTATTTTATTGCTTGAGAGTCATCATCCATCTCTTTTGGACACGCACCTATGTTTCTTGAACTACCTTGAGTAGTAATCATCCCATACTAGTTATTATTGATCATTGTGGATGAATTAAAAGGATAATACCAACCACCAATGGAGTAATTCATTTCTTAAATTCAATTACTCATTTCTTTCAAAGAAGGCTGAAGTTATTTGAAACATTCAAATATTAGGTTTCCCTTATTTGAAAGGCCCCTTTTGTGTATTTATTTATTTTGTTAAATATTAATATTACTGAATCAAATAGTATGGATATGAATCAAAAATGTATGGATGTCAATAATATGAAAAAGGAGTATGAAGATGGGGTGAAAGAGTTCATCAAGTTTTCAAAAGATCATGCATATAACTCTTCTAAAATCCTTTACCTGTGTTTATGTTATTGTTATTCAAGAATAATTTGTCCAGAGGAGTTATAAGAACACTTGATCTGTTATGGAATAGATCAAAGTTATAAATGCCCAATTAAACATGGGAAAAAGTGGATGTAGCTAGTGACTAGGATAACATTTCATTTTATGGATCACCTGATATGATTGCAAGTGTGGATAATGAATAAGACCATATCAAGGATGTGATTATAGGTGTGATTGATGATGATGGTCATATTGAGGAATAGTTAAAGATGAACTTTGTGATTATCAAAATTGTTTAAGAAGTTAAAGAGTTGCGCAAAGATGTCATTGTATGCTGGTTGTGCTAAATATTCTGCATTGTTAGTCGTACTAAATTTGTATAAATTAAAATATGGAAACAGGTGGAGTGGCACCAGTTTTACTAAACTACTTGTTCTCTTGAATGATATGCTCCTATAAGATAATGAGCTTCTTAGCCGAACATATGATTCTAAATGAATGCTACGTTCAATGGGTATGATATCTAAAAGAATACATTTCTGTCCAAATGATTGTATATTATTTCACAAGGACCAAAAATTACTTAAAGAAAGCCCAAATTTTGGTACTTCTTGATAAAAGAAAGATGAATTGGGTCCTATAAAAGTTTTATAGTACTTTCCAATCATCCCAAGGTTTAGGTTCCTATATGAAAATGAGGAGACTGTACGACAATTGACATAGCATGAAGATACAATAAATAAATATGGGAAACTTCGTCACCCGATAGACTCTCCTCAGTGGAAGATAATTGATCACGGGTATCCTAAGTTTGGAAATGAGTTGAGAAACCTTCATCTTGTATTTTCTACAGATGGAGTGAATCCTTTTGGTTTTCAAAACAAAACTCATAGTACATGGCTGGTTATGTTGTTAAATTATAACTTTCCATTGTGGTTATAATTGCTCAAATGGCCCAAAGGCCTTATTTTTATTTTATTTTAGATAATCCACATTTTAAGGGTTGAAGGGGAACCCTTACATAACCTATAGGCCCAAGGAACAAGGCTCATACATGACCCAATACATGACCTTAAAGGCCCAAGACCTGAAACACTTGAAACAGTCCCTCCCTGGTATTTGTATCTTGAAGGTGCCTAGCTCCCCACCTCACATGGCTGATCGACTAGAATTACCTCGTGCAGAGTTTCATGGTGCCTAGTCCTGATTTCAGTTGTCATACCATCTCATTCTGCTAATCCAGTTAGCTCTACTCTGGTGGTTTCTATTTTTGCTCTGAATCCTTATCTAGGCCTGCTCCTATGTGGTGTTCCCTTCTTTGATCTTTTTATATGGCTCGAAAGCCTTATGGCCTGAAAACAAAATACATTATATCATATATGATTATATCGGGACCAAAATAATTGGGTTATGATAGTGTTGTTTATTTGGATCTATTTATCGAAGATTTTTAATTATTGTGGGATTCAGGTGTTACGTTTTATGATTCTTACAGAAATAAAGATTTCTCATTGAGAGTCATGTTATATGGGATAATAAATGAATTTCCTGCTTATGGAAATTTATTAGGATATAGTATTAAATAAACTTAGGGGTTTCTAATTTGTGAACAAGTTACATGGTCAGTTAGGTTGAAACATTCATCGAAGACTATGTTTTTAGGACATCACAGATTTCTACCCTGAGGACATAAGTACCGATCTTAGACGATATCATTTGATGGGAGTTTAGAAGAACATACAACATCATCTCCACTAACAGGTGATCAACTATTTTATAAGGTAAAATATATGGTCACTGTTTTTGATAAAAAAATTAAAAACCCTTATGAAAAAAGGTTGAAAAAAGATATCAGTTTTTTTTAATTACCATACTGGAATTGTTTGTACGCTAGGAATTTTCTTGATGTTATGCATGTTGAAAAAAAATGTATGTGATAGTGTCATTGACATGTTACTAAATAAACCCAACAAAATAAAGGATTGAAATAAGGCTGGGTTGGACATGATTTATGTGGGAATACATGAATATTTTGTGCTAGTAAAGGGTGAAAATGGACTTTTCTTCCTCCACCTACTTACACTCTTTCCAGGCATGAGAGATATCAGTTTTGAAACTTCTTGAATGATTTAAAGGTTCCATAGGGGTATTCATAGAATATCATGAATATCAAGTTAATGAATAATTTAAATTTAAAGGGTATTAAATCACATGATTTTCATGTTTTGATGCAAGATCTAATTTATATTGCTTTATGTTGCATTTTTTCTAAGAATGTACTTCATACATTAACCAATATCTACTTCATTTTCAAATATATATGGAGCAAAGTTATAAACCCAGAAAAATTTCCAACTATGGAAAAGGAAATTCCCTTTATATTATATGAATTGGAATTGTTATTCCTACAAGAATTATTTGATATGATGGTTCTGTTGATGGTTTAGTTGGTAAGAGAGATTCAACTATGTGGTCCAATATATAATAGATAGATGTACCCCATTGAATGGTATATGAATATTTTGAAAGGGTATGTAAAAAATCGAAGTTGAATAGAGGGTTGTATTGCATAGTGATATATTTTTGAGGAAGCCATTTAATTCTATACTGACTACCTATCTGGTTTAGAAAGCATTGGTCTACCAAAATCTCGTTACACTATGAGGATTATGGGTGAAGAAATTTTTAGAATAGATGTTGTCATATTCAATATTACAGATTGGGGGCAGTACCACCTTTACATTTTTTAGAACATATTATAGGTTTCCCCATATGTTGAAACCCACAAATAAATTATTAGGCATTTGAAACCATCAAAGGTTGCAAGCTAGATATCAAATACATATAATTAGCAGTTTATAAGATGGTTTCGAGACCATAATTTTAAGGATTCAGATAAAAATCCGAATTCAATTTCATAATGACTTCAATGGATAGCCAGAGGACTAAGTTTTCATACATTATCTTATAGTGGTTATATAATTAATGGTTATACATTCTATAAAAACGAACATGATGAAGGAAGTACCATGAAAAATAGTGGAGTTACATTTGTGGATGAAGCGATGCATATATCTAGTACCAAGGACATAAATCCAATTTATGTGAATATGTAATACTTTGAAATCATAAAACAAATATGGGAGTTGGATTATACAACATTTCAAGTGATTCTTTTTCAATTCAAGTGGTTTGATAATCAAAGTGTTGTTAAAATAGATAAATTGGGATTCATGAATGTGGATTTTAGTAAGGAAGGGTACAAAGATGAACCATTTATAATGGAATCACAGGAAGTAAAAGTATTTTTTGTTCTAGATCCTGCAAACCAAAAGTGGCCAATTGTTTTGTTATTGACCAAAACCATTGAAGGATCATATGAAAATTCAACTGAAGATGACCCTTTCATTTGGACATCACAATCATTTCATTGTGGTCCCAATATAGATGGGGTCTTGTATGTTATAGGAGACAACAATGAAATTATTAGGATTCTCGATAGAGGGATCAAATCCCTTCAACCTTTAAAAAAAGAGTTCAATGATCAGGTTATATTTTTTTGTAATATAATTTGTGTTACCTCATGTTATTATATGTTCACTGTTGGAATTTCGTAATCTAAATTAAATGTTGAACCAGTTCTGTGGATGATTACTTTTACATATGTTGATTCTCCCAATCTAGAGGAACAATAGGTTTCTCAACCTTTTGTTGCTCCCAGTGCATAGGAACAACAACCTTCTACACATGTCGATGATATCAATCCATAGGAATAGAATATTGACGATTTTGAACTCGAGGAAATGGTAGATGGTGAAGAATTTATGTCCCATAAAAAATAAGTGTGTCATAGCGTGATGGTGTTAGAAAAAATTATTAAAGAAAAAAATCAAAGGAATCAAATTTGAGGTTGGATGGAATGTGCATGGCGAGCCTATTAGTCCCAACAAGGCCATGTTCAGTAGTTTCATTTGTTTCTCCACTCGATCGCATGTTCCAATTGATGTAGATTCGTGGAACCATGTTGTGATAGTGCTTAAGACACTAGTTTGGTAAGATATTAGGGTAAAATTATGAAATCCTTTCTTTAGTTTACTAAAAAAACAAAATAATACAATATTGACTTACTCTTCATTATCCCTTGAAAAGTGCATTTATAGTAGATGACTCACACAAGAAATTTGTATTAATGATTACTAGAAATAATCATAGAGTATTTCTCACAATTCTAATGAAGTTCTATCTCAAAGACGCTGAAGGGAAAATAAATCCACACCCAAATCATATTCATGCACACCTGATAAGTCAATAAGTGTGGGATGCATTTACTGGCTGTTGTGAGGAGACATTTTTTAGGTACATTGTGGTTGGCAATACATTTTTTGACATTATGTGTATTAATCACTTTTATTAATAATTTTTAATTTATTAAATAGCAACTATGTGCAAAAAATAAGCAATGGGTAGGAAAACCAATGTACCTATATCATAAAGCAAGGATGAGGTACACTTCACTTGAAAAAAATTAGTGCATATTTTAAATCTACCGTAATAGTTTTATGTGGCATGAAACAATATAATAATTATGTTCTACTTTTTATATGTATATTGATGAATCCAAATCCAAATCCACTTCCATCCCATGTCATGTTCTATGAAAGGAGGAACCTATAAATAAATATGGGATAATAATAGATGAAAACACACAAAAAGTGTGGGAAACATGTGTAAGTATGACATAATAAAATTTTGTTTTCTTTAAATTGTTATTATATAAAAATGATTACTTATTTTCCTATATTTGCTATCTTAATTAGACACATGAATCATCAACACCTATACTAGATTAACATATACTATCAGTGGCCTTGAAGTGGTTAGAAAAGTATGGTCACGTTAGAGGTGCGGGTTTTGGAGTGACACCCTGAACATATTTTAAGGAAAGAAAAGAATAGAAGGATAAAGATAAAAAATGGAATATATACAGGCATGATTAGATGACCTTGAAGAATAATTTCATTGGTAGCCAGAGTTGGTAGAAAATTTTATGGGGGGAGCAAAGAGAATAAACAACTCAAGAATAACTATTATGTGAAGATCCCCCACCCCACCCACTAGCTTTGAGGCGGGTCATTCCCCTCAAAGAACTTTTTTAGATGAGGTAATCAATATTATTATATTTTTTCCCTGTGAAATGTGAATCAAGAAGACACTGATACCTTTCCTGTGATGATATTCTATAGGGTAAAAATGATTGTGATTTATATCTACCAAAACTCACCCATTGCCTTGTTGTGAGGGATATTGTGTACAATATCCAAGAATACACTCTATACAATAGACAACTTACAATAGGTCATGTGAGGGTGGGGATTAGCATATCTCATAAGTTGAGTGTTGAGATACATGTTCCACTTGATGACACAAATATTTATATGGTCGAGAAATCTATTGGAACATTCATATCATGGTCTTCAGATCTTGTAAAAAAATGTCAACAAGGAGGTATTCATTTCTAGTTTATCTTTCATGCTAAACCTATAAAAATTAATGAAAAATATCTAAACCAATTAATGTTATTAAATACAAACAAAGGTAAGGGGGTGAAATGAAAGGTCGAATCAAAACAATCTAAATGATCAACCAACCAATCGAAAAGATCTTTACAAAGTACCTTTACCCTACTCATTGAATATCTATATTTACTAACATTAAAGGTTCATAAAGATACAAGGTTACAAATTGGTAGTAATCACATAATTTATTTTGAATAAAAAATTTATGGAGATTCTATTTCAGACTTCATTTATATTGATAATGTAAATAAAATACTCATGTATAAATGGCTAGGAATCTCGATTGTAAATGTATACATGAGGTGTATTTTCATAATTTTTTTTAATAGTTAATCTGTTATGTTTATTATGACTAAATACAATTCATATTTTTTGAAGGAGTATATATCAATACTATTTGAAGGTAGAGACTTATGAACATAAATATGGACTCATTAGTCCTCACATCACTTCCACATACCAAACCAAAATGGAATAAACTAAAATTGTTGAAATAGTGGAAAAAATGGCTACAAGGTTTGAAAGAAAACTTATGTATGACAGGATCTTATTATTCCTAATGACGCAGGGGTAAAAATCTACAATTTAATAATATAAAATATATTTTCATTAATTTAATTACTTTTATTTTTTTTATTTTTTAAGCAACATTGGTTACTCATTACAATCAATTTGGATACTCTAATGATTTATTTCCTGGATTCACTGCATGGATACCCAACAAACCGGCCACATGTGATGAGGTTTGTCAATTTGTAAAATATTAAATCCAAAATTTTAGAACTAAAATTCATGTTATATATTTTATATTATGTTTTAATGAGAATTATTTTATTATAGGGTGGTGTTTAAATATTGTCAAAATCATGGCATGAATAGAATCCATGCATATAAGGATCCCATCTACTTATAAAAGTGAATAAGTATTAGGGTATATATAATAAGATTTCACTATAAAAACACATATCAAAACAAATTACTTATTTTTCTTAATGTTTTTGTAGTTTCTGAAACAAACTAATGGAAAAGATTATAGTTATTGTATTTTCAAAAAATTTAGAGATATCATATACCATCAATAAACTAGCATCCCCAAAGAGGTATTTTTTGAGACAATTACTATTTAATTTAAAATATTTATTAATCTTAACTACTATAAAATAAGGCTATAGACACGGTTTGGAACCGTGGCTATAGGCCCAAAACCCGTGGCTATAGGTTATAGCCACGGTTTCATAAATCGTGGCTGGTATTGGTGTGGCTATAGTGTTATAGCCACGGTTTAAAACCGTGGAAGAATCCTAATTCAGGCAATATATATAGCCACAGTTGTAAACCGTGGATATAGGCCTTTTGCCATGGCTTTAAACCTTGGTTATATCCCTATAGCCATGGTTTAAAATCGTGGCTATATGTCCCCCCATTCCATAAAAAAAACAGCCCCCCTTCTCCTACCCCTTCCCCTGCCCCCTTCCCCAGCACACCCCCTGCCCCCTGCACTTCCCCCCCCCCCCCATCCCACATGCAGAATTCAGAAATTACCTGCAAGTATAACACATAATTCTGAAGTTAATTAAATACATACAGAATTGAATTCAGAATTCAATTCAGAATTCAGAAGTCAATTACCCTACACAAAAATGTCTCACAAAATTCAATTCAGAATTCAGAAGTTAATTTCCTACTAGATGTTCTTTCATTAAGGTTATTAAGCTAGAACATTTACCTTTGTGTCATATAATTGGAGAATGAAGCAAATTTAATTGGCTCAGTATTGATGCTGATTTTAAATTATACTAGATCAGGCTGCATGGTCTCTTTCTTCTTATTTCCATCTCTATGACACTGATTTGTGGTGACTTCTAGTTTTTTGGATTTATTTAATGTAGGAAACAAGAATTCAAAGTCTGGCCATATTTTTTGAAGGAATTTTCCACCACCTCTTCCTATTTCTCGTGGACTTCAAATGGTGTGATAAAACTATGAATTATAATACAATAACTTCATCTTTTAGTGTTAGAGGTCCTTCTTTAAAAATTTCATCATTCCCCATACATTTATCCCCCTCCTCTAATTTTTATTCATTCTACTTACGTTTAAATTCGGTAATGACTTCTTGAATTGCATCATCCTTCTTCTCCACTTTTTAAAAACTTGTAAAATCTATTTTCATGATGGCATCGCTATTTTTAGTGATTTATCATCCACTACTTCATCCCCCTTCTCCTTTTTTAGTGTTTTGATGGTTTATTGTATTTCAGAAACTATTTCTTCTTTAATTGTTGGAAAATAATCTTCCTTGAAGAATTCAGTTAGTCCACTGGTGTCCAACTCCCTATCCACTTATTCATCTTTTTTAACCTATTTAAATACACATATATCTTCATCATTGTAATTTTCTCTATTCTCAACCATCATTTCATTAATTAATTTTGTCATGTTCCATTCTTATTGTTCATGTTAGCGCTTGAGAGATTCCATTTATTTTTCTTCAGATGAGTATTGAAGGGAGGGTTTATTTTCTTCTTTAGGATTCAAAGGTTCATCTTTTATAGAAATATAAAATGTGTAACAATTTTCATCCTCATCAATCTTATTTTCACCCAGAACCTTCACTTCATAAACCTCATTCGTTTTATCCTCTTTTCAATCCATACATCAGAATGTAACCATAAATTACTCACAAGTGAAGCTAAAATCATAATATATTGGGATAGGTTATTGGTAAAATATTCTTTCTCTTTAAGACATTCCTCATGTTTTTCCATCATCATGTCCAAAATTTAATTATTCTTCATGAGCAATTCCAAAATTATTTCATGTGAATCCATTTCATGAGGTACATGAAAGGCAGGTTAATCTTGATGGTACTTCTCATCCCAAGATCATTTGGTTTTGAGGGTCATTGTATCCATACAAATATGATCTGTCCTAGCCTACTCTTTATTATGACCATCATTCAGAATTTTGTGTTACTGATGAGGTAGCCTCTTTTTGGTATCCTACTTACTCCAATGATGGTTTAACATAGTAAACCTACCCCATACCCTACACTAAAACGACCCCCCACAACCACTACCTTAAACCTCGTCCCTTGGCCCTATCTGGACCCTTTACCACTAACCCCCCAGTCCCAGCCTAAACCTACCCCCCAGACCTAAACCCCAACCTAAACCTACCCCCCACCCCGACCTAAACCTAACCTAACCCTAAACCCCTAAACATAACCCTGGCCCTATCCCCCATAAACCCAACACCAACCCCTTATCCCGAACCCCTACTATTCCCCTTGGCCCTAACCACCCCCCCCCCAACCCATCCTAAACCCCCCATCCCTAGCCCTTTTTCCTTCCTCTAATCCTAACCCTCCCATGGCAAAGCCCCTGCCTCTAGTCCTAACCCTACCCTTGTATTTATGTATGACCAACGAAATAATGTCAATAAACCTTAAATTTAATATAAACCAAGGATAAAATAACTCATTATCATATTGAAGTCTTCAATATCAATCAAAATTATTCTACAAAGAAAAATAAAAAAAACCGCAACCTAAAATGATATATGGCTTGTGATGGGATCCTAATACAGAGTGGGTAAAACAAAGAATATTGCAGCAAAATCGAATGAAAAAAGCTAAAATAAATGGAGGCAGAAGAGATAATTCAATTATAATGTACCGGTTTGAAGTGGAAAAACAAAAATTACTTGAATCAATCACCGGCTGGGAAGTGGGGTTCACAGTTTGGAGAAATCTCATTTAGGGAAAAATCTTAGAGATGGGTTCTGAAGGAAGTGTGCTCAGGAATTAGGGTTGGCATACTGGAAAGATCCATTCTAAAGAAAGTGAGCTCGTGATGGAGGAAGTGAGCTCGCCAATTAGGGTTCGTGCTCGGGAAGTAAGGTTGGAGGAGAGATCTCATTGGAGGAGTAGATCTCATAGAGCGGAGATATCTATTCTAGGAGGATAGATTCTATTCGACGGAGGAAGTGGGCTCATAGGTTCGTGCTCGGGAAGCAGGGTTCGACGGAGGAGAGATTCTGTTCGACAGAGGAGAGATCTGTTCACGGGTTAGCAGATACACCTATTTGATGATGGGTTCAATGGAGGAGAGATTATGTTCGTGGGCAGGGGGTATTTGGGGGTTTTTTTCCCAATGGTTCTTAAAAACTGTAGATAAATATTGGAAAACCAGCTATTACCAACGGTTTTGTTAAACCTTTGGTACAATTACCCCTAATATCCAACGGTTTTTGCAAATCATTAGAAAAAATCACCATTTTTTCCCCTTTACCAACGGTTTCATTGAACTGTTGTTATAGGTTACTTAACCCAATGGGTTTTTCAAACCGTTGGTATAGAGGTGTTGGTATAGGTGGAGATTCCACTAGTGAATCTATAAAACGATCTGTAAACATGTAATCTTATAACCTAAAAACATTGAAATCTATAAACATGGAAACCTTTGAATCTCCATCATGCATACCTTACAAACAAGAATACCTTCATCCTGTAAACCTAGCAACTAAAACCCACAAACCTAACAGCCAAAAAACCAGAAAATTAGTAACATGTAAATGTGTAATGCACAAACTATCAACTTATAACTTCCAAACCTACTAGCTTACAAGCCTTCAAACCATGCAACCTATAAACCTGCAACCAAAAAACTTGAAAAAATGCAAACATTCAGATAAAAAAGTAGAAAAAAATCATTCTCTTGAAAATAAAAAAAACACAAGACCTGTAAAATAAATAAAATAGTAACAATCTATATACATGTGTGGGCAATGAGCATAAAATTAAGTTGCTAACTAAAAATAATTACTTTAATATATCCCATAATATGTTGGATTAGTGAATATAAAGTAAAATAAATAAAATATTAACAATCTATATACAGATAATAAGGGTGGTCCACCAAGTGCTAATAATGTCACAACGATACACAAATAAGCTCTAATAAATTGGTTGTTTGAAACTTTACTGATAGCATCAGTAACAGCAAGAAAAGATTAAATACTTTGCACTAAGGATGCTCAGAATTCATACAAACTAAAGCAGTGAAATCTGATTAATTATATGGTAACAAAAACTATGTAAACTAGAAATATGTCAATTCAAGTAAGTGTTGTTTAAAAATACCATCAACTTAAAAATCATCAAGGGGAATTCCAGCAAGGGAATCAATTAGAACAGTGAATTTATTTATCTATAAATACCTGAATAAAGCCATAAATACATTAAAAATGATAATTATTTTAACTAAAGTCTCAGTTGCTTATAGTATACCAAGGCTTGAAAGTGACCCGAAACTGTGAGGTAAGTTCCTCATCATTGAGTTGTATAAGAGATCCCTGTATGTGAAACAAATCATTATAAAATAATATTCAATTGAACAATAACCTTCTAACATAACAGATTAAGAAAAGACAAAAGTGGACTCAATAAATGTAAATAAAAATATGAAAGAACTCTAAAAGGATAATTTACAAAAGCCCCCCCCCCCAGATAGAAGCCCCCTATGTTGGACCCCCCTGAACAGCAGCCCTCCCACCCCCTGCTGGACCCCCCTGGGCATCAGCCCCCCCTCGACAGAAGCCCCCCCTGCTGGACCCCCTGGACCGCCCCCCTACTAGATAGCAGCCCCCCCCTGTTGGAACCCCATGGATAGCAGCCCCCCACCCCCCTACTGGACCCCCCTGGACAGCCCCCCCCCCCCCGGATAGCCCCCCCTGGACAGAAGCCCCCCCCCCCCCCGGACAGAACCCCCCTGCTGGAGCCCCCTGGACAGCCCCCCTGCTGGACAATAGCCCCCCCTGCTGGACCCCCTAGACAGCCCCCCCTGCTGGAGCCCCCTGGACAGGACCCCTGCTGGACAGCAGCCCCCCCCTGTTGAATATTTTTATGTTGAATGTACAAAAAAAATTGGAAATAACTGGTTAAACTAATATGTGCGTAGTGGAGATGTAACGAATATGTTAAAATAAAAATCTGTTTGAAACATGTTGAAATAATAAAAACTTACCCAACATCAGTGCTGCAACTAATTTGTAAAGATACACAGCTCCAAAATAAGCCACTACTCCCCTTTCCATGATGGTGTATTTCTCTAAATTGTAGTGTGACTCCACCCTATGACCCTGTATGTAGGATCAAGAACATCCCAACACAGTTAATGTTTACTAATGATTCATCACCCATTCTCATTCTAAAGCAGTTGTAATGCTCCAATCATATGTGAAAATTTTAAATTTTCATCAAAACAAATAACATATAAATGAACATACTATTAAAATAATAACTAATAGTTGTAGAAGTTTCTAAGACATCATCACAATATTAGTAAACATTAATTTTATATGAAAAGGAATAAAGATTTATTTGTACCATTGAGAAATCAAATATATGATGTAACATACTGTTCAAATAATAACTAATAGTAATGAACATTGAAACTGGAACACTGTAATTGTGAATGTAAACATAATGGAGATAGTTTGGAAACCAATCAAATATAAAAAAATCTATACAGAAAAATTAATTGTGAAAAGAAGGGTGTGTGAGGTTACAAAAGCTGCAGTTTATTTAATGATAATCACGTTGTACCTTCCACGATGGTGTATTTATCCAAAATCTAGTGTTAATCCACCATGTCCCCTTGTATGCTAGATCAAAACATTGCATTAATATTGATTATATTGAATATATTGAATGCATAAATTAGTGGTACAAAATATTTCAATAAAAGTGGATTAAATATAGAGACAGTTAAAATAGTAGAAAACATAAATGATAATCACATTGTACCTTTGTACTGATGTTCATCCGACACATTGAACAATATCTATAAATAATAATTGAAAAATTAGAAATATAATGTATAAAATTAGAATAAATAACAAATCAAATAAACTGTATCATATTCAATAAGTCAAAACAACTAAACCATAAACAAGGAAAATCTGACAATAAAGAAGACAATAAATTGAAACCAATAAATCATACCAAATTCAAATGATTGGAGGCTAACAATCTGTAATAAAAAAAACCACCTACACACCCCTTGCCCCCTCCCCTGCCCCCCACCTGCACACCCCCCTCCCCCTGCCCCCCTCCCCCTGCCCCCCCACCTTCCCCCCCCCAACCTGCACACACCCCTCCCCCTTCCCCCAGCACACCCCCCTACCCCCCCCCACCTGCACATCCCCTCTCACAACCCCCCTACCCCCTACCCCCCCACCTGCCCATACCCCTCCCCCTACCCCCAGCACACCCCCTGCCCCCTACCCCCTGCCCCCCCCCCACCTGCACACACCATCCTATGTCTTAAGGAACTCATCATACATTACCAATTCAAAAATACAATTTACATCAAAAGTGAGTCTCAATATCATTATCATCAGAATCATGATAACCCTCATCCACACCTCCTATAGAAACACCATCACCACCTCTCACACCACCAACATCATCATCAACATCTGCATCCGAACCGGCACCAGCACCGGGTCCAGCACTAGGTCTGACTCCAGCTTCGATAGAAGAATCTACATTAGCAGAACGCATCGACATCAAAAAGGCATCAACCGTTGCAGCTGATTCTGGTGGAAGTGTAGAAGAAAGGTCAGACATAAATTTCATCATATTTGCAGTTATTGCCTGTTGTGATTTTTGACTTGCTTCTTTGATTGCAGCATTTATTTGTTCCACTGTGACAAAACCAGAACTGGTACTCGAAGAAATGTTAGTAGACCAGTATCGAGATGGTACAATATTCTTCCCAAGTCGACAACGCACTCTACCCTGATGCTCATCCCCTAATACCTGATGTAGATGATCGTTTGGGCCCAAATTGTCAGGTTCTTTTTCTACCAATTCCTCTAAATCATTATATTGATTGATATATAACATAAATTAAAATGATAAAATAATATAAGGAATTAAATTCAGTAAAAATAAAATAAATTGAAATATACTTACAATCACCTTCTCGGTGTCGGTATCTGGCACAGTACCATCTTTCTTTTTACAGCTTGTACAAAACAAAGTTGAGCGAGGAATGCGAACCTCGATATTCAATGCCTTTTTCTGGAAAAAAACAAAGAAATAAATCAAAATTGTAAGTTAAAAAAATTACACTAAACAAAGATAAATATTTTAAATGTTAAATTACCTTCGTCTGCTCATGATTTGGTAATGAAGTGTGTCCACGAGTATAAATGTGTTTCATTTCACTCTTGTTTGTTTTATTTCTGTTTGATTTCTCCTATAAAAAAATTATTATAGAAATTAATTAACATAAATAAAACAAGTAATTTAAAATCGTTTTTAAATAAATAAATGGATATATATATAAATTTAACAAACACCTTAAATGATGGACTCTTCCAATAGTTGATCATCTCTTTATATTGTGATATTGGGCAATCTTAAATCACTGGTACTTCTTCAAGATCTGTAACAACTCTCTTTTTCTAACCAAGATATAAATCATACTTGTAGGCTCGCCACATTTCACCTAAATACATTATCCTTGCATCCTTTGCATTTTGTCCGTCGGGAAAATTATATCGAAGCTGCAATGGTCAAAATATTTGTTAAGAAAATATTATAAATTTATATATATATATATATAAGGTGATTAACATTACTTACCCAAATATCTGTCCAGGTTTTGTCCTTTATTTGTTATCCAACTGGCTTCCAACTTATCGGTTGAACCGGAATGATATTGTTGTGTCTAGCAAGTGTTCCCATAAAACTTTTACATTCCGTGCCATTTTTATTAATTATAGCATTGTCCTCATTGTAATCAACTATGATTTGCGTGTGTCGATTCCAAACCTCGCGCATTTTTGTGCGGCCTCATCGTCTGGTAGAGGCTTGAGCTAATCATGAAACCAAAAATAAAAGAAAATGATATATATTAATTTATCATTAATCAGTAACAGTAATGTTTAAACAAATACCAGTGGATGGGGGATCTGCTGACCCCTGAAGTGTTGCGTCTGGAGGGGGGGTAGCCTCCATGGTAGGTGAGATATCTACAAGAGTACTATGTATAGTAGATGCAAAGTGTACTGATGGAGGCAGAAAACCTTATGGATAAACCTGTACAGATGAGGGTGGATATGGATATGGATATGGCAGTGGGATATATGGGGGCACAGTACCCTGTATAGTGGATGGTGGGAATGGAAAATGAGGGATGGGAGTCTGAGAACTACCATCCGATGTGGGTGCAGGAAAAAAGGGATACGGAAAAGGTGGTTATGGATAATATGGAGGTGGCATAATGGGAGGATGGTCGCCTGGTGTCTCAAGCGGCGTAGTAGTAGGCTGACCTATAGAATCAGTACCCCCCGCCACAATATCATCCTTAGTGGAATAATCCAAGCGTCTCCTCGACGATGCAGCCTAAAATAACATAGATGATAAAATAAAATGAATGATAACAAGATAAATAATATGAAAGACCATAATATTCAAACATAATTTGTACTTACATTGTTTCTAGGAGGAGACCTACGTTGTTCGTTTCTCGGTATTCTTCTACTCCTTCTAGTATCATCATAATCAGACATTTTGACCTGTAAATTTAAAATAATATTCTCAAATAAATATAAATAATGCAAAATGTTAAATAATACAATTGTATCATAAAACAATGAGATACATTTTCATGTGTGATATTTATATTGATAAAATATCAAGAATTTTCTATGTTCAAGATTTACTAGAGAAGTTTTTAAACATAAATTGGTCAGGCTATCAATAGTTTTATATTCGATAATGGTATAAAATATACTAGTTATTTTGATATCATGTATGGAAGTTAAAAAAACACATACAATATTGTAATAATATCAGGTAAATACTTACAAATGTGTCAACACTATGTGGGGTCTGTGACAATTTCTGGTTCACAATCTGTTCTAACAATTGCATCATCTGTATCATCAAATGCAACATTCGAATAAATACCGACAGGTTCATCCACAACATCATTGTCATCCATGCCTTTGTCAAAAATATGTCTAGGAATAACATCAACAATAACACTAAATTGTGGTTGTAACGGGTCACTTACATAAAACACCTGTTTAGCTTGTGATGCAAGAATATAAGGTTCATCGGTACGAAGTTGTGGTTCATATCAATCACTCTAAATCCAGAGTTATCAATATGCATTACTTGTCATGTCATTGAATCAAACCACTTGCATTTCATCATTGCAACATGATCATGTGCATAGTAATCTAATAAAATGATTCTTTCAACAACACCGTGATATGATATATTTTCTGATCAAGGCTGCATGTCCGATGCACCCACATAACAATCTTTTGTGGTGCTTATCGTGACACCGTCATGCTGTGTTGCCATTTTTTTTGCAGAACTATTTATAAAAAATTTAAATCCATTGACAACCATTGACTTACAATCACGTACCACATCATTTGGACCAAAGGACAATGCTTTTATTTCATCTGATACTTCAATCATTGGTAGAGTTAAAACCTAAAAGATACCAACATAGAATATTAAACAGAGACATGTGATTATGTTATGAGAAGAAGAAAAATAAATCTATTACCTTTGACTTTAACTAGGTAGCAAATTCTTTGTTGTGCAACAATTCCTTCCTCTTAATAGATAGAGAGCGATGTCTCTTTTTTATAATTTCTAAATGTTATCTACAGATATGAAAGAATTAAAATGTTATAAGATATAAAGAAATCACAGAATGAAAAAAATACATATTTATTAGTTTACTTACTTGATATAATCATCAAGCACACCACAGTTGAATAATAATGTGTGATGTGCCATTTCCCACTCTTCCCTGCTTAAAGTACACAACGAGTATGATCTAGATATCCCCCCTGTTTGGGGCAGTGAAGGAAATGCAGGCTCAATGGGATCATATTGCTCATCTTCAGTTATCATTAGTCGATTAGACCTTGTAGTGACATTATCCAAGTATGATGAATAGAAATCCATGCATTCTTGTGCTAAATAGCATTTCACAATAGAGCCTTCAGGATGATATTTATTTCTCACATAAGATTTCAATGTAAACATCATTCTTTCAGTAGGATACATCCATCGACTCGAAACAGGACCACCAAAGAGAACTTCTATGGGAAGATGCACAGTCAAATGTAACATACATGTGAAAAAAGACAGTGGGAAAATTTTCTCCAAGTTACAAAGAATAATCGGTGCATCTCTCTGCGATTTCTGAACAACACTTCTGCTCAATCTTTTGGCACAAAGATCTCGATAAAATTGACATAACTTAATCACCGCAACTCTAACATTATGTGAAAGTAAATGGAGAATGGAAATGGTAATCAAATCATGTAACAAGACATGGTAATAATGGGTTTTAAGAGATTTGAGTTTCACATCTTGTGTATTCACCCTTTTCGAAATATTACTTGAATAACCATCCAGAACCTTCAAACTTTCCAAGACCTGAATAAATTGTTTTCTCTCCATATTTTTCATCGAATAACAGGCAACATGGACTTTCCACTTATTTTGACCAATTAACTCAGGATGATGTCTTGCTCTTATACCTCAATCTATCAAATCATGACAACACCGTAAATTGTCTTTTGTTTTTCCTTTGACATTTAAAATAGTAGCAAGTAACATCTCACAAATTTTTTTCTCAATATGCATTACATCCAAACAATGACGTAATAAATTCGATGACTAATATGACAACTCAAATAATATGCTTTTCTTTCTCCAATTGCTATTGGAATTCGAATTAGCATGCTTTCGATTTTTGATATTTGATTGACTTTTTCCAAGAACATAATTCAAATCATCAAGTTCTTTAACAATATCAGTCCCTGACATTCGTTGAGGTGTCTCATCTGTCTTGATGGCATTATCGAACTGTCTCCGATTTTTCCTGTATGGATGATCCATTGGTAGAAAACGTAGATGCCCTATAAAGCTGAAAGTTCGTCAAAACTTTAATCTTCAGAAATGTGTATTTTTCATACAAATAGGACATGATAATTTCCCTTTAGTACTCCAACCAGAAATAATTCTGTAGGCAGGTAAATCATTTATCATCCATAATAAAGATGCACGAAACATAAAGTACTCCTTTCTGAATTCATCATACACTTGTGCACCAACAATCCAAAGATCATTTAACTCCTCTATTAATGGCTGAAAGTATATATCAATATCATTTCTAGGATCACTGGGTCCAGATATCAATATACTCAGGATATTGAATGGATTCTTCATACACATCCATGAAGGAAAGTTATAAATGTGAATGAAAACATGCCAAGTACTGTGTGCAGTATGCATTTGGCGAAATGGGTTGAAACCATCACAGGATAATCTCAATCTAACATTTTGTGGGTCGGATGCAAAATCAGGATGTAACCTATCAAATTTCTTCCAAGCCAACCCATCTGCAGGATGCACTATTTCATCATTATCCTTATTTCTTTCATCTGCATGCCATCTCATATTCTTTTCCATTTGTTCTGACATAAAAAAATTTTGAAGCCTGGGAATTAAAGGGAAGTGCCACATCACTTTCTGTGGTATGCAAGATTGAGATCCATCTTTATTAGTCTTCTGCCTTGATGTGCCACACTGTTTGCATTGGCTCAAGTCTACATTCTCCTTACAGAACAAACAACAGTCTTTGAGACAAGAATGAATCTTACTAGATGAAAATCCAAATTTGTCAACCAACTTTGATGCCATGTAATCATTTTCTGGAATACATGCATCATTAGGCAGTAAATCCTTAATAAATGTAAGGAGATAGTCGACCATAGTATTACTAAATCCATACATTGTTTTCTCATGATATAATCGCATTAAAAACTCAAGTTTGCTCATTTTTACACATGCTTGATATACTGGGGTATTTGCATCTTCCATCAGCTTTCTAACACTATCAACATCATCATCCTGATTAATAAATGAGAACTGTGTTCCAGTATTCATTTACTCTTGCACTGGTCTACATGAGGAGGTAGCTTCAGAAACAAAAGGAAACCGATTAGAAATCATATTTTTCATACCAATCTTTTCCACTGAATCGATGTCATTCAACACTTGATATTTTTCTCCATTGTGATACCACACATGATAATTTTTTTGGAAACCAATTTTAGTGATATGGTAACTCACTTCCATATGATTTAACCAAGGTCTTCCAACACAATCAAAACATGGACATCGAATCAATCCGCCATCTGAATCATTAGTGAATGCAAAGTCCAAAAAATATTGTAACTCCTTCTGAAATTTATCAGTGATCCAATCAATGTTGTACATCCAGTATCTATCCATTATGAGGAAGATAAACATACATTAAATAAATAATCTAGAAAATGACTTAACATTATATGTATTTTTTCATAAGATATTAAGTAATCATCAATAACAAGTTAATAAAAAATCATAATAAATATATTAAAATTATGGTTTAGGGAATTCGTAAATGTTTTAAATTATAAAAATTCACGAATAGTCATACATAAGTTCCAAGAATGGGGATTGATTATAGTAAAAAGAGTTTATATGAAATCTAAGAGATAATAATAATAAATTCCCAAAAGTTTTTGGGTTAATTCATAACGAATTGTGATGTTTTGTATTAAATCCACAAAGATTTATTGAAATTTAGAGACATTTTGAAAATATAAAACATATAATATACCAAGCATTAATATTAAAGAATTGGCTGAGAATTAAAATGGTAAGAAGATGAGAATAATAACTAGAATAAAGAATATATTTCTACATTATTGTTAGAATATTAAGATTATATAATTGGAAGGAAGATTAATTATATGAAGATGAGATACAACAATGGAAAATCTTAACTTGTGTGTTCCCCTTGGTCATCCCCATGAGGGTAAATTTTGGTATTACATCCTAATAATAGGACTGTGATCTCCTCTATGGGATTAGTTTCAGATAGTGTTTGGGAATCCCTCTGTGTGACCCGGGGTGTGATCCTCTATAATTTTTTCTATTTCCATGGGTGGGTTTTGTGGAATCATTATTACCAACTTATCTGTGTGTACAATCCCATACTTAGTGGGATATTCTAGGTATGGTATGGTATACCCCAGATGCCCTTGGAGAGATCCCCTATCTATGTATCTAGATCTTTGGAGTTACATTGAGTACATCTTTGGTGAGGTATGATGAGCATGACCTCTTGGGAATACACCATCAGTGAAAGCATAGATCATGTTGTGAGTGCAACCAGAAGAGTGTTAAATTGTATCCTTGAGTAGAATCTTATGGATAAAATAATGGTTAATATGCCATTGAGGCATGTTTTATGTTATGAGTATATCTAGTTTATTGTTCCTATTTCTATATCTCATATTTGTAATGATGCGTCTATGTGATGATGAGATAACTACTCTCCAAATGCCCATTTTTTAGTGATTTTGGAGTGTCCTATTGAGCATTGTTATACTAAACACTGCATGGGATCTACCCATATTTTTCATGTCTTATGTAGAAAATATTCTTTTTGAAGGAATCCTAGGAGAACCAAGAGAAGATATAAGATAGTGATCTAGATAGACCATGGTTCATGCTAGGTTGTGGCATATGTTAGTAGTCCTGTCCCTCATAACAAGTTAGTCTTTTTTATCTGTTTTTGTAGGATTTTATTTTACCCTTTATTCTTTTCATGTGTACAGGTACCATAGGCTAAGGACAACCTTGTGTGTGTTATGCCTACTCAGGGATGGTCACTAACCCCTAACCAATTACAGGTGGGATTGTGGTATTACACTCAGCTTACCACTAGCCAGGTGGGCCCCAGTGATTCAGTTCATAAAAAAGTCCACCCTAATGTTAATGAATTCAAAAAAATTATTTTACATGAATGAAGAAAAATTCAAAATCATGGAATAGTTATTTTACAAGTTTTTAAAATTTGGTCTCACCTTCTTTGGTCATTCCCTATTTTTCCCAACTAATGAAAAAATAGAACAACTTCCTTTAAACTAACTGACTCAAAAAAATGTATGTTACTATTTGTGATCTCTCCATGCTATTTTCTCTAATAAAATAATTTATTAACTCATTAACATTTTAGTCACTGTCCAACGGAATAATGAATTTAAGATGAATAACATTTATCAAATTAAAACCAATCAATAGATTGTTAAAATTATTATTATCTAAATACCTCTAATGATTCCATATATCGATGGTGAAAACAAAATGTAAGTCCCATAAAGAAATTAAGAAATAATACAAGCTCTAGTAAAATAGTGAGTTATATTTCTCAATAAAACTTCATAGACATTTTGGAAAAGTTGGAGGTTGAAATAGGGAATAATTTGTGGGCTATAAAAAAATTAAAATAATTGAAAGAATAAATTTTAAAATGGGTGAACTGATGATAGTTTCTTTGATATAAAAATTCAAAACTTTAGATAGTCATTGTAATTATGAAGAATAAAGTGGAAAATAATGAAAATTATGGAAGGATTCCAATTTAAGATACAAAGAATAAAATCGTGAAATTTAACACCTAAAAATTCCATAAAAGCATCATATGTTATGGTCCCTAATCATGATATTGTAGATCCCTCTCTAAAAGTAATGGTGGGGTGGAAATGAACCTTTTTTCTTGAAGGAAAGAATTATGTGGGGATGATGATCTTGAACACTCATAGTCCATGGAAAGAAAATAGAAAGCACCATAGGATTTATCAACTACATTAAGAATGTCCTTCATGCTTTAAAAAAAATTATGATGGTCTATTATCACTTTCCATGAGTTATTATTGATGTTTCCACTATATAACTACAATTATATTCTCTCAATAATCTAACGGGTTAATTACAAGGTATAAAATTCACAAATTTAGTTGATTCATGTGATTAATAATTAAGGATAAAAAATATAGTAAATTTGAAGATGTTAATGGTGGTAATATGGCATGTATATTCATATTTCCAAATATATGTGTTCAAGGTGAAAATTATCAGACACTGAGTAAAAGATAACAAGAAGCCAAAATAAAACAATACAGATAATGATCAAATTGAAAAATAATATCAAAGGTATAATTTAAAAGAGGTAAAACCTATAGAAAGGAGAAAAGAGAGACTGCTTGAATGTTCTTCTCACTCTCTTATTCCCCTGTTCTCTGTCTTCCTCCTCCTGCAATTCCGATTCTTCACAGCTACTGTATAAAAATATACAAATTCACCGTTATCTAGTTTATAACTTAAGCATGAAAATTCATGTTGGTTTTGTGTTCTTTTTTATAGAACCTCACACACATCCCACTGAAGTTGGAGACTCTAAGGAGAATATCATTTTCAAAACTTTGCACTGGTCACATTATAGGAGGTTGATGTGGTCAAGTCCCAAATTAGTGGTTATTGTGTGGTAAATTGAGGGGTTATAGCAGTGCATATCAGTGTGGAAATAGGAGTAAGTGCAGAATAATATTAAAAATACTTAAGGTTTAATGGTGGATGGGGATTAAGGAAGAGACAGGGGATTACCTCTGGTGTTGAGGGTTGTGGGGGAGAACCGTCAGGAATGGAGGAGGAGGGGAGGCGGCTCAGAGCAGCTTTGCTGGAGGAGGGTCAGGGTGAGAAGGGTCACGGCGAGGAGGGGTCGAGGGTTTTGAGGGTTGCTGGTGAAAAGGTGTCAGGGAGGGAGATGGGGGTGTCGACCTTGGCGTCAAAGGAGAGGCGTTGGGGAGGAGGGGCATGGTGAGGAGGAGGGTCGCGGTGAGGAGGCGTCGGAAGAGCGGCGTCGAGGAGGAGGGTCGCAGCGAGGAGGCATCGGGAAGGAGGGTCGCGACAATGAGGAGGGCGAGACGAGGAGGCGTCGGGAAGGAGGGTTGTAGTGATGAGGAGGGCGCGGTGAGGAGGTGTCGAGGAGGAGGAGGGCGCGGCGAGGAGGAGGTCATGGCGAGGAGGAGGGCGCGGCGAGGAGGAGATCTCGGGGGAGGAGGAATCGCAAGGGCATGAGGGGTTTGTCGGAGAATGGGAGGGTTTGAGTGAAAGGGTTCCAACAAATAGCCACGATCATCCTATTAAACTGTGTCTATAAACAAGCTATAGCCACGGACCGATAGAACCGTGGCTATAGGTCCATGGTTATAGCCTGAATTTCTAGTAGTGCTTTTGTGTATTTATATTTTTTTAGTACTGCCATGACTGTCAAAAGTCCTCATATTCACAAGATGAAATAGATTTGTTTAGAAATTATTGGGAAGTATATAGGATGTCAGAATGTACACATATATCATGAATATGTGATTTCCTACTACTTATTTAGTTGATTTTCTCATCATTTTATCTGCTTTTTTTAGTTAATTTCCTCATTATTTTTATCTAATACTTATTTTGTTAATTTTCACAGAGATAATGAAGAAATGACTTCATCAACTAGGATGATTCACTCATGTACTATGATCATGCACTCAATAAGGATGATGCACTCATAATGATGCAATTTTATTTTTATTCTCAAATGCATTCAACATTTTGGGTTATCAGACAACAATATTATTAGATAACCCATAATGTTAAATGAATTTTAGGATAAAAAGACACGCTGGAATCAACTATACCCCAATATGATGCACGATGTACCCGGTATGACTCAAATTATATAGTTTCAGTTTAAAATTAACATTTTATTAATGTATTGTTTCATATTTATGTTTAATTTATGTATTTATAGTATTGCTAACATAATAATTATTTTTTTATATAGGTGGATTCTTTTTCTTGGGTTTGGGTGGTTTGTTCGAAGATGCTCATGCTCGTGAGAGATTGGAATTCAAGTCTACAACTGAGATAATAACTATAAGAAAATGTGTCAAGAATGTATGTAACAATTGGGTCCTGGTGACAGCACAGACACCCCGCCTTAACATGGTTATCGGGTCCTGGCCCGCCAGGTACCACCAGTTGCCCCACAGACATGTGGTCCCCACCCTAGGACCCACCCACGTGCCCGAATGGGTCATCTGACTAATGACTGTCCCCACAGGCCAACACATGTCCACTCACACACACCCTAGGAAACTTCTCAGAAGGTCACCCATCCTGATCACTACTCCAAGCCAAACATACTTAACTGTGGAGTTCTAATCAGGTAGGCTCTTGAAAAGGAAGGTGCACCTTGGACTTCAAGGCTACAATTGAGATAATAACTATAAAGAAATGTGTCAAGAATGTGTGTAACAATTGGGTCCCAGTGACAGCACAGACACCCCGCCTTAACATGGTCGTCGGGTCCTGGCCCGCCAGGTACCACCAGTTGCCCTGCAGACACGTGGTCCCCACCCTAGGACCCACCAACATGCCCGAACGGGTCATCTGACCAATGAATATCCCCACAGGCCAACACATGTCCACTCACACACACCCTAGGAAACTTCCCAGAAGGTCAGTCATCCTGATCACTACTCCAGGACAAACATGCTTAACAGTGCAGTTCTAATCAGGTAGGCTCCTGAAAAGGAAGGTGCACCTTGTTGACATGAGTCATATCATTTAATCGTTTAACCCTTTATCATTTGCGTTGTTACAATCCCCCCCCCCCTTTAGAGCACACTATCCTCATTGTGGGACCTACATCTCAACCCAGACAGTGCACCACACTTAAGGCTGGGTACCACCTCTGATACCACATGTAACAATTAGGTCCCGGTGACAGCACAACCACCCCACCTTAACATGGCCCTCCAGGTACCACCAGTTGCCCCGCAGACACGTGGTCCCCACCCCGGGGCCCACCCACTTGCCCGAATGGGTCATCTGACTAATGACTGTCCTCACAGGCCAACATATGTCCACTTGCACACACCTTAGGAAACTTCCCAGAAGGTCACTCATCCTGATCACTACTCCAGGCCAAACACGCTTAACTATGGAGTTCTAATCAGGTAGGCTCCTGAAAAGAAAGGTGCACCTTGGACTTCAAGGCTGTAATTGAGATAATAATTATAAGGAAATGTGTCAAGAATGTGTGTAACAATTGGGTCTCGGTGACAGCACAGACACCCCGCCTTAACATGGTCGTCGGGTCCTGGCCCTCCAGGTACCACCAGTTGCCCCGCAGACACGTGGTCCCCACCCTAGGACCCACCAACATGCCCGAACGAGTCATCTGACCAATGACCATCCCCACAGGCCAACACATGTCCACTCACACACACCCTAGGAAACTTCCCAGAAGGTCACTCATCTTGATCACTACTCCAGGCCAAACATGCTTAACTATGGAGTCCTAATCAGATAGGCTCCTTAAAAGGAAGGTGCACCTTGTTGACATGAGTCATATCATTTAGTCGTTTAACCCTTTATCATTTGCAGTGTTAAAATCCCCCCCCCCCTTTAGAGCACACCATCCTCGTTGTGGGCCCTACATCTCAACCCAGACAGTGCATCGCACTTAAGGTTGGGTACCACCTCTGATACCACATGTAACAACTGGGTCCCGGTGACAGCACAACCACCCCGCCTTAACATGGCCCTCCAGGTACCACCAATTGCCCCGCAGACATGTGGTCCCCACCCCGGGGCCCACCCACGTGCCTGAATGGGTCATCTGACTAATGACTGTCCCCACATGCCAACATATGTCCACTTACACACACCCTAGGAAACTTCTCAGAAGGTCACTCATCCTGATCACTACTCCAGGCCAAACACGCTTAACTATGGAGTTCTAATTAGGTAGGCTCCTGAAAAGGAAGGTGCACCTTGTTGACATGAGTCATATCATTTAGTCATTTAACCCTTTATCATTTGGGGTGTTATAATCACCCCCCTTCCCCTTTAGAGAACAACTTCCTCATTGTGGGCCCTATATCTCAACCCAGGCAGTGCACCGCACTTAAGGCTGGGTACCACCTCTGATACCACATGTAAGAACTGGGTCCTGGTGACAGCACAACCACCCCGCCTTAACATGGCTATCAGGTCCTGGCCCGCCAGGTACCACCAATTGCCCCACAGACATGTAGTCCCCACCCAAGGGTCCACCCCACTGTCCCCACAGGCCAACATATGTCCACTTACACACACCCTAGGAAACTTCTCAGAAGGTCACCCATCCTGATCACTACTCCGGGCCAAACACGCTTAATTATGGAGTTCTAATCAGGTAGGCTCCTGAAAAGGAAGGTGCACCTTGTTGACATGAGTCATATCATTTAGTCATTTAACAATTTATCATTTGGGGTGTTACAATCACCCCCTCCCCCCTTTAGAGCACAAATTCCTCATTGTGGGCCTTATATCTCAACCCAGGCAGTGCACCGCACTTAAGGCTGGGTACCACTTCTGATACCACATGTAAGAACTGGGTCCTGGTGACAGCACAACCACCCCTCCTTAACATGGCTATCGGGTCCTGTCCCGCCAGGTACCACCAATTGCCCCACAGACATGTAGTCCCCACCCAAGGGTCTACCCCACATGCCCGAACATGTCATTTGACTAATGATTGTCCACACATGCCAACACATTGACTTTCCCCACATGCCAACACATGTCTTTTTCAGTGTGCTTTGTCCTCACTCATACACACCCTAAAAAACTTTCTAGAAGGTCACTCATCCTGATCACTACTCCAAGCCAAGCATGCTTAACTGTGGAGTTCTAATCAGTTAGGCTCCCAAAAATAAAGGTGCACCTTGTTGACATGTGTCATATCATTTAGTCATTTAACCCTTCATCATTTGGGGGTGTTACAATGTATACAACCATCATGAAAAAGTTAATTTCTTTATTTAATTAATTTTTTCATCATTTTATCTACTATTTGTAAGTTAATTTACTTATCATTTTTATCTAATACTTATTTTGTTTTTTCATAGATCTTTTGGGAAGTCGTGTTTTTATTTTAACTATCTTGAACAAGCTATAAAAAAACATGTTCCTTTCTGATGGAAGAGGAACCCCAATGCTACCAAAACCATGAAGTGTTTGAGGCAACATGGGGTTTCCTCTTCCATTAGAATGGAACGCATTCTCTCTTTTTTGGATTTTTTCATATAGTTGAAAGAAAAACACATATCACATACACAATTATTCGCGCATCAATCTGATACACAATGTGCTCGATATGACTCGGATTGTATGTTTTTAGTTTATAATTTACATTTTAATTCAAAACACGCATCATATACTCAAAATCAAGAAAACACATTAATATTGTTTTAATACTTTAGGAAAATAATACATAAGTCATTTGTGACATGTAGGAATTAATCACACCTCAATCTGAGACACGGTGTGGCCGGTATGACTCCAAGTGTGTCTTTTTATCTAAAATTGACATTTTAATAAAAAAAAGTGACATACTCAAAACCGAGAAAACACATTTTTTCATACTTTAGTAAAATTATCCATAAGTCATTTGTGATGTATAGGAATCATTCTCACCTAAATAT
Source organism: Viscum album (assembly GCA_963277665.1). Classification (NCBI taxonomy): domain Eukaryota; kingdom Viridiplantae; phylum Streptophyta; class Magnoliopsida; order Santalales; family Viscaceae; genus Viscum; species Viscum album. The sequence goes on from OY728128.1 coordinate 1,600,057,359, forward strand.
GATACACGGTGTGCTCAGTGTGACTCAAGGTTTCCATTATCAATTTAAAATTGACATTTTAGTTCAAAACATGTGTCACTCATTGAGAATTGAGAAAATGTACATGGATTGTATTTATAATTTAGTAAAATGATTCATAAGTCATTTATGATGTGTAGGAATCAATCTCACGTCAAACTGATACACAATGTGAACGGTATGACTCAAAGTGCATGTTTCCAGTTTAAAATGACATTTTAGTAAAAAAGCACAAGTGACATTCTCAAAACTGAGCAAACACATTCAGATTATTTTGATACTTAAGCACAATGATCCAAAAATCATTTGTGATATGTAGAAATTATTCTCACCTCAATCTAACACACGGTGTGACCGGTATGACTCCAAGTGTGGATTTTTATTGAAAATTGACATTTTAGTAAAAAAGAAAAGTGACATACTCAAAACTGAGAAAACACATTTGGATTATTTTAATACTTTGGAAAAATATCCATAATTTATTTGTAACATGTAGGAATCAACCTCACCTCAATATAATACATAGTGTTACTGATATGACTCAAAGTGTCCGTTATTAGTGTAAAATTGACATTTTAGTTCAAAATGTGTGTCTCTCGATGAAAATCGAGAAAACACACTCATATTGTCTTGATAATTTAGGAGGAAAATTCATAAGACATTTGTGACATGTAGGAATCAGTCTCACATCAAACCGACACATGATGTGACCAATATGACTCAAAGTGCGTGTTTCGAGTTTAAAATGACATTTTAGTAAAAAAACACAAGTGACATACTCAAAACCAAGAAAACACATTCAAATTGTTTTGATACTTTAGAAAAATGATTCAAAAATCATTTTCAACATGTAGGAATCAGCCTCACCTCAATCCGACACATGGTGTGATTGGTATGACTCCAAGTGTGTTTTTAATTTAAAATTAACATTTTAGTAAAAAGGACATGTGACATACTCAAAACCAAGAAAACACATTCAGATTGTTTTTATACTTTAGGAAAAATGATCCATAATTCATTTTATGACATGCAGGAATCATCCACACATCAGTCTAATACACGGTGTGCCCTGTATGACTCAAAGTGTCTGTTATCAGTGTAAAATTGACATTTTAGTTCAAAACGTGTGTCACTCACTGAAAACTAATAAAATGCACTCGGATTGTCTTGATAATTTAGGAGAACAAATCATAAGTCATTGTGATGTGTAGGAATCAGTATCACTTCAAACTGACACACGATGTGACCGGTATGACTCAAAGTGCGTGTTTCCAGTTTAAAATGACATTTTAGTAAAAAACACAAGTGACATACTCAAAACTGAGAAAACACATTCAGATTGTTTTGATACTTTAGAAAAACAATCCATAAATCATTTTTGATATGTATGAATTGAGTGCACCTCAATTCGACGCATGATGTGATCAATATGACTCCAGATGTATCTTTTTATTTAAAATTGACATTTTAGTAAAAAAGACAAGTGACATACTCAAAGCCCTGCAAACACATTCGGATTATTTTGATAGTTTAGGACAATGATTCATAAGTCATTTGTGATGTGAAGGAATCAATTGCAACTGAATCTGATACACAGTATGCTCGATATGACTCAAAGTGTCTGTTGTGAGTCTAAAATTGACATTTTAGTTCAAAATGCGTGTCACTAACTGAAAACTGAGTAAAGGCACTCAGATTGTCTTGATACTTTAGGACAATAGTTCATAAGTCATTTGTAATGTGCAAGAATTAGCCCCACGTCACACCGACACCCATTGTGACAAGTATCACTCAAAGTGCGTGTTTTCAGTTTCAAATGACATTTTAGTAAAAAAGACAAGTGACGTACTCAAAACCAAGAAAATGCATTTGGATTGTTTCGATACTTTAGGAAAACGATCCAAATGTCATTTTGTGACGTGTATGAATTTGTCTCACCTCAATCCGACACACAGTGTGACTAGTATGACTCTAAGTATGTCCTTTTATTTAAAATTTACATTTTAGTAAAAAAAATCAAGTGAAAGACTCAAAATTGTGCAAACGTATTCGGATTGTTTTGATACTTTATGACAACGATCCATAAGTCTTTTGTGTTGTGTAGGAATCAGTCGCACCTCAATCTAATATACGGTATGTCCGATATGACTCAAAGTGTCTGTTCTCAGTTTAAAAATGACATTTTAGTTCAAAACGTATGTCACTCACTGAAAATCGAGCAAATGCACTCAGATTATTTAGATACTTTAGGGAAATGATTCATAAGTTATTTATGACGCGTAAGAATTAGTCTCACGTCAAATTGACACACATGATGTGACCGATATCACTCAAAGTGTGTGTTTTTAGTTTCAAATGTTATTTTAGTAAAAAAGACAAGTGATATACTCAAAATCGAGCAAACACATTCAGATTGTTTTGTTGTTGTATGACAACGATTCATAAGTCATTTGTAATGTGTGAGAATTAACTCCACCTCAATCTGACGCACGATGTGACTAGTATGACTCTAAGTGTGTCATTTTATTTAAAATTAACATTTTATTCATGTATTGGTTTCATATTATGGCTAATTTATTTCTTTATAGTATCAATAACATAAAAATTGTTTTCTTATATACGTGTATTCTTTTGCTCGAGTTGGGGCAGTTTGTTCGGCAATTGATATCATGATTGAGTTTTTTTTAGGAGTGTGGGGTCAAAGATAATGGAATATTGATATTTTTGAATTTTTGTGATAGTACTTGCTAAGGTAATTGTACAAAACATTGTTTGCAATTTCTATAATATAGTGGTTTTTTCTTATTTGTGATGTGATTTTTATTTCATTTAAATTATGAATTTGACATATGTATTCAGGTTGATGCTGCAATGTGTTGTAATTCCAACAACACATAGTAGTAGAGCCGTTATCAACGATATTTCTAGTACTGGTGGTGTTGAAACCCTTTTTGCACGATGTTAAATGAAAGAACTGTGGTATTGCGAATTATCGTGATGGATAGCTTTCTAGGACATGACTTCTTTAGTAGTAGAGCCGTTATCAACGATATTTCTACTTATTTTGATTGATTATAATCAATCTCATAGGTTATTTACTATATTAAAATAGTAAAATTTAATACACATACACACGGTTATTTTGTCCTTTTGGGTTAATGAAATTAATAATAAAAACCAATCAATTTTTTTATTATTATTAACCCAAAAAAAATTACTAATTAAAACTCAATTTAATAAAACCGTTAATACTATTTTATTTATTCAGTTTCCTCCCCCTCACGGTTGGTTGGGAATCACCGCTTCAATTATTACCTCAATTATCATCCACCCCATTGTTTTCGTTTCCCGCAAAATTTTGTTTTAGCCCTTCAGGAAGACGGTCGATGCCCCTTTCTGAAATTCGCACTTATAACCTCCGTACAGTCCGAGCCTGCGCCGATCTGGGAGCGAGAGTGTGTGGAGCAGCAGCGGCGGGCGGCTGAACTCTGGTTCGATTAACCGGAGATGGCGATTTCTGGCAGCGGCGACCGGGAGGAGAGCATGAGGAGCCAGATGTTCTGGAGCCTGGGAAACCTTGCCCGGAAGCTTCTGTTCGCGATCCTTGCCGCCGGACCGATCCCCCGCCACGTCGCCTTCATAATGGACGGCAACCGGCGGTACGGCGATAAGCAGAACCTCCCAGCCGCCGCAGGCTACAACGCCGGCTTCCTCTCCGTCGTCCGGATGCTAAAGTACTGCTACGAGCTGGGCGTCCGGTACGTCACGGTGTACGCCTTCAGCATCGACAACTACCGGCGCCGCCCCGAGGAGGTGCAGCTCCTCATGAACCTGATGCAGATCCGGATGGAGGAGATGGTGGAGGTGGAAGGCCTGGCGCACCAGCTAGGGATCAGGGTGTGCTTCGCCGGAAACCTAGGATTGCTCAGCGAGCCGCTGAGGGAGTCCGCCCACCGCGTCACGGAGGAGACGGCCCGGAACGCCCGGGCGGTGCTCACCGTCTGCGTCGCGTACACCTCCACCGACGAGATCGCCTCCGCCGTCCGGAAATCCTGTGATCAGCGGGCGTGCCGGCGCGGCGGCGGCGGCGATGGCGCCGAGGGGAAGGAGGGGGTCGTCCTCGGGCTGGGGGACATCGAGCGGAACATGTATATGGCGGTGGCGCCGGAGCCGGACGTAGTGGTGCGGACCTCCGGGGAGACGAGGCTCAGCAATTTTCTTCTGTGGCAGAGCGGCGGCAGCCTGCTGCACTCTCCGTCGGCGTTGTGGCCGGAAATTGGGCTGTGGCACCTGGTGTGGGCGGTGATGATCTTCCAGCGCAGCTACGCTTACCTGGAGAAGAAGAGGCAGCGAAGCCGCGGAGCCCAATCTGCTCTGGATCATTCTTTGTAATTTTAAATCCCGATTAATATTAAGACACCATTAGGGTAGGGGTAAATTTGTCATGGGGGTTATTATTATTTTTTAATTAAATGGGTAGGATAGGTTTAATTAGGGAAATGTGCCTGCGACGGTGACCTAAAAAGTGGTGACCCTCCATTGGGGCTAAGAAAACCTCGACCAAAAAGAAGGCAAAAGGAAGAGGGAGGGAGGGATATTTCAAACCAAAATCATGTTCAAAATGAAAGCTCTATTTTTGAATTGTCAAGGATTGACCAATTCAGATACACCCAACTCCTTGCACAGGCACCTGCAAGTTCATAAACCCAATCTATTGGGAATTGCTGAACCTAAGGCCTCTTTCATCCTTGGTTTTGCTGGTCTTAATAAGGTAGTTTATTATTTTGTGGGTGCTAATAGCTGCTCTTCTCAGGTTGAAGCACCATGGGTTTTTGCTCACACATCAATTGGCAAGGTTGATGTCATCAATTCTGAAGATCAGATGGTTACTTGTATGTCCCAACATAACAATTTGAAGATTTTTTTCTCCTTTATGCTAGGAACAGGTACATTGACAGAAGATTGCTATGGCTTGGTATTGGAAGGTTGAAAGCCAATATAGGTGATCCATGGATCATCCTTGGAAACTTTAATACAATTCTGTGTTCCAGTGAAAAAATTGGAGCTGCTAACTCTCCTATTGCTCAAAGAATTCAAAGCTTGTATGGATGGGAATGATTTGGTGGAGATTAATTTGGTTGGTGCAAAGTATACTTGGTATAGAAGTTATTTAAACAGAATGGTGGCTGGTAAGCTGGATCGTGCCTTTTCTAATGAGAGAGCTTTGGAAAATTGGGACTCTATATCAAGTATTACTCTCCATAAGCCCAATTCAGACCATCACTCTATTTTGGTTAGTTGCATGGACAAAGAGCTGAAATTACCTTTCCCATTCAGATTTAACAACGCTTGGGCTGGGATTCCTGCTTGTGACAGGATAATCCGGGAAATTTGGAGTACTATGTATTGTGGTAAGGAGGATTATGCTTTCATTTTAAAGATGAAACTATTAAAACAAAAACTAAAGGCTTGAGTTAGGATACTTTCAGCAAGATGGACACTGATATAGCCTCTTTGTAGGACGCTCTTCAACAGGTGCAGGAGGCATCCACAAAGGTGGATTTCAACTTGGATAGATCACTGGAAGTTGAAATTTCTTTCAAGCTGAACTCTTTACTCTCAATAAAGGAAAAGTTGCAAAAAGAATCCTTCAAAATCAAATGGATCAAGGAGGGGGATTGAAATACTAAATTCTATAACTCCTTGCAAACAGTTTGAAGAGTAATAAGTCCCCTTTCATTCTTAAAAGTGGAGGAGAAAATTCTTCAAGATAAGGATGGTATTTCAGAGAACATTGTATCCTATTAATCAAACATTTTCAATGGTCGTGCAGTGCACGGGGAGTTGATGAATGATATTATTCCCAGCATGGTCTGCTCTAAGGATGGCGGTATGCTTACCAGTATACCTCTCGAATGTGAAATTAAGGACACCATTTTCAGCCTTAACACAAGTAGCGTTCCTGACCTAAATGGTTTCTCTAATTACTTTTTTTCAGCGGTATTGGGATGTGGTCAATGTTGATCTTTTCAAACTAGTCTCCTCCTTTTTTACTAGTGGAATCATTTCTCAAGGCCTTAATGATCAATTCCTTTCTTTGATTCAAAAAGTTGAAAATGCTTGTGATCTTTATCTCTTCAGGCTTGTTGTCCCGTTGGATACAATTTACAAAGTGATTAGAACAATTCTTGTTAATAGGCTTGTAGGTATCGCTAATAAAATGATTTCTTCCGATCAATTTGGTTTTGTTAAATGAAAATCCACTCAAGATTGCATTGGCATTGCCTCTGAATGTGTCAATTTTCTCATAAAAGCAAGAAGGGAAGGAAGCATTGGTATTAAACTTGATATTAAGAAGGCTTTTGACACAATGAATTGGAATTTCATTTACAAAGTGTTATATAGATTTCGATTTTGCAACACCTTTATTAATTGGGTGAAGCATTTATTTGGATCAGTTCACATCTCAGTTCTCATTAATGGCTCTCCTAGGGGACACTTCAAGTGCTCAAGAGGGGTGCGACAAGGTGACCCCCTTTCAGCTATTCTTTTTTTCTATTTCTTAAGATTACCTTAGTAGATTGCTCTCTCAGATGGTTGAACAGTGTAGACTCAAACTGATTCAAGCTTCCTGGTCTCTTGTTTCCCCTACGCATTCACTTTATGCCGATGATATCATTATTTTTCTGTAAGGTAGCAAAAGGAACATCAGGTACCTTAAAAGCATTATGTATCATTATGAATGTATTTTTGGGCAATCCATTAGTTAGGACAAGTCATTTATTTTTTTGGGCACAAATTCCCATTTGCTGGGAAAATATATATTTTGTTTGATTTGGGTATTAGAGAGGGATCCATTCCCTTTACTTATCTTGGGGTGTCATTGTTTTGGGGAAGACCTAAAGCTTCCTACTTCACTGTTATTGTTGATCCGATTAAAAATCAACTTTCAACTTGTAAAGGCAAGAATCATTCAATGGTAGGTAGAATTTGCTTGGTTAAATTCACTATTATTTCTAGGCTGGTCTACTCTTTTATGATTTATAGATGGCCTAAGGGATTACTGAAGCAGCTTAATGTCTCCATCAAAAAATTTATCCAGAGTGGGAACATATTGGAAAGGAAATTGGTCACAGTCCCTTAGAAAAAATGTTGCCAATCAATTGAAAATGGGGGATTGGGAATCAAGAATATGCATGGTTTTAATGAAGCCCTCTTGGCCCGGTTTACTTGGAATCTTATCAACAATTATTCAAAATCTCTAAGCTTTCTTAGAAACAAATTCATGGGAAGGATAATGCAAGGAAATCAAGATTACATGGACTCCTCCATTTGGATTGGTGTTAAATCTTCCTACCACAGTATTACATCTTGCTCAAGATGGAATGTCAATAGGAATTCCTAGCTCAAATTTTGGACAAATAACTGGACTGATCATCCTCTTTGTGAGGATTTTCAACCTCATAAATATTACTCTAATTCTTAGTTGTAGGGTCGTGGAAAATCTATAAAGGGAAAACAAATACTCCCGCAAATTTGATAAAGGAAAAAAGATGCATGTGGGGATAAAAATTTGAGGAGAAGATTGAAGAAATCCAATTTGGGAAAAGTACCAAACTGGTCCGCGTATAGGTTACCGAGAAAGGTCCACAGAAGGCGCATACCGCGAACCAAGCGGTATGCAGACAACCTACGAAATGCTAGCCCGTGAAGCGTTGGTCAGTGAACCAAGCTGTTTGCAGATGATATGAAAATAGAGAACCAAGGCATTGTGAACCGTGTCGTTGGAAAAAATGTGATGGAGAAGTAAGTCTCTGCATACCATCCCCACATATTGAGCAGTTGGCAGATGAGTCAGGGTTGGAAGCGTCCTGTGAACCACATTGTTCGTGGGATTGAGGTGGTGATTTCCACCACTGAGAACTACAACACCGAGAACCTCGGTTGACCGAGTCATCCACGGGTCGGATGATCCCTCCATGGGCTTCTGAAAAAGGTGTCGTGTGCTCGTAGATGCAGCTTCCCCATCACTCTATAAAAGAGACCATAAGGGGAACTGAGAAGGAGAGGATTTTTGGAGAGCTTAAAGTTTACGAACATAAGACTTTGAAGGAAAACGATCGACGAAGTACGGAACCACGAACGGTTTTTAGCAGGTATAAACCCATTGCGAACCATAAAAAGACGGAAACTTAATAAAAATCAATTGGACATAAACCTAATTGGAGAACCATAAACCATATGCCCTTCACGGATGAACTTCCCGTGAACCACAAGCATAGTGCCCCTCCTTCAGTCCGACGAACCGCATGGCGCATCGCTACGCGGACAAGACCCTATGCCGCATACCACCATGCTATGAAAATGGAACTTGAGACCACGTACCACCATGGTACACGACGGCTTGCATCCAGGTCTGCCTACCACTTCGGTATGCAGACGACCCCTTCACTCACATAACAGTACGCTATACGGGGAATCCCCCATCCCGCATGAGAAAATGGTACACAGAATGGGGTGTCTTCGGGTTTTCCCCCTTCCAGCTCAAATCTTGTCCATCCATTCCCGTCTCGCCCTCCATGACCCCTCCGCTAACCAATCCACTGACATTAGTCCAAAGCCTCTTCCAAAGCCACTGGACCTGTATGACCAGACCGTCGGGCGCATCAGCGTTCCCTTCTGAGTCTACTTACCTGAGGTAAAGGGAGGTGCAAAGGCAGTTCCCACAATGGTTCGGACCCTTGAGACATCCTTAAGTCTACATTCCCAAGGTAACCTAGATTCCAACCTTCAGATGCTGATGTGAATCTCCCCGTTCTAAGGATCAAGGGTAATCACTGGATTTTCCATTCAATGAGGGACAATGACAAGCCCAAGGGATCACACCTGCCTTCCATTTGATGAGGAGCAATGCTTCTCCCCTTTCCTAGAACTCATTACAGGGAAATACTCCTAAGGTAAGCCCCTATCCATTTTACAGGAGGTGGTGCTTTCTCCCCTCTCTAGTCTGACTTGGGATGTGTCCAGATAGCTCACCATACATGACTATCCTGGATATCAACACAGGTGAGGGGATGACACATTCAAAGCCCCTTTCCCTCTCCTGTTGGGCTCATAGACGCGCCCTCATCTTCCGTCACCCTCCTCCTTTTCCCTCAATGGAGGAGGGAAAGTGCGCCTTTGTTGAATCTTTCACATCCTCTTTTTTCTCACACCGACCACGATTCACGTGGGCTTAGAGGTCTATGATGATAGGACATTTTCACCCCCCAATCATGAACTATGAGAACTCTGATTCCCAACACAACTGTGATACGTAGGAATCCTTTATCTAGGCCCGAGCTCCACATCATCTCATCCATGAAATAAGATATCATTCCCCCTTCAAATGGGTAGCTTCTATGCATAATCCTCAATTATGAACTACGAGAACTCTGATTCCTTCTCTAAAACAGGATACGTAGGATGCCTGTCTAAAGGCCCGAGCTCAGGGGGGGGGGGTTCCTTTTCAAAGGACAATCCCCAATCATGCCCCCCAAAACAAGGTCTCCTTTACGGCATGAGCCCCAACTTAAACCGAAATATGATGGCTTTGATTCCTAGCTAACCAGGATACGTAGGAAGCCTCCCTGAGGTCCAAACCCAACACCCAAATCACCCCTAGTGTTCACCAGGACATATCCCCGGTAGGGCTATATCCACCCAAGAGACCATGACTCTCCTGAGCATCCTAGGCCACTTTGGTGTAAGTCCCACATGAAATATTGACTATACATCCTCCACCTAGACGTCCTCCCCACATGATGCTAAAACAACATGGATGGGTCCCAGTCACAAGACCTTAAAAGGTGATGTGTCTAGTTAAGTGGGACCAAACTACATGGGTTCTAATTCCTCTCATGAGGATACATAGAAATCCCATCTTATGGATTCAAACCTAATATCGAAGAAATTTCCTTCGTCCCTAGATGATGATAGACTCCAGAGAACCTCATCACATGGCTTAAACTAGTGCTGTCTCAGTAGCTCCTGATCCATGTATATCTGCGATTGATTTTGCATGCTAGGGGTAATCCGTGGACACACTCTTAGAAAAAGAACCACAGATTCAAGAATATATGAACATTGCTTAAATCTATAAGAGAGTCTCAGAGTAGGAAATAATTCCCCCCAAAAGGGTGTGATGAGACTGACCTCCCATCCTCTTGACCAATAGAGTCCTTAAGTTTCGTTGGCCAAATCGTCATCCAATGAGCACCTGCCTTTGGAAAGAAGGTTCATGAATCATGGATACAAGGGTCATTGGGTGTTTTTGCCTCCACGAATAAACCCATTGGAGACCATCTGATGACCTCGTACCAGATGTGAAACCTTAATAATAACGGAAAATGGGTCACTACCCATTGGGTCATTCCATAGGCCACTGGTACGATGCGAATTGAGTCAAAATAAAAATAGTGAACCCGACGTGAATCCTTAACCAAGGTGGCGGGTCACCCCACCCCAATCCCCTTTCGCATTCAAAAGAAAGAGGGTTGATCAAAATTACCAATCATGCATGTGATCATGAGATGATACCTTGATGAGGTTTCTTTGTCTGTGCTTGTTACATGTATCACAAGTTTCAAAGAGCTCTCTTCGATCCAAATGGCATCTCGAAAAATTGCTCAGACACACACGTCAGTGTCCGCACAAGTGGCTGGATCCCTGACAGACAGGACTCCGTCACCTACCCAACATCTTCAACGCTAGGTCTCCAATGCGTTGATTCAAGAGTAACACCAAAATGGTACTCTCCACACAATGGAGGCTATAAGGTAGGCCCTCCAATTGGTGAAATCCCACCAGCTGCCTCTTCAGCCGTGACCGACGATCCAACATAGGACAGATCCACTGACCATCTCAAATCGTTTCAATAGACTATCCCTAGAGCGCGATAACGAGTACCTCCATTATCTCAAGGAGGAAGATAAAGTCGTTGCTGATGACTTTATCCTAGATACATAGGAAACCCACTCAAGGGATCCTTTCAAAGGATGTCACCACCGGTGATGTACAACCCGATATCCTCGCTTTGAAAAGGATCCCATGCCAAGGGAACCTGCTGAAGTCCAATAGAAACAGGCCCCTCAGGTTTCCCCTGTGGGAGAAAAATTCATAATCAAAAGCAGTTTATCACCCTGTTTCCTGAGGAGGAGGTCTGCCACACAAACATGATGACATATAATGGGTAGGCATATTATTCTGCCCCTCATACTAAATCCCTCCACATAAATATGGCAACAATTTATGAGTGGATGCATATCCCCACCCGCTCCTATGAAGCCTGTCATAGAAATAGGGTGTCACAATATAAGTAATTAAATATTCTTTCCAGTGCTTTCCAGTCCTGCCGCATAGACAGAGCGGAAAATTATAGGCAAATGCAATTCTCTACCAATGCGTAAGAATCCCGTCATCCAAATAGGATGGAAACTAGATATAAGAAGGTGAAAATTGTTGCTAATGCAAAGCAAGACCACTATCTAAATAGGGAAGAAAATTATGGGTAGTCATACAAAACTGCTAGTGCATATGAATTCCACCAGCCAAATATAGTGGCAAGTAAATATGAGCAGAGTCAAATTATTGCAGATGCAAATCAAGCCAGTGAGACAATATAAAAGCAAATGAGCAGGAAAAAATTCCTACTCCAAATATAAATCCCACCAGTCAAATACGGTGGAAACCGGAGAAAATAGTTGGCTTATCCCAGCTAGTCGGATGCAGACTCGTTCCTCTGCCCCGACATAAGAGAAACAACAATACCCACTATCAACTCATGGAGGACCATAGTAGGCATAAACTCCTGCTCTGACATCAGAATGAGAATTCATATCTATTCCATCCAAAGACATATCTTAACACATCTTGTCCATGATGGAGGATCATACGTTGATCTCATACTATATCCTCCATACATGTCAATACGTCATTACGTCGAAGACAAAAGCGAGGAGGTGGGACCACGACCCGATCTCCCCGGGCGGGGTGATTCATCCACCAAGTTAGATAATCACCCTGGAGAAGACCAACATCCATGCTCTAGTCCAAGAGGTTCGACAACCATATTCTGTGATACAAGGAAAACCAGATCAAGAATAAATACCCATTCCAACTGGGGGACACTGGTCCAACGTGGTGGCCGCTCCAGGGCAGACATATATCCCTACTAGAACTCAATATATTCATTGGAATATCCCGAAGATATCAAGAGAACCAATAAAATAGGGTCCTATACATAAAGGTCGTTATCAATAGTAGGAGGACCCAGTTTCCTGCAAGTGAGCACACAAAAATGAAATGCACCAAAAGCAACTAGAAAATGAAGATCACACTCATGATTCTGTTCTTCTAGAAGCTAGAATTCTTAATGATATCAAACATATATCAATTGAGGCTCAAGATATTATCGTTCCATTACCAAATTATGTAAGTGACAGTAGCAGTTGGGAAGGTCCTCCCCGCAATGTTGCTAACAGTAGCTCTGAAGGTCCTCCCCAGAGCACCCACGAGGGCTTACTCCGTGGGCCAGAAATGATCGATCACAAGAGCCTATATCCTGATGCATGTTAGGGTATACCTACCTTTTACTAGAATATCATATATCAAGAAGAACATCCCCTTATTTTAGTCCGCCCTAATGGTCCTCCCAAGGGTATATGCTGTAGATATGTTTCTCCCTGTAGTCGGACGTCAAGCTGTGATGGTAGTCCTCGATATGACGATAGTCGCTACGAAGGCCCTCCCCACAACGACATAAGGTAGTGATAAGGTCATCCCCTCATTACAGTACATCCTGAAGGCCCTCCCCAATATGTACACTACATATATTCTCCCTACATCTAGAGCTATGATGGTAGTCCTCAATATGATAACAGTCATTGTGAAGGCCCTCCCCTCAATGACGCCAAGAAGAAAGAAGGTCCTCCCCTCATTGCGGTCTACCCTAAAGGTCCTCCCTAGGGTATACACCATAGAATTACTCTCTATGGCCGGACAATAAGCCGCGATGGTAGTCCTCTCCATCATAGCACCGACTAAAAAGGTCCTCCCTGTAGTCAAAATTTATGCCAGCGAGAAGGTCCTCCCCTCATTGGGTCAAATGCGAGAAAGCACTCATATACTGAGGCACTTGAAAAAATGGAGTACGACATGTGGGATACTCTCTCCATAACAAGATATATCCTTACTCAAATAGAGGATGACCCGGGGTCACACTCATATTCCAATCCACCCTCATACCGTTCACATGTCAACAAGACTCCCTCCAACCCCACTGCTTGGAACGAAATCATTAAGGAGCAGTCAAACTGGGCGAATCAAGTAGAAGAGTCTGTGGAAGAAAAACAACAAGATGTGTTGCTTGTGACAAGAAAAATATCTAGGGATGAAATACCAGTGATGTATTGGACTACGACCAATTCTTAGTTCAACACACAAAAATAGTTGTTAGAAGAATGTATGCGTAACATTTGCCTCAATATTTTGGAAATTATCCACCAGTTAAAAGCAAATTTATTTCCCTACGATGGGTATGCCGACCAGGTTAATGTCATGGGATATCTTCATCATTAAATTGACATAGAATCCCTTTTTTTATGAACTATGACCACAATCAGAAAGGTGAAAGAAAGACCTCAAGTTGGACTACCTCCATTCTCTACAAGTTATGTTACCTTATTGGAGATGCCATGTCTAGTGTTCATATCCAGGGATGGGGAGAACACATAGCTCTACACTTCACCTCACTTCCTATCTAGTAGAACCCACTAGAAGTGACATCTTGCAATGTCATCATCCCCAGAAGATAGTCAAATGAATCCCTGAATTAGGAAAGGAGGAACAAACAACAAGAACCGACCTTGAGTAAGTCTTAAAAGCATCAAGCTCGACGAGAGAAATCCATCAAGAAGCTCCTAAACCAGGACAACAAGAACATCCAGCGGGCTTCCCATCTAAGGGAAGCCAATCAACGACAACTGATCATGTACTCAAAAGCAAGTAATTCATGTGCAGACCCGACACCATATCCGGCTCACACCCGTATGTGAATGCGTGAGATCAAGAAAGTGGAAATGACAGCAGCATCTGCTGCAATACGGAGCCAGATCCAGCTCACATGGTTGGTATCATTTTTAACATAAAATTCCCCCGCAAGACTAGAAAATCCAGGCTGAGGCACATCAAAGGAGGAATGAGAGCAACCCCATCCCATAGGGCTGGGGGAATTTTTACCTCAAATTCACACCCAACAGATGTCTGTATTATATCGACTAGAGAGAAAAATGGATAGAGGGGTCACTCATTCCATCCCATCCTGTGACTCGCAACCCTTGGGATGGAAGCACACTACAAAGTCATATTAGGGATCCCTTTGAGTCACTCTTCGCCAAGAAACTTGAATATTATCATAGAATAGCTGGAGAAGATCCACCAAAGAACATAAGAATCTCTCATACCATTCAAAACCTAGTACACCACCACCAATGTGGTATGAATCAGTAAAATTCGTAGACATCATCCCCAAAAATCTCACTAAAAATAATAAAAATAATGAGGAAACCGGAGAAGAGGGTTCTCTCTTAGAGACAGTCCACACTGAGCCCAGAGGGGTGCACACCAGAAACCAAAGAGTTTCCTTAAATTTGGGTGACCCTTCAGTCAATATTCCACCACCTCATGCACGAATCCCAAAAAAGGAGAGGAATAAGAACAAGTTTTACAACCCTCCTCCTCCTCCTCCTCTTGAAAGAAATTCTCCCACACTTAAGGAAAGATTCACATGACAGGTGAAAGGAATGAAAGAGACAAGGTGAATCAATGCTGAGCTTATAAGAGCAAGCCATCCTATTGGATATGTTTCGTAGGTGGAGTGTCAACACACACTTTCATCAGATGTACCTCTTCCTCACCGGCTCATCCCAATGGATGAAGCAAGGATGGAAAGATCATCCAAGGCAATGCTGGGACTATCAATATATCTGAACCCAATCCTAGTGGGATATCAATATTTACCTCCATTGGGGAAGAAACTGAAACAGATTCAGGAAAATCCCCAAAATATGCCCCCAGATGGTTATCTGCCTCAAGTTCCAGCAGCGCTGTCACATAAAATCTTTCCCCCTACTATGCCTGCTCATGCTCAGGTCTAACAAGACATGCATCAATGGATCCCCAATACCATCAAGTTATTGACAACTTGAATATACGCAATAGAGGTGTGGCACAATCTGATACAAACAGAATGAAAATCTTACCCCGACATGGTGAGCAATGTCCCGCCTCCACCAAATTTTGGGAATCCTATATTTCCAATGTTCAATGGATACAGGGACCCATAGAAGAATCTAATGCACTACTCTTCTTATTGTGATCCCATGATGGGAACCCTTAAGAAACAAGAAGCTATGAAGATTAGATGATTTGTGCGAACCCTGCAAGGTTCAGCTTTTGTCTAGTCTACCAGTTTGCAAGCTAACTCAATAACAGGATGAGAGGATCTCCGACGCTGGTTTATATTCCAGTTTAGCTCAACGTTTCCAAAGACAAAAGTTAGTGATCCCATGAATTGCAAACAACGAGAGAATAAGAGAGTCTCAAACTTCATCTCCAGATAGAAATGTTTGACTTACTCCTCGAACCAGCCACTCCCCCAAGATGAGATGCTATCCATGTGAATTGACAACCTTCGTGATGAGTTGAGAACACCGCTTATTTTAGTGAAATATACAAGTGGGTTATAGGACTTCTCCACCATCACTCAAAGTATATAATATTCCTTGCAACGGACTAATCTCAAGTCCCGAGCAGCCCCAGTAGCCCTAGTAAAAAGAGTAGGGAGAGCTAAAGCGACTTCTATCACTCTTAAGCCACCTACTACACTAGATCCATCTCTAAGGCCTCCACCAAACCATACAGGGTCCTCTTGACATCAACATAAACCCCCACCCCATCAAGATGAGCAGAGGGGTCCCAAAAGAAATCAATTCGAGGAATAGAGAAATAAATCCTACTCGTTACGAGATGATCAAGTCCACAATTACTTCATAGCCTCCATGAATTACAACCTTCTTCAACTACCAAAGCTGAAGAGGGATGATGAAGTAGGTATTGATGACTGAAAAAATTATTTCCCCTTCCATCGAATATTGGGAAACAATATTCAGGAGTGTTTTTTCTTCAAGGAAATCTTATAAAAGATGATAGATTCTAGACAAGTCAAGTTGGGACCACTGCTAATGAAAGTAATGTATGTTTCCACCACTGATCCAGACAAAAAAGGGGATTGGAAAAATGTTTTTAACAAAAAGGAGTAGAAGTTTGATAGTTGGATAAATCAAAAAATAGTCAACTGAGCTCATGGAATACTCCAGGCATATTTGAAGCAACCAACCATGCCTACAATGGATCCTAATGAAACAAAGGCATCCTCCTCAGCCTCAAAATCCTCCAAAGGCTGACCACCCAAAAAGTAGTCCAATCAGAAGGTTGGAAAGAAAGTGAAGGAAGATAAACTTGTACAAAATCTAAAGTTAGTTTTGAAATTGTTAGATTTCATACCATTAAATCTAAATCCACGAGAACTTCCCCAATAAACAGCACAACATGCACTTCCTCACCAAATGATACACCGAGCACCACCCTGCCAAATGGTACAACAAGAAGAAGATGATGAGTCAAAGTCATCGTCAAAAGAGGAGATAATTTTTGGCTCTGTCAATGTTATCCACTTGATGGATCTCTTCTCCAACGATGAATATGGTTATCAACCAGAATTCCCCATACCCAATCGGGGAGATGAAGGAAGAAACCGAAAAATCTAGGGATATCAAGGGAGACATAGCCATGGTATAAATCAAGCTTATAGACGCACCCCTGCTTAAACCGTTAGTGTTGCAGAAACCTATGGAAGGACCCTACAATAGTTTAAATAGGGATAGGAAAATTCCCCTGCCCCCATGGGAAGCCAACCTAGTCCAATCCTTATGAAATATCTGTTAGAGGAAGAACAAATAACTAATTGCCCCCGGCAGGCAAGCAGACCTGCCTGACCCAATCCACAAAGGATGTAGGCTCATTCAGCTCTAATCCCAAGGGATGACCCATCATAATCAAATGATCAAGCCCCTAAAGCACCTGTGAAAGAGCATCCACAAGCTGGGAAGCACCGACCTTTAGATCAGAAATAAGACATTATGAAGTAGCTTGCTCTAGTGCCAACTAAGCTCTTAATCATGGATGCGCTAAATCTATCATCAGATCTCAAGGAATCTCTCATAGAAGGTTTTCTAAGTCTCCATGAGTTTGAATCTGAAGTAGCCACTGTCGAAGTCTACCGAAAAATGACCAATCATACAAAATTCCGTGTAGTTATCTCCTTCACGGATTAAGATGAAGATGTTGTCATTCAAGGACACATAAAACCCTTATATGTGTATGACACAATAAATGGTCTTGATATCCAAAAATTATTCATTAAAAATGGCTCTGGGGTTAATATCCTCCCACTGTGGAAAATTCATCGGTTGGGATGTAATGAGGGTGATATGACACCCTGCACCACAACCCTGTTGGTCTATGACAAAAGTGATCAAAAGAAGTTAGGTCAAATCAATATCGAAACCTAGTTTGGTGGCCTCATAGCTCACCCAGAATTTCTAGTGGTCCAAAATAATACAGCCTTCAACACTCTACTAGGGATGCCCTGACTTCACAAACATGCAACAATCCCCTCCTATTACCATTAGTGCCCCAAATATAGCATTAATGGATAGATTGCTACACTAAACATTGATAAGTCTCCATTTTACCCTTTTGAATCAAACTATATTGATTCAGGGTTCTACGAACCAAAGGGGAAACAACTCTCAACCGACGGAATTGATCCGGTCGCCACCCCAAATCGTTTGGGAATGGTTCCCACCGACCCCCTCAAGTAACTCGAGGAGGAATACGTACTGATCGTTAATTGAATTGAGGGAACAAGTACAAATTCAGATTCATATTAAGCAGTCCTCATGATTTCAGTTACGACTACCAAGCTTGATAATTTTGAAAGTCTCATTGACTACTGAGATAATAGGGAAGGTTAGGATAAAAATTCCCCCGAACTATCATCAAAATCCCAGAAAATTCCTGCCTCAACCACTAAGGATGGAGAAAGTGTCTCATCACTCAAAGAAGAAGAGGAGACTATTTTAACCCTCACTACATCTTCTTTGGAGAATCCCCCAGCAATGGATGAGGCAGAAGAGACAGTTTCACCTCTGAGACACCAAAATTTCAGTTCCTCCCTCAACTATGGAGTAATCATTTCAAGGATTGTTTCCCCGTTAGAAGACGAAAAGGAAGATGATACAGATAAAGAGGAGGAAGAAGAAGAGTACCTAAGGGATGAACCTCCAGAATTTGAGGAAGGAATCTCCACCACCGTTGATGAACTCAAGAAAATCAACTTGGGTATGTAGGAAGAACTACGACCCACTCTGGTTAGTGTGGCCATGCCTTCCAAATATCAAGAGATATACGCCTCTTTCTTGAATCATAATTGAGTTATTTTTGTATGGAATTATATATAAATTCCAATTCTTGATCCCAAGGTGGAAACTCACCACCTGGGCCCTCTGGAAGATCATCATGGTTACAAGCAAGCCGCTAAAAAGACACACCCGACACATGCTAGCAAAATAGAGGCTGAAGTCGACAAAATCATCAAAGGGGAGGTCCAATATCCCATATGGATAGAAAAAATTGTCCCTGTAAAGAAGAAGAATGGGAATATCAGTGTATGGATCGATTTCAAGGACCTTAATCGGCATTGTCTGAGATGATTTCCCAGTCCCGATCACATAATTGCTGATCAATGTAACTGATGGATATGAGGATATCTCATTCATGGATGGTTATTTAGGATATAACCATATCTGAATGGCCTAATAAGATGAATAAGTCACCATCTTTATGGCTCCCTGGGGAGTGTTTTTATACAAGGTGATGCATTTTAGTTTGAAAAATGCTGACACCACATATCATCATGCCATGCACCACATTTTCAAACCCTTCTTGGGAAAGTTCATCGAATGCAATATTGATGATCTGGTGGTTAAATCACGATAATGCTCAGACCATCTTTCATATCTTAAAACTATATTCAATAAACTACAACAACATAGTCTAGAAATGAACTCCCTAAAATGTGTTTTTGGTGTTACCTCGGGGAAATTCCTCAGCTTCGTCGTACGCCACCGTGACATCAAAGTTGACCCTGAGAAGAAAAAGGCCATCCTTGGAATGTTACCACCTCACAAACTCATTGAATAGAGAGGATCCAAGGAAACCTAGCTTACATTTTGTTATTCATAGAAAACATTGCAGGTAAGTGATTTCCCTTCACTAGGTTGATAAAGAAAGGGGTAGAATATCTAATCCAGGCAGAGACATTATTTCTGGGGGTTACTGTAGCAGGTAATGTAGCGGGAACTGTAGAAGGTACTATTTGGCACTATAGCAGCCGGAAATATGCCCCAGTTTGGACCTTCGGGCCACCGATTTGGTCCCCAAGTCCTTTTAGGCTTTCGGGCCACCCAGGCGTTCGGGTCAGTAAGGCCTTCAGGCCACCTCAAGGCCTTCGGGTCACCTTAAGTGCAGATGCAAACCAGACAACCTACGAGGAACAAGCCCAACAAAGAGAATGAGTAAGGAGCTTTCACCATGGAAGAAGCTAAACGGGTTTCAAGAATGAGAGGGTATGGCACCTGCCATCGAGACAAGCCTATGCATGCACGGGAATGCCTAGCTGAACAACCATGCGAAGGTAGAGAGCTAATTTCACGATGAAGATGCTAGGGAGGAGCAGTTCCAAGTATTTAGTTTGGGTTGTATGTAATGTTTGAAGCCTACGGGCAAATGAATTCCTCTAAGGCCTACGGGACATGTAATACTTACGCCTACGGGATTTGTAAGGGTTTTACCTCACCCCTTGAAAGGTGGATTATCAAAAATCAATAAAAAATGAAGGCCTTCGGGCCATTGGAGGAGGACTGAAGACTACCAAGAAGCATTTGAAAATATCAAGAAATATCTTTTGAGTCCACCAGTGCTAATGCCGCCTATCGAAGGAAGACCACTCATTCTATATGTAATCGCCTTGGATAAATCCCTAGGTGCATTCCTCACATAAAATAATGATTTTGGTAGTGAGAATAGTCTCTATTACCTCAACCAAACCATGATTGATGCTAAGACTTGGTATTTAAATATTGAGAAGAGTTTCCTGGAATTAATCATTTCCGTTCATAAGATGAGGCATTATCTACAGTACCATGAGGTCCACTTGGTCCCTCATAGAAACCCACTCAATTACATTATTAGCCTTCCAATGTTGACTAGACGACTATCACAATGGGAAATCATCCTGTAGCAGTTTGATATATGGTTCATACCGCAAAAAGATATCAAAGTCTAGGCAATAGATTATTTACTAGAAGATAATCCCTCAATAGAGGTGGCCCCATTAAATGCTGAGTTACCTGATGAGGAAGTGTTCCGTATTCAAGAGAACTCCTAGATGTGGGAAATGCATTTCGAAAGCGTGTCTAGAAGCCTAATAAGAAAAAGAATGGATGACCCCAGACTCAAAAAAGTGGGGATGATAGTCATAATTGTATCCCCAAAAAAGGAAGTCATGCATCATTCCTTCCTACTATCAGAGGAGTGCACAAACAATGAAGTAAAATAATAGGCCCTTATCGCATGACTAGAACTATCACTCCAAGTGAAAGACAAACACTCTGAAGATTAAATGCGATTCAAAACTGGTCATCAAACAAGTCAATGGTGACTATGCTATTAAGAAATAGGAGATGATCCCTATAATGAACCATGTTTGAGAATTGATGGTAGAATTCCCGTCAGAACCGACACTAGATTATGTCCCTCGTTCACAGAATATAAAAGATGATGCATTAGAAAATGCAGCCACAGCTCGGTCCAATCCAGATCATAATGAAATGTTCATCATCATTGCCCACCATCGGATGGTTTTACCATATATTCAAGCCAATACAAAAGAAATCAATGAGATCCGTCCCATCTACGAGTCATATAGTCATACCACCAACTGGATTTGTAGCACCCCAAACATTTTTTGGCATGTTTCTCTTAAATACATTTTAGTAATAGCCTATATTTTAAGAATCACTGATCCTATATGGAACAAAACATGGTTACTTATAGGAGATATCCATAACCTAGCCATAAAACTTAAATTTGTCAGCTATGTGATTTGAATTTTAAAAATCTAACATACACAGTTGTGATAAAGATGATAATTAGAGTCTGGTAGAATTAACTTAATTTTCGGTGAATAGTAACCTACCCTTATGAATAGTAACCCACCCTTATGAATAGTAACTTACCCTTATGAATAGTAATATGACTCTTATGAATGGTATCCATTCCCTTGAATGTATAAATGAATTTAGGCACCTTAAAAATGAAGATGAATATTTTAAGTGTTTATATTTTTCGATTAAATAATTATTTTAATTAAATATTTAATTAATAATATTTAGAAAATTATTTTTGAAAAATGGACTTCATTTTTATATTCTAAACATTAAAAAATGGTTAAGGTGAATTTTTTGGATTTTTTTGAAATACTAAAATTTTTGATGAATAGTAAAATCTGACAATTCACAATAAATGCTAAATAATGGATTAATTGAGTCATTGATGATGATCTGCTGATGTAAGCCCAATTGGTTCAAAGTCACATGAATATATTACTGTTCTTGGTCATGGAATATTCACTATTGGTTGTCTTGAGAGGAAATAATAAATTAATGATTATAATATTAAGAAAACTCCTCTCCCCTCCACTATATAAAGCACCCCTCACCCCCTCTTCCTCTCACACCACTCAAGCCTTGTGCCTTGAAAGTATTCTTCCCAAGTCTCTCTCCAAGATCCTCCCCCATGTCCAAAAGTTCCTAGCATCTTCAAAATACAAAAACCTCTCCCCTTAAGAGGTTCTCAAAGGAGGAAGTCTCAAGAGGTAAATTCCTCTTTCCAATTCCTTCAATTCTTTTAAGTTCTTTTCTTTTTGTTTCTTTCCTCACCATAATAGTATAATAAATCTAGTAAAATACATTTACTTTAATGTTTTCATTCTAATGGTATATTTCATTACCTTCTCACCTTTCCCCACCATTTATTTGAAAGAAATGAAAGCACCGTTTGAGATGTGCTAATTTAGCACATTCAAGGAAAATGGTTTATCAATTTCTATTATAATCTTTAATTCTGGTAATGAATTTTTTTTGTTATGGTTGAACCATATTATTATATATGTAATATATCCTATTTTTAGTTTTTTAATCCTTTTGTACAAATGGTATTAAGTTATAAAGAAAAACATGTTTATTGTAATCAAACCCACCGTTTAGCCAAAATGGTTGTCACTAAGGTTATATATATATAATAATTCAACTTCACTCTAAGTAACCAAATTAAATTTAAAACCATTTAATATTTTGGATGTTCACTAATAGAATATAACTTCATTTCTGTACAACCACATTCATCTTATATATTTATCCGAACTTGAATATAAGTGAACCGATCATTTAAAACCAAGTAAACAAACGAGCCCGAACAATGAAATTGAACCTTATAACTAATCAAAAAGGCCTTTAATGAACTAAAAAGGGTTATAATAAATCATTTACATATAGAAGAGGTTATGGAATTATTAATTAACAATCCTAATTTTTTTATTCAGGTCTTAAATAACAAGTCAAGAACACCTTCAAGCATAAGGTAAGGTATCCTCTCTCTCACTTTTGTTCAAGAATCTCCCCTATGTTGTGCCCTTTTATTTTTAATTCCTAATGATGGGGTATGTTTTAAAACGTCCCCCATACTGAAATTGTGACATATAAATAATTGAATACCCCTATACCTCTTATTAAGCCCTCGCAATAACACTCGTTACCATGTCGAAATGTTTGTAAGGGGTTTCTCATCTCACTTTCATTTCTGTGAGATTTTCATTGTTTGCCACTTATTTCTTGTATGTGGTATATGTGTACTTTCATTTGATATATAATAACATTATTCTCCTTATATTCATGTTATTCAATGATTCATTTTAGGGTTATTATGTTCTTTTCATATGATTCGGCCGATTACATTGTGGTAAGAGACTTTGTCTCAACTACTATTTTGTTGTGACAAACTTTGTGTGGTGCACCTAATAATCCTTATGTGGTGTACCTACTGCCCATTTGAGATAAATTTTCATTTTTAAATTATATTTATATTAAATATCCATAATCTCATATCATGGATATGTTTTTTGTCTAAACCGTATACCATTTTACATACGATGTTTATTTGGAAAGTTATTTTAACTATGGAAATATTGATGAATCCATATACTCTACTCTATATGGATATTAAAAAGGAATATTGTTATTGTATTGAATCAATATATAAAGAATTATTTGGACATTTAGTGGTAGGTGGGGCCCACTATAGCCCCTCGATGCATCGGTAGGTCTCATGAGACAAATCAGTTGGCGACAAACCCTTCAAGTTTGTTTCCAAAAATCAGACGGGTTTCTACCCATAGAACTAAACTGTTTTAATGGTATTATGGTTTCATGTTCCAGATACATGGAATCCAATTAATAAGCATTCTCTTTATTCATTATCAGTTATTATTATTATCCATGAGGTTTTCACTATGATAAAATCTATGGATGCAGTTTCATTCTCAGTTTATTAATGGCATTAGTTTTTCATTTATTCACTATGCCATATTGATTATGTCAAATTGATTGCGACTTACTTATTATTGTACTCATTATTCCGCTATTTTTAACCCTTGCTGAGCATTTGAGATCGACCCTTTCATTGTTTACCTTCAACGGGTGATGAAGATAAGGTCATTTATTGAGTTCATATGGTTGCAGTTTTTAGTTTTGTTATGTATTGTATCTTGTAACTTTTTCAATGTAATTGGTGTTACATATTTGTATCTAGTTTCTTCAAGAATACTAAACTGATCGTTCCTTTGAGATTTTCATTCCTTCTAACCATGCCAATATTATAAGTAATGCACCGACTCCAGCCTAGAGGGGTCGGGGTGTTACAGTCGGTATCAAAGGAAGTTTAATAGGAAACTTGGAAACTAGATTTAGAAAACATAGATTAGGGAAGAATTCCTAAGATAATCCTGTGAGGATAAACATACAAGAACATCTTTGTATTTTTGTAAGGAATAGATTATGTAGATATTTCAAGAAATGAATCCCTGTCTGGATACGAGCAGGTAGAGGCGGCTCTGGCACATATGTATCTAGGGGTAAAACCCGAAAACACCAATTTAAACTAGACTCGAACGGGAACTGGTACACGACAACAGGCCTTGCTGCACTCTTGTTTACGACACTCCCAGGGGATATTCTTAGGATAATTCATATTTTCTTTACAAGCCATTATGAAGGATTGAAATGTAAATTATTCCTCAAAGAAACCATTTTTTTCAATTATGGGATTAGCCATGCGTAGGATCTTGAACTATGCTAAGTATTTTGTTAATTTAAGATTATAAATCATGACTCATACCCTAATATAGTGTGTGCCATTATTTAGAAATGGTATCTAACAGAATAAGGGGAATCAATACTCGTGGACAATGTAGGGATCTTACCACTGAGCAAGTCAACACGGTCAATGTTGGAGCAGATCAGATCATGACCATATTGGGACAACTTACTCAGGTTGTAATGAATAACCATTCCACACCTGTGTTGGATCGTTTTATGAAGCAAAAGCCCCCATCTTTTAGTGGGACTACTAACCCAGTGGTTTCTGAGCAATGGATCAAGTCCCTTGAAAAGATATTCATGGCATTAAGATGCAATGAAAATGAAAAGGTAGTACTGGCGATATATTGTCTCAAGGGCGATGCTGATCAATGGTGGTATTTGATTCAGAATACCATGGAGGAATAAGAAATATAGGATATGGAATGGAGGAATTTTAAGGAAATATTATTTGAAAAATATTTCCCTCATGAGTAACGAACTGAAATGAAGAGGAAATTCCTTAGCTTAAAAAAAGGGAAGAAGACAGTGTTGCATAGTATGAGCCTACTTTCACAAGGCTGGCTAGGTATTCCGTAGATTATATACGTGACTCGGCAGACAAGATTGATCATTTCTTTGAAGGTCTTAATCCAAGTCTTCAAAGGGAACTGGCTACTCAATCATTTTCATCATATGATGAAATTGTATCAAATGCCATCAAAATAGAGAAGGAATTTTCTAGATCAAATCTTTTCAAAGGAAACCAAGATAAGAAGCGGTACTCTGATAACAAAGGAAAAGGAGAAGCACCAAAGAAGAGAAAAGGAACAAATCTATTCCCATTATGTGAGAAATGTGGAAAGAATCATCTTGGGAAATTCTTGAAAGGCATGGGAGTCTACTATAACTGCAGAGAAAAGGGTCATCGATATGATGAATGCAAGGGGAAGAAACAATTAAACGATATTCAATGCTACATTTGCATAGAGATGGGACACTATGAAAATTAGTGTCCTAAGCGCCAAAGAAAACATGCCTCAGAAAAATCCAAGAGAACAAGGGAGAGCCTATGCGATTACAACCGCGGAGGTTGAAATTCCTAATGACGTGGTGGAAGGTACTTTAATTGTTTCCTCAAACTTAGCCAATACTTTATTTGATTATGGATCATCACATTCATTTATATCTTCTTAGTTTTCCAAGAGAATTATATATTTCCAATTTGATTTAATAAAGGAGTTTTCAGTCAAAACTCCCAGGAGATGTATCATTGCAACAAAGGCATGTCGACTAGTCCCCCTCCAGACACCAAAATGTGCTTTAGTTTCTAACCTTATCATCATACCAATGACTGAATTTGATATAATTCTCGGTATAGATTGGCTGTAAAATTATAATGTGAAAATTCATTGTAATAATAAGGAAGTTAAATTTTTTGAAAATGGTGTAGAATCCCTTATCTTTAGAGAATAAACTTCACCACCTGATTCTTATCTAGAACCACCCCCAATAGCTCTACTGAATGCAATACTTGGAGAGGAAGATAAACCAATATCTATGGGAAAGGAAATAAATCTTTAAATTGAAGACGTGCACATAGTACAAGAGTACATTGATGTATTTCCAGAGGATTTACCTAGACATCCTCCAGAGCGGGAATTTGAGTTCTCTATTGATTTAATTCCTGATGCAAGACCTATATCAAAGAATCCCTATAAAATGGCTACTGTGGAATTAGTAGAGCTAAAGAAAAAACTAGAGTATTTGAGTGAAAAAGGATTTATTTGACCTAGTGTTTCTCCATGGAGAGCCCCTGTCCTCTTTGTCAAGAAGAAGGATGGATCCATGAGGCTTTGCATTGATTACATGGAAATAAATGCTATTATAATAAAGAATAAGTATCCTATGCCTCAGATTGATGATTTATTTGATCAAATTCATGGAGATCAATACTTTTTGAATATTGACCTTCGATACGGATATCATCAAATGCGTGTGAGGAAGGAATATATTCTGAAGACAACATTTCGAACCAGGTATGGGCATTACGAGTTTATAGTGATGCCTTTTGGACTGATGAATGCACCACTTGTTTTCATGGATTTAATGAATAGAGTTTTCAAGGAATATCTTGATAACTTTTTTGTGGTATTCATCGATGATATCCTTGTGTACTCAAAAATATATGAAGACCATGAGAATCACTTGCAGATTATTCTGAGAACTCTTAGAAGAAATAAATTATATGGGAAGTTTAGAAAGTGCAAATTCTAGCTTCAATCAGTTTCTTTTCTTGGACATATTGTCTCTAAGGATGGAATCCTAGTTGATCCTGCAAAGACAAAGGCAATCCAATAATGGACCACGCCAACAAACATAACTGAGGTACGCAGTTTTATTGGCTTAGCAGGTTACTATCGGCGTTTCATTCATAAATTTGCCCGATTGGCTAACCCTCTAACTAAGATCACACGTAAAAGAGTTAAGTTTGTGTGGAAAAAATAATGTACAGAATGCTTCGAAGAATTGAAAAGAAGATTGTTCAATGATCCAATTTTGACTCTTCCATATGGAAGTGGTGGATTTGTAATATACAGTAATGCATCAAAGAATGGACTGGGTTGCGTCCTTATGAAAAATGATAAAGTTATTGCTTATACATTAAGACAGTTGAAGACTCATGAGAAAAATTATCCAACTCATGATCTTGAGTTAGCAGCCGTAATCTTTGCTATGAAAATATAGAGGCATTATCTCTACGGAGAGAGATGTGAGATTTATACAGACCACAAGAGTTTGAAATACATTTTCACACAAAAAGAACTCAACATGAGGCAGAGGAGATGGCTTGAGTTACTTAAATATTACGATTGTTCAATACACTACTACCTGGGAAAGGCGAATAAGGTGGCAGATGCATTAAGCAGGAAAGATCATGGACTTATGACTCAAATGAGGATTGATAGAGATCCTATATTTTTGGATCTACTAAATATGGATATCGGAATTGTTAAGGAAAGGGAAACATCTTTCCTATCTCAAATTATTTCTAAACTATATTTATTAGATAAGATAAAAAGATCTCAATCTGATGATGAGAACCCGCACAAGAAAATTAATGCTGTCAAGGATGGGAGACTGGATGACTTCATGTATGAAGAAGGAGTTCTAAAATTTGGTAATAGGTTGTGCGTTCCATCAGTACCTGAGCTAAAAAGGGATCTATTAGATGATGCTTATAGCTCAAATTTCTCTATACACCTAGGTAGCACCAAGATGTATAGAGATCTAAAAGAATATTTTTGGTGGGATAATATGAAGCGGGAAATTGCTGGCTACGTGTCAAGATGTCTAGTTTGTTAACAAGTGAAGGCAGAGAGACAACATCCCAAAGGAGTGATGAAACATCTACCTATTCCTATGTGGAAGTGGGATAACATTACGATGGATTTTTTCACTAGACTACCAAGGACACCTAGAAGGAATGATGCAATATGGGTGATTGTTGATCGTCTCACAAAATCAGCACATTTCCTTCCTATAAGAGAAGATTTTCTACTTGAGCGCTTGACAAGACTTTATATTAATGAATTTTTAAGACCTCATGGTGCACCTCTATCTATTGTGTCCGATCAAGATCCTCGGTTTACATCAAAATTCTGGAAAAGTCTCCAGAAGGCTTTGAATACTAATCTTCGTATGAGTACTGCTTATCACCCACAAACTAACGGACAGTCTGAAAGAACCATTCAAACTCTAGAAGATATGTTGAGGTCATGCTCTATTGACTTCTAAGGTATGTGAGATCAATACTTTCCTTTGGTGGAATTTTCCTACAACAATAGTTTCCATTCTAGTATTCAAATGGCTCCATATGAAGCATTATATGGAAAGAGATGTCAAACTCCAACTTGTTGGGATGAAGTTGGTGAGAGGAAACTTATAGGCCCAGAACTTATTGAAGAGACCACGACAAAGGTGAAGAAGATACAAGCCCATATTAAAGCAGCCCAAATTAGGCAGAAGAGTTATACTGACAACTGGAGAAAGGACTTGGAATTCAAAGTGTGAGATCATGTATTTCTGAAAGTATCTCCATGGAAGGGTGTTTTAAGGTTCGGTAAGAAAGGGAAATTGAGCCCCAGGTATATCAGACCATTTGAAATTCTGGAAAGAATCGGAGCTGTAGCTTACCATTTAGCGATGCCGCCAAATATCTCCAAAGTTCATGATGTGTTCCACATGTCATTGTTAAATAAATACATGCCTTACCCAACGCATGTACTCACATATGAAGAAATTGAACTGGAACCTGATTTGTCATACTGTGAAAATCCTATCAGAATTCTTGAAACAAGGGAGCAGGTATTGAGAAATCAAACAACTTGTCTAGTCAAGGTCCTTTGGAGAAACCGGAATATGGAGGAAGCAACATGGGAACATGAGGATGTTATGAAAAAGAATCACCCACATCTTTTTGGTGAGTTTCATACATAAAATTTCGAGGATGAAATTTCTGAAGGAGGGAATAATGTAGCACCCAAAACATTTTTTGGCATGTTTCTCTTAAATAAATTTTAGTTATAGCCTATATTTCAAGAATCACTGAGCCTCTATGGAACAAAACATGGTTACTTATAGGAGATATCCATAACCTAGCCATAAAACTTAAATTTTCCAGCTCTGTGATTTGAATTTTAAAAATCTAACATACACGGTTGTGATCAAGATGATAATTAGAGTCTGACAGAATTAACTTAATTTTTAGTGAATAGTAACCTACCCTTATGAATAGTAACTTACCCTTATGAATAGTAATATGACTCTTACGAATGGTATCCATAACCTTGAATGTATAAATGAATTTAGGCACCTTAAAAATAAAGATGAATATTTTAAGTGTTTATATTTTTCGATTAAATAATTATTTTAATTAAATATTTAATTAATCATATTTAGAAAATTATTTTTGAAAAATGGACTTCATTTTTGGATTCTACAAATCGAAAAATGGTTGGGGTGAATTTTTTGGATTTTTCTGAAATACTTAAATTTTTGATGAATAGTAAAATCCAACAATTCACAATAAATGCTAAATAATAGATTAATTGAGTCATTGATAATGATATGCTGATATAAGCCCAATTGGTTAGAAGTAACATGCATATTTACTGTTCTTGGTCATGGAATAGTCACTATTGGTTGTCTTGAGAGGAAATAATAAATTAATGATTATAATATTAAGAAAACTCATCTCCCCTCCACTATATAAAGCACCCTCACACCCTCTTCCTCACACACCACTCATGACTTGTGCCTTGAAAATATTCTGCCCAAGTCTCTCCCCAAGATCCTCTCCCACGTCCAAAAGTTCCTATCCTCTTCAAAATACCAAAACCTCTCCCCTTAAGAGGTTCTCAAAGGAGTAAGTCTCAAGAGGTAAATTCCTCTTTCCAATTCCTTTAATTCTTTTAAGTTCTTTTCTTTTTGTTCCTTTCCTCACCATAATAGTATGATAAATTCAGTAACATACATGTAATGGAATGTTTTCATGATAATGGTATATTTAATTACCTTCCCTCCTTTCCCCACCAATTATTTGAAAGAAATGAAAGCACCGTTTGAGATGTGCTAATTTAGCACATTCAAGGACAATAGTTTATCAATTTCTATTATAATCTTTAATTATGGTCATGAAACCATTTGTGTTAGGTTGAAACAGATTATTACATATGTAATATATCCTATTTTTAGTTCTGTAATCCTTTTGTACAAATGGTATTAAGTTATAAAGCAAAACATGTTCATTGTAATCAAACCCACCGTTTAGCCAAAACGGTTGTCACTAAGGTTATATATATAATAATTTGACTTCACTCTAAGCAACCAAATTAAATTTAAAACCATTTAATATTATTTATGTTCACTAATATAATATAACTTCATTTCTGGACAACCAAATCCATCTTATATATTTATCCAAACTTGAATATAAGTGAACCGATCATTTAAAACCAGGTAAACAAAAGAGCCCGAACAATGAAATTGAGCCTTATAACTAATCAAAAAGGCCTTGAATGAACTAAAAAGGGTTATAATAAATCATTTACATATATAAGAGGTTCTGGAATTATGAATTAATAATCCTAATTTGTTTATTCAGGTCTTAAATAACAAGTTAAGAACACCTTCAAGCATAAGGTAAGAGATCCTCTCTCTCACTTTTCTTCAAGAATATCCCCTATGATGTGCCCTTTTATTTTTAATTCCTAATGATGGGGTATGTTTTCGAACCTCCCCCATACTTACCTTGTGACATATAAATAATTTAATACTCCTATACCTCTCATTAAGCTCTCGCAATAACACTTGTTACCATGCCGAAATGTTTGTAAGGGGTTTCTCATCTCACTTTCATTTCTATGAGATTTTCATTATTCGCCACTTATTTCTTGTATGTGGTATATGTGTACTGAAATTTGATATATAATAACATTATTATCCTTATATTCATGTTATTAAATGATTAATTTTAGGGTTTTTAAGTTCTGGTCATATGATTCGACTGATTACATTGTGGTAAGAGACTTTGTCTCAACTACTATTTTGTTGTGACAAACTTTGTGTGGTGCACCTAATAATCCTTATGTGGTGAACCTACTGAAAATTTGAGATCACTTTTCATTTTAAAATTATATTTATATTAAATATCCATAATCTCATATCATGGATATGTTTATTGTCTAAACCGTATACCATTTTACATACGATGTTTATTTGGAAAGTTATTTTAACTATGGAAATATTGATGAATCCGTATACTCTACTCTATGTGGATATTAAAAAGGCATATTGTTATTGTATTGAATCAATCTATAAAGAATGATTTGGAAATGCAGTGGTGGGTTGGGCCCGCTATAGACCCTTGATGCATCAGTAGGTCTCATGAGACAAATCAGTTGGCGACAAGCCCTTCGAGTTTGTTTCCAAAAAATCAGACGGGTTTCTACCCACAGAACTAAACCGTTTTAATGGTATTATGGTTTCATGTTCCAGATACATGACATACAATTAATAATAATTCTATTTATTCATTATCAGTTATTATTATTATCCATGAGGTTTTCACAATGATAAAATCTATGGATACAGTTTCATTCTCAGTTTATTAATGGCATTAGTTTTTCATTTATTCACTATGCCATATTTATTATATCAAATTGATTGTGACTCACTTATTATTGTACTCATGCTTCCACTATTTGAAACCCTTACTGAGCATTTGAGCTCACCCCTTTCATTTTTTACCTTCAATAGATGATGAAGAGAAGGTCAGTTATTGAGTTCATGTGGTTGCAGTTTTTAGTTTTGTTATGTATTGTATCTTGTAACATTTTTCAATGTAATTTGTGTTACATCTATGTATCTAGTTTCTTCAATACTACTAAACTAATCGTTCCTTTGGGATTTTCATTCCTTATAACCAGGCCAATATCACAAGTAATGCACCAACTCCAGCCTAGAGGGGTCGGGGTGTTATAGGATGGACCCCATTGTGGACTATCTTCAAAAGCGAGAACTCCCACCAGATAGGGATGGAAGGAACAGATCTGAAGTCGAGCAGTCAATTTCATATTGTACGATGACAAAAACTGGTGAAAGTTCCTTAATAAGTGAGGCCTTGATGGAGTCCTTCTCAGGTGCATTGATGGATAAGAGACCACTATTGTCATGAAAGAAGTGCATGATGGAACTTGTGGGGCACACTAATCAACATCCAAACTCTGTCATCAAATTCAAAGGTTTGGGTACTATTGACCCCCCATTATATAGGATTGTGTCGATTTCACCAAAAAGTTTCATCCCTACCAAGTCCATGCCAAATTCTTCAATTAACACCAAAGTTTCTTCACACAACTAATTACTCCTGGCCATTCTCTATATGGGTAATGGATGTCGTGGGACTATATCCTCCCACCACAACCAAAAAATTCAAATTTATTCTCACAAAAACTGACTTCTTTTACAAATGGGTAGAAGCTACACCCCATAAATAATTCGGAGCAAAAAGTATTTTCAACTTTGGTAAATCCAAAATAATCACCAGGCTTGGTGTCCCTCACACAATACTAATGGATAACGACACCAATTTTTGCTCTATTGAATCAAAAAAACTCTACCAAGAGTATAGTATCAAAGCCAACCATTTATCCCACTACCATAAAGTAGCCAATAGATAGATATCTACTTTTAACAAGACCTTATCCAACATACTTCAAAAGATGTTAGACAAGGATAAGAAACCATGGCTAGACAAGATCCTCCATTATCTTTGATTTTATCATACCACAACCCATACTACCACTCAAAAGAACCCATACTCATTAGTATACCAGACAAAGGTGGTTCCACCCATTGAAATTCAACTACCATTTCTCTGTGTATCTATATGTGATCAACTATTTGTAGATGAGAAATCCCAAAAATGGTTTGACGAGTTGGAGTGATTTGATGATAAAATATTTCACACTCTGTAACATTTATAAGTCAACCAAAATTGTATTTAATGAGCCTTCAATAAGAAGTTTCACCTTCAATCTTTCCTCGAAGGAGAAATAGTGTTGTTCCTCAGAACCCTAATGATACTTGGTAAGAAACCTCTAATGTTGGAGCAAAAATGGGAAGGATCGTATGTTATAAATAGAGTCTACTCTAATAGAGAATATTCCCTGATTTCAATGGATGAAAAACTCACCACAAATACCACCAATGCAAGGTTGCTGAAGAAATATTTCATGTAGCTAAAAGCATAGGAAGACATCCTTTCCACAAAACGTTAAACTATACAGAATACATCCTTTCCACATGACGTTAAACTGTACGAAATACATCATTTCTGTCACGAACCAGGCTGGGTCGCCATCTGACCTGGCGCCCGACCCGGTCCGCGGCAAGGTCCGAAGGGCGTCCCCGATCCCCACGGGCTGGCACAAGTGCCCGGGTATCAAAACTGACACATGTGAATGATTTTACCTGAAATAAAAGACAGAAAAACCACTAACTAGATAAATAAACTGAAATTAGAAATAGACAACGAAACATTCCTTTAAACTATGAACAAGTTTAAAGTCTACAATTCGAACTAATAACTATAAAGAAAAGACGACAGAAGAAACTAAAACCCATACTCAAACCTCCTGGAAAAAGAGAGGCCACAACAGCACCACTCTGCCTAAAAAGACCAATTGCTGCCTGAACCACCATCACTGAGCACGACGCATAACCTGGAATACACAAGAAACAAAGTCTACATACACCCGAAGGTGTATGTAGGGTGTGAGCGAAAGGCCCAGTAGGACGTCACCCAATAAAAGTTTCCACATATAAACATTAGATGACAAATACATTTTCAATATTAACTAAAGAAAAGAAAATGAATTCTTGAACAGTTTAAAAGAAAATGAGATTAAAGAAAACAGTTTCAAATGGAACAACTTAAATTAAAACACACACACTCACTTTTTAAAATAACCAGTTTGTCACACTAATGAGCGTAAGGTAACCAATGAGCACTAATACAGGAGGGGCCGCATGGGCGTTAGCTAGCTTGGGTCCCTAGATCTTCATGTCTCGGTGAAACGTGTCTCAGAAGGCCACGACCCTCAGGAAACATGGCTTAGAAGGCCACGACCCTCAGAAAAGCATATGTTTAGTTAGTGTTGCAATCATCAGTCCTGCCGGTGAAACCGGGTCGAGTAACCTCCGGAACACTAGCTCACTAGTCTAGTCCACCCTCCTAGCTACATGGGCTTCCTGGTTTGTGCTCAAACAAGTTTCAAGTTCATGTAACATGTCACTATAATGCATAAAATCCAAACAGGGTACTTACACACGCAAAATCACAATTTTTACACCCAAATCTTTTTTTAAAACCGTGCGCACACCAAAATATTTTCAAAACAATATCTGCATTGGTTACATACACAATTAAATCAACTACACACTTTAAAATACACTCGTCACTAAACAAACCACCACTTACACACGTAGACACTATTTGAAATACAACACACACTAAATCATTTTTCAAACATGTTTAGCACCATTTTCATAATTAAGTAAACCATAGAAGAAATTATAAAGCAATAGAAAAAAAGTGTCACATGTCTTTTCACAAACTAAAGTAACCATTATAAGTTCAAACACATTCACACGTCGCACGCACTCAAATAAAATTTTAAAGAGTGACATGCACCACCCGAGTAGTTTAATGGAAAAACCTTACACTATAAAAAACACAAATGCATAAACCACATAATTTAACAAGACAAAAATAAAAGCTTAAAAAAACAATTTGAAAGAAATCACTTGGCATTAACCACTAAACCAACACAAATCCCTCTTTTAAGACGAAATTCACATGACGTCATGTCAAGGATACTATTTTCACCACTTGCACCAGATAATAATCCAACCGCATAATAAAAAAAATTACTAACAACAAAATAAAAGTTCACAATAGAAAACACACACGTACATAAACAGGCTACTAAAAATTTTCAATACAAATAAAACTCTAATGAAAACTCACTTCACACTACACCAATTAATTAAATAACATGATAAACAAATTAAACTTTCAAATTGATTTATAAAATAATTATTAGACATGGAACCACCTACCTCAGAAAGAGGAACTCCCAAAACATGTGCGAATCTCCAATTGCACCTAATACGCACCACACACGAACCGATAAAGACCCTAAACCAGAATTCGAACCAAAATCAGCACAATTCGGACCACAAACAATGAGAAACCCTAACTCGAAACTTTACTAGAAAGGAAGAACAACCAAGCGAGGGAAAACACACCTTTGGTGAGGTAGCGGGAGGCTGGTCGGGGTTTAAAAAGGTTCACCGAAGGAGTGGGAGGCATTGTCCAGACTTGCCGGAAGAGGAGGAGGCCGGCGAATGGCACGCGCAGCAAGGGCGGCGCCGGACTGAATCAAGGGAGGAGTTATTTTCACTGGAAACCACTGCGCAATGAAGGAGCATGGGGTACAATCCGTAGGAGGGGGGGACAGGTGGAGTGTGCCAGCGGTGGTGCTGGCCAGGTGGAGTCGGGCAGGCGGTGCGACGCCGGACGGAGCAGGGGCGGCGGTTCGGCCCATCGCCGGAGGAAGCAGGAGGGCCGGTGGAGTGTGGTGCGTCGCCGGATGAAGGTCGGCCGAGGGAAGCAGGGGGAGGGTGCATGCCAGACTGATCCGTGGCCAGTAGGGGAGTCGTGCTGGGAGGCCGCGCCAGAAGACTACCGGCAGGGGTCGATGCTGGACGGGAGGTACATCAAATGAGGGGAAGGAGATTCGGTGGTAGGGTTTGGGGGAAAGGGGTGAGCCGTGACACCAGGAAGAGAAGGGGGGGGGGGGAATCCGACGGAAATGGGAGGAAAGAAGAAAAAAAAGAGGAATAAAAAAAGAGAGGGAAAAAAAAGAAGGGAAAAATAATAATAAAATAAATAAATTAATGAATAAAGATAGAATAAAAGAAAAAAACAATACTAAAACCAAAAATAATAATAACATTATTATTTATAATAATATTCTCAAATTAAAACCATGAGAATAGCAATATTATTATCTCCAAAACACAATATATTAAATCAACTCATTCCCATAATCCTTTTCCACACCTAAATTTTATTTTGTTATCATTATTACTTCATTTGTTTAATTAGTTGACCAACAAGCAGGGTCATACGACGGACCTGGCGAAGCCGCATGGCTTCGCAATTATGCTTCGCTCGTGCGTCGCATGATGACAAGCCCCGAAAGAAAAAAGAACTAGTTTAACTATATATTTATTTATTATTAACTCCTTTTATTTATTTGTTTTCACATTGGGCAAGTGAGCCGTGAACTGGGTGGGGCCGCGCGGCGACCCAAGCGAGGTCGCACGGCTTCGACCGCAGCGTGCTGGATGCGGTCAAGGTCAAAAAACATTTTTTTGAATAAGAACATAGAAATTTTATGTCGGGACTTGACCCGAACTACCCGATGCCCAGAAAATTAATTAAAATAAACAAATTAGAAACGACAGGTGTGACAATTCTCCCCACCATAAAGCTTTACGTCCCCAGAAATCCACAACTAAGGCTGAGACCCAAAGTAGGAAACGACACCCCATTAAAGATCAAATAGGATCCCCACAAACATCAAGCAAAGAGAGAGAGAAACATCGTTCTTAGAGAAAGTGACTCAAAGACAAAATCAAGAAATGCATAAAAAGACTTTATGATATGTGTCGCCCGCCCCAAAGAGCTGAAAAACCTCCAGTTTATTGTTTAATAAGATGAGCCCTCGCACCCACGTAAATCAACTTTACAAGCCGAAATTTCCTCAAGCACTATTAAATGAAAACCACACCATTTGGCTAGAAAGAACAACAACGTCATACCACGTCCACGAAACACTCTTATCACTTATTACCAACCCATCTTTAGAAACAGAACCAAAAAGGATAACGTGGGGAAGCCCGAGGGGATCCCCACCATTAAGAACCTACTAACGCCCAAGACGGGACTGGAAGACCGATACGGGAAGGTTCGAGTGGACTCCCTACCATTAAAGAAAATCCAACACCGATTTATTCCAGAGACCTTTGTACAAGACCCATCGTGGGTCTCACCACCACTAGAACTAATAGATTATATAGAACTTTGAAAAAAATTCTTGATGGTGACCAAACACCCCACCACAAGGGGCGGGGAGGGAGGGGCCCGACCACTAGGCGTCAAAACCATGGCCGACCACAACCAACATCTCAAAATTTCCTGGATGAACACCATTCAGATTTGAGACTGAGTTACCCAACAGAATCTCATAAGGACCACTAAAGCGACTACATCCAGTGGAACACAACCCCCAAGACTTTAAGGCACGAGAGGAACACGCCTCCACGTAGACACGAAAACCATACGCAACCAGGAGGATCATTCAGAGTGGAGAAACCATAGGAACAATTTAAACCACCTCTACTTTTAACATTGATGACAGAAATAAAGTTGGGGTCCCATAAAGTCCCAGGGTTCCTGACCACGTGCCATATTCACTCCAAGGACTATGGCTGGAGCCTTGATATTTGAAGCATCTCCTGCCTCGCAGTCAGGTATTGAGGACTCCCGTGCGAAGGTTCTCTTTTTGGTGTCACATGCAACCTCACTGCAACTGAGACAACACCAGAAACACAACACATTACAACATCTCACTGATCATACACGAAACATTTACCATCACAAGGGCTGAAATGGTGCATGCGCATCACCCTTTGTCACACTGAATGAGAACATGACATCACAAATTGTCACCGAGCATGACCGTTGTTGTTGAGAGAAACATTACGCTGAGAAAGACTTTAAACCACATCTTGAACAACACGTGGTTCCTGCAGACGACCATAGAAGCCTCATACGACTGGGTCTGCCCAACTAGTAGCCTAACAAGAACCCTTCCTTAAACGAAACAAACCAAAGACCACATGTCATTTAGAACGATAGACCGCACTAACAACTTAGGGTTTCTTCCACCTTTTTCCCACTGGAGTCTCCTTTACCATTTCCAAACCATTGTTGACTATCAAAGGGACCTCACACTGCAAGACGTTACCGAACATGACCCTTGCAGCCAATGTAAGTACTACAAAGCCCTTCAAGACATTGGTCAACACTGAAAATTCTGAACCGCCTTCACCCTTCCCCGTTGGATTTCCTTTCACTATTTCCAGGGAAAACCTTCAAATGCAATGACGTCAAATTTCATCTTTGACGACTCAGACAACTTAAAGAAACCAAAACTCTATTCAACTCCCCTCGCATCTGTCACCCCGCTGCGAGAGGATCCACTTAGTTGTAAAAAGGAGAGGTGGGTTCAATTCTAGAATTCAAGAGGATATTCCTCTGATCAACTGGAGGGTCAACCAACGACGAATTTCCCATGGCCACACTTTAATCACATGTCAACACTTTATGGGGGGCGTACACTAGTTGAGAAAGAAAACCATGGACCCAACTAAACTGGTTCAGTAGTCAACACATACCAGAAGCGCACTCTAAATGTGCGGGGGAACCACTGAAAGGGCTTCCTGAAGAACATTCAAAAGAATTCACTAACTACACGAAAACATACAAACTTACAAATAAAAATTCAAACTCGGAACACAAGTCATTCAGAAAGGATCCTCGGCTCAAAACGCCTCACATCCGACATTTCCAAAACACAAGGACATGCCACACAAACACCATTTACTAAAACACCAAATTTTCCTTTTTTCCTTTAACAAAACATTTTGAGAATAAGCAAACCCAGTGGATTGCACCAACACCAATGGTGTCCCATGAGCCTCGTACATGCATGTTCTCGTGCCACACTGTCACCCACCTCATATCCATCCAAGCACTCATCCACTCGTGCCATTAACCATTTTTCCCATATACACTCATGCATGTGGTTTCCCACGAGAACACCAAGGGTAAAAAACAAACCATTCCATTTTTTTCAAAACCAAAACATCCAACCCACACCTTTCAAAACTCATAACTCATTTTCTTTTTAAACCGCTTCATTTAAAAATCATTTTCCAAGTCCAAAACATTTTTACTTAAAAACTAAATTCTCACGAATCCAAAACAAAGGGACGAGAAATGACGCAAGAGAAAACTTGTGTCAGAGGGTGACTGGAACGTATGGTTGGCGGCCATACGCCAGTCATTCCACTGCCACAGAGGGTATTCTAGGACAGCGTCCCCGGCTCCACATAGCTTGATAAACCCTGCGAGCTCACTAGGACCACTGACCTTACCCCCTTTTCATTTCCCATGGACAAGATTAACCACAATGACCAAAAACACAGACAAACCTCAACACACTTTGGTTACTCAAGTCCCGCCACGAGGTGTGCTGGCCAGGCACATTGCTCGTAGCTAGAATGCCGAGTTCCGACAACCTTAATTTTGGTCCACTCAGACTCTATCTCAAAAGAGAACGACCCAAGATAGAAAACCCTGCCCCTCTGATACCATTTTGTCACGAACCAGGCTGGTTCTCCATCCGACCTGGTGCCCGACCCGGTCCGCGGCAAGGCCCGAAGGGTGTCCCCAATCCCCACGAGCTAGCACAAGTGCCCAAGTATCAAAACTGACACATGGGAATGATTTTACCCGAAATAAAAGACAGAAAAACCACTAACCAGATAAATAAACTGAAATTAGAAATAGACAACGAAACGTTCCTTTAAACTACGAACAAGTTTAAAGTCTAAAATTCAAACCAATAACTATAAAGAAAAGAGGACAGAAGAAACTAAAACCCATACTCAAACCTCCCGGCAAAAGAGAGGCCACAACAGCACCACTCTGCCTGAAAATACCAATTGCTGCCTGAACCACCATCACTGAGCACGACGCATAACTTGGAATACACAAGAAACAAAGTCTACATACACTCGAAGGTGTATGCAGGGTGTGAGCGAAAGGCCCATTAGGACGTCACCCAATAAAAGGTTCCATGTATAAACATTAGATGAAAAATACATTTGCAATATTAACTAAAGAAAAGAAAATGAATTCTTGAACAGTTTAAAAGAAAACGGGATTAAAGAAAATAGTTTCAAATGGAACAACTAAAATTAAAACACACACAGTCACTTTTTAAAATAACCAGTTTGTCACACTGATGAGCGTAAGGTAACCAATGAGCACTAATACAAGAGGGGTCGCATGGGCATTAGATAGCTTGGGTCCCTATATCTTCGTGTCTCGGTGAAACGTGGATTAGAAGGCCACGACCCTCAGAAAATGTGTCTTAGAAGGACACGACCCTCATAAAACGTGGTTTAGAAGGCCACGACCCTCAGAAAAGCATATGTTTAGTTAGTGTTGCAATCGTCAGTCCTGCCGGTGAAACCGAGTCGAGTCACCTCCGGAACACTAGCTCACTAGTCTAGTCCACCCTCCTAGCTACCTGGGCTTCCCGGTTTGTGCTCAAACAAGTTTCAAGTTCATGTAACATGTCACTATAATGCATAAAAGCCAAACAGGGTACTTACACACGCAAAATCACAATTTTTACACCCAAATCTTTTTTTTAAACCACGCGCACACCAAAATCTTTTCAAAACAATATCTTCATTGGTTACATACACAATTAAATCATCTGCACACTTTAAAAGACACTTGTCACTAAACAAACCACCACTTACACATGTAGACACTATTTGAAACACGACACACACTAAATCATTTTTCAAACATGTTTAGCACCATTTTCATAATTAAGTAAACCATAGAAGAAATTATAAAGCAATAGAAAAAAAGTGCCACATGTCTTTTCACAAACTAAAGTAACCATTATAAGTTCAAACACATTCACACATCGCACGCACTCAAATAAAATTTTAAAGAGTGACATGCACCACCCGAGTAGTTTAATGGAAGAACCTTACACTATGAAAAACACAAATTCATAAACCACATAATTTAACAAGACAAAAATAAAAGCTTAAAAAAACAATTTGAAAGAAATCGCTTGGCATTAACCACTAAACCAACACAAATCCATCTTTTACGACGAAACGCACACGACGTCATGTCAAGGATACTGTTTTCACCACTTGCACAAGATAATAATCCAACCGCATAATAAAAAAAAATTACTAACAACAAAATAAAAGTTCACAATAGAAAACACACACGTATATAAACAGGCTACTAACAATTTTCAATACAAATCAAACTCTAATGAAAACTCACTTTACACTACACCAATTAATTAAATAACATGATAAAAAAATTAAACTTGAAAATTGATTTATCAAATAATGATTAGACATGTAACCACCTAACTCAGAAAGAGGAACTCCCAAAACATGTGCGAATCTCCAATTGCACCTAATACACACCACACACGAACCGATAAAGACCATAAACCAGAATTCGAACCAAAATCAGCACAATTCAGACCACAAACAATGAGAAAACCTTACTCGAAACTTTACTAGAAAGGAAGAACAACCAAGCGAGGGAAAACACACCTTTGGTGAGGTAGCGGGAGGCTGGTCGGGGTTTAAAAAGGTTCACCGAAGGAGTGGGAGGCATTGTCCAGACTTGCCGGAAGAGGAGGAGGCTGGCGAATGGCATGCGTAGCAAGGGCGGCGCCAGACTAAATCAAGGGAGGAGTTATTTTCACTAGAAACCACTGCGCAAGGAAGGCACATGGGGTATGGTCCGTAGGAGGGGGGGACAGGCGGAGTGCGCCAGCGGTGGTGCTGGCCGGGTGGAGTCGCGCAGGCGGTGCGACGCCGGACGGAGCAGGGGCTGCGGTTCGGCCCGTTGCCGGAGGAAGAAGGAGGGCCGGTGGAGTGTGGTGCGTCGCCGGATAAAGGTCGGCCGAGGGAAGCAGGGGGAGGGTGCATACTAGACTGATCCGTAGCCAGCAGGGGAGTCGCGCTGGGAGGCCGTGCCAGAAGACTACCGGCAGGGGTCGACGCTAGACATGAGGTGCATCGAATGAGGGGAAGGAGATTCAGTGGTAGGGTTTGGGGGAAAGGGGTGAGCCGCGAGACCAGGAAGATAAGGGGGGGGGAATCTGATGGAAATGGGAGGAAAGAAGAAAAAAAAGAGGAAGAAAAAAATAGAGGGAAAAACAAAGAAGGAAAAAATAATAATAAAATAAATAAATAAATGAATAAAGATAGAATAAAAGAAAAAAATAATACTAAAACCAAAAATAATAATAAGATTATTATTTATAATAATATTCTCAAATTAAAACCATGAGAATAGTAATATTATTATCTTCAAAACACAATATATTAAATCAACTCATTCCCATAATCCTTTTCCACACCTAAATTTTATTTTGTTATCATTATTACTTCATTTGTTTAATTAGTTGACCAACGAGTAGGGTCATACGACGGACCTGGCGAAGCCGCATGGCTTCACAATTATGCTTCGCTCGTGTGTCGCATGATGACAAGCCCCGAAAGAAAAAAAAACTCGTTTAACTATATATTTATTTATTATTAACTCCTTTTATTTATTTGTTTACACATTGGGAAAGCGAGCCGTGAACCGGGTGGGGCCGCGCGACGACCCAAGCGAGGTCGCACGGCTTCGACCGCAGCGTGCTGGATGCAGTCAAGGTTAAAACATATGTTTTTGAATAAGAACATAGAAATTAGATGTCGGGCCTCGACCCGAACTACTCGATGCCCAGAAAATTAATTAAAATAAACAAATTAGAAACGACGGGTGTGACAGTTTCCAAATGACGTTAAACTGTATGGAAGACATCCTTTCCACAGGGCGTTAAACTATACAGAAGGCATCCTTTCCACATGATGTTAAAATGTACAGAAGAATTCCTTTCCACACGATGTTAAATTGTATAAAAGAAGTCCTAATCACATGACAATAAACTACATGATGAAGTTTTCCATGTTTCACGACGTTAAATTTCTCATCATATCCATCCACGCTGTATGACGTTAAACTGCTTAGCATCTTCATTCTAACCACAAGACGTTAAACTGCATGGTGATCACTGTGTCTTAAATAATTAATTATTGCGCATGAATCAGATTTTTTCAAGGGAAAGATAAAAAAATGACCCCCTCCTTGCGTATGAACCAAGCCTATATAGGGAGGGACTTTTAACGAACTACATATGGATTGATTGCTATTCATAAATGGGATATGTAGAGACACCTTGACCCTAAGTCTTGGTCCAACCATCACATGACATGGAATGCCTCTATTATATCCTCTTTCACCCCTATACTATAAGGTAAGTCATCACCGCTCCTTGTTTCTCACACAGAGAATAAATCATGTGAGATTCAGAGTGGTGGTCAAGATTTCCCACACATAGACAAAGCATAAATGAGTATAATAAGCCCATCATCTTGAAATCATGGTATAAAATGATCCCCTCTCCGTGCACAATTTAGACTAGCACATGGAGTCCTTAGAACTACATATGACTTGATTCTTTCCCTCACAGGATACGCAGTGATGCATGTATTCTATATCTTGGTCCAGCCACCAGTCAAAATCAATAATGCCCCTCTCTCTACGTACAGGTCATAATTGTGTAGGGAAATTCTGATTCCTAACTGCATGACATTAAACTACATGAACCCAACAATTTTCTCACTTGAGGGTACATTGTCTCTGACATCAGTCACCTACCATGCCACACTATATAACTACGTATGACTTAATTCCTAACCTTGTGGGATACATAGTGACACCAGGATCTTTCATCTTGGTTTAGCCACCATAAAAAATGACCCCCTTTCCTGTGCATGATTCCTACTCTCACATGATACGTAGTGATGCTTATATTTTCCTGAAGTTTCTAGGCATAGCGGAAGCACGTGGAGTGGGTGTAACCAACTTTTGTTTTACCGTTAACAACGATCAATCTAAGATCCATCATGATGATAAAATGCCAGATATTTTGAATAGAATAAATAATGAAAAGAAAAGAGGGAAGTCTTAGAACCATAGATAATATCATCATATATTGGTTATAATTAATTTAATTAAAATAAATTAACTACCTTGATGTAATTATCTATCCATTGATGCTTCCAGTCACGATCCAATGTGATCCGTCATTGCGTCGCAGAAGCCAAGTGCAGGCTTCCTCTAGTGGTGATCCACATGTGCTCTATGTATCTCTGGATGTTGCCGAATGGATATCTAGGTGATATCATAGAGGAGC
Source organism: Viscum album (assembly GCA_963277665.1). Classification (NCBI taxonomy): domain Eukaryota; kingdom Viridiplantae; phylum Streptophyta; class Magnoliopsida; order Santalales; family Viscaceae; genus Viscum; species Viscum album. Next base: position 1,600,101,793 of record OY728128.1, read on the forward strand.
CTTTACTTGTGATGTCCTCCTTCAATCTCCTTGAGAGCCGCTTCCAAAGCGCGCTCCTTCATCTGGTGGAGGAGGATCTCTCTTGTAACTTGAGAGCATTATTGGAAGAAAGTAATTATCTCTTGTCTTGAGAGCTTTCTCCAGATAGTTTGTGCACAACCACAAAGAATATGTAAGTCTAATGAGAATAATGTAATTGGGATTTATATTACTTAGATTTATAAGATGAATTAATTACCTGAAGTCATTTTTTCATTTCATTTAATTCTTAGTAAGACCCCATGTCTAATAATAACATTTGAATATTATTATCACTTGACATGTGACCAACGAATTAAACCTATTATTTTTAAAAAATCCCCAGAAAAACTACACGGTGTGTATATATTAATATACACAATGTGTACTTTTGTTTTTCCATTTTCTTTATTTCCTCCACCACATTTATTAGACCTTGAATAATGACTATTTATTTCTTCAATAAATATCACCTCATTACTCTCTAATAAATATATTATTTCTCCCACAATATATTCTCTAAAATAACTAGTATTGAAATAAATGATATCAGGAATCATTGAATAATTATTAAACCACAATCAGGAATAATCTTTATTCAACTTGTTAAATGAATATTTAACTGAGATACTTGGACATACTTAGTGTGTGATCCTCTAAGCCCCTTTCTCAGTGGCATTAGGTATAGCCTGCCTAAAGTCTAAGGTTATCATCTAGCAACATGCCAAGGAACCCATAGAGAAATAACTTAATGATACAATGACGTGTCACCTCCTACGAATGATTACCGTGTAATGTAATCACTTTTTCTCAATATCTTGAATCAAGTAGGTTTCATGCTAGTTCCATAAACCCATGTGCTTGATTATTCTTTCTTTGACTTCCCAAAATTGAAATTTCCCATTCCTCACCATGGAAATGGATTTATTTAGGCTATATCAATTCTATAAAAGGTCCTGAGATATCAACTTCTATTATTGAACATAAGGGAAAAAGCATTATCTATTAATGTAGTATTACTCGTGACACACCCAACATATCCTAACTCACTACGAACAGTGTGTCGTCACAGTTTTAGTCAATAAATATAAGTGCATGAGTTGTAATACCCATTAATTATAATCTTAAAGTCTAAATACCAATACACATGTCTGCAGATAGGAACATCCAGCGACACTATGGAATGTGGATTTCCTACTAGCAGGTCTCATTCTCATAATATCCTCCTAGATATCACCAAGGGCGCACACCATGAGAAGGTGCCTCAAAGTTTTATGAGTCCTCACCCCTAATGGACTGTATTATTTGTGTCCTTCAAATAACATCATTCGGCCATAGAACATATATTCAAGAATAGTGTTATGGTACTTCCAGGTTCTCACCATAGTAGGGATCCGCTATGACCCTTTATTGAAACAACAATCCTTAGGAAATTATCACATGCATTTTCATGTAGAAGAATAAGGTATTTATTAATATTCAAATCCATAAGTACAAGTTTATCATAAAGTATAAAGTAGTTAGTTCTAGGAAACCAACTCTAATAGACTCCCACTTGGACTAGAGCCAACTGCTAACAACCTTTAACCCGCTATCTCTCACATGATATTCATCCTTCTGTCGATATAGGCCTTTAGTCATGGGGTCCTCCACGTTCTCTTATGTAGACACTCTGCTCACTAAAACTTCACCCCTTTGATAGAAATCTCTAAAGAGGTGATACTTCCGGAGAATATGCTTTGTCCATTGATGTGACCTTGGTTATTTCCCAAGATCCACTATTATAGTATTATAACAATACAATTTGATAGGGTATTTACTGTTAGGAACCACATCAAGCTCCTAGACAAAGTTATGAATCTAGAAGGCTTATTTTTCTACGTCAGAAGCCTCTATATATTCGTACTCCATTATAGAATTGGTGAAAACTAGATATTTTAAACTCTTCTAGCTCACAACTCCTCCATTGAGATAGAAAAAAAATCCTTATTATGACTTCAGACCATTTTGATTTGTCTAAAAACTAGCATCAACATACCCTCTAATGAAAAACTCCTCGTCTCCTCCATACACCAGGAACATATCCTTAGTTCTTCTCAGATACTTAAGGATAGTCTTAACAACAGTCCAATGCTGTTCTTATGAATCTGCTTGATATCTGCCTACCATGCTTAGTGCATAGGAAACATCAAGCCTGGTACATAACATGGAATACATGACAAATCCTATAGTCGAATCATATAGGATCTTACTCATCCTATATTTATCTTGTTGTGTCTGAGGACACATTCTCTTAAAAATATATTGGCCATGTGACACTAGAACCAATCCCCTCTTGGATTGTTCCATACTAAATATATTTAGTATCTGATAAATGTATGTACCCTAACTTAGTCTAAGAATCCTCTTGGATCTATCACGAATGATCTTGATCCCTAGAATGTAGGATTCTTCACCTAAGTCCTTCATAGAGAAACATTTGTTCAACTAGTCCTTAACTGACTGTAAGACTGGTACATCATTTCAAATAAGTATTATGTCATCAACATATACTACTAGGATAACAACCACATTCCCATTAAACTTCTTATAAACACATGGATCACATTCATTCTTAATGAAACCAAATTCCTTTATGGCTTTATCAAATCGAATGTTCCACGACCTGGATGCTTACTTTAATCCATAAATAAATTTTTTCAACTTCAAAATCTATTTGGCTTCACCTGGTGTCATAAACCTTTCTGGTTGTGTCATATAGACATATTTTTGAAGGTTCTCGTTAAGGAATTCCATTTTTACATCCATCTACCAAATCTCATAGTCACGGTAAGCTACTATGGAAAGTATGATTCTTATGGATTTAAACATGGAAATTGGAGAGAAGATTTCATCTTATTCAATTCCTTAACGTTGTTTGAATCCTTTAGCCACTATCCTTGCTTTATAGGTGCTAACTTGACCTTCCATGTCCATTTTTCTCTAGGACACCAATTTTCATCCAACGAGCTTTACATAAACTGGCTCATCGACCAAAACCCAGACATGGTCCTAATACACGGAATCCATCTCAGAAATCATATCTTTTAGCCATCTTGTAGCTTATGACCACTCTACTACTTCATTATAGGAGATAGGTTCATCATTTTTCAAAAATAATGATTCACCATCCTCAGTGACTATCAAACCAAATCTCTCTAGTTCCCTTAACTCTCTTGAGCTCCTACACAGTACTTTTGTTTTTGGAACCTCTTCCATGGGGACCTATGGAACTTATTAATGTACAAACTCCTGTGTATCTTGAGCATCAAATTTGACAAAGTCAATCTTTCTACCACTATCCTTTTTGAGTATATACTACCTCTCAATAAATACGGCTTGTCTGGTGACAATCACTTTCTTGTATGGAGGGTTATATAGGTAATATCCTTTCGTTTCATTGGGATATCCTATAAAGATACACCTTGTTCCTCGAGGTGCTAGTTTGTTTCTTGAGAAGGCCTTAACAAACCCTTCACATCCCCATACACGTGTGTGCGAAAAAATGGGTTTCTTTTCATTCCATAACTCAGAGGGAATTCCATTTTTTGCCTTAGCTGGTACTCAGTTTAATGTATATGCTGTAGTTTGTAATGAATATCCCCAAAAGGATAATGTAATATTTTCATGACTCATCATCGAACTCACCATGTCCAACAATGTGTGGTTACTCATTTCACTAACACAATTCCACTATGGTGTATAAGGACGAGTGAGTTGAGATAGAATCCCAGACTCCCATAAAAGGTCGATGAACTATTGGTTTAGATATTATCCACCTCAATTTGACTGAAGCTTATTTATCTTTTTACTAATATGATTCTATAATTAATTCTTGAATTTCTTAAATTTCTCCAAGGACTCTAACTTATACCTCATTAATTAGATATATCCATATCTAATCAAATCATCAGTACAAGTAATGAAGTAAGAATATCCACCTCTAGATTCTACTTGAAATGGTCCACACACATCTGTGTGTACCAATCCTAGAAGTTCTATGGCCCTTTCACCCTATCCACCGAAAGGTGGCTTGATTATTTTCCCTTATAAAAAAGTGAGACATCTATTAAGTGGTTTTAAATTAGTAGAGTCTAAATAAGAATCTTGGTAGAACTTTGTCAGGCACTTCTCATTTATATGACTGAGATAGTGATGCCACAACTGGGCATTGTATGAGTCATGTGAGTTTGTTTCATTATTGATTTAAAATACTTGGTTTTCATAATTTAATACATACACACCATTATTTAAATGTTCCATAGCATAACATACATTGTTCTTATAAAAGAAACAACCCTTATTTCCAAAATTGAAAATAAATCCATCCATATCCAAACATGATATATAAATTATGTATTTGTTAACACTAGGTATATAATAATAGTTATGTAAAACCAAAAGTATCCCAGTTAGAAATGAGAGATTGTAATCACCAATGGCCAATGTATCCAACCCCATGCCAATAGAAGATCAAATATCCACCTCTCCTCCAGAAATCTTTCTAAATCTACTTGGTTCCTGCATTTGAATATAGATGTGAGACCCACAAGCTATATCTAATACCCAATGTGTAGAAATGGAAAGATTACACTCGATAACGAATGCACCTTTAGCATCCCCATGCTTTTGAATGTAGTTCCTCTTCTAGTGTGCTGGCTTGACACATGCAAAACATACCGCCTCCCATTCCTTGACCTACCTCTGGATCTTCCCCTTCTTGGAGGGATAATGCTCAGGGGATTAAGATCGTTTATAAACCCTTGGACCCTTTTCCATGTCCTTCCTCTTCTTATTCACCATAAGGACTGTAGGTTTGTCACGACCCATATCCTTATCAAACTAGAGAATCAAGGTCAGAAGTTCTGATAGACTCTTCTCATTATTGATCATATTTTAGTTGACAATAAATGTAGAGAAGGTATTGGGAAGTAATGATAGGATGAGATCTGTACACAACTCATATGGGAACTTAATCCTTAAGATGTCCAGACATTCAATGTAGCAAATAAGCTTGACTACATGAGGCCCAGTTGGTGCAGACTCTCCAAGATTAGTTGTGAACAAAGCATTGGAGATCTCATATCTCTCATGTCTCATATTCTCTTGATAGATATCCTTAAGGTGAGACATCATGCTATATGTGTCCATGTTTTCATGTTTCTCCAAGATCTCATTAGACATGGCTAATAGCATGAAACATTGGACATCTGTGGCATCATTCAAATGTTTCATATAGAGAGATATTTCTTAATCAATGGCCTCATTTCCAGGCACAACTGGAATAGGATTCTCCAGTACATATAAATTTCTCTTGTGGAAAAGGATGACACGTAAACACATCTGCCACTCCTAGAAATTGGTGCAGGTGAGAAGGTTTTCCTTCTCGAGTATGGTTCAAAATGATATGTTTAAAGTAATTTTTCTTTCCGTTTCTACAAATTAGAATGAAAAAATATTTATTACTTTATCATGATAAAACCAAGACAAATAAATTAATACTTATTAGTCTCCCACTATTTTATCGAAATCCAATAGCCCTCACTATTGACTTTAGAATATTCTATTGCTTGAATATTCTAGTGGTAAGGATCCATATTGCCCTTCGCGTTACCCCAACTAGGGTTGGTCAAAAAACTTGAAAGGTTTTAGGTAGGCATTCCACATTCCAACTACATTAACTCGCAACTCCTTGATTCACTGAGTGAACTCCTCAATCCCAAAATCCTTTTATTTTGGATTCCCTCAACCTTTACCTCTTGGTCACACCAAGTTCTGCTGTGGCAGTAAACCCTTGATGTGAACCAAGTCAAGTCAACCCAAAAACTTCAATTAGAATTCCCTGATAATTGAAACCACCCTAACCAGGGTTGGTCAAACACTTTTGACTATGGTTCGATTCTAACCAAGATTATGGAAGGCTATACCGGCTTAATATTTCCTTGAGAGATTTTATCCTTATACACAAATTTCCATTTTATTATCTTTATTACATGCTTGTTAATATTAAGTGGTATATACTTAAGTGATTAACCAAGTCTAAGATAATATTTATGCACAAGATGGTCTTATTTCAGTTCCATCTTGCATGCTTGTTTAATTCATTAATTGTGTGATCATGAAAACACACCCACAATAAATAAACCATGAAACTAACAAATATAAAATAAATGGCATGATAATGAGATTATTATATTGGTTAGTTCATCTAGTGGTTGATAAACTTACCTAAGATCTAGGGGAGAAAACACCTTGATCCTTTTGGGTTCATGTTTACAACTTTCCACCTATCTATCTTTGTATCTCCTTGGATTGGTCTCTCCTTGGCACCTAACTTGATACGCCTCCACTATATTGGGAGATACATCCATTACATATGCTTTTATCTCACACATAGGTGATGGGTAAAATTTTATTTTACATAAAAGAAACCTTGGGCATGTAAACCCTAAATATTAATGAGGAGAAGGCTCACAGACCAACAATTTTAATTTAAATAAACAAATTAAAAGAAACCATCCACATACAAAAGGTACTAGTCTAGATCATGATCATACATACATGCAACGATATTTATTCATAAATAAAATTATCATTAAATTATTTAATCATTATTTTTTAAGATAAATAACGCTCAAATCAATTAATTATTATCTTTAATTAATCAATCCTTTTATCTTAAACCCTTTTCTGAATTTACTTGAGATTCCCATCCATCATAATTTTAAACAAATAAATTCATTTAAAATTATCCTTTTATGTAACTTGTACCTTTGAGGCAACCCAATGAATCCCCACTCATAACTACCCAATGAGTAGAAATAAACATTATGCAGATGTTAAATTAAACACACATATATAAAACACCTATCACATGTTGTGCCCCAGTTTTATGCCCGCAACATGGTATGCATATCAAGGGTTTGTATAATATAATAATAAATTTTAATAATTTTTCATAATTTGGATGAGTACACGGCGTTTAGTTCCTACTACACGACGTGTAATATCATTCATTGTCCATCCAAAGTACACGCATGTGGATACTGTAACGCCCCAAACCCCAAATCCCAAAGCTGATGCAATATTTCATTATATTAGAATAATTATAATAAATAAATCTTGAATGACCGATTAGTTTAGCAGTTTTGGAATACCATATTACATACATGATACCAAAATTACATTTGGAAAGATTGAAAATACAACACGATATAAAAAAAAAACTAAAATAAACTACCTCCTTGAAATCTTATTCAAGGTTCTCTTCTTGGTAACCTAGGGAAACGAAACATAATAAGGGTGAGATCAAATGATCATTAAGGGTTACATATAGTGGAATCATGAATCAATAATAATATAATCATAATCAATTATACATGACTAATATGTCATGATTAATAAATGAAAACACTTTCCATGAATAATCTAAGAATAAAAAAAATGAATCCATAGATTTTTTCATAGTAAAAACCTCATGGATAGTAATAACTGAATAATGAATAAAGAGAATTATTATTATTTGTATGTCATGTATCTAGAACATTAACCATAATAATGTTGATATGGTTTAAGTTTGTGGGTAGAAACCCATCTAATTTTGGGAAACAAACTTGAAGGGTTTGACACCAACTGATTTGTCTCATGAGACCTGTCGATGTATCGAGGGGATATAGCGGACCCTGACCATCACTACCAGTCAAAATAATTATTTATAAATAGATTTAATACAATAAAAATATGACTCTTTGATATTTTTATTGGATGTAAGATACAGATTCATCAATATTTCCCCAGTTAAAATAGCATTCAAAATAAACACTGTATGTGAAATGATATACAACTTAAGAAAATAATCATATACATGATATAAGAAAATGGATATTTAATAGAATTATAATTTCAAATAAAAAATGATCTCAAATGGGTAGTAGATACACCACATAATAAATATTAGGTGCACAATACCAAGCAAGTCTCAATGAAATGGAAATTGAGACAAAGTCCCTTACCACATTGTAACCAATCGAGTCATATACCAAAAAAATAATAATCACCTAATAAATCATAGAATACCATGAATATAAAGATAATTGTAATATTGTATATCAAATGGTAGTACACATACACGACATACAATAAATAAGTGGTGAACAATGGAAATCTCATAGAATTAAAAGTGATATGAGAAAACCCTTACCTTATGTCTGAATGTGTTCTTCGATTGATCTTAATGACCTGAATAATAAAATTTAGATTAATTAATTAATAATTCCATAACCTCATAAACATTTAATTGATTTATTATAACCTTATTAGGTTCATTAATTCCCTTTTTTATGGGTTTAATAGGTTTGATTTTATTGTTTTGGAAGCATTTTATTCTTTGTTTTTCATGGTCAGTTTACTTTTATTCATGAATGAAAGTTCATTTTAAATGTGGTTAAACATCAATAATTGTTAATATATATTATTAGTGACATTATAAATGTTCTTATAATTATTTTGGGTTATATACCATGAGGATGACTCATTAGTTAAAAGTTAATGATAAACGCTTGGATTAACTTGGCGGTTTTGTGCATAATGAACTTGTTTTGTATTTTTATTTTATATTATGAGTGTGTAAGGATTAAAAAACATTGAGTAAGGTAAAATACATATATTATGATCTTTTTCAACCATTAAAAAGTTTTAATGACCATTATTTAAGATAGTAATAGAAATTTAAAACCCGTCATCCTTGAATGTGATAAATGAACACGTCTCGAACGATGATTTCATTTTTAGTATAAGATGAGGGGGAAAAGAGAGATGACGATGAAATAATCCATTAGAATGGTAAAATTAAATTTCATTTAAGGTACTAGAATAATCATATCATTTGGATGAGTGGATGTGAGTAGAGAGAAATGAAATAATGGAACTTGTAAAAGATGTTGAAAGAAAAAGGAAGAGAGGTTCACCTCTTGAGTAATCATTGAGAATCTATTTAAGGCCTTTGTTTTTGACCTTTTGGTGAGACTAGAAGGTCTTGGACGTGGAGGAGGAGATTAGGGAGATATTTGAGCATAATTTAGGCATGTATTGAAGCTTGAGAGGTGTGGGAGGAAGAGGGGGTGAAAGATGGTTTATATAGTGGAGGGGAGGAGGGTTTCCTTAACATTATAATCATTAATTTATTATTTCTCCACAAGAAAAGAAATAGTGAGGACTACATGACCTAGAATAGTAATAAGTGAACGTGAGTTCAAGATTTGGGTGCATAAATCACTCATGATTCTAGGAATAGTTAATTTAATCTATAATGTATTTATACGGTAAATTAATGTATTTTACTATTCACAAAATTTAAAGTATTTCAAAAAAATCCCAAAAATTCACCCTAACCAATTTTCAACACGTGGAATCCAAAAATGAACTCCATTTTTAAAAAACAATTTTCTAAATATGATAAATTTAACTTTTAATTAAAACCATTATTTAATCGAAAAATACCAACACTTAAAATATTCATCTTCATTTTTAAGGTGCCTAATTTTTTTATACATTTGTGAGAAAGGTTACCATTCCTAAGGGTCATATTACTATTCATAAAGGTAGGTTACTATTCATAAGGGGATGTTACTATTCATAAGGGTAATTTACTATTCACAAAAAATTAACTTGATTATATCAGACTCCAAATATCACCCTGATCGCAACCGTGTATGTATGTTTTTCGAAATTCAAAATACAGAAGTAAAAAATTTAAGTTTACTGGTTAGGTTATGAATATCTCCTAAATAAAAAAGTTTTGTTTCAAAGAAACTCATTACTTTATAAAATATAGGCAATCTAATATATAGAATGTATTTAAGAGAAACATACCACACTACTGGAATTCTACCCTTTACCAACGGTTCAGAACCATTGGTAAAGGCCTGGAAACCGTTGGTATATTATATACCAACGGTTTCACAAACTGTGTCCAAGTAAGATGTGGGTAAAGGCTTATACCAACGGTTCTGTGTAAACCGTTGGTATAGGTGTTAATGTAAGAGATATACCAACGGTTTCACAAACCGTTGGTATATGTTACCCTTATACCAACGGTTCTAAACCGTTGGTATATAGTGTACAATATTCATCCAAAGCATATACCAATGGGTTTTAAAACCATTGGTACAAGTTTATACCAATGGTTGTAACAAAACCATGGGTATAATATACATCAAAATGCTATACCAACGGTTTTGAAAACCGTTGGTATACATTTGCTACAGCTCCACAACAGCCAACAGCCCTGCAGCTCCACAATAGCCAACAACCCCCTTTAACCTGAAACTCTCAATGACCTGCAAGAACACATACACATCCAGAATCCAAAATCCTACATGGGATGTTTAAAATTCATCCAGAATTTAGAAATTTAGAAATTTAAAATTCATTCCTCACTCAAACCACAACACAAGAGAAAAATCCAAAATCCAATACATCCATGAATTGAAATGCAATAACACCCATAACACCAATACAAAATTAAAATCCAATACATCTAGAATCTAATACACATAATAGTATTCAAAATTTAGAATTCATTACCAATACAGCCAGAATCCAATACTTCCAGAATTCAGAAATTTAGAATTGAAAAGAAATAACACTCATGACAGTATTCAAAATTTAGAATTCACTCCTCACTCAAACCACAACACCAATACACACAAGAGAAGAAGCCTACATGTTATAGGAAGCACATAGGATTTTTACTCATGGTCTTGGGTTGACTATCTTAAAACCAACAGAAAAAATTGGGTAGAGTGGACAAGGATCATGATACCCATAAGATAGAAAATGGTAGTGGTCATGTGCTTAGACCTAAGATGAGTTATAGGAAGAACATGGGATGTTTATATTCCTCTAATTACTATGTATCCATGTATAAATGGTTCATGATGTGTTAGAGGGAAACATTGGCCAATCTCGACATATGAGATGGGTTACCAGAATAGCCTACATGTTTTTCATATACTTTTCAATTGGAACAAGGGGGTATTTGGGTAATTGTAATTTGGTATCCTAGGTGTGATGTAAGATGAATCCCCATTTTAGGTAGTGGTTATGAATATTCAATTATGTCTTTGGTATTGGGTTCCCAAAGGGACATTGGTTTGGTCCTATAACCCACTGTTTGAGGATGAGATTGGCGTATTAAATGTCATGTGTTTTAGAATAGGGGTAGGAGTTCCTCACATGAGAATTGGATTATGTGAGGCTAGACCATGGATCCTTGTGTTAAATTATCATCAAAATCCGAATATGTTTGGTCATTTTTCCGTATTCCAATTGTTTTCACTTAAAATGTTGCCCATTTTAAACAAAAGACAGACACTTCAAGTGATGCCGGCCACACCGTGCCTTCGATTGAGGTGGGGTTGACTCATACACATCACATATGACCCATGGATCATTTTCCTAAAGTATCAATACAATATGAATGCGTTTGGTCAGTTTACTGTATGCCAGTTGTTGTTTTCACCAAAAATGTTGTCCATTTCAAATAAAAGTGAGACACTTTGAGTGGTACTGGCCACATCGTGCCTCATATTTAGGAGGGGTTGACTCGTACACGTCAAAAATGACCCATGTATCGTTTTTATAAAGTATCAACACAATACGAATACGTTTGGTCGATTTTCCGTATGCCAATTTGTTTTACTTAAAAGAGTATCCATTTTAAAAAAACGAAAGACACTTTGAGTGGTATCAGCCACAATGTGCCTCGGATTGAGGAAGAGTTGACTTGTACACATCAAAAATGACCCATGGATCCTTTTCCTAAAGTATCAATAGAATTCGAATGCGTTTGGTCAGTTTTCCGTATGCCAGTTGTTGTTTTCACTTAAAATGTTATCCATTTAAAATAAAAGTGACACAATTTGAGTGGTACCAGCCAAACCGTGCCTTAGATTGAGGCAGGGTTGACTCTTACACATCATAAATGACCCATGGATCATTGTGAAAAAGTATAAACATAATCCGAATCTTTTTGGTCTGTTTTCCGTATGTTAGTTGTTGTTTTCACTTAAAATGTTGTCCATTTCAAATAAAAGTGATACACTTTGAGTGGTACTGGCCACACTATGCCTCAGATTGAGGCAGAGTTGACTCGTACACATAAAAAATGACCCATGGATCATTTTCCTAAAGTATCAATAGAATCCAAGTGCGTTTGGTCGGTTTTCCGTATGCCAGTTGTTGTTTTAACTTAAAATTTTGTCCATTTCAAATAAAAGTGAGACACTTTGAGTGGTACCAGACACACTATTCCTTGAATTGAGGGGGGGTTGACTTTTACACATCACAAATGACCCATGTATCATTGTTCTAAAGTATCAACACAATCTGAACGCGTTTGGTCAGTTTTCCGTATGCCATCTATTGTTTTCACTTAAAATGTTGTCCATTTCAAATAAAAGTGAGACACTTGGAGTGGTACCGGCCATATCGTGCCTCATATTGAGGTGGGGTTGACTTTTAAATGTCAAAAATGACCCATGGATCGTTGTGATAAAGTATCAATACAATCCGAATATGTTTGGTCAGTTTTCCGTATGCCAGTTGTTTTTACTTAAAAGAGTGTCCATTTCAAATAAAAATGATACACTTTGAGTGGTACCGGACACACCGTGACTCAGATTGAGGCAAGTTTGACTCTTAAATGTCACAAATGGCCCATGGATTGTTTTACTAAAGTATCAATAGAATCTAAATGCGTTTGGTCAGTTTTCCGTATGCCAGTTGTTGTTTTCACTAAAAATTTTTTCCATTTCAAATAAAAGTGAGACACTTTGAGTGTTACCGGCCACAACATGCCTCATATTGAGGCGGGGTTGACTCTTACACATCAAAAATTACTCATGGATTCATTTTTCTAAAGTATCAACACAATCCAAATGCGTTTGGTCAGTTTCTCATATGCCAGTTGTTGTTTTCACTTAAAATGTTGTCCATTTCAAATAAAAGTGAGACACTTTGAGTGGTATCAGGAACATCATGCCTCATATTGAGATAGGGTTGACTCATAAACGTCAAAAATGACCCATGGATCATTTTTATAAAGTATAAACACAATCCGAATACGTTTGGTTGGTTTTCCATATTCCATTTGTTTTTATTTAAAAGAGTATCCATTTCAAATAAAAGTGACACACTTTGAGTGGTACCGGCCACATCGTGCCTCAGATTGAGGAAGGGTTGACTTGTACACATCAAAAATGACCCATTAATCCTTTTCCTAAAGTATCAATAGAATCAGAATGCGTTTGTTTGGTTTTTCGTATGCCAGTTGTTGTTTTCACTTAAATTTTTGTCCATTTCAAATAAAAGTGAGACACTTTGAGTGGTACCGGCCACACCGTGCCTCATATTGAGGCGGGGTTGAATCTTACACGTCATAAATGACCCATGGATCCTTGTCCTAAAGTATCAACAAAATTCGAATGTGTTTCGTCAGTATTCCGTATGCCAGTTGTTGTTTTCACTTAAAATGTTGTCCATTTCAAATAAAAACGAGACACTTTGAGTGTTAGCAGCCACACCGTGCCTCGGATTGAGGTGAGGTTAACTCTTACATTTCACAAATGACCATGGATCGTTTTCCTAAAGTATCAATAGAATCCAAATGCGTTTGGTCAGTTTTTCGTATACCCTTTGTTGTTTTCACTTAAAATATTATCCATTTCAAATAAAAGTGAGACACTTTGAGTGGTACCAGCCACACCATGCCTCGGATTGAGGCGAGGTTGTCTCATACACATAAAAAATGACCCACGGATTGTTGTGCCAAAGTATCAACACAATATGAATCTATTTGGTCAGTTTTACGTATGCCAGTTGTTGTTTTCACTTAAAATGTTGTCCATTTCAAATAAAAGTGAGACACTTTGAGTGGTACCGGCCACACCGTGCCTCATATTGAGGCGGGGTTGACTCGTACATGTCACTTGGGTATTTTAAGTGTTGTAAAGTGCAGATTGAAGACCCGGGTGAGTCTAATTCTCTCCTTGATTCCTCTTTTTGATTAGGGTTTTCACTCTTCTCTCATCTTCTTCTGAAGCTCTAAAACCCTCTTTTCCATTGGGATTTAGGGTGAATCTTGAAGATAGATTATATTGGGATATGAGATGCTGAATTAAGAGTGCGATTGTCTCTAGAATCAAGGTAGGTGGTCGGTGCTTGGTACTAAAGTAATAGTAATGGAATGTTAATTAGATTGGGATTTAGGGTGAATATTGAAGAGAGATTAGATTGGGCTCAGTGACCTTATGATGTAGTGATTGGTGTGATGATGTCGGTGATAAACAGTTATGTGAGGTACCTAGTGGAGTATGAGGATATATGTGGAGGGGGTTATGTATGGTAGGAGGAGGGTGGGGGGGGGGGGCTGTCCGGGGTCCAGGGAGGAGGGTGGGGGGCTGTCCGGGGGGATATCTGGGGGGCTGTCCGGGGTCCAGGGAGGAGGGTGAGGGTGGGCTGTACAGGGGGCTATCCAGGGGGATGTCTGGGGTACATGGAGAAGGGTGGTGGTGGTGGTGGGGGGGGGGGGGGGGGGGGTGTCCAGGGGGCTGTCCGAGGGGCTGTCGGGGGGGGGGGGGGGGCTTTCCGGGGTCCAGGGAGGAGGGTGGAAGGGATGTCTGGGGGGTTGTCTGGGGGGCTGTCTGGGGTCCATGGAGGAGGGTGGGGGGGGGGGGGGGCTGTCTCGGGTTCATGGGATGGTATTTACAAATTTTCTAAGCTAATTCTTTCAAGGTTAAAAAAATAATTTCATTATATCAAATTCTAATCAGACCACCAATTTTCTAAATTCCACTAAAAAATTACAATTTCATTAAAATAAGGGGATGTCAAAACAAATCATCAAATAAAGTTTTATTATTTATAGATAAAAAAATAAATATAATGTGACCAACCTAATCACACATATATTGAGGCACAAAAAATCAATAAACATCAGGTAGATGATGCATGTTTCAATATTAAATCAATTTGAATAGAACCAAACTTAACAACCCAACTCGAGGTAAACCAAAATAATTGAGAACATGAATGAATGATTTTATATATTTCCCACCACAAATTTAGGTTCACAGTCAACTATGATAATGGAGCTATTGGAGTCATCAAAAGAAATAAATGGATTGGTTCCAATGGTAGTAGGGATGGTGTCAATTCCATCATCACCATCATAAAAAATATGTCTTGGAATTACTTCAACTATGACACCAAATTCAAGTCGAAGTTGGTATTTGACATAAAAAACTTTTTTATCCATTGATGCCAATACATATGGTTCTTCAGTAGCAAGAGTGTGAGTCATATTAATTAATCGAAATCCACAATCATCAATAAATGTGACATGTCTCATCATCGAATCAAACCAATGACATTTCATCATCGAGACTCATCCATGAGAGTAATAATACAACAACATTATTTTTTCAATGACTCCATAATAAACCTCATTTTCAAATTGCGGTCTACTATCTGATGCACCAACATAACAATCTGTTGTGGCAGTAACCATAACACCATCATGTTGTGTTCTCATTTTCTTTGCTCATTCAGTGACAATAAATCCAAAGATCTTATTTCCTTAGAGACAGAGTCAGCAGGAAAACTCAATACCTGCAATATAAATGAATATTAAACTTAATTAAATATTGATTTAATTATTTTAAATAGTGTTCCCTCTGGAATTGGAGATGATCTCATTGATTTAAGATTCAAACATTCCAAGCGGTTTCTAATGGGTTTGTTCATAGAATCGGAAACATCCAATGATTCCATATCCATTTGAACCTACTTTCCAAAGGTAGGCACTCATTAGTTGTGGACTGATGAGGCTTATGAATTTTCATTGGTCGAGAGGATGGGAGGTCGGACTCATCACACCTTTTTTAGGGGAATTATTGTCTACTCTAGGACTCTCTTTATAGATTTAAGTTATGTTCGTGAATCCTTATTACATTACCCAGTATAAAATGAGCTTTCCTTTAGATCTGACAATCAATGATTGATATGTAAGAAATTTAGAGAATCTTTTATATGTATTCTAGGTTCTTCATCGATAGAGAATAATCTGTATTTGTTTAGAGATTCTTAGTCAATGGTATCCTTCAATGCATAAAATTCTCTCGGTCATTATGATGACTATACTGGTTTTAAAGCCACTCAGTGGGGTATTTGAAGTTTATTGTCATTCATAAGGACATGGATTATTTCAGAGTTGGGATCATACCCACAGATGGGCTACCTACATATCCTTTGTTTAGGAAAAGGAATCAGAACCCACGTAGTTCGAGTAAGGGATTATGATGTTTATGCATGATTGATGGATCAAAGAAAGATGTCATAATTACTTTTAAACTCTAAGATCACGTGAGTCATGATCGGTGTGAGAAACAAGAGGTATTGGTGAAACCAGACAATTGTTCCATGAAAGATGCAATGATGTGGGACTTATGTGTGTATGACTGCCCAAATAGATGAGGATTAAGATTTACTTCAGGGAAGAAATCCAGGAACAGGGTCCATAAAGGTATATGTGCTTCATGGAGATTTGGATACTATAATCTTGGGGCTTACTCCTAAGGAATATGTCCAAGTTAGGATGGGACTTATGATTGGGTTTTACTCCTGAGAAGGAAGCCCAGATCAAAAGGAAATTAAGACTGAGTCTTACTCCTGAAAAGGAGGCCCAGGTTAAAGGGATTTGAAAATTAAAGGGACTTGGGGCTTACTCCTAAGGAGGAGGACCATATCTGAGACTGGGGCTTGCTCTTGAAAATGAATCCTAGGTTAAGAGAATTATAGTTGGGGCTTACTCCTAAGGAGGATGCCCATATTTGGAAATTTTAAGATTGGAGCTTACTCCTGAAAAGGATGCCCAGATTAGAGGACTTGGGGCTTAATCCTAAGGAGGATGCCCAAAATTAATGGGAATTATGACTGGGGCTTATTCCTAAAAAGGAGGCCCAGTTTAAGGGGTTCTCTCATCTTAAAGGATGAGGTTGAATGAATGAAATCTCAATCTTTAGTGACATAAAGATGTGTAAATCACTAGGTTTTGAGAGATGTTCCATAGAGTTCCTTTCAGATAAGGAAGTCAAATCAAGAAATCATTCCATAAAATGGATTTTAAGAGTGTCTTGAAGACTGAATATTGAATAGGAGAGGTGGAATGGAATAAGAGGGGTGAAATGGGTAGGAAAGGCACCCAAAAAGATAGGGGCGCGTAAGTCCTGGAAGGCGCGCAGGTACTGCATGGGCACGCAAGTCCCTGGCCGCACAGGTATACCTACGCGACACATGGGTACTTGCGCAATTTTCATCCCTTAGGGTAATACTTGGGCGAGACTTGGCTCAAACCCTTGGTATTATCCCTAGAGGATTTCCAGAATATGGAGCGCAAGTTCTGGTGAAGAAGTAGGGCGGCGCACAAGTGTGTCCATTTCCCTTAAGGGTAAAACACTTAGGCGTGCAAGTGTTAGTGAATTATAACACTTAGACCTTACTCCTATTGTTTAGACCTTCCATTCTAGGTAAAGAATTACCTTAGAAGTGTTCGGAAGACCTGAAGAAGAGACTTGGGAGTTCAGAGCTCTGTATCTGAATTCTAGAAAAATTCCTCCCCTAAATGGGGGGCCCACCGGGGGTATTTATAGACTGGAGAAGACCCCGGGCGGTTATCACTTAGGGCGCGCAAGTCACTTGCGTGGCCATTAGGCGGCGCACAAGTATACTTGCACGAGAGTAAGGGAACTTGCGTGACCCTAGGTCCTTTGACTCCTTTTTCATTCCTTTGTTGATTTCTGATGTTTTCTTCAAAGGATGAATCAATTTGTGCTAAGTCATTTCCCTTTCCATTCTTTTAGACAATGTGACAAAAATGAGCATCAACAAAAGTCCCCCCCTCAGAGTTGGATCCGAAAGAATAAGGATGTGACTCTAAGGAAAAGAAGAAAAACAAAGGGAAAGAGGCTCCAATCTGTGGATGTCCCTCTAATTCTTGTGAATCAATGGAGAGTACTTTTATCTCAATCATTTATGCTTGTATTCTTTCGCTACCTGCTTTAAATCTTACCTAATCCAATGGGCCTAGTAAGCATAGTTTTATTTTTTTACTAGGATTAATGTAAATAACACTACAAACTTTGAATATTTTAATTGCTCAATATTACCTAAATCATAAAAAATGTATGTTTAGTGAGCTGGAACTTGACTTTTATTCAGAGTTCCTTTGTCTTTTGTGGGAAGTTTAAAGTCTTGCACGTTGGACATAAAGAGGCTAATGTTTAAGGTCAAAATAGCTTTGACTGAAATGGATTAAAATTGACTCAATTCTTTGACTATTCATCTGAAAACATATTACCATACTCAAGTATGAGGGAAAATATGTAAACCATGACTTAAGGATATTTTAATATGAGGAATGATATAAAAAAGAGCTAAAAGGAATTAGAAGAAGTAGTTCCCAAGAATGAAGTTACCATTATTTAACAAATCCGTTAGGGGGGTGAATTATACAGGGCCACCTAAGGGCATTGGCTGCATAGTCAAATAAATATCATCTTTTGGCTGATAGGTCCGTTATGTAGACTACTTATGAAAGGCCACCTAAGGGAATGTGCTGCATAGTCAGGCAAAAGAACTCTCAGAAATTTACTTTCCTAGTGCTAAAAAGCCAGTGAAAGTTTATGGAGATTCAAATTTTCCAAAGTATAGAGTTTGCTGCATAGAAAGAGGTACTTGAATATGGAGAAGATATTTCCAAACAAGATTATCAAAGAACTAGATGGATATCACTCCTATGAAGGTTTGACCCAAACGTAGGGAAGGAGAATATAAACCATATACTTGAATACTTTTAGATCATGAAAAAGGATATGGGACAAATATGTTAAGGATGGCTATTTTTGAGGATCCCTACATATTATCAAGACAAATAGAGACAAAAGAGGTTTTCCTCCCAAGAATGAAGTTACCACTATTTAAAAAACCTGTTAGGGGGTTGAATTATGTAGGGCCACCTAAGGGTATTGATTGCATAGTCAAATAATAGCATCTTTTGGCTGACAGGTCCCTTATGTAGACTGTTTATGCAAGGCTGCCTAAGGGCACGTGCTGCATGGTCAGGCAAAAGAACTCTCAGAATTTCAGGAATTTTGTGATTAGAAGTTAAGAAAAGGGTTATGAAGATCTGAAAATATTTAAGGTTAGGATTATGACACATAAATATGGGTATTGTCCAATGTATGCAGAGATACACAGATCAATGCTAACCATAATCATGTTGTGACTGGGTCCTGAATGGAAATGTTGTACTTTACTACGTATCCCATAAGGATGGGAATCAAGCCATACATAGTTCTTGAACTATAGTTTAACGTCGTGTGGGACAAAAGGATTGGAGATCTTAGTTTAGGGTCATAGATCTTGGACCATTATAAGAAATACACAGTGTGTGTTTTCAAGGGGACTTTTCAGCCAGGGGACTGAAAGAGGAATTTGGGGTTAGGCCCAAAAGACTTGGGGCTGGATTCGAGGGACACTCGAACGTTCCTAAATATCCCATAAGGATGGGAATCAAGCCCACATAGTTCTAGAACTACCCTCTGTTCAAATTAGGTTCGTACATGTGAAGGGTGAAAAGGGATTTTAGTGCAATGATGGTTTAACCCAAGATAAAAGGTTCAGGTATTTCCATGTATGCACATAGTCTTTGAAATGAAACATGATTGAAAATCAATGTAAATAATGATTCCCTATCAAGTGAGGGTATCAAAGAATATTGTAGTTTATTGTCATACTGGACAAAAGTGTTGTATAGTTTAACGTCGTATAGCAAGGATGAAAGTGAACCAATGTAAAGATATTTATTCTAGGGGTGGTTTCACGAATCAACATCATATGAGATGGAGGTGAACTGATGTGAAGAGATTGTTTTTGGGCTTGAACCTTGGGAGGTTTCCTACGTACCCAGACTAGAAGGCAAGGATCAAAGTTCACGTAGTTCAATTAAAGAATGAATTAGTGATCAAGTTGTCCTTGGGGACAACGACCTAAAAAATAGTGCTGGGACTTACACATGGTTAGTAGCCCAGAGAGTGTGTTATGGTTGAAGTTTTCTCAAAGCTCACGTGAGTCATACTCGGTGTGAGAAACAAGAGGTAGCAACAACCCTAACGATGCACAGTTTAATGTCATGTTGGACATATAAAGGGACTATGAAGTTTTAAGGTCTTGCAGTTAGGACTATTGGTGCTGCACAGTTTAGTGTCATATAATTAGGACGATGGGGACAATACAATTTTAATGTCATGTTGGAAAAAAGGGGGACTGTGCAGTTTAATGTCATGCAGTGAGGACAAAAGAGTACACCATTTAACATCATGTTGGACGTATTAGGAACTTTTTCATAGTTTAACGTCATGTTGGATGAAAAAGGGACGATACCATTTAGTGTCATGTTGGACGTAAGTGCCAATAGTTTAAGGTCGTATGTATGGACCGTTAGTTATGTAGTTTAACGTCTTTTTGGACGTAAGAGACTTCTATATAGTTTAATGTCATATAGCAAGGATGATGAAGGGGTACACGGTTTAACGTCATGTTGGACGAAAGTACAAATAGTTTAAGGTCATATGCATTGACCCTGGATGGTGCAGTTTAACGTCATGCTGGACGTAAGGGACGTTCAAATAGTTTAAGGTCGTATGAATGGACCGTTGCTGTATAGTTTAACATCATATAGCAAGGATGATGAAGGGGGACACAATTTAACATCATGTTGGACGAAAGTGCGAATAGTTTAAGGTCATATGCATTGACCCTGGATGGTGCAGTTTAACTTCATGATGAACGTAAGGGACGTGAAAATAGTTTAAGGTCATATGCATGGACCTTTGCTGTATAGTTTAACATCATATAGCAAGGAAGATGAAGGGGGACACAATTTAACGTCATGTTGGATGAAAGTTCGAATAGTTTAAGGTCATATTCATTGAACTTGGATGGTGCAGTTTAACGTCATGCTGGACGTAAGGGAAGTGCAAATAGTTTAAGGTTGTATGCATGGACCATTGCTGTATAGTTTAATGTCATATAGCAAGGATGATGAAGGGGGACACAGTTTAACGTCATGTTGGACGAAAGTGCGAATAGTTTAAGGTCATATACATTGACCCTGGATGGTGCAGTTTAATGTCATGTTAGACATAAGGGACGTGCAAATAGTTTAAGGTCGTATGCATGGACTGTTGCTGTATTTTGTGTTCATAAAAAATATCTCTTCATAAATCTAGCATTGGTTGGAGTAGTGATGAGCTCTCCATCCATTGAGATTAAAGAATAAGCTCCATTGGAGTAGACCTTATGTATTGAGTAAGGTCCTTCCCATTTTTGATCAATCTTGGGAGGTTTCTTTCTTGGTATCATTGGAGTTCTAAAAACTAATACCAATTCTCCCTGACTGAATGAATGAAGATGAACTTTTTTGTTGAAAGCTCGTGATATTCGATTATGATAGACTTCCAAGTGATGAAAAGTGCACAATCTTTTCTCATCTAACCATTCCAATTCATTCAATCGCTTTTGAGATTGTTCATCTATAGATGACTGATCACAAATGGCAATTCTGAGCGAGGGTAGTTGAAATTCAATGTGCAAGACGACTTCCGTTCCATTACCAGTGAATATGGAGTTGACCGCATTGCAGTGCGGGTGGTAGTCCGATAAGCCCATAAAGCATGAAAGAGTTTATCAGGCCATGATTTATTATCTTTGTCCACCATCTTTTGAAGTATATTTGAAAGAGTCTTATTGAAGGCTTCTATCTTTCCATTAGCCGCTGCATGATACTGAGATGAATGATTGGATTTGATGTTGTATTCTTGATACAACTTCTTCACCTCGGATGAACAGAAGTTGGTGCGATTGTCCGTCAATATGGTATGAGGGACACCAAATCTGGTAATGATGTTAGAATTTTGAAGCTAACAATTAATTTAGAACTGACTTCCTTAAGAGGTATTGCCTCTTCCACTACTGGAAATTCGGGCTATAGCCACGGTTCTAAACCGTGGCTATAGGCCCTCAAACCGTGGCTAAAGGTAATAGCCACAATTCGAGGAACTGTGGCTAAGTTTGGCGTGGCTATAGGCCTAGACCTATAGCCACGGTTCCAAACCGTGGCTGTATACCTATAGCCATGGTTCAAACCGTGGCTATACTAAAGGCCGGACAGAATATATTTCCACGGTTTAGAACCGTGGCATTATGTCTATAGCCACGGTTAAAAACCATGG
The DNA here is from genome assembly GCA_963277665.1 of Viscum album. NCBI lineage: Eukaryota > Viridiplantae > Streptophyta > Magnoliopsida > Santalales > Viscaceae > Viscum > Viscum album. The sequence goes on from OY728128.1 coordinate 1,600,124,199, forward strand.
AAATGAACCAATAGCCACGGTTTAAAACCGTGGCTATAGGGTGTCCAAATCCATAAAAAAAATACCCCTAGACACCCCCCTGGACACACCCTGGACACCCCCTGGACACCTCCTGGACACACCCTAGACACCCCCAGACACCCCCAGACACCTCCTGCAGACCCCCCCTGCACCCAGCCCTATATCTAGCCCCCACCCCCTACACCCAGCCCCCTCACTACCCCTTTCACCCAGCCCCCTCACTAACCCTTGCACCTAGGTCACCCTCCCCCCCACTGCACCCCCACTGCCCCCTGCACCCAGGCCCCCAGCCCCCCTGCACCCAGCCCTATATCCAGCCCCCACCCACTACACCCAGCCCCCTCACTACCCCTTGCACCCAGGTCCCCCTCCCCCCCAATGCACCCCCACTGACCCCCTGCACCCAGGCCCCAATCCCCCCCCACCCCCCCTGCACCCAGCCCTATATCCAGCCCCCACCCCCCTACACCCAGCCCCCTCACTACCCCTTGCATCCAGGTCCCCCTCCCCCCCACTGCACCCCCACTATCCACCCCCACCCGCACCCCCACTACCCCCCTGCACCTAGGCCCCCAGGCCCACCCCCATCCCCCCTGCACCCAGCCCTATATCCACCCCCACCCCCTACACCCATCCCCCTCACTACCCCTTTCACCCAGGTCCCCCTCCCCCCCACTATACCCCCACTATCCACCCCCACCGAGTCCTTGCATAATCAGTTGAAGTCCAAAAAAGAATACCAGCAATAGACACCACTGCTGGACACCCCTCCCCATGGACCACCACCCCTGGACCACCCCCCTGGACACCCCTCCCCCATGCTGGACACCCCTCCCCCTGCCTGGACAACCCCTCCCCCTACTGGACACCCCTCCCCCTACTGGACACCCCTGCCCCCTGCCCCCTGCCCCCTGACCCTGGACACCCCAGGACAGACCCCACCCCAGGACAGACCCCCCCCAGACCCTGGACACCCCTGGACCACCCCCCTGGACACCCCTCCCCCTGCCTGGACAACCCCTTCCTGGACAGCCCCTCCCCCTGCTGGACACCCCTCCCCCTGCTGGACACCCCTGCCCCCTGCCCCCCTGCCCCCTGACCCTGGACACCCCAGGACAGACCCCACCCTAGGACAGACCCCCCCCAGACCTTGGACACCCCTGGACCACCCCCCTGGACAACCCTCCCCCATGCTGGACACCCCTCCCCCTGCCTGGACAGCCCCTCCCCCTACTGGACACCCCTCCCCCTACTGGACACCCCTGCCCCCTGCCCCCCTGCCCCCTGACCCTGGACACCCCAGGACAGACCCCACCCCAGGAAAGACCCCCCCCAGACCCTGGACACCCCTGGACCACCCCCTGGACACCCCTCCCCCATGCTGGACACCCCTCCCCCTGCCTGGACAACCCCTCCCCCTGCTGGACACCCCTCCCCCTGCTGGACACCCCTGCCCCCTGCCCCCCTGCCCCCTGACCCTGGACACCCCAGGACAGACCCCACCCCAGGACAGACCCCCCCCAGACCCAGGACACCCCTGGACCACCCCCCTGGACACCCCTCCCCCATGCTGGACACCCCTACCCCTGCCTGGACAACCCCTCCCCCTGCTGGAAACCCCTGCCCCCTGCCCCCCTGCCCCCTGACCCTGGACACCCCAGGACAGACCCCACCCAAGGAAAGACCCCCCCCAGACCCTGGAAACCCCTGGACCACCCCCTTGGACACCCCTACCCCATGATGGACACCCCTCCCCCTGCCTGGACAGCCCCTCCCCCTGCTGGACACCCCTCCCCCTGCTGGACACCCCTGCCCCCTGCCCCCCTGCCCCCTGACCCTGGACACCCCAGGAAAGACCCCACCCCAGGACAGACCCCCCAGACCCTGGACACCCCTGGACCACTCCCCTGGACACCCCTCCCCCATACTGGACACCCCTCCCCATGCCTGGACAGCCCCTCCCCCTGCTGGACACCACTCCCCCTGCTGGAAACCCCTGCCCCCTGACCCTGGACACCCCAGGACAGACCCCCCCAGATCCTAGACACCCCTGGACCACCCCCCTGGACACCCCTCCCCCATGCTGGACACCCCTCCCCCTGCCTGGACAGCCCCTCCCCCTACTGGACACCTCTCCCCCTGCTGGACACCCCTTCCCCCTGCCCCCCTGCCCCCTGACCCTGGACACCCCAGGACAGACCCCACCCTAGGACAGACCCCCCCAGATCCTGGACACCCCTGTACCACCCCCTGGACACCCCTCCCCCATGATGGACACCCCTCCCCCTGCCTGGACAACCCCTCCCCCTGCTGGACACCCCTCCCCCTACTGGACACCCCTGCCCCCTGGCCCCCTGGCCCCTGACCCTGGACACCCCAGGACAGACCCCACCCCAGGACAGACCCCCCCAGACCCTGGACACCCCTGGACCACCCCTTTGGACACCCCTCCCCCATGATGGACACCCCTCCCCCTGCCTGGACAGCCCCTCCCCCTGCTGGACACCCCTCCCCCTGCTGGACACCCCTGCCCCCTGACCCTGGACACCCCAGGACAGACCCCACCCCAGGACAGACCCCCCCAGACCCCCTGGACACCCCTTCCAGTCCTGCCCCCCCAGACTCTGGACACCCCAGGACAGACCCCCCCCCAGACCCAGGATTATGGACATGTGATTTGGTCTCATGCTACTTTCCCATTGTGGAGTCACCTGTAGTTAAAACCAGACTACTGTTCATAAAAGAGGCATTGTTTTTTTTAGCAATATGGGATGGGATAGTAGTGGTCAGGTTGCATCAGTGTAGAGAAGCAGAATTCTTAGAGAAAAAATCAGAGGAAGATTCATTTTGATCATAATGCAGTTTTTTAGACAGAATGGAATAGTTATTAGTAGCATAAGAAAGAGGAGGAGAAGTACTTGGAATAACAGGATCTAGAGCAGATTGTTGTTCGACAGAGTTCTGAGAGAGATTCTACTTCTACTCCGGGGGAACATTAAAAACCTACATATGTTAGGGTATGAGAACCGAAACTAAATTGTCATGTAAAACAGGTGCTGGAATCTTTTTCATGCCTGCTCGAGCTTCTAGGTCTATGGAGGCAGGTTTCACCATAGAGCTAGAAGACTAGGGGGTTTCCTGATTTTCCTTTTGCATAACTAATTTAGGTGTGGAAGTAATATGGGTCTGCTTGGTGCTTAAGTATGGAGTGTCAGCCACATCATTTTCTTTAGTGCAAACATCATTATTGTGGATTGAAGTAATAGGAGTACAGGTTAGTTTCTTCAGTTCATTAGTAGAAAAATTCCCTCCATCCAAGATTGGGTGTTAGAGATTATGCTTTTCTAGGTCATGTTGATAGCTAGAAATCTTTTCCTGCTCGGTTGATACTCTAATAGTGTCTAGTAAAAGGTTTGTAATTTCAATTGAGAGGTTTTGATCATTAATAGAGTTTTCTTCTTCCTCCACTTCATCCACCCATTTGGTTCCTGAACTATCTCTTATGTGAGTCAAAGTGTGAGTTTTTTTGACCCAAACTTCATATTTCTTTTTGGATATTTCAGGTATGTCTATCATGGGGGCTTTGTCTTTTTTAGGTCTCCTCATTTCCTTCCATTCATTCTCAGATGGTTGTATTACCTGCTTCCTAATCACCCTACAGTTGAAGATAGTATGCCCTATGATTTTATAGTGATCCCAAAATGGGGGTTTTCGCTCATATTCCACTATATCTTCAGTTTTGTATTCATTGGCATTGAAGTTAATTGAGCTGGGAAGTTTTGAGTCAAGGTTTATTTCAACCATTACTCTGTCGAATAGATCCAAGTCAGCATGTAAGGTCCTTTGATCAATTTTAAGAGCGGTTACTATGCATGAGACAATATCATTCAGTATTTTTGGGTGCCAAAAAACCAGTTAAGTCCATGCTGGACACCCCTCCCCCCTTCTGGACACCCCTCCCCCCTGCTGGACAGCCCTCCCCCCTGCTGGACAGCCCTCCCCCCTGCTGGACAGCCCCGCCCCCCGGCTGGACAGCCCTCCCCTCTTAAGTGAGTTGGAACATGAATTTAGATGAGGGCTTCAAATGTTAAGGGGTCTGGTTTAATTGGTTAGAATTGGGTGAGGTTTGGAATGGTTTTAAAGTGGGATGCCTGGTGGAAAATGTGGGGTTGGTGGCTTAGAAGTTGAGAGGTGGGTAGGCCTGATTGGTGGTCAAGTTGTGGATGGGTTGCCTAGGTGGATTGAAAAATGGTGGGGGACTGGAAAGGAGTTCATAGTGGCTAAATTGAAGTGGGAGCTTGGAATTGTAGTAGGGCTTGAGTTTGGATTTTTTAGTGAGAGTGGAAATGGACCTGGAATAGCTGGTTTGATTTTGGTGGGTTGGCCATGGTATTTTTATAGTGCATTGAAAAAGAGTCACTAGCAGGGCTTGGTTTGGTGTGAAATTCATTCAAACGATTGTGGGAACCATCATGGAAGCAACTACCAAATACAGACCAGAGCTAGTCTCTTCTACAGTGAAGACCCTTCATGGAAACTCTTCAAGAAAACCAGGTCTCCGGTTGCATCTTTGTCCATAACAAACAATCCCTGTTTTCATAGGCCCAAACATACCTCCCTTTGCCAGCTTGTGGGGGAAATGTGGGAACTCCAGCATGAAATAGACCCTCAGAATAGAACAACCTCTTTGGAATTGCATCAAACAGATTGTTTGCAGCCTTTAAAACTCAACTTGGCAGTGATCATCCTCCTCCAATGAGTGATACATGAGATGAGGGAATTATGAAAGGAATTTAATCTAAAGCATCCAAAAGCAGACATTGAATTTCCATCACAACAGGCTGATCCGGTTCAGACGACATGTGCAGAGGATGAGGATGATCTGGTTCGGAAAACATGTGAAGAGGATGAGGAAAAAGAAGAATTACCGAACAGATATTATGTGATACATGTACAATAAAATATGCCAGACAATTCCAAACCAATGTTTTTAGTTGAATTGAGCCTTTGTACCACCTGCTATGCATGTTTTGTGGAAAGATGGATGAGAGGCTGCGCTAAGAGGAGATATAGTTTAGGAATGAGGAAATACGAAAAATTATAGAGCTAACCATTCAATGTTTCTCTAAGGAGGAGTAACTGCCGCAGGGTGTCGTCCTGGAGCAGGGCCAAATCACGGCGTGACCGCGGCGTGATCGCGGCATGACCATGGCGTGACCGCGGCGTGACCGCAGCGTGACCACAACGTGTTGGCCCGATCCAGCAACATCCCCCCTGTCTGGACACACCTCCCCCCTATCTGGACACCCCCTCCCCTATCTGGACACCCCCCTACTATCCCAAATCTAGAATCCCACTTACCCTAAAAGACAAGAGAGACCCCAAAAAGAGATTTAAACTGAACTAAAAAATGAGAAAATTCAATCTAGTACATAACATCGATCATTCTATCTATTCAAATAATAATGTCAAATACCCCCAGATCATGCACTAAGAGATCCCACACCACTTCAAAGTTGGAAACCATCACATAACACACATGAAATTTAAAACATTACATGGACCTCTTTACTAAAGGCATGTATGGATCCAACAAGAATTATATAGTATTTGGATTTAAGAACTACATTTCAACTAAAATTGATGATATAAAGAATGAGTAACTTCAATACCAATTAACTCTAACAACATAGAGATAAAAAATAAACACCATACCTTTATAGTAGCTGGACATGGTATAGATTCTTTTAGTGCATACTCTACAATATAAATAAATTTAGTATTAGCTCCCCCTCATCACTCTTGCACCAGCCCCCCCGGCCCCCTGCTACCCCAGCCCCCCTCCCCACCCCCCCTGCTACCCCTACCCCCCGTAGCCCACCTGCACCAGCCCCCAACCCCAACCCCTAGCTGCACCAGCCCCCCCCAGCCCCCTGCCACCCCCCAGCCCACCAGCACCAATCCCCCCCCCGCAGCCCCCTGCTACCCCAGCCCACCTGCACCTGTCCCCCCTCCCCAGCCCCCCTGCTACCCCAGCCCACCTGCACCAGCCCCCTGCACCAGCCACCCCCCAGCCACCTGCTACCCCCAGCCCCCCTGCCACCCCCCAGCCCACCCCCCCCCCGCAGCCCACCTGCACCAGGTGTGGTCATAAATATGCTATGACTGTAGATTTCATAGGCAATATCAGGTCCCATGGAAATCAGAGTACATAATGCTACCAAAAATATTATCACAATGGATTTTACACCTAAATTGAATATCATCATCAGCAATGGGTTTTTGTGTTGAAGAAAATTTAAAGTGTTTTACTAGGAGTACATTGGAAATTTTGAGAGATTCAAACATGTGTCTATTTTTAATATTTAATATTTAACCATTTTGAGATAAGAAAATTTATTTGGTTTATCTCTAACAATTTCAATACCTAAGGTTTTATTATCTATGCCTAAGTCTTTCACTTCAAACTTACCATTATTTTGTGATTTTACAATAATTATGAGGCTCATGTTCTTACAAATTGTAATCATTTCATCAACATAAATAATCAGATTTCATGTAGTACTGCATTAAACAAAACATTGGAATTATGATTTGAAATAGAGTTACTAGATTTTATAGCACCGTGCTCACTATCTATAAGTGGTGAAATAGTTATACCTGGTGCCTGTGAAGTATCTGTGGGATGTTTTATGATATTTTCCAGATCTGGACAACACTGCATTTTCTCTATAGAGACATTCATAACCTGCATGGGCTTAGGTTCCTGGACAGACCTCTTGCACCCCCTTGCAACCCCCTGGACAGCCCCCTTGAACACCCCCCTGCACCCCCATGCCCCCCTTAGTCCCCCATGCTCCCCCCTGCACCCCACTGGATAGCCCCCATGCCCCAACTGGACAACCCCACTGGATAGCCCCAATAGACACCCCCTGCACCCCCTGGACAACCCTCCCCCCCTGCCGGACACCCCTCCCCCCTACTTGGACAACCCCTCCCCCTGCTGGACACCCCTCCCCCTGCTGGACACCCCTTCCCCCTGCACCCTGCCCCCTACACCCCACTGGACAGCCCCTATGACCCAACTGGACAGCCCCACTGGACACCCCCTGCACCCCCTGGACACCCCTCCCCCCCTGCTGGACACCCCCCTTCCGGACACCCCTCCCCCTGGCCCTCTACACCCCCTGGAATGTGTTTCTATTGATATAAATGATCATCTTATTGAGGTATGTTTTGTATTAGAAAACATACCAAAGTACAATGAGCATTGCAGGATGATAGGCCATGCCACTGATAAGTGCAGAATTGTACAGAAATTATGCAAGCCATCCTCTATTAATACTTCGTTGAAAGATTCTCTGAAAGGGAAAAATATTAATACCACGGCGTGACCGCGGCGTGACCGCAGCGTGACCGCGGCGTGACCACAGCGTGTTGACCCGATCCAGTGACATCCGCGGGGTAGCATCTTCTGGCTAGGAGTGAAGGAAGCGGGAGGAGGCTAGAATGCTGGTGGAAGGGGGCTGGTTGCAGGTGTTGGGGGGATGGTGCGGGCAGATTTGAAGGTGGCAGGGGGGCTGTTGTGGGCTGGAATGCCGATGGAAGTGGGCTGAAATGAAGGTGGAAGGGGGCTGGTGTGGGCTGGATGTGGCTGGAGCAGGGCCAAATCACAGCATGACCGCGGCGTGACCGCGGCGTGACCGCGGTGTGACCGCAGCGTGTTGGCCCGATCCAGCGACATCCACGGGGCAGCATCTTCCAGCCAAGAGCGAAGGGAGCGGGAGGAGGCTGGAATGCGGGTGGAAGGGGGCTGGTTGCAGGTGTTGGGGGGATGGTGCGGGCAGATTCGAAGGTGGCAGGGGGGCTGTTGCGGGCTGGAATGCCGATGGCAGCGGGCTGAAATGAAGGTGGAAGGGGGGTGGTGTGGGTTGGATGTGGCTGGAGCAGGGACAAATCACGGCGTGACTGTGGCGTGACTGCGGCGTGACCGTGGCGTGACCGCGGCGTGACCGTGGCGTGACCGCGGCGTGACCGCAGCGTGTTGGCTTGATCCAGCAACATCCGCGGGGCAGCATCTTCTAGCCAGGAGCGAAGGGAGCGGGAGGAGGATAGAATGCGGGTGGAAGGGGGCTGGTTGCAGGTGTTGGGGGGATGGTGCAGGTTGATTCGAAGGTAGTGGGGGGGGGGGGGGGCTGTTGCGGGCTGGAATGCTGGTGGCAATGGGCTGAAATGAAGGTGGAAGGGGGCTGGTGTGGGCTGGATGTGGCTGGAGTAGGGCAAAATCACGGCGTGACCGCGGCGTGACCGCAACGTGACCGCAGCGTGACCGCGACATGACCGCGGCGTGACCGTGGCGTGACCGCAGCGTGACCGCGGAGTGACCGCGGCTTGACCGCGGCGTGACCGCAGCGTGTTGGCCCAATCCAGCGACATCCACGGGGCAACATCTTCAGACCAGGAGCAAAGGGAGCGGAAGGATGCTGGAATGCTGGTTGAAAGGGGCTGGTTGCAGGTGTTGGGGGGATGGTGCGGGCTGATTCGAAGGCGGCAGGGTGGGTGTTGCGGGCAGGGGGGATGTTCAGACATAAATACACCGACCGAGATGCTCGGATAAACCAAGACTCCATTGCTCGGATAGAGGCGATCTAGCAATACTTCCGCATGAAGTAACTATCAGAAGGTTATAATCATAGATGAAATGGTTCAAGATAACCAGACACAGTATGAGAATTTTAATGTAAAACAACCAAATGAAGGGGTCGTGAAATGACACGAATGGGCATAGTGAGAATATCGGATTGATCATCGGATGGAGTACACTGCAATCGGAGGAAAGAATATGCGCTGTGAGAATACAATATGCAATGGAGGATCATCGGATGGTCCAATAAAATTGTACGCTAAGTAGACACCCTATGATCAGACGATTCAGGTATAACATACCCGGTAGTAGAAAAGTTGAAAGACTATGATATGAATCTACATACACAAGAGTTGGAGCACTAAAAAAAATGCAACTACTGATGATCATGTGATAATAATACAATCGAGCTGAGTAATAAATACAATAAAGCAGCTAATAATCATATAACTCCCTTGAAAGTATAGAGAATAGTTGATGTTCAATGTATAAAGAATGATATGTTAGATTTGGATGCATGGAGAAATTAAATTGCATAAGATAAAATTACATTTTTCATTAAGAGAATATTTTTAAAAGCACATTTACAATTTTTTAATTTGAATAAAGAATTCAGAGTACATAAAACAAAAATCATTATGGAATAAGTTATTACATACCGTTAGGTACAATGATGACATTGATATAGTACCTGAGTCAGTTGTTTGGGATCTTGCACCAGAAGAAGCACCCTATAAGCAGATAAATGGTAATTTCAAATTGAATGACTACTCATATATTGAACATAGGTGGCTGAAAGAATAAAAATGGAATAAACCTTACCCAAATCTTGAACTCATTGTCTTCGATGGTGGTGGATAGAACCGGTCTTATCATAAGAAACCACCTATAAGAAAATAGTGGGAAAAGAAATGAGATATAACAACTTCTTATATATATGTGATCAGTGTGTCAATTGTAGATAGAAAAAAAGGACACATTTTACACGATTTAGGTAATTATACAAATTTTTCAAATATTAAATCATCTTAAAAAATGAAGAAAAATGGATTCTTGAAGCTACTAGATTGAACAAACTTCAATTACAGGACATACCTGACTATAGAGACTTTGAGAGAGCTTCCCAAGCAGGATTTTTAGCATGAAAAAATAATAGGGACCATCCTCAACCAGGATCATTCCTAAAACCGACGAAGAGTGTAGCCCTTAACTTCTACAATACCATAAACTACTTAATAACTAGACAATTCATAACTAAATATTAGAATAATACATGAATGATTGAAGAAAGGGGCAGAAAAAAATGCATAAACACTTACATAAAACTGTATGGTTCCAAGTGTAGAAGTAAAGAAAATAGATGAAACTAGAACTCATCCAGACATTCAGAAATTTGGATCATTGGCATGAATGATAAACCATCATTATCATCTTCCGGGCAACTATCTGTAACAATGCTCAAATGAAACAGAAGTTTTCTTCTCCATGTAAAAGCACATATATCATGTTTTTTTTTATGAAAGCTAGTTCTTACATTGGAAAATATGGAACCAATAAATTTCATGGTTTCCAATGTTTTAGGAGGATCATTGGAATCCATACCAAGCAAGGAATTGGATAATGAAATTGTCAAGAGATCAATGTATGCATCAGCAACAACATAATCATCTAACTTTGCATAATAATTAGACAAGGAAGAGAAGAAATATGATCTCCCAAAAAAGTCCACTCATGTTACATAAGTTTTCAACTAGTGAATGGTTGTAATATATGATAAGCTACATGGCTACGATTTCCAATGTATGGTTTTAAAATAACATGCAAAACTCATTTAACTCTTAGATAATTGAATATGGAAGAAGTATTAGTTGGTGCTTATACATGGAAGTGACAGACTATTTATATATTAACTCTGAATGTGTGAATATATTATAGAGGAGATCCAAACCTAGAAATATTGATTTAAATATTGACATCTCTAAAGATTTTGACACTCTTAGCTAGGATTTCACTTTTTAAGTACTTGACAGTTTTGGTTTCTCAACCATATTTATTAATCTTATTCAAGAACTTATCTACAAATCAAGACTCTCTTTCATTATTAATGGGTCTCACAAAAGATACTTCGGTCATACCTAATGGGTGAGATAAGAGCACCCACCCACTTGTTTTATGTTGATGAAATTATCATTTTTTGTCAAAATGATGACCGATCACTTTCTTTCATCAAGGGGATTTTCAAGAATTATGAATCTCTCTCAAGACAAGCCATTATTTGGAAGAAATCTAAGCTTTATTATAGAAAGGACATGCATGTTTCCAGCCCCCAGCCCCCTCCACCCTGCCCCCTGCCCCCCTCCACCCTACCCTCTCCGCCCTGCAAGAACGCTTAGTCTAACCATTTAATTTGATAGGAATTCCCACAACTGGTTCACTACCCCAAAGGATTTGAGAGTTCTAAAAAAACCAACTTAAGAAAGAGGAAAATAAAATCCCCCTGGACAGACCCTGGACACCCCCCACTGCCCTCCAGCACCAGTTGAGAATCACTGCATTGCACTGCATCCTGTTGAGACATAGTGTAAAAATGTTTCACAAACTCAAGTGAAACTGGAAATGCAAATTCTTGGAGAGAACTACAAATAATTCAACAAATATATGAGAAAACACCTGTTGTGAATCACTGCATTGCACTGCATCCTGCAAATTTCAGCATTATAAGAAAGAGCCCATATGATAACCTCCTCCCTCATCCCTAAATTGTTATAAATGATAAAACTAATTAATGGAACACAATAGAAAAATATATATTATATATGATATTAACAAACATAAAATAATGAGATGAATCCATCAATGCTTGATAAAATAAAAAACCTCATAAAACTAAAACAATGACCCTACATAAATTACATATGGTTCCCTAGATCTATATAAAACTATTAAACCATCCCTTTAGTGCCTTTAAATCCACCACATACTGACCTCCTAGATAATTTATATATCCCACTCTACTAGAAATCACTAACTGTGCTTACAATTCCTTTGTAAAAGTAAAATTATAACCGCCACTCCAACCATAATGAAAAATCATTAGAAGATGGCCCATATCTACATGAGTGATACTTCCTAGGGTCAAAATGAAAAACCATCTGAGTGTGTAAATTTATTCCACATATAAAAAATGAATCCTTTGACTCTAGAAGAAGGGAATGATAAAGTCTTTCCCCAACCAATTGATCATCATCCACAACTTGTAGAATAATCTCCTTTCCTATTCTTACTTCTACTAGATCATTATGATCCAGTTATCTCCTAATTATTCACCTCAAGTTCAATTTAAATAAAAAGATACATTTTATATCCTTCATAATTAGGAAGAAAATGTGATAAACCTTTGAAAGTATGTCTAACATTAACCCATACTCAAACCGATGATACATAGAATTCTCATCACCTCCCAAGGTTAGAGAAAATTTCTGCAACTCCGTGAACTAGGAAGAATATTATATAATTCATATGCTTACATACATAAAAACTTGCCTCGGTGTCGGAAGAGAGGAGTCGGGGAGGAGGCGTCAGGGAGGAGGCATCCGGGAGGAGGGTCGCAGTGAGGAGGAGGGTCGCGACGAGGAGCCGTCGGAAGAGCTGAGTTGAGGAGGAGGGTCGCTGTGAGGAGGCGTCGGGGGGGAGGGTCGCGTCGGGAAGGAGGGTCGCAGCGAGGAGCCGTCGGGGAGGATGGTGCGGCGAGGAGGGCGCGGCGAGGAGGCATCTGGGAGAAGGAGGGCACGACGAGGAGTCGTCGGGAAGGAGGAGGGCACGGCGAGGAGGCATCGGGGAGGAGGAGGGCGCGACGAGAGGGCAGAGGAGGCGCCCAATGATAATTGGGAGAAAAAAAACGGGTTATGATTTAGCCACGGAGAGGGATATGAATCGTGGTGGTAGAGATATCATGAACCCTAGAAAAATCTCCCCAATCCACATTGCGGGGAGACATAAAGGAATGTTTGGTCTCTCTACTCAAAATCCAATGGCCTTTTCTATAGATATATATTATATTTCAACTTATTCTGGGATGTCTTCATGAACTCATGGATGAACTTGTACTTATCTATCATTTCCTAGACAATATATGGCCCAACAAGAGATTTTTTTACGGTCTATTTGGGGAATAATGGTGGCCTGAAGGTACTTTCATAGATGGCCTCAAGATGATAAATAGTGATAGTAGAATGGAAGCTATTATTTAAAAAAAATTCTATCAGGGGAATGCAATTTTCATAGCTGTAGATGAAGTCTACTACACAAGCCCTTAGCATATAATCAAGTACCTCTATAGTGAGCTCGGTGTTCCCATTTGTCTAGGGTTGGAAGGTTGTAATCATATTTATCTAGCTCATAGTTATCACATATAGGCCCCTCCAAAGCCATAATGTGAACCATATATCAGGGTTTGATAGAATATATGAGGGTAACCCATAATGGAAAACAATCTACTATTTTACGACTTTCCCAAACACTCCTCTAGACATTACTCCAGGATATAAAGGAATTTCACGATCTCCAAAAGTTGGTCAATTATAAAATAGATGGGGTCATGGGCTCTTGATGTACATTAACACCATGTACTAATGTAAATGGAAATTCAATTCCATTTCCACTCTAGGATCACTAGGGGTTGTTAAAAATCAACTCGAACCTGGATCATAGTCTTCACCTACTGACATGTGAAGCATCAAGAGATGAAATCAGCCTTGTTTTGTGTCATAATAGCCCAAAAAAATTTCCAATGAAGTATTATGTACATATTCCACACCTAAGGATGTATAGAAAATGGGTTGTGTGAAACTCTATAATCACATACTCTAACATCATTACTAGGACCACAGTCCATCCCTATAAAATCAAGATACCATTCCCTTATTCAAAAAATCTTTTGGGTGAATCTGCGAAGGATATCTAGTCACATAATAACTCATAGTAGGTGTACCCTAAAATGGAATATCTCACATGATGGATAATTAAAGGAGTCATCACCCTTAACTGAATAAAATATTCACCCACAATCCCAACAAGTGTTCATGTCATGGTAGAAAATCGCTCAAATGCCTCCTAAGTAAAATGAGCATGGGACTTCCTTCTAATGGAATCTAATACAATTTTTTAAATTCAATGAGTATATAATATCTCAAATTCATTGATCTATAAGAATTACAACATGAAACAGTTCCTCATGTTCATGTCCCTATATGTGAATACATCCCCAGGACTCTAATGGTCTAATTAAATATCAATTTGATCACGCATAAGACAATTCTTCCAAATCGTCTAAGTTAGGACTAATAATACTAGATCTAGATCACAATTCATGTTTTTATACTCATGGGGTATTAATTTCCTTGACCCATATGTAATAAAATTATATATCTGCATCAACATCCAACCAATCACTTTTCTAAAGTCAGAACCATAAACAAAGTACTCCATGATCTCCTTAGATAGTCTAAAAATATGATCACTCATTAGCCTGAACTTCAATCCCTTGATGGATCATTGGTACTGTTTAGTCTAGGAAAACTTCTTCCTATTCCACATATGGGAGGTCAAATGAATTACAATCCTTGCGATGTGTGCCAAAAATCACTTATAGTACCCTAGAAATCCATGAATACTATGTACCTTTTACATAATCTTGGCGGTGCTAAGAGGGATCGACCAGGAGGGGTCCGGTCACCGGAGGTGGACTGGCCCACAAGGAGGTGCGCCGGAGGCGTGCGCGTAGGGAGGGGAGGCCGCGGCTGGCGAGGGAGCACAAGGGAGGGGAGGCCGTCCCCCATGGGGAATCGCCGGAGAGGTGCTGCTGGTGAGGGTAGCGTCGGAAAGGAGGGTCACGGTGAGGAGGTGTCGGGGAGGAGGGCGCGGCGAGGAGGGCGCGGTGAGGAGGCGTCGGGGAGGAGGAGGGCGCGGCGTGGAGGCGTCGTGAAGGAGGAGGGCGCGGCGAGGAGGAGGGCTAGGGGAGGAGGAAACGCGAGGCATGGAGGAAGCCCGATGGATTGGGGGAAAAAACGGAATCGTGCGATTTAGCCACGGATTGGAAAAAAATCAGTGGCAGTATGAAACCTATAGCCACAGAACTATAAAATCATGGCTATAGGTCCGTGGATATAGCCCAAATTTGTAGTAGTGTGCCCATTTGGAAAAGAAATCAGTAGCAGTAAGAATATACTTAAACTGCTTGTCCGTAGCTGAATGGTAAGGTCCCACCACATCCATTCCCCATGTGGAAAATGGACGCGAGTATTTAGCTGTATGAAGAAACTCTGGAGGTTGATGAATGAAGTTGGCATGTACTTGGCATGAATGACACTTCTTTGTGAAATCAACAAAATCTTGTATCATTGAAGGTCAAAAGTATCCAAGCCTTCGAATCTGATCAGACAGTCTATGTCCAGACTGGTGGGTACCACAGACTCCTGCATGCACTTCTTTCATGACAACCATTGTCTCTTCACCATCAATGAATCTTAAGATAACTCCATCAAAACCAAGTTTGTAGAGAATTTTCTCTAGGTGATCTGGTCTATCATAAAGAGTAAAATTGACCACACATCACCAGATTTGTTCTTTCTCGGCTCTATCAGGTGGAAGTGTTCCATTTTGAAGGTATTCCATAATAGGTGACATCCATCCTATAGTATGACCATACGGTTCAGGACTGAGACTAATTTCATTAATTTCCTCTGTTCTGATTCGAACATAAGGTGAAATTGCACGACGGTGGGCAATACTGATGGTTGTATCGTCCCGATTTGGATCTGCCAGAGTTGTGGCTATATTAGCAAGTACATCATCTTGAGCATTTTGTGATCTTGGTATATAAGAAAATGTCGGTTCCAAAGGGAATTCCTCCATTAAATCTCTGACGTAATCATACAAAGGGATTAGTTCTTCTTTTCTGATGGCATAATCCCCATTGACTTGTTTGATTACCAGGTCTGAATCACCTTTCACCTTTAAGTGATTCACTTGTGCTTGAAGCACCAATTCCAAGCCTACGATGAGAGTGTCACGACCCGCCCTCGGGGTCCGTGCCGTGACTACCCCAAGCCCGCCTTCCATAGGCCAGGGGCTGGCGACTAGCACCAAGGCGTAAAATCCCGATAACTGGGAAGGCATTGCCTTTATAAAGAAAACAAGCACTACAGAGAACAAGCGGAAGTAAAACACTAAGTACAAAAAGAAGAGCTGAAAAGTAAAAAGGGGCCGGAAATACAAGCCCAACTGTAAAGTACAACTCGAAAGGGAAAACAGCGACTGAAAAGTAAAGCTGCTACGCTGAGATGTCCACTGGAAATCCCACATGAAGGGTGGGTACAGATAGCTCCTCTGCTCCTCGGGTCCCGCCATCCGCTCCGAGTATGTCCCGCCCAGTGGTACACCTCCGGGTACCGCCTCGTCGTATAGTCCACCTCCAGGTACCGTCCAGTCCTCGAACCTTCGGCTTCTGTCAGCACTGTCCGTCGTCTGCAACCAACACAACGAGGTGCGGGTATAACCCGTGCAGGGGTGAGTATAACGATACTCAGTAGGGACCCCGAGACCCTCAAGGTCTCACTAAAACCAATCAAGGATAAACACAAGAAGATCACAACAGATAAACTCTACTTAGGTATATGCCCATACATATACCTAAGTTATCAAGTAACCCATCTCAGTCATGAGGAAACACAAGAATCATGAGATCAACGGATAACCACTACCCAGGTATATGCCCATACATATACCTAAGTTATCAAGTGACCCATCTCAATCATGAGGTTAACACAAGGTCAAAAGTCTCAGCTCAAACCAGGATTTTCATTATCGAAACCGTAACTGCTGAAGAGCTCCGTCTCTAGAGTGTACAGTGGTCCTGTCACGACTCCGAGGCTGCCGCTCACTAACCTAGGACTGCTGAAGTACTCCTCCTGTCGAGTACTGCGGGTTTGCGGCCAACTACCTGGCGCTCCGTCCGCTGAGGGTCTGTCGCCAAATACCGGGCGCTACCCAGATAGCCTACTGAGGTACTCCTCCTGTCGAGTACCGCGGGTTTGCGGCCAACTACCTGGCGCTCCGTCCGCCGTGGGTCTGCTACCAACTACTGGGCGCTCCGTCCACTGGGCTAGTCGACTCACTCCAAGTCGAGTCGGTCAAGCAGTCGTCAGGTCTCAGCCGGCTACACGGTCTCCGTACTCTGCACGCTCGTCTCCGGGAGGATCCGCTCCACGAGCTACTGGTCGATACTCTAAGTATCTCAAAGTCCCACGAAGAAGTATCTCGAAAGTCCGTCTCGTCATAGGGGTCTCAACGCAACAGACGGCGCGTCGATCGGACGCCCGGTCTGTGAGTTAATAGTCTTTTCGTCCCAGGGGCCCGGTTGGTTTCGAGTGCGAACCAATCCCGGCCGTATCTCAACTGTACCCCGAACTTCCATAGGGTAAACTCAAAGGGACCGTTACTCAACGTAACCACCAACGCCGCTGACGGCTCGTCAAGCGGACGTCCTGTCTGAAAGATATCAGCTTTCCCGTTCCAGGGGCCCGGTTGGATTTCGGGAACAATCCAACCCGGCCATACTCCGACTGCATCCAAAACTCGGGCGGAGTATGTCAAAAGTTCCGTCTCATCAAGAGGAAGTCAACGAAACAGACGGCGCGTCAATCGGACGCCCGGTCTGTGAGTTATTGGCATTTTCGTCTCCGGGGCCCGGTTGGTTTTTAAGGAAAAACCAACCCGACCGTACTCCACCTGCGTCCAAACCTCGGGCGGAGTATGCCAAAAGATCCGATTCACTAAGAGGAACACAACGCGACTGACGGCGCGTCAATCGGACGTTCGTGGCTCAAGATATGAGCGTTTCCGCTCCGAAGGCCCGGTTGGTTTCGTGAACGAACCAACCCGGCCGAACTCAAAGTAACCCGAAACCTTGAGTGCGATATACCGAAACGACCGTCTCGATCCAAGGATCGCGTTGCCGCAGACGGTTCGTCATTCGGAGATCCGAGGCTCAAGTTATGAGCCAAAAACCGAAACTGGTCCGTAACGGGGGGGTCCGGGTCCGGGCCGACCCGGCCCGACCCCCCCCCCCCCCCCCCCCCCCCCCCCCCCGGGGTGGCGCGGCGGCCGGCGGCGGCGGACGGCGGCGGACGGCGGCGGCGGGCGGCGGCGGCGGGCGGCGCGGCGGCGGCGGCGGCGGGCCGCGCTGGCGGCGGCGGCGGGCCGCGCTGGCGGCGGGGTGCCGCGATGGCGGCGGCGGCGGCACGCGGGGCTAAGCCCCGCGTTTTCTGGAGGGCGGCGCGGCACTGGCCGCGCCGTTTTTTTAACAAGCGCCCCCCCCACGTGGGGGGGCTTGCTGGATCGAACCGAGGGGGCAGCCGACCCCCTCCCTTTAAAAGAACCGCCCCCTCTTTAAAAGAGGGGGGTTTTAATATACCGGCCGGGGAATTAAATTCCCCGGTTTTTAAGGCATCCGGCCGGCCAGCTGGCCGGCCGGTCTTCTCCAACGGGACCGGAAAATCCGGTCCCCTCTTCGGCTTCCGACGCCGGCGGCCCGGCCGCCGGTCTGCTCTTCCGCCGCGGCCCGGAACCGGCCGCGGTCTCCTCGTCCCGCCGCGGCCCGGAACCGGCCGCGGTCTTCTCGTCCCGCCGCGGCCCGGAACCGGCCGCGGTGTTCGTCGTCCGGCGCGGTGCGACTGCACCGCGCCCCTCTCGCCGTGCCATGAATCCTTCCAACGCGGCGCGGCGGCGTCGCGTTCTTGAAGACTCTCCTCGGCGTAGTGCGACGGCGTTGCGTAAATTAAACGCACGGTAAACCGCGTGGTGCGACGGCACCACGCCACTTTGCTTCCATCGAAAGAATTAAACAAGAACGTTGGAGGGGGGTTCAGCCGTGTTCGTGCGGTCCGGCCCCCCTCGCGTTAATAATAATAACGCAACTTAAAGAAAATAATGCCACACGTTAATCTTGCTAAAAGCACGATCAAGAATAAAAAGAGGAATCCAAAAGAAATTCGACAACCCCTACCTCGGTTTTAAGATTCGAAGAATCGTCTACGATCCGCGGAAGACGGCGTCGCGGAAGTCGGGCGTCGCGGTCGTCGTTCGTCAAATCCGTTGACGAAGAGACGCGTCCGAAGAGGCACGTCGTTGGCGAATCCTTGTACGCCGACGAAGGTTGTCCGAGGAAGGTGCGGTGTTCTCTCTCGTTGACACCGAAGACGAAGACGAGCGGAGCGGCGTTCTTCGTCGGAAAAAGAGCGTTCCTCGTCAAGTCTTGAGGAAAGTCAAAATATAAAGAAAGCAACGAACTCAAGAACCCTTACCTCGATAGTCGCACGTTGACGGAGTCGTGGAAAATCGGTGTCGATTCCTTTGACGTCGGAGGAAGAGTCGTTGTCGAAGGCGTTCGTCGCGGAAAACCGTCGCGGAAGGGATCGTGTTCTTCGGCGGAGAAGTTCTTCGTTGAAGAACGTCGTTCTTCGCGTTCTTCGTTGAGTTGAAGAAGAAGAAGAAGAAAAGCTTCCAAAGCTCTCAAGAAATCCTCCCAAGGGTAAAAGAAACTCAAAGAATAATATAAGCTTTAACTTATATTATTTCATAACTTAACCACAAGAATTTCAAAGGTTTGAAATTCAAAATGGATAACTCCAAAATTAACTCACTTATTTAATATACATGATTTGTATAATTAAATATAAGTTAACTTGTCAAGCCATTAAGAGGGAGAGTGGGGAGTTGAAAAGGTGGGGGTTCGTGTGGGCCTCACCACACTTAATCCTCCCAAGGGAGGTTATGTGGGTGTGGGTCCCACTTCCAACCTCCTTTGAGAGGAGTTAACCTACAAAAAGTAAAATAAAAAGAATTACACTTTTTATTCAACTTTTTTATAAAACTCCCAAAAAACGAACTTTCAACCCGCAACAAACGCAACTCCCGAAAAGGTCTCATTAAGCGAATATCGGCGCTGCGAGTTCATCGGTGCCCTCGGATTTCAATTCCGAGCACCGGATCAAAAGTTAGGAATTCCCGCTCGTTCGTTCACTGAACGTACCCGAGCCAAACTTCGGAAATTAATTCCGGGCACTCCGGGCCTCGGAATCAGGTGCCGTCTGAAACCGCGCTCTTGTAAAATTCTAAAGAAAATTAAGAAAAAATTTTCCTTGAATTTTACGGGTCTTTACATTACTCCCACCTCAGGGCTTTACGTCCCCGTAAAGCTACATCAAAAACTAGGGAAACAAAAAGAGGATACTAAGCACGCATCTGAGCCTCCCGCTCCCATGTGCTCTCATGGAGATTCCCGTGCCGCCATCTGTTGCGCACAAGAGGAATCGATCGTCCATGTAGGACCCGCTCCTGGATGACATGGACCTCTTTTGACGTGGCCCGGACCATCTCTGGTCCCACAAGAGCTGCAAGATTTCTTCTTTGCCGAAAAGAGAAACCTGGTCTCATCCCCTGGATGAACCACATTCTTTGCCTAAAACAGTCAATCCTAACATGGATGATATTAATCCATACCAAGGATGACGTCGTAAGGCCTCGACGCTACTACTAAGAGATCCAACCGTTACTCTCGCCTCCAAGGGTTGAGTCACACTGTCGGCATCAGTGTGTGGTAACTGGTCTCCTCCAGTAGATGTCTCACAAGTGAGGGTCAAGTCAACAGTCAACTGGAACCTCTTAGTAACATCACAAAAGAGGACAGGAAAGAAAACATCACAAAAGAATGCGTCTTTTTATTATTGCAGCTCATAATACAAGACGCTACACAAAAGCAACATCAACATGGAACTAGAAGTACAAAAGACGTAACCACAAGTTCCTCCCCTGTCCACCTGCTCCCAGAGCTCCAGCATTTGTCGCTGCCTCAACCTCGGTGGCTCCTCAAAAGCCTATGGATCAACTGTACGAGGAGTCGGACAGTCACGTGCCAGGTGCCCCTTTCCACCGTACGAGTAACAATGTCCGTTTCTGGCACGCCTGGCTCTGACCCCACCTCGGGTGCCCCGCACCACCGGTCCTAAAACCCGAGATCGCCCAACTGCTCGTCTGGTCCTCCTGGACCTCTGCATCATCTGTCTACTGCCCACAGATGACTTGGCTTCTGATCGAAAAACACGCGGCAAAGGCAGAATCTCCTGTACACGCTCGGGGTGTAGAGATACTGGCACAAACTCCACCCTGAAGAAGGTCTCGAAGTCTTCCCATGCGAAGTTCATCTCATCGCAAAACTGAAACAAGTGGCTCCACCACCTACCTGCTGCTGCCTGAAGGAGGCTGGTAGCAAAGATCACCATGAAGTCTGCCGGCGTCCCCACTAGCCTGAAGACTCTCACCACAGCCTCCAGCCAAACCTCAGCCGCCTGCGGGTCCGTCTCTCCCCGGAACCTGGGTGGCCTCTGGCGCTGGAACTCGTGCAGCGCGCTCAAGCGTCGTGCATCGCCTACTGCTGGGGCTGGTGGCATCGGTGGCCCAACGTATGGTAGTACCGCTGGTGCCTCCGCTGGTGCCTCAACTGCAAGAGGGCCCTGTACCGAAGCCTCGCCGCTCGACAGACTGTCAGCACGCTCATCCTTCCGGGCTCTAGCTGGTCGTCTGAGAAAAGACATCCTGAAAGAAACAACATAACACGATCAAACGATTATACCTGGTGAGCTGACCTGGTTTGAGCTGTTTTAAGGGGAAAAACTTTTGAAAACATACACGCAATCAGTGTTTTCGTGCACAAAGTCGGAAATCAGTTGTCAGGGTCCTGGTGTATGGATACGTCGGCCGCCCGCACCAACACTGGACTCCCTGAACTGAAAACCACACTCGGTACTCTCAACACTATTGCTTCACAGAAAGAAACATCAGAGTTATAAGTTCTGCGGTAGAACCGAACTCCTTTGATACCAATTTGTCACGACCCGCCCTCGGGGTCCGTGCCGTGACTACCCCAAGCCCGCCTTCCATAGGCCAGGGGCTGGCGACTAGCACCAAGGCGTAAAATCCCGATAACTGGGAAGGCATTGCCTTTATAAAGAAAACAAGCACTACAGAGAACAAGCGGAAGTAAAACACTAAGTACAAAAAGAAGAGCTGAAAAGTAAAAAGGGGCCGGAAATACAAGCCCAACTGTAAAGTACAACTCGAAAGGGAAAACAGCGACTGAAAAGTAAAGCTGCTACGCTGAGATGTCCACTGGAAATCCCACCTGAAGGGTGGGTACAGATAGCTCCTCTGCTCCTCGGGTCCCGCCATCCGCTCCGAGTATGTCCCGCCCAGTGGTCCACCTCCGGGTACCGCCTCGTCGTATAGTCCACCTCCAGGTACCGTCCAGTCCTCGAACCTTCGGCTTCTGTCAGCACTGTCCGTCGTCTGCAACCAACACAACGAGGTGCGGGTATAACCCGTGCAGGGGTGAGTATAACGATACTCAGTAGGGACCCCGAGACCCTCAAGGTCTCACTAAAACCAATCAAGGATAAACACAAGAAGATCACAACAGATAAACTCTACTTAGGTATATGCCCATACATATACCTAAGTTATCAAGTAACCCATCTCAGTCATGAGGAAACACAAGAATCATGAGATCAACGGATAACCACTACCCAGGTATATGCCCATACATATACCTAAGTTATCAAGTGACCCATCTCAATCATGAGGTTAACACAAGGTCAAAAGTCTCAGCTCAAACCAGGATTTTCATTATCGAAACCGTAACTGCTGAAGAGCTCCGTCTCTAGAGTGTACAGTGGTCCTGTCACGACTCCGAGGCTGCCGCTCACTAACCTAGGACTGCTGAAGTACTCTTCCTGTCGAGTACTGCGGGTTTGCGGCCAACTACCTGGCGCTCCGTCCGCTGAGGGTCTGTCGCCAAATACCGGGCGCTACCCAGATAGCCTACTGAGGTACTCCTCCTGTCGAGTACCGCGGGTTTGCGGCCAACTACCTGGCGCTCCGTCCGCCGTGGGTCTGCTACCAACTACTGGGCGCTCCGTCCACTGGGCTAGTCGACTCACTCCAAGTCGAGTCGGTCAAGCAGTCGTCAGGTCTCAGCCGGCTACACGGTCTCCGTACTCTGCACGCTCGTCTTCGGGAGGATCCGCTCCACGAGCTACTGGTCGATACTCTAAGTATCTCAAAGTCCCACGAAGAAGTATCTCGAAAGTCCGTCTCGTCATAGGGGTCTCAACGCAACAGACGGCGCGTCGATCGGACGCCCGGTCTGTGAGTTAATAGTCTTTTTGTCCCAAGGGCCCGGTTGGTTTCGAGTGCGAACCAATCCCGGCCGTATCTCAACTGTACCCCGAACTTCCATAGGGTAAACTCAAAGGGACCGTTACTCAACGTAACCACCAACGCCGCTGACGGCTCGTCAAGCGGACGTCCTGTCTGAAAGATATCAGCTTTCCCGTTCCAGGGGCCCGGTTGGATTTCGGGAACAATCCAACCCGGCCATACTCCGACTGCATCCAAAACTCGGGCGGAGTATGTCAAAAGTTCCGTCTCATCAAGAGGAAGTCAACGAAACAGACGGCGCGTCAATCGGACGCCCGGTCTGTGAGTTATTGGCATTTTCGTCTCCGGGGCCCGGTTGGTTTTTAAGGAAAAACCAACCCGACCGTACTCCACCTGCGTCCAAACCTCGGGCGGAGTATGCCAAAAGATCCGATTCACTAAGAGGAACACAACGCGACTGACGGCGCGTCAATCGGACGTTCGTGGCTCAAGATATGAGCGTTTCCGCTCCGAAGGCCCGGTTGGTTTCGTGAACGAACCAACCCGGCCGAACTCAAAGTAACCCGAAACCTTGAGTGCGATATACCGAAACGACCGTCTCGATCCAAGGATCGCGTTGCCGCAGACGGTTCGTCATTCGGAGATCCGAGGCTCAAGTTATGAGCCAAAAACCGAAACTGGTCCGTAACGGGGGGGTCCGGGTCCGGGCCGACCCGGCCCGACCCCCCCCCCCCCCCGGGGTGGCGCGGCGGCCGGCGGCGGCGGTCGGCGGCGGCGGACGGCGGCGGATGGCGGCGGCGGGCGGCGGCGGCGGGCGGCGCGGCGGCGGCGGGCGGTGCGGCGGCGGCGGCGGCGGGCCGCGCTGGCGGCGGCGGCGGGCCGCGCTGGCGGCGGGGTGCCGCGATGGCGGCGGCGGCGGCACGCGGGGCTAAGCCCCGCGTTTTCTGGAGGGCGGCGCGGCACTGGCCGCGCCGTTTTTTTAACAAGCGCCCCCCCCACGTGGGGGGGCTTGCTGGATCGAACCGAGGGGGGCAGCCGGCCCCCTCCCTTTAAAAGAACCGCCCCCTCTTTAAAAGAGGGGGGGTTTTAATATACCGGCCGGGGAATTAAATTCCCCGGTTTTTAAGGCATCCGGCCGGCCAGCTGGCCGGCCGGTCTTCTCCAACGGGACCGGAAAATCCGGTCCCCTCTTCGGCTTCCGACGCCGGCGGCCCGGCCGCCGGTCTGCTCTTCCGCCGCGGCCCGGAACCGGCCGCGGTCTCCTCGTCCCGCCGCGGCCCGGAACCGGCCGTGGCCCGGAACCGGCCGCGGTGTTCGTCGTCCGGCGCGGTGCGACTGCACCGCGCCCCTCTCGCCGTGCCATGAATCCTTCCAACGCGGCGCGGCGGCGTCGCGTTCTTGAAGACTCTCCTCGGCGTAGTGCGACGGCGTTGCGTAAATTAAACGCACGGTAAACCGCGTGGTGCGACGGCACCACGCCACTTTGCTTCCATCGAAAGAATTAAACAAGAACGTTGGAGGGGGGTTCGGCCGTGTTCGTGCGGTCCGGCCCCCCTCGCGTTAATAATAATAACGCAACTTAAAGAAAATAATGCCACACGTTAATCTTGCTAAAAGCACGATCAAGAATAAAAAGAGGAATCCAAAAGAAATTCGACAACCCCTACCTCGGTTTTAAGATTCGAAGAATCGTCTACGATCCGCGGAAGACGGCGTCGCGGAAGTCGGGCGTCGCGGTCGTCGTTCGTCAAATCCGTTGACGAAGAGACGCGTCCGAAGAGGCACGTCGTTGGCGAATCCTTGTACGCCGACGAAGGTTGTCCGAGGAAGGTGCGGTGTTCTCTCTCGTTGACACCGAAGACGAAGACGAGCGGAGCGGCGTTCTTCGTCGGAAAAAGAGCGTTCCTCGTCAAGTCTTGAGGAAAGTCAAAATATAAAGAAAGCAACGAACTCAAGAACCCTTACCTCGATAGTCGCACGTTGACGGAGTCGTGGAAAATCGGTGTCGATTCCTTTGACGTCGGAGGAAGAGTCGTTGTCGAAGGCGTTCGTCGCGGAAAACCGTCGCGGAAGGGATCGTGTTCTTCGGCGGAGAAGTTCTTCGTTGAAGAACGTCGTTCTTCGCGTTCTTCGTTGAGTTGAAGAAGAAGAAGAAGAAAAGCTTCCAAAGCTCTCAAGAAATCCTCCCAAGGGTAAAAGAAACTCAAAGAATAATATAAGCTTTAACTTATATTATTTCATAACTTAACCACAAGAATTTCAAAGGTTTGAAATTCAAAATGGATAACTCCAAAATTAACTCACTTATTTAATATACATGATTTGTATAATTAAATATAAGTTAACTTGTCAAGCCATTAAGAGGGAGAGTGGGGAGTTGAAAAGGTGGGGGTTCGTGTGGGCCCCACCACACTTAATCCTCCCAAGGGAGGTTATGTGGGTGTGGGTCCCACTTCCAACCTCCTTTGAGAGGAGTTAACCTACAAAAAGTAAAATAAAAAGAATTACACTTTTTATTCAACTTTTTTATAAAACTCCCAAAAAACTAACTTTCAACCCGCAACAAACGCAACTCCCGAAAAGGTCTCATTAAGCGAATATCGGCGCTGCGAGTTCATCGGTGCCCTCGGATTTCAATTCCGAGCACCGGATCAAAAGTTAGGAATTCCCGCTCGTTCGTTCACTGAACGTACCCGAGCCAAACTTCGGAAATTAATTCCGGGCACTCCGGGCCTCGGAATCAGGTGCCGTCTGAAACCGCGCTCTTGTAAAATTCTAAAGAAAATTAAGAAAAAATTTTCCTTGAATTTTACGGGTCTTTACAGAGAGCTTGGTATTCTGCTTCATTATTGGTACCACCTTCCCACAATAAGAAGGAATAAGGTAACACTGCCTTTTCTGGAGAAATGAGCACAATTCCTAATCCAACTTTGTTGAATTTAGGATTTTCCATTTTCCTCCCTGTTGGACTTCTGGAAGCACCATCAAAATACATTTACCATGCCTGAGGACTTTCTTGAATAGAGAAGACTTCCTCATCATGGAGTTCAATATCTAAAGATGTGTCTTCCACTGAAGGGTGTTCAGCCAGGAAATCAGCCAGAGCTTGGCCCTTTATTGCCTTTTGAGACACATACTGAATGTCGAATTGCTGCAAAATAACTGCCCACCTTGCCAGACGTCTTGTAAGCATTGGACCACTAAGGATGAATTTGAGCGGGTTATTGCGAGATACCAATTAGACCTCATGATGTTGCAGGTAGTGTCTCAACTTCTGAACTGCAAAGATTAATGCCAGGAAGCACTTCTCAATACTTGAATATCGGGTTTCTGCTTCAAGCATAGTCTGACTAAGGTAGTAGAGGCTGTTTTCATTCCTAGCATCATTATTCTGAGCAAGAAAGGCACCCAATGATCGCTCTAAAGCTGTCACGTAGAGGATAAGTGGTCTTCCTTCAACAGGTGGCATGAGTACCGGTGGACTCAATAGGTATTTCTTGAGAATATCGAATGCTCCTTGAAATTCTTCATTCCACTGGTAAGTGTCTCCCTTCTTCATCAATTTGGTGAAGGGTAAAATTTTTCCTGCCAAATTGGCGATGAAACACCGAATATAGGCTAAATTTCCTTAAAGTCCTCTTAATTCTTTCAAATTTCGAGTAGGTGACATACCATGGATTGACTTTGTCTTCTCAGGATCGACTTCAATACCACTATGGCGTACAAAAAAGCTAATAAATTTTCCTGAGGTTACCCCAAAAGCACATTTTAAGGGGTTTATCTTCAAAATATGTTGTCGAAGCTTGCAGAATATGACTTCCAAATCATCCAAGTGATTAGAACGTTGTTTGTATTTGACCACCAAATCGTCCACATAGCATTCAAAAAACTTCCCTAAAAAGGGTTTGAAGATACGATGCATTGCACGCTGATATGTTGCGCCTGCATTTTTTAAGCCAAAGGGCATTATCCGATAACAAAACACACCCTGAGGGGCCCTGAAGGCTGTGGATTTCTCATCTTCTGGAGCCATTCAGATTTGATTATATCCAGAATATCCATCCATGAAGGAAAGTGCTTCATAACCAGCTGTTGCATCGATTAAAAGTTCTGTAATCGGAACTGGAAAATCAACCTTAGGACAATGCCGATTAAGATCTCTGAAATCAATGAAAACTCTAATTTGTCCGTTCTTCTTTTTCATAGGGAAAATATTATCCAACCACTTGGGATATTGAACTTATCTGACGAAGTTATCTTTGATAAGCTTATCCACTTCAGCTTCAATTTTGGAAGCATAAGTTGGGTGTGTTCTTCTTGCGACTTGCTTAAATCCTTGATGTTCTTTTGGTAAACCCAAATGATGAGTAACAACATCAGGATCAAGCCTGAGAATATCTATATAGTTACAAGAAAATATGTATTTATTTTTCTTTAAAAAGGAAATATACATCTCTTGTTCTTCAAGAGTCATGGCCGTACTGATTAAATTGGGGGCGTGGATCTTCTTTTGTACCCAGATTTATTTCTCTGAGTTCATCCATGGTGGTAGAGATACCCTCTTTAAATGATGGAGGAGCATCCCTGAAGAGGCTTCCATTTCCGATCCAATTGATGATGAAGGGTCTTCCTTGGGTAATAAAGAGGAGATGATGGATTGAGAATCGACATCATTATTCACCTATGATGTCACTATAATTTCTTCTAGCCTGGTTGGTGAAGTATAGACTTGCTAGATTTCAGCATATGAAACGAAGACATCTTTATTTGATCTTTCATCATTGCCTGTAGGATCACCAATTTCTCCCATGTTGTTTGGATCGATTACCGTAATTGACATTATGGATCTTTCCATAAGAGTATTTTGATTTGGGTCTATCCTGTCAATTTGACTAATAGGCAACACATAATCTTTACTCACATGCGGAAATAGATTTACTGGAATCTTTTCAAACCATATGGAGCATTTACTTTGGTAATCTCCCTAGTTGTGGATTTCTCCCTTCCCTTCATGTGATAGAATTCTGCCTCAATATACTAAGATTCACATGTCTTGAACGGGGCCTTATCACCATACAATGTCCCAAATTGACCATCGAAACAATATTTGAGACATTGATGGTATGATGAAGGGATAACCACATGTTGATGTAGCCAGGGTCTTCCAAGAAAGATGTTGAAGGCTGAGTCTTGATCAACAACCATGAAATCTGAATTAGATACAAGATCTCCAAACTGAGTTCTGAGTGTAACTTCACCCAGTGGTTCTTGTTCATTTTTATCATATCCTTGTAACATCATGGTAGAAGGAGATAAATCAGATTCCGTGAGGCCCAATCGATGAATTGTACAAATGGGAATGAGGTTGACTTCTGAACCATTATCAATGAAATATCTTCAGATGTCTACACCATTGACCTTTCCAGATAAGTACAAAGGTCTAATATGTCCATGCACGACATCATCTTCATCTTCATCAGTAAAAGATATTACTGCATGGAATTCTGCAGGATTATTCTCTATATGGTAGACTTTAGCTGCAACAATTTCAGTTTCAAACTCCCGAGGACTTGACAAAGCCTCGATGAGTGCCTCACAAAGATCCTTTGATAGATTCAAAGCATCCAAAATTGATAACTTGGCTGGTAATTGGGCCAGGCGTTTCAATACATCATACTTTTGATCTAGAGGTCTGCGTTTCCCAACAGGAACATGTGGTTTAGCAGGTGCCTTGGAAATTGATGCTTTGGAAGTTGATGCATCTTGTATAGGGATAAGATTTGGAAATATTCCTGGCTTTGAAAGATTAGACCGATTAGATCTATTTACTTACTGAGAGGAAGAAGATGGAACCTTCAACCGATCTTTCAGAATAACTGTGCCAGGACTAAATTTGCTTTTGGTGGAAGAACTTGTTTGTTCTTGTTGAGCTCGCTGAAGGGCTCTGCCACGAGTTTCTGCTGCATACACAGTTCTAGAAGGGGTAGAATTGGAATAGTGGCTTCTAAAAGATCCAAGTCTTACCCTGTATCCTAAGCCTCTGGAACTTCCTCTGATTCCTCTATTTGACATAGGGAATTTGGGCTCATCAAAATCGAAACTGCAACTGGCATATAGATCTGTTAATTGAATCATATTAACAGAACCGAAAATCAACTCTTCATCCAATGAAGAATCTTCCTGATTAGCCTATTTAGGCTGTGCCGTTTGGTGGGGCGGTGCCCATGGCTTCGAAGTAGATGGCATGAAATCTGCCAGAGTCAAAGATAACTTAGGATTTGATACATACTCATCTTCTTCTGATTGTTCCTATTTCTTGGAATTATGCCACCCTTTTGAGGATTTTTCCTCTGAAGAGGATTTTTTTGTGTGGCATTCATGGAAGAAGACACACTTGGTTTCTTCAATTGCGTTCGCAAAATGGCATGAGTTCGGTTGATCATTTTCCTGACCATCCAATCATCATATTTCTGCGCATTTTTTCTTTTAACTTCTTTCCATTCGCCTTCTTCTTCTGGAACTGTAGTAGTAACACATGCTACCTGGGCTGAAGAGCCTTTTAGTTTGACTTGTCCCGAGTCGACCATCTTTTGCAGAAGGTCTTTGAAGACAAAACACTCCTGGATGGGATGCCCCAACATCTGATGAAATGGGCAATAATTGGTATGGTCTTCATCTCCTTCCTTATTTGGACTTTTGGGCCTCGGCAGCTGAACCAAATTATTCTCCAGGGATGAAATAAAGTAACCAGAAACTTGTTCATTTCGGAAAGAATAAACTTTACTCTTCAACTCATCAAATTGTTTCCGTCTTTGATCTCTTTGATCGTCTTGATGAAACGACCTCTGTTGTTGACGCTCAGGAGGTGGAGCCCTTTGAGAAGATGAAGGTTTTGAAGTAGAAGCATGTACAGGTGCTTGTTTAAGCATAACTGTATCAGTCTCTGCTCTACCCATTCTCCTTCCTAGAGCTGATGGAATTACATGAGATTTAGCCTTAGTATGTATAAGATAATCTTAAATATGTTGAGTGATTGAAGTAAGGTCTCTAAACCCTCCTGTGTATTTCACAGGGATCAACAGTGTGCGTAATTCGTCATGCAGATTTGCCACACAGATTGGCAACAGTTCCTCTTGAGGGAGTGCTAAGCTCAGGGAATATGTTAATCCCTTCCAGCGAGCAATGAAATCATAGACTCTTTCATTCTCCATTTGCTTACAGTTTTTAAGATCAAAAACTATTGTCTTTGGCAAAGTTGAGCTGAATTAAAAAAGAAATCATTGATAGAGATCTTCCCATTCGGTAATTGACCAAGTTTCAAGTTTGTGTACCAGACAAAGGCTGGTCCTTTCAAGGTTCGCACGAAGCATCCGAGTTTCACTACTTCTTACTGCTCAGGAGTTCCCATCATAGGATCGCAACAAGACACGTAATGCATTAAATACTGTTCAGGATCATCTGATCCATTGAAAATAGGGAATATAGGGTTCCCAAAACTTGATGGGGGAGAGATTGAATCTACCCATTCAGGGTAAGCTTTCTTTTTTGGTTGAACCTGTGCATGTTTCCCTTCCATAGTCTCTAACCGAGCTGTTAATGACTCAATGGTAGTTATTAACTTTTGAGAAACATCTGGTTGAACTTGGACTTGGGAAGGTGCAATTACTGGAGTTTGGACAGGTATGACAGCTGGTACTACAACTGATGGCAGCACTGCCAATTTTTGTTGCACTTGACCCATAGGATTAGACTTGTGAGGGTGTAATGATAAAGGATGATATTTGTGATCCATCTCAGTAGCTGCAACAAAATCCCTTGGCTGACTGACTCTAGCATGCTTAGGAGGAAGACTACCTTAAAGTAGTTTTGCGTTCAACCTCCTCAATTATTTCATTTATTCCTCTTATTGCGCAAATCTTTTCTCTAGTGATAGAAATTGGCCTTCTCCAGAGGAAAGATATGTAACCTAATTATTTCCCTTTCCCTTTTTTGATCCCTTTTGGAGAGGGGGAAGTGGGTTATTTGAAGGAACACCCAGATTTTGGGTAAACCTTTGATTTCGTGTATGCACACCTTCTTCATTTGTGTCTGTGCGTATAAATTCTTGAACAAGAACCTCTTCATCTGATCCCTCTGAGTGAGCCTCATCTGGTGGATCAGTAATAACGACATTGATGACATTAATTGATGCATAATGCATTGCATACCTTCCATCATCATTTCTGTGATATTGTCTTCTGCCATGCCCCTGACGAGACATTTCCTTTTATTAGTTTGATCCCTCAGGAACTTCTTGGAGAACTGTAATTTGGAGAGAATCTCCTGATAATTTGGCTCTTTGTTCCTCTTGAGTATTCTTCCCCAATCGAGAAAAGACCGAATTTCTCTGAGGAGGAGGTTGATGATTTGAAAAAGTCCATAGTCCTATGGACTGAGGCTATTCCTGCTGTCTTTGCTCAACTCCTCGAATCCTATTTGTTGATTCTGAGGGTTGGCTTAAAAGAGTCCCCAGTCTGGCAAGCTGGGGTGGCTCTTGACATGCTATGTCTGAGAATTTCTTAAAATCTCTCCTGATCTTATGGACCTTAGTCCTGAAATTAGCTGGATGTATCAATCGACATCCACTTTTATCACTCAATTCAAAAGACCTTTGGATGATTTATGAAACTTCTGTCACTTAGTGATGTGCTTACTCCAAATGAGAGGCCTATTCAATATTCTCGTTCGCTTGATGCAGGAGTAATTCAACAACTTGTTCTCTGTATACTTTATTTTGAGAGGAACTAATTGAAGCCTGTTCTTGGGCAAGATTTTGATTACAAAAAAAGCCCATTGACTTTGGCTGTCCATGGGCAATAACATTGCATGAGACCATTTTCGGCGGGCTTTGCTGACTGGAGAGCATAGTAAAATGTAGTTCTCCATGAACACCCCATCCTCTGACATGAATACTAGATGAGGCATTGGAAATTAACCGGTACAATCTTCTTAGTGCACCAAGGCATGAATGCTGAAGGGATCTATGCTGCTTTTCAGCCTTCGGATATCGAGATACTGATAGAGATGCCCAATCAATCTGGCGTTGTAACCCTTATATTATCTTAACATGATTTTCATATTCATCATAAGATAATACTATCTTTTTCAACTAACAAAGAGTTTTCCATATGTTGAGACGAATATCATGAATTCTATCTTCTGTCAACATCTCTGGAATGTCATACTGAGAGTCCGCCAGATGCCAAAACATGACTGGCACTTCACCTTTCACCAGTTGTTTTCTCATGTTCATCATTTTCTATTTATCATTCAATGAAGATTCTTCTACCTGATTTGACCAGATCTGGTTATTCCTTGTTTCTTCATCGGATTAAACAAGATTGGTAGAGAAATCACTGATCAAACTGGAAGATACATGACTTAGGGGTGGTTCAAAGAATGTCCTACACCCTGGGCTATCTTCTGATTGAGAAATAATTTCACCTGATAGCGATGAAGCATCAGATATGACTGGTTTCACATTTTCAAGTGACTCAGGATAAGAGGGATTTCTCGACACTACATTGTTCACTGGAGCATTTTCCGGGAAATGTGCATCACTACTGCGGAGAGGAATTTCGCAGCGAAATTCATCATCATGGGGAGGACCACCATGGTGGGTTACAAAAAAAGATGAGATCTCTTGCTCCTTGGTCTTCTGACCACACAGAGGGTTCCTGTGGCTCTCATCCAAAGATGAAACTTCGAGATCGACCAAATTGTCATGAAGCAAGCCTTCATGAGGAAGTATCTGATGCAGACCTTCAGAATTAATGTTCCCACTATTGGGAACTAAAAGAGAAGAATCTTGAGTTGCAACAGATAGTTGTCTGAGTGCATTAATAACTCCAGCATTGAGTAAGGCCTTGTTACAGATTGGCTCTTGATTTATTGAATGTGTTGGGTGGGTCTTCTTTTTAGACGCCTTATTACTCAATTTAGCAGGTGTGTGTGCCTAATTAGGAGAAATTATCAGGTTAGGCTACTTATATCCGCTCAAACCAGGTGTATGTGCCTGACTTGGTTGTTCGTATGATATGGGGGAATACGCCCCACAACCCTCTTGGACTAGAACAGATGTGTGTGTCTATTCCAGAGTGAACTTTTGATGTGTCACTCTACTGGTAGGGATATATTTTCATTTCTTTCCCTGTGATGCTGCTGAAGCTATTATAATATCCTGGCAGGCATCCAGAATATGAGCAGAGATTTTCTTCTACTCTTTCATCATTGATAGAATATGCTTGGTGACTTCAGCTGCTAGAATGGGAATATACGTCCATTCCGTGCTTGGAGTAGGTGTGTGTTCCTGCTCTTGTCCTCCATTTCCTGTCAGTGAATCCTGACAGTACTCAAGTGTGGGGGCAGAGAGTTGAGTTTGCCTTTTGTTTGTCATCGGAGCTTTCCAACTGACCTCTCCTAGTGCTACCAAACGAGACTGTTGGTAGGCTTGATCAATACTAGTAGGTGTATGTGCCTGCTGATTGCACTCCGCCAAACATGGTTGACGAAATTCCTTCAAAACTGACAGACGAGGCTGCTAGAAGGATTGATGAGTGTAAGCAGGTGTATGTGCCTGTTTACCAGTGGTCAATACATTAGGTTGGCGGGATCCATCATATGTAGTCAGACGAGCCTGCTGACTAGATGATGATGTATAAATAGGTGTATGTCCCTACCTATAGTACTCCGCTAGAATTGCCTGGTAGGATTGGCGTGATGCTGCCAGACGAGTCTACTGGACAGCGGAATTAAAACGGATGGGTGTGTGTGCCCGCTCATTGCTTGCCACCAAGTTAGGTTGGTGGACTTCTCCAGAGATGGAAGAGATGAGAACCTGCTCAATGTTAACTGGATTTCGCCTCTGGCAATTCATCTTGCCTGCTCGGGTTTGAGGAACCTGAGCCGAATTCCTGGAGCCGATGCCCTCATCATGTTGAGGGCGCACTGCCGCATGAGTCTGGCGACGATTGTTGATAGGATCCCTTGGGAATAACTTCTGTCTCCTTACATTAAGGCCCTGAGGGGCCTGCTCATTCACCTCCTTAGAATATGGGAGTGAATGGTGATTGCATTCTGGGGATAATGACCCGAAACGGTTGGAAACGGTGGTTAGCACCGCCTGCTTCTTGATTATTGGTCATCATTGTCTGGACGACCGGTGTGAGTTGTTCACTTGGAGGTCTTGTCGGGAAGCCTCCAGAGTTGGAATGGTACTGTGTTGATGGTACTCCTTAACCAGCGCGTTTGATACCCATCGTTGAAGACGCTGAGTAGGTGATATCTTCCTCAGAACGGACGATGATCCAGTAGGAGTAGCAGTAGTGGCATTTGCAGCAGAAGTTTTCACAGCAGACGTATTCACGGATGTGAACTTAAGAGAAGCCATTCTATAAATGCATAAGATCTTGGAAAAAAGTGCCAGTTTGATATAATAAACATAATCAAGATAAGTCCGACCACTACATATTTTGGATGAGAAAATATGTTATTGATTGTCTTGTTGGCCCTCTCATTGAGTTTTAAATAGGGTCCTAACAAATAAGAAAAACATCATTTTGAATTGGTTAAGGAGTCACGTCGGCTTCACCATTTTTTGTTCCCTCTGTAATTGGGGATGATCTCATTGATTTAAGATTCAAACATTCCAAGAGGTTTCTAACAGGTTTGTTCGTAGAACCGGAAACATCCAATGATTCCATATCCATTTGAACTTTCTTTCTAAAGGTAGGCGCTCATTAGTTGTGGACTGATAAGGATTAGGAATTTGTATTGGTCGAGAGGATGGGAGGTCGGACTCATCACACCTTTTTGAGGGGAATTATTGTCTACTCTGGGACTCTCTTTATAGATTTAAGTTATGTTCGTGAATCCTTATTACATTACCCAGTATAAAATGATATTTCCTTTAGATATGACAATTAATGATTGATATGTAGGAAATTTAGAGAATCTTTTATATGTATTCGAGGTTCTTCATCGATAGAGAATCATCTATATTTGTTTAGAGATTCTTAGTCAATGGTATACTTCAATACATAAAAGTCTCTTGGTCATTATGATGACCATACTGGTTTTAAAGCCACTCAGTGGGGCATTTTAAGTTTATTGTCATTCAGAAGGACATGGATTATTTTAGAGTTGGGATCGTACCTGCAGATGGGCTACCTACGTATCCTTTGTTTAGGAAAAGGAATCAGAACCCACGTAGTTCGAGTAAGGGAGTATGATTTTTATGCATGATTGATGGCTCAAAGAAAGATGTCATGATTACTTTTACACTCTAAGCTCACGTGAGTCATGCTCGGTGTGAGAAACAAGAGGTATTGGTGAAACCAGACAATTGTGCCACGAAAGATGCAATGATGTGGGGCTTATGTGTGTATGACTGCCCAAATAGATGAGGATTAAGATTTACTTCAGGGAATAAATCCAGAAACAGGGTCCATAAATGTATATGTGCTTCATGGAGATTTGGATACTCTAATCTTGGGGCTTACTCCTAAGGAAGATTCCCAAGTTAGGAGGGGACTTATGATTGAGTTTTACTCCTGAGAAGGAATCCCAGATCAAAAGGAAATTAATACTGGGACTTACTTCTGAAAAGGAGACCCAGGTTAAAGGCATTTGATAATTAAAGGGACTTGGGGATTACTTCTAAGGAGGAGGCCCATATCTGAGACTGGGGATTGCTCTTGAAAAGGAAGCCCGAGTTAAGAGAATTATGGTTGGGGCTTACTCCTAAGGAGGATTCCCATATTTGGGAATTTTAATATTGGGGCTTACTCCTGAAAAGGATGCCCAGATTAGAGGACTTGGGGTTTACTCCTAAGGAGGATGCCCAAAATTAATGGGAATTATGACTGAGGACTATTCCTGAAATGGAGGCCCAGTTTAAGGGGTTCTCTCATCTTAAAGGATGAGGTTGAATGAATGAAATCTCAATCTTTAGTGACATAAATATGTGTAAATCACTAGGTTTTGAGAGATGTTCCATGGAGTTCCTTTTAGATAAGGAAGTCAAATCAAGAAATCATGCCATAAATGGATTTGAAGAGTGTCTTGAAGATTGAATCTTGAATAGGAGAGGTGGAATGGCATAAGAGGGGTGAAATGGGCAGGAAAGACACCCAAAAAGATAGGGGCGTGCAAGTCCTGGAAGGCGCACAGGTACTGCGTGGGTGCACAAGTCCCTGGTCGCGCAGGTATACCTGTGTGGCACATGGGTACTTGCGCGATTTTTAGACCTTAGGGTAATACTTGGGCGAGACTTGGCTCAAACCCTTGGTATTATCCCTATTGGCTTTCCAGAAGATGGTGCACAAGTTCTGGTGAAGAAGTAGGGCGACGCGCAAGTGTGTCCATTTCCCTTAATGATAAAACACTTAGGAACACAAGTGTAAGTGAATTCTAACACTTAGACCTTACTCCTCTTGTTTAGACCTTCCATTCTAGGTAAAGAATTACCTTATAAGTGTTTGGAAGACCTGGAGAATAGACTTGGGCGTTCAGAGCTCTGTATCTGAATTCTGGAAAAATTACTCCCCAAATGGGGGGCCCACCAGGGGTATTTATAGGCTAGAGAAGACCCTGGGCGGTTATCATTTAGGGCACGCAAGTCACTTGCGTGACCATTAGGCGGCGCACAAGTATACTTACGTGACAACAAGGGAACTTGAGCAACCCTAGGTCCTTTAACTCCTTTTTCATTCCTTTTTCGATTTTTGATGTTTTCTTCAAAGGATGAATCACTTTTTGCTAAGTCATTTCCCTTTGCATTCTTTTAGACAATGTGACGAAAAGGAGCGTCAAAAAATAGTAATATTTTTACCTTCAATTTTAACAAAGTAGAAAACTCTTTGCTATGAAAATTCTCCCTCCTTCTCAAAGATAAAGAACAATGATTTATATTTATCATTGTTTTATGTTCCCTGTAGATAAAAAATATTAATATTTTAGCAGATATATATGTAAGACATAGATATTCAATTTAGTTACCTAATTTAGTCATCGAAAAAATCACAGTTGAACAAAAATATGCGATGTTCCATCTCCCGCTCTTCAAGGCTTAATGTATTCAATGTATATGATCCAAGAATTTCTTCTATTTGAGGAAGTGATGGAAAACTGGGTTCAATTTTCTCAAACTGTTCTTCTTCATTTCTCATTGGTCTATTTATTCTTTTAGTAAGATTAGACAAATACATTGAGCAGAAATCCATACATTCTTGAGCCAAGTAACCGTTCACAACAGAACCTTCAGGATGATTCCTATTTCGGACATAAGACTTTAATGTGTACATATTTCTTTCAGTTGGATACATCCAATGAAAATAAACAGGTCCTCCAAGAAGTATTTTAGTGGGAATATGGACAGTCAGATGCAACATGCATGTGAAAAATGATGGAGGAAATATTTTCTCCAACTCACACAAAATTAGTGGGGAATCTGTCAACATTTTTTGCAAGAACGACTTGGAAAACTTCTTAGCACAAAGATCTCTAAAAAAATGGCACAACCAAATAACTGTCACCCTTACATTATTGGACAAAAGATGACATATTTCTATTGGAATCAACTCATGTAGAATAACATGATAATCATGAGTCTTCAAAGATTTTAGCTTCAACTCTCTTATGTTGACCCGTTTAGATATGTTGCTTGAATAGAAATTAAGAACTCTAATAGTCTCTAATACTTCCAGAAATTGTTTTTTTTTCTGTAGGTGTCATCACATAAGAAGCACATGGATCTTTCCATTTATTTTCACTGATACGTGCATGATGAAATTCTGGTCTGATGCCCCAATCCACCAAGTCACGCCGAGACCGTAAATAATCTTTTTCCTTTCCCTTAACATTTAAAAGTATTAAAAGCAACATTTCACATATATTCTTTTCAATGTGAATTACGTCTAAGAAATGACGTAACAAATTGGTTGACCAATAAGGAAAATCAAAAAAGATACTCCTCTTCCTCCAATTGTAACAGGTTTCAGTGGAAACATTCTTTCTCTTTCTAGATTTCATTTGACCTTTCCTGAATGAAAAACCAAAATCTTTCAATTCATTAATAACATCAGTTCCATACATACACTAAGGTGGATCATCGGCCTCTATGGTATTATCAAATATTTGATGATTATTTCTATATGGATGGTCCATTGGAAAGAATCATCGATGTCCCATAAAACTGAAACTACAACAATGTTTCAGTATTCTAGATCGTGTATTCTTCATACAAATAGTACATGACAGTTTTCCCTTTGTTCTCCATCCAGACATCATTGCATAAGCTGAAAAATCATTGATCATCCACATAATCACAACACGCATATGAAATATGTATTTCAAATATGCATAATATGTGCACACACCTACATCCCAAAGAAGTTTCAACTCTTTTATTAAAGGTTTCATGTATAAGTCAATATCAATGCAGGGATCAGAAGAGCCAAATATGAGTATAATCATGAAAGTGAAAGGTTTTTTCATACACAACCATGGGGAAAGATTATAAATGTGTATAAGAACTGGCCATGTGCTGTGCGAAGTAATCATATGCCCAAACGGATTAAAACCGTCGCATGAAAGACCCAACCTCACATTACACACGTCAGCTGCAAAATCAGGATATAGAGCATCAAATATCTGCCATGAAAATACATCTACAGGGTGAACCAACTCATCATTAGTCTTCTTTCTCTCGGTATCATGCCATGTCATTTTTATTGATATTTCATCAGACATAAAAAGATTCCGGAGTTTGGGGATCAATGGAAAGTGCCACATTACTTTCTATGGCACGTGGGATGGTGTTCCATTAGATTTTGACTTCCAGCATGATGTGCCACATTTTATACAATCATTTCATTCAGTGTTTTCCTCCCAGAATAAACTACAATCTTTTGGGCAAGCATGAATTTTGTTTCTTGAAAATCCAAGTTCCTCACCTAACTTCCATGCCATATAGTGGTTTGAGGGAATATCTGCATCATCTGAAAGTAAATACTTTAAGAAGGTAAGAATGTAATCAACTTCTGTATTAGAAATACCATATATAGTTTTCCCATGAAACAATTGGATTAAAAATTCCAGCCTTTTCATTTTATCGCACTGTCGATATACTAGAGTCGTGGAAGCATTATTCAACTTTTTCACCCTTACAACATCATCATTTTCATTAGAAGCATCATGTGTGCTCATATTTAAGTCTTCTTGGGTCATAATCCTTTCTTTTTCATGATGATAAATAAACGGAAAATGGTCATATAACAAATTCTCCACTCCAGTCCTCTCATTTGAATCACCAGCAATTTGAGATTTCATTTTCTCCCCATTATGATACCACATATTGTAGTTTTCTTGAAAAAAATATTTGGTTATGTGGTAGATAACTTCTTCATGGCTCAAACCAAGGCCTTCCAACACAATTGGAACATGGGAAGTGTATGCGACCACTATCTGAAGCATTTTGAAATGAAAAAATCCAAAAAACTCTCCAAATTGTTTTGAAAATCACTTGAGATCCGATCGGTTTCATAAATCCAACTTCTATCCATTCTGTAAAAAAATAATTGTTATAAGCCATTTTGTCAAAAGAAATTTAATAAGATTGAAGTTTCATTGAAAATATATTTTAAGTAAACGAGAATTGTTCACTTTATATGAACCATAAATGACACACACTCTATATGAGAATCATAATATAAAATACAAAAAAATACTATATTTATAACAAAAAATCTTTGAAGAACTATACATGAGTGTACAAGATCATGTACACTTGTAGAGGAGAATTATTTAGGAGTTGACTAAATTTTAGATTGAAGAAATTTTATATTTTAGTAGATAATTTGAGTGATCACATACATTGCCCAAAGGGGAGGGAGTGTCCAGGGGGGTGCGGGGGTGTCTAGGTGGTGGTAGGGCTGTTAAGGGGGGGGGGGTCAGAGGTGTCCATGGGGTGGGGGGCTGTCTAGGGGGGGTCAGGGTGTCCAGGTGGGCGGGATTTAAATGGGGGTGGTCAGGCTATCCAAGGGGGTAGGGGGTGTCTAGGGGGTAGGGGGTGTTCAGGGGGTAGGCGGGCTTTCCAAGGGGGTGAGCGGGGTGTCCAGAGAGTGGGCGGGGCTATCCAGGGGGGTAAGGTGTGTCCAGGGGGGGGGTGGGAGGGCTGTCCATGGGGGTGGAGGGGCTGCCCAATGGGGTATAGGGTGTCCAGGGGGGTGGGTGGGGTGTCCAGGGGGGTGGGAGGGCTGTCCACGGGGGGGTGGTCGGGCTGTCCATGGGGGTGGCGGGGCTGTTCGGTGGGGTCGGGGGTGTCAAGGGGGTGGTGGGGGGGATTTCTAGGGCGTGGGGGGTATCTGGGGGGATGGGGGGTATCCGGGGGGTGGTGGGCAAGTGTTTGGAGGGTGGGTGGGTTGTCCACGAGGGTGGGGGGGGGGGGGGGGCTGTCCAGGGGTGTATGGGTTGTCCAAGGGGGTGGGCTGGCTGTCCACGGGGGTGGTAGGGCTGTCTAGGGGGGTCGGGGCTGTCCATGGGGTGGGGGGATTTATAGTGGTGGGTGGGGGGGGGGGGTTGTTCAGGGGGTACGAGGTGTCCAGGGGGTGGGCGGGCTGTCCAGGGGGTGGTGGGGGTGGCGGGCTGTATAGGGGTACGAGGTATCCCGGGGGGTGGGCGAGATGTCCATGGGGGTGGCGGGGCTGTCCAGGGGGGCCGGGGTGTCCAAGGGTGTGTGTGTGTGTGGGGGGGGGGGGGGTTCTTTCTAGGGGTGGGGGGGGGTTGTCTAGGGGGTACGAGGTGTCCAGGGGGTGGGCGGGCTGTCTAGGGGTTGGTAGGGCTGTCCAGGGGGGTACGAGGTGTCTAGGGGGGTGGGAAGGTTGTCCACGGGGGTGAGGGGATATACACGGGGGGAGGGGGTGTTCAGGGGGTGGGTGGGTGGGGGGGATGTCCAGGGGGTACGGGGTGGGGTGGGAGGGCTGTCCACGGGGTGGCGGGGCTATCCAGGGGGTACAAGGTGTTCAGGGGGGTGGGCGGGCTATCCACGGGGGTGGGGTGGGGGTGTCCAGGGGGGTATGAGGTGTCTAGGGGGGTGGGTGTGCTGTCCAAGAGGGTGGAGGGGCTGTCCAGGGGGTCGGGGGGTCTAGGGGGGTGGGTGGGGGGGGGGCTTTCCAGGGGTGGGGGGGGGGGGTGTCCAGGGGGTATGAGGTGTTTAGGACAACCCACCCCACCCCCCTTGGATAGCCTGCAGCCCCCACTGGACAACCCCCCTTCCTTGGACATCCCATTACCCCCCTCCCCCACCTAGATAGCCCCCCCCAGGACAGATGACCCCCTCCATGGACACCCCACACCCCCTCCCCTGCAGCCTCCCCTAGACAGCCCACCCCCACCCCCCCACCTGGACATCCCCCACCTGGACAACCACCCCCCACCTGGTCATCCCACACCCCCTCCCTTGACAGCCCACACCCCCTCCCCCACCTGGAAACCCCACCCTGACCCCCCTGGACAGTCTACGCCCCTCCTTGGGGTATCTCATACCCCCTCCCCTACACCCCTATAGCCCCCCTACCCCCTGGACAACCCACCCCCACCTGGACAACCCCCCACACCTAGACAACACCCCACACCTGGACATCCCCTACCCCTCCTACACCCCCTTAGGGTATTTTTATTTAAAATCATTTTATTCATTAAGAAATCCAAACTATTATGCATTATCCATTTCACTATACAAAAAACATAAAACCCCACTAAACATAATACATAAAACCCCACTAAACAAAAAACATAAAACAAACATAAAACAAACATAAAACATACCCTTTACCCCACTAAACAAAAACCTAAAACAAACCCTTTACCCCTGCACTAAACAAACCCCACTAAATAGACCATTTAGGATGTATGAAGTGTAGAACAAAAAAAAACATAAAACAAACAAAGGGTTCCATACTCCAACAACACTAATTATAATTTACCCAAAATCAAAACATCAAACATAAAATAAAAACATGAAGAATAGTAAAACTAACTTACTAATTTGAAGTGTATAAATAAAAATTTGTTTGATTGAAAATGGATCTTTGGCTAGAAGGTGTTTCGAGGCCAAGAAGAATTTGGGAGGAGGTCTGGATTATGTCTGCAGTCGGGCATACTGGGAGTTGGGGTGCTGGGTATTTGGGGGAAAACTTTCCCAACGGTTTTTAAAAACCATTTGGAAAGCCTCTCTTTACCAATAGTTTATTAAAACCGTTGGTATATGTTAGAGGAACTAAAGCTTTCCCAATGGTTCTAACAAACCATTTGGAAAGCTTAACTATTTTAACACCTTTTCCAACGGTTTGAGCAAACTGTTGGAAAATGTGATTTTTTACAGTATACCAACGGTTTGAGAAAACCGTTGGCAAACCGTTGGTATATATCCGTTGGGAAAACCACCATTTCCAGTAGTGCCATCAAATGTTTTGGGTGTTATATTATTCCCTCTTTTGGAAATTTTGTCCTTGAATTTTTTCATGTGTAAAGTCCTTTAAAAAGATGTGGCTGGTTCTTCTTCATAACATCCTTAGGTTACCATGTTGCTTCCTCTTTTTTATGGTTTCTCCAAATAACCTTTACTAGTTGAGTTATCCGATTTCTCAATACCCACTTCCTTGTGTTAAGAATCTTGATAGGCTCTTTACAATATGAAAAATCAGGTTCCAGCTCTATTTATTCATAGGTGAGTACATGAATTGGGTCTGGAATATACTTCTTTAATAATGACACATAGAACACATTATGAACTTTGGAGAGACTTGGTGACATTTCTAAACGGTAAGCTATAGATCCGATCCTTTACAAAATTTCAAATGGTCCAATGTACCTAGGGCTCAGTTTCCCTTTCCTATCAAACCTTTAGACACCCTTCCATGGAGATACATTTAGAAATACATGATCTCATACTTGAAATTCCAAATCCTTTCTCCAGTTGTCAGCGTAACTCTTTTGCCTAATTTGGGTTATTTTAATGTGGGCCTGAATTTTCTTTACCTTTTTAGTTGTCTCTTTGATAAGTTTTGGACCTATAAGTTTTCTCTTGCCAACTTCAACCCAAAAAGTTGGAGTATGACACTTCTTACCATATAATTCCTCATATGGTGCCATTTAAATTCTATAATGGAAACGATTACTATAGGAAAATTCCACCAAAGGAAAGTATTGATCTTACATACCTTTAAAGTAAAGAGAGTATGATCTCAACATGTATTTTATTATTTGAATAGTCCTTTAAGACTGTCTGTCTGTTTGGGGGTGATAAGAAGTATTCATATGAAGCTCAGTATCCAAATCCTTTTGGAGACTTTTACAGAATTTTGATGTAAACTGGGGATCTCGATCAGACACAATCAATATAGGTTCACCATGAAGTCTTACAACTTCATTAATATAAAGTCTTTCCAAGAACTCAAGCGGTAAATCCTCTCTTATAGAAAGGAAATGTGCTGATTTTGTGAAACAATCAACAATTCACCATATTGCATCATTCCTTCTAGGTTTCCTCAGTAGTCCTATGACAAAATCCATCATAATGTCATGCCACTTCCATATAGGTATAGGTATAGGTTTCATGACCCCTCTATTATGTTGTTTCTTAGCCTTCACTTGTTGAAAAACTAGATACCTTGACACATAGTCAACAATTTCTCACTTCATGTTATCCCACCAAAAATGTTCCTTCATATCTCTATACATCTTAGTGCTACCAGGGTGTATAGAGAAATTTGAGCTATGAGAATCATCTAATAGTTCCCTTTTTAGATCAGGTACTAATGGAACACATAACATCTTCCCAAATTTTAGAACTACATCCTCATACACGAAAACTTCCAACCTTCCATCCTTAATAGCTTTACTTTTATTTTTTAGATTTTCATCATCATATTGAGAGATTTTTTATCTTCTCTAGTAAATATGGTTTAGATATCATTTGAAAGAGGAAATATGTTTCCCCATCCTTAACAATTCCCATATCCATCTTTATTAGATCTATGAATATATGATCTCTCTCAATCCTCATTTATGCCAGAAGTCCATGATATTTCATGCTTAATGCATCTTCCACCTTATTTTCCTTTCCTGGGTGGTAGTGTATTGAACAATCATAATATTTGAGTAACTCGAGTCATCTCCTTTTCCTCATGTTGAGTTCTTTTTGTGTAAAAATATATTTCAAACTTTTTTGATCTGTATATATCTCACATCTTTCACCGTAGATATAATTTCTCCATATCTTCAGAGTTAATATTAATGCTGATAACTCAAGA
Organism: Viscum album; assembly: GCA_963277665.1. Taxonomy (NCBI): domain Eukaryota; kingdom Viridiplantae; phylum Streptophyta; class Magnoliopsida; order Santalales; family Viscaceae; genus Viscum; species Viscum album. The sequence continues at coordinate 1,600,168,485 of OY728128.1, forward strand.
TTATGAGTAGGATAATTTTTCCCATGAGTCTTCATTTACCTTGATACATAAGTAATAACTTTATCATTTTTCATAAGTATTCAACCCATTCCATTCTTTGATGCATCACTGTATATCACAAATCCATCATTTCCAGATGTAAGAGTCAAAATTAGAGTACTGACCAATCTTCTTTTCAATTATTCAAATAATTATGTACATTATTTCATCCATATAAACTTAATCCCTTTATGTATGAGCTTGGTTAGTAGGTTAGCTAGTCGGGAAAAATTCTGAACGAAACACCAATAGTATCCTACTAAGCCAATAAAACTATGTACCTAGGTTATGTTCGTTGGAGCGGTCCATTATTGGATTTACTTTAACTTTGTAGGATCAACTAAGATTCCATCCTTAGAGAAAATATTTCCAAGAAAATAAACTTATTGAAGCCAAAATTCACACTTGATAAACTTCCCATACAATTCATTTCTTCTAAGAGTTTTTAGAATAATCCGCAAGTGATTCTCATAGTCTTCGTAGCTTTTGAAGTATACTAGGATATCATCGATAAATACCACAAAAATTCATCAAGATACTCCTTGAAAAATCTATTCATTATATCCATGACAACAGAGGGTGAATTAGTCAGTCCAAAAGGCATTTAGATAAACTTGTAATTCCCATACCTAGTTCAAAATGTTTTCTTTGGAATATCTTCCTTCCTCACACACTGCTGATGATATCCAGATCGAAGGTCAATCTTTGAAAGATATTGGGCTCCATGAAGTTGATCAAATAAATCATCAATTCATGGTGGAGGATACTTTTTCTTTATTTTAATAGCATTTATTTCCCTTTAATCAATACACCACCTCATGGATCCATCTTTCTTCTTAACAAAGAGGATAGGGGCTCCCCATGGTGAAATAGTAGGTCTTATAAATCATTTGTCACTCAATTCCTCCAATTGTTTCTTTATCTCCACTAATTCCATAGTGTCCATTCTATAGGGACGCTTTGATATAGGTCTTACACCAGTAATTAAATCAATAGAGAACTCAACTTCCCACTCTAGAGGATGTCCAGGTAAATACTATGGAAATACATCAATGTATTATTTCACAATAGGTATATCTTCAATTTGAATATTTCTTTCCTCACCCATATATATTATGTTCTATTCCTCTCTAAGAATTACATTCAGTAGAGATGCTGGGGGATGGATCTAGATAAGAATCATACAACAAGGTTTCTTCTCTAAATATAAGGGATTCTACACCATTCTAAAAAATTGTAACTTTCTTATTCTTGAAATAGATATTCACATCATAATTTGACAGCCAATTCATATTGAGAGTTATATCAAATTAAATCATTGTTCTGATGATAAGTTTAGAAACTAAAGCACTTTTATGTTTCATAAGGGGGACTGATCGACACGCCTTTGTTGCAATGATACATCCCCTAGGAGTTTTGACTGAAAAATTCTTTATTAAATCAAATTAGACGTGTCTAATTTTATTTGAAAACTGGGAATATATAAATGAATGAGATGATCTAGAAACAAATAAATCATTAGATAATTTTGAGGAAACAATTAAAGTACCTTCTACCACATCATCAAGAACTTCAACCTCCGTGGTTGTAATTGCGTAAGATTTCCCTTGATCTCATGGCCTTTTCTGAGGAAAGTTTCCTTGTATATTAGGACACTAATTTTCATAGTGTCCTATATCTCTATAATTGTAGCATTGAACATCATTTACTTGTTTATTACCCTTGCATTCATTAGACTGATGACCTTTTTCTCCACATTTATAGCAGAATCCCATGCCTTTCAAGAATTTACCATGATGATTCTTTCCACAGTTCTCTCATAATGGGAATTTCTTCGTTCTCTTATTCTTATTTGGTGCTTCACCTTTTACATGGTTATTAGAGTACCTCTACTTATCTTGGCTTCCCTTGAAAAAATTTGATCTATAAAATTCCTTCTCTATTTTGATGGAACTTAATACAATTTCATTATATGATGAAAATGTTTGAGAATCCATTGCCCTTCTAAGACTTGGCTTAAGACCTTCAATGAAATGATCAATATTGTCTTTCGAATCACGTAGTTAATTCATAGAATACCTGGATAATCTTGTGAAGGTAGCCTCATACTCCATAAAAATCTCTTCTTCCCTTTTCTTTAGGCTAAGAAATTTCATCTTCATTTTATTTTGTTGCTCAAAAGGGAAATATTTATCAAAGAAAATTCCCTTAAAAGTTCTCCATTCCATATATTTTATTTATTCTTTCTCTATGGTATTTTGGATCAAGGACCACCATTGATCAGCATCACCCTTGGGGAAATATACTACCAGCACTACCTTTTCATTTTCATTGCATCTTAATGCCAGGAATATATTTTCAAGGGACTTTATCCACTGATCAACTACCACTGGGTTAGTAGTCCCACTAAAATATGGGGGCTTCTTCCACATGAAATGATCCAGTACCGGTGCAACATGGTTATTCGTCACAGCCTGAGTAAGTTGTCCCAATATGATTATGACCTGATCTAATCCAACATTGACTGTTGACTTGCTCAGTGGGGAAATCCCTACATTGCCTGTGGATATTGATTCCCCTTCTTCCATTAGGCATCATCACTAAACAATGGAATACACTAAATTATTTCATAATTCATAATTTCTAACTAGTAAACAAATAAGATAATTTGAAAATTTATGCACAACTAATCTTGTAATCATAAACATTGCTTATATTTACTTTTAAATACTTCATAATGGTTTGTAAAGAAAATGTGGATTATCATAAGCATATATCTTGAGAGTGTCAAAATAGGTGTGCAGTAAGGCCCTTTGTCATGTACCAGGATGCCCCAGGTCAAGCCTGAAACTCCTTGTTGGATTTTTCACTCCTAGGTATATTTGTTCCAGAACCACATCCACTTGTCGTATCCAAACAGGGATGTATTTGCTATAAAGATCCACATAATCTATTACTTAACAAAATTCTAGGAAGTTGTTCTATGATTATTCTCAAAGTCTAACTTATGGTTATGTCTTATAAACTATGTTTCCTAAATCTAGTTTCCAAGGTTGCTGCTAAACTTCCTCTGATACCAACTGTAACGTCCCAAACTCCAAATCTCAGAGCTGGTGCATTATTTTATTATATTGGTATGATTATAAGAAATAAATCCTAAAGGACCGATTATTTTATCAGTTTTTTAAGACTAGATTACATACATGATACCCAAATTACATTTGTAAAGATAGAAAATACAACACGATACATAAAAAAACTGAAATAAACTGCCTCCTTGAAAGCTTATTCAAGGTTATCTTCTTCATAACCTGGGGAAAGGAAACATAATAAGGGTGAGCTCAAATTAAAATTAAGGGTTACATATAATGTAATAATGAATCAATAATAAGAGAATCATAATCAATTATACATGGCTAATATGGCATGATAAATAAATGAAAACACTTGCCATGAATAATCTAAGAATAAAAAAATGAATCCATAGATTTTTTCATAGTGAAAACCTCATGGATAGTAATAACTATATAATGAATAAAGATAATTATTATTATTTGGACTTCATGTATTTTAAAAATGGACCATAATACCTTCATGATGGTTTAAATATGTGGGTATAAACCCATCTGATTTTTGGAAACAAACTCAAAGAGTTTGCCACCAACTGATTTGTTTCATGAGACTTGTCGATGCATCAAGGGGCTATAGAGGGCCCCACATGTCACTACCAGTCCAAATAATTATTTATTCATATATTTAATACAATAACAATATGAATTTTTGATATCCGTATTGAATAAAGGATACAGATTCATCAATATTTCCCCAGTTAAAATAGCATTCAAAATAAACACCGTATGTGAAATAGTATACAGCTTAAGGAAGTAATCATATCCATAATACAAGAAAATGGATATTTAATAGAATTATAATTTCAAATGAAAAATTATCTCAAATTGGTAGTAGATACACCACATAATAAATATTAGGTGCGCAATACCAAGTAAGTCTCAATGAAATGGAAATTGATACAAAGTCCCTTACCATATTGTAACCAATCGAGTCATATGACAAAAAAATTAATAATCATCAAATAAATCTCAGAATACCTTTAATATAAATAGAATCATGATATTATATATCAAATGTCAGTACAAATATACCACATATAATAAATAAGTGGCAAACAATGGAAATCTCACGGAATTAAAGTGAGATGAGAAACCCTTACCTTATGTCTGAATGTGTTCTTAAATTGATCTTAAGAACCTGAATAATAAAATTTAGCTTCATTAAAAATTTATTATAACCTTATTAGTTTCATTAATTATCTTTTTGATGGGTTTAAGAGGTTCAATTTTATTGTTTTGGAATCATTTTCTTCCTCGGTTCTCATGACCGGTTTACTTTTATTCATGAATAGAAGTTCGTTTGAAACGTGGTTAAAAATAAAAAATTGTTAATATATATTATTAGTGACATTGTAAATTATATTATAATGATTTTGGGTTACATACCATGAGGATGAATCATTAGTTAAAAGTTAATGATAAAATCTTGGATTAACTTGGCGGTTTTGTGCAAAATGAACTTGTTTCGTATTATTATTTTATATTATGAGTGTGTAAGGATTAAAAAACATTGAATAAGTTAAAATACATATACTATGATATATTTCAACCATTAAAAAGGTTTCATGACCAGTATTGAAGAAATTAATAGAAATTTAAAACCCGTTGTCCTTGAATGTGATAAATGAACACATCTCGGATGGTGTTTTCATTTTTAGTGTAAGAGGAGGGGGAAAAGAGAGACGATGATGAAATAATAAATTAGCATGGTAAAATTAAATTTCATGTAAGGTACTATAATTATAATAAAATTTGGATGAGGGGAGGTGAGGAGAGAGCAAAAAAATAATGGAACTTGTAAAAGAAGTTGAAATAAAAAGGAAGAGAGGTTCACCTCTTGAGTACTCCTCCTTGAGAATCTTCTTAAGGCCTTTGTTTTTGGCCTTTTAGTGAGACCAGAAAGTCTTGGACGTGGGGGAGGAGATTAGGGATATATTTTAGTATAATTTAGGAAATAATTGAAGCTTTATAGGTGTGTGAGGAAGAGGGGGTTATGGGTGGTTTATATAGTGGAGGGGTGGAGGGTTTCTTTCATATTATAATCATTAATTTATTATTTCTACATAAGACAAGAAATAGTGAGAATTACATGAACAAAAATAGTAATAAGTGCATGTGAGTTCAATATTTGGGTGATTACATCACTCATGATGCTAGGAATAGTGAATTTAATTTATAATGTATTTATACGGTAAATTAATGTATTTTACTATTCACAAAATTTCAAGTATTTCAGAAAAATCCTAAAAATTCACCCTAACCATTTTGCAACGTGTAGAATCCAAAAAAGAACTTCGTTTTTCAAAAATAATTTTATAAATATGATAATTTTAATTTTTAATTAAAAACATTATTTAATCTAAATATACTAACACTTAAAATATTCATCTTCATTTTTAAGGTGCCTAAATTGTATTTATACATTCATGAGTAAGGTTACCATTCATAAGGGTCATTGTAACGAACTAGGTCGGGTCACCATCTGACCCGACACTGACCCAATCCGAGACATGGTCTGAAGGGCATTCCTGATCCCCAAGGGCTGGCATAAGTGTCTGAGTATAAAAATAATATGTGGGAACGTTTTACCCGAAAAAAAGAGACAGAAAAACAACTAACAAGATAAATAAATAGAATCTAGAAAATAGAACCAAATAAGCCCTTAACATTGGAATAAACTCAAAGTTTACAACTCAAACCAAAACTCCAAGAAGACTGCAATATAAAGAAAACTAATACCTTTATCTACACCCTCATGCAACATGAGAATCCACCTCCTCAAACCACCATCGTCAGACCTGCACAGAAAAATCATCGACAACCCGAACCACCATCACTAAGCATGATACCACAACCTGGAATAGACAAGGAACAAGGTCTACATACACCCCAAGGTGTATGTAGGGTGTTAGCCAAGAGCCTAGTAGTAATTCACCCAATAAAAAGGTTCCACACCACAACATCAAAGAGATAATTTAATAAGCTTCTTAAAAAACATGCTTTAAAAAAAATACTGTTAAGGAAAACACTTGCAAGCTGAAATTAAAAAGGAAAATAATGTTTGAATGAAAAAATTTCACAAATACTACTTTAAAGTGGATGAGAAAATACATAAATAACACGCACATACTCAATGGTCCTCTGTATGCCGTTGGAAGGCACCACGTAATGAATTGTAGAGCACTGTGGGTAAATCCCCTAAGGTAGCTAGTATGCGTGGTGCGCTAGAGACATCATACCTCGGTGTAAACGTGGAATAGGAGATACAATAATCAATGCTCTCTTGCATGATCCACTAGTAGGAAAACACATCCATAACCTAGTGGAATCCAATCATCACAAAAGTTTAGTTAGTGTTGTAACGTCAATCCTGCCAGATGAAACCGGGACAAACCACTTCCATAACATCTAGCATACTAGTCTTAATCCTCCCACCTAGGTACCTGAGATTTTCCCTTGTGCTCAATAAAGTTCCACATTCACAAAGTATATCACTCTCTCATATCACAAACAAAACAATACATTACACACAAAAGCCACCACTTGCATAACTGAACACCATTAAAAAAAAGAACACGCACACCAAAACCATTTCACACATAATTCACATCACTTGCCTGACTTGATAAATTATTTAAACAATATAAAGAACATTTCTAGATAGAATAAAAAGGGTTTTTCACATGAAAAATGCACAGTTCCACATATAAGAGTTCCTCTAAAAACTTAACGCACATGTAATCCTATCAAATACAACTCCCATAATTCACATATAATTTAATAAATCCAGTTAACAATTTATAAAACACTTAAATTTATCAAGCAAAGGTTTACTCAAGAAAGACACACCCGATTTCATATAAGAACACCACTTTAAAACAAAAAGTATAAAATATGCATATAAAAACATGATTTCCATTGTTCAAACAATTTGAAATTCAATTTTAGAAGTACACAACATGAAAAACACACCCAAAGTGATTCATTTCCCTTTGAAAATCTCCATTTAATCACACACACACACCTCAAAGACCCCAAAAACACATTTTGCACCGACTAGACGACCCTGAACACCATTCCAACCATGTTTTGCAACCCAAATACCCATCAAACAAACAATTACTCAATTTTTAAAACATATAATATACAAAATAAACCATTTTAAAACCAATTTTACAACTCAACCCTTTTAAAACCTCATTCACACCCCACAAAAAATTGTGTAAACACTTTGGGAAATTACCACAAAAAGGAAAAAATGAAAGACACAATAATTTCTAAAAGAAAATGCCATTTCATTACAAACACATATCAAAATATTTATAAGGCGTATTGAACACCTTCCAAACAATTCCTAAAACCCATTTTTTGAAACATTGCATCAAAGTACAATCAAAACATAACACTTTACTTTATTAAAAATACATTTCCAATCAACGATCACTCAAATCACTTCAAAAAACACCCAACACACCACAAAATCAATATAAAGAATGCATTTATAAATTTAAACAATCCTATTTAATTTATCTAGAGATGTTAAATCATGGAACCACCTACCTTAGGTGAAGAATTTCCCAAAATTGGTGTGAATTCTTTAATTACACCCTAGTCGCACCACGAGGGACCCAAATTGGATCCTAAATCAAACAATTAGACCAAAAACATCAATAATTAATCCTAAAATCAGACACCCTTCCCACTGAAAACCTAAAACCCAAAAAACAGGAACTAAACACTAGGGAAAGGAGAGGAGGAACTTATCGGGAGGGGATTTGTCTGTGGAAGAGGGTTGTGCTGGTTGAGCAAGGGCGTGACTGGTATAGTGTGAGGCAGATGGATGGTGCCGATGCAAGCTATCCAGAAGGTTGGGCGGCAGTGTGAGTATCCTAGTCGGGGGGGGGGGGGGGGGGTCGGGGCGATGGTGCGAATAGGGGAAGGCCGATTAGAAGGGATGGTTTGAAGGATGGAAAAGAGCAGGTGTGCATAGGGTTTTGGGGGAGGTGGGGTATAGCACGAAGCATAGGAGGTGTGACGGGAGAGAGGGGGAGGAAGAAGAGAGGAGAGAAAAGAAAAAAAGGAAATATAGAAAAGAAAAAAGAGAAGAAAAAATAGGAAGGAAAAAAAGAGGGGAAAAGAAGAAAAAAATGTGAAATAGAACCTAAAAATAATAATAAGAAAATTAATAATAATATTATTGGTAAAATGTTAATAATTTTATTATAATCATAACTTAATTAACAATTATAACCTAATTAAAATACTAACAAAAACAATAATAATAATAGAAATTACCAATTTTATTATCATTAAAATAATTATTTAAACTTCATTTGATTAGTTTTACTTTTTTAAAGAGTTGAGCAACCGCGCAGTCACCCCACACAGCCTATAAAAGTTTTAATAGAATGATGATTATAATAATAATAATAATATATTAATAAAAATATTATCCTTAACAATAATAATAATAAAAATAATATCTTTAAACAATATTATTATTATTATTATCATAAAAACAATTCCTTAAATTTTTATTACACTTATTATTTTTATTTCATTTCATTTCATTATTCATTACATTTTATATGATTGCCTTGAACACCAAGCAGGCCATGCGGTAAACTAGGTGAGGTCGTGCGGGGACTTGGGAGAGGCCATGCGGCTTCGACCACGGTGTGCTGAATGTTGTTAAGGTCAAAACATGCGTTTTTAAATAAGAGCCCAAAAATTTAATTTGGATTTAACCCAAACTACCCGATGCCAAGAAAAATTAATTAAACAAATAAATTTTAAAACATCGGGTGTGAAAATTCTCCCCACCATAAAGCTTTCTGTCTCCAAAAATCCACAACTAAGGTTGAGACTCAAAAAAGAAAACAATACCCCCTTAAGGTTCAAAGAGGATCCCTATAAAAACAAGCAGAAAGAGGTAAACACACCGTGTTTATAGAAAGTGACTTAAATGTCAAACTCAAGAAACTAAAAAAAGGCTTTATGATATTTCTCACCATTCCCAAAGAGCTAGGACACCTCCTATTGATTAATAAAGGAAAGGAACTCTCACACCCATGGAAACCAACTTCACAAACCAAACACCTCAAGTACCACAAAACGGAAACCACACTGTTTTTCTGGAAGGAACAAACAAGACCAAATGCATCCAAGGAACACTCTTATCACTCACCACCTATACATATTTAGGAAAAGAATCAAAAGGCCAACATGGGGAAAGTACGAAGGGCTCCCCACCATTAAAAACCTACCAATGCCCAAAACAAGATTGGAAAACTGACACGGGGAGGCCCGGGTGAACTCCCCACCATTATGGAGAAGGCCAACACTGATTTATTCCGGGAGACCTCTGTGCGAGACCCACCATGGGTCTCCCCTCCATTGGAACTAACATAAGATAAAAAACCTTAAACGAAAAAATTACCAATAGTGACCAAAAACCCCCCCACAAGGGGCAGGGAGGGTGGGGCCTAATTGTCGGGGCATCAAAACCATAGCTTAAGAAAAACCAACATTTCCACATCCATGGATGAGCACTATTAAAATTTGTAACCAATTTACCCAAACAGACCTCATAAGGACTGCTAAAAGTGATTACATCCGGTGGGATGCAACCCCCAAAACTGTAAGGTAACGAGATGACCATGCCTCCTCATAGCCACAAGAAAAACCCCAAGCACTCAAACATGTCATTCATAATAGAACAACCACAAGAAAAAATTTAAACTGCCTTCACCTTTAATACCAATGACAGAAATAAGGTCGGCGTCCCATACACTCCTAGGGTTTCTGAACATGCATCAACTTCACTCTGAGGCCTATGGATGGATCCCTGATGTTTGAAGCATCTCCTGCCTTGTAGTTGGGCATCGAAGACTCTCGAACAAATCTTCTCCTTTTCATAGTACCGTAAGAAACCACACTGCAATCTAGATAACACCATTAGACACAACACACTTCAATATCCACCTACTCCCTCATGGCACGCCCACCAAAACAAAAGTTTAGATGATGAACATGAATCACCTCTTCACCTTAACCAAGAAACTTAAGAAGGAAAGATGCACAAAAAATACTCCCCTTTGAATAGAAAAATTATAACTCCCTTAGAGGAGTACACACTCTTATGAAAAAAGGGATTCTCAGAGGGTTCCATGAAACACACCTTTCACTTAAAAGAGAACTCACACTACAAGATGTCACCAAACATGACTCTTGTGGCTGATGAAATCACTACAATCCTTTCAAGACATTGGTCAGCACTGATAACTCTAAATCACCTTCACCCTTCCTCGCAAGAATTCATTTCATCGCTTCCAGGGGGAACCTTTAGATAAAACGATGTCAAACTTCATACCAGATGACTCAGACAACTCAAAAAGACCAAAAATCTCTTCAACTCACCTCGCATCTACCACCCCACTGCGAGAGGATCCGCTTAACTAAAAAGGAGAAGGGATAGACTTAACACTATCACTCAAAAGGTAGAGTCCTTGCTTTAATCAACTGGAGGGACGACCAACGGAGAATTGCCCGTGGCCACACTTCAATCACATATTAATGATTTTTGGGGTGTACACTAGTCAATAAAGAAAACCATGGACCCAATAAAACTGGTCCAATGGCCAAGAAATACCGTAAGTGAACACTGAACATGTAGGGGGAACCACTACAAGGGATTCTCAAAGCACTTTTCAAAAGAAACCACTAACCACATGCTTTCACACCAACTGACCAATAAGAATTCAAACTCAAGACAAAAATCAGTCAAAAAGGATTCTCAGCTCGAAATGCATCACATTAAACACTTCCAAAACACAAGGAAACACCACACAATCACTAGTTATTTAAAACACACAATTTTCCTTTAACAAAACTTTTTGACAAAAAAAGAAGCTGGTGGGTTGCGCAAACACAAATGGTGTCCCATGGGACTCACACATGAATGTTCCCATGTCACTCTAGCACCCACCTCATGTCAATATAGAAACACATATACTCATGCCATTATCCATTTCTCTTTCCATATACACTCATGCATGTGGTTTCTCATGAGAAAACCAAGAATCAAAACTAGACCTTTCCCATTTTTTTCAAAACCAAAACATTTAACCCACACTTTTCAAACCTTACACATCATTTTCCTTTTAAATTGATTCATTTAAAAACATTTTCCAAGACAAAATCATTTTTACTTAAAAACCACATTTCCACAATTCCAAAACAAAGAGATGAGGAACGATGCAAGAGGAGACTAGTTTAGGTGGGTGACTGAGACATATGGTTGGTGGCCATACGCCAATCACGCCACCGCCACAGAGAGTATTATAGGACAACATCCCTGGATCCACATGGATTTCCAGACCTTGTGAGCTCACTGGGAATACTAACCCTACTCCCTTTTCATTTCCCCTAAACAAGACTAATCACAAGGACCAATGACTCAAACAAACCTTAACTTAACATGGTAACTCGAGTCCCGCCATAAGGTGTGCTGACCAGTAACCTTTCTCATAGCTATACGTCAAGTTATAACACCCTTAACTTTGGTCTACCCTGAATCTATCCCAAAAGAACATGAACCAAGAGATAAAACATGTTGCGATACCATTTTGTCACGAACCATGCCGGGTCGCCATCTGACACAGCGCCGACCCGATCCGCGACATAGCCCGAAGGGTGTTTTTGATCCCCACAGGTTGGAACAAGTGCCCGGGTATAAAAATAACACATGGGAATGATTTACCTGAAAACAAGAGATATAAAAACAAATAACAAGATAAATAAATAGAATCTAGAAAATAGAACCAAACAAGCCCTTAACATTAGACCAAAATCAAAGTTTACAACTCAACCCAAAACTCCAATAAGACTGCAATATAAAGAAAACTAATACCTCTATCTGCACTCTCATGCAACATGAGGAACCACCTCCTCAAACCACCATCGCTAGACATTCCTGGGAAAATCATCGATAACCTAAACCAGCGTTACTAAGCACAATACCACAACCTGAAATACATAAGGAACGAGGTCTATATACACCCCAAGGTGTATGTAGGTGGTGAGCCAAGAGCCCAGTAGGAAGTCACCCAATAAAAAATTTCCACGACACAACATAAAAGAGATAATTTAATAATCTTATTCAAAAATATGCTTTTAAAAAAATATTTTTAAGGAAAAAATTTTCAAGTTGAAAGTAAAAATGAAAAGAATGTTCGAAGAAAAACAATTTCACAAATACTACTTTAAAGTGGAAAACACCACGTCATGAATAGTATATCACTATGGGTAAATCACCTAAGGTATCTAGTATTTATGGTGCACTAGAGACATCGTACCTTGTTGTAAACATGGCATATGAGCCAAAATAATCAACGCTCTCGTGAACAAACCACTAGTAGGGAAACACATCCATAACCTAGTAGACTCCAATCATCACAAAAGTTTAGTTAGTGTTGTAATGTCAATCCTTCCAGATGAAACCGGGACAAACCACTTTCGTAACATCAAGCATACTATTACTAGTCCTAATCCACCCAAATAGGTACCCAGGGTTTTACCTTGTTCTCAATAAAGTTCCACATTCACATAGTATACCGATTTCTCATATCACAAACCAAACAAGACATTACACACAAAACCCACCACTTGCATACCCAAACACCATTTAAAAAACACACATGCACACCAAAACCATTTCACACATAATTTTAATCACTTGCATGACTTGATAAATTATTTGAACAATTTAAAGAACTTTTATAGATAGCACAACAAGGGTTCTCACATGAAAAATGAACAGTTACACATATAAGAATTCATATACAAACTTAACACACATGTAATCCTATAAAATACAACTCTCTCACTTCACATATAATTTAATAAACCTAGTTAACAATTTATAAAACACTTAAAATTAGCAAGAAAAGTTTTACACAAGAAAGATACACCCAATTTCATATAAGAATGCCAATTTAAAACTAAAAGTACAGAATATGCATATCAAAACATGCTTTTCATTGTTCAAAAAATTTGAAATTCAATTTTAGAAGTACACAACATCGAAAACACACCCAAAGTGATTTATTTCCCTTTTAAAATCTCCATTTAATCACACACACACCTTAAAGACCCTGAAAACACATTTCACTCCGACCAGACGACCCCGAACACCATTCCAACCATGTTTTGCATCCCAAATACCCCTCAAACAAACAATTACTCAGTTTATAAAACATATCATATAAAAAAGAAACCATTTTAAAATAAATTTTACAACTCAAACCTTCCAAAAACTCATTCTCACCCCACAAACAATTGTTTAAACACTTTTGGAAATTACCACAACAAGACCAAAATGAAAGACACAACCATTTCTAAAATAAAATTCCATTTCATTACACACGCATATCAAAATATCTATAAGGTGCATTTCACACATTCCAAACAATTACTAAAACCCATTTTTTGAAACATTTCATCAAAGCACAATCGAAACATAACACTTTCCTTTATTAAAAATACATTTTTAAACAATCAGCACTCAAACCAATTCAAAAACACTCAACGCACCACACAATCAACATAAAGAACTTATTTATAAATTTAAACAAACCTATTAAATTTATATAGAGATGTTAAAGCACAGAACCACCTACCTGAGGTGAAGAATTTCCCAAAATTGGTGTGAATTATTCAATCTCACCCTAGTCGCACCATGAGGGACCCAAATTGGACCCTAAATGAAAAAATCAGACCAAAAACATCAAGCATTAACCCTAAAATCAGACACCCTTCCCAATGAAAACCTAAAACCCCAAAAAGAAGAACCAAACACTAGGGAAAGGAGATGTGGAACTTACCGAGAGGGGATTTGTCCACGGAAGAGGGTCACACCGGTCAAGCAAGGCTGTGACTGGTCTGGTGTGAGGTGGATGAACGACACCGGTGCGAGCTAGCCAGGAGGTTAGGTAGTGGTGCAAGCAGCCTGGGCTCAGAGGTTGGGGCGATGACGCTAATGGGGGAAGGATGGCCGGAAGGGATGGTCCGACAGTTGGTAGGGAGTAGGGGCGTGCAGGGTTTTAGGGGAGGTGGGGTGTAGTGCGACATAGAGGAGGTGTGACAGGAGAGAGGGGGAGTAAGAAGAGAGGATAGAAAATAAAAAAAGGAAAGAGAGAAAAGAAAAAAGAGAAGAAAAAAGAGGAAAGAAAAAAAAAGAGGGGAAAAGAATGAAAAATAAATAAAAATAAAAATAAAAGTACAACAGAACCTAAAAATAATAATAAGAAAAGTAATAATAATATTATTGATAACATGTTAATAATTTTATTATAATCATAACTTAATTAAAAATTATAACCTAATTAAAATATTAATGAAAACAATAATAATAATATAAATTACCATTTTTATTATCGTTAAAATAATTCTTTAAACTTCATTTGATTTTTTTTATTTTTTAAAGAGTTGGGCAACCGCACAGTTACCCCGTACGACCCATAAATTTTTTAATAGAATGATGATGATGATAATAATAACATCTTAATAAAAATATTATCCTTAACCCTAATAATAATAAAAATAATATCTTCAAACAATATTATTATTATTATTATCATTAAAATAATTCCTTAATTTTTTATTACACTTATTATTTTTATTTTATTTCATTTCATTATTCATTACATTTTATATGATTTCCTTGAACATCGAGAAGTTCGTGCAGTTAACCGGGTGAGGTCGTGTGGTGACTCGGGTGAGGTTGTGCAGCTTCGACCACGGTGCGCTGAATGTTGTCAAGGTAAAAACATGCATTTTTAAATAAGAACCCAAAAATTTAAGTTGAGATTCAACCCAAACTACTCGATTCCAAGAAAAATTAATGAAATAAATAAATTTGAAAATGGAGGGTGTGATAGTCATATTACTATTCATAAGGGTAGGTTACTATTTATAAGGGTATGTTACTATTCATAGGGGTAAGTTACTATTCACTTAAAATTAACTTGATTCTAACGAACTCCAAATATCACCCTGATCATAACCGTGTATGTCTATTTTTTGAAATTCAAAACACAAAAGTGGAAATTTTAAGTTTAATGGCTAGGTTATGACTATCTCATAAATAACCAAGTGTTGTTTAAAATAAACTCAGTTCTTTATAAAATATAGGCTATATAATTAATAGAATGTATTTAAGAGAAACATACCATAAAATGTTTGGGGTGTTATAGATACAACGTGTAGATGTACTTCAGAAATATTCGGAGTATATAACGTGTCCAGTGGGCCACACGACGTGTAGTATCCACGTTACATGGTCTCCAGCTGGGCAAGCCGTGTACGAGGTACATGGTCCAACCCTAACCTGAAGGGACTACACCCTATGTCCATTGGGCCACATGGTGTGTAATCCATAAACCATGTGCCACCTGTTCTTGGTCAACACACATAGTCATTAAGACTTATAAAAACTCCAGTCACACGACTTGGTTTGGCGGACCAGTCCCGATACATTGAACCTTGACTATATGATGTGTACTGCTGAATACATGCCGTGTGTTCTGGTGTTGTATGTCCAGGAACATTTGGAACCTCCAAAAAAGATCCTCTATTTTATTTTAATCAAAATTAAAAGAAAAAATAATTTCTATAAGGTGAACGAGAAACAAAAGAGGAGGAACAGATCTCAAGATTCAGATTTAAAAAACAATTAACCTGAATTGAAATAACTAAATTATTAAACGCATAAATTATCAATGAAAAACTAAATAATTATAATCAAATATATGACTACTCTGATACCACTTGAAGGTTTCAGGTGCAGTAGAAGCGCATGGAGTGGGTGTACCCAACTTTAATTTTATCATTAACAATAATCAGTATGAGATCCGTCACGATGATAAGATGCCAGATCTTTGGAATAGAAAGAAGAAAAAAAAGGAAATAGGGAAGTATCAAAACCATATAGAGGATCATCATATGTTTTTTATAATTACTTTAATTAAAATACAAGAATTACCTTGATGGAATTCTCTCTCCATCGATGCTTCCAGTCACGATCTAATGTGATCCATTGTTGTGTCATAGAATCCAAGTGTAGGCTTCCTCTAGAGGTGATCCACACATGATCCATGTATCTATGGATGTCACCGAAGGGATCTCTGGGTGCTAGTGTAGAATATCCTTGACTTGCGATGTTCGCCTTCGATCGCCTTGAGAGCCACTTCCAAAGCACTCTCCTTGATCCGTTGGAGGAGGATCTCTCTCGTAACTTGAGAGTGTTATTGGAAGAAAGGAATTATCTCTTGGATTGAGATCTTTCTCTAGATCTATTATACACAACCAAAAATAATATCCAAGTCTAATGAGAATAATGTAATTGTGATTTATATTACTTAGAATAATAAAATTAATTAATTACCCAAAGGAATTTATTCATTTTATTTAATTCTTAGTAAGACCCCATGTCTAATAATAACATTTGACTATTATTATCACTTGACATGCGCCCAAAGAATTACTCATATTATTATTTAATTAAATAAATAATATTATTTCTAACAAATCCCCATAAAAACTACATGGTGTGTATATATTAATATACATGGAGTGTACTTTTGTTTTTCCATTTTTTTATTTATTCCACCTTATTTATTTTACCTTGAATAATGACTATTTATTTCTTAAATAAACATCACTCCATTACTCACTAATAAATATATTATTTTTCCCACAATATACTCTCTCAAATAACTAGTGTCAAAATAAATGCAATCATGCATCCTTGAATAATTATAATCCACAATCTAAAATAAAATTTATTCAACTTGTTAAATGAATATTTAACTGAGATACTTAGACACACTTAGTGTGTGACCCTCTAGGCCCCTTTCTTAGTATAATTAGGTGGATTTTGCCTAAATTCTAAGGTTAGCATCTAGAAACACACCAAGGCACCCATAGAGAAATAATTTAACACCATAATAATGTGTCACCTCCTATGAACTCTTACCGTGTAATGTAATACCTTTGTCTTGATATCTCGAATCAAGTAGGTTGCATGCTAGTGCCATCAACCCATGTGCTCGATTATTCTTTCTTTGACTTCTTGGAATTGAACTCTCCCATTCTTCAACATAGCCATGGATTTATTTAGGCTATATCAATTCTATCAAAGGGAATGAGTATCAATTTACATTATGGAATAGAAGGGAAAAATCCTTTCTCACATTATCTATTAATGCAGTATTACTCATGACACACCCAACATATCCTACCTCACTGCGAACAGTGTGTCATCATAGTTTTTTTCAATACATCTAAGTTTTTGAGTTGTAATAACCATTAATAAAAATATTAAAGTCTAAGGACCAATACAAACTTCCACAGATAGGAACATCCAATGACACTATGAAATGTGGATTTCCTACTGGTGGGTCCCGTTCTCATAATATCCTCCTAGATATCGCCAAGGTAGCACACCATGAGAAGGTTCCTAAAAGTTTTATGAGTCCTCACCCCTAATGGCCTATATTATTTGTTTCCTTCAAATAACATCATTCGTCCATAGAACATATATTCAAGAACAATGTTATATCACTTCCGGGTTCTCATCATAATAGGGATCCGCTATGATCCTTTAGTGAAATAGCTATCCTTAGGACATTATCACATGAATTTTCATGCATAAGAACAATCAAGATGTGATAAGGTATTTATTAATATTCAAATCCATGAATAAAAGTTTATCATAAAGTACAAAGTAGTTAGTTCTAGGCCACCAACTCCATCATCTCTATCCTGGTCTAGCCACCACCCAAATTGTTTTTGGCTCATTTACCTATGAAAAGGTCAGACCTATACAGGGATATTATTTGTAAGAGCCACATATGGGTTCATTCCTACCCCTATAGAATATTTAAGTTGCACCTTGATCTTCAAACTTAGGCTTGGATATAGAAAAGTATTGAAGGAAAACACTCCATCCCTCTTCATGATCTCCTTGTGCGATAGAGTAATACCTTTCTGGATCTTGTTTCTCACACTGAGTACTACTCACGTGGGCTTAGGAGTCTCAGCAGAGGATTCCCTACAGGCATACCAATTCACTATTGGCCAATTTCCTTACTTCAAGATGTAAAAATGAAGGGTACCCTAAGAAATACATGTGGATTGATTCCTGCTTTGACAGGGTATATAATAACGGTTGGATCCTTCATAATGGTCCAACCGCCACCTAAAAAAATTCCCTCTTCTTCACGTATGGATCAAATATATGTAGTGAATTTCCTTTTATAACTACGTCTGGCTTGATTCATGTTCTCATAGGATACATAGTGACACCCGGATTCTCCATCCTGGTCCAACCGCCACCTATTTTTTTCCTCCTTTACCTATGCAAAGGTCAGGCCTATGTAGGGATATTCTTTTTAAGAGCCACATATGGGTTCATTCCTATCCCTACGGAATATGTAAGCAGTGCATGGATCTTCAAACTCAGGCCTCACTACATAAAAGTATTAAAGGAAAATACCTCATCCCTCTTCATGATTCCCCTATACAACAGAGTAATCCCTTTCTGGACCTTATTTCTCACACCGAGTACTGCTCACAATGGATTAGGAGTCTCGACAAATGATTCCCCGTAAGAATACCAATTCACTATTGGACAATGTCTTTACCACAAGAAGTAAAACTACAGGGTACTCCAAGAACTACATGTGGATTAATTCCTACTCTTGCAGGGTATGTAGTGACGCCCAAATCCTTCATCATGGTCCAGTCGCCACCTCAAAAATGCCCTCTTCCCTACGTATGGATCAGGATTATGTAGAGAATTTATTTTAAGAACTACAAATGTATTGATTCCTACTCTCACAGGATACGTAGATACACCTTGACCCAAAGTCTTGGTCCAACCACCACATGATACAAATTCCCCTCTCTCCATGCACAGTTCAGACAGGAACAAAGAGTTATGAAGAACTATGTATAGATTGATTCCTTCCCTCATAGGATATGTAGCGATTCCTGGATCCTTCATCCTAGTCTATCCTCCATACAAAGAAAAAAAGAGGCCCCCAAATCTCTTACATGTGAAATAAAAATAGATGCAGGGGGTTTCAAATCTAGACTCTTACATCTTAAAAGTGTCAAAAGACCATTATTCCCCTTACATACAAATCAGATCTATGTAGATGATCTCTTACCTTATAATTAATCATGGTCTAAATATTTTTCACATAGACAGACATCCCCTTTTCATCTGTCAAACTTCATGCCCTCAGAAATATTGGATCACAATAATCACCAGTGACTATAAGAAATGAATGGATAATGTCTTACAAACACCTTTTTTGGCTAAGCACATTGTGTTTCTATGGCTCTGCATACATTTCCCACAAAAATTTCTTGTCAACAAAAGGAAAATTCATCTACAAGATAGGTTGTTCCTACTTCCATATGCTCATTAGATCCTAATCCTTTCATCATCCCTCCTAACTTGAGTTCTCCCGAAATCATGGTTTACACCTTCTTCCCCCGATCATGTCTAGGGAATACTAGAAATATCCTATCATGATCATCTCATATTTATGCATGATTAATTTGATAATTAGTCCCTGCAACATGACTATTAAACTATACTGTAAACATCCTTTCCACATGATGTTAAACTATACCGAAGATGTCCTGATCGCATGATAATAAACTTCATGATGAATTGGTCCATGCTACACAATGTTAAACTACTTAGCATCTACATCCTCATCACATGATGTTAAACTACATGGACCAAAAATACTCTTTACCTTGATCTTACCATCCCTAGGCAGTTGAGTGAAACCCTTTCCATCCCTTGTTTCTCGCATAGATCATAGCTCATGTGGGATTAGGAATTTTGGCAAGGGACTCCCCCATAGAGACAGGGTGAATTAGTCTATGATGACTGAACCTACTAGAATGACTTTGAAAGGAATATTAGTGTTTTCCCATCCATATTGGGAAGCCTAAAGTCCAGAACATATGAAATTAAACTACAAGATACCCCAAACATAGAAAAAATTACACCTACCTATGAATCAGACCTAGGTAGGGTATCAAATCTCTGGGTTCCAGGATCTCAGAACCTAGGCCCAGCCCCACCAAGGGAATCAAAATGACTCACCCCATGTATGAGTTGGATATATGTAGGGGAACTCACAACTCTATGGGTAAATTTCGGCCCAAATTCTTCTAGTGTACCCAAACACACTCCCTCTATGTGTCAAACTCCATGCTTCGAGTGATCTGGGATCTTCATGATCATCCAAAACCATCAGAAATGGAAGGATAGTGTCCCGAGGACACCTTTGTTTGACTATGAACAAAATTACCCGGTGGATCTATATACATTGCCACAAAAATTTCCTGCCAACCAAAGGTAAATTCATCCTCAGGAGAGGCTTTTCCTACTTCCATATGCCTAACGAATAATCCCTATGTCATTTCTACTGATCCAAGAGCCCTCAAAACCATAGTTTACACTCTCCTACCTACCCATATCCCGGACACGTCAGAACATCCTAGCTTGATTACCCTCTAGTTACTCAAGGATTCTACATCAACGTCCTAATCGCATGTCATTTAAACTGCATGATACTCGATATTCACCCTTAGGCTAGGTCACAAAAATGGTATTTCCTTTAATGACCCTACATAAGATATGAATCTGCATAGGAAAGTTCAACACACGCCCTGCCTCATTTGTGAATCTATATAAAAAAATGCCCCATCCATATGTGCGAATCATATCCGCATATGAATGAGCCTTAAAATAACTACTTGTTGCTTGATTACTACTCTAGAAGGATAAAAAATGACACTTGGATCCTTTATCTTGGTCCAGCTTCCACCCAAAAAAGAAAAAATACCTCCAATTATTCCCATTATTCACAATAAAGTTCAACCTGAAATGTCCCCTTTTTTAGGGCCAAACACCCCTCTCCACACACCATACTTTGTGTCCAAAAAGGTCTGAATCTACACAATCCTCCATGTCCATTAGATATGGATATCTAGTGTCCTGTAGACACCTTTTTTTGACTATGCACATCATTCCCCAGTGGATCTGCATATGTTTCCCACAAAAATGGCCTATCAAGCAAAGGAAAATTCATCATCAATAAAGGATTTTCATATATTCGTACGCCTCTATGGCGTCTACATCTCACCTCATTCCCCAGTTTTGAAAACTCCCTGGGTTACAGTTTACATATTTCCCCTTTTCAATACCTAAAGATAAAGGAAATTTATGGTCAAACTAATGTGAAAAAAGATGAATCATTTACCCTAATCTAGTTAGATTAAAATGATTTCACACCATAAGTCTCAAAATTCTTGGATATATGATGTTAAATTACACCATGTACTAGCCCTCCTTTGCATAAGTGAAATTCATGCGGGAGCAGTTTCTAAAACAGAACCAATAAAAATGCCCCCATACTTTTAGACATTGTACCCTTAATAGGTCATCCACTATGTTCCTCAATAGAAAAATAAGTCCAAATTTCTATAAAAACTTCTTGGCCATCAGAAATGGAAGGCCAGTGTCTTGCAGACACCTTTGTTTGACTATGCACATTATGCCCTGGCGACTCTACATACATTTCCCAAAAAAATGGCCTATTAACCAAAGGTAAATTAATCTTAAGGAGAGGATTTTACTATCTCCATATGAAACATGAATTCCATGACCCATATCTAGAAATCACAAGTCAGGGTCAAGAAAAATACCACATCCATGTCTGAAAGTTTCTAGGACATTTCCGGTTAATGAGTACTAAATTGGGGTCCTTTTCCCACAATTCATGGTAGAAAATGTTTGAATTAAAACATCAGTAATGATAGTCCAGTTATCAAGACTATAAACTACCGATGAAAATGACACAACACTTGCCAGGTTGAAAACCCGCAAAGGGAACCCTGGACAAAAGTCGAGTTCCATCTTGATAAATCTATACTACATAAGGTTTAGGAGAAACATCAAGCAATCAAAAAATCATCAATAGAATCAAATATTGTTTTTTCAAAAACCCTAAAAGGGCGGCCTAAGAAAAATTCAAGTGAGATCCGCTAAGCACACACCATAACAAGATTAGGAAAAAACTAGGGTGTTAACAAATAAGGCACAATGTTTGTAGGGTTTTTTGCATGACCCTAGAAAGATTCAAACTACACTCGTTGAACCCTTAGGTTTTGGAAAAAAATAGAGCAGAACTTGATTATTCCTTTATCACATATTATAAATAAAAAATTGATAATCATTTGAAATTATAATTTAAAATTAATTTGATCATAAATGATTGATATTATAGGAAAAGGATAAAGGAGGAGTATTGGAGTGAAAAATATTTTCATCTCATTGAATAAAGATATGGAGGGAACCCACAACATGGAGCCTATCTATATAGATAGGACATGACTATTACAAAAGAGGTTCAACATAATCATGTAGTGTATAAGTATCTGATTTGACTCTTCAATGGCCTGACACATCCTTAGAAAAGTCACAGTCTCATCCTCCACACCTTCCCGCAATGCCTCCGCCTCCTGTGCTGCCTGAAAGCTAGCCATTTCCACTTCCTCCACTCGCCACTACCCCTCGTCAACTGTGGCCACAAAATGGGACCATTCCTGTTTAAAGTGCTCTAATTACCTAATTCACTACTACACTTCGTGATCAAGATATTCCTCTAAGGACATATGCTTCGTGAGCTTGCTCCGCAGCCTCATGACTACTCTAGTTTGATCAGCAGCTTCATTCATAAGGATTATCTTAGTAGTGACAAGATGAGTCGTAGACTCTGTAGTGGAAAGATGATACTCGAGCATGCTAGTTTCCTCCATTAAAGCAACCACCTATTTCACTATGTCATAGATTCCTTGATAATCAAAAACCTATAACCACAAACTAGCAGTGTAACTTCAGCAACTTCGTCGACATGTCAGCAAGTGGTGTTTGAGAAATTAACCTCCAAATGTTTTTCCACACCCTTTGGCGACTGGGTTGAAGGATGACCAGGATCTCTCAATCGGTCTCAGAATCACTACCTGATGATGAAATATATTCAGGAATGAATGTCACTAGGGGGTGGCTGATTCAATGGCTGCAGCGTGACTGGATCCCTCAGCAGCATCGTCCTTGATAGTTGCGATAATGGGTATGATTGAAATATCCACTTCAATCACTAGTGCTTGCAATTGCGACATTGAAATTGGAAAGAAAACCAATAAACAAATCTTATCCCTAAAAAATGGGGAATAAGGGAAATAAGTAGGAGGACTATAAAACTAACCTCCATTTACTGGAGCATTGATGCCTTCGACCTCCATGGAGGTATCATCACCCGGTAAAGATGGTACTACATCCTCAATAAGTAGTTGAGACCCAAAGTCATTCAGAGATATATATGGCTCAGGGTCATACCCAACCAGACCAGAAACCTCTAAGGCATCCTCTAGAATATCACTTATTGAGATCAAGATTGTAGGGATAATCATCCTAGAGAAAGGTGTGATGGCTGACCCCAAAATCTTAGGGGCTGGGATCATGGTCTCTCTTTTGATCAGAAGAAACTACATAATAGCCAGTTCTAAGTTCTCAGTATCTGGGATAAAAACATTCCCTATGTTTTCAAACTCTGAGGGAGTTGGATAAACTTTCTTAGTTGAGTTATCTACTTCAAAAGGTGTTCTCTCCATAAGGATAGTGTCCATCTAGTTTGGAGCAGTTAACTCCCCATAACTAGGAATCCATTCAATGTCTTGGGGTGATTGGGGCTCCTCACCCAGCTCATCTACTACTGTTAGGGTCATCCTGTCTTCCTCTATATAAGGAGGATTAGAACGTTTGGTTGAGACTTCAACTTCTGAATTTTCCTCCACCATTGGGATATAAATCATCTGATCCGGGGTATCCACGATTGCTGGTGGCCCTTCTTCCGCTATAGAAGGGATAAAAGCTGTAGATGTCTGGGAAACTACTGCTTGGTTAATTATTGTTCCTACATAAAAATATATATGTGACAATGTTTTAGAAAGATAAAAGTACATGGTACGATAAACAAATAAATAGGTCTGGAAATTACTTGCAGTCCCCTTCTTGATAAGCTTCGGTAGTTGAGACGCCTGGTGATGTTTCTTGGTATGCCATGGGGATGGATCTTTGGAAAGAATATAAAGTGGAACCAAGGGAAGAAATGTACGATAAGGGTCTGCAATGACTACCTCCATATGTTCATAAGCACCAGGAGAGCCTTCCCCAACAACCCCTACATCGAAAGATACATGCTCCCCAGTTGTGGTTCCTATGGGGGTATATATTGGGGAAGGAACCATTTCCTGAGACTCCTCAGGCTCCTAAAGAAGTAAAAGATGTAAAGTTTATAATCTTCACAGTGAAGGGAATTAAAATGGTTCATAAATAAAATTAACTCTCCCTAGATATTCATCGGTCACAAGAGTACCGCCATCCATTCCACCTTGTCGGACCAGTAAAGTTTGTTCTTAGGAGCATGAAGGAATTTTTCCATTTCTCTTAGGTAAATGGGCACCTTATCTGGATATTATTCAGTAGAAATAAATGTGGGGGGATGGATCCTCCAAAACCTATAAGGTCAAAGCTTCCTCCTTGAAGAAGTCTCCAAATGTCTTCATCAGAGGCTTTTGCCCTCAATTCATCCCAAACAGTCCAAGCATATGGAAAAGTGGTTGTAATAGGGATAAACAATGCTGGAGGGTCGTCCTAGGGAAGCAAAGTAATTTCATTAGTCATATTTGATTCTTGGGTGCCTTCACAATCTTGGGACCCTCAGGAGATGAATGCTTACGAGGCTCTGAGATCGGGCGAGGAGCTCCCCTTGCACCAGTTGCAGTAGGCAAAATAACGGTACCATCACCCTATCTGTTGGACTCTGGTCGGAGAATAGAAGGTACTCAATGAGAGTATTTTGGTGACCGTTCTAGGCATAGATTAGGGTTTCAAGGTCCTGAAGGTAACAACCTACCCTCTCAGGCTCATCATCATAAGATATGTCAGCAAGTGTCGACACATGGTCAAGATTAGTAAGGGAAATCGCCCTCTCATGGAGGAACTTCTACAAGGTACAAGGGGACTGATCGTGAAAAGACTGGCAACTCTTAAAAACATCCCTTTTCTTCCAGGACATTGAAAAATCAGCATCAAATGGGATGGGTGGTTGGTCTCCAGTGGTAGCCTCGACAGCTGTTGAGGTCACACCCAAAGGTCTCAAGACCTTCCTTGGGGGAGGACCGAAAGGATTCTGAATAACTTTCCCTGGTCGAGAATGCCCAGAATATTCCTTTTTATTCCCTTTACCGTTAGCCTTAACTTGGGGGTTGTAATAGTGGGAACTAGATTTGAAAAATGAACAATCAGATATGATTAAATTTATGCATCAGCATAACATTTTGTAAGGAAGGGAACATAACCCTCGGAATCTAGGAGCTTAACCATGCATCGAGTGTCCTCCTAGGTGAATATTATCCACAATTGATGGGATATCATAAGATGTTTCTCCTAGTGTGCTCTATTAATAGTAAGGGGATACAAAATTTGAATGTAGTTAAATTGACAGTTAAATCTTCAAGGTGCGTATCCCTCGCAGATAAGATCCCTGTCAATATGGGAAACCAAGATACCATCCCTCAAAGAAAATAGGTATCCTAAGTTAACAAAGTCTTCAAATTCAGTATAATGCTAGTGGGGGAATCATAAGGATGATAGGTGAAGGGACTATGGCAGTTTATTCGATCCATCATTTCTTGATGATTCTTTTCATTCCGGTCATCCTGTGAAGCCTAGCCTGCCAGCATAACCCCACCGGTGTTCTCAAGATATGAATGAAGAATAGAGTAAGGAATCATTAAGGAATTGATAAATTTGTAGCCTCCCATGCAGTCTTCTATACAACTCCAAATGATTTTGAAGGTCCCAATCATCCTTTGAGGTGACTTTCCTTCACTGATCCGGCCTAGTAGGTGATAAATTTTGGACAATACATGAATGTATAGGTTAATACATTTACCGGTGTCCAACTGAGCCTCCATGAAAAAGGTTGTGACTCTTACACCACCATAACCTCGTGCTAGTAAGAGAAAACCACTCAAAACATGGCCAAGAAGGCTGTAAACCAAAAAAAATGATCCACGTTAGGGACAAGTTCCCATCCCCATTCGTGGAACTGGCCCTCCTCTATGACATGCTAGTAGGTGCCTGCTTTCCTTCGAGTTTCCTTGGGTGGACAAGACCTGGGTCTGCACACATCAGGCTCTAGGCCACTCTGCTTGGAGAAGACACTAATCCACTTTGAGAAGAAGATGTATTGTTTTGGGTATGGTTCAACTTCCTCTGAAAGTTTCTCCACTTGATCAATGGGAATTTTATCCAAAGGAGGAGTCCTCTCCTCCTCGTCCTGGGTTGTAGTAGGGGGTAGAATGTCGTCATTCATATACCCAATGATGGGGACCCCCAAAATCATCTGAACACCCAGAGGCTAATTCCAACCTCCCCATGGGTCAAATGGAAAGTATTGGTGTTTGGACTTCACCTGATCAAAAGCTATGAGATGAGGGATTTGGTTCAATGATTGTAAGTTTGGGATACCTAGATAGTCTCATATAGCCCCATGGTTTGTAATTTGACCCTAAATTATTCATAGCTTTGATTGAACCAGAAGGGACACCCCCAATTTAAACCAAATGAACCCCGAGAGTGAAGGTATCATTTTGAGGACCGACCATGTTGTTCATTTTTTATGGCCCTCCAGAAAATGCTATGATAACAATTTTCCATTTCCTTCATCTTTCTTCATTCCCCCTCCAAATTCTGAGGGGCATAGTTCAATAAGGACCCAATATCGGTATCCTTTGGTATGAATCATCTGGTCGATGAAATGAGATCATTAGGAATGACACCACTAAATATCCAGGTGGTGGGTTGGTCAACCACACGTGACTCCAGGATAGGTGTATTAGATAATAGGGAAAATCTGTAAATGGGCAACTTGTCTGGGATCAGATATTCCCTTTGAACCAAAGTGATTAAATTATCTAAATACTGATGTAGTGGGGTGAAATGGATTTTTTCGTCTATATCATTTTCTATAGACTTATACCTTTCATCATTAGCTGAAAGGGGATCAATGACAACATCATCAACAACAAAATCATCAGCGGCAACTTGAGGGAGATCCATTTTATCTCGCATTAATAGAAAGAGCATATAAAGGGATATTCCAATTATAATGATTGAGAAAAAAGGACAAAAAATGAAAAAGGAACAAATAAGTCTACCAAAAGCAAGGCTCCATGTACTAAAACCCATGAATGGTTCACGGAATGCATTCCCCATGAACCAAAAGTATGTGAAATGCCCTGAAAGACACTGGCCTGCAAAGTATTGACCAAAAATTTGATCAGTATGTGAAATGGGAAATCCGTATACTGAGCCTCACCATACAAATATTCAAAGTTCATAGTTTGAATATTTAAAGTCTGGTTTAGAAATTTAAAGTTCAGTTCTATGAATTGATGTTATGTCCACAGGATAGGCGAGCCACGTAGCATCTTACTATGTGGAAATTTAAACTTACATTTTAAAATTCCATAGTTTGGTTTGTGGATTCAAAGGACAGTTCACGGATGAGGACACTATAAATAATACACAATTCATAGAACATAAGGCATGGTTTGTGGATGATGAATTTTATGAAGTAGTTGGTACACAGAAGCAAGGAAATCCAAGAGCGCTTTACGGATCACTTTTTGCCGGGAAACTAGGTAAAAGAAAAATGACCTGGGGCCCCTCTATATAGGCATGGTCCCCCCCAATGGGTCTAACTTTTTACTAAAACCAATTCAGTTTGGGACTATTTTCTACACCAGAATAGCTTCCTCTTCATTCTGACTAGACCACATTCCGATGGGGGAAATTTCTAGGGTTCTGAAAAATTCACAAAGGGAAAGAAAATAATCTCGAAAATTTGAGAAAGGAAAGAGATGCATGTGGGGATGAAAATTTGAGGATAATATTAAAGAAATACAATTCAGAAAAGAACCCAAACTAGTTCACGTATGGGATACTGAGAAAGGTTCACAAAAGGCATAGAGCATGAACCAAGCGGTACATGGATAGCCTATGAAATGATGGCCCGTGAAACATTGGAAAGTGAACCAAACTGTTTATGGGTGAGATGAAAATAGTGAACCAAGGCACCGTGAACCATGACATTGAAAAAAAAACAATATAGAAGTAAGTTCCCACATACCATACCCATATACCGACCAGTTTGTGGAGGCAGTAGGGCTTGAAGCATCCTACAAACTGCGTCGTTTGTTGGATTGATGTGGTGATTTTCACCGCTGTGAACTGCAACACCGGGAACCTCAGTTAACTGAGTCATCCGTGGGTTGGATGATCCCTACATGGGTTTCCAAAAAATTTGTCGTGTGCCTATAGATACATCTTCCCCAACACTCTATAAAAGGGACCATAAGGGGAACTGAGAAGGAGAAGATTTTTGGAGATCTTGGAGTTTATGAATGAAAGACTTTGAAGGAAAATGATCGACAAAGTACGAAACTGAAAATGGCTTCCAGCAGGTATAAACCTGTCATGAACCATAAAGGACGAAAAATTAATAATAATCAACTGGTCGTGAACCTAATTGGAGAACCGCGAACTATAGGCCCTTCTCAGATGAACTTCCCGCGAACCATAGGCACAGTGCCCCTCCTTTAGTCTAGAGAACTATGTGGTGCATCGCTACATGGAAAAGACCCTTTACCGCATAGCACCATACTATGTGGATGGAACCTAAGACCATGTACCACCATGGTACGTGGCGGCTTGCATCCAGGTATGTGTACCACTTTGGTATGTAGATGACCCCTTCACCTGCATAACAGTACAATATATGGGGAAACCCCCATCTTGCATGAGAAAATGGTACACAAAATGGGGTGTATTTGGGTTTTCTAGTTCCTACCTCAAATATTTTCCTTCCATTCCCATCATGCTCTCCATAGACCCTCTACTAACCAGTCCACCGACATCAGGCCAAAGCCTCATCCAAATCCACCAGACCTGTATGACCAGACCTTTAGGTGCATCAGTGGGCACTTATGATTCTACATACCTAAGGTAAGAGAAGAAACAAAGGTAGTTCCCACAACTGTTAGGACCCCCAAGACATCCTTAAGTCCACATTCCCAAGATAAACTAGTGTCCAACCTTGGTATGCTGATGTGAACCTCCCCATTCAAAGGATCAAGGGTAATCACTGGATTTTATATTTAATGAGGGACAGTGACAAGCCAAAGGGATCATACCTACTTTCTCTTTGACGAGGATAAATGATTCTACCCTTTCCTATAACTCATTATAGGGAACTCCTCCTGAGGCAAGAACCTAGCCTTTTATGGGAGTTGGTGCTTTCTCCCCTCTCCGACCTATCTTAAGATGTCCAAATAGCTCACTAGATATGATTGTATAGGATATCAACATAGGTGAGGGGATGACATATTCAAAGCCCCTTTCCCTATCCTATTAGGGTCATAGACATTCCCTCTTCCACCATCTCCCTCCTCCTTTTCCCTCAGAGGATAAGGGAAAGTGAGAATTTGTTGAATCTTTCACATCATCTTGTTTCTCACATCGAGCATGACTCACGTGGGCTTAGAGGTCTATGATAATATGAAATTCGCACAAACCAGTCATGAACTATAAGAAATATGATTACCAACACAATTGGGATATGTATTAATCCTTTATCTCGGACCGAGCTCCATATCATATCATCTATGAAATGATAGATCATTCCCCTTTCCAATGGGAATCTTATATGCATAATTCCTAGTCATGAACTAAAAGAACTATAATTCTTTCTCTAAAACAAGATATGTAGGATGCCTTTTTGAAGGCCCAAGATCAAGGGGGATCCTTTTCAAAGGACAATCCCCAATCATTCCCCCGCAAATAGGGCCTATTTTATGGCATAATCCCCAACTTAAACCGAACTATGATGGATTTTATTCCTAGATAACTGGGATACGTAGGAAGCCTACCTAAGGTCCAAACCCAAAACCCAAATAACCCTAGTGTTCATTGTTCCATATCTCTGGTAGGGCCATATCCACCCACAAGACCATGCCTCTTCTAAGCATCCTAGGTGGCTTCGGTGTAAGTCCCACATGAAATATTGAATAGGAATCCTCTGCCTAGACGTCCTCGCTGCACGATGCTAAAACTGCATGGATAGGTCCCCATCACACGACCTTAAAAGGTGATGTGTCTATTTAAGTGTCATTGAACTACATGGGTTCTGATTCCTCTCACACGGATATGTAGGAAGACTATATTATGGTCTCAATCCCAATATCAAAGTAATTTCTATCCTCTCTAGATGATGATAGACTCTAGAGTGCCTCATCACATGGCTTAAACCAACACTGTATTAATAGATCCTGATCCATGTATATCCATGATTGATTTTTCAAGTCATGGGTAATCTATGGACACACTCTCAAGGAAAGAACCAAGGATTTATAAACATATGAACATTTCTTAAATCTACAAGAGAGTCCTAGAGTAGGCAATAATTCCCCCCAAAAGGGTGTGATGAGCCAGAACTCCCATAATCTTAACCAATGAAGTCCTTAAGTGGAATTGGCCAAATCATCATCCAATGAGCACCTACCTTTGGAAATCAGGTTCAGAATCATGGATACAAGGTCCATTGGGTGTTTCTAGATCCATGAATAAACCCATTGGAGACCATCTGAGGACCTTGTATGAGACGTGAAACCCTTCATAATAATGGAAAATGGGTCACTATCCATCGATCCATTCCATAAGCCCATGGTAAGATGTGAATCGAGTCTAAACAGATATATATATCAGAGAGTTTCTTGAGACCTCTCAACTTCTTATTCAGGATGAGGTTAAATGCATCATCACAGATTATAATTTTTCCTCATGTGATGATCTTCTAGTTTAGGAAGCTACCAGGAATGGAATACTGTCCATTCTTCTCTTATACCAAAATAGATACCATGGTTCTTATTAGCATTTGAAAAAGATAACCTGCTTCAACAAGGATTGGATTAGGTCATCTTGATTTACTCTTATATGTAGAATGGACCATAATATAATTCCCACTGATACTTGTTTGAAATTGTTCGGTTTTTATCTATGTTCTAGGTGTTCATTATGTAATCAACACCATGAGGATACAGATCACCTGTTCCTCAGTTGTGGAACTAATTCATCACTATAGAACGAGATCCTTGAACTATTCGAGCAAAGGGGAAATATCATTGACTCATTGAAATCACTCTTTTATCTCTACAACAAACTCATATCTTCTCCTAATATTATAAATCTCTTCTTTTCGGTAGTGGAAGATCTTCTGTATGTGATCTTGTTTGGCTGTAATAAAACAATCCATGAGGGCACCAGATTTTGTCCATAATTGGTGCTAGTGAATATTATAGTTGTAGTCAAGGATTCAAGAACATTAATTCAATATTTTTGTAAAAACAATGTTCAATAATTCATGGTGCTTAGACGCCTTGGAATTTATGGAAATTACAAGCCTCCAAATAGTACTATCGAGGTGTTATGGAAATCTCTAATGATAAATTGGATTAAAATTAACTCAGATGGTTCTTCAAAAGGAAATCCTGGTCCCTCAGGGTGTGGTATAGTTTTTTGAGATTATAATGGCAGGATTTATGGTTGTTTCTATGGATATTATGGAATTTAAATCTCTCATGAAGCTGAAATTCTGGGTGTTATCAATGCTATTATCTTATCTAAGGAGAAAGGGTAGAATAATTTATGGCTAGAAAGTGTCTCCACTATGATAGTGCAAGTCATAAGAAATGGTACGTTAAATATTTCATGGATAATCACTACTCATTGTATGAAATATATGGATTTCATTTTGAGTTTCAATTTCATTATTACACATGTCTATCAGGAGGATAATATGGTGGCAGATGGGTAGGAAAATAAAGGAGTTGTATGAGACCTCACTTGGTCGGATGAACTTCCAGCTGAGTTGGTTTCACATCATGAAAGAGATTGTAACAAAATACCGTACTCCAAGATCCTATAATTTTACTCCTTACTTTTATCAATAAATTACTTGGACTTTTTTGGTCAAGGAATATTTAAAAAATAATAATAATAACATTATTTTTAATAATTATGTTTTTAGATGACTAATTTAACCAAGATTTATTTTTAATTAGATTATTAACTAATTTATTAGTATTATTTACAATATTATTCATATTTATTAATGTAATTATTGTAAATATTTAATAATATAATTAATATTTATTAAAAATTTAATTAATAACATTTAATAATAATAACATAATTAATAATACTTTGTAATAATGTAATTCTTAATATAATACTTAATGTGAAATATACCCATAAATTTAAGGTGTAAATGTAATAGTTTTAAAAAATATATTTTGTGTCATGTAAACTAGTTTGTTTACTATATTTTTTTATTTATATTTATTTTTAAATAATTTATTATATATTTAGTTAGTATGAAAAATTTCATTTAGATAGTATGTATAATTTATAATTTATACACTTTAAAATTCACCTAAATGAAACATAATAATGTTACAAGTATGTGACATTTAATGCCTATAAATTATAAAGTATAAATACAATCTAAATGAAATTTGATACATTTACTAAATTTATAAAAAATTGAAAATAACAAAAATTTTGTAAAAATATTTAATGAAAAATAATTTTAAAGCCACAAAACATCATTGTTTCAAAACATAACATTTGTACTTATAAATATTTTTGACATTCGTTTCACTATTGGAAATAGAATCTACACCAAAATAATAAATGAAAGGATGTGTATAACAGAGGGATTTTATATTGTTGAAATATTCAAGGATACTAAGGCACTACTGAGGAGGAGAACCCAGGGTGCTTCTAAGTTAGAAGAAGATGATGAACAATGTTTTATCATTTCATGTAAATCTTGAGACATAATATTTGGAGAAATTTTAACCCCTCTAAATGACATAATCATATGTTGGTATAAAGTATTTAAATATATAAAATTTAAATATCTTTACAATGGATCAAAAAATACTTCAATCCGACAAGTATATCAAGATATATAATAAAAAATAGTGAAATATATAAACAAGAGCTTTAGAAAAAGTAATTGAAATGTTTCAAAAACTATGTCACTTTTAAGGAATTTAAATGAAATTTTTGATGTTAATGTAGTTGAATTAAATTTATAAAATCTTCTTAAATTTCTAATTCCACAAACTACATGAAATATCATTGAAATAAAAAAGATTTTAAATTATGGAAATTCCATAATTCCATGACTATTGTATAAACTTCAGATTTTTTTACACCACTTAAATAATAAATTATGAATTATATTTAGTTAAATAAAATGTAGGTAAATATTTTGGATATAAAATGGAAAAATTTAAGTAATAATTCAATCTATATAAATCTATTTATAATTAAATAATTAAATAAAAACTATTAATTATTTTAAACTGAAAATATTCTTGAAACCAAAAACATATAGTAGGTTTTGGACAAAATGAAAACATGTTTCAGATTGATTTAGACATTGATGTAGTTGAAAAAAATAAATATATACTTATTATATTTCATATAAAACTATAATTATAAAATTAAAATTCCTACAACTCAAGATATAGTAAAAATACATAGATTTAGTTATAAATTATTTTCACCTAAAATAATAAGAGGGTTTCAAATTATTCAAAAACATAAACTAAAATGCAATCAAACAAAACAAATATACACGAACAAACATGCACAAAAACCTTTTATATAAAATAATGTATTTCAATTAAAAATAAATCCATATCAATGTACATATGAGAAAAGAAACCCCAAACTTAAACAACCCAAAAAATATATTTCATTATATTTAATCTCTTTAATAGCTTGCGTAACATGTAACCCTAAGTCTAAATAAACCGTAATATAGTATGCCGCCATAATCTATCCATTAAATTAGTTATTATATATAGTACTAAATAAATTATAAAAAAATTATATTTTACACACATAAATTTTCTATCTAATGATTATAAATGAAAATAAGAACCATTTGAAAGAAAAATAAATGTTTTCGAAAAAACTATATTTTTTTTCTAAATGAAGGTTTAGTCACGATTTGCGAACATAATTTAAAATTAACTTTTAACAATTTTAGAAAATTTATTTTAGAAAATAAACATCATTTTTGAAACCAGAATATCAAAATTATCTTAGGGTGCATTTTTGATATTTTTTTTGAAAAGTTTCAATTTTGATGAATAGTGAAAAATATTTTTTAATTGAAAACTACATTTTTGTTTAAATAATATATAATGTTAAATTATATTTTGAATTTATTTTAAAGTAAAATTAGTTAAAATTTATATCAATTAATCCATTTTAGGTCATTGGAATAAATTTCATATTGAATTTTGATATAAAAACTTTGTAAACCTTTAAACATTTTCCCTTTTAAAAACCCGCTTTCTCGTTGCATCTGTGGGATTAGTATTAAAATAAAATTTTCCACTTATGTGAATGGAATTTGGAAAAATATATTCTATATTTTGAATCATAATTATTTATATTATATAATAAGTTAAACTTAATTTCTGACTAAAATGGATTGTGAAAACAGTAAAAATTAATTACCGTGGTTAAGGTAAAATGGATTTACCATGGGATTAAACTAAAAGAATAAAGGCTAAAATGACCTAAAATCTCATAAAAAATATTATTGTATGTCAATATATATATATATATATAATATCCTTAAAATTTTATAATATATATCCATTTGGAATCATTTGGAATGTGAATGACTAACATTTTGGATTCCTTTGGGAAATATCTATGTAATTTTCATGAAGGTTCCTTTTCCCCACTTATAAAAGGAAACTCCATCCCCTCGCTTATTCTCACCTCCAAAACCATTTGGATAAAAAAACCCACCCAATTATCTCCCAAATATCCTTAGTTACATTATTGAGCTTCTGATCCTCCCAAAAACCATCCCTAGGGTCCTTAAGAGGAGATCCAAAGGCAGTTTCTATTAGAGAAGGTAATTATCTTAACAAAGGTCCTTCAATTTATTTATTAATTTTCTAACTTAAATTATGTAATAACAATTAAAATATAATAAAAACATAATATCCCATATAATTAGTTATTATTATGTTGATTTCATAATAATTACCCATATACACTTTCATCAAATGGGTTACGAAATCATCATCCATGTGTACGATGGACTACCACCTCACTAACCGATGTCATTCATTTTTAAATTACCACAAATAATTGTTGGATATAATTATTAATTTAAAAAATTTATATTATATTTATGATATTATTATAATTTTATAATTTTAATATCACATATACCTTTTTATGTTCCGTGTCTTTTAAAATATGATAACGTTTCTTGTGTGTACGACTAACCACCACCTCGCGAAGCAATGTAATTCATTTTTCAATTATGATTTACATGGAATGTAATAAGGATAAAATTAATGAATATTATATATATATATATATAATATTATATTGATTATGTAAATTTAATATACCACCCACTTCCTTAACTTTTCACTAATTAAGGGAATGATATCATTGCTCGTATGTACGTACAACCTACCATCTTCATAAAGTGACACAATTCATTTTCCATGTTGAAATTTCATAAATGGTTATAATAATGTATCTAATGAGTAAATATAATATTTATAACATTAATATACTTATGGATATTATTGATATATATTATATTCAATTGAGCCGGAACTTTCATGACAAAACACGCATGATAAAACAAGACGATTAACTCCTGAAATAATGAAAATAATGAAATATTATTAACAAATGGGTGGTAAAATGTAATTATAGGATAATATATAATATTATAAATATAAATATGGTTTTTAAAAATTAATAACATTTTTAAAACCATTATACAGGAAGTGAAATCATGTTTAGCTAAAGGAAAGTGTGAGGTAAGAGACTTCATCTCAATTTCACTTCATTAAGGAATTTTGTAATGTTACGAACCTAATTACTTTTATAAGGTGTATATGATACCACTTTGACATGTAATATCATGATTAATTAATAATTTATGTAATTTTAAGTTTCAATTTTAATTATTTCATCCAAGGTGATTTGAATTAAAAATTACCAAATGGTAAAAGTTATTGTATAATCTCACTTTATTTTGTGATTATTAACTTTCTATTGAAACAATCACTTTATTGTGATAATTTTTCTTTTTTAAATTAAATTTATCTTAAATATAAATATTATTTTATGATTTATATGATTATTTCTGAAATATCAAACCATTTTTACAAAGAGTGTTTACTTTGAAAATTATTTGATTAACTGGGGAAATATTGATAAATTTGTATCCTTTACTCAATATGTCTATGTGATGATAAGGCACATTGTTTATAAATAAAATTGATTATTATATATATTAGTAATGATTTTTAAATTTATACATGGGTGGGGATCAGTTATAGATAGCCCTTCAATGCATCAACAGGTCTCATGAGACAAACCAGTTGACCAAATTAGATGAGTTTTTATCCAGTAGTTTTAAACTATCTTGAGGATAGATCTTTATGGTAGGGTTATTTTGTGCCTAATACATGAAATACAATAATTAATAATATCCTTTATTGATAATTTAGTTATTATTATTATCCATGATATTTTCACTATGATATTATCTATGGATGCATTTCATTATCAGTTATTGATTAAATGACATGCGTTTTCAGTTATTTACCTTTAGATATAGTTTTTTACTTATCTTATCATGATATTAAAGTTATATAAATGGAATGTGTGTCATTTATTTACCTTTCCATATTGATTTTGATTATTTATAAATGATATATTTTGTTGTACTTAAACCTTACTAAGCATTTGATATCACCCTTATTTTGTTTTTTTCCCCAGGTTATGAAGAATAATTACTAGAATGCATTTTAAAGGATGCATTTAATTTTTTTGTTATTTATTATGTTTTATTTTATATTACCAATTTAAAATGGGCATCATGTATGTAATTAGTTCTCCAAAACTACTAAAATGATCGGTCCTTCAAGGTTTGACCCTTTGTATCTATGCCAATGTAATAAAGTATAAACTAGCTCCAGGATACTGGGGTCAGGGTCATTATAGTTGGTATTGGAGGAAGTTTAGTATAAACCTTGAGAAATTGAATTAGGAAAACATAGATTAGGTAATACAAACCTAGGATTTACTTTGAGTATAAACATAGAGAACTTCTTAAATTTTTGTTAAAGAATATATTATGTGGTTTTTTATAACAATACATCCTTGTATGGATACCACAAGTGGATGTGGTTCTAGAATAGAGGTAACTAGGGGTAATTACTTTGAAAAGGGTGCATTGGTCTAGACTTGATCACCACATAGTGTTTGAAAACATGCCTTATTATGCACCTAGTTTGACACTCTCAAGGGATAAGCTTAGGATAATTCAAATTTTATTACAACCCATTATAAATGATTTAAAAATAAAGATACCCCCAAAGAAACCAAGTTTATGATTCTGAGATTAACATGGTATAAATTTTAATTTATGCTAAGTGTTACACAATATTTGGAATTATATATTATTATTTAAAATTCATAATTTTATGATCTAATATAAAATATTCTATTATTTATAAATGGAACCTAGAAGGAAGAATGGTATCAATAATCATGTCCAATGTAGATATTTACCTATTGAGGAAGCCAATATATATAGTATTGGAACTGAGTAAATTATGGCTATATTAGGGCATCTTAATCAAGTTATGAAAAATAACCATTCCTAGTTGGAACAACCTATTCTGCAGTGAGATTTTCCAATGTTAGATAACTTCATGTGATAGAATCCCCCATCATTTGGTGGGAATACTAATCCAATGAAAGCTGAGAAATGGATTAAGTCTTTGGCAAAGATATTTATGGAATTTGGATATGGTGAAAAGGAAAAGGTTTCAATTATAATGTATGTTCTCAATAGTGATGCTGATCAATAGTGGTTGTTGATCCAGAATACTAGGGAGGAAGAGAAAATATAACTCATGGAATGAAAATATTTTAAGAATACAATCTTCAAAAAATATTTCCCATGTGAGCAATAAACTGAAATGAAGAAAAATTTACTTAGATTAAAGAAAAAGGATGAAGAAAGTGTTTCATAGTATGAATTTACCATTATAAGGTTAGCAAGGTATGCTACAGATTATATACACAACATAGAGTGAAATATTTACTATTTCATTGAAGGGCTTAGGATAAGTCTTTAAAGGCTTCTTTCCTCTCAATTTTTTTATTTATATAAAGAAATTGTTTTATATTCTATCATTAAAGAGAAATAATTCTCCAAGACTTACATATTATAAGGGAAGAAAGCTAATAAGAGGCTAATAAATAAAAAAATGGATAAAGGGAAGAAGGGAAAAAGGATTTTCCTACATGGGATAATTATGGAAAGAAACACCCTGGTACTTTCTTGAAGGGAATTTTAGTTTTCTACAAGTATAGATATAAAGGACACCATGTTTTTGATTACAAGGGAAAAAAATAAATTTATAATGTGAAATGATTCTATTGTAAGGATATGGGGATCTACAAAAATTAATTCCCCAAGCATCAAGGAAATATTCCTCAAAAGAATCTAAGGGATCATAGTTAAGCTTATGATATTGATATAACTGAAGTGAAATGATTAATGTGATTCTGTATTAGGATCAAATAAATATGTTTTAAATTTTTTTTATTGATTATATTCCCATTATAATAATCATGAAATATAAAAGGATCATTTTGGAGTACTATTTCTTAAAGGATTTCAAAGCATGTGTTGAATGGTACCAAGAAAAGTGATTTAGTGGAAGGTTAAAATTCTTAGAAAACAAATTATTGAGGTAAATATAACCCTTAATATGTTCCTAATGTTGAGATAATGATTTTGGGATAAAGAGTTACTTGATATGGATAAAGTAAATTGGATAGTACTAACTGCCTTAGAACAAATTAATGATTTTTTGACAAAGTGGTTTATGATATCATTGATGGAGTTAACAAATTTTTTGGATATAAGGAATATATCTAATAATATATGTTTTATTTAAGGAATAAGGAAGCATACATGTTTTCAATAAGGTTTTATGGTAATTTAAGTTATTAATATGTTTCAAGAGAATACATGATCAAGGTATTCACATGTTTGTTATGTGATGATTAAGATCTACTTCATGCTATTTGGATTAATGATAATTTAATTTTGGAAATTCAAAAACCTTATTAATAAAGTTATGGATCTTAATATTTTTGAAGGTCTATAAGGTTAACCATTTATGTTATGTTTTAAGTTGAAATTTGGAATTGGTTTTAGAGATTAATGAATTACTTTACCATATGGAGATTTATTCACATTGGATAACCTATCATAACCATTTTTTCTATAATGGTAACTAGAGATTGAAGGAATGAATTATCATTATATTATGGAAAATATGATCTATTAAAATTGAATTTTATTGCTTTAGGAATACAAAAATTCATTTTTGGATATTCATTTCTTGGCGTAAGAGATGAAGGGAAAATTGATCGAAGCACAACCAAAGGATGGAATTGTGCTTATGAAATAAAAATATATCAAGTATATTTACTTATATATTTAGAGAGTGAAATAATTCCTTAGATCTAGTAAAAAGATATTGAAATAATTTTTTTTCCTATTATCATCATTTATGATGATATCAATGAACTTTTCACACCTCTAGTTTATGTCTTTATGCTTATTATTCTTCCTGACCATGATCTCTATCACTCTCTATTAGTATTTGGGTGTCTTTTTTCTATTATATGTCCATGTTTTCACTTCCCACATATTTTATCCTATCTCAAAACCTATTATGTGTTATTTCATATGACTTTTATACTTCCATTTTCTCTCTTATTGAGAGGATATTTTATGAACCATTTTACGATGTGGGTTTTTATGATGGGACCAAGTTGGATGAAAGTGTTTTTTGGATGCTGAAAGAAGTTTGTGTTGATTTTTTTTACTTTGTGCTGT
Source organism: Viscum album (assembly GCA_963277665.1). Lineage (NCBI taxonomy): Eukaryota > Viridiplantae > Streptophyta > Magnoliopsida > Santalales > Viscaceae > Viscum > Viscum album. The sequence goes on from OY728128.1 coordinate 1,600,208,923, forward strand.
ATTTTGTTTTCAAGAAAAGGAAATCACCTTCAATTTTCAAAATTTGGTGATAAAATATAAGGAGAAATAGACTCATAATATTAGACGTAAAATTCTTAAGAAAGTTCATCAGGTTCTGGAGAAGTTTTGTAGTTGAAGTTGACTTTTAGAATCCTCGTGGGTCCAGAATAAAAGTCTTGATCGGTATGAGGAAATTTATCAGAGTATAAATGTATCCATACTAAATATTATGATACGTTTTTGATATTGGAGTTCTCATAAATCATAAGTAATATGATATACTTGTGATCTAATCTTTGTGAAATAAAGGTAGAAAAGGTTTTTTAATCAGGTTGAGTACTGGTTGGAAAAAAAGAAGATACATGAATACTTGGAAGTCATAAAACTTTTCAATATAAATGAGATGATTCCATGCTGATACTAAATTTATCAAATTCATGAGGAAGTCATGATTATGATAAGAAGTTTTTGGAAGAATAAAATCTATGAATTCAAAGTATTCTGGTCTCAGTTCATCAGTGTGAGTATCACTAGATATTGAAATTGTTTGAAGGATGAGTAGTTTGGAAGTTGTTGAAGTTGAAGTTTTACTAAAGCACTAATTGAACTATCTATCAGACTGTCCCATTCAATATATTTTCTAATTCACCAAAAGAAACATGAAACAAGAACATTCATCAGTTGGAAAGTATGGAATAAAATAATTTTCTACTGATATCGGTCCATCAGAAGCATTATGCCACCGATCCATCAAAGGTAGAATGGTTAAGAAAGAGGAGCTTGTTGAGACTAGTAGATAAGAAAAACTAGGAATTTTTGGGACCAATCAACCATATGATAATCAACAATGTTGTCAACTATTTTAAAATAACTCTGATTTGTTTATCAGTGGGTCAAGAGAAAAAGAAGAACTATTGGTTTTCTTCAATTAGGTCAAGAATAAAGAACTAACGTTAGTTTTCTGTTAAGTGGGTCAAGAGTCATCAGACAATACCACAAACCTATTCATCAGAGTGAAGTAGAGACCGAGCCATCAGATGCAGGCTAACACTAATAAGTCATCAAATATTGACCTTAATGAGATGCTAACCTTCATTGAAAATAGGATCATGAGTTTGAGGAACTGAAGAAAAGGATAAATACTTAGAAGAATTTTTTATTGTGTTTCTAATAGATGCATGATTCCAAATTTTATCCAAAGGGGGTTTTTGAATGCTACAAAAGTTTCAATTATGTTTATGGAATAATGTTTTCAAAGCTATATGTTTTTCTTTTGGTATTAATAATTAGAATGATAATTCATATGTTTGTTTAAAAATGGTATGAAGCTTCAAAATGAGTGTATCTTATAGGTGATATAGATAATCGTAATTATAAGTCTTCATTTATCATATATTTTCATCATAATGAGAACAAAATCCTAACATCAAATGGTATCAGATTGAAGACAGGTTAGAAATTTCAAAGTTGGATGAAGCTGTGAGAAGATTTGAGAAGGTTTGATAAGAATCGAGAAGAGTTGAGAAGTTCTAAATAAGTCAAAGATGTATTCGAAATGAAATATAAATTCAAATTTTGGAAATTTGGTTAAGAGGGAAAATGAAATTAAGTCCCCACCCATTAAAATTTTGGTGCACCTATAAATAGATGGAAGTACATTGTACTTTATACTAGGAAGTACTGTTCATGAGTGAAGAAAGATAAAGTACCGAAAGTTTTTGAATGGAGAAGTGGTTTCTGAATAGAACATTCTTGAGGAATTTTCTCAGAAATAAAAAGTAGAAGAAAGGGTTACTAGATCAGAATGAGAAATCAGATGTAGATTTCCATGGAAATTTTGAAGTGGTTTAGAATTGTTTCTAGAGTATTATTTCTTATATGTTTTTCAGAATATGGTATTAGATAGAGGAATTAGACTGATCCAGTTAAATGAGTTTTGTATGAAGTCTAAAAGTGAAGTTCTTACCTACCGTAGGGTAGGAATGTGAAGAACTATTTTTAAGATTATCAAAATTAAAAGTTTATAAGGCAGCACAATAAATTTTTTTGTACCAACTTGTGAATGTTTAATTACCTGTTACTCAAACTTGTTTTACATAATTTGTTATAGAAGAAGTACATGCACTATGGTATTGATCATAGTTATATACAAGTGTAAGGGTATATCCTACTTGATGTATCCACACAAAAGAATTTTATTATAGTGTATTTTGTGGTATCCTATTATTTCCAAACTATGTAAAGGATGTATCTACTCTTTTTGAGTAGTTAAACTTGTAAATACTTGTGTTCATATGGATGTGTGAATGTTTTTTCATAAAATATGGGTTTTTTTGTGAAATATAGGAAGATGGAAATGTTATTACCAGAGTCCAACATACAAAAGGGAATTTGTTTCAAGTTGGTGAAGTTCAAAACTCATGTTACTTTATAATGATATAAGAAAACCAGTTGTGGAATAAAATTTTGGGACATATGGGTTATAGAAACACTAGAAAGTTATAAAATTGAGATAGTGTATGTGGTATTCCTAATATTTAAAGAATAATAGATTGGTGTTGCATAATTTTTAAGAAATAGAAGATCACAAACTCTATGCATATAAAAGTTGATATTCATTTAAATTAACCCATGGAACTTATAAATTCTGATATTTGTGGTACAATGAGAAAATAATTAACTTTCAAATATAAGTACTTCATTTCTTCCATTGATTAATTTACTCACATTACTTGTTTTATGTATTTAATACATAAGTCAGATGCTCTGAATATGTTTAAAAGTTTCTGGAGAAGAGTTGAGAAGAAATTTGGGTATTCAGTGAAAAAGTTAGGAACTGATAATGGTGGTGAGTATTATAATGAAGAGTTAAAAATTTATCTTGAAAAACATTGAATTTTACATGATTTTAGTACACCATACAAGCCACAAAAAATAGTGTTTCTAAAAGGAAGAATAGTTTTTTGGTTGAAATGGGACATAATTTGTTACTTGAACATGGTATATCTCATTACTTTTGGAGGCAAGCTATGAGTATGACTATTTATATACAAAACCGATGTTTTTATAGGAAAAGTTTCAATATGACTCTTTATGAAATGTTCTATGAAAAAAATATAAGTTTGAAACACTTAAGAGTATTTATGAGTCCCTATATCATAAAGAAAAAAGGTAGAAACCTTGTAAAGTTTGATTAGAGAGGATAATATAAGAGAATTATTGGATATAATCTAGAATAAAGAGGATATAGATATTTTAACAAAGATACCTGAATATTATTTGACTTCATTGATGTGAAATTTATTGAAAAATCACGAGAATATGTGCCATAAATGTATATAAATGAGGAAGATGAAGAGGATGCGATATTTTTTCTGAAGAGATATGATAAGGATTCAAACAATTATAATCTTACACAAGAAGAAGAATCAAACTCAGATATTTCTAGTGATGAGGAAGAATCTTGAACATCTCATCCTAATCAAAGGAAGTAAGTAGAAGCTCAAAACATATTGACACCACTTGTTATTTCCCAACCAAGATCAATGTATCACTAAGTGGGGGAGGGGTGAATTAGTGATACTTTTTTCATTTAAGTTTCCTTTATTTTGAAAAAACCTTATCCCCCTATTAATGATATATCACTTTGATAAAAACAAAAAATTTACCCTTTTAAATAAATCAAAAATATATTTTCTCTCACCCATTTCGATATCTTCAAACTTCAGTATCGAGATTTGTAACATTTCTTTCTTCACCTTTTTATTTCCTTCATAAATGTTCTTCAACTTTTCTAAGATACCTTTGGAGATATCAAATTACTTCACTCTTAGAAACTTACTTTCAGAAAGAGATGAAAGTAAAGCATTCTTATCTCTCTCTTCAGAAAGAAATTCTTGAATATTTATTATAAGAATTTAAATCTTTAAAATCTTTTAAATTTTTAAATAATTTCAAATCTCTTATCATATGAGAAGAAAATCCACTATATAAGATCCAAGGTCATTCTCATTTTATATATTTGAGATCAGTTTCAAAAATAATATCTCTTTCATTCCCTTTATCTTTCTTCACATCCAGCTTCTAAGAATTGTTATAAACAATTTTTTGTGCCAGTAACAAAATAAGACATCCTTTTTCAATATAACCAGGTTGTTCACATATTTGAAAAATAGTTTCCCAATGTTGGAACATATTTTCAACTTTTAGAACATCCTTCTTATATTTTTTCTTTTGAGAGGGTTGAACCCCTTGATATTTTCCTTCTATAACTCATAGAATAGTTGGAATGTTATTTATTAAACCAACACATATTTTCCATATTCCCAAATTTATGTTTGAAAGTTGAATAAATCCTTGTATGGGATAAATAAATCTCTGAGATCTTGGTATTTCAGATTGGATACCTACTTAATAATTTTGATGAGAAACATCTCATCCTTAGCTATTTCTAGTGATGAGGAGGAATCTCAAACATCTCATCCTAGTATGAGTAAGAAAGTGGAACCTCAAAAAATATTGATATCAAATATCACTTCATCAAAGAGCATGTGAAGAAGAATTAATTGAAGTTGGAGTATATTCCTACATTGGAACAAGTCGCTGACATATTCACAAAACCTTTACCAAAGAAATAATTTTTCAAACTAAGGTTGTATATGGGTGTGAAACCTCTTTCTCTCCAAGGTTGAGTTACATGATTCTATCCCCTCTCTCATTAAGTATTTGTATAATGTTTTCAATGGGGATAATTGTTTCATAAATCTATCCATTGATATGTGCTAAACCTTTTAAAGAAGTATGTATGTAGGGGGACTTGTGGGTAAGTTCTGAACTCATCATGTAAGTGTGTGAACTATTATAACATTTTTTTGGAGTGGTTGTAAGAAACTTGTGCTTATAGGGAATTAAATAAGTGAAATAAGAAGTGAATAAAGATGTGAAGGGAAGTTGGAAATATGAATAAGTTTCACGAGTCACTACTTTTAGAAAGCACAGTTTTATTATTAATGATTATTATTTTTAACAATGAGTTAGCTCACATAGTATTATAATTTTAGATAAGTAATCTATTTATTGAGGTTAAAACGTTTCATTGATATATGAACCCTGGTTGAAAACAAAATCCAAATGGGTAGATTGTTAGGACCAAGTTGGCTGAAAGTGTTTTTCAGATACAGAAAGAAGTTTGTGCTGATTGTTTTACTTGGTGCAGTCTTTTGTTGTCAAGAAAATGAAATCACCTTCAATTTGTAAAAGTTGGTGATTGGATGGAAGGAGAACCAGACTCAGAAGATTAGACACAAAATGATTAATCAAGTCCAGCAGGTTTTGGAGAAGTTTTTTAGTTGAAGTTTCCTTTCAGACTCATCTTGGGCTTAGAATAAAAGTATTGATCAGTATGAGGAAATATATCAAAGTATGAATGTATCCATACTAAATCTGATGATGATTTACTAATATTTGAGTTCACATAAATCATAAGCAATCTAATATAGTTGTGATCAGTGATTTTTGAAATAAAGGGAGAAAAGGTTTTCCAATTAGGTTGAGTAATGGTTAGAAAGAAAGAAGATGATAGAATAATGGGAAGTCATAACAATTTCCAATATGAATAAGTCAATGGTATGATGATTCTAAAGTTATAAAAGTCATGAGGGAGTCATTATTAAAAGTAGAAGTTTTTTTTAGAAGAAAATTTTTGAAGTCAAAGTCTTACTATCTCAGTTCATCGGTGTGAGTATCACCAGATGCAAATTTTTTTTAAAGGATGAGAAGTTTTGAAGTTGGTGAAGTTAAAGTTTTATTGAAGCACTGATTGATTGGTTTATCAGACTGTTTGATATAAATAATTTTCTGATTCACTGAAAGAAACATGAAATAAGATCATTCATCAGTTTTAATGTCTGGAAGAAAAGAAGTTTCTACTGATACCTATCTATCAGACATGATATGTCACTAATCATCAGAGGTATAATGGTTAATAAAGAAGAGTTTGTTGAGACCATTGGATAAAGAAAACTGGGAGTTGTTGGGACTAATCAACTGGATGATAATAAAAATTTTAGTCAACCATTTTCAAATAACATTGACTTGTTTATCAGTGGGTCAAGATTGAAAGTAGAAATGTTGGTTATCTTCAATTGGGTCAAGAATGAAGAACTACAGTGTGTTTTCTATCAAGCGGGTCAAGAGTTATTTGATAATCAAGAAACCGATCCATTAGAGTGAAGCAGAGACTGATCCATCAGGCATAGGCTAACACCAAAAGGTTATTAGTTGATGAACTTCATTAGATTCTAAACTTCATCAGATTCAGGATCATGAGCCTGAGGAACTGAAGAAAAGGAGAAATACTTTGAATACTTCTTGGTTGTGCTGCCGAATAGATTTATGCTACAAAAGTTTTTCCAAAGGGGGTTTCTGAATGCTAAAGAAGTTTCAATGATGTTTATGGAAGAATTTTTTCAAAGTTTTATGTTTTTTAGTTGGTACAAATCATCAGAATTAGAAGTCATTTTTTGTCTAAAAATGGTACAAATCTTCGAAATGAGTATGTCTCACAGGTGATACAAAGCATTATAATGATAAGTATTCAGTTCTCATATGTTTTCATCATAATGAGAACAAAATATGAACATCAAAGGGTATCAAACTGAATAAAGGTTATAAATATTGAAGTTGGATTAATTTTTTAGAAGATTTAATAAGGATATAGAGGAATAAAGAATAGTTGAGAAACATTGAAGAATTCAAATATATATTCAAAATAAAATCTAAATTCAAATTATATAAATTTATTTGAGTGGGAAAACTAAATTAAGTTCCCTCCCATTCCATTTTTTTTTCAAAACTACAAATAGAAGGAATTAAAATGTACTTTCAGATGATGGAGTACTATTTATGTGTGGAGAAAGAGAAAGTGTTGAAAGATTTGAAAATCAGAAGAAGTTTCTGGATAGAAAATTACTGAGGAAATTTTCTAGATAAAAGAAGAATAAGAAAGGGTTACTGAATCATACTAAGAAATCAAAAATACATTTATAGGGAAAGTTTGAAGTGGTTCATAATTGATTCTAGAGTATTATATCTTATCAGTTTTCCGAGCTATGGTATTAGGCAGAGGAATCAGATTGATCCATCGAACTGAGTTTTTTATAAAGTGAAAAAGTGAAGTTCTTACCTGATACTGGGTAGTAAAGTGAATATTTTTTTAAGGTTATCAAAAATGGAATTTGATAAGGCATCACGATTAACTATTTTGAACCAACTTCTGAAGGTTTAATTACTTGTTACACAAATTTGTTTTACATCATTCATGCTAGAAGAATCACATGAACTTTTTTATTGATAATAGTGTTATAAAAGTTTAAGGGTATCTCCCATTCATTGTATCCACACAAAATCATTGTTTTCTAGTGGATTGTGTGGTATTATATTGTTTCCAAACTATTCCAAGGATGTATCTACTCTTGTTTATTAGCAAACCTTGTAAATACTTATCTTCCTGTGGATTTGTAAATGTTTTGTTTTTAGAAAAGTGATAGAACTTTAATAGGATTTGAAGTTCATTTTAAAATAAAGTAAAATTAAAAGAAAAAGTTATCACTGATTCAACCCATCCCCCTCTCGGTGATACATTGATCCTGGATGAGAAATAACATTTTCAACAATGGTATTTATAAATTTCAAACCTTTGATTATTGAAATCAAGTTTAAATTGAAAGGATTCAATTTATTTAAGGTGAGGAGAATGTAACACCCAAATATTATAAAATAATAACATTTTTTTCAATAGTGTATGCGATACACAACACTAAACTTAAATAACCCTCAAAATACATTTCTTTATATTAAATCTCTTCAATAGCTTGTGTAACACATAACCCCAAGTCAAAATGAGTTGTGATATAGTATTACATTATAACCTTCCCATTAAATTAGTGGGTATGAATAATACTCACTAAATTATGGAAAATATATATTTTAAAAATGTTCATTTTTAACTATTGATTCTAAATAAAAATAATAATCATTTAGAATAAAAATAAATGTTTTCTGAAAAACTATATTTTTTTATAAAAGATGGTTTAGCCATGCTTTGGGAACATAATTTAAAATAAATTTTTAACAATTTTATAAAATTTATTTGAAAAAATAAAATTCATTTTTTAAATCATGATATCAAAATTATCTTAGAGTTAATTTTATGGATTTCTCTAAAAAGTTTCATTTTTGATGAATAGTGAAAAATACTAAATTTTAATTAAAAATTGTCTTTTGATTTAAATAATTTATAAAGTTAAATTATATTTTTAATTGGTTATAAAGTTAAATTAGTTCAAATTTATATCAATTAATCCATTTTAGTTCATTGGAATAATTTTCATATTGAATTTTTATGTAAAAAAATTGAAAACTTTTGAACATTTTTACTTTAAAAATCCTCTTTCTCATTGCGTTTGTGAGAATAATATTAAAATAATTTTCCCTTTATGTGAATTGAATTTGAAAAAATGGATTAAATATTTTAAATATGAATAAAATATATTATCTAATAGGGTTAATTTAATTTTGACAAAAAATGAATAATGAAAACAGTAAAAATTAATTATCGTGGTTAAGGTAAAAATGGATTTACCAAGGGGTTGAATTAAAAGGATAAGGGTTAAAAATGACCTACCAACTTACCAAAATATTATTTTATTTACATATTTACATATTTTAATTCCCAAGTTAGAATATATGGACTTTTTGAAGAATTTGTAATGTGAATAACTTTAACATTTTGGATTATTTTGGGAAATTTCCATGTAATTTCCAAGAGGGTTCCCTTTCCCCACTTATAAAAGGTAACTCCCTCCAATCACTTATTCACACATCCCAAGACATTTGGATAGAACAATACCTACCCAATTGTCTCCCAAAAATCCTTATTTACATTCTATAGTTTCTGGTCCTCCCAAAAGACCACCCCTATGGTTTTTAAGAGGATATCCAAAGGAGGTTTCTCTTAGAGAATGTAATTATCTTAACAAATCCCTTTCATTTTATTTCTTATTTTTCCACCTTAAATTATGTATTAACACTTAAAATATAATAAAACAAGTATATAAAATAAAATGGGATGTTATTATGTTTATTTAATAATAATTATCCATCTCCACTTCCATAAAATGTGTTATGAAATCATCATTCGTGTGTACAACGGACTACTACCTCATGAACCGATGTCATTCATTTTTTCCATTACCACCTCTCATGATTGGATATAATGATGGATTTAACAAATGTATATGATATTTGGATATAATTATAATTATGTAATTTTAATATCACATAAACATTTTTATGTTCCATTACATTTAAAATACAATGATGTCGCTCGTGTGTACGACATACTACCGCATCGCAAAGCAATGTGATTCATTTTTCAATTATGTTTTGCATGGAATGTAATAAGGATACAATTAATCAATATATTCGATATATATGAGATTATATTGATTCTATAAATTTAATATATCACCTAATTCCTTACCCTTTTACTCATTAAGGTGATGCCATCACCACTTGTGTGTACGTATGGCCCACCATCTCCACGAAGCGATGCGATTCATTTTCCATGTTAAAATTTCATAAATGGTTTAATAATGTATATAATGAGCAAATATGATATTTATAAAATTAATATAATTCTGTAGATTATGGATATATATTTTATGAAAATGAATTATACCTTTCATGATAAAATGTGCACGAGAAAACAAAGTGATTAACACCCGAAATAATGAAAATAATGAAATATTATTAAAAAATGGGTGGTTAAATGTAATAATAGGATCATATATGATATTATAAATATGAATATGGTTATGGTAAAAATTAATAACATGATTAAAACCATTATATAGTAGGTTTAACTACATTCAACTAAAGGAAAGCGTAAGGTGAGGGATTTCATCTCAATTTACCTTCATTGAGGAATTTTGTAATGTTAAGAACCAAATTCCTTTTTTATGGTGCATATAATACCCCTTTTAAATTTAATATCATGATTAATTCACAATTCTTGGTATTTTATGTTTTAATTTTAATTATTTAATTCAAGTGGATTTGAATTGAAAATTACCAAGTGGTAAAAGTTATTGTACAATCTCACTTTTTTTTATTATTGTTAACTTTCTATTGAAATAATCACTTTCTTATGGTCATTTTTATTTTTCAAATTAAATTTATATTAAATATCCATATTATTGTATAATTTATATGATTATTTCCTAAACCATATACCATTTTTAAATACACTCTTTTCTTTTAAAGTTATTTTATTAACTGGGGAAGAATTGATAAATATGTATCCTTTACTGAATACAAATATTTGATGATAAGACATATTGTTAAAAAATTAAATATATTATTAGATATATGAGGAATGATTTGTATATATAGATATGGGTGGTTCCAAGTTATATATATCCCCTTGATGCATCGATATGTCTCATGGGATAAACCAGTTGGCCAAATTAGATAGGTTTTTACCCAGTATTTTTAAAATGTCTTGAGGATTGATCTTAACGATTGAGGTATCATGTGCCTAAGACATGGTGTCCAATAATTAAGCATCTCTTACATTGATAATTTAGTTATTATTATTATTATCTATGATAATTTCATTATTATATTATCATAAGATGCATTTCATTCTTAGTTATTGATTAAATAGAACTTGGTTTCAGTTATTTACCTTACCATATAGATTTTACCTTATCTTATCATGCTAGTCAAGTTTGATAAAAGGAATCTATGTCAGTTATTTACCTTTACATGTTTATTATGATTATTGATACATGATATATTCCACTATAGTTAATCCTTATTAAGAATTCAGGATCACCGTTATTTTGTTTTGTTTCTCCAAGATATGAAGAAGAATTCTCAGAATGAGTTTTAAAGGATGCACTTCACTTTTTTCATATATTATGTTTTATTTTCTATTACCAATGGAAATGGGTATAATGTATGTAACTAGTTCTAAAAAAATGATAAAATAATCAGTCCTTTGGGATTTGACCCTTTGTATCCATGCCAATGTAATAAAGTAAACATCGACTCCAGGCTACTGGGGTTGGGGTCATTACATGAGTAGCCTTATAGTCGATAAAAAACTATTCCAAATCCACTTATTTTATTTATTTAATTTAACCTAAAAAAATGAGGATCGATGGGAAATTAAAATATATAAATAATATGAAGATAAATATTTAGAAATAATTAAATATAATTAGATAATAAAGTTATTGGTGTTAAGGTTGGTTACTCAGGTTCCATCATTATTCATTATTTTTATTTAAATTAAATTTGAAAATCCATCCCATCATACATGGATTTCAAAAATTTGAGTGTTAAATCTATAATGAATTGGAAATACCTTCAATACACCAACTATCACCTCCTCCAATATATAATTTAGGTAAACACCTCGATCTAGAATGTTATACCTTTCAAGACCTAGCTTTATTATACGTGATTTCATCCTTCGATCACCCTCAACTACATCGTATGAGTATTTTACCTAAGATACGGTATGAAATGATGATTTGGTAGAGAAAAAGGTTTATTTTTAAAGTCATGTTATGGTGGAACATCACTACACCTATATAATTATCTCCCATTCACCTCAAATGAAATTAAAACATTAAAAATTAAAGTGCAATAATTTGGGAATACCATGAAAAACTTCCCAAAGGCCATGCCTTAGGCCAATCACTCCCCATCATGAGTGTAAGAGTTCAATATAGAGGGATAGAGATATATATAGACAAGTAGGTGGAAGAAACACTTAAAATTTAAAATATGAAATTTGAATTACAGGAAAAAAGAACTAAAATATAGCAAAAACCTAAACAACAACAATATAATCCTCAACATATCCATCAATTATATAGATTATCTAATGATCATAAATCAATCCTTCTATGTATTTATAGGCCAAAAAAATACACTAGTCATCATAAATGGACCAATAAATGGTTCACAACCTTCCTCTGTGATATTGGGGTCTTTAAGGTTCGATATGTCATTTATTAAGTTAAAATATTCTTTTTTTGGGTTTGTCTTCCAAGTGTCATGATGTGACACTATATGTCACATCATAAATTTTCAATATCCTCCTCTGAGTGTGTTTTTTCATATCCTACATTCACATCATGAATTATATTGAAGTTTTCATGTTGTGAGTAGACCATTTACAATGTGATTTTTTGTTTTCCAGAACTTTTGGCTTCGTTTTCACTTATTTCTTCAAACTCGAGCCTTGGACTTGGGAATTAAATTATAATTTTTTTCAAGACATCGTTTTCATGTTGAATTCATTACCTTTTATCTCATTTTCAATAATTTTTTGTATCCTACCATAAATTAAAAAATCAAATACTAGTAGGATTAATCAATTAAATTGAATAAAAAATATATTTTATATTAAAATAAGATGGAATAAAATTTTTCTATTAATTCCCCACACTTAGAATTTTCTTTTACTCAAGCATGTGATCTCAATAACTTTTACAAATTAACTTCATTATATCAATATTTAAATTTCAATAAATATAAAATTAAATGATTTTCAATGGAAAAAATTTTCGAATGTCCACAAAAAATAATTCATCCAACTCCTCACTCTTGAAAGAAAAAAAAATCCAATCATCAATTTTAATTTTCCCATTTCTAAATAATAGTGCTCTTACTTCCTTAACCTTTTATTTATTAATTGATCATAAATGTGCATGCCACTTTCCATCCACCTAAAATTACATTATTTTCACTAATAACTCAATATAATAAATGTAATGAATTTATGCTCATACCTCAAGTACATGTCACTTTTCATAGGCTTGTAAGGAATATAGAATCTCCACCATGTAAAGACAGTGATAAAAATTAATCATGAGGACTTATATCAATGTTCAAATGTATCTAATGATTAAGGTAGGTTTTTAATGAATAAAATAAGGCTCAAAATTAGGTTTGAATATAAGAATAATACATGATATCAAAATATAATATCAATTAAATACTATTACAATGATGAACATGTAATCTCCCAATTTCCAAAGCTCAATGTTGACACATAATATGAGTAACCATAATGAATGAATCACCCTCAATTTTTTTACTTTTTATTTTTTTTATATTTTTTAAATTTTTTTGTTGAAAGAGAGGTGAATAATAAGTAAAATGACTGATAACATGGAATCCCACCAAATCACATGACCCCCCAGTAAAATGAAGTACATCCCCATACACCATGGAAAACCTCCCTGCTATACTTATTCTTTTGAATATCATGTAACACACTATGAGTAGGGTAATAAAGGATATAATAGGATTGGAATTTTGATTTTTATTAACAATTTAATTCATGGATTCTTGGGAAATAATTAGGATTCAAAAACAATATTGGTTCAAGGATAAAATACTAATAAATAAAATTCCTCATTTATATTAAAGTGACTTTTTTCAATCATAGCTTTGATAAAATGTAAACAAATTTGTAGAAGAAAACATGATAGAGTCTCTTAAGAAATATATTATATAAAGAATAGGAAATATTGGTTTATAAATCTCCTTATAATGAGGATATATGAATGGGAAAATTACCCATAGAAATTCACAAAACAGCCAAACCAATCAATATAAATTTTTAAATTCAAAACATTGTAAATCTAAGAATAATTTCATCTAAAAAAATAAAATCATCAAAAAAATCACGATTTGTCAAATTCATCCCCTCATACTTAACTTTAATCATTAATTTTTCATTTTACACATCTAATTATTTAAATATTGAAATTTCAAACAAGGAATAATGATTTATCTAAGAAATTTATGTCTTATAGATTGATACTAGAGTACAAGAGTTTAAATTATGGAATTAATTTATGTTAAATCTAAGAAAAATATTTTCAAAAAAAATATAGGGAGTTAAAAGATACTAAATATTAAAGAAAAATCTCATTTCAATGAAGTTATAGTCCTAATATTTTCACTACTTGAGGGTAATTATCATAGAACTATAAAATAAAACAACTAATAAAAGTGTACGAACCATGTCATTAAAGATAAAAAAGAACGATGTATTTAGGGCTGCATCCTAATATATTACTAAAAAAATTATTGATAAAATAATTGAAAACTTTTATCCTAGAAAGAAAATAATAGAAGGAAAAGTCTTGGTTTGATCCCTCAAGCAGGACTTGAGTTTTTACTACCTCCACAAGGGTAGTACTAACTACTATTTAAAGTTTTATGGTGGGTGGAGTTTCTTGGATTCGTACAACTACATATTTCTTTTTCCATATTTCACTTATTCTACCTTTTTCTAGAGGAATCCATAAATAGAGTACACCAATTTTACCCCCATGGCTATGAGATACAAATTTTATGGTGGGGGGTAAGATGAAATATGAGTCCTAATCCTTTTTGGTCTCTAATTTTGTAACCTCTACTTCACTCTCTAGTGATTTCTTGAGATATGATCCTCCAATGGAATAGTCAAAGGAAAATTTATAATGTAATTTTATTTGAAAAAATTTAATAATGAAGAAAAATATTCCCATTTAGTGTAGGTATACTCTTTCTTTGTTTCCTTAAAAAACCACTTGTATTTATTTTCGGACTTATTTCAATAGATGCTCAATATGTTATAGTAGATCCACATATTTATCATAAAGTGCATGTTATTCTTATTTGTATTTATCCAATGAAAAATAAGGACTGAACGAATCTAAAAATTCAAAATAATGAGAGGTGATACTCAATTCAGTTTCATTAAAATTATATGAGAATGAGTTCAAGATAATATCTTCTCCCTAAGTCGGTATAACTTCAATATATTATTTAGTGGAAAGTACTTCTTGGAGTTGAATTTTACTTGATAGAGGTAAGTAGTTAGGATTATCCATATTCTCTTCAAATTACACCACATGGGTGTTTTTTTCATCTATATCTAGATATAGGCATAGCGATGCTCATGATTCTTCTTTGTAAGGATTAGGGATATCATATTTCACTTCATATTCATTCCATAATTCATCCATATATTTTTGATCTCCCACAAATATCTTAACAAACAAGTATTCACCATTACTTACCTCTAGTAATGGTTGATAAAGGTGGAATGGATCTTTAGGTACCTTCTACTTAACCTCCTTAGTTTATTCAACTTAAAAGATGAGTTGGGAAATTTATTACACCACTGGTTAATTTTTTGGTTACTCTAGATACCCACAAGTAATTTTTTCCATTTGGATTTTCACTAATTATATCTTTTATTAAATATTTTTAATATGATAATTTATATATTTGTTAACTTCTTATTATTGATGTTTCAACTATGGGTGATTATTCTATATAGAATATGGTCACTATGGAATCATCATGGAAAAATATTATATATATTTTTATAGTAAATTCTATTTATAAAAGGTGAAAAATAAATAGTGAGATAAAGACTACTTGGATCCATAGAAATGGTACCATATTTTGAAATTCCTATCACATGGCATCAAAAAATGTATAATTTATTTCCTAGTGTAGCATAATGGCTGACCAGGGTCATCTCACTTGTGTATCCTAATAGTCGATCAAACTCTATTCCTAATCCAATTATTTTATTTTTGTGTTTTTATTTATTTTATTTAAAATATAAAAAATGGGGATGGATGGGAAATGAAAATATATAACTAATATATATATGGAGATATAAAAATAATGAAATATAGTTAGCAAAGAGAGGTCCTGGTCTTAAGGTTGGTTACTCAAGTTCCTTCATTATTCATTATTTTTATTTAAATTCAATTTGACAATCCATCTCATCATATATGAATTTATACCCACTACTTTGAGTTTGAAATTTAGAATGCCTAAAAAATCTCTCTGATACACCAAATCTCGCCTCTTATAATATCCATGTTAGATAAACACCATGATCGATAATATTATACCTTCTAAAATCCAACTCCATCATATGTTATTTCATCCCTCGAGCACCTTCAACTCCATCGTGTGAAGAGTTTCCCCAAGAGAAGGGGGTAATGATGATTTGGTATAGAATAGGGTTGATTTTTAAATTATTGTCATGGTGTATGATCACCACGCCCATACATTTATCTCTCATCAACCTCAAATGGAATTATAATATTAATAATTAAATCACATGAATTTTGGAACATTGTGATGACCTCGCCCAAGGCCAAGCCTCAAGTTAGTCACTCACCATCACAAGTGTAAGAAATTATAGGGGTGGGAAACAGTGGGGGAGAGAGGGGTAAACATAGAGATGGAGAGATAAATAAATAAATAAATGTATATATATAGATAGATATATAAGAAAGAATTAAAATTAAAAATATGAAAGTGTAATTACAAGGAAAATAAATAAAAAATAAAATAAAAAAAACCTAAACAAAATTAGCCTAATCCTCAATGAAATGGATGATTATATAGAATAACATACTATCTTCTATACCCCTATATATAGGCTAAACACATACCCTAGAGAATTAAAATAGACCAATAAATGGGTCACAGTCTTCCCTAGTCATAATGTGGTCTTCAAGGTTTGGTTCATCATTTATTACATTAAAATATTTTGTTTTTGGGTCTATCCAATGAGTGTCATGATGTGAAACTATATGTCACACTATAAATTTTCAATATCATCCTCTGAGTGTGTTTTTCATGGTATTCATTCACATCATGAACTCTGGTGAAGTTTTCACGTCATGAACTAATCATTCATGACATGAATTGTTATTTTCCAACACTTTTGGTTCTGTTTTTTCTTGTTTCTTCAAATTATAACATTGGAATTGATCCTTCACTTATCTTTTTTCACATTACATCATTTTCATGTTGAATTCATCACCATTTTCTCATTTGTAGTCATTTTTTTATCATACTATATATCAAAAAAATAATAAAAAACTAGTAGGATTAATCAACTAAATTGTATAAACAATGTGTTTTATATTAAAATAATCATGAATAAAATTTTTCTATCACACATGTAGTAGAATGATATAATTAATAACAATGATGGGTTAATACAATATCCAAGAGATTTAAAATCATGTAATATATTTGATTCATTACATACATGTTTATCATCTATTTCTATGAACGAGTGATTGGGATTGGATGCTGATGGATTCAACCCATTTAAGACTTTAAGTATCGGTTATAGCATTTGGCTAGTTATTTTGATCCCTCATAATCTACCTCATTGGATATGTATGCAATAAAAATCCTTTATGGTTTTGATGATTATTCCTAAAAAAAATACCTAGAAATGATATTGATGTATACTTTCATCCACTAATTGAATAATTTCATGATTTATGGATCAATGATGTTGAGACATATGTTGCATACTTTATAAAAATATTCAAAATTCATGTCTCTCTAGTATGTTCCATTAGTGACTTCCTTGGAATTGGGGACTTATCTGGTTGGGACACTTATATGAGTTTTTATTTTCCTATTTTTTACTTTGATTTTGATACCAAATGAACACCTTATAGTAAAAAATGGTGCTTCTGGTGTCATCATATATTTCTTGATGCATGTCATAGATTTTGGTTAAAAAATTCATGATTTGATGTGTCCATTGATCATATACCACCTCTGAAGTTGTTATCAGGTTCTAAAATATTATCACACCTAGTAAAAATTGAAGGCAAATTTAGGAAGGTTCATCATTTGAATGATAGTAGGAACTGAGTTTGAAGTGCATCGTCAATTGAAATTGAAGCACAATAATAGATGAAAAAAGAATATTATTCAATTTGATGTATTGGGAATTTAATTTTTTTTCATTATAATCTTGATGTTATGAATATTTAAAAGAATATTTTTGACAATTTGATCTTTACATTACTTAATGTGCATGGAAAATGGAATGACCATCTCAATACTTGGAAGTACTTATAAACAATGAATATAAATTATGATCTATGGACAGATGATAATGGAAAGTATGATTCAACAATTTTTTCCATGAAAATTATGTAGAAATATATATTCATTTTAATTTTAAAAGGCATGAAAGTATCTGATGGGTATTCAAGTAACATCTGAAGGTGTGTCATATTAAAGCATCATAGGTTACATGTATTGAAAAGACATGATTCACA
Organism: Viscum album; assembly: GCA_963277665.1. NCBI lineage: Eukaryota > Viridiplantae > Streptophyta > Magnoliopsida > Santalales > Viscaceae > Viscum > Viscum album. Next base: position 1,600,227,117 of record OY728128.1, read on the forward strand.
TATTCTATTAGAACAATTACCTCCATTATAATTGAGTACATTATTATATGAAAATGTTAATGTAGTTTTACTCCAATTCTGAACATTCTTCGGTCAGCTATATGAGAAATCTCTATAACCAGCTGATCTTGTGAATCTTCAAGATAGATTTGTACTGACACTTTTGTAAAATGGAGATGATATTTCCTCCATCATTTTTTACTGTCATGATGAATTTAATCATGAATTTAGTTGAGGAAACTAAAATAGGAGGACCTGTACATTATCAATGGATGTATACAATTGAGAGGTACTTTATTTATATGTTTTCATCTTAAGTAAACCATTACTGACACTTCATTAAATATGTATCTATGTTTTATTCATTTTATTTTACAGATAACTTGGTAATTTAAAATCATATGTGAAAAATAAATATCTACCTGAAGGATCTATTTCTGAAGGTTACTCAGTAGAGGAGTGTCTTAAATTTTATTTTAGATACTTTGATGATTTTGAGACATTATTCAATTGATTTGGACACGTTTAAAACATATCGAATCAATCTCAATTACACAAAAAATAAAAAATATTTTCCACTATTGGTAGACGAGTTGGGATGATCTCAAATATTACAATGATAGAAATATAATTATTACAATCACATATGTATGTGATACCAAAGATTGAAATATTAGATTCATTTGTTGAAGAGGTCAAGATACAAACAAAGAGGCGCGTGAGAATTTGAACACGAAATGAGAAAGATATGATAAAGTCTAGTAATAATGATCTTGTAGAATGGTTTTTACCTCATTCAAGTTCATAAATACTGAAATCAACATGGATATTATGTTTATATATATATATTTTAAATCTAATAATGTAAATTAATTTTTTTATATCATGAATACTGATACCTGGGCTGAGTTGTTAGAATATTTGATGTTTGTTGATTGGGGTACTCTAAAGAAGGCTACACAGTTCAATGCTTACAATGTGAATGGATTCCAATTTTATATAGTAGATTCAGAATTGGTTTTAAAAACATAGAATAATGGTATATCTATAGTTTTTGAATTGGGATACTATGGAAGTTTGACTGTTATTATTGAATTAAACCACCACGATCATTTTTTTGTTTTATTCAAATGAAAGTGGGTCAATATTATGAGTGGTATTAAAATAGATTCCTTGAAATTTAATACTATAAACTTATATCTCTTGATGGATGTCAGTGATCGTGATGTACATGATCTTTATATCTTCACATAACCAAATGGAATATTATATTAAATATGTCATGGATAAAGGGTGGAGTGTAGTCATTCACATAAACCAAAGAGACTTGTATAATATGGGTGTGGAAGTGGAAGATATAACCTATGACATTGAATCCAATAAATAGTATGGAATTGACTTATTTTTCTATCATATTATTAAAAATATTAGTCTTGAAAGGGTGGATGAAGTAGAACAAGTAATGTTGGAGCATTATAATGACACTATTGAAGGAAAAAATGATTGTATGTGCACCCATCCATTAAATTATAAACTACCTATTCTATATGTTATTAATTTATAATTTTTTGGGTTTTTTTATCATATTTAAATTAATTTTTATGCATGACTTGTTTAATTTTGAAAAATAAATGTTATATTTGTTTATATGTTCATTCATTCATTAATATACTTATGTATATTATGTTTATCAGTACTGTGAAACTATTATCAATTTTAAATTTATTTTTATACATTAATATTTCTAAATATATGTTTTGAAGTTGTTTTTATTTGTTTAAATGATAGGAATTCCAAAGAAGAAGTGATTCACTGATTGCAATTGTCCTCCAGCTGATGTTCCCCTAACCATGAATATTTCATCAATGTTTCCTGATGATCTCTTAGGATCCCTCCCTATAAAATATAATATTCCCTCTATCTCCCTCTCAATAGTGTCTTGTACGCCCTCCATATTCCTTCCATCAGTATCTCTCACACTTATACCTGATTTAACATGTTCAACATGCGATGACCCTACAATGAGGGAACATGTGGTCACTCCTATTTCTTAATGAGGATATTATAGGGTCACAATTATATGTACAAATTTTAATGTGAATAAAGTTATTTCACTTTTATATACTAATGAATGATTTTTTCATAAAATATGGAAGCAATATTACTACTTATATAAACATTGAATGTTCAGATGTGTGGAATCTGAATTGATTAAAGATATTTTCCCCTGTTATTGTTATGGGGTCTTCATAAATAAAATTGGGGGAATATTTGGCTAGATTCTAGGCTAGTTAGCAACTGATCTGGTTACCCTTCCCATTATATATTCTTATGGGAGTCATATTAGTCAATCTTGGAATAATTTGGTATTATATTCATAAATAAAGGTAATTTTAATGAATTATGCCTTAATTTAATATCATTATTTAATTAAATTCTAATATTTTAAAAATTAATGCCTTTGGATAGATGTTCTTATGCTTTACCATCATTGATCTTATATCATGAAAGTGTTCGTTAAAAAATTTGGATAGTAAATGGAAATATTTTAAATGGATATTGTGGAATGAATTCAATAATATATCATTGAACACCTAAAAAATGTATGATAAGGTTCCCAGAGGGGTACCTCAAGAGTAATGGAAAGTGTTTTTTGATAGTCATCACCATGAGAATCACATGGTATTGAAGAATATATTATTATATTAATCTCATTTTACATACATACATGCATATGATAATGATATTATATTGTGTACATTACTATTAAATTAAATTTTATTTATTTTAGGATGTTTTAAGCAAAAATATATCAAGATGTATGAAAAAAACCATCCACCACACTGTCGGTTCATATATGTTTTCAAGAAAAAGACCCACTATGGTAATATTTTCACTTGTTAAAATATTTATATGATAATATTATCCATTGAATATATTAAAATATTTATTTATCCCTATTTAATGTTGATGAATGATTTAAGGCACCAAGTCTCTTGAACAGAACTTTGGTGGGATGTTCGTACAAAACCTGATGGGAGCTATGTGAATGATGCTACCAAAGAAGTTAGGGTTTGAATTCATTTTTCATTATAATGGTTCAAAAATCATATTAAATACTTTAATAACTTATGAAACCAAATATATCAATTAAAATTTTCATTTAAGATCATAAAAATATAGTTAATCAAAATTAAGTGCTATGTTTTATAAAAAACTCCATTTGTTAAAAATTTAGGTATCAATGCTCAACATAAACTTAGTTTGATAAATAATGTTGTCAGTAATATATTCCCTATCTCTTAGGATCATGATTTATTTTAATTTACCACTTTTTAAATATGTATTACTTTAAATTTGATTGATATTTGATTTATTCTTAAAAATAAAAGAACTATAGGATAAAAATACCATGCAGACCTTATTCATCTCCCAATATGATCCAATTGGACAGGTGCTTCAGAAAGATCATCCTGGTCACATACATCATATGGGTTCTAAACCATTACCATTTTAGGTATTTGTTAGATCACCAGGGATCACAATGACATCTACTCTAGGTTATAGTTACTCCCTACCACTAGTTACTCAGAGGAAATTTCTTATTATTCAAAAAATAATTCAATAATGTGGGGAAAAATTCCAATAACATGGGACTCATATACAACTACATGATTTAAATTTCATTATTCTATAGAAATAATTGGTTGAATTATATCAGAAGATGATTGAAAATTTCCCTGGTGACATTGCATGGATGGATAGTTCGAGTTAATAGGTATTTTTTTTATAATCATGTAGTACATAAAATTTTATTGGTTTTAATTTAAAATTTAAATATACTTCACTATTTAATTTTCTATCAAATTTTCATATAGGATCTGGGAGAAGGAAGTAGAGATAGAGGTGGAAATGGAGATGATCTTAGTTCATTGAGTAGCGATGGAGCTTGAATTTGGATTCTATGGTGATGTTGTATAACTAAACTCATTATATGTAACTTATTTTATTTAATTATAAATATATTTTTGTTACCTAAAATATATGTTTTTTTCAATATTTATGTGTTTATTGTTATATATTTATATTTCAATTTCTGTTTATGTTTTTGTTTCTTTATCTGTTTGGTTTTTTTGGGGGGTAATATCTTTTGTGTTTTTTTATTTTTTTAAACACACACATATATAGAATTGGTTTAAGCCACCACTTTATATGGTAGAGTATATTTCATGGAATTTTAAACCATCGCTACATTTTAAAAATATTTCTTAGCCTAAAATTAATGCTAAAAAATTTAATAATTTCCACTAAAATACGTTTTTCAATGGTTACCAAAAAACTACCACTAAATGGGAAAAAATGATATGAGATGATTTTTGACACCAAATTTAGTACTGGTTTATGGAAACTATTGATAAACCATTTAGAGGTGGTATAAACCACTTCCAAATAAAAAAATTCCACTAGTGTCATGATTTGTTGTAGTGGTGATTTAGAGGAAACATTTGGGATGAGAGCTTCCTCTAACCCTAGGCCATTTTTTTGTTGGTCCTAGTGGAAAAATCAGGAGGGGTGTTGAATTGAGTTTCCAAATAAATTTTTGTTATTTTTTTTTAAAATTAAATACCCTAATTTGATAAAAATTACCAATTAACCAAAACAATATAGTTATATAATTTGATCTTTAGAAACTCGTCTCAAAACCTTTCAAAACTCAGTTAAAATACATTTAAAAATAATTTAACTTTTGAAACTAATTTATTAATATCAAACACTATATATAAAACAATTATTTAAGTTAACTATTAGAGTAATTTTTTTAATAATTTTTAAAATATAAACTTTTTTGGTTTAAAACAAATAAAACAAAACAAATAAATTATCACGAATAAGGCACAAAGGAATTTAAATAATGGGTTCATTCTCAATTTAAGACTTAATCCCCTCCACCTGGCAATCACCCACTCACAATTATTTTATTATACAATAAACTAATCCAACAACTAAATTGGGTTTTTAAAAATAATAGTTTCACAAGACTGTCTTGGTGATTTTCATGGACAATGTCATTGATTATGTGTGAGTGTTGATTAGATTAGAATTCATACTTCCCAAAATTTACCCAACTACTAATGCATAGTAAAGTGGCCGTCTGGGGTCAAATACATAGGGAAAACTTGAAGGAAATAAACCTAGTGGTAAGAACCTTTTAGTAAGAGTCCTCGTGATCTCTCTCAGGTTTTTTTAATAACTATGCATCTTGGGTTTTAAATAAAATGAAAGTAAGGGTTCATAGTAAATTTTAGGGCATAGAAAAAAAATAATTATAAATATAACTTGGGATATACCTATGTATTAGGCTGAAAAGAAGTTAAAAGGTCACTAATTGGTCTTAGTCCAACCGATTGGATCTACCTAATTTGGAAACTAATCCTTGTTCCAAATATAACTAAAATATTAAGTGCAATAATATAATATTATAGGAAGAAATAATCACAAACTATTTCTTCTAGCCTATTGAAGTTAAAGTAGGTTAAGGATCCTTTATTTTTCACCTTTGATGGTTAGGGTAGTTAAAAAACAATGATATTAATTTTTTTACTTAATTACCATCCATAGGGTTACCAAGTTTTGATTCAAATATTCATTACATTTAAATCCACCCTTACTCTCAACCACTAACCCTAAGATGATTATCCACCCATGACGGGATTAAATAAAAGTAGGGAAATATAAGGCATGATTGACATGATAAATAAAAAAAATAATAATAAATCAACAATTTAAATCATATGAAAGAAATAAAATACAAACTTGAATGAAGAAAAAATGAATAAAGTAATGAAATTTGAAGTTTGAATATAAAAATACACTGGATTCAAGAGTTTGACAGCAACGTGCAAAGAACATGTCTTGGAATCAAAAGAAACAAAAAATAAACGAATAAAACAATAAAACAAAGTAATAGAAACAAACTAGAAAGAAAAATGGAATGAAACAAAAAAGAAAAAATGAAATAGTATTGGGTGTCCAAGGTATCATTGTGTGTTGGAGTCACTGTATATATATAGACTGCAAAAGTTTCATGATTTGTAAATGGTTCACATTGTGTATGTGATTTAAATGGAATTTATATCAAGGATTTCACAGTGTTTAATTTCACTTCAATACATGTACTCTAGATCCATAATAATATTTAAATATCTTAAATATTTGGATTTCATGACTTGTATATTTAGTGGAAATTAGGCTTTGAACTTTTCATGTTGTGTATTAATCTCACAACATGTATCTAATTAGATTTGAAATTAGAGTCTTTCATGATGTGTAATCTAGATTCACATCATGTATTCAGTTCATGACTTGTATTTTGGATTCACAGGTTGGCCTTTAGCTAGAAGGTGGTCTGTTCATGGAGTAAAAATCATGTACTTTTGATTCATGACATGTAATTTTGATTTTTATGAATTTTCAGCAAGTTATCCTTTGATTATTGAATTATTATTTCCTATGAAAACAAACCAAAACCCAATGTATTATATAATAAAACATAATTAAACCTTAAATAAATATATCCAACAAATTTATACAAATTAATGTTATCAAATTCCCCCACTCTTGAACCATTTCTTTTCCTCAAGAAAAAATCATCTCAAGAGGGATTCCAAATAAATAATTTTTAAATAGGAAGCATTCATTAAAATAAGGAAAATAAAACTAAGTACAAGAAAAAAAAACAAGTTATCCAAAATCAATACAATAGATAAAATCAATCACACTTCATATTTAAATTCTTTATTCATGTTCTTTCTTCCTTTAATTATAATTTCATAACTATTCCCCAGAAGCTATGACCATTTTTTAATTTACCTCATAATAAATTTTCTCTTATTACTCAAGGTAAAATAAAACTATAGTTAATATCATACCTTGAATATTTGTTCTGAACCATAGGATTTCATTGGTTCTTTTATATACACTTCATAAAAATAAATGAAAAATTAATCATGAGGGCTTAAACAATAAGGTTCAAATGACTCTGAGACTGAGGGTAGGTGGGTAGATGATACAAATAAAGCTAAAAAAGAGGGTAATCTCTATAATATAATTCAACATAACCATGAAAAATTCAATGAAGTAAATTCACTTAGACAAAAATGATGTCTCTATGCTCCAAAAAACTCAAATTGGGTTCATGAATATGTTAAGAAAGCATAAATAATGTTCCCTACTCCATTATCTATTTCATTTTATTTATTTTTTGAAAATCACGTCTAGGGTAGATCTCACATCCATTACCTTACCACATAAGATCCAACAAAAGATTCATCAGTATAGTAATGGTGATTTTTGAAATTCCTAATACATAACCTAATTTTTTTAACATTTTTATTTAAGAATATGGTATTCATAGAAAATGAATAAGGTAATCACGAACCATGTCATATAAACCTGGTGAAAATTCCACCATACATACCCTCAGTATCAAAATCCTATGCATTGTAGAGATGACAAATCCACCACACTTATTCAAAAGAAAATAGTGAAAAGTTCCAAGACTAGGGTAGGAAGGGATAATGGGTTTGAAATGGATACATACTAACAAGGTTATTCATGGATACTATGGGATAAAGAAGGATACATGTATAGGTGGGTATCAAGAAAAATGGATAAAAAATATTGCCTCAATCATTTTAATAATGTATTTATTCAATCATAGCTTCAATAAGATTCCAATAAAAATTATGATAAGCTTACATGCCCCAATCATCTCCCTATAAATATTCATAGAAAATAATATGAAAATGTAGTTATATAATTATCTCGAGAATGGGAGTATAAAATAACTCGAAATCAATCAGGGAATAATATCCAATAATAAGTTAATTAAAATCAATTGTAAGAATATATAATTATAAATAAATTATTCAACTCAAAAATCATGCTAAAATTATAAACAAGAATAAAAACAGATTTCAATAATCTCCAACCAAAATTTGTCTTTTATTTAAATGGGTGAAATGATATTTCAAGTTAAAATATTATTTTAATGAAAAATTATTTATATACTAATAGAAAAAGAAAAAATCCAAGTGTTCAAACAATAACTCTCAATAAAGACCACCCCACACTTAAAATGATACACTGTCCAAAATTTTCTAGAAATTGATATGGGAGAGATATCAATTTAAGTATAGAAAAAATAATATATAAATTAAGAATTTTAAAATCAGGGATTGATAACTCCCTGTAATGAAAGTCTTGCCATGGAGAAAATCATTGGATCGTGATTAGAAAATTGTGAAACCTGAAAATATTTTTATAAAAAAATACCTTCAATTGATAAACCATTATCACATAGGGGTTAACCAGTATGGAATAATAATAATGGGAGGTGAATCAAGTAAATAGTAGGAGAAAATAGCTCAGATAAATTAAAGAAGTGGCTAAAAAAATACTTTGGATGATCGATGAATATAAAATTATAAAAAGGAAGAGAAAAGGTCCTAAGAACACAATGAAAATATACGGAATAAAAAATAATATGGGATTCCTCTAATAAAGTTCTAATAGTGATGTCTTTAGCTAGAAAAATAGACAAAATATCAGTTGGTTCCATCCATCAGCTCAGATGTCCTCTACCTCCTATAGAAACTAGTGATAATATCATTGAGCTCATGAGGGTGCTTGGTGGGATTAACCACCTTATAAATAGGTCACCCAAAGTTCTCATGTGGAAGTAGTAAATTACATTCAAATTGTGGAGGAGTATCCAAACTAGTATGGATATAGAATTGGAGCTCCTCAATTTATCTCTTTTTGTCAGCCACATGATGATAAATATCATATTGGAGGTGAGAGGGTGGCCCAATAGACTCGTCAATGACTATAGATATAGAAATGATACATTAAGGAACATGTGATACAACGTTAATACCAAAATAGACACCTAGAATAGCATATAATAGGGGAGGGGTACATGGAAAAGGCTAAATAGTATAGGTAGTGCCACCACTATTCACATCAGTAGTCCCCTCCCAAACAGTGGGGGTCTCAATCAACTCTGCCATATCTTTCTCATATATAGAGGCAGGGCCCAAGTCATCAACTGCCATAGGAGGTACCATAATACTTGTAGCAGGCTCAGTCATGATAGGTGTAAAGGAGGTGTCGAGTAGCTGGATCTATTAGAGGCAAATCAGAAGTAGATGGAAGGGTGAGGACCTTTCCCCATTGTGTATAATTCTCTATGAAGTCATAATGGGTAGTAGGGTTTTTGAGCTTAGAAGGGAGGTCGAAGGGGATGGTTTATGGGGAACGAATGGAGGTAGAAGAGGGGTCTATGGAGGGTGGTGGGTGGTAAAATACAGGGCTGGTGGTGGGGTGGGGGTAGTGAAATGGGATGTCTTGGTGAATGGAATACAGAGGTGGTGTAAAATATATATTTGGATATACATAAGGTACTATAGAATAGTCCATATGTTTTATGGAAATAGTAGTGTAGGTGTAGATGAAGTAGGGAGTGGTGGAAGAACTTAATCAATGGAGGAAGGTGGGGTTGAGGTGGAATTAGGGGTCTCAAGGGCCGGATCAGTTGGGGTAGAGAGATCATGAGTGTGAGAAGGGGTTAGGGAAGGATGAGATGGAGCCTCATCAGTATCCTCTAATAAATCTAATTCCTACTGGTAGCCCCCCTTGACCTTCCTCAAGATCCCCATATTATGAATCCTAAGAAGGTCAATCAAATTTATCTTCCCTAGAGAGTAAATAGTCTAAGATACATTGAATATATTGATATGATGGGTGAGGTGGGTGGAGAAGCTTCCTATAATAAGAGTACCACAATCCCGCCACACCTGAGTCTCATAGTATAAGGAAAACTGTCTGGCCCTATTGATGGAGGGGAAAACCATGGAAGTGACCAATATGATGACCTCGATTTGGATGATTCTATCATGTTCATATCCTCCAGACAACCATTCATAGGCTAGGTCCTAGTGGAGAATACAGAGAGAAGCACCCCGTAGCTGGGTTCTCTTCACCATGTGGAGGTCATGAATGCTATGTGGGTCCTAAACGATCAATTCCTAGCTCCTAGACACATTTTTCTTGGACGGTTCCATTCGTATGAAATATTATCTAGGGGAAGTGATGAAATCATTGGTTTAGATATAGATTTTGATAGAAAAATATACCAAGTTCATCTCCCACGGCCTTCTACCTAGTTGAAAGGCGACATGCACCACATCGAGCTCCAATGTGGACAAGAACTCTAGGAATAGATTATGAAATGTCTCCTCACACACCTTAATAATTATATATAGGTGAATCCAACCTAGAAGATCATGAACCTCCTCTTCCACATGAATATTTTCAAGAACTAAAAGGTATAACATCTTGTTGGACCTCATCGACTTGGCCTGAAGATAAACCAACCAAATATGATGCTCAGGGGTTAGAAAATGAATGTATTGGTGTAGGTATGGGAGTAGTTTGGAACCTTAGGACTAGATGGTTGAGTAATGTAACTCCTCATAAGCTAAGGGGGTGGAAGAAACTAAGGTAGAGGATTAGGTGGATGGATCAGCAGGTGACAACAGTTGTACAATGGCCGAACACTTGGGAGAAGGTGAAGGGTTGTTACCTTGGGACGAACATTTGATAGTCTTGGTTCGGGCCATTGAGGATGGAGCCAATGAGTAAGAAATATCAAGGATGGAGTAGGATGGTTTACTAGGGAAGAAGAAGTAGAAGAGGAGTGGTGGTTGGTCGATAGTGATGAGGAACCCCCGACTGAGGGGGGGGGGACTTAGGGTTCATGGAATTTTCAAGCCTCCCCTTAATTTTCACATCTCGTAAATAACACACGATGTAAAAAATATGTTTTTTATTTATTATTAATTTTATGATCCCTAATACTTCCATGCTGTGTATTTATTTTATATGATGTGAATTTGATTTTATTTTTTTGGTATTTAAAATTTAAAATTTTAAAAAATTTGAAAGTACACCAATAAAAAGTTCTCCTACATTATTAAACATTCATAAAATCTAATATAACCTATCTTGGGTTTAATCCCCATCAAAGATTCATTTATTGTTGATATCTAGACATGATTCCATTCCCATTAATTTAAAAATAAGGACACACCCCTTGTGGAATGGTTATTGATAACAAAGGGTATAAATGGTGGAATGATACCCCTTAACAGAGGTGGAGTGTAATCCATATACATGTGATATATGTATCCATTTTCATTATGAGGTAGTATATTTATGCCATCCTTACTGGTCATATGATTATCTTTCTCATTATCAAGAAAGATGGATTTCCAATCGAATGACTTTCCACTTTACTTAGTGACTTTTACTAAATAAAAAAAACACGTTCTTCACTAACTCTAAAAATCAACCTTCCTTGGTTTACATGAATTCAAACCTTCCTAGTGGTAATATATGATCTCTATAGGATTATGGGAACATCACCTTCTTCCTCCATATTTAGGAAAAGTAAATCAATGGGAAAGTTTAATTTTATAACCTTTACTAAGATGTCCTCGAGCAGTCCTTAAGGGTGCTTGAATGAGCAGTCAGTAAGTTGGAGCATTTCTCTTATTGGTTTTAATTCTCTGAGCCCCATATTTTTTAAGACACTCATAGGAATGATATTGATACTTGCACCAATATCACACAAGGATCTTTCAAAATTAAATGTTCTTATAGAGTAAGTAATTGAAAAAATTATAGTGTATCACATTTTGGGCTGGATCTTCCACTAAAAAATTGCGGATCATTCTTCATTTAATGAGATTAATCCCAAGTCTTAAATTTTATTTTTTTTGGAAATTAAGACTTTTAAGAATATTTCATAAGTTATAATTTTAGAAATTCTTTTTCTAGAAATGGAATGTTGATGTGCAATAGTTTAAACATCTCTAGATTTTTTTTGTATTATACCTCTATTTTGGATCATCTCATTCTTTATGGAAATGGGAGAGGGGATTTGTAAGGTAGAAATTACACATAGACATCATCCTTTTCAGGTTACTATTGAATTGGATATTTTTTAATTTGTTCTGATTATAGATTCCCCCTAACCATCTCTTGCTATTTCTTAGCTAGGATCTAAGTATCACTGATAGGGGGAGGGGGCGAATCAACGATATATTTTATTTTAAGTTTCATTTATTTTGAAACAACCTTCGAATCCTATTAAAGAATTATTAATTTTATGAAAACAAAACAATCACACATTCATAGGAACACAAGTATTTATAAGGTTCACTACTCAAAAAGATTATCTACATCCTTGGTGTGGCTTGGAAATTATACAATACCACAAAATCCACTAGAAACAAAATCCTTTTTATGTGCATACAACAAGTAGGATATACCCTTAAAATTTTATAGAACTATGTTCAATACAATAGTGTATGTGTTTCAAGTAGCATGAAATGTTGTAATAAAATATTTCATAACAAGTTTAGAAAATTTCACCAATTACTTAAAAACATGTTACCGTGATGCCTTGTCAACTTTTAAAAATATGATCTTCAAAGAAATTATTCACATTCCTACCTATCCGTAGATAAGAACTTATTTGGACTTCATAATGATACTTAGTCTGATAATCCAGTATAATTCCCCATTCTAATTGCTCAGTCTAGAAATATTAGACTGCCAGGATACCACTGAAACAATTCTGTACTACTTATGCCTCAGTCTAGAATTCTCAGTCTGATTTACCAGTCTAAAAATTCAGTCTATTCTAAGAAACTTTGAATACGATCTTCTTTCTTTTTCTTCTTTCTATAAAACCTCATTAGGAAAGATATATCCAAAAACTCCTTTTACTTATTCTTATATCTAGAAAACCTCCTTAGGAAATCTATTTTTTCATAAACTCCTTCTCACTAAAACTTCATAACTACTCTGTCTTCCCCCGTACATGAATAATGTTATGATCAATCATAATGTACCATGTACTTTCTTCCTTTTATAGGTGTGCCAAAAATAGTTTATTCAGGAATCTGTAATGTTTTCCTACTTAACCAAATTTCCCGAAACATCAAATTCACCTTCATTTCAGATACATATTTCACTTCTTCAATGCTTCTATACTCTGCTTAATTATTATCAAACCTTCTTTAATCTTCTCACAAATTCAGATTGCTTAAAAATTTCTAACCATTCTTCTATATGATTCTAATTTTCATTCAAATTTATTCACTACAATGAAGAAAAATGGTCACTCTGACTTTCTTGACCCACTTTCTAATACATCATAACTGGAGAATTTTTATTACGATTACCACTTGTAATCTTACAACATCGAAACCATTCTTCCATAAACACTATTTATACTTCTTTAGACTTTAGTTTCCTTTATTTTTCTATAAACATAGTCTCAAATTCTGAAGATATCAACACTTCTCGGTATCACTTTAACCACATATAAAAAACCCCTTTGACTAACACTTCTGCAACCACTTCAAGATATTTCTCCTTTTTATTATTTTCCTTAGACTGATGATCCCACATCCAATGAAGTCCAACATATGATGACTTTTATCAGTGTCATCTTATACATGATGGATCAATATATTATTTATTAATATAGATCTATGTCTCCTATAGTACGATGGATGTTGATCCATTTGATAAAGACCCTCAACACTTATTCTTTCTCTCTTAAACCACTTGAGAAACATATTAGATTTATTATTTCAATCTTGACCCAACTGAAACAAAACAATTCAACCTGATGAAAATGGTTGACTACATTGTTGATATATCTCTGATCCTATTTTACATCGGTCTAAACAACTTAAACTTTTTCATTGATCTCAAAAAACATTTCTACCTATGATTCCCATTTTCCACCTTCACTATGTCTGATGATAGGTGTTCGAATTATTTCGATGATCGGTGGCATACTACGCTTGATGGACCAGTGTCAGCAGTAACTTCTTTCATTACTAACATCTTTCTCTTAAGATTTGTATATTTTCAATTATTGGTATACCTAAACCATCATCTTCATATTTTTACATTTTGAACAAACTTTATAGTGTTCAAAAAATTCGGCAAGTGGTGATCTCACACCGATGAATTGAGACTAGAAATGTATGGCTTCAAAAACATTCTTTGTCTACAAACTTATGCTTGTAATCATGAATTCCTCATGACTTTGAGAATTTTTAGGATTAGAATAACATCATATAACTTACAATTGAATGTATTATAACTTCCCATCCTTCTAGTGTATTAATTATTTCTAATAAAACCTCAAACTTATTAGCAACACTTGTTCTCCACCTTTCCGTCCTAAGGATTTCATCACATGTTTCTCAAACAACTTATAATTTATGAGAACTATCAGATCAGAAAAGCATCATTATATTTCCATCAGAGTGATTCAAACTTTGATATACTTCCTCATTATGATTAAAAATTTCATTTCTAACCCAAGGTGGGTATGATAATTATTTTCTTCCATAAAACTTATTCCCAATATGATGGGATTTCTTATGATTTTTGGGTCCAATATTCTAATTAAAAATAATCCATTTACTTTCTCATTACTAATGTCAAGATCCAATGACGTTATGTTAATGGACTGGATCTGATGAGTTATTTTGATGTTCTAGTTCTGCTTGAAAACTATGAAAACATCCTTCCATCATCTAAATTTCCATCAAATTGTCACAAAGTCGAATAAATTTACTCTTATTCAACAACATATTCCTCATAATGATATACTGAGAAAAAATACAACCAAAACACAACTAGTTCATAAAAATATCCCCCTTTTTGTTTTTTTTCAATACCCATTTCAAAACAATACCACTTTTTATTTACTTAATTCTTCATATATCCTCCCCATTTTTTCCTTGTTCCCCCTTTTAATTATCTCTCTCTCTTTTCCCGATTTATCTCCCCCTTATTGATAAGAAAATTCATTATTCCCATTATGAAATGTTCCCCCCCCCCTTATTGAAAAATGATCTCATTTCCAAGGGTTGAAACTTTTCATCTCGAAATATTGAAACTATTCTTTAAAATAAGATAAGTATCACATGAGTTTCTTAACAAAGAACCTTTAACCAAACAAATCTAAGTCTACTTGGGTGAACCTAGTGTAAAAAATAAGAGTGAATAATCAAGGTTATCAATGTTTTCCATAACACAACTTTCATGTAATACATTTTCCTGATCCTTTCATCACTCTCATATATAGGAAAATCTAATAATATTTGTTTAAGGTCAAAGTAACCCACACCTATATCAAGAAACACTTTAGAAACATTCAAGTGAAAAACAAGACTTCCCCAAAAACGTATTTTTCATAAAATCATTACTTTATTTTGCAGGAAAAGTAAGAGACTCATCAACATCAGATTATTTATTTTAACTCCTTAAATTCACTAAAATTTTGTGCAAGTATACAAAGATTTTAGATTAAGGAGGAACCTAATTTTTTTCTTAGAAGAAACAATTGGACTAAGAGTCCTCTCTTAGCCTTGAATTTTTCTTCTTTTTATTGTATTTTTCATTAGATGTGTTTTCTTTCTTATTAGGTTTTGTAAAAAGTTTATTATCATATATAGAATATTACGATGAGGATTTAAAATTCTCTTCAACTTTAGGAACATATTAGTTACAATTATTTTGTAGCATCTTCTTCATGTCTTCCTCTTGGGCCATCAATATAGTTAAAAAACTTTTAGTAACATTCCCATATTGCTCACATATCTTTTATATTTTCTAATTTTAAAAATCAGAATCTATTGATACCTTTTTATCAAATTCATTCACATATTCAAAATTATTTTTCATCCACTTTTATTATACTAATTTTTTTATTCTTCTAACTTTTTAGCCATGAAAACGTTTTCTATCTTGATAACTAAGAATTATTTCTTTAGGACATAGAATGTTTATTTTTCTTAACCTTCAAAACACTGTTCTTAACTTTCTTCATTTGAGAGGATTAAATCCACCTAAAACTTTTCCCTCTTCAATTCATGGAATAGTTGTAATGATGTTGATTAAACCAAAACATATTTTCCATATGAAAAAATCCACAAAAATACTAATAGTAACCATATTAGGAATACTTTCCTATATAACATTGAGGTACCTTCTCATGGTGTACACACTTGGTAATATCTAGTTCATGATATTATGATAATGAAGCCTACCAGTAGGAAATAAATATTTAGATGTATCATTTGATGTTCCTATCCACAAACATGTGTATTGATCCTTAGACTTTAATATTATTATTAATGATTGATATACGTCATATACTTTTATTTATTGATGAAAACCACAATTACATATGTTCTCAATAAGGTAGGATATTTTGGGTGCATCATGAGTAGTATTTCATTAATGGATAATGAAAGAAAGGATCTTTCCATTATGTTATTTAATGGAAGTTGATATCCTAAGCCCTTTGATGCAAATCATATATCCTAACTAAATCCCTGGCCATGGTGTTCTATAGGCAAGTTTGATTTGAAAAAAGTAAAATAATGAGACATCAAGCACATAGATTGATGGAATTAGCATGCAACCTTATTTATTAGAGATATCATTATAAATGAATTATATTACATAGTAATAATTTGTATGAGGTATTATGTAATTGTGTCATTAACATATTTCTATATGGGCACCTTTCCGTGTTGCTAGACGCTAACCTTGTACTTTAGGCTGCTTCACCTAATGCCACTGTGAAAGAGGTATATAGGGTCACACACTAAGTATATTTAGAATCATAGTTAAATAACATATTGTTATTTATTATTTAAAAAGTTGAATAAATATTATTCCCACACATGGTTTATTAATTATTCATGTTTTCTTGATTGCATATATTCTATCACTATTCATTAAAGAGAATATCATGTGAATAAAATATTTAATAAATACTCATTTTTTATTTAGGAGATGCAATATTTATTTATTTATTGGTGAATAATGCAGTGATATCTATTTATTAATTATATATTCATTATTCAAGGCTTGATAAATATTGTGGAGGATTGGAAGACCAAGTTTAATGGCCCGATGAGAAATAATATATATATATATATATAAATATTGAATATTATTTTAATAAATAATATTTAATTTTAATTTGTGAGTTTATAACATGTAAATAAATAATAGTAATAATATTATTATAGACGTGGGATTACACACAGATTAAATAAATAATAAAGGGAACTTGTGAAATCATTTATTCTAACCCTAGTGGTATATAAACCCAAATATATTATTTTATTAATAGAGCCAATTCATTTTGTGTTGTGTATAATGAGATCTAGAGAGAATCATCTCAAGCCCTACAAAGCTCCCTCTCCTAGAACAATCCCATGAATGGAGAGTGTTTTTCCTCCACCTTACACTCTTGAGTTTAGAGAGATCAAGGAGAACCCTTTGAAAGTGAACCTTAGGTAGGTTAAAGGTGAATGACATAAGCGATAGGATCTACCATTCTAGCACCCATAGCTTCATGGAACATGTGTGCATCAATTCTAAAGGGAATATATTCTTGATTCCTATAACATAATAATAGTACAATGTAGATCCATTTCTTGATCCATCAACTAAGAAGGAATTTCTCACAAGGTAATTATTTAATTTCTTAAATTAATTATTCATAATATGTGATGATATCATGCTTTGGTTATAGAATTTATCCATTTTCTATATTCTTTGATTCAATTCTATTGATCATGATGTTCATCTTCATGTAAATCTTGGATTAATCATCGACCATGGCAACAATCATAGTTGGGAATGACCCATCCGATGCTTCTATTATGCTTGGAACCTACAAGTGGTATCAGAGTGAATCGCATAATTATTTATAATTATTTAAATATCATTGATTTATTTATTCATTTTTCATTGGTTTTTAATTCTAGTTTAAATATTATTTAATCCAAATTGTGAGATATATTTTCTTTTTCTTTATTTCTTTTAAATATAGTCAAATTGAATAATTTTATGAATGAAATAAATTTTATGATCTTATCTAAAGGTGACAAGGATCCTAGCCAAATAACACAAGAGTACGTGCCATGTAATTGGGTGGTACACACCTTATACTAGTTTTTAATAAACAAAGAATTAATTAGGAATTAATTCAGGTCATGTGCATTTATTACATGAGGTGAATTTTATTATACACTGCATGGTGATTGGCCCAGCGTGTCACATGGTCAACTAGAGTACATGCCGTGTAACTTTAGTACATGATGTGTAGTACCTTAGTCACAGGTAGGCCATGTATTCTACTAAACAACCTATATGACTGGTGGTCCAGTAACTCGAAGACCATAGGACATGTAGTTCATGTACATGCTATGTAATCCAACATTTTCTATGACATATTTACATGAAAAATCTCTAGGCGTGTGCCACAGATAGATGGTGAGAAAAATACATTCCATGTAGATCCAATGTACATGCCATGCACTTTTACAAAAATTACATAGAATTGAAAATTAATCTAATATACTGTAAAAAATTTATCAATATGTGTTCAATGAGGTCATTAAATTGATAGTACATGCCATGTGATGGGTTATATATATATATATAAAGGTCTAATTAATTTCTTCGTAATGTTCATATCTACATATCATGTATAATTCATATTATAGTTATTAGTCTATGGGTATTGATTCATTGAATGCTAAATAAATATCATGTGTTCCATGTGGTCATTAAGTTGATAGTACATGCTGTGAAATTACATGATAAATTGGTCATTCCATATGTCAAAAGAGTAAAAAATATATGATTATAATACACATTGGGTAGAATGGATGGGTACTCACTATTTTTCCTCCAAGGTATATTTTTTATTATACACAGTTAATTTTTAATCATTTTTTTTAAAATTATAATGGATCAGAATATTAAGTAAATTCAGATGATAATTAAGATAAAACAATTGATTAATTAAAGAAGACAATTAATCGATTTGAGCACAATTTATTTTAAATAAGATTGATTATAATTGAATGATAATTTTAATGTATAATTCATTTCATACATGTAGATGATCAATAACATAGAGCAAACCTTTTTATGTGATTGTTTTCATTTAATTTATTATTAAATTAAATTTGTTTTCTACGTCTCATCTCTCCTCTCATTATTTAAGATCCTACGTTCACATGATTTCATTTATGTAAACCCCCTAACCAATCCTTCAGTCCCCTCACCTGTGTGTGAGTAAAAGAATATGTAATGGATGGAGATCACAAGCTAGTAGAGGAATTTCAAGTTTAGAATTGAGGAGAAACCGATCAAAGAGAGATACATAGGTGGACAAGTGAAAAAATACAACATGAACCATTAATGGTTCTATGTGTTTTCCCTTAGGCCGATAGTTAGTTTATCATCCTCTAGATAAACTAACCATTAGTAAAACTTTCATGACCATAACAATTTATTATTTTATTTTTTTCAAGTTTCATGGTTATTTTATTATATATGTATTGTCACAATCACATGAATTAATGAATTAACAAATACATGATATAGAACTAAAATAAATTGGATTATGTGTAAATATTATCTAAGACATGGTTAATCACTTAAGTAAATCAAATTAATATTTGAAATACTATAATATAGATATTTATTGGAAATTTTTTCATAAATATAAAATTCATCAATTATATATATTAAGTTGGTATTTCCTTCCCCAACTTCAGTTAAAATTTAACCTTAGTTTAAAGTTCTTGACCATACAATGTTTGGGTGATTTCAATTATCATGGAATTCTAACTTGATTTTTTTGGGTTAATTTATCTTAGTTCACATCGAGGGTTGATTGATAAAGTAGGACTTAGTGTAACTAAGAGTAAAAGGTTGGGGAAATCCAATTTAAGAATTTGAGGATTGGGGAGTCTACTCAATAGATCATGGAACCATGAATTAATGAAGTTGTAATTTGAAAATCCTACCCAAAACCCTTCAAATTTCTTGATCGACCAAATTTAGGGTGATGATGGGGGGAATATGGTTCCTTGAAATTAGAATGTACAAGTAATAGGATATTGAAAATCCAATTGTGACGGATATTGGGTTTCAATAAAATATTGGGAGATTAATAAATATAATATTTATTTATTTATCTAAATTTTATCAGATAAAGAACTAAAACTCTACCCATCTTATTTATAAAAATAACAATAAAATGGATTCAAACATATCACTGTAATATGTACTTGATATGGATAACCTTATCACTGGAACACATTTCCAAGAATTGACAAATAATATACTCATTATCATATGCCATGGATGAATATCGTATATGCTAGAAGAACCTATTTATGATGCATCTGATAATGAGGTTAGTGAGAAAGAGTTATCTCTATATGAGAATAATTTGAACGATTCCATTGATGTTCAGTGTTTCATGCTATCACCCATGACCAATGATATTCTGAAGAAACATGAGGACATGGATGTGTATATCATGATTTATCACCTTTGAAATATCTATCAAGAGAAGGCGAGACATGAGAGATATGATAACCCCAATGATTTGTTTACAACTAATAATGGAGATTCGATGCTATCTAGGCCTCATGTAGTCAATATTATTGGCTAAATTGAATGATTAGACATATTAAGGATTATATTCCTAAATTAGTTTCACATAGATATCAAGATTTCCTCACCTCCTAAGTCCTTCTCCATTTTTATTATTAATTATAATATGATCAATAATGAGAATAGGGTTTCATAACTCCTTACTCAAATTTTAAAAGTAGATAAGGACATGGGGCATTACAAAACCATATTCCTTATGGTGAATAAGAAAGGGAAGAACAAGGTGAAAGGGGATAAGTATCATAACAAGTCTAAATATCTTGAGCACCATCCTTCCAAGAATAGGAATATCCATAGGCAGGGTATGGAAAATGAGGCATTATGTTTTTCATGTGGAAACGAAGGGCACTAGAAGAGAAAATACACCTTTAAGAAAGGGGAATCTAAAGAAGCAGTCATTATCAAGTGTAATATTTCACTATCTACACATTGGTTTTAAGGGATTGTTATTATATACCAACTATTTCCAAGAATATAATTTCTCTATCATGCCTAGATGCAGATGGTTTTATTTTCAATTTTGGAAATAAAAGTTGTTTCTTTTATAAACACAACATTTGATATTATATGAAACATTTAAATAATGGTCTCCATGTATTAAATTATGAAAACACGAATCATGTTTACATGAATCATATAACACCCAACTATAAAATGACCATCATGTTCATGTAAATGATAATAGTTTAAAAAAGATATATCAATATGGTTATTTAGAATCTTTTGAGATAAAAACACTTGAAAGATGTAATGCTTATTTTCAAGGAAAAATGACCAAAATACTATTTAGTGTTTAGGGTTAAAGGGCCATAGATCTTTTAGGATTAGAAAATACTATTGTGTGTGGATTATTTATAGTATAATATGGAGGTGAATATTCTTACTTCATAACTTTTACTGATGAATTGAGTATATATGGTTATGTATAATTAATGAGGTATAATTATGAGTCCTTTGAGAAATTCAAATAATTCAATAATGAAGTAGAGAGTCAAATTAGAAAGAAGATAAATAAGATCTAATTGGATTTAAGTGGTAAATATCTTTACCAAAATTTTATCTACTTTATATGGGAGTTTGATATTCTATTTCAACTAACACTACATTACACACCATAGTGGAATGGTGTTAGTGAATTGAAGAAATGTTTATGATAGACATGTTAAGGTTGTTGATGATTCATGCAGATATTTTATTATCCTTTTAAGGATATTCATTACAAAATGTGGAATACACACTAAATTGAGTACCAACTAAAGCATAAAATGGAATTCCATTCTTGTTATGAAGTGAAAAGAAACCCACTTTTACATATACACTTGTATGGGGTTTCATGAAATTTGTTAAGTCCTTTTGAGGAAAAAAACTATCACCCTAGGGAATAAAGTGTATATGTATAGGGAATCCTAAGGAAACAAAGGGATACTATCTATAAAACCCTTTATACAAGGAAGTGAATGTTTCTAGACAATCCATATTTCTTAATAGGGAGAACATCCTAAAAATGGATAGTGGGAGCAAGATTGAGTTTGTTAAATTTAATTCTCAAGATACACAAGAGTTGGTAGAGTAAGAGATTCCATAGGTCCCTGTGGAAGAATTACTTTCTCAAACACAAGTTATATGTAGGAGAACTTGATTGATAAGTGAACCAGATAGATATAGTTTTCAAGTCACCAAATATGGTGACTTTTTATTGGTTGAAAATGATGAATGTCGCTCATAAAAAGAGGTATTAGAGAGATCATAAGCTTTAAGATGAAAAAAATCCATGAAATTTTAAATAGATTCCATACATAAGAGCCAATTTTGGGTTTTTTCAATGCTCTATTTGATGTAAGCCTCATAGGGTAAAAATGGGTATTCCAGAGGAAATTGGACATGGAAGGTAAAGTAAATACCTATAAAGGATAATGGATAATGGGTTTAAATAAAATCAAATAATTGACTATGGTGAGATATTTTCACCAGTTTCTATGTTTAAATCCATTAGGATTATACTTTCCATATAAGCTTACCATGATTATAAAATTTGGAAGATGGATGTCAAAATATATTTCCTTAATGGGAACCTTTAGGAAGATTTATACATGAAACAAATAGAAGGGTTTGTGACTCCAGGTGATGCCAAAAATATTTTCAAGTTATATAGATCCATGTATGGATTGAAACAAGCATCTAGTTCATGAAACATTTGATTTTATAAAGATATAAAAGAATTTGGTTTCATTAATAATGAACGTGAGCCAAATGTTTATAAATTTTTTAGTGGGAATGAAGTTGTTATCTTAATAGTATATGTTAATGACATATTACTTATTGGAAATGAAATACTAGTCTTACAATATGTTAAGGACTAGTTAAACAAGTGTTTCCCCATTAAGGACTTAGGAGAAGAAAACTATATTCTATGGATCAAGATAATTCATGATAGATCCAAGAGGATTCTTGGACTAAGTCAAAGTAAATATATTGACAAGATACTAAATAAATTTTGTGTAGGAAAATCCAAGAGGGGATTGGTTCCAGTGCCACATGGTATGCATATTTCTAAGATTATTTTTCCTCAGACACAATAGGGGAACATGAGAATGAGTAACACCCATATGATTTAGTGATAAGATCAATCATGTATGACATGTTATGTATTATACTTTTTTCCTATTCACTAAGCATGGTAAGAAGATATCAAGATGATCCATGATAACCACATTGGTATGTTGTTAAGGATATCCTGAAGTATCTGAGAAGAACTAAGGATATTTTCTTGGTGTATGGAGGATACTGGGATCTAGTCATCATGTGTTATAATAATTATAGTTTTCAAATAGATCAGAAGGATCTAAAGTCACATTCAGTATATATATTTTTGCCTCAATAGAGGAGTTGTGACCTGGAAGAGTTCAAAGTTTCTAGTTGTTACTGATTCTACAATGGATTCTTAGTATATAGAAGATCATGGTGCATCAAAGGAATCCATTTGGATATGAAACTTTATCTAATATGTTTATGTGGTAACTATATGTAAAGACCATATAACATTTCACTGTGATAATACTAAAATGGTGGATCTTTTAAAAGAGATAATGTCACACCAATAGACAAAGCATATACTTCAAAAGTATCACCTCTTGATAGATTTTTATCAGAGGGGTGAAGTTGTAGTAATAATAGTTCCCATATAAAAAAACATGGTATACCCCCTTAATAAAGGATTATCTTTACAGAAACATGAGTATCATGTGATAGCTAGCGAACTGAATGTTGTCAACACTAGGATCTAGTGCAATTGGGAGTCTGTTGGAGTTGGTTCCCTAAAACCTACATTTGTGTACATTATGATAACTTATATTCATTATTTTGAATATTAATAAACTCCTTATCAAATCATTATTTTTATTCTACATAACATAATATTTGATAATGTACTAAGCGTAGCTATTTCCCTGAAACATTATAATAGTTCCTCGAAATAATGAGAACCTATAATTTCTATGTTAGTATTCTTAAATATATGATCTAAAGTTGGTTAAAAAAATTTTAGGGACACAAATGATATAGGATATAAGTTATGGAAACTCATAGGAATTTTAGGAACCTTCTCATGGTGCATGCCCTTGGTAATATCCAATGTAGGATATTATTAGAACAAGACATTCTAGTAGGAAACCCACATTTAAATGTGTTATTGAATGTTCCTATATGTGAATGTGTGTATTGATCCTTATACTTTAATATTATTATTAATGAGTGTTATAAGTCAAATAATTTGATGTATTGATGAAATCCATGATGACATATGTTATAGGAGAGGTAGGATACATTGAGTGCATCATGAGTAATATTTCATTAATGAACAATGTGAGAAAGGATTTTACCTTTAGTTCTTTAATGGAAATTGATATCTCAGGCCCTTTGATGAAAATGATATAGCCTAAATAAATCCATGGCCCTGGTTTTCTATAAGAATGTTCAATTTTAGAAAAATTAAAAGAATTGAGAAAATTGATTGATGGCACCAACATGAAACCTGTTGGATTACATATATCCTGCTGATGGGATTATGTTACATAGTAAGTGTTTGTATGAGGTATTATGTCTTTGTGACATTATATTATTTCTCTATGTGTTCCATGGAATGTTTCTAGACACTAACCTTGGAATTTAGGTTGTTTCCCCTAATTACACTAAGAAATAGGCCTAGAGGGTCACATACTAAGTGTATCCAGAAACTTAGTTAAATAATACATTGTTATAAGTTGAATAAATATTATTTCATCATATGGTTTAATAATTATTCATGTTTTATTGATCTCATATATCTCTTTACGTGTTATTCAATACAATATAATTTGATTATAATATTTAATAAATATTTATTTATTATATAGTGGATATAATATTTATTTAAGAATAATGAAGTGATATTTATTTATTAAATAAATATTCATTATTAAAGGCCTAAAAAATATTGTGTAGGAATGGAGGACCCAATTTAATGGTCTGGTGAGAAATAATATATATTGAATATTATTTGAATAAATAATATTTAATTTTAATTCAAGAGTTTAGCACATGTCAAGAAATAATAATAATAATATTATTATAGACATGAGGTTCCACAAGGATTAAATAAATAATAAAGGGAACTAGTGAAATTATTTATTCTAACCCTAGAAGTATATAAACCCAATTATATTATTTTATTAATAGAGACAATTTATTTTTTGTTGTGCACAGTGAGATCTGAAGAGAATCCTCTCAAACCCTAGATAACTCCTTCTCCCAGAACAATCCCAAGAAAAAGAGCAATCTTACTCCACCTTCCACTATCGATTATAAAGAGATCAAGGAGAATCATTTGGAAGTGATTCTTATGGAGATAAAAGGTGAATGATTCAAGATATAGGACCTACCATTCTAGAACCCAGAGATTCCTATGATGACATTTTGAGATTCATGGAACATGTGTGGATCAACACTAGAGGGAATCTATTATTGTTTCCTACAATGCAATGATGGTATTACATAGATAAGTTATCATATCCTTGAACAAATAAAGAATTTATCAAAATTAAATTCATTAATTTATTAAATTAATTAGAAGTAATATGTGACAATCCCATGTTTTGGTTATGGTGTTTATCCATTTTCTATATTATTTGATTCGATTTCATTAATCACAACATTTATTGTCATTTGAATATCAGATTAATTATCGATCATGAAAAAATTCATAGTTTGGCCCACCCCATCCGACTCTTCCACTACACTCAGAACCTAAAATTTATCCCCAGGGTCTGGAGACTGTGTGCCAACTATGCACTCTCCTCTGAAAATGAAAACACCCTTTTATGGTTTGGCTGCATGGTTTGAGAAACTATACGCCAACCATGAAAAAAGGTTCTATAAAAAAAATGAAAACACCATTACTCAATTTCCACATGGTTCCTTCTAACCATGTGTAAGTCATTCACAAGGTTTAGACATCCCAATACAGCCACACGATTACTCTTTAAACCCGCATGATTTGGGCCAAACCATGTGGTTCTTGTGTAATAATAACAGTGCATGAATAAATTTAACTAGAAAATATCATTTGGTCAAGAGGTCACATGGTTTCTCCCCAAACCATGTACAAAGACAAAAATAGATCCAAAATCCTAAATATCAAAACTCACTGGGAACTCAACCCAAAAATCAAATTCAAGATCAAAGACCAAGAAATAAATCAAATAATAAAGAAAACCAAGGTTGGGATGTGATATAATTGATTTTATCAGCGAATAAAAATATGTAAATAAGAATCACATAACCTTAATCATGTTATAAATATCATATTTATATATTAAATCCATTTTTTGAAGTAACCATGCCCGCTGGTGATGGAAAATGAAATACATCATTCATGGAGGTTGTAGTCTGCACATATAAACAGAAAGAGTTTTCATTTTCTAATAAATAGGAGGAAAGCTGGATAATGATTTATCTCTCCATAATCATAATTATGTAATACATACCATTTTTAGTAATTAAATACATCCTTTATATCTGGTCATGTAAGGTGGTGTTGAAAAATGAAATATAATGCTTGTGAAGGTAATAGTATGCACGTATTCAAAAGTGGAATTTTCATTTTTCAACTGATGGAAAGAAAGTAAATGATGATTATTTCATCAAAATAATAAAATTAAAGTAAACTAACGATACTTATTTTATTATGTTAATATGGTTATAGAATATTTGGGGGAGGTTTATGTGGAATGCAATTTGAATAAACTCATTAAGATGATTAACACTTCTTATGATATCCTCATTTCAAGTGAACTTAATTCCTTTAGAAGAGAGGTTTATGGCTGTAATAGGGGATTTGAAACATGGTATATTAAGTTTAGAGCTGGATTTTTTCATATGTTTGGGATAAAATTTTGACATGATAAATTCAAATATTAAGTATTTTTATCCAATTAAAATTATAAAATTTAGAAATTTAAATTTTAATTAAAAAGTTAAAATACAGTGAAAACTATTTCTATATTGAAAAATGATCTTTAAAAATTAATTATTATTAACCCAATTTCATATAAATTAATAATTATTTGACTTTTGTGACTTATATTATATTAAATTTCTTATAAAAATTATATACCAATTATATTTGAATACACCTAAAAACTATATATTTAACATCTATATATATACTGGCCATAATTATAATGACCATATGTCCAATGACCATATGTCCAATAACTATTTTCCATTCATATATATTTCCTCACACTTTACTAAAATTTATTCATCTTATTCACTTACTTATTTCTCAACATGTCTAATATATTTCTAATTCTTTATCCTTATTTATTTAGTTTCTCTTTGGGTTATGATCTTCATGGAGAAGTATGAGGATAAATATTTTATGTTCATGGAATTTTTAAATACCTGTTCATTTACTCCACTTGTAATTTTCCTAATGTTGTTTAATATTGAAACCACATAATGTATTAGTGTTCACAATTCATTATAATGTTTTATCTTAATAAAATGTATCACAATTCTTTTTAGTTTGATGTTTCATGTATAATAAGCTATCATACATACTAGTTTTATTTAAAGGAGAATACATACAAAAACCTTGGGGTGTTATAATGGATTTTACTCTTCCTCTATGACCTATGTATCAATATTGGTCTCTATCATTTTATCCAAAACTGATACAAGTATCATTAATATATTACCATTCATAAAACCCTATCATTTTATTTTTGGGATTTATTTTCCTTTTTTAAATTCTCTATGATCATGTCAAGTGTATCAAAAAACTAGTGTGGTTAAGAATATTATTTTTAAATTAAATTCATTATCCTATATTATCATGTTATATTCTTATTTTCAACTCTAAATGAATCTTATAGATATTATATAAACTACTTGTTCATGGTCTAACTCCATTCATCGTGGCATGGTCTCCTTATTTCTAAATCTAATCATGATATGATACAAATCTTCATGATGCGATGTATAAAATCCATGCAGCACATTCTATTTAACTTGACTAAATATCATGACATAATCCTCTAAATTATTATCAACTCTCAAACATTCCATGACATAATAATCTGTATCAATAACTAATCCATGAATATTTCATAAAATATCAAAACCCATTCTTTTCATGGATAATCACTATTGAACAATCTCAACTCACAGTCTATTCTCTTCACCATTCAATATCTCCCATTATGGTGTGATCATATTTCATGACATGGGAACCTTAAAATTACAAAAACAATTGAAATTTTATCATGCTATATCATGGTGTTGATATTCCATTCACCATATGCACATTTTCAGTTATAAAATATGATTGATAATGTACATATTAATCCATATATTACCACTTCTCACGAACCTTACTCTTATATTTAATATGGTTACCTTTATGATTGGATTTTATGAACTTTTCCAAACATTCATGGTGTGACACCTGTTCTTGCAACATAAAACTTATTAGAAACCATTAGATAGTAGTGTGGAGTTCTATGTTATTTAATGATAATTTTTATTCTTCTCCCAAAAAGTATAAAACTTTACATTGTTGAACCAATATTTTATTTTTATGTTCACAATCATGAATTTTATTTCTCACCATTTTGTTTGAGTGAAAAAATGGAATAATTATAGGGTTAAGAGGTTTTGGTTTTTATACCCAATCTAAAAATTTGAAGACTATGCCACATCTCTATAATCCATGCCACATAAAGCTACAAAATAGAAACTATAGTGAAATAATAAGGACTAAACAACAGTATAGCTTGGTATAACTTTCTCTCATAAGATCATGATGAAATTATGAATTCCTTGCTATGGTCAAACCTCAATTCCTATAAATTTAGGTAAGGCCACATCACATGGTAAATTACTACACCATAGATCTTCTACACTAGAGAAATTCATGATGCAATGTAAAGACTGTGCCATAGATACCATGAAATCAGTATAACCACCAAAAAGTTCCTAACAGAATCCACTCTATAACACAAGTCCCTACACTATAAAATCCACCTCTAAAATACAATATAATATACCATGCCACAATATACCTCAATATAGAATTGTCAAAAAACATTAATTTCTTAGTCTGAAAATATTTATTTTAGTTCATTAATGGATTGATTCAACCCAGGGATCCTCCACCACCTATGAAGGATATACGTTGACATTAAAGGAGGCCTGAATATCAACCAAAAAAACTAATTTCCACCTAATTATTCTTGATTGATCCATGATGAAATTTTTATATTCAATGAAAACTAGGATTCATCTTCTTTAATCCTTTTTTCTATCTTATATTTATGCTTATTGGTACCTTATTGTAATTTTTAAAAGGATCCAATTATAACTTATCTCTATCTATATCTCTATTAATATTTTATATTCTATATTTATTCAAGATATAGTTGAGTGATTTATAAAGGGATCATAAAAAAAAACTTTATCTTATTGATACTCTTCTTTAGGTGATCACAACCATTAACATGGGGGTTATTTGGTTCTTAGTTTCCATTAAAACCAAGGGATTACTTTATTATTCTTTATTTATTATTTTTCATTGAAACCAATGGAGTAATACAACCCTCTCAAGAATTATTTTGGGGTGGATACATAGGGTATATGAAAGAACCATTTTATGTATGATTATTTTGTTATAAAACACAACATTTTTTACAATTAAATTGATAAATATTACCAGTAATTGATTGTTTTTGTGACTTATAGTATAATAAAAAAATTATTAAAAAGAGGAAAAAAATGTGATGAATGAAAAAAAATGATGTACAATTTTATATGGAAAGTGAAGGCCCAAGCCCAAAGCTCAAATATAAATAATCTGGTAGAAACAGAGGAAAAAATACTAGAAAACATCATTTAATTTTATGAATACCATACTAAAGATGTGAAATTATTTAAAAAAGTGAGACAAAATAAAGAAATGGTGAAAAAATAATTTTAGAGAAGAAGAAAATGTGTCACGACATGATATATATATGTCATGCCATGAAATGAAAAGAAAATGTATAGAGCATGAATAAAAGCCATGAAAACACATAAAGAGAATTTTACATGTAGAATCATAGCGTGAAATGAAGATTAAGGCCATGAATCACATTGATGGGATTCAAAATGTTTTCTTTACCAATGATTAATACTTGGACTAGGTGGTTATTTCCCCCTTATAATCAGGGTTGATTATGACCAATTTATTGAGAGATTATATGGTGACCAAGGGGTGTGTTTAGGAATATAAATAAATGGACATGGAGGATTATAAAATAGGATCTATGATTGATAAGTAGGGAATCAGCTACTGCACTAAGGAATAGGGAAACTGCTATTTAGGTTTTTTCTATATTTTAGATTTTATTTCTTTTCTATATAATTAAAATTTCATATTTTCAATTTTAATATTTTCTTCCATTCAATATCTCCCACACTCTCTCTAATACTCTATCATTCATTCCACCCTGATATATTATACTCATGATGGTGAGTGACTGACCTTACGATTTTCCTTGGGTAATGTTTTCACAGTGTTCCAAAATTCTTGTGATTTAATTCTTAACATTTTAATTCTGTTTATGGTTATTTTGAAATAAGTGTATGGGTGGTATTCTTGTCTACCATGATTTTTTTTAAAATCATCCCTATTCTTTACCAAATAATCCTTTTATCCTTATCCGGGGTAAAATCTTCATATAATGGAGTTAAGGGTTCTTGATGGATGAAACAAAATATAATGGAGTTGGGTCATGGAATGTATTACATTCTCGATCAAGGTGTTTACCTAACTTGACTAACATAGGAGGTTAGATTTAATGTGTTAAAGATATTTCCTAGGCATGTTAAATTTCAAACTCAGAGTAGAGGGTATAAATCCATGAATGGTGAGATGTATTGTAAGATTTAATTTACACAACAACAAATAAATAATAGAGGAAACCACATAACCAACCCTAGGACTAAGACATTTCTTTACCAGTAGTATTTTATTATATCTAGATTTGCATCGGCATATTATTTTTAGAGTTACATTTCACATCCATCACCATTTTTATTGGTTTTAATAAAATAAATAAGAAAAAATCAAAAAGAAAGATTAGTGGATTATGAATAGTGTTTGTTTGACTGTAAAGATACTAAAGTGAGACAACCCTATTCATACACTGTACTATAATAGAAAATAATTTATAGTTTTCACCCTTCCCTATGAAGTCATGTCAAAACTAAGCACCATTTACATGGGGTAAGTGATTTTTCTTTCACTTTTTCTATTTAATCTTTATAAATATTTTCATTTTTTTATTAAAAATATAAAAAAATAATTTCTATGATATATCCAAACTTACATTATTCTATATAGCCTTATTAATCACAAGTGAAAGGTCAAGTGATTGAATATATAGATGATTCCCTCTTATAAAGGCTTAAAAGTATCAATTATTTGGTTACGAAAATTTCAAATTTCCAAGTGACAGGTCTCTTGTTTCAAGAATTAATAGACATGGTTAATTAATTCTAAATTTATTATCAAATACTTGAGGTTTTAGAGAAAGATAAAGAAATAAATTCATCTTATGATGAGCAGATTAAGATTCATGAACATATTGAACATTTATCAGAGGGAGTACGTGATGATATCCAAGTGTATTTCATCAAATAAATAAATAAAAAATCTAACTATGTTTATGGGGAAGAATGTTTTATTAATTATTAATGTTTAGATTATGTTCAAATAAAATTACATGCTGAATTCCTTTTTTATTATTCAATTTAAATAACCTATATTGATAAATCATTGTATAGTAAAGAAAAGGATTCACAAGTTGCATTCAAAAAAATTTGAGGACCCATTCTCCATCCTACCCCACCATGAAAGTTGTACCTCATTGCCATGGGGTGGATCTCGTGTACTCTATCCATGTAGTCCCCCCAAAAAATCAAGAAAAGTGTAATCTAGAGAAAACATGCGGTGGTTCAAATCAAAGAAACTCCACCCACCAAGAAATTTCAGACAACAACTGGTACTTCCATTCTAGAGGTAGTAAAAACCCATGGCCTACTTGGATGATCAGACCAAGATTTATTCTTTATTTTTTCTTTCTAGGAATTTTAATTTCATTATTATGAATTAGTTTTAATAATATATTTGGATTCATCCCTCATTATTTTTAATATTTAATGACATGGTGATTATAATTTAATGAGTGGTTTTCTCTTTTAGGTCCATGATGAACACAACACAAAGAGACATGAAGAAAATTAAAGGGTATGTATATAGTGTATTCACATCCTATGATTCCTATTCTCATCATGAACTATACAAACAAAACTAGGGAAATAAAAATTGAATCATCAATGGAAGGGGAGTATGAGTTTTAATTCCATTTTTTATTTTACCCCAAAAATTTTAAATCTATTTTTGAGCTTTAAAATAAATTGCATACCCCAATTGGAACTCTTGAACTCTAGTATTAATTTAAGAGAAAAAAAATTCTATTAAGATAATAATTATTCCTTAATTTAAATTTCACTATTGGCATGATTAGATGAGTGAATTGTGAATTGAATGAGTAGAGTTAATCATGGGGGGAATAATTTGAATAATAATGATTTTACTTAATGAGTTGATTTGTGTAGATGAAATTATTCTTAAATTTGAAATGATTTTAATTTTTAAGATTATATTGATTGGTAAATTGTTTTTATAAATTTCAATGGTAATTTTCAAAATATTATATTATCATTCCTAGGAGTATTCATAAAACAATATTTTCCATTCCTTATATAGTATATTTCTTGAGATACCATGGTATTTTTTCTTCTAGAACTTGTTTGTAATATTACCGAAGCTATGATTAAATAGAACCACTTTTAATATGATAGAGGAATTTTATTGTTTATCCCTTTATCCTTGGACCCAACTTGACATTTAATCTTAATTTTTCCTATAGAAGTCATGAACGACCTTGTTAGGAAAAGAGCTAAATTTTAAGCCTATTATATCATTTCCTTAACTACTCTTAAAATGTTTTATTATATTCAAAATATTAAGTGTGGGGAAGAGGTTTCCCATGGTGGATAGGGATTTAATTACTTGAGTTGAACTTAATGGGGGTTCTCATGTGATTTTGGGGAGAGTCCATGTTATCATCAATTATAATTTATTATACATAGTAATGAGAAATGGGATGTCTAGGGCAGGGTGGGCCAAACCCATGTATGTTTAAGCCCCCATAGGTTTGTCGAAAAAAGCATTCATATAATGTGAACAAAAAATTTCCAGCCCACCTCGCCCCACATAAGCCTATGGGTAGCCCATGAGATTTCCCACATTTTTAAAAAAATATAATATTTATAATCATTTAAATATTTTATTTTTTCACAGTATTAATAGTAGTTGTGAGGAGAAGTATGGATTTAAAATAGCTAGACTTTTAAGGGTTATGATCTAACATTTTTTATGGGTTAATGGTGGAATGCAAATACAATGTTGTGGTGGAAAATTATTATGATGACAATTTGGTGAGTGATCAGTGAGGGATGATGAATGATGATTTTGGTTGTGTTGTGATGAAAATAGTTGAACCTATGAATGAACAATGACTCTCCAAGTAATGGATAGTTTTAGAGGAGGATATTAGGGTTTCCATGAGTTCCCTTACTATTTTATTAATAACTACATACAATTAAATAATAAAAAAATTAAATCGACCTAAAAAATATTATGATTATAATAAATCTTTTAGAATTGAAACCATGTATAGGGGAGATGGGTTCAATTTTTTTATAGTTGGGATGAAACACCATGTGAATATGATTAATAATTATGATATAAAAATTATAATATTATATTAAAATAATTAATATTGACCTATTTATAATTCATAGGTGAATGATAGGTAAATTAGTTTGAACGTTACTATGAGAAATCATATTTCATTATTTAATCATGATTTTTTGTTAAAAAAACTAAAATGTTAAATAATAATATTATATATATATATATTTTAAATCAGTCCCATGTGTAATCCCTCACCCACACAGGCTCAACCTGAGTTGGCCTGCACCCACACTGTCTCAACCTTCATTAGCCCATGCTCTTAATGGTCAAAATGTTTCATCCTACCACACACTTTAATCCACCCCATACCTGCCAAGTATATAAGCCTATTTTACATCTCTAATTATACACATAACTTATAACAAAAACAAAAGAAAAAGAAAAAGAAAAAAAGGGCTGTGTCTTTTGAGGATAAAAAATCACCATTACCAGACTGACGATCTTAGGATCTTATGGGGTTAGCTAGAAAATGTGATATTTTTCTTTAGCACAAATTTAGAAAAATAAAAAAGAGATAAAAAATATAAAAAAATAAGAAAAAAATAAATAAATATAGGGCAATTCATTCCTTATGATTACTTTTATAATGTACCCAATTTGAGCTTTGTGGATATGGAGATGACATATTCATCATTTCAAGAGTATTTCATTAAGATTATCTTTTTATAACATGCATTATACTTAGAGTCAAACCTCCCTTTTAATACTTATTTAATTAATTAACCACTAATATTAATCCTTAGATAAAATTGAACCTTAATGCAAAGTACTCGTGATTAATTTTGATCTTTTTATTACACGGTAGATATTCTAGATGCTTGGAAAGCCTATAGTCAGTGAAATATACTCGAGGTATTAAAAATAGTTAATTTTTTTTACCTTTAGTGATAAGTGAAAATATTTCAATGTGAGGTATATTGAAAGATTGATATATATTAATGATGAATTATGATATATAAGTTGAATAAAGGAAGAGAATTTTTATTTAGAAAGAGGTAAAGTAAAATGAATGGTTGGATTTTTATCTCTAAAGAGTGAGGATATGGATGAATTATTTTGTATAAAATTTGAAAGTTTATTTTCCATTGACAATAATTTAGTTATGTTCCTCTTAAAATTTAAATATTGGTAGAATTAAGTTGTTTTATAATAATTCTAAGATTACATGCTTGAGGAAAAGAAAGTTCTCAGTGTGGGGGAATTTAAAAGACCATTTATGCATGACTTTTTTTATATAAAGAATTTTTTTTGAAATTTAATTAATTAATATTTCCATTAGTTTATTGTTTTTGTGATTTATCATATGACACAATATATGGATGTAATGAGAAAAATGTCAATGAATTTTACATGAAAATAATGTCCCTCTACATAAAAAAGTGATGTCCCAAGTTCAGAGCTAAGATATGAATAATATGGTGTAAAAAAGAGAAAAAATTTGGGAAAAATTAGTTCATGTCATGAATCCAATATTCACGATTTGAACTTCTTTTTAAAAGAGATATGTAAGGAATAATTGATGAAAATGGGAAATTGGGAGTAGAATACCATGGGTCATGACATGACACATATATGTGAAACTGTGACATGTGAGGACAATGTTAAGATCATGAATGAAAGATATGAAATAACATAAAGGGGCTCGAACATGGAGAATCATGTCATGAAAGAAGGATTTTTTCCATGAAACACATTTAAAAGATTCAAAGTGTATTCTTTTATACCTATTAATACTTGGATTAGGAAATTGTTTCCCCATTATGACATGAGTTAATTATTACCTATTTATTGGGTGATTTATAATTCCTGGGGTGTGTGTTTTTCCATTTTCGCATCGGCTATGGGTGTGATTGGGAGGTCCGATGTGGTCTCGAGTGTGGCTTTGAAGGCTGAAACAGGAGCGGTTCTGGCTTGCTACGGGACCTTCTTCTGCCACATGCTCGGGTGGTTGTTCTTTTAATGATGTTTTCTTGTTCCTTGGTTTTTGATTCGTTTCTGGTTTGGTTGCGAGCAGCTGTGCGATTCTGGTTCGATGTGGAGTTATGGTTTGTGGATCGGTGGAAGTGTAAGTGAAGGAGCTATTGTAGTCAAACCGGTGATGGATTCTTGATTGTTGTCTGCGTTTCATTTTTGGATGTGTTCCTCTCCTATTCGTGTGTTGGTACTGCTCAGCTTGGATTCTGCCATTGGTGATCTACTTTGGATGGCTCTATGGTTGGTCTGGGTGAATCTGCATTGTTGTTTTACGGTGATTTGTGTGATTGTTCTATTTTGGGGGATCAGCTTCGGTGGAAGGATCTCTTGCTGCTTGAGAGACACTGGAAAAGGTCTTGTGGAGAGGAGTTTGGTCTGAGGTTGCGCTGCGGTTGCCTATGGAGTAGGGTGCAACGTTAGGACGGTCTGGTGTTCCTCAATCTGGTCTGTTCGTTTCCCTTTGTGGATGTGCTCTTCAGAGCTCATCTCACTTCGCTGAAGGGTTGGGAAGAATCTGACTGGAGTCCGCCAGCGGGTTTGTGGATTTGGGCCAGTGTCGATGGTCGCATCGGTGGGCATTTGAGAAGACCATTTTTGAGGTTTTTCCAGCTCTCCTGATGGTTGTTTCCCCTAGTTCGTGGTACCCTGGACATTTCTTGGTGACTTCGGCTCCAGCTGTGGTGGTTTGTCTATTTGAAGGCTGGTTTGGATTCCATACATTGTGATTGTTTGATTTTAAGTGAAGAAGTGGTGAATTGGTGATGTGGTGATGTCATGTAGGGTTTCTCACTTTTTCCTTAAAAGTGTTTTCATAATAAAAAAACAATTTTCAGTCAGTTTTAATTCCATTTATAGTGAATGAGAAATAAGTGCACGAATGTGGTGATCATACACTGTGACACGACTTTCAAAATCATCCCTATTCTCTAACAAATTATTCTTTCCTCCTTTATCTTGGGGGAACTATTCATACAATGGATTTGAGGGTTCTGAAGGGATGAAATGAAAAATAATGGATATGAGTCTTGGAAGGTATTAAAATATTAATCAAGGTGTTTACATCACATGGATACTTGAGTAGGTGATATTTGGTTCATCAAAGATATTTCCTATGCATGAAAAATTTTGCACTATAATTAGTTGGTATAAATAAATGTATTATGGGATGAATTATAAAATTGAATTTAAACAACAGAAAATGAATAATGAAGGAACCCACGTAATGAACCCTTGGACCAAGACCATTCTTCAACAACTACATTTCATTCTATCTACATCTTCATCTGCATATTAGTCTTAGAATTTCATTTCCCATCTTTCCTCATTTTTATTATTTTTAATAAAATAAATAATAAAATACTAAACAAAAATATATAGATTTGGAACAGTGTTTGGTCGACTGCAAATATTCTCAAGTTAAATGACTGTGGTTATCCACTGTGTTTCACTAGAAAATAAATTGTACATTTTTTACTGCCCTAAGACAAGTGTGTTAGGCTCATTCTTGAGATATTTCTAAACTTCTTAATAAAATCTTTCATTTTTTATTTTTAAATTTATTTTCTACAAAGATTAAAGTTTTTATTTTAGCTGTACTTTCTTTACTTCGATCATTTTATTGAAAAATAAATTTCTTTCATGATAATTGTATTTAATTTATAAAATCATTTTAAAATCATTTTTAATGGAAATCCACCCCTCTTTCAATATTATATCTGAACTTTATTTGATATTAGAGTACATATTTGTTTTTTTCTCAAAATATTCTTGTTTTTAAAAATTATTATTATTTTCAATATCTTAATTGATTTAAAAGTTCAATCTTTTCAAAATGGCATTTTTTAAAACGCCCATGGTGCTCTCCAAGGGAAATATATGGGTCATGTACCTTATTTAGATGGTTCAAATTATAATCATTGGAATAAAAGAATGTAAAAATTTCTTATAATTATTCATTATCGTATATAGAAAACGGTTATGCCTGGTTATATTCCTACTAGTGGAAAATAAGAAAAATGGACTCCTGATGATATTTCTATTTTTGAATAATATGGAAAATCTATTAACAACCTACATTGTGGTTTAGAACAAAATGATTTTAATCCTATATATTTATGAAAAATTTATCATGAAATATGGAAAATCTTAGTGGTTACTCATGCGGGAATAAATAAAATTTGAGATACTCGATTTGATATATATAGACAAGATTTAGGAAGTTTTAGTATGAATCCTAAAAAATAAATTTCTGATATGCTTACATTATTTACCAACATATGAATTAGAATATAATATCTTGATGATAATATAACTTGATAAACCTTATAAAATAAAATACTTTTAGTTTTACTAAGAAATTGGGAACCTAAAGTGACAACAATCCATGAAGTGAAGGACATGAAGAACATACCAGTCGATGATCTAATCAAATCTCTCATGACCTATGAGAACACAATAAAGTGACAAGATAATAAGGAATCAAAATAATTCAAGGATAAAAATACAAATTCTTTAAATTAAATTAATGATGACTCTTATTATGATGATGGAATGTCTCATATATCAATGTTCTAAAAATGAGGATGATCAAAGTGAACAAGAAGTGATGGGCTTCGAATGAAAAAAGAAGAATAACATATGGATGGAATTAACCTTGATAAATAATAATAATAATGAGAATTAGAATATAATCAAGGGATCTTTAATGGTTTCAATCCATAGTACAAGCAATGATTCCCTCTCATTATTATTGTTAAGAGGAAAAACCACCAAGTGTCTTTTGGATGAAGTCGAGGAAAGTAATGAAGTAAAAGAAAATTACTCTTATTAATCATCATAAGATTCATATTCTTTCTCTTCATATTACAATAACCTATTCCACACAAATATAAAATATTCTCATGATCAAATTAAAAAATATTTTCAAAACTATCATCAATGTACAAAAAACATAAAAATAAGTATAATCAATAACTTAATGGAAAAGATAAACTCATAATAAAAAAATGTGAATTATCAACAAAATTAAATGATTAATTTTTTTTCATGAGTTACAATCAAATATCGATGATACTAAAAAACATCTAACAAAATTAATGCAAGGTGAACAAACTTTAAATAAAATTTTGGGTTCATAAAAACATGTTGATTTTTTTTTGTTTTAAAAATAACGATTATTCTTCTAATAAGATGAATTTTCTAAAAGTGATTAAAAAAAACGTTTTTTAATTATTTTTGTAAAAATAGGAATATAATCTATGAATAAAATTACATAAACACTTGATATAATAGACCATAATATATCCATTTTTAATCCCATATCTCATCTCAAAACTCATATTCAAAATAAAATTGGGTACCAAAATCCCTATTAGATAACATATATGAACCCAAAATATGGGGACCAAAAGATTAATTTTTTAATTTTTTAGAAAATATATCTAAAGAGTAAATAAAAAAAGTAATTTAGTAAATGGATAATGAGTTATACCAACACATGTGTGGTGAACCCTTTGAATTTAATCAACTTGAAAAACTTAATGGAGGATATGTGACTTTGAATTAAAATTCAAGAATTAATATCGTTTATATAGGTATAATAAATTTTATTAAATTCAATTATTATGAAATATATTTTATTCATTAATGGTTTAAAACAAAATTTTCTAATAATTATCCAATTGTGTGACAATGGTTTTAAAATCTCTTTTAAAAAATATTTTTTCAATGTTTTTTGTTTCAAAGGAAATATTTTGGTTACCAATTTTCATTTTTAAAATGTTTATATCATCAATTTAAAATAAATTTCTTCCCATAATGTTAAATTTTTGAGTATTAAATATAGTTAGTCTTGGTTTTGGAATATATTACTTTGTCACTATAACACACAAACAAACACTCATCAAGCTTAGCTGACATCATCTATTATGATATTTACCAAAATTAAATTTCAAAGATAATGTTGTTTGTGTACCTTTCCAACTTGGTAAGAAATAAAAAACCTCTCTTAAACCTAAAAAAAAATTATTGACCAATATATCCATTGATATTATTCACCTTGATATTTTTGAAACAACTCATTTTTAATGTGTTAGAGTATGATCATATTCCTTTTTGATTTTTGATGATTATACAATATTAACTTGGGTATTTTTCTTAAAAGACAAAATAGAGGCTTGAAAATTATATATAAGATTTACCAAGAAGTTAAAAAATGAAAAAGGTAACAAAATAATTTATTTTCAAAGTGATCATTGGGTATTGTTTAATAACAAAGAGTTTGATGAACTTTGTTCTTTAGAAGGTTATAATCATACCTTTTCCACTCCTAGTACACCTCAATAGCATATGGATTTTGAACAATAAAGTAAAAATATTTAAGAATTATTATGATCCATATTGAATGGAGTCAAAATTTTTAATAATTAATGTGTTCTCATAAGATCTATCCTAAAAAGTACCCCTTATGAACATTAGAGAAATAAAATTTCAAAAGTTTTCTTTTCCAATGTTTTTGGTTTTAAATGTTATATTATTAACACTAAAAAAACTTAGGGAAATTTGATCGAAAATCTATTGAAGTGATTTTTATTAAGTACTTATACTCAATTAAATCATACCGATAATTAAATAAAATAACCAAAATAGTTTAAGAATCTATTCATATCAAATTTGATGAAAGTATTCCTATACCTTCATCCCAATTTAAATATGTTATGGATTAACTTTAACCATTTACTTTGAATATTATACATTCCCCTAAAGAGCCTATAGAACCTTCTAGTAATTTATCTAAAGCTTAAAAAAATCTAAATATCATGCCTTAGAAAATCTTATCTTCAATTTTAGAGACGGTACCCACACTAGGAGTTCTGTCTTAAATGAAGTTGAGAGTAATTTTGTATTTTTTTTCAGGAACCTAAAAATATTAATGGTGATATTAATAATGAAAATTGGGTTTATGATATGAAATAATATCTAAACTAATTCCAACATAATAATGATTGGAATATTGTTAAAATAACTAATGATAATACCATTATTGGTACCAAATGGGTTTTTAGAAATAAATTAAATGAGAAAGGCAACATCACAAGAAATTAATCTATACCCATAGCCAAAGGCTCTAATAAAGAAGGAGGAATTGGTTATAGTGAAACCTTTGTACTTTTTTCTTGGTTATAATTTATAAGAATATTACTAGTATTCACCACCCACCTCAGTTTCAAAATGTTTCAAATAGATGTTAAAATTTATTTTTTAATTTTTTTTTTATTTTTGAAAATATTTTTGTTGAATAGCCACCCTTTTTGAAAATACAAAATTTCCAGATTCCATTTTCAAGTTAACCAAATATTTATATGGTTTAAAAAAATACCCTTAAGAGTAGTATAAAAGGTTAATAATATATATTTTATAAATTGATTTTAACTTGAGGAAAATAGATACAACATTACTTTTAAAAAGTGTTTCAAATGATCTTTTAATCATTAAAATATATATCAATGATGTAATTTTTAGATCAAAAAATGAATCTCTTTGCAATGAATATACAAATATTATAATAAAAGTACCTAAAATGAGTTTTATGGGTGATTTAAAATTCTTTTTTGGTTTTTAAATCTCTCAATACTTGGATGACACTGTTCTAAGACAAAGAAAATACACTAATTAAATACTAAAGTGTATTGGAATGAATCATGCTAAGAAAATTATTACACCCATGATTATGTATTGTATTATAATTTTGGGTGAATATGGTAAAATAGTTGACAAAAATCTTTACAAAATCACATTTAGGAGTCTTATTTACCTTTTTGTGACTCATCTAGATATTATGTTTAGTGTTTATCATTGTGATTTTTTCAATGTGATCCAAAATAATCACATTTAAAATATCTTAATATAATTTTTCATTTTTAAAAAGGTCATAAAATTATGGTTTATTTTATCTTAAGGGAGACACTTTTAATATTTCATGTTTTTCTAACACCTATTTTGGAAGATGTCATCTAGATAGAAAAGTTACAAGCGGGACCTTTCACCTTCTTATATATTCCTTATTTTCTTAGTGTAGTAAGAAGAAAAATTTAGTTTCTATTTCTATAGACAAATCACAATATATAGACATAGGGAGATGTTGGGCCCAAATTATATGGATAAAAAAATTCTCTTAGATTTTGGGATAACATTTATTTATGTTCTAATTAAATATGATAGTTCCAGCACCTTAAACATCTCTATAAATCCCATTCTACATGCATTCACTAAGAACATTTATTTTCAAAATCACTTTTTGAGATACCACTTTCAAAAAGTAGATATCATATTAGAGTGTATTAGCATGAATCTTTAATTATCCAATATCTTCACAAAACCCTTTTCTTTAGAAAATTTTAATTTTATTAGTGGGTAAATAATGAAATACTTGTAATTATTTTTATTATCTTATATTGTCTATGTTTTCTTTTATAAAAACATGATTGTTTTTGAAAATATTTTGTTTTCATGTATTTAAAATATATTTTTAAAAATTTAAAAATCATGTTTTTATGATCACTTTGATTATTTTATTCATGTTTTATTTATTATATATCTAACCCTTTTGGTTTATAAGTTTTTTCTAACATAAATGGAGATAAAAAGTTGTGTTTTTTGGGGAGAAAAGTGACATTTTGGGGGATAAAATTATAATGTATAAAGGTAAAATTCTAATTTATATGGGGAATTAAAAAGGACAAAGATATATATTTTATAAAAAAATGTTTTAAAGGGAGAGAAGGATCCTGACTCAGTGGGGAGACATATTCTTTCATAGTAATGTTATTTCTAAATATTCTAACTTTTACCACTTTTAAATATTATTATTTTATCTTTCTTATTAATTTACTTAACATTTGTTTTATTTTTTTTGTTTTAAATGAGTGTTTGTGATCATAAAAAGGGGATATTGTTG
Source organism: Viscum album (assembly GCA_963277665.1). Lineage (NCBI taxonomy): Eukaryota > Viridiplantae > Streptophyta > Magnoliopsida > Santalales > Viscaceae > Viscum > Viscum album. Next base: position 1,600,270,097 of record OY728128.1, read on the forward strand.
AACCTATATTTTTTTATAATAAAAGTCACTAAATTCATTTCTATTTTTTTATTTTAGTGAAAAGAAGGAATAATGATATAGTTTAAAGGTTATAGTTTTTATACCCAATATATAAATATAAAGACCATACCCAATCCATATAATCTACACCACATAATGTTATATAATAGAAACTATGATAGAACAAGAAGGACCACACTGTAGTATATCTCGGTCCAATTTCCTCTTAGAAGATCATGATAAAATCCTAGATTCCCCATCACTGTCAAACCTTAGTTCCTATAAATTCAGATAAGGCCACACCTTATGGTAAATGACTATTCTACATAATTTCTACACTAGATTCATCCATAGTGAAACTTTAGGATGATGTCATAGTTTCCTATAAATCAATAGAATCACCAGAAATTTCATACCAGACTCAAGGCTATAGCCCAAAGCCCTATGTCATAAACCCACCTCTACGATGTAATGGAGTCTTCCATGATGCAAGATTCTATGACCCAAAATAGACAATAATAATTAATTTATTGGATTAAAAAGATTTATTCAGGCTCATTAATGGCTTAAATTGACCCAGATTTCTCCAAAACCTATGAAGTCTATAAATAAACATCATGGGAGGATTAGATCTCAACCACAACAACTATTTTCCATCAAATGATTCTTGAAAGATCCATAATGAACATTTTCAATTCAAAGTATACCAAACTTCATTTTTTCTAATCCTTTCCCACCTATTATATTTGAGCATATTAATCCATTATTAAAATTCATAAATCTTATCTTATATTTTTTATCTCTCTTTCTCCATATCTCTCTTAGTATTTTATATTATTTATTTCTTATAGTGAGAGTAGATTGCTTTGTAAAGGGTTTGCAAAAACAACCCGATATCTTCTTCATTTCTTAAATGATATTTGATTTGATTTTATAAAATCATTTTAATTTGTTTTAAAGGTAATTCACCCCATATGTCCATCTTATCTCTAACCTATATTATATATCACATATTATCCTAATGTATAGGTCTTCATGTGTACTTTTATAAATTTTGGTAAACTGAAATATATTAAGTTTTAAAAGTAAAACTTTATGTATACTAAATAATTTATACCTTTTCCATATTCTACTACTTACATAAAATCATACAAATAAAAATCAAAGATATGAAATATCACGAAGAGAAGTTTTCCCTTTCCACATTTTGGAACCCTAGAAAATATTATGCATCTTTAAAAAATATTTATTATATAAGGAAACCTCTAGAAATTTTCTAATTCCATGTCCTCAAAATTTATAACTCATTTCCCAATATATATTATGTATATTTGGAGTTTTTTTTCCTTTTTAATTTTTTTTCTCAGTCTTATCATTTACTCTTACACATAGTTTATATTTACTTTTATGTCTCACTATAATGCTCTAGGAATTTTATATTTTTCCTAGATATTATAAATATTACTTTTACATACTAGATTTAATACCTCTATATACTCCCAATAATTATTTATTACTTTGTCAAATTATTTTACACTTCTAACATCTATGATTTGAAATTATCGATTCCAATAACCTGAAAAATCTAATTCTAGTATTTTAACTTTCAAAACATCAAGAAAATTAGAACCATATTCTAGAGTAACTCATATTCATAATTAACTTATAAATAATATAACTTTCAGAATATCTTTTAAATACAATTATATAATCTATTGTACAAAATTTAATACTTCTATATAACTTATTGAATAATTAAATTCCATGTGAATCTATAAAAAATCTATGTATTTCACTATTATTCATTCAATAACTCTTATACTTATTGTCAAAAAATAAAACACACAACCTCCTATTAATAATTTCCTCTTCCATTAAATTTTGTTAAAAAATATTGCCACAATAATTTATGGTGAATTATGATCACTCCCAATTTTTCAATAAAATACAATTGGTTTAACTCCCTCTTTGGGTTTCACTATATTTTCCTTCAAGTTATATACCCCTATATATCTAAACTCTAAGGGGGTAATTTCTTAGCTCTAATCTCCCTTAATCACTATAATATTGGATATGTTTTTTCAATGTTCTCAAAAAAGTTTTTACTAGGGTAAGATAATTCTCATAAACTTATGTAAACTAGATTTAGAGATATTTTTTCCCTCTTTTTCATGTAAATCTTTCATATTCCCTTTAATATTAGGTTATTTTAACCTATTCTAAAAATAACCTCCTCTTCATAGACAAATTGATACCACTCATTGGAATCCAAAGTAATTGAGTTAAATGAATCCATATAGTGGATTTGAGGAAAGAGTTTATCCACCCATGTATACAAGAATAATATATGATATGATTTAAAAAGTTATTTTCTACCATATATAGTGATGGATTATTTACATTATTAAACTGATGAAAGTCATGATGAAATGTAAGAACCCGGTTCTTATTCTTGAGGTACGGTTTTCTTGTTTTCCTTTTTACTTAAGTGATTTTGAGAACATAAGGAAAATGGGGAAAAATCCCAAATTTTGTGACTACACGCCGTGTACTTTTCCACACTCCATGTACATTGGCCATGTGGGATGGGTACATAGGGCGTGTAGTCCTGTCAGCAATGAAGGGTGTAAAAACTGACTACACACCATGTATAGGGTATTTACACACTGTGTATTCAGTCAGTAGGTAAATAGTAAGGTAGTGGAGGTAGCTGCCAGCGGAGTGACAGTACACGCCGTGTATTCATGAAAACACGCCGTGTACTCATGTTGACGGATGAACAATACCGTGGTGGTAAGTAGCCACTAGAAGAATAGTTAAAAAAAATGAAAATTATACGCTGTGTACTTGAGAGTACACACTATGTCGTTTGTTTTTTTCACTTAAAATGGGCAATAGCCTCCTATTTTCACAGAGGAAGCTTAGAAGAGATCTCCTGACCATGCATCAAGAATCTGTTTTTGCTTCCGCTGATCACGTTGGGACCATACTGGTAAGCTCTCCCTTATCCTTGAAATATTCTTACCAATTATTCCTCTAAGGTAAGTGATTTATGTTTGAACGAGAATTCTTTTATCCCAGATCTACGTCATTCTTGGACGATTCAGGAGGCGTCGTTCGTGTATATCGATCAGAGATGATCGAGGTAGGTGGTCTGATGTTTATTTCCAACTATGGTGTTGAAATTATGTACCGTTATGCTATGAACCCATGTTGGGGTGTCATGTGGCTGAGGCCTTGGCTGTTTTAAATACCTAGAACAATATAGGTAATTGAATGTAACTATAAACTACTGTTTGGGATCACTGCTTGGATCTAGGACCACCCCAAGGGTGCGTTCTTCTATTTAGCCATTTGACCAGGATACCTGAGGGAATGCCATGATTATAATGTGTATTGAATTTCCTTGAGAAGAATTGTATATAAATTACTTGTTTATCCTTTGGGCTCGGCTCGGTTATTAGCGCTTGAGGGTAGTGTTCTTTTTAGCCAAAGGGCATTGTTTGTTTAGTCTGAGGGAAATGTTCTATTTCTCCTAAGGGAAACTCTTCTTATACATGAGGGAAATGACTTCTATGCCCGAGGGAAATATCTCGTATGCCTGAGGGCAATATTTGATAGCCTGTGGGCAAGCCTGAGGGCATGGTTTTATTATATTAGCCTAAGGGAAAGGTTCTATTTGGCCTGAGAGATTGGTTCTGATGAGAACATAATGTTATTAAATTGAATGGTTAAAATGGATATCAAAATGGCAATGAAACTGGTAGTGATAGTTACTTTTGAGTACTTACTAGTTTACTGCATTTACTTTTGCACACTGCTGTTTCATATTTTCACTGATAGTTGGGCACGTGCCTTTGGTGGGTGCCTACTGAGATTTATTTCTCACACCCTATTAGGGTCATGTCTTCGGCCCAGACAAACTATATTACTGCAGGTGTCGACAGTGGAAAGGGTCCCTACACAGGTACATGATTGTAGCAGAGGAGTAGGAGAGCATGAGACCGAGCTTTGGCTTGCGATGCTGCTGCATTTTGTTTACTCTTCTTGTTTGTTTGGATGTACCTTTTATTCTATGTTTTATTATATTTTATTGAAGTGTATCATGTTTTGGATGCTTTCATAGAAATAGAGACATGCTGCATCATTATATATAACTGTTGGTTATCTTTTACTACAGTTGTTAATTTTTAGTTCATATTGGTTACTGCTTCCGCTGTTGTATAATATTTATCTTTTCTACTACACTACACTTTGAAAAATGAGGTCATAGTTTCCCCACTATCAGACCTAGGCCCTCGCTACTAGTTGGCAACCTCTGGCATTTGGGGAAATGCACTTGAGGTTATGTGACCAACCGGGTTCGGGGCACCCGTTGAGTGGAACCCGAATCCAGGATGTTACAAAGTGGTATAAGAGGAGTTCTTTTCATTGAATTACTATTTTGAGCCTTATTCAGGGATATAATGGAAATGGTAGTTGGTAATAATCTTTGTCCGGGAGTAGCTAACCCGTGTATAGGGAAAATACAGTCTACCTCTGTTATTGCAATTATTACTGGTTTTGCAATTTTACAGTTGATTTGATTTTCACCGTTGGGTGACACACTTGTAGTGTGCTGTTTATATGTTATACTTGGGTTCTATTTGATTTCAATCCGATGAGATTAGGTTATTCCATCTCATGCATCATTTAGGCACATGATAGAAATCACATGTCATGCATTCCTTCCATGCCATGTAGGTGCATTAGAAATTAAATGTTGTTTTGATAGTTGTTGTGATAGAAAATCATGCTATTGTGATAGATGCTTTGATAAATACTTGCTATTTGATAGGGTATTTTTGTGTGAGGTTTTGATAGAATGAACACCAAAATTTGGTTTTTGGGGAGTATGGGCCCTCAATAACCGGAATTTAGTGGATCATTGACATGTTTACCTTGTTATGAAATGTGTAAGATGCCAAACCTTGATTCGCGGGGAGTATGGGCCCTCACGGATCGAAATTTGGCACTTAGATGTTTGTTTCAGTGTTTTTATGGGCCTTGGAGAAGTTTCTGAGGCTTAATTTCTAGAAAACCTAGCATACACACCGTGTAGTTCTATGGACACATGCTGTGTGTTCTTCTGTTCGGGGAGAAATGAAAACTTTTTAAGTACATGCCATGTACCCTTAGTACACTCCATGTGGTCTCTTCTCGTGTCATAGACGGTGTGGGAGGGGACACGGGGTAGGTAATGGCTTGGGAAAACACGCTGTGTACCGGTAGTACACGCCATGTAGTGTTGACCCGGTGTCCGCCCATGTAACTAACAACACGGACATAGGGAACCTTAAGACATACACGCTGTGTCGACCTTGAACACGCAGTGTAGTCTGACCTAGGTACCTGGCCATGTCACGAACAACACGGGTCGATGTTATCTTTCCTAATACACGCCATGTCTGCTTAGAACATTCCGTGTAGTGTCAGCTGTGTAGCCGGCCGTGTAGCGAGCAACACGGGTCGGTCTGAGGCTTCTTTTAACATGCCATGTCTTTTTGGAACACGCCATGTAATGTGATCTGGGTATACAGGCCCTGTCACGAACAACATGGGCCTGTGAAAACTTGTTTGAGTACATGCTGTGTACCTATAGGACATGTCGTGTTGTTTTTTTGGGAGAGCCGTGTTGCTTAGCCGTTTAGGACTCGGGCAGGGAAGGAAGATTCAAGTACACGCCGTGTAGTCATAAATACATTCCGTGTATTAGGGGTGTCACATGACCAGTTTAAACTGGATTACACGCCCATGTGAATGGCTTGTGAGAACACACCGTGTAGTATTTATACATGTCGTGTAGTCAAGTTTTTTAAAACCTGAATTCTTTCTTTCTCATGTTCCCTTCTTGGTCTCCTAGTTTTTAGTCTTTGATAAATTTTGATCTAAGGTGTTCTTTGAATTTGTTGATTCATGCCGCCGAGACGACCACCAGTTTTTTTCCAAGAGAGCAGTGACGAGTATACTCCATACATGATTGGCCACGGGATACCGATGGATCCTCCAGCAGAGCCAGATGCGGCGCCAGCCATTATACCAGATACAGGCACAGAGGCACAGTTCCTTGAAGGCTTCGTGCAGTTCATATAGACCTTCCAGGGATCACCGTTGGCTGCCACATCTATGGAAGAGTTGAAGCATATATTCCAGCAGCATCATCTGACTTCGTTTTCAGGGTATGACAGACCACAGGCTGTGGAGTCATGGTTGGATTTGATGCAGACGATATTCGAGCATCTTGAGATGCCTCCAGGGTGGAGGGTCAAGCTCGCTACATACATGCTGCGTGATTCAGCCAAGAGGTGGTGGGATGTTACCAACCAGTCTGAGCATCACCATGAAATGGCGTGGGAAGATTTTCACACAGTCTTTTATGAATTCTTCTTCCCAAAGATGCTGAGGGCAGATCGAGCTCGAGAGTTCATGAATCTGCAGCAGGGCACCTTGTCAGTGATGGATTATTCTGCTTAATTCACTGAGCTTCAGCTTTTTGCACCCGTTCTGGTATGTGATGAGGCGTTGAGGGCTCTACGCTTTGAGGATGGTCTTCGGTATAAAATCTGAGCACTGGTGAACGTTTTCAGGTAGCCTACAATGCATGCTATTGTGAACCAGGCACTGATTACTGAGCGGAACCTGCTGGAAGCAAGTGGTGTGGGCCAGGGCGGTTCGACACCAGTTTCTGGTACTATTTCTATCGGTAAAAGGAAGAGGTAGATGGAATTCTATCATGGTGGAAGTACTAGCCATAATAATCCTTCAGGTGGCTAGATCATTTACTACCAGTGTGGTAGAGAGGGGCACAAGAGACCTCAGTGTCCTCGAGACCTAGTGGAGTGCTGAGCTTGCGGCAATATGGGTCATTTGCAATGCTTTTACAGGGCGTTTCCACCAATGGCTAGTGAGAGGTGTTCTGTGCAGACTCCGCATGCAGGAGAAGGACCAGCAGCTTCTTACCATTCGGGCAATTGGAATACGTCAGGGCAAGCAGGCAGAGATAGAGGTCATGGCCGTGGTAGCCAGACACCAGGATCTCAGAGGCAGTAGGGTGGGTCAGCTCAGGGTATCCAGGATGTGTCATAGGGCCGTGGAACTAGACATGCATATGCAGTGAAACATACCCAACATGAGAAGGGTCCCAGACCTTCTACTGTCAGAGGTACTATTCTAGATTCTTCTGTTTTATCTTCAGTTCTTTTCAATACGGGTGCTACACATAGCTTTATATCTGTGCCCATTGTGGAGAGACTTGGGCTCTGTGTTTCTTCTTCTTCTACTGTGATGACGCTAGAAACACCTTTGGGGATTAGAACGGATGGTGTGCATCAGTGAAAGGAGTGACCCCTTGAGGTTGGTGGGTGTCACTTTTTATGGGACCTCTATGTCTTAGAGATGAAGATCTATGTTGTCATTCTCGGGATGGACTGGTTGGTACCCTTTCTAGCCTTTGTATATTGCTATCATCGCAGGGTGAGTTTCACGTCACCAGAGGGATGAGTGTTTCTATACAAGGGCGAGTGGGATGTCCAGGCGAGCTGAGCTGGACCCGAGCATCGTGGGCGAGGTGGTGTGACAGCCCATATTGGGAGTTTATATCTGGATGATCAGGAGAATTGTTAGCAGGATTTCCCTCCAGTAGTTGATCATTTCAGGGATGTCTTCACGGATGACTTTTCAGGTCTACCTCCATAGCGAGAGGTAATTTTTTCTATTGATCTTGTGCGAGGAGAAGTACCGGTGTCTATTCATCCTTATAGGATGGCTACACTAGAGTTGCGGGAGCTCAAGAGACAGTTGGAGGAGTTATAGGCAAAGGGTTTCATCCGACCCAGTACTTATCCTTGGGGTTCGCCTATCCTATTTTCTAAAAAGGCGGAAGATACCCTCAGACTTTTTGTGGATTATCAGAAGATGAACCAGTTGATGGTCAAGAACCAATATCCCTTTCCAAGGATTGATGATATTTTTGATCAACTTTGGGAAGCACGAGTGTTCTCGAAGATTGAATTGATATTCAGATATCATCATTTACACGTTAGACCATTGGATATACTGCTTAAAGCTTTATGTAGTAGGTATGATCTATACGAGTACTTGGTTATGTCATTCGAACTCACTAATGCGCCAAAAATTTTCATGGATCTGATGAATCATGTGTTCCACCCTTATATGAATTATTTTGTGGTAGTCTTCATGGATGATATCTTGGTGTACTCTCACACTCGACACGACTATTCCGTCCATATTGAGATCATATTGAGTACATTGAGAGAGAATCATCTATATGATAAGCTCTCAAAGTGCCACTTTTGGATAGACCAGATACACTTCCTGGGTCATATCATCTCAGAGGCAGGAGTTTCCGTGGACCCAAAGAAAGTGAGAGCAGTAGTTTCCTAGGATCAGCCTAAGAACATGTTTGAAATACGGAGTTTCTTAGGGATGGATGGTTACTACAAGCACTTTATACAGGACTTCTCCCACTTAGCAATGCCGTTGAAGGGTTTTACTAAGAAGGGTGTGAAGTTTGTTTGGTCAGAAGATTGCGAGAAACCCTTTTAGGAGCTAAATGGGAGTTTCACATAAGCACCAATACTGATACTTCCAGAGCAAGGGATGAGGTATACAGTTTACTGTGATGCATCAGGTATTGGACTGGGAGTAGTGTTGATGCAGGGCGATCGAGTTGTTGCGTACGGGTCTCAACAATTGAGGCCACATGAGAGGAATTACCTGACACATTATCTCGAGTTGGCTGCAGTTGTTCATGCGTTACACTGTTGGATACATTATCTATTGGGAGAGCATTTTGTGGTGTTTACAGACCTCAAAAGTCTCAAGTATATCTTTACCCAGCATGATCTGAATTTGAGACAGTGAAGGTGGGTTGAATACCTTTATTCCTTCGACTTTGAGCTTGCCTATACACCTGGGAAAGGTAATGTAGTTGCTGATGCACTGAGCATGAAGATTTAGATACAGGCAGTTCATGAGGCCAGTGGTGAGTGGCAGCTTATGGATTTGTTCTCTGAGATACATTTGGAGGTGCACGATAGTCAGGGGAGAACCTATCTCTCATCCTTATCTATGACTTCTACCCTCCAAAATAGAGTGAGTAAGAGACAACTATCATATTCAGAAAGCCTAGTTCTACGGGAGTCGGTGGCAAGTGAGGACCCTCCTCCCGGATGGACAATAGGCGATGACGAGGTACTACGTATCCATGGACGAGTGTGGGTTACATGGGACATATGTGAGGAGTTTATATGGGAGTTTCACGCTTCATCTTGGGAAGTTCATCTCGGAGTTACCAAAATGTACCGTGACTTGAGACTTCAGTATTGGTGGCCGGGTATGAAGAGAGAGGTAGCTGGTTTTGTTACTAGATGTTCCACCAGTCAGCAGGTGAAGGCTGAGCATCAGAGGCCAGCTGGACTGTTACAGCAGTTACCCATCCCATAGTGGAAATGGGATGATGTCACGATGGATTTCGTGACCGAGTTGCCAAGGTCACCTCAAGGAAATGATGTCGTGTGGGTTTTTAAGGATAAACTCACAAAGGTAGCTCAATTTTTTCCGATAAAAGAGACTTTTGGTGTTGACGAGCTCAGGAAGTTTAATATCCGAGAGATCATGCGTCTTCATGGGGTCCCTTTTTCTATCGCGTTAGATAGGGACGCCCACTTTACGTGTCATTTCTGGAAGAGTTTTCAGAGGGCACTGGGTACACAGGTGCTTCTGAGTATAGCTTACCACCCTCAGACCGATGGCCAGTCAGAGCGTACGAATCAGGTGCTTGAGGACATGATACATGCATGCATCCTAGACTTTGGGGGCTCATGGGAGAAGCACATACCCCTGGTCAAGTTTTCCTAAAATAACAGTTATCAGGAAACTATTTAGATGGCACCTTACGAGGCTTTATATGGTAGGCCATGCTGATCACCCTTGTGCTGGTTAGAGGCATGTGAGGCAGCTTTTCTGGGACCATGTCTTGTGCATGAGACCTCAGAGCAGGTCTAGTTGATTCAGAAGCGGATGGTTATGACACAGTTTCGTCAGAAATCTTATGCTGATCACCGTAGATGACACTTAGAGTTCGTGGTTAGGGATCAAGTTTTCTTGTGTGTTTCACCGAGGTTGGGACACAGACAGATCAGAAGACAAGGTAAAATTTCACCGAGGTATGTGGGGCCGTTTGAGATTCTAGAGAGAGTCGGGCCGGTTACCTATAGGTTGCAGTTACCATAGAGGTACCAGGCCATGCACGACATCTTCCATGTATCTCAGCTGATCCCTTATTACTCTGACCCGTCTCACGCCTTTCATCCCAAAGAGGTTGAGATTCAGGTCGATGCATCCTTTGAGGAGAATCCGATTTGTATTTTTGATAGGAGCATGAAGGTTCTCTGAGGCTAGTCAGTTCCTCTCTTACAGGTGCTATGGCAACATGGCCAAGTGCAGGACGAAACCTGGGAGTGGGAGAACAACGTATGTGCTTAGTGTCTAGAGTTGTTCATAGATTTATCATCACCACCCTTGGAAGGGAAATTTAGGGACAAATTGCTTTAAGGGGGGAAGTTTGTAAGAACCCAGTTCTTATTCTTGAGGTACGAGTTTCTTCTTTTCCTTTTTCCTTAAGTGATTTTGAGAAAATAAGGAAAATGGGGAAAAATCCCAAATTTTGTGACTACACGCCGTGTAATTTTCCACACACCGTGTACTTTGGCCGTGTGGGATGGGTACACTGGGCATGTAGGCCTGTCAATAATAAAGGGTGTAAAAAATGACTACACACCATGTATAGGGTATTTACATGCCATGTATTCAGTCGGTAGGTAAACAGTAAGGCGGTGGAGGCATCCGCCATCGGAGTAACAGTACACGCCATGTATTCATGAAAACACGCCGTGTACTCATGTCGACGGATGAACAGTCCTGCGGTGGAAAGTAGCCGCTAGAGGAATAGTTTAAAAAAAATGAAAAGTACACACCGTGTACTTGAGAGTACACACCGTGTAGTTTTTTTTTCCGCTTAAAATGGGCAGTAGCCTCTTCTGTTCATAGAGGAAGCTTAGAATGCCAGAGGAGCTCGGAAGGATGACCAGAGCTTCAGAGATCTTCTGACTGCGCACCAGGAATCCTTTTCCACTTCCACTGATCACGTTTGGACCGTACGTGTAAGCTCTCCCTTCTACTTTCACTGTTCTTACCAACTATTCTTCTAAGGGATGTTATATACATTTGAACGAGAATTCTTTTATCCCAGATCTACTTCCTTCTTGGACGATTCGGGAGGCGTCGTTCACGTATACCGATCATAGATGATCGAGGTAGGTGGTCTGATGTTAATTTCCAAATGTGGTGTTGAAATTATGTACTTTTGTGCTACGAACCCCTGTTGGGGTGTCATGTGGATAAGGCCTTGGCTGTTTTAAATACCTAGAACTATATAACTAATTGAATGTAACTATAAACTGCTGTTTGGGATCACTGCTTGGATCCAGGACCACCCCGGGGGTACATTCCTCTATTTAGTTGTTTGGATAGGATACCAGAGGGTATTCCATGATTATAATGTGTATTGAATTTCCTTCAGAGGAATTGTATATAAATTTCTTGTTTATGCTTTGGGCTCGGCCCAGTTACTTTCTCCCGAAGGTAGTGTTCTTTTTAGCCTGAGGGCATTGTTTGTTTAGCGTGAGGGAAAGGTACTGCCTAGCCTAAGGGAAATGTTCTATTTTTCCTGAGGTAAAATATTCTTATGCCTGGGGGTAGTGACTTCTGTGCCTAAGGTCAATATCTCGTACGCCTGAGGGCAATATTCGATAGTCTGAGGGCAATAATGAGGGCGTGGTTTTATTATATTAGCCTGAGGGAAAGGTTCTGTTTGGCCTCAGGGCTTGGTTCTGATGAACAAAAAATGTTTTTAAATTGAATGGTTAAAATGTATATCAAAATGGAAATGAAACTGGTAGTGATAGTTACTTTTGAGTACTTACTAGTTTACTGGATTTACTTTTGCACAATGCTGTTGCGTATTTTCACTCACAGTTGGGCACGGGCCTTTGGTGGGTGCCTATTGGGATTTATTTCTCACACCCTATTTGGGTCATGTCTTCGGCCCAAATAGACTATATTTCTGCAAGTGTCAATAGGGGAAAGGGTCCCTACACAGGTACATGATTATAGAAGAGGAGTAGGAGATCATTGGACCAGGCTTTGGCATGCGATGCTGTTGCGTTTTTTTTACTCTGCTTGTTTGTTTGGTTGTAACTTGTATTCTGAGTTGTATTGTATTTTATTGCAGTGTATCCTGTTTTGGATGCTTTCATAGAAATAGAGACATGCTGCATCATTATATATAACTGTTGGTTATCTTTTACTGCAGTTGTTCATTTTTAGTTCATATTGGTTACTGCTTCCGCTGTTGTATGTTATTTATATTTTCCGCTGCGCTACACTTTGACAAATGAGGGCATAGTTTCCCCACTATCAGTCCTGGGCCCTTGCTGCTAGTTAGCATCCTCTGGCATTTGTGAAAATGTGCTTGAGTTCATGTGACCAACTCAGTTCGGGGCACCCGTTGAGTGGCACCCGGATCCAGGACGTTACGTGAAATATGGATCTTGTATCAATAAATAGATATGATGTATGGGTTCATCATTACTAGTGGGAGTACCTTCATTAAGAATCATATTGAGTCAATAAGGTTTCTTTATGACTTTTTCATTCCTCTATGTTTTGAAAATAAGAAACACATTTTATTAAAGAAAATTTTCCTTCTCTACTAATTATCTTCTTAAGGAAAATTTTATTTCTCTAAGAAAAGTTTTATCCTTACCTTGGTTTTGAATGTATTATTTGATATCTTCTCAAAACCAAGTCTAACCAGTTTTTATTAATCAAAAAATTCAGATCCTTATCTAAATACTTTGAATCTTACATCCCCTTAGATTTTGAGTCTTTTTGTTTTCAGACTCCAAATTATATGAAATTCAGACTCTAAATTCTCTGAAATTCAGACTCCAAATTCTATGAAATTCAGACACCGAATTATCTAAAATTCAGACTCTGAATTCTCAATAATTCAGACTCTGAATTCTCTCAAATTCATACTCAGAATTCCTCAGAATTCAAACTCTTAAATCCTCAGAAATAAAACTCTTAACTCCTTAGAAATCAAACTATGAATCCCTTATAATTATGACTCTGAATCCCTTAGAATCTAGACTCTGAATTCCTAAGAATCCAGACTCTAAATTCCTCAAAATTCGGACTCCAAATTCATGAGAATTTAGACTCTGAATTCTTCATAATTCAAACTCTGAATTCCTCATAATTCAGACTCTGAATTCATCAGAATTCAAACTCCAAATATTCATTTTTCTAGAATCCTATTGTTCATATATTTATACTCTGGATTCTATATTTCCTAGATTCTGATTATTCCCTTTTGTTTAAGATAATTTATCTTCCTTACATGTTATTTATTATTAAGCATGATAATGTTTCCCAAGTTTTTCTTACATAAAACGATGTCATACAATTTGTTTCTAACTAACTATTGGTTGAGTGACACTTGTACAAGTCTCTTCAAGATTCACGGAAAAATATGATCATTGTAGGAGGGAGCCGACTATTGAATTGTTTCCTATAAATAGGAGCTCATTTAATAAGATCATTATTGTTCTATGATCCTTGAGATTACATTCTATGAAGTGATTTCTAGAGAGAGAAGCACTCTCATGCCTTGTGTGTTTTATGAACATATTTTTCAGCTTGATTTGTACGACTCTTATTATTTCTGCATATAATTGAGGGCTTATGGGGATAAGAATATAGAGGTTCTAACTACCTTAAAGTTATAGGTATTGTAGGGATAATAAGAGAGATTTTGATATTCTAATTTGGGGCTTACCCTAGTGTGGGTAAGAAATACTTTCTTGAAAGTATAAATCAAGGGACCTTTATCCAATGTTGTTGGATATCCTTCTCTTTGGGTTAAAAGATTTCCTACTTTTTTACATGATTGTTGTTTCATGTTATATTTCCATTTTATTTTGTTAAGGAAAGAAAGTATAACTTTTTTATACTTTATTGTACTTATATTTACTCTGATAAATAAGATTCTATACACTTTAAGGTAGAATCTTCCACTAAATAAACCTACTTAAGTTTTTCATAAGTTAAACTTGATTAAGTTTAGGTTTCTTATAATTGGACATGAGCCCTTCAAATTATCCCTTCATGTAAGAACTAAAGAGGGTTTTTAAATTTACCTTATTTAAATTTGATAAACATAGGTTTCCTTAAGGTTAAAAGAGATTGTTTTTAAACTTACAATTCACCCCCATTGTAATTGAGCATATACATATTATATTTAGATTCTATTATTGGTATCCGAGCAAGGTATCTAAAATACTTATACTTACATATAAGTTTTCTTTATCAAGTTTTTATTCTTCTAAATTTTCTTGCTTAAATTTTATTGTTCATGTTTTTCTAAAAGTTTTTTATCCCTTTTTAAGAAATTTTACTATTAATAGGTTCTGTGGAAAAGATATTTTCTTAGAAAATGGAAGGTATAAATGTTGGTTATATAGAAAACCTTAATCTGACCAGACCACCAATAATTGATGGTAATGATTATGAGTACTGGAGAGATACGATGAAGAATTTTTTCATTTACACTAGAGTACACCACTTTGTCATTCTCACTAGAGATTACAAAATATAGACAAAGAAGTCAGAACTTTCACCAACCAAGAAAAACTAGAATATCAATTAAACTACAAGGTACACAATACTTTGTTGTGTTCTATGACCAAGAATTTATATAATTAGATATCTTCTTGTGAAGATACCAAATGTATTTTGCAGAAACTTGAAGTTACACATTTTGGAACTTCTAAAGTGATAGAAACTAGAAGAGCTATGTTAAGAGCTCAATATTATAGATTCTTATTTCCTTATGAAGAACCTTTTTGCAAAGTACAATAAAGATTTATGACCATTGTCAATAGGAATCAATCTATGGGAGAGAAATGTCATGATGATGAAGTTCTTATGGAAAAAATAATTGATATCATTCCCAATGAGGGGGAATCTAGAAGGATAGTTATTGATGAGAACAAAAAAGTATCTAACATTACTCTTTATGGGTTATTCAGACCTCTTATTCAGCATGAAATAAGAATGAAGAGAGATACTGATTTCAATAAAAATAATAATGGTAATGGAAGAGTAGATTTCACTACTAAATCTAAAGACAAGACTTTAGAAATGGTAACTATATCTAAAGAAAAGAAATCTGTTGTTTTATCTGGATCAAGTGACAATGATTAGTCTGAGAATGAATTAGCCAATCTTTCTTGAAGTATGATCAAGATTGTGAGAAAGAAATATTTTCAGTACAAATATAAGAATAAAGATATAAAGGACAAGAAATATTCTAAAGTAACTTGTTATGAATGTAAAAGGATGGATATATAAGACCTGATTGTCCTATGCTTAAGAGAAAATATAGAAAGGATAAGAATTGTGAAAGGATAAGCATTATGAAAGTAATAGAAAGAAGTACTACAAAATCTAAGGCTAAGAAATTCTTAAAATCCAATGATACCTGTAGTTCCAATGGTGGTGACTCTTTATATGAATATTCATAATATGAATCTTCTAGTCAAAAAAATATTGGTCTTAAATATATAATACCTATTTAAAATAATTGTCTTATAGCGAAGGTACACAATAAAAAATCCTTAACCAATACTACTTTAAATTATAATTTTTCTAATGGAGAATATTATGAATATTCAAATGAATAATCTTTTTTATAAAAAGATAACACCTTAGCTTCATTTAAAAATGTTTCAAGATTTTCTAAATTACTTGAAAATGAAAATTGTATGATAAATAAGAAGTTAGAGAAATAAAATTCTAGA
Source organism: Viscum album (assembly GCA_963277665.1). Lineage (NCBI taxonomy): Eukaryota > Viridiplantae > Streptophyta > Magnoliopsida > Santalales > Viscaceae > Viscum > Viscum album. The sequence goes on from OY728128.1 coordinate 1,600,286,083, forward strand.
ATTTTTATTTTAACAAAATAAGTATCAGATATTTATAAAGATCTTGATAAAAAACTCTTGATTTTGTAAGTGTTTCTAAAAAACTTAAGTAAGTTAATTCTGAGAAGGATAAAATTTCTAAGTATCTTGAAGATGTTATTTATAAGAAAAATGTTTTAGTTAATAACTGAAGTTCTAAAAATAATGAGTACAAGGATAATAATTTTATAATTAGAATAAAATATGAAATTTTTTCCTTAAAGAAACTTTTATCAAACAACACTTCTGGAAGGAAGGAATTTGATAAAATGTATTCAAAACATCTTCCTCTTAGGATTTTTTAGGAATTGGTTATACTCATTCAAAACCTGTTTTTCGTCATAATTAATTTATTCCCCAAAGTGATCCCTTCTTCACAAAGTTTCATTGTGATGGACATTGGGAGAAATTTTTTTCTTCAAATAAAACCCAATACTTAGGTTTTGTAAATCTTAATTTTCTAAGAAAATGTGGATTCCTAAGGTTTTACTTTCTGAAATTTCTGGATCCAATAATTTTTGGATTTCAAAAGTCCAACTCTTTTATTTTATGAAATATAAAGAAAGTACCAACAATAATACATGGTACATGGATAGTGGTTGTTCTCAAAACATGACTGGTAAAAAAAACTTATTTGAAAATACAATCAAGATGAAAGGAGGAAAAGTAAATTTCAGAGATAATGCTCTGGGAGAAATTATTGGTATAGGTAACATTTTTATTCTTTTAAAAACTTTAATTTCAAATGTTTTATTTGTCAAAGGTCTTAATCAAAACCTTATAAGAACAATCGAATTATGTGATGAAGGTTACCTTGTGAATTTTAGGAATGATAAATGTCTAGTACACAATTCTAAGGAAGATTTTATTCTTTCTGCCCATAGGTATCATAATGTTTACACAATTAACCTAGAAGACCCTAGGAGCTAAGATCAAACTTTCTATAGTGGAATAGAAGATCTGTTTTGGTTATGGCATAGAATACTTGGACACTGTAACTGTTGGGTGAAAATCCCTCAAGGTATCATTGAAGTATTTTTGAGGTGATTGTGTTTGTTGACAAAGCGGGCCTCCATGTTGTGTTTTTTGACAAATCATAACACGATGTACAAATTTGTTGACAAAAGGGGTTTCCATGGTGATTTTTGGGTTCAAGAGATGTTGTTGGTTATCCATGCTTGATTGAAGAACCTAAAAAAAGGAATGGATGATCCGGAGGCGGTACAAAAAGAGCAGATACATGGTGGCGACGTTTTCTAGTGTTTTCAAAATATTTGGGCCTGAAAATTGGAAAATGGAGAGATATGTTTTTGAAAAAGGGAGGTGCGCCCAAAATTTGAGTGGTGAGTGAAAAATAAAGTGTTGCATGAAATATTTTCATGGTGCGCAAAAAAGGAAAGTGGTGCGTGAAATATTTTCAAGGTTCACGGAAAAGGAAAATGGTGCGCGAAATATTAGCGTGGAGCATGAAATAGAGGATTGGATTTTTTTCACAAGTGGTGTTTCAAGATCAGAAGCTAGAAAATTGGTAAAGGCATGAGGTGCGCGAAATATTAGAGCAGTTCGCGAAAAATGATGTTGTGTAGAAGATGTGTTTTTCACGATCAAAAAAAGATTACGCGTGGAAGAAGGGTTTTTCGCGTAGGGGTCGGTTTTGCGTATAAATATGAAGTGACCCCTCTCATTCAGTGAAGCTCAAGACTTAGAGATTATCTGAGCTCTCATATGCAAAGTTGGAATATGAAAAGGTGTTGCACGTAAAATTATTATTTGCGCATAAAGAAAAGGATATGCGTAAAAAAAGGTTGCACGTAAAAGAAGGTTGTTGCGTGTAAAAGATTTGGTTGCACGTAAAAGAGGTGTTGTGCGAAAAGTGGATTTTGCACAAAAGCAGGGAATTATGTGCAAGGCCTAGTGAAGGTGGCACGTAAAAATAGGGGTTTCCCGATACAACCGGTGCAAAGTATGATTCATCTGCGGGTGAAAGTTGGACGTCAAAAGAGCATCTATAAACAGTTAGGGATGTAGATTTAATTAGAGATAATGAAAAGACCTACAGGTCGATAAACTGTGGGTGGATCTTCTGAAGAAGCAGTGAGTGTACTTCAGTTGGGAGAGCAGTGAGATTTCATATTGTGGGTGGTTGTAAACCAGGAGAGACAGTGAGTCAACTCCTAACTTGTAAACAACTGTGCACTTATAGTGGAATTGGTACATCGGCACACCGTCGATGTATGCTCCTTGGACGTAGCCCAGTGAGGGTAAACCAAGTAAAAATTGCTATTTCCCGTGCATGATTTAAGGCTTATTTATACTCTGTAATGAGAAGGAGAGAGAAAAGGGGGTTTTGTCTAACAATAAAACAAGATTAGAAGGGGCAGTTGTTTTAATCTTTCATACCCTGATTCACCCCCCTCTCAGGGTATCTAGCCCAATGGATCGAACAGTAACCTATCTAAACTCTCGAAGAGAATACTAGTTAAGGATATACCAGAGCTTAGATTTGATTCTTCAAAATTTTGTGATCCTTTTCAATATGGAAAGCAAAATAAGTCAATTTTTTTATCAATTAGTGAAGTCTAAACTATTAATGCATTACATCTAGTGCATTTGAATCTTTTTGGTCCAACAAAAACTCAAAGTATTGGAGGTAAATACTATGTATTTGTTTTAGTTGATTATTAAACTTGATTTATGTGGGTCTATTTTCTTGAAAATAAATATGAATCCTTTTCTTATTTTAAAAATTTTAGAGACCAAGTTAAAAATGAGAAAAACCATTCATTGATAACTATTCATAGTGATCATGGAAGAGAATTTCAAAATTTAGTTTTTGAAAATTTTTGTAGTAAGAAAGGAATTACTCATAACTTATCATTCCCAAGAAATACTCAATAGAATGGTGTTTTTGAAAGAAGAAATCAAATTCTTTAATAGATAATTAGAACCATTTTGAGTGAATATTTTTATTTCTAAACAATTTTGTGATGAAGCTATTAGTACTGCTTGTTATAATATAAATTGAGTTTTAATCAGACCTTTTCTTAACAAAACACCTTATGAATTGTGGAATGGTCGAAAACCTAGACTTTATTAATTCAAAGTATTTGGATACAAAAATATTCATTTTGAATAAAAAATACAACTTACATAAATTCAAACCCAAATACAATGAAAGAATTTTCTTAGGATATTCCACTACTTCTAAGTCCTATAGAGTCTTTAATAAAAATTATTGTTTTGCTGAAGAAACAGTGCATGTTAATTTTTATTAAACCGATCTCTTTTTAAACAACCCCAACCTACATCCTCAGATGTGATTTAAAAATATGATAATAAACCTTTGATAGAGAATTCTTCTAATAAGAAAAATACTCAAGAAAATGTTTCAAAAAGTATTCAACCTAGAATATTTTATACCTTATGTTGATGAAAAAGTGTTACAAAACCTAAATCAATTGATTCTAAATAATAATCCCAGTGATAGTATCATTGGTGATGTAAATCAACCAGTAAGGACCAAAAGTTCTTTAATAAATTAAGTATACCATCAAGAATTTATTTCCCAATTATAACAAAAAATCACTGATGAAGCTTTAAGTGATGATGATTGGATTAAAGCCATGCAAGATGAGCTAAATGAATTTGAAAGAAACAAAGTTTAGACCTTAGTTGAAAGACCTAAGGAAACTTCTATAATTGGAGTAAAATGGGTATTAAGAAATAAATGTTATGAAAATGGAATAATATTAATAAATAAATCTAGAGTAGTTGCTAAAGTCTATAATCAACAATAAGGAATAGATTATGAAGAAACCTACTCTCCACTAGCTAGACTGGAATCTATTCATATTCTACTTTTCTTTGCAGCATTCTTTAATTTAAAACTTTTTCTAATGGACATGAAGTGTGATTTTCTTAATGAATATGTTCAATAAGAAGTTTATGTTGAACAACCACCTATATTTGAAGATACAAAACATCCTGAACAGGTTTTCAAACTTACTAAATCTTTATATGAAATTAAATAAGCTCATTGAGACTGATATGATAGAATTACATGATTTTTTGTTATGAAACAATTATGTCAAGGGAACTGCTGATCCAAATATTTTTATAAATAAAGATAAGAAAAATATTTTTATTGTTGAAATCTATGTTGATGACATTATATTCAGATCAAGTCAGTAATCTTTAACTAATTCATTTGCGAATCTTATGAAATATGAGTTTGAAATGAGTATGATGGGTGAGTTAACATTTTTTCTTGGTTTTCGAATATCTCAAAAACCAGAAGGAACTCATATATCTCAACATAAGTATATTAAATACCTTCTTAAAAGGTATGTATATGACAATACTAAAAGTATAAGCACTCTAATCGGTTCCTCAAATTCTGTTGATCTTAATGAAGCTAGGAAACCAGAAGATCAAACATATTTTAGAGGAATGATAGGAAGTTTATTATAATTAACTGCTAGTCATTCGGACTTAATGTTTTAAGTATTCTTATGTGAAAGATATCAATATAATCCAAATTAATTTCATTTAAAAGCAGTGAGAATAATTTTTTTCTATTTAAAGGGAACCATAGACTTAATACCTTTTTATTCCTATAGAAATGATTTTGTTTTAAAAAGATTTTCAAATGCTAATTTTGGTGGATGTAGAATGGATAGAAAAAGTACATTCAGAACTTGTCATTTATTAGTAGACTAATTATTTTATTAGTCATTAAATAAGAAACACTTAGTATCACTTTGCACTGCTGAAGCTGAATATGTAACAGATAGAAGTTGTTGTGATCAAGAGTTGTGGATGCATCACACACTCACAGACTATGGCATGAGTTTTACCAAAACTCAGATATTGTGTGATAATACAAGTTCCATTTACCTAAGAAAAAACCCTAGACATCACTCTAGTACAAAACACATAGATATTAGGAATCACTTTCTTAAGGATTACACACTTAAAGGATATATCATTCTTCAATTTATTAGAATGAAAGATCAAATTACTAATATTTTTATAAAATCTTTACGCTCCAATAGATTTGAATACACTAAACAAAATTTAGTAATGATAACCATAAGGTAATATTTCATATTAAGTTTTTGTTGAAACCTATCTCCTTACATTAAGAAACTACTTTTCATAGGGGTAGTAAATTTTTTTCCTTCAAAAGCTTTCCAATTTTTTTTATTCTTGGAACCTATTTTTTTATTCCTGAAACCTATTTTTTATTCTTAGAACCTAAAATTTTGAATTCTCATAACCTAAATTTTAATTTTCTTAATAAAATTTTCCAGAATCTATGTTTGTTAAGAACTTTTTCAGTACTAACAATTCTTTCTAAGAAATCTAAAAGGTAAGTTTCCTTTCATAAACCTTCATAATTAAATTATTTACTTGTTGGTATTTATATCTTTATTTAAGAAAACTATATCAAATTCACTTTCCATAAATCTAATTTTTCTTTAAAACCTCAAAAGATCAGAACCTATCAAATCCTTCTTTGACATTCATCTCAATCACCAGATCAGATCAAGCTTATATCAACCATTGGATTAAATCAGGATTTTAAACCGTCATATCAAAGCCTATATAAATCCCCCCTAATCCGTGTCCCACATTGGTTTTTCAAGAGTTTTTTCACCAAAGATCTTATCCTCTATAAATTAGTCATCAAGATTTCTTAGTTTCCTTACATTCCGGATGTCTCTTGAAGTTTCCTCACAGAATCAGATGGTTTCAAACAAGTGAATCAAGGATTAGAAAAATCTACAAAGAAATGTTGGTTGAACCAAATTTCTTTTCCAAGAATAATTCTTTTTTTATGAATACTATAAAGCTAAATTTATGGGTAAGTTTATGTGTAGCTAAGATGAAGAGTTAGGATCTAGTTTATCCCGAACTTCTCATAGAATTTTATGATTTAGTTAGTTTTTATAAAGAAGGAGGAATGAAAAATCTTTCCTTAAGGAGATATTGAAAAAACTATTCATTATCCTTCAATATGGATGAAAAAATTATTGGTATTTATTTTCAAGGTGAAGAAATATTTTTATCTCAAAAGTTTCCAGATAAGATATGAAGTTTTGAGAAGTTAAAGACAATTGACTACCTTTTTCTCAAGGAAGTAAAGTCACTAAAGATCATCCATCTTTCAAAAAACTTCAGGTTGTTATCTTTGTGGTTGTTGGGATTTATTATTTTGAGAAATGGAGATAAAGAATCTCTTAAGAAAAGTGATATCTTTATAATGGACTTCTTGGTTAATCTTAGAAAAATTAAACCTAGTCAAGTACATCCTTCTGAAAATCACCAACATAAAAAATAGAACACTCAAGTCTTAGATAATCATTTATCTAATGATATTGTCAAAGATTATCATTATTTGTTTATAATCCTTTAAAATTAGCTATATTTAAAAACACAAAACATTAAAGATTATGTTGTTGAGTGATGAAACTCTTAGAAGGATGAAGTTTGGTTTTAGTACTAAATCCGGGGAGTTTTATGATCTTTTTAAAAGTGAGGTTCAAGTTTTAGTCAAGAAAGTAGAATTAAGAGAAACATAAAAGAAAACTAAAAAGAATAAAAAAGATAATGAACCAGAATCTGAAGAAAAATATCCCATTCTAAAAACCCATTAAGCTCTACCAAAGATGAAAAATAAAAAAAACATTATGATGAAGTGGTTGAAAAGTAGAGAGATCAGAAGAAGGAGAAGAAGGATGAGGGGGATGAAAGCTTCGGTTTAAACCCTACTTAGGCAAAATCCTTGAATATTCAAGCTGCTGAAGAAAATTAAGGGAAATAAAAATAGAAGAAGTTGAAGAATAAAATGCCAGAAGCTGAGATTGTTCAACCCTTTTTAAGGATACCAAGAAAGCATTTGAAAAGATCCAGGTACCATAATCCTTCCTGCAAGAATCAGTTCCTTTAGAAACTATAGGAAACAAAGTTTAAATACTAGAAACTATTGTGGAAGAATAGATAGTTCAAAAACAAGAATATGAATAAAAATAAGAAGAGGAAGAGAGTGAAGATTTCATCAAACAAGTTGAATAATATCATGAGAAGGAAATTCCTTCAAACAAGATATCGATCATAACTTCCGAGGTTAAATCAACCAAAATAATATCTTAAGGGAAAGATGATGATGAACATGTTTAGGTTGATAAACCTACTGATGAAGAGATCAGAAACCATGATTTCATTCATCCTGAAGACATTAAGGGAGATGTTGAGAAAGAATATGTTGATGAAGATAAGATAATCCAAGTCTCTGATAGTGAGCATGAGTCTCTGAGACCAGAGAAGGTTATTTATAAAGTTGATAAAGGAAAACAGGTGGTTGTTGACTCAACTAGAGCTATGGTTGTGAAAGCTAAGAAATATTTTAGTGGAACATACAAGAGGAAAGCTAAAGATCTATACAAAGTGTCCTCACCAGAAAAGGAATCAGCTTATGAATCTTCATCTTCCTTGGGACAAGATTTCATTGTTCAATCTTTGAAGAAGTTAGTAAACAAAATTCCCTTATTTCCAAGTATCGATTCATGATGTGAGTTACTCCAGAATTATTTTAATCAAAAGTTAGATTTGATAAGTATACTCACAGAAAAGTTTATCAAGTTTGATGTGGATTTGAATACTTTCTATATTGGTTATGATGCTCATAGGAGATCATGTAAGGAAATAAACAAATGGACTAAGTCATTAATTTCTGATCTGAAAATTATATATGATTTCCACGAATCAATAAATTATGCCTTTGAAAAGTCATATGACACCGTAAGGAACCTAGTTTCAAAACATTCATACAATTTGAATCAATAGAAAGACACCCAGATTCAAGAGGAAATAGACCTGAATGGAAAGCTCAATTTAGTTGCTTTAAATTATATATAGAAAGAGAACTCGTGGAAGAGTTGGAAGAAATGTTTAAAAAGCAAGAAGAGGTAGTAAAGTCTCAGGAAGAAATTATAAAGTCTCAAGAATAAAGTATCAAGACTCTCTAAAAGAAGAATCAAGATCAGGATCAGTTGCTCAAGAGGTTTGAGGTTGATCACAAAAAGATGAAGAAATTAAACGCAACCTTTAGAAAGCTCAAACCGAAGGAAAAGAAGGATAAATGATTTTCCTGAAAATCAAATCTTTTGTTGTATTTTTTCCATGTAATAATTTTTTCCTATCATAATGAAATTTTGTTTTCATTATTTTGTATTGTATATTTCTAATATTTCAGGCACAATTTTTTTCATTACCTCCATTCCTTTTTGAAAATCACAAAGTGGGAGAAAAGAATGATCAAAATAATATTAAGTAAAAAGAAGATAATTCCCTAAGTAATGGGGAGATTAAGTAAGGGTGAGTTTACTTAAAGAAGTTTTTCTTAAGAAAAAAATGTAAATTCTCTAAGAAGGACAAGAATACAATCCTTATGGATTTTAAAACTTAAGGGGGAGTTATTCGTATTCATCATAAGTCATAAGTAAAGGGAGATAAGTATTTCTTTTAAGGTTCAAAAAGGAAAATCCGTATTACTTATATTATTTTTCAAAATTTTGTTTGTTCTTTCAAAAAATGTAGAGATTGTTGAGTCAATAAGGGTTCCTTATGAATTTTTCATTCCTCTATGTTTTAAAAATGACAAACCCATTTTCTTAAAGAAAAATATCATTTTCTAAGAATTTTTTTCTTAAGGAATGTTTTCTTTCTCTAAGAAAATTTTTATCCTTACCTTTGTTTTCAATATCTTATTTAATATATTCTCAAAACCAATTCTAACCATTTTTTATTAAGCCAAAAATTTGGATCCTTATCCAACACCTCAGAATATTACAACCCCTTATATTTCAAGTCTTTTTTTTAGACTCCAAATTCTATGAAATTCAGACACCAAATTCTCTGAAATCCCAACTCCGAATTCTATGAAATTGAGACTCCAAATTATCTAAAATTCAGTCACCGAATTCTATGAAATTAAGACTCCAAATTCCTCAGAATTTAGACTCCGAATTCATCAAAATTTAGAAACAGAATTCTTCAGAATTTAGACTCTGAATTCTTTAGAATTCATACTTTTAATTCCTTAGAATTCAGACTTTGAATTCCTCAGAATTCAGATTCCAAATTACTTAGAATTCAGACTCCGAATTATTTAGAATTTAGACTTTGAATTACTCAAAATTCAGACTTATAATTCCTCATAATTAAAACTCCAAATTCCTCAGAATTTAGACTCTAAATTTTTCAAAATTAAGACTCTGAATTCATTATAATTTAGAATCAAAATATATATTTTTCTATAATCTTATTGTTCATATATTTAGACTCTGAATTATTTATTTCTTAGATTCTGATTATTCACTTTTGTTTAAGCTACTTTATGTTTCTTACATATTATTGATTCTTAAGAATGATAATGTTTCCCAAGTTTTTCCTACATAAAATGATGTTGTAAATTTTTTTATAACTAATCTTTGGTTGAGTGACATGTGTACAGGTCCCTCCAAGATTGAAGGAAAAATATAATTGTTGGAGGTGAGAGACAATCATTGAAGTTTTACTTATAAATAGTAGCTCATTTGAATGATCTCATTATCATTCAATGATCCTAGAGATTACATGTTGTGAAGTGATTTCTAGAGAGATAAAGACTCTCATGACTTGTGTGTTTTATGAACATCTTTTTCAACTGTGAATATCTTGTTTAGCTTTCTTTGTGTGACTCCAATTGTTGCTGAGTACAATTGTGGTCTTTCAAGGATAAGAAGACAGAGGTGCCGACTTCCTTAACTTTTGAGGGATTGTAGAGATAGAAATATAGACTTTGATATTCTTATCAAGGGATTACCCTAGTGTGGGTAAGACAGACTTTCTTAAAAGTATAAATTAAGGGACCTTTATCCAAGGTTGTTGGATACCCTTCTCTTTGGGTTAAAGATTTCATACTTGTTTACTTGATTTTAGTTTCAAGTTTTATTTACACTGTATTTTGTTAAATAAAGAAAGTATAACTTTATTATACTTTATTGTACTTATATTTACTCTAATAAAAAATATTATATATGATTTAAGGTAGAATCTTCCCCTAAGATAATCTTGCTTAAGTTTTCCTAAGTTTAACTTGATTAAGTTTAGGATTATTATAATTAGACCTCGACCCTTCTAATTAACCCTTTACATAATAACTAAAGAGGGTTTTTGAATTTACCTTGTTTAACTTTATTAAACATAGGTTTCCTTAAGGTTAAAAGTGAATGTTTTTTAACATACAATTCACCCCCTCTTGTAATTGAGAATTTACATATTCTATTTAGATCCTATAACTCCTTGATGAAATGATATAAAAAATGAAACCCAAGGATATATCTCTATTATAAGTTATGAAATACCTCATTATAATCATATTTAGATCCCTTCTAGGTATGAATTATAGAAAAATACAATATTGGTATCTAAGGTTGAGAAGTTTTCTCAAAGTGAATCATTAAAAACATTTGAATATAAATGTTTTAATTGTCAATTTCACTAACTATAACTCATGGTTATTTAATACCAGGTGGGTATCACACATTTTTACTAAAGAACACAGACTCAGAGATAAGAGGGACTTGAAAAATGGTGAAGTAGATCTTTATGTCTGTACTTGAGTAGGAGTTTATGCATTAGAATTCAACACTTATGATTTGAATTCACTAAGTGAATTTATCTTATTATTAGAGAACTATTTTTATGTTTATACCATAATATAAATTTTATTTTTGTATATTTTTTGGGAAAGAAGTCATTCTCATTCATTATTAAGAACATGAGTTTTTATATATATATATGAATGAGACGTTTTATAGAATTCAGAATAAGTTATTTGGTTTATAAATTATAAATATGGATGATATCATTTCAAAAATTTGGAATAAGATGTTTGGGGTTCATTCTAATCCTAGTCAACTTTGGAATTTTATTCTTGGGTATATAAACATGAAACACATAAAAAGACTTCATAGATATAGATTGTTGGTTCTATTCAATTATGAATCATTTGAAAATTGTGAATCTTGTTTATTAGGCATGCTGACCAAATCACCTTTTAGTGGAAAAGGTGAAAGAGATAATGAATAATTGGATCTCATACACTATGATGTATGTGGACTAATGAGTACTCAAGAAAGTGATGGTTTTAGTTACTTTTATAACTTCATTTATGACTTTAGTCAGTATGGATATGTGTTTATGATGATACAAAAGTATGTAATTTTTGAATAAGTTCAAAGAGTTTCATAATGAATTACATAATCAAATGGGAAAGAGTAATAAGATCATCTGATCATATTGGGTTGGTGAATACTTGTGCCAAAAATAAATTGATCATCTAAGGGATTAATGAATTGTTTCACAACTCAATCCTCATAGAACACCATAATGGAGTGGTGTGTTTGAGATGAGGAATCATACCCTGTTGGACATGGTTTGGTTGATGATGAGTTAATGTGACCTTCTTATTTTATTATAGGGTTATGCTATAAATATTTCTATATTTCTACTAAAATATATTCCATATAAAGAATTTATACATATACAATATGAGATAGGGTATGAGATACACCCAATTTTTTCTAATATAAAGATCATGGGATAAAAAACATTTGTATAAAATTTGGATTATAAAAATATTAGACCCAAAAACACCCTGATAGGGGAGGGGTGAATCAGGGTGTCAAGTTTTTCTTTGAATAAAATGAATGTTTCCTCAATGTTGGTCCGAAATTGTGAAACCTATTTGATAAAATTATGAAATCACCTAACACACATATTTAGAAATGGAAACACAACATAATAGTTTTACTTGGTACACCACTAAGGGCGAGTCCAAAGAGAATATTATGATAGTTTGTCAATCATATCAAAATCAACTAAGATTCACTAGATTTATGGATTAAAATTGATTGGTCATGGTCACTCCATTCCCAACTCACTACCTTTATAAGAATTTTAAGGATAAAACAATTTTTTTCCATATACCACTTCCATAAAATTTCCCTTGATCACTACTTTGGGTGAAGTGTTTATTATTTTATCAACTTTAAGGTCACTTCTGTATTTGAGAACTTATTGATGATGTTTTGTATCATGATGGTCTGAATATATTTCTTCAATTAATTCCAAAAACTTTTCCCAAGTACTTTTCCTAAAACTTTTTTTTCAAGAAACTACTAACATTCATGAATCCTAAATATTTAATGCAACTATCACCTTAAAAAACATGTGTTCACATAAGTTTATCTTTACATTTCTTCACAAATTTTGATTCATTACACAACTCCAACTTTCATGAAACTAAAATTTTCATTAATATCAATTTGTCTATATAGGATCAAGTTATTTTCTACATGACACTAATGAAATAATTACTGGTTTCATAATAGAAAATTGTACAAATATATACCACACAACTCTTTCATGAATCAATGCCTCTATATCTTTGCTGGGGGTCTATTTAGAAAGAGGAGGGGGGGGGGGTGTAACACCCCAAAACTTTTATCAACGAAATTCAATTCTTATAATTATTTCAAATATTATAATAATTTAAAATAACATTAAGAACACAATAAAAACTTTATAAATGAATAATTAATGAAATAAAAGGTATTTCTAGAAGTTAAGGAATATATACCAAAGGAATAGTAACATGACATTTAGTATAGTAACATAACCCTTATGCATGGTAAACCATACAATTGAATAGTAACCCCTCCAATGAAAGTATAAATAAAATTTATCCATCTTATAAGTGACAATGTGATATAATTATATCATAGTACAAGTAAATAGATATTTTAAAAATTATCAATTAAGTGTTGGTATTTTGGTAAATCACATATATTTAACTACAATTTTATGATTAATTTAATTATTTAAAAGAAATTTTATTTTTATAAGATTTATTCATAAATTAATATTTTTTTCCTTTGGTTTTAATATATTTTTATGATACCTTAGTGACATTTTCAAAGTGTTATAAAATTAGTTATAATTTTAAAACTTGTATTTTTCAAGTAAATGATGATTTTAAATAAAAAATAAATTTATCATATTTAGAAAATTATTTTCATAAAATGGAGTTTTTTTTGAATTATACACATTGAAAAATTTTTAGGGTGATTTTTTGGTATTTTTCAAAAATACTTTATTTTTAGTGAATAGTGAAATACAATAATTTATACGATTAGTAGATAAATGAAATTTTGAGTCATAGATGATGTAAGTGACCATTGGTTAGAATTAACATGAATTAATTACTATATTTATTCTTAATAATTAGTAAAAATTATTTTATTGATCAAAATAATAAAATATTGAGTAAAATAATGAGAAAAAACCCCTCTTCTCCACTATAAATACTACCCTCACCACCTCTTCTCCTCACACCCCTCAAGACTTGAGCCTTATCTAAATTCTTCTATAATCTCCTCCTAATACACTCCCCCACGTATAAGAGCTTTTGGTCTTAATAAAATACCAAAACCAATCCTCTAGAAGCTTTTCAAAAAGAAGAAATCAATAGGTAAAACCCCATTCCTTTTTTTTAAAATTTATTTTCAAGTTCCTTTCTTTTATTTATCTCTACTCACATCACCTAATAAAAATAGTATGATAACTCCAATAACTTAAATATACTGGAATTTTTTTATATTAATGGAATAATTCATCATCATTTATCTTTCCCCCTCCTTTTATACTTAAAATGAAAACATCATCCATAATGTGTTAATTTATCACATTCAAGGACGACAAAGTTTTCAATTTCCATCTTCAAGGCTGGTCATGAAACCATTTATATGGTTTTAACATATTATAATATATGTATTATATCTTATTTAATGTTCTGAAATCATTTTTTACACATTATATTAATTTATAAAACAAAATGAGTTTGTTGTGATTGAAAACCACCAAAATAAACCCAAACGATTATCCCTAACAATTTATCTAATGATTCATCCTCATTCTATAAAAAATGATATATAAGTCCAATAAAACATATATAATATAATTAATAACATATAAGTTCAATTTTGTATAATTACCTCCACTTTATATGACCTTTTGTATATGTATACAAGTAAACTAATCATGAAAACGAAGGCAACCAGCGCTCCTAAACAATGAAATTGAACCTCTTATCCCATAAAAAGGCCATAAATGAACTTAGTAAAGTTATAATAAATAAAATAAATATAGATAGGGTTTTGGAATTATTAATTAATGAATCTAATTTTATTATCCCGGACATTAAGATAAATTGAAGAACACCTTCAAACTTTAGGAAGGGGATTATACCCGAACCTCTATTATTCCTTCAAGTTACTCTTACTCTCTTTTTACAAAAATGAAATTCTATTTTATTTTTATGAACATATTATAAATTCTGGTTATATGTTCCAAAATCATGTATCAAGAACTATTATTACTTCTATTTTGGGGATATACATGTTTTTAAAAGGTTCCCTAGTCAATTATTCCCGATAAGTAAACTTGATATAAGGGAAGTTCCCAAATTCACAACAATTTTCAACTATGCTCTATAATTTGTTTTAATCCACAATTTTTTTTCTAAAATCAATCATTTTATCATAAAAATATACCTTGGTTAAATTATGGTTTTATATAAACAATTATACCTTTTCCATTTCAAATAATCTTTAAAGTTTTCTGTTAAACAATTCTAAAATGTTTTATTTCTAAATTTTTTAAACACTATTTTCACTTTAGTTTGAAATCAATTATCATGATATATGCCTATATTCCCCTATAAATTTTTATGTATTATTTAAATCCATCCTTTCATTGAACCACTATGATATTCACTTTTTGTATGCTTTTGACATAATTATGAAACCCAATTCTTTCCATGGGTAACCCTTATGTTTATGTTTGATTTCTTATGTATGATTATTTATGTGGAAAACATATTCATGAAAATTTTATGATGGGTGAAACCAGATAGTTCTCCAATGACTTAGTTAATTTTTAGTCTCATGAGACGTTATATGAAACGATCTTGGTGGTTAGCATTGACTCATGCTCCATGTGCAACGTTCTTGGTGGTCAGCCTTGACTCGTACTCCTCTCTGTGCAAAGAGCCTTGAATCTTGCTCCTCTATGTGCAATTTGACTTGACTCGTGCTAAAATTTTGTTTTATTTTTCTACCACATTACTATGAATCTGTGATTTTATGATCCCATGTTATGATTCTCTATGTTTAATTTTATTCCATACCTTTTTATATCATTATGTTATGCCTTCTAACCCATGTGTTAAGCTTTATTTTAATGTTTATTCCCTTACTGGGGTTTTTAGAGCATATATTTGTTGATTTTATCCCCTGGTTATCCTATTTATATGTAAGTTCTCAAAGGAATTTAGGAGCTCATAATGGATGAAAAATAATTAAATGTTTTATATTATCCCATGTTTTCATTTTTATGTACATAGTCTTCGAGATGATAGAATTCACGATCCTTGGATTGTTATTTGATGTTTAGTTATGCTTAAAATCATTTAATGATATGTGTAAATGGCTAGGGTCTCTATAGTTAGTATCAGAGAATGGTCTACTTATTTTTGGATATTAGAAATATAAAGCTTTAGAAAGGACCATAGGAATAAGACTAAGTCTAAGAAAACATCCCTAAATTTTGGTAAGTATAAAGTAAGTGGTTTATAAAGAAAATACATTCCTATCTGGATAGTACAAGTGGATATGGTTATGGAACATATGTAACTTGGAGTAAAAACTATGACAAGGTGTTCTAGTCCTGACTCAGGGTAACATAGTACATGATACTAAGCCTTGGTGTGCACCTGGTATGACACTCCCAAGGGATATGCTTTGATAATTTCATAAGCTCATTATAAAACCTTATTAAGGGACCAAAAAATTCCCATAAGAAAATATGTTAGGAAACATATCATATATATCATAGATTGAAATCTAGGGAATCACAAGTTAGGATATACTTTTCCTTTAATAGTTTATCCATTTATGTTTAAATTTTCCTTTTTATTCTTATTAGATAAGTATTAAAGACCCTTAATTGTACCTTCTTTTTCTTAGTTAATGGTGGTAAATAGAAGAACACTTTCCAATAATCAATTTTATAGGAAATGTGATGATTTCCCCAATGATATTCCAAATATTATGGGAATGGGTGTTGAAAACTTTATTACAATACTTGATCAGTTGACTCAAGTTATAAATAATAACTTGAATCATGTGAAATACCCTCCTTCTCCAAGGAAAGACAAAGTTACCTTTGTATCCTTTATGTAGGAAATCCCTCCCATGTTTAGTGGATCTTCTAATCCCCTCCTCACAAAATAGTGGATTAACTACATTGAAAAGATATTATCTATCCTCCAGTGCTCAGAAAAAGATAAAGTTGTGATGGAGGGCTATCATTTTGATGGGGAAGCTGACCAGTAGTGGAAATTTATCAAAAATATGAAGTCCAAGGAGGAAATTGATTCCATGGATTGGGGGGGATTCAAGATTTTTTTCAATAATTATTTTCTCTGAATCCTCCATCTCAAGATGGAAAGTGAGTTCCTCATACTTAAGCAGAATGAAGAAGAGTCTATTGAGGCATATGAAGAAAAATTTACAAGTCTTGAAGGATACGCCTCCTGTTTTTCAAGAACAGAAGAAAGGTTGATCACTTCTTTAACAGTCTAAATCCGAGTCTATGAAATTTTTTGGTGATTTGATATATTTACAGTTATGAAGAGATTGTTTGTTGTGCCCTTAATGTTGAAATGGAGATTATAGAATCTCATTGGTCACATGGGACCGGTGAAAAAAAGTGGAAAATAGAGTATAATATGGGTGGATCATAAAACGGATCCCATGATAGAAATAATACTGAATATCCCACATATCAAAATTGTGGGAAGAAGAATCTGAGGAACTTTTTAAAGGGAACCAAGAAATGCTTAAAATGTGGATTAATGGGGCATCTGACTAAGAACTGCCGAAGGGATATTAATAATCCCACTAACTTGGTAGAAGAAAGTATGGTTAATATCAATAATCAGTTAGTAGTGTAGTGTTTCAAATGCAATGAACATTTTAATTTTTCAAATCAATGACCTATGCCCAAGGTTGTTAGAGGCAATCAACAACCAAATCTAAGGAAATAAGGAAGGAAATATTCTATCACTACTATTGAGGTGGAGCCAGAAAATGATGTGTTGATAGGTAAGCTGGTTATTCATTCAAGAATAGTGAAATACTCTTTGATTCTGGTTCTATGCATTCTTTCATATCTCACAAGTTTATAATAACTATTCAAACACCTCCTCAAAATATGATGGTTGAGTTATCTGTGAGAACATCAAATGGAGGAAATTATTGCATCAAATTTTTATAAATCCTCCTTAATTAATGTTTGTGGACTGAACCTCCTAGAAAATATTGGTATACTTCCTTTGGTAGAGTTTGATTCTATATTGGTCATGGATTGGCTATCTTTATATGAATCCAACATCGTCTGTCATGAAAGGGAGATCACTCTCCACATCATGAAGAATCCTCTAATTCTTTAAAAATGTAAGGAGGAATATGAATCTCCTTAAGAATCATCATTTCAAGTGTGGATATTACTACCTTATGAGAAAGCATATCTTTCTCAAATGATTGAGATAAAATAGATGATCCTGCTTAAATACATGATCATTTTGAGGAATTACACTGATGTATTACTTGAAGAATTTTCTAGTCTTCCCCTTGATCAAGAGTTTGAGTTCCCAATTGAACTTATTCCTGAATATATTCTTATATCAAATAAACCTTATAGAATAGACACCATTGAGATGGAATAACTAGAGAAAAAATTACAGGAGAATCTGGACAAGGGTTTTATAGGCTCGAGTGCTTCACCATGAGGTGTGCCAGTAATATTTTTCAAGAAGAAGGATGGATCAATTCACCTATTCTTCTACTATCGTGAACTTAATAAAATCACAAAAAAGAAAAATTATTCTCCATCATAGATAAATGACTTGTTTGTTCAACTATGTGGGAACAATTATTTCTTTTAGGTGGACCTTAGGTTGGGATATCACCAATTAAATGTGAATAAAGAAGATATTCCCAAATCTTACTTTAGAACAAGGTATAAAAATTATGAGTTCATAGTGATTCCATTTAGACTCACTAATAATCCCATAATATTCATGGATTTAATTAATAGCTTCTTTAGGGATTAACTTGAAATATTTGTGGTAGTATTTATTGAAGACACTCTAAATCCTCCAAGAGAAAGGAGGAACATAAGAATTATTTGAATATTGTGTTGGGGACATTAAGAAGGGATAAAATCAGATAAAAGTATAGTAAATGTAAGTTATGGATAGAATAAGTATCATTATTGGGTCATGTTATCACCAACAAAGGAATACCTATGGACCCTTACAAGACAAAGGAAATATAAGAGTGTCTCATGCTAACACCTGTAACAAAGATCTGTAGTTTCCATGGTTTAGATGGTTATTATTGATGATTTGTTAAGAAATTATCATGATTTTCAAACCCAATAACCAAGATGAAACAGAAGGGAGTGATATTGTTATGGACTCAAGAATGTGAGGAAATATTTAAGTAGCTTAAAAAGAGTCTTATCACTATGCCCGTACTCACACTCCTAATAAGTGGAGAACTCTTTGTGGGATACAATGATAATTCAAAGAAAGGATTAGACTGTGTACTAATGAAAAATGATAAATTGATAGCCTACACCTCAACATAGTTATAAATCCATGAGAAAAACTATCCTATACATGATATAGAGTTGGAGGCTGTGATCTTCATGTTGAAAATATGGAAAAACTATCCCTATGGAGAGAAGTGTGGGATATATACTGATCAAAAGAGTATCAAATATATATTAAAACAAAAGGAGATTAATATGTTCCAGTGAATATGTTTAGATCTCATCAAGGTTTATGACTTATCAATCAACTACCATCCTATTAATGAAAATAAGGTGGCATATTATCTAAGTAGAAAGGATCCTGAATCTTTATCAATGATGGGAATTGAGAAGGATCCAATATTCTTAGACCTAAAAAGGATGGACATGGGAATTGTTAAGGAAGGAATATAATCAATACTTTCTCAAATGATCTATTAACCATCACTTGTGGATAAAATAAAGGATGCTCAAAGGAGTGATGTGGAAATTCATAAAAAGGTGGAGGCTTTCACGAATGGGAAATCCTATGAGTTCAATATTGGTGAGAAAGGATTCATAAGATTTGGGCCATGACTATGTTGTCTATATTATCCGGAGATAAAATATATATTTAATGGTTCACATAGCTTAACCTTCTCTATTCAAATTGTGAGAAAAAATATGTATCAAGATCTATGGGGGAACTTTTTGTGGGATAATATGAAGAAGGAGATTACTGAATATATATCAAAGTCCCTAGTATGTCCAAAAGTGAAGGATAAAAGAGAAAAGTATAAAGGGATGATGAAACACTTATCCATACCAACATGGAAATGGGAAAACATCACCAAGGACATTGTCACTGGACTTCCAAAGACATCTAGAGCAAATGATGCTATTTGGGTTATTGTGGATTATCTTACAAAGACAACTCACTTTTTCAAAATTTGAGAGGACTTCTCACTGGATCAACATGTACAGATATATATCAAGGAAGAGGTAAGGTTACATGGAGTACCACAATCGATTTTATTTGATCGAGATCTGAGATTCATCTCGAAGTTCTAGAAAATTATCCAACATGCTATAAGCACTGAACTGAAATTCAGTATAAACTATCATCCCCAAACTGATGGCCACTCTGATTGAACTATTCACACACTAGAATACATGTTGAGAGCATGTTATATAGACTTCAAAGGAGGATGATACAAACATATACCTCTGGTTGAGTTTTCTTACAATAATAGTTTCTAATAATGCATCTGAATGGCTCTATATGAATACATTTATGGGAAAAGGTGTTGAACACCGACATGTTGAGATGAATTCGGGGAACGTAATCTTTTAGGACATGAAATGGTGGAAAATGTGAGAAAAAATTTAGTAGCATATCATGGTTTCCCAAACATGAAAAAAGAGATATGTAGAAAATCATTGATGGGACTTAGAGTTTAAAGTTGGAGACATTGCATTCCTCTAAATATCTCCATGGAAGAGAATCATGAGATTTGGGAAGAAAGAAAAACTAAGTCCCAGGTACATTTACCCCTTCGAGATTCATGATCATTTCAGATCTAGGGCCTATTGACTAGCACTTCCACCTACCATGTATAAAGTACACAATTTATTCCATGTATAGCTCTTGAAGATGTACATATCAAATCCCTTACATATACTAAATTCAGATGTGGTACAGTTGGAGAATGATCTTTCTTACGAGGAGAAACTAGTGAAGATCTTGGATCATAGAGATAAAGTTCTATGCAACAAGACAACTCACATGGTCAAATTACTTTAGTGGAACCATAAGTACGAATATGCAATATGGGAACCAAAAAAATAATGAAGGAGACGTACCACACCTATTTTAACCTTAATGTGTAAAACGGAATTTTGAGGGAGAAATTTCATAAGCGGGGAAGAATGTAACGACCCAAAAACTTTTGTCAATGAAATTCACTTCTTATAATTATTTCATTTAGTATAATAATATAAAATAACATTAGGAACACAATAAAAACTTTATAAATGAAGAAATAATGAAATAAATGGCATTTCTATAAGTTAAAGAACATATACCAAAGCAATAGTAACCTGACCTTTAGAATAATAACATGACCATTATAAACAGTAAACCAAATAATTGAATAGTAACCTCACCAATGGAATTATAAATAAAATTTATCGATATTATAATTGGAAATATTATATAATTATATCATAGTATAAGTAAATAGATATTTTAAAAATTACTAATCAAGTGTTCGTGTTTTTGTAAATCATAAATATTTAAATACAATTTTATGATTAATTTAATTATTTAAAGAGAAATTTTAATTTCCTAAAATTTATTCAAAAAATAATATTTTGTTTTCTTATGGTATTAAAATATTTTTATTATACCTTAGTTAAAAATTCAAAATATTATAAAATTAGTTATAATTTTAAAAACTATATTTTTTGATTAAATGATGATTTTAATTAAAAAATAAATTTCTAAAATTTAGAAAATTATTTTCATAAAATGAAGTTAATTTTTTAATTCTACACGTTTAAAAATTTTTAGGTTGATGTTTTTGTATTTTTCCAAAATATTTGAATTTTTAGTGAATAGTGAAATACGATAATTTACATTTTAAGTAAATAAATGGATTTTTGAGTCATTAATGATTCATGGATGATGTAAGTGAATTTGTTTTCAAATTAACATGCACTAATTACTGTATTTAGCCTTAAGAATAATAACTATTCCTTGTCTTGATCAAAATAATAAAATATTGAGTAAAATAATGAGAAAACACCTCTCTCCTCCACTATAAATACAACCCTCACCACCTATTCTGCTCACATATCTCATGACTTGAACCTTGTCAAAATTTTGATAAACTATTCTCCCAAGACTATCCCACACATCGTAGAGATTTTGTTCTGAATTAAATACCAAAACCAATCCCCTAAGGAGGTTCTCAAGAAGAAGGAATCAAGAGGTAAAACCCTCTTCCTTTTCTTTTAATTTCTTTTCAAGTTTCATTGTTTTATTTTTATATACTCACCTACCCTCATAAAAATATAATAATAACTCCATTATATTAAATATAATTTTTTTTATAATGTAATAATTCATCATCATCTATCTTTCCCCATAATTTGAAACTAAAAATGAAAACATCGTCTGTGATGTGTTAATATATCGCATTCAAGGATGAAGAAGTTTTCAATTTACATCTTCAAGGATGGTCATGGAATTTTTTTTTTGTTGAACTAGATTATAATATATGTATTATATCTTATTTAATTTTTTGGAATCATTTTTTACACATGATATTAATTTATAAACCAAAATGAGTTCGTTGTGATCGAAAACTACCAAAAAATAAACCCAAACGATTATCATCAACTATTCATCTAATTATTCATAATTATTCCACAAAACAAAATGATATATAAGTCCAATTTAACATCTATAATATCAATAATAACATATAATTTCAAATCTAGATAATTATCCCCACTTTATATGATCTTTCATACTTGTGTACAAGTAAACCGATCGTGAAAACCAAGGAAACCAACGCTCTTAAACGATGAAATTGAACCTATTAACCCATAAAATACCTTACATTAACTTAATAAAGTTATGATAAATCAAATAAATATATGAAGTGTTCTATAATTTTTAATTATTGAATCTAATTTGATCATCTATGACCTTAAGATTAAGTGAAGAACAACTTCATACTTAAGGTAAAAGATTTTACCCAAACCTCCATTATTCATTCGTTTTCTTATTTCTCTAGTTTTATCCAAATAAAATTATATTTTATTTTTATTTAAATATTATGAATGATATTTATATGTTCCAAACTCATTTATTATGATCCATTCATCCTTATTTTTTGAGGATATACATTTTTTAAAAGGTTCACTACTCAATTATTCCCTATAAGCAATCTCGATTTAAGGGAAATTCTTGAATTATTAACCTTTTTTATGTATGATCCATATTATATTTTAAGAAACCATTATTTTTTATAAAATAAATAATTTTATCATTTAAATATACCTTGGTTTAATTATAGTTTTATAAAAAAATTATTCTTTTTTCATTTTAAATAATCTTGAATGTTTTCCCCTAAACTCTACTAAAATATTTTATTTATAAAGTTTCTTAACACTCTTTTCACTTTGGTTTGACTTCAATTATCATGATATATGACTATGTTCCCTTATTAATGTCCATGTGTGATTTAAATCCATCCTTTCATGGACAACACTATGGTATTCTCTTTTGATATTCCTTTTGACATAATTATGATACCCAATTGTTTCCCGGGGTATATGTAAAAAATATTCATGAACATGTTATGATGGGTGTGCCTAGATAACACTTGAATTAATTGAATAATTTTTAGTCGAATGAGATGTTATGTGAAACTGTCTTGGTGGTCAGAATTAACTCGTGCTCCATGTAGAATTTTCTTGGTATTTATCCTGGACTCATATTCCCCTATGTGAAACAAGACTTGAATAATGATCCTATATGTGAAAAGGGCCTTGAATAGAGATAAATTTATGTTTTATGTTTCTTCCACATTACTATTAATCCATGATTTTATGATCCCATGTTATGATTCCTTATGTTTAATCATGTTCTATTCATTTTTATATCATTATGTTATACATTCTAACCCATGTGATAAACTTTATTTTAATATTTATTATCTTACTATGATTTTTAGATCATACCATTATTCATGTTAACCCCAGTTTATCCTATGAAGATGTAAGGGATAAAAGGATGTTATGAGATCATAATGGATGACAAATAAAGAAATGTTTTATTTAGTCTCATGTTTTCAGTTTTATGCACCTCGTCTTCCAAGACACTAGGCTTCTAGATCTTTGGATTGTAATTTGATGTTTAATTATGCCTAAAATCATGTAATGATATGTCTAAAAGTTTAGGTTCACTATGGGGGGGTATCCACCTATTTATAGACATGGTTATCCCTCCACACAACTATCTTATATGGAACTGAACTTGTATACAACTTTAATGGTTTGCTGAACTTCATTTATTTTGTATCTCATTTAGTATTCAACTCACCTTCATCTCATAACTCCATCTATATTTCACGAGTTCTTGAAACTATGAATTTTTTTCAATATCAATTTTCTTTTGAAATAATATCCTTATCCAAATTTTGATGAGGTTCCTTTGAATCTTATTTTTTTGAAACCTCATGAAACTCTTTCCCCCTTTCATGTAACATTTTCATTTTTCAAGAAAATCTTCATTTTATAAATATAAATTTTCACTTTCTCAAAATTTTCGACCCTAAATATTTGGAAAACATTAGATAACTACACCACTTTCCTCAGTGGTGTGTATTGAAAACAAAAATAATATAATAAAAATTTCCCTCATTTAATGACATTAGTTACAAAAATATACCCCTATAGGTTTATTGGAAATCCAAAGAGAAATTCAATGAATAATAAACCTCAAAAAAAAAAACAAAAAATTATTAAAATAACTCATATATTTTTCCACGTATATGTGATTAAATCTCAGTGTAGAAAAAAGATATCAAGAGAGAATTTCATTTCCTAAGATAATTATCATCCTTAAAATACACCTACCGATCTGCATATAAGCCCTAATAATAATTTAATTTAACCAAAAATTCTCCCCTTTAGAAATAAACCCAAATAAACCATATTTTCCCCTTAGAGTTCAAAACATGTATTTTTACTCTTACCTCTCAAATCCCACTTGGATCATATTTCCACCCAAAAGCTATACTACTATCATAAATATATATAAATAGTTAAAAACACATCAATGGGGGTTAAAACTAAACCTTATCATGAAATGGGAGGTGGATAAACACTAGGGTTCAACTGATGTTTCTCAAACAATGGTGTGACTAATAAATTAATAATTATGTTTAACACTTGATCATTAGTTCCAATATACTCCATTATAATCAATCATTATTCAAACTTTTCATTGATGAAATGATAGTTGATATCTATATGTTTGTTATGAGAGTGAGGAACTAGACCATTCCGGATCTTTATCATAATATTATCATAAGGGAATAATACTATCAAATGTTTCACATCCTCAAAATTATTAATAAGTTTCTACTTCATCCATAATATATAATTGCATTCCATTATCACAGAGATATACTATACTTTAACTATATTAAGTGAAGTGCTTTCCTAGTTCTTGATCAACTAGATCGCACATTTATTTCCAATAAAAAAGTCACCAACACTTGTGGAATTTTGATCCACCACATCAATAGCATATTATGAATTTTAAAAAGTTGAAAATTCATGATCCTTTATTAATTCCAAGTACAAGACAAAATTGGGAGTAACTTTAATGTACCTCATGATTTGTTTAACCGATGTAAAATTATCTTACTTCAGACTAATTTTGAAGAAACCCACTAAATGTGTTATAAAAACTATATATGGGCTATAACAAGCTTCAAATTATCCTCTTGTATAGTGTGGGTGTATAGATTTCCCATACTCATACTTTCTTAGTTTTATCCCAATGTAAATTAGAGTCAAAATTGGGTTGGAATCACACATGTAGAACTTATTCACAAAATATATGGACTAATTTTCTTGAGAAATGATGTTGTATTACTTAATTTGAATCACTAGAAGCCACAAAAAGTTTATGAGTTCACCAATCACAGAAAATTCAAATTATTATTTCATTTGATGAGAAAATGCTTCCATCATTCCATTATTTCTTTCTCTAAATATGATATCATCCCAATACACTAGCACCATAAATAAATCTCCATGTGTTTTCTTCACATAGATATTATGGTTGAAACCTCCCATTTTAAATTTCATATTTTTTAGATAATAATCCAATAGAGAATACTATGATCATGGTTCCCACTTTAGGTCATATAGAGCCTTATTTATTCTATAAACCTTTATTTCATCATTTCTAATCAGAAATACCATTGGCTCATCAATGTAAAATTATTCTTCAAGAATTCCATTTAAGAATTTATTATTTACATCCATATGATAAAATTTGTACACTCTTTGAATTTCCATGTCTATGAAGAGCCTAATATACTCTAGTCGAGCTGCTGGAGAAAACATTTCTTCAACATTAATTCCCTAAATCTATGCATAGCCTTTACAAAGAAATCATGCCTTTTTTATAATCACATTTCCTTCCTCATTGAATTTTTTCTTAATGATCAACTTGGTTCCAATCACATTATGATTTTATGGAATATTAACAAGATCCCAAGTCCAATATGAATAAGTTCTTCATTCATGGCCATAAACCATAATCCATCCTTCACTAATTATTCAAATGAGATTGGTTCCACAATTTATTGGAGAGAAGAATATTCTATATTCATTATTCTCCTTATCCAGGTAAGTGATTTTCAATACCCAATAATGTTGTATTGATCAACTTATTCTCTTCTAATTCTCTTGTGTGGTTCCAGTTGAGTTTCTTTAGTAATTCTTTTCTCTTATGATTCCACTTTTGAATCATCATCATTTAGAGAGCCCTGAATGTTAGGAAAGCCTTCCATGACTTCTGCATTTAAACCTTCTCATTTGTTTCCCTCTTCTTAATCTTCAAATATATCAACATGTGAGATTCTCAGCTTCTTCATAATTTTATCCTCAATGATATTGACATAATTTCCCTCTACAATTTTACTAAGAAAATTATTGTATCATTTATAGGCTCTTCTATTCACTGGGTATCCAATGAATATTTCTTCATATAAAACATCCCCATACTTAACTTGATTTCCTTATTTGTTTCATATAAAAAATTCAATTATAAAATCATGGGAATAAATTAATGAGGGCTTCCTTCCCTGACATATTTCATAGGGTGTCCTTTCCTCTCTTGGATTCCACCTAGTTTGTTTTTAGTAAACATTGTGACTTGAACAACCTCTTTCTAGTAGTGATGAGAAACACTATTCTCAATAAATATATTTTTTCCATATTATTCACCTATCAATTTATTTATTCAATAACCCCATTTTGTTGATATGCTCTCGCTGATGACACCTTATTATCAATCCCATTTTTTGAAGGTTATTTTTAAATTCAATGGATGTGTATTCTGTTCCATTATCAGACTATAATATCTTTATTGTGAAGCTAGTTTCATCCTAAACTATTTTCTGGTTTTTCTTCTGGTAGTCAATAACTTCTCATTTACTCTTCATAAACATCACACATTCCATTCTACTATAATTGTAAATAAAAATAAAAAATTACCTATCTCCACTTATTCTAGAAAAATTTAATCGAACAAACACATATGTATAGAATAGATCAAGAATATTAGATACCCTTTTCCTCCTTAGATAATAGGAATTTCCAACCATTTCTCCTCACATGAAATCATTATATGTATTTTCTTGATCATAATTTATATTGGATAAGTTTTATATGATTTATTGATTAATGTGACCCAAAATATGGTGCCATAAGTTGTTTTATTATTTAAGAGTTATGAAATTGGTGTTTTATTTTCCATCTACCTATTATAAACTAATATTTTTCCTCTCGCCTTTTAGGAGTGAATTAACTACCTTTAATTTAGTAGTACATCCTTTTTGATTAAATATATACACCGCTTCTAATTCACAGAGCTAACTCACACCCAGGATATTGTGACATTGTCCATCCACACAGAGGACTTTAATTTTCTTTATTTCACCACATTAAAATTAGTTATTATCACTAACTTTGATCTTTAAGGAACCATAGTTTCCAAATCACACTATTTTATCAACTTTTTCCTTAATTTTTTTCAATAAATTTACATTTCCTATCAGGTGGTATAAACATCCACTATCAAGAATCCAACTGCTATTGTTATTTATAGATTTTAGTGTGATCTATTTATGGTTATCATTCTCAATATTCTTATTTTACATCCATGGGATACCTGGTTGATTCAAATAATAATATGGCCTCTTTAATATATTCTCAAATTATGTGGTTGAATTATACTAATTTTTTCTTCTAAAGAATAATATCTATTTTGTGGTGTTTTTTATTAGTTGGACTATATTCAATTGTCTCTACGTTCTGTATTTTTTGTTTCTACTTCCCCTTTTCCTACAATGAATGTATTTATGAATAAATTTAAAATGATATAAAAAAAACCATAGAAATCATTTCTTTTATATGATGAATGATATGGTCTTATTTTATTTTGTTGACTACCATGTGCTTCCCTATCCAGATAACTCCTTACCTCTTCACAGTAAGACATGGTATAGCCTAGAAATCCATAAAATGGAATTTCATTTGAGGAAATATCTTATCACATTCATTCCTCCACTTGTCTAATGCTTTTGTATAGGTATTTTTTTAAAGATTATCTTTGGATGATTTAGGATTATTTTCAAACCTCTTCATTATTTGATTCAAAGCTATTTATATAAGAACAAAAGGTGGATATATGTAATAATTCATGTGACCAACTTTCTACAACCCTTTTTTTGGACCATCACATTTCTATCCTTTAATGTTTTCATATCACATCCAATTACACTTCTAACCATAATTTTTTTCTTTTTATCATTCAATGCTTTCTCTACTCCTTTAGATCCATGTTTGACTCTTTTCAAAAGATCTACATTTGAGAACCCTTCAATGTATAGTTAATTCTTTTGTTCATATAATTTTTTTATAGTTTTTATATTAAAACATAAAGTAAAAAATTATTCTTCAATTGAATAAAAAATATTAGTTTTCTCCTCCAAACATGAAGTGAGGTCATTGATAACCTTTTCCCACTCTTAAATGTTCAATTTTAACTCTATAACATCTTTCGATATTTCTTGAGTTGTAAAATGTCTTTCTACCTCCCCTTCCAGTGATCAATCTCTACTTCAAGATGATCCCAATACTCTGACAATACATTCAAAAAAGGTAATTTTTTTCTATTTTTCTTTCTGTGACTGTGAATCTCATTAAGTGCACTTTCAATTTCCACATTGAGACTAAAAACACCATTTTACTAATTATCTTACTTTTTCATAGGTTCTTCCTTTTCAACTATAACCATAAAAACATCTTCAACATCAGACATAAAATATATTTCTTTTTCCTATAAATATTTTCTATTATTACGATCCTATTTTCTAATGAAGCTCTTCATTTCGAATTTCCTTATTTATTTAAAGTTTAATTTTTGTGGGAACCTCCTTAGAGGAATATTCAATGTTTCTACTTCACTTTATTCATAATTAATTTTTCTTGATCACATTAAAGAAATATGCCCTAATTTTATACAAAAAAATCCAAATGAATTTGACTTAAAATCTCCCTATTTATATCTTGAATTTTTTAGAAATAAGATAAATAAATTCATCATACAAATCTTCTCTATCATCAATAGATTTATCGATTTCAATTTTTTTCATGGATTTTAAGTATATATTATTACATTCTTGAATTGGTGTCTATTTAAGTTTAAATGTCATTTTATAGGGCACTAGACTACTTCACAAATCATCTAAAGAAAGTATAGATATATCCTTTTCCTCAAGAGTTGAAACTTTCAAATTTTAAATCGGTGGAAAAAGTCTCAATATATTCTTTACATTGTAAATATTCATAATTTCTATATCAATACCTATAATCACTCTAAAAACTTCATCAATTTAATTAAAGAAACTATATTCACTTTTTCCAGGATGCATTTTCGAATCATTGAACTTGTTGTGTATAACTTGTAGTTTTTCCTCCTTCACTTAGCTATCTCCTTCATGTATATTTTAGTTTATACTAAATGAAATTTTCTATAGTGAAACTCATACACTTAAAATATATTTGATATAATAGAGTTTTTGTATGAGTATTTTGAGCTTTTGTGTTTGTATCAAGAATTTTCCTATCTGATTCAGTCATGGGTAGTCCTGTCTCATCACTGAATCGAATCCCTTGAATGGTGATGAAGAGAACTTCCATCCCATGAGATCATAGCTGAGATATCATTATATTCTCCCAAATATTGATGTTTTTCCATAAAAATGGGAACTAACCTCATGTTCAGTAAATTTTCCATTAAAACCAAACTGATTTGATACCTAAAATCTCCCATTAATACCACTTTTAGACCCTGGAATACCCTAATAGTGGAGGGGTGAATTGGGGTTTAAAAACTTTCTTTATATTAAATGGATCTTACCCCACATTCGTTTGGAGTATTGATAATACTTTCTGATATAATTTTGTAATCACCCAATTCATGTATTCAGAAATAGAAACACAACACAAAAATTTTACTTGGTTCACCGCTAAGGTCTAGTCCAAGGAGTATTTTACAAAAACATATCAATCATACAAAAATACACTATGATTCATGAGATTTTTGTATTATAATTGTTTGGTCATAGTCACTAAATTTTAGGATCACTGAACTTACAATAATTTTAAGGATAAAACACCAACTCCCTTAGACCAATTCAATCAACCCCCTTTCTCACTACTTTGGGTGAAGTATTTCTCAATTTGTTAACTAGTGGGTGTCTTATGTATCTAAGCACATATTGATGATGTTTTACATAATGATGATCTAAGTATGATAATTTAATTAATCCCATAATCCTTTTCCAAGATTTTTTCATGAAACATCATTTTTCATGAAACTACTAACTTTTGTGACTCCTCGACATTTTATACAACTATAAATTTATAAAACTTGTGCACATAAGTGTATCCTTACTGTTATAGGAAACTTTTACATTGTCCTATAACTACCAATTTCATGAAACTAAAATTTTCACAAATCTCAATTTTTATGAATAGAATCATGTTACTTTATTCATGAAACTAATGAAAGAATTACTTATTCATTATAGAAAAAACTTCATACAACTATACTTCATGAAAATATTTCATGAATTAGTTTCTCTAGATCTTCATTGGGAGTCAATGTGGAAATAGGAGGGGGAATGGTAGATTCCTATTTATAGACACGGTTGGGACATTACACAACTACTTTTCATGCCACTAATATTGAACACAACTATCATAATTCACTGAAATTCACTTATTTGATGTCACCTTTAGCACGTAACTCACTGTTTTTGCGCAACTCCAAATATATTTCACGTGTTCATAAAAATCCTACTTTCAAACAACATCAAAACTTTTAGAAAATACTGACCTTAACTATATTTTTATGTGGAACCCCTAAATATTATATTTCATGTAACTTCATGAAAATCCTTCACCCTTTCATGTAACTTTATTATTTGTCATGAAAACCATCCATTTTGAAAAAAATTCCTCACTTCCTCTAAATTTTGGACTCAATTTTTTTTTGAAATCAATTGAAAAATGTGCCACCTTCAACACGAGTGTGGATTGATAAAAAAAGATACCAAAAGTTTATATATTTTAATAACATTGGTTACTATATATAATCTTGAATCCAAATATAACAATCACTTTTCAAAAAAAATGGGTAGAACCACAAGTGTGGCACACGACGCTAAAAAAAAGATGAAAAAAAATTTCCGGCTTAAGGAATAAACCCCGCGACCATTCCCCAAACCCCACATCACCCTCACCACCCTATCCAAACATGGTGATGGTGGTGGTGGTGGGGGATATAAAAATTACTTATTTATTTTTTATCTTATATAAACTATGGGATATTGTGTTTATAACCCTACTAAACAAAATCCTTGTGTCGATGTTGCACATGTGTTTTAGAAAATTATACTACTATTTTATATTTAAAATAAATTTATAATATTAATATAATTCTATACGCATCATCATAGTAATCTAAAATCGTTTATAATTTTTTAATCCTTTTTCATTATTATAAAAAAATATTTAAAATATTATGTGAGAGAGGGAGACCGTTTTACAAATACTCTTAACCTAAAATAATTTAAATTTCATTCTCAAAGGAAAGTATTATGAAATATAAAAAATTTATATGATAGGATATAGGAAGGTCCAAATCGACTCATCCAATAAAATTTACACAATTTTTAGTGATATTTTTGGATTTTTCTTTTTTTTAACCATTTACAACATTTAATATTAACCCTGATTACTAAATTTTTAACTCGATAAATTATTTTTTTAACTAAAATTTAAATGAAACTTATTGAATAATTTAAAAATATTACTCAAAATATGAAATGAATTTAAAAAAAAATTTAATTTTCATAGGAGGTAACAATTATTTTAATTCAAATATAAAAAATGAAACAAAACACAGTTTAAAAGAAATTTCTTTTTAAGCGTAAAAATTAATTTACAACAAAATCTTATACAATATTGATTTTCATGACATTTATTGGTTTAAGAATAAAAAAATTATATGTATGTTTCATTAAAACCAATCCAAAACATAATGTAACCTTTTAAATTTTTAATTAAATAAAATGATAAAAAATATTTCTTTTAATAAAAAGTCACTCTGGTTATAAAATGTAAAACCTAGATTTCTAAATCCAATATAATATTTTTAAATGGTTTATTTTTTTGCTTAAAAACATATTTGACCTAAAGAAGATATCTTGAACTTTTAAGTCATTATAATAACATGACGATTTCATGAATGTGATAGTATTTGTAGAAATGGTATTTTAACTATTCACCTAAAAATCAACCATTTCAAAAAAATATTAAAAATTCACCATAATCCAATTTTGATATGATGAATTAAAAAATGAAATTTATTTTATCCAATTAAAATTCCAAAATTCATAAATTTAAATATTAAGTAAAAACATAATAGTGAATAAAAACGCTTTTTATATAAAAAATAAATTTTCAACATTGATTATTTTTAACCCTATTTCATATAAATTAATATTCACATGAGTGTTGTGAATTATATTAGTATTAATTTATTATTATAAATTATATAAATATTAGGTTTAAATATACTTAAAAACTATATATCAAGTAGATATATATACAATGACCATAATTCCAATGACCATATGTTCAAAAAACATATGTTTAAGGACCAGATATGATTCCTATATATAGCCTTACAAGATTCACTAAAATTTATTCATCTTATTCATTTACTTCTATGTCAACATATCAATTATATTTTTAATTATTTTTTTTGTTTCTACATTTGCATTTAGGGTTATAATATTCATGGAGAACCATAATGATAAAGATTTTATGCATGTGGTGTTTTTTTGTACATGTGTATTTACTAAAATTTTACTTTTCTTAATGTTTTTTCATATTGCAACCACATAATTTATTAGTGTTAATGTTTTACTATAATAGTTTATCTCAATAAAAAATATCATAGTTTTGTTTAGTTTTATGTTTCTTTTATCACAAACCATCATACATACAGGTTTTACTTAAATTAGAATGCATACTAAATTCATGGGGTGTTACTTTCTCTACCTTAAAATAGGTTTTATTCGAAATTTTAATTTGTTATTACAAAAATGAATGTATATTTACTTAGATATATATTTTATAATGATAATTAATTTCTAAGTTACTACTGGGAAACTTAGTATTTCTTAATTAAGTATTCCTAAAACCACTTATGTATCATTAAAATATTTATTCTTATGAATGATTTTCCAAAAGCACACCTTGATAGATGAGTTATATTTTATACATAATAATTGATAGATTTATCTTCCTATTTTTTGAGTTTCAGGAATTGTTTTTTATTTTGATAAAGAATATGAGCTTAATTTTATCCTCTAGTTTCATTTTGATAAGTTTAACAACTCATTTAATATTATAAATAATGAATAATCATGATGATTTTTTAATTCTTGAAGAATAAAAATAAACTTTTAATAGATAAAAATATCCACAAAATAATGAAAAGTTAACCCTAATTTCCCTAGACATTTTTTAGAAACAAAATAATTATCTCAATTTAGGATAATACTCAATATGAATAAACCTTAATGAGAAGAAATAATATATTAATCTCTAAAACCTCAATAATAACACCCAAAGTTTAACATAAATATTTCAAAAAATAAAAAAACTCTAAAACTCTTCAAAATATTCCTAACCAATTTCAAAACCCAAAAAATGTGAATGATTTTATCAAAACAACTTAACATGTATATCCAGACAATATTAATCACTCAAAAAATCACTTATTAAAAATATATATACCTAAATCTTATATCCTAAATTATATACTAATACTTTTCAAATATAACTTGAATCACCATGAAATAAAACAAAAAAAATCATATATTCTTTCAAAAGTCAACTCAATTTGTATTCCTTAAATAATATCCACCACTTACACACTAGAATACATATACCATAATCCCTAAATATGGTAAACATCTCCCTTAATATTTTTTTTCAACAAATTACCTTTCAATCCTAAATGTTATATGTATATTCCCAAAAAATATAATAATAATTTCCCCTATAATTACCTTGACTTAAATTCACATACTAAACTAATGGTTATCTATACCTTCAACTTTTCCCCCAAAATATAATTCTTATCAAATAACCACCATACTAAATCATATAGGAAACCCATGGATGATATATAAATTCATCACATATTCTTATAAATGTATCCCAAAATAACTTTAGCCCCTTTAAAATATTGTTAGATAAGATATCAAAAAGTTACCTATGAACTTGAAATTATAATTATTCTTAACCAAATTGACCCATGATGATATCATTAATTATTAAATTATCCTTAAATGATACAATACTAATCTATAAAGTTATTTTAACCCTTATCTAATACCAACTATGACACCTTAGACCCATATAACCAGATCCAATTTTAAAAACATACTCATGTCATACTATCTTTGATACTAACTAAAGTGACTAAAAACTAACCATACATAAATAAATTATCAGTAACCAACATTGAATCACTTATATACCCAAGAAATTTTTAGGTTTAGATCTTTACAGAATTACGAAAACTAATTTTTAACAAAACTGATATTGTTCTCACCTAATAGAAATTTTTACCATTATTCCAAGAATTTATTATTTTTTAATAATGTTTTCAACATCTCCCACAAAATTCTTCACAAAATATTCTCTTTTGTTCATACCATATTTAATAATCTCCTCTATAACCTCAGAAAATGAATACATAAGAAGAGTGATATTAAACACCCCGTAAGGGTTAGTATACATTGAAGGACATCATCCAATATAAATGAATGAATAATATGAAAAAAATTTAAAATCAACTAATTCCATAGAAGTAATCACATGAGATTAAAATATATCCATATATAATAATAAAAACAACCACATTGACAACAATAACCAATTTTATGGTGATGGAATGCGTAATATTGGACATCATAATTATATTGTGGAGGTCTCAACCAATATGTCATATATACCATAAAGGCCTCATCAAATAAATCATGCATATCATTAATTAATAATATAAGGAATCATAAATAATTGGGATAACTTAAACTAAATACCCAATGTAGTTTGCCTCTTGAGACCTTCTGATGCATGAAGGGGCTATTCAATGTCTGTAACGATCAAAGATTTCACTGAATAGTTTTCTTAAATAAATACTATATTTGATGGATTTCTTAAAACACCACACTAATAAAAAAAATATTAAATGTTTTAAGGTATCATTATAATTATCTGGTATAAACTGTTACAATGAGATTATAAAAATAAATAAATAAATAAAATAAAGTACATTTTAAATATTTATTCAACTAGTGTTACTAAGAATATAATGAAATAAATTTTATAAATTTTAATTATTTTCAATCATAATGTGTTTTAATGTGAATTTAGGATTAACACTAATTTAATTTGTTTTTTATAAGAAAGAGGAAGAAAAATAGATAATATACAAGGAGTCTTTTTTATGAAAAAAACATTTTCAATATTTTTTTTAAAATAAAATTCATAAATTTTAGGGAGTGAATTTTAAAATATTAACATAATTTTATATTTATCATGATAATATTAACTTATAATTAATTTTTGGGATTTTTTTGGAAATAATTAATTTTCAGGTGAATAGTGAAAATACAGTTTTTTAATATAGTCACTTTTATGAAATTATTTTGTTGTACAAATAAATTGAAAGTTTTTGAAAGTTTTTTATTTTTAAATTATATATTATAATGTAGAATAAATATTTTTGAAATAATATTTTGAATTTATATTCTCATGCTCAACATTTTGAAAATTTATGTATCCTTTTAATGAAAACTATTTTTTGATTATTTTGATTAATAATTATAACATGATGAAATGAAGTTTATGATTTAATTTATTTTTCAATAAATACCATTTTAATTATAATAATTATTTGAAATTCATTTTAATCAATGTAATTTATAATTTTACCCTAATAACTAATACATTTTCTTAAGGATAAACTTTTTGAGAAAAATGAGTTTTTGCGTGTTACATGCGCTTGTGTTAAAATAAATTTTCCAAAAACATGGGAATTTTTTTGGTAAATTGGATTTCATATTAATAATAAGTGGTTCAAATTTATCTAATAATCCTCATTTTATTTTTAGTCTTAAAGGATAAATTATCGAGGTAAAAACTAGTTACTGTGGTGAAACCTAAATTTTTAAAAGTGAGTGACCTTAGACGTAACACGAATAAAATATTCTAAAAAAATTATTTTAGAATTTTTGTGGTTTTATTAAACTTATAATACCCAAAATTCATTATTTATCTTTTTTGGAGGCACCTAGTTTGGGAGTGACTTCCCATTATTGAATAATTTGAAGCATTTAAAAAAATGATACTACTTTTCACTTCTAGAAGGGGCACTCCTCTCCTAACTTTCCCTAAAAAAATCCCATCAAGATAGACTAATACTCTTATCTGCATTATTTAGGTTCTATTACTCTCAAAATACCATCCCTCAATGGTTTAATCCACTTCGTAAAGGCCATAATCCAATAAGTGAGGTATATGTTCCTAAACCACTCTTTTTATACTTCACTACATGATATTATTCTTCTATAAATTTCATTTCACCATCTTAAAATGATAAAATAAGTACCGTTACACTATAAAAAAAGAACAGGTTAGTGGAGGTTTATTAGCGACAGTTCTATTAATCACCATGAAATTAATTCAGTTTAAAAAATAATAATTTAGCATTGGTTTAGTCAAACCACTGCTATATTTTTCTATTTCAATAATTAGTGGTTTCTTCCATTAAAATTCCGCTAAATGTTTTAAAAAACCTTATTTCTTCCCCCTACCCCGCCCCCTATGTGCGACCCCAATCCCTATCCCCCCACACCCGATCTCCTCCTCTCCCCTCCCCAGCAGGACCTCGACCCCGTGACCCCCTCCAACCTCCATCTCCCTAGAGGTGAAATGGAATCCACCACAAAACCTCCCTCATCCATCCTTGGTAGTGACCCCAACCCCCGTGAACCCCCTATGACCTCCCTCTTCCTTGTGGCGATGCAAAATCCCCTCCCACCTCCCTCTTCCTAGTTCAGTTTCCCTCCTCTTATCAGTTTTAGCAATCCATTAGTGTGTGATTTACAAATAAAGTATACATTTCATTCATATTTTTAAATGGGTGCTCTTGGTTTTAGTTAAACCATGGGAAATGGTTTATATATTGATAAATGTTGCTAATTTTCAAAGGAATGAATCCTATTTAGTTACAACACTAGGCTAGAAAACACCATTAAATTTTTCTACAATAAAAATAATATCATCTATATGTAAAATATCAAAAATCGATACATCTCCATCTTATTTATGGTAGAGGTTGTTTTCCAAACATCCATAATTAAATATTAATTGTTTGAAGGATGTATTCAACTTCAAATACTTGGCTCTTGAGTATTATTCTAACCCATATAGATCACTCTTTAAATTTGATTGTACCAGTTTGATTAAACATTTATATCATTATATTTTATTGTATAAGGAGAGTACAATCCAAAACTTATCGATAAAAGTTGAATTAATTTACCTCAAAACACACCCTGGTATAAAAAAGGATTGGAATAATTTTTTAGATTATGAAATTGAAAAAAGACCAGTGGATGGTAGAATAAAATTTCCATGTCTTGATTATAAATTCAAGTAATGGTTGAATAAAAATGAAGTATATGATCATTTGATATTAAAAAGGTTTCTTGATTGAAATGTATGTTAGATTTTTCATGGTGAATCAAATGTTATGGAAATCCAAAACATTGATACTATTTTCAACCAAAACAAAAATGACATAGTAGAGGATAATTTAGTTTAAAATTTGTTAAATTATGCATTTGGTTTTACAAAATACAATGTCCATGATTTTAATATATCAATAGAACATTTAATTAATCCTAATAATGTTAATCATTCTCAAAACTTCAGTGACTAAAAAATGTTTTTATGAATTATTTGAATACAGAAAATAAGAACTATATGAATGGTGTTCCAAGTATTCATAGTTATATTTTTTATTGAAGTTTTATCATACTAAGTGTCTTTATGGAATTAATAAAAAATAAATTTCCATGATTTTAGAGTTCCTTTGTGATGCATTTAGTGAATCCAAGATCCGTGAAACATTTTATGAGATGAAGAATGTCATCAAAAAACTTAGACTTGATTATAAAAAGATACATTCATGCCATAATGATTGTATGATTTACTGGAGAGAAGAGTTTGATAAAGAATAATAGACAAGATGTCATTCACGCAAATATAATTCAATGAACAATAATGAGAGTATAAATCAATTCAACCTTAGGATTAAACAGAAGAAGAAAACTCTTGCAAAGGTATTGTGTTGCTTTCCTATAAAACCATGCTTGCAAATATTGTTCATTTCATCTAATAATTAAAAAAACATGAAGTGGCATTATTAGGATAGTAATTATGGCTTGACGAGACATCCAAAATATTCAACATCATGGAATATGTTTGATTTTATATATCCATATTTTTCTTTAAATCATATGAATATAAATTTTTGATTGGATTCAGATGGTTTTAACCCTTTTGGTAATTTTTGTTATAACTATAAAATTTAGATAGTTATTTTGATCCCCTATAATCTACCTCCAAGGATTTTTATAAAGAATTATTCTTTCATTATTTTGATGATTATTTTTTGGAAAGTAAATTCTTGGAAATGACTTTGATGTATACCTTCAACCTCTAATCAAAGAATTCTGAGAATTATGGGATGATGTCCTAGATGCATATGATGATTCAATGAGAAAAATATTTAAAATTCATGCTGATTTAATGTGGGAAATTAGTGACTTTCTTGTACTATAAGATTTATCTAGTTGGAACACTCATACTGGTTTGGCTTTCCCAGTTTGTAATTTTTATTTTGAACCTTAATGATTACCTCATAGAAGAAAATGATTTTTATGTGTCATCTTAAATTTCTTGATGTTTATCATAAATTCAGGTTTAATAAGACACAATTAAATAGATATATTGAAATGATAAAGTCACCAAAGGTGTTATCTAGTTTAGAAATGTTATGAAAATTAATGTATTTCACTGTAGAATTTGGAAAATGTCATTAGTTTAAAGAAGGGGGAAAAGGGTATGAGGTACAAATCTGAAGAAGCTAGAACACAAAATGGAAGAAAATGAGTACATTTTTGAAACTTATTTATTGGGAGTTTAATTTGATACATCATAATCATGGCATAATTCGTATTGAGAAGAACTTATGCGCCAATTTAATTATTATAGTGATTAATGAGAAGGTTAAATCGATGGATCACCTTAATGCTCATTAGGATTTAGAGTCAATGAATATAAAATATAGTGTGTGGGAAAATGATAATGATAAGTATCCTTTAGGTATTTTTACAATGAAAAATCATGAGAAATATGTATTATTTTGAACTTTAAATAATATAAAATTTACAAATGGATATTTAAGTAACATATGAATGTGGGTTGACTTAAAACATCAAAATTTACATGGATTGAAAATTCACGACTCACATATTTTTTGACGGAGAAGTTGTTTTCATTGGTTTTGTGTAATACATTACCTAAAAATGAAACCACGGTTCTAGTTTAGTTTTTTACCTTTTTAAGAGAGCTTTGTGGAAAAACTATAAATCTAACTATTCTTGGTAAACTTCAAGAAAGAATTATTTTGACACTATTTTATTTGGAGATGTTATTTTCCCATTCATTCTTCACTATCATGATTCATTTAACTATTAATTTGGATGAAGAATATAAACATGGTGGATTGGTTAACTTTAGATGGATGTATCCAATAGAGAGGTACATTTACATTTTTTTATTTTCATTAGTGAATTCAATTTTATCAAATCATTGCATAATTTTTTTAATATGTTTCTTATTTTTTTCCATCAGGTACTTAGGTCATTTCAAATCATATGTGAGGAATAAATCTCAACCATGAGGCTCTATTGCTGAAGGTTACATAGACGAATAACGATTGATCTTCCATTATTGGTATTTGTAAGGGATTAAGACTATATTTAATCATGTTAGATGTGGTGATGACATCTACACTAATTCTCATTTTGAAAACCAGTCATTGGTATTTCCAACTACTGGACGAACAATTGGAATTGGTTCAAATTTCATACCAACTAAATTGGATTTTCTAGAAACACATAGATACGTGCTACTCAATAGTGTTATTTCAGATCCATTTATTGAATAATTTCAACCATAAACAAAGATATCGCTAAGGGGTTGAGATTGAAATGAGATGGAAGTAACAAAAGCTATTAATAAGGATCTTGTCGAATGGTTCCCCCATTGTGTAATTATATACTCATATTTATATCATTGAAGTGTAGTTATTTTCTCTATGTTAAAAGTAACACCTTTTATCTTTTTTTTTCCAGATAATGAATGTTGAAAATTGAGATGAAATGTTGAATGATTTTATATTTTTGGATCAAGGTCCTCTATGAAAGGATAAGAGATTCGATGCCAAAAATATTCATGGATTTAGGTTTCATACAATTTATCATTAAGAAGACTTGAAAACTCATAATAATGGTGTATTTACATTTTTAGAGGTGAGATACTATGAGAATATGAAAGATATAATTGAATTAAACTATCCAGGCTTTTTTTTCAGTTATATTATTCAAATATAAGTGTTTCAACATTGATAGGGGTATAATTAAAGATTCATTACATTTTACTTCTCCTAAATTCTATCATTTTATGGACACCAGTGAGCATGAAAAACATGATCCACTAATCTTGGATTCAGAAGCGAATATGGTTTATTTTGCAGATGATGAAATACATGAAGTTTGAAGTGTTCTTGTACACTTAAATTAGAGAGACTTATATGATATTGGTGAGCAAGATCAATTGCTAGTTTGTAAAAGTGAACCTCATCGACCACTAAACATTGGAAATTTTTTTCTTGAAAATATAAAAATAGTAGAACTTACAAGATAGGGTGAAAATAAAGGACTCGTCACAATAGTGGTTAATAATAATGAATTTAATGAAGATAAATATAATTTAATATATAAATTGGTAATGAAATTATATTAAAATTTCTCATCAATAAGTGTTTCATACATATATACATTGTTATAGTTTTTATTTTATTTTTTGTAAAAAACCTTTAGTTTTGAATTTTTCATACATTTAATATACCTTAATCATTTGAAATGTAGTAATGTCGTGAACAAAACAAATTTAGGATCCCAGCTTATTAGCATCTCGGAGCATTCCACCACTAAAATCATATTCTGTGGATCCTAGTCATTCTATTGTACCCAAGACTGATAGCGAGCCATCAGTTTCCCCATACGTCATTGGTATCCCACCACTTGATTCACCTTCAGTGATGGAGTAGTTTTTTACCCCTCCATATTGGGGATATTAGCGAGTTATCATTACTGGTATATATGAAATCTTTCAGAAAAAATTATATTTTATTAATTGATTAATATATTTATTAAACATATAAAGACAACTATATAAGGGATACAAATATAAACATGATAGATGCATGATACCTGATGGAATTCAAGATTGTTGTTCCATTTGATGAGTTTGGGGTTCTTACCGATGACGATCCCATAATCTATGAACAAATTATTGGGAAATTTGCTTGTGAGATGGTGATCTTTTCCATTAACATCCCCCATGTTATTTTTAATTAAAAAAATTATTGCCAACTAAATAAAAACCCACCATTGAGTACCCAAGAAACAACACATTTAAAAACTTTTGCACAACTATAAAAATTTCCAGTAAATGACCGTTGACCATGAAATACATTGTGATTTACTTAACAAATAATAAATAATGTGTTGGAAGTTTAAACCATCACCATTAGTAAAAAAAACTACCGCACATGTCATGACCTATCCTAGTGGGGCCTGTACCGTTACTCCCCAAGACCACCTTCATTAGGCCATGGTCTAGTGACTAGAACTAAGTACGAATATCACTAACATGGGGGGAATTTCCTATGTAAAATTAAGCATGAACACATCTCCAAGCCCACAAAATGCTGAAATGTAAAAACCACTAAGAACCAAATGCATGCACACCATTATATCCCAAATAGAGTATGACAGGAAAGTAATGTGCATTAAAGTAAACCGAGCCAGAATACAGGCCCACCAAAAATAGTCTGTAAACCATAATCTCCAACCTATAAATAAAGAGTACTAGGACTACTACCTGTTTCCATAGGAACACACCTCAACCTGTCTGAACTCACAAATATCTGTTCAGTTTTGGTCTTCCTCGGAATCTATCAAAATGTCGCTCATCTAAAAAAGAAAAAAAACATGTGGTAAAACCCCGTATAGGTATGAGTATAAAAATACTCAGTAGGACACCCCAAAACCACAAATCAATACAAAAAGGAAAGATATAGTCATCTTTACACAAGTATATGTTTATAGAACAAATAACAAGAATATTCCGATATACTAAATCCAAGACACGTAGTCTAGAGGTAGTCACAACCACTATATACTACCACTAGAGATTTTTTTTCTAAAGATTATATATAGCACTCATATGGGATAACACACTACTGAGTCCAATAACTCTAATGATATACTTCCGAGAAGTACTATTTGTTATGAACTATCATGAGAGAGATACGTTGCTAGATATTAAGAGAATAAGATACCACAGAAAAGGATCATAGCCATGGCCATGGGATGATACCAATAACTCCATCTAGATTAACATGCTAAGTGGAGTATCAATGCTCGATGAATTTGGTCACATCAATACCAAGGACTCTACCTAAGTCATGAAGAATTAATAGAGGATCCGGCTCTAGAACTGTTGGGGGGATTCCAATAACTTTATCTGGGAAGTCCTGCTGAAGGAATCATACTCATATGAGTAGGAAATAATACACATCAACATTCTGGGAAACGATCAAGGGTTAAAACCCTAACGAGAGTTTTCCACGATACAGTGGACAAGAGATTTAAGCCATGTAGAAAGGGGTACACGGCGTGTAGTAGGGTTACATGCCATATCCCTTTACACTGAGTACTGCTTGTGTACAATGGCCCATGTTGTTTAGAACATGTTGTTTAGAAGATGGGTACACACTATATAGAAGGGTCACTCTCCGTGTCTTTTCATTTGAGTATTTCTTGTGTACCCTAACCGCATACCAATATAGAGTTTCAACCCACGTCCGCCTACCTGTTTACTAGTATATGGGGTAACCTGTGTATCTGGTTATGTCTAAGCTTTGTGTTGGGGTACATGCCATGTAGGCAACCCATGTACTCCACTTCGTGTATGTGTATCATCCAACATACACTCCAAGTCTCTGGGATGGGTGTACACGCCGTGTGATAGGGTCACACACCATGTGGAGTTCAACCAACTCCTAAAACCCTAGCCGCTGCTTAGAGGGGTCCACACACCATGTAACCCCGAGTTACACAACGCGACCTTCGTGATTTTCTATAATCTTCTATTTTTACTCCTTGCAACTCAGTTGATCTAATGGATCACAATAGAATAGTTCGTTGGCCTCAAAACTGTATATCTAGGTTCGTCTCTCCATTGCAGCACCGAATCAGTAAGTTTTGAGCCGTTAATCGGCTCCAAAATTTGATTCCGTTCATCTGTTTGTAAATCATCCAAAGAATGGGTATTTTGAAATCACATT
The DNA here is from genome assembly GCA_963277665.1 of Viscum album. Classification (NCBI taxonomy): domain Eukaryota; kingdom Viridiplantae; phylum Streptophyta; class Magnoliopsida; order Santalales; family Viscaceae; genus Viscum; species Viscum album. The sequence continues at coordinate 1,600,330,016 of OY728128.1, forward strand.
GATTCATCTGTTTCTATCACTGTCACACTTTTGATAAGGCACCCTAATTCCAGATCATTAATTTTGGTTTATTGAACCAAATAAAAAGGTGTAACAATCGATAGGTCATAACCCATGAAGAATGAAGAACACGAATAAAAATATCAGGGAAGAAAAGGCACAATTAACAACCCAAGGAACGAACCTCGAACGTTGTTCATTACAACCTTGATCTATTCTTGTAATAATGGCTGAGAAAAAAAATCAATTCTCAATCATAAAACCTTGATAAAACCCCACAATTAAATCCCATCCCACAGGAATGATCTATCTGTAGATCAAACTGTTCATTGGTTGGTTTGAATTCATCGTTGAATCAAAGAATGGGGAAAGAGAAATAAAAACAACATGTACTACCTTTTATTTGGATCTCACTCAAAAGAAGATTGGTTTTCATTTCACCGCTGTTGGAAAGATCCGTTAGGAACAACATTTTTCAATCTTAGATCAAAGGTTCTGTCATCGTTCGCAGTCAACAGAATTCTTCAGGGTTTATCTCCAAAGCCTCTAGGTAATTATAGGGTTATGAACATAACCCTAGATTCTTGCCTCTAGGTTTATTTTAAATAAAGTTTCACTGCATCACTACATCAATGAAATAGAAAGAAATAAAATAAATCCACAATTTATTTTATTCATTAAAATGTCTGAAAACTAATTTTCATAGACGAAGCACACTGACCGGTATTAGTCATTTCCTAGGGTAAAACCACTTCTTTGAATGCATTGGTTTCCTAGGATTTATGATTTAGGCACCCATTTAGATGTTATCCCACTATTTCATGAAAACTACATGCGTGCGCTATTTAATATTTTAATATATTTAAAACATTTATTCTAGGAACACGAGGTCTCAGAATCGCATTCCATATCAATAATTTGTCTTGAAATTAATCCATATAATATTCAAAAATAATACATGGAAAATCTGGGACATCACATTATCTCCACCTTGGGGATTTACATCCCTAAAAATAAAAAACAAATGTTACTAAAAAATATGTGGGTACTGAGCATGAATCTGAGCCTCCCGATCCCAAGTGCTCTCTTGGAATATCTCACTCATGAAGGATCCTCTCTTACGGATCCTCGATCTCTACATGGTATTTATCAAAAGTTTCTCCATCCACAATGTCCATCTCTCCCCGGTTGATGACGTGTGATGTGTCATTTACGTAACTCCTCAGCAGTGACACACGGAAGACATCATGTAACCGATATAACTATAAGGGTAGAGCTAAGAAATACACCACATAACCAACACTATGCAGTATCTAAAAAGTCCTGATGAACCTCAGAGATAACTTTCCAAACTGATAAAATCTCTTTAATCCTTATCGAGGTGAAACACGTAAGAAGGCATGGTCTCCTTACTCGAACTCCAATGGCCTCCACCGCCTGTTAGCATAAGATTTATGATGGATATACGCAGTCTTCATCCACTCATGGATGATCAGAATCATCTATGTAGTATCTGAAACCAACTTCGGGCCTATGAGTGATGACTCTCCTAGGTCAGTCCAGTAAAATGGTGACCAAAAGGGTCGGCCGTACAAGGCCTCAAATAGTTTCATACCAATGATGGAATGATAGATATTTTTGTACATGAACTCCAACAGAGGTAGGTGATCATCCCAACTATAGAAAAATTCCAAAATTCAAGCTCACAACATGTCATCTAGAACCTGAATAGTTTGCTCCGTCTGGCCATCTGTCTGTGGGAGAAACACTGTGCCCAAGAGTAACTGGGTCCCAAATGCCTCCTGCTATCCCTTTCACAACCGGGATAAAAAATGATCATCAAGATATGAAACAATCATTAATGAAAGTCCATGGAGTCTAATTATCTCTTGAACATAGAGGCATCCCAATCTCTCTACCAAACTATAATCTTAGATACCTTGGAAGTGGGCCGACTTGGTGATTTGGTCAATGATAACTTAGATGAAATTGAGTCCCCTAGACATATGTGGTAAACCCACCATGAAGTCCATTGATATTGTATCCCACTTCCATTCCGGAACCTCATGAGGTTGAGCTAAACCCACTAGAATCTGGTGCTCAACCTTTACTTACTAACAAGTAAGGCACTGGGAGACAAACTCTACAACTCCCTTTTTCATTCTTGTCGACCAAAACTGATGTCATAGGTCCTATTACATCTTCGCCACACCTAGATGTACCACGAAAGGGGATGTATGAAGCTCCATCAGAACCTCCTTATGCAATGCCACTAGCATTACTATACATCCTCTGAAAAGGATGATGTGCTCCCCATATTTTGAATATTCATCAGGAGAATGACCTGTGGATATCTGATCACATAGATTCTCGTAGTCGGTATCCCCAAGTTGTGCCTCCTTGATTCATTGTAATAGTGGAGTGTTAACAACCATTGATTGGAGGTAAATTTCTCCATCTCCATCAACAAAGGACAACTGTAACAAGGCCAAATACTATGATGCCTTATTCAATAATTACTAAGTAGATCTCCTGCTGATAGAATCATACAACATGTTCCCCTTCCAAGGAGTATATAAAATATCAAATTCATAGTCCTAGAGGAACTCTAGACATCACTCTATCTCAATTTCATATACTTCTAAGATAAGATATACATGATACTCTTATGATTAGATTAGAGGATAAACTGATTTCAAATTTGGTAGTGTATCCACATCATCAATGCAAATACTACCACTACTAACTCAAAATCATGGATCACATAGTTCTTCTCATGTGGTCTATCCTAATGAAAACCATAGGTAATCACTGCTTTCCTCTGCATCAAGACACAACTGAGCCCAATCCATGATGCATCACATAACACTAAGTACTCGACTCCCTCCTCTGAAAATCTCAAGATCAGAGCACTCATCAAACTCTACCTAAAATAATGAAAATATTATTGGAACTTCTCTATCCCCATGAAAGGAGTCCCCTTTCAAGTCAAATTTCTCATCGGTGCTCATATCCTGGATAAATTAGGTATAAAACTCTAATAATAGCCTGTTATCCCTAGGAAACTCCGCAAATATGTCACACTCTTAGGTGACTACCATGATAACACTACCTTAACCTCGCCCAGGTCCATTACCACTCCATCCACTAAGATAACATGTCCCATAAAGTGGACCACCTAAATCTAGAACTGGCACTTCGAGAGTCTCCCATTAAGCCAGTGCTTGTGGAGTACATCTAGAAACATCCTTAAATGTCTTGTGTACTCCTCCTTAGATGCTGAGTACACAAGGATATTATCAACGAAGAATACCATGAACCGGTTTAAATAAGGCTAGGAGATCCTGTTCATGAGTCCCCTGAATACTACTGGGGTGTTCTTCATGCCAAAGGGCATCACCGAGTGCTCATATTGACCGTAATGACATATGAATGTCGTATTCAGTATATCATCATCCCGTTCTCATGGTTGGTGATAACTTGATCTGAGGTCAAACTTCAAGAACCATCTTGATCCTCTCAACTGATCAAATAGGCCATCAATTCTAATTAATGGATATTTTTTCTTCGTAGTCACCTGGTGCAAGGGCCGATAGTCCACACACAATGTCAAGTTCTTGTATGCCTTTTTGGAAAACAAAACCAGGGCCACCCATGGGGAAACATTGGGTCTCATGATTAAATTATTATATAATTCCTCCATTTGTAACCTTAGATCACAAAAATCTATGGGAGCTATACGATATACTAGTTCTGATATCGGTGTCATCCCAGGGTGTAAATCAATGCAGAATTCTATCTCCCAGCTGGGGGGTAATCTTGGAAAATATTCAGGAAAGACATAATCTTACTCCACCACTACTGTAGGAAACTAGTAACTCATAACATTAGCTACATTGAGGGTCAGAATAGCCAATTGATGAGTAATCAGTTACACCCTCCTATACATGATTCTATATGGTGCTTCCTGGGTTTCCTTTTTCACTGACAAAGGAAAATCCTATTACATCACCATGGAAACACCAAACCCTTTTCCTACAATAGTTAATCTAGGCATGGAATGTGGATAACCAATCCACACCAAGAATGATGTTGTGTAGCCTCAACACTACCACCAAGAGGTTCTGACCGAAACTCTTGCCTCCAAGGGTCAGGTCACACTTTCAACATAGATGTGTGATCACTGAATTTTCTCCAGAAGGTGTCTCTAAGTGTAAGTGTCAATTCAACAGTTCAACTAGAATATATAGGTCTCAAACAAGATATGAGGTGAGAAATGGATTACTAAAACCTCTGTCAATCGACACTACAAGTAAATTAGAAAAGACATAGATAGTACTTAGAATCATTCCCAGACCCCCTGAGTCATATGCCTCGATATCATGCACCTGTCCCCACCCCTATCCTCTAGCTCCCTAAGCCTGACATGGACCTCTCGAGGGTGGTGGTAGTTGCATGTCGAAACATAGACCACATCCCGATTCTCTCCCATATCTTCTTACACATCCTCTACCCTACAGATCTTTCTGATTTTGTTGCTATCTCTACCTATGGGGTCTATCCCCCATTTCCGTATTTGTATCATGGTGGTTTAGACAATCTCAAGCGATATGTCCACTACCGTCACATGAATATCACCACCTCTCCCTAGGCTTACTGGACCTAGCCTGTGAGCCCTAAACTATAGATCCTATATCCTAGGATCTCCTCCTAAAATGTCTCACACATCTGGATCCCTAAGACTAATATTGGCTCCCTAATTCTGAGGTATCTTCACCTACTCATCCACTGCTGACTACTACTAGTTTTACCTACTCAACCGAGAATATTTTGACCACCAAAGATTACTTCAGCACTCTATCATACATCGGAATGCATATAGGGATAGCTCTGGCTCGAAGGTCTCTACGCAAATCTCGATCGAAGGTCTAATCCCTGAAGTATTGATCTCTAACCATATCCATCGAGTACCTGGAAAGGTTGGTGAACCTCGATGAATAATCAGTAACTATCATTCCACCCTACTAGAACTGAATAATCCCCTATATACACATAAATCTCAGTGTAACTAGTGATAACTCCTCTATGAAGATATTCTTGAACACTGTCTATGAAAGAGTTGCCTCATCGTGAGTCTGGGTAAGATAACAACATCATCGCCCTTCCAAGCAGTATAGAAGGCTCGCTTGCAGGACCACCATATGATCCAATAGTGTCATGATTAGATAGAAAACTTAGGTCACCACCTTGAGTCGGCCCTTAGTTGCCTGAGGGTCAGTCTCGCCTATCAACTTGAGGGGTCTCTATCTTTGGAACTCATGAAGTGCGCTCAGCCTGTGCTCCTCATCCGCTGGTACTGTGGGTACCACATGCTACTCCACAGGTGGTTGTATGGATAGTACACCACATGGAGGTAACATATGTGGAACTGATCCCTGTATCGAAGCCTCATCATAGAGGGGGTCATCCTCATGATCGAGCTGCTGAATCATAGCTGTTATATATCTCAGGGGAATTCTGTAAGAAAACAAGATATACCATAGTTAATGAGTAATATATGGAGATCTGACTCAAGAAGGACATGGAACCACAACCCATTCCTATATGATTCATGTACCATTATTTTCTATAAAATCAATGTTCTAGTATACTTAGTCGAAAAGAAGGTTATTAGAGTCTTGGTGTTTGGATACATCGGTCATCGCCCCAACTCTAGAGTCCCTGACCTAAAATCCAAAATCAAAACAGTTAATACTATTTCCCCAAACCAATATCATAGACTCCTAGTCCAAAAGTAGAACCAACCACCTCTAATACCACTATGTCATGACTTGTCTCAGTGGGGCCTGTGATGCGACTCCCCAAGCATGCCTCCAATAGTCTAGGGGTTGGTGACTAGCACCGAGTAGGCATAACACTAACATGGGAGGTATTTCCTATGTACCTGTATGAACACAAAAATCTCAAAGCTCATAGAATGCTAAAATTTAAAAACCACTAAGAACCAAATGCATGAATACCACTATATCTCAATGATAGTATGACAAGAAAGTAAAGTGAAGTAAAGTAAATTGGACCAGAATACAAGCCCACCAAAAAGAGCCTATAAATAAAAAAGTTCAACCTATAAATAAAGGGTATCGGGACTACTGTCTGTAGCCCCAGGAACACAACTCATACTATCTACACTCACAAAGCTCCGTTCAGTCCTGGTCCGCCTAAGACTCCGTCAAAAGGTCACTCATATGCAAAAGACATGACATGTGTGGGAAGAACATGTGCATGGGTGAGTATAACAATACACTGTAGGAAACCCCAAAACCAAAAATAAATACACAAAGTAAAGATACAGTCATCTCTACACAAGAATATGACTATAGAACATATAATAAGAATATCCATATATACTCATTCCAAGACACGTAGTCTAGAGGTAAGTCACAACCACTATATAACATCAATATAGATTCAGTCCAAAGATTTCACAAAGTGCTCATCCAAGAGAACACACTCTTGAGTCTGATAAAACTGATGATTTCCATCTAAGAAGTATTGTTTTTAGGAACCATCATGAGAGAGATATGCTGACAGATCTGAAGAGAATACGATACCATAGATGAGGATCACAAATAGGGCTGTGGGGTGATACAAACAACCCCATATGAATTAACCTGATAATTAGAGGATCAATGCCTGATGAAGTTGGTCACATCAATACCAAGGACTCTATATATGACATGAAGAATGAATAGAGGATCCTACTCTAGGCCTATTAGGGGGGATTCTAATAACTCTATTTGGGAAGTCATATTGAAGGGATCATACTTCTAGGAGTAGGAAAAAATACACATCAACCTTCAGGGAAACGATCAAGGGTATGAACCACAAAAAAATTATCCATGATACGGTGGATAATAGATTCAATCCATGTAGAAAGGGGTACATGGTGTGTAATAGGGTAACAGGCCATGTCTCTTGACCCTGTGTATTACTTGTGTATAACAACCCGTGTCATTTAGAACATGTTTTTTAGAAGATGGGTACAAGCCACTTAGAAGGGTCACATGCTATTTCCTTCAATCTGTGGTACGCTAATGTACCCTAGATATGTTCCGGTACATCGTGTCAACCCATTTCCACCTTCCCATATACCAGTACATGAGGTAACCTGTGTATCTGGTTTAGTCTAAGTCGTGGGGTAGGGTACATGCCGTGTAGGAAACCAGTGTAATCAAACCTATGTCCATGTCTATCCTTATATACACGATGAGTCTTTGGAAAGGGTCTATATTTCATGTGATAGGCTGGCACGCCATGTGTGATTCAACCAACTCCTAAAACCCTAGCCACCGCTCAGAGTGGGGAACACTCCATGTAACCCTGGGTTACACATTATGTCCTTTGTGATTTTACAGAATCTTACCGTCTTCTTCTATGTGCCTAGATTGATCTCCCAGATCTCGATGTAATGGTCTGTTTGCCTTGAAACTATAGATCCATGGCCGTCTCACCATCGTAACACTAAATTGGTGTGTTTTTTCCTATAATCGGCTCCAAAATATGATTTCATTCATCCGCTCGTAAATCGTCTGAAGAACGAGTATTCTTGAATCGCTTCAATTTATCTTTCTCCATCACCGTAGAACATCTTATGGGTCTCCTCGATGTTCTGTATTCAATTTTGGATCGTTTCATTGAGAACCGAAGGTGAAATGATCAATCCTTTATAACCAAAAAAGAACAAAGAATGAAGAACGCGAAGGAAAATATCGGGGGGAGGAAAGGAACAATGAATAACCCAAGGAATGAACCTCGACTATTATTCGTTCTATCCTCGATTCATTCTAATAATAATGATCAAGAAAAAAAAATCAATTCTCATCCATCAAACCTCGATAAAACCCTGCAATTAAATCCCATCTTCCAAGAATGATCGATCCACAAATTAACGTGTTCATTGGTAAGTCCGTGTTTTCCATTGAATCCAAGAACAAGTAAAGAGAAAAAAAATGCACTAACTTTTATTTGGATCAATAGATGAAGAATATTGGTTGTTGAATCATCACTATTGGAGAGATCCATCAAGAATAGTGTCCTTCGATCTTCGATCTAAGGTTCTGTCATCATTTTCCACCGAGAGAGTTCGCCAGGTTTCTCTCCAGAGCCTCTAGGAAATTCTATGGTTATAAGAATAACACTAGATCTATGTCTCTAGGTTTATTTAAAAAAAACCATTTCTATCTCACTACATCAATAAAATAGAAAGAAATAAAATAAATCATCAATTTATTTTATTCCTTAAAATGTTCGAAAACTACTTTTCATAGTCAACCCACACCGGATGATGTTAGGCCTCACCTAGAGTAAAGATGCTGCTCTAAACGCAACTGTTCCCTTGGATATATGATCAGGAAAACCATTTAGAATTTATTCAACTTTTTCAATAAAATAGCATGCCCATGCTATTTAATATTTTAATATATTTTAAACATTTATTTTGGGAACATCGGGACTCGAAAACACATGTCATCTCAACACCTAGTTTGAAAATTAATCCATATAATATTAAAAAATAATAGATATAAAATCTTGGACATTACAACATAGACCAAATTTTTTTGTAGTGAACCACTTGTAACAACTTCGATCACCTTGTTCCTTTGAGTAGAGAATGCAGCGTAGGTGTGAGGTAGACTGGGCATGAGGTGTGGTGTGACATGATACGACATGATGGACAATGTGACTAGATGGGGTGTGAAATAGTACACAACTGGTCATGATGTGATAAATCAATAATTTTATTAATAATATAATAATTATACAATTATAATTTTAAAAATATATATAATGATAACAAAATTTATCATAGGACAACAACCACATATTGATTTTTGAAATGTAGGAATCAACGCCACATCAATCTAAGTTATGGTTTTCCTATGATGCCTGTAAATATGTTTTTAGTATTTCAAAACACTAAAATAAATGTTTAGTGATAAAAATAATAACAAAAAATCTCTTATTGATGTGAAATAATGGGGAAACCATCATTGAATTATTTTTGACATGTTCAAGCAAACAACATGTCCATTAAATGTGCGGCTTACTCATATTGGATCAATAAGAAAATTTCAAAGATATCAAGGTTTTAGAAACATGATTACGGGGGTCAAAACCAAGAAAAAAAGATAATATTTCCCTAAAATCAAGATAAAAAACATTGATTCAATTTTGAAATATAGGAACTAACGATACATCATTCTGAATGACAATTTTATGGTTATGGCTATAAACACATTTTCAGTGTTTTAAAACACTAAAAGATGTATGGAATGGTGAAAAACATATAAAATGACCAAATATAGACATGAAATCATTTGGAAACCACCAATAAGTGATTTTTGATGTGTAAAAGCAAATAACACATTAATATGACATGCAGTGTGGTCAGAATGACTTAGTAACCACTTCTTAAAGGTACAAAAACCATTAAAAACAAGTGTCGGGGGGTCAAAATTTGGAAATAGACATTGGATTTCCCTAAAATCACTGGAAAATGATCGTATATTTAATTTTTAAAGTTATTAACTAATAAAATATTATTCCGAATGACGGTTTTCCCGTTTTGTCTATAAACATATTTTTAGTCTTTTAAAACACTAAAATGTGTGTGGAATGGTCAAAACCAAAGAAAACCACCACATATTGATACAAAATAATTATAAAACTACCATTAATTTATTGTTTAGGTTTAATAGTATACAAAACGTAAATCCGACCTACGATGTGGTTGTAATGACTTAGTAACCACTTCTTAAAGGTAAAAAAACCATAAAAAACAAGTGTCGGGGGTTAAAACTAGGAAAACGATGTCAGATTACCTTAAAATTAGGGAAGAATGAAAAAAATATTTAATTGTGAAATGTTGGAACGAAAGGGATATAATTACAAATGACGATTTTCCTATTATAGTTGTAAATGTGTTTTTAGTGTTTTAAAACAATAAAACATACGTGGAACAGTCAAACCCATAGAACACGACCACAGATTGATGTTGAATCATTATACAACCACTGATATGTTAGTTTTCATATATAGTACATGTTTTGATATCAAATTATTTAAATTTTTTTTATTAAGTAAATTTCAAGCACACCACACATCGCTTTAAAAAAATTATAATATTTACTTATCCCTTTTTAGTTTTAAGTGATAAATCTTATCTTAAATAGGTAATTTTATATTTTCAAAGTGTATTTATTTATATATTATTTGTTTTATGAAAAAATATATTCTATTTTGTTAATAAAATAACAAATTTTATGTGAATCATTCTGAATATATTCTGTGACTTTTCTTTTTCGCATTTCTTTTCTTAAATATTCCGGTTTTCATTGTAGGTGGTAGATGGAAACCGTAGGTAGGATGTTGACCATTCTAATCCATGAGATTTTTTAGAAGGCTGTCGTGATGGTTCTTAGTTTCCATTTTATGTTAAAATTGTATCAATTATTCTACTATAATTTTGATTTATTATGTTTAGTTTTATTTTTTGTTTTCTTTTTTGTTATAATTAATGAGATGATGTAGTTAGTTTTAGTTTATGAAATGAAGTGGAGGTAGTCAGATATAGTGGAGGTTGTGACATGAATGTATATTGGTTATGATATAGATGTGACGGAGGCAGATGGCTATATTTGTTGAAAGATGTATGGGTTGATTGAGATTGAGGTTATGATGACTGTGGATGTTTGTATATTTTTTATGGATGTATGACGTATGTATGATGGTTTATCATATATTCATATTTTTGTTTATTTCATTTCACATTTTTTATATTTAATTATTTTATTAAATATTTTTTAAAAAATAAGATTTTTATTGGTTTCTAGAAACCACCACTAAACACATTAAATAAAATATGTTTTTGGTGGTTATGATTAATCACCGCTGGACAAATTAGTGGTCATTCTTTTCATTTTTAAATATTTATCTAGGATATTTTTCTTAAAAAAACATCCTCTAAAGAAACAATAAGCCACTTATAAATACTCCAAAAATGACACATAATAAAACTTCCATGAAATTAAGGAAGCCTTTACTAAATTACTAGAAACCATGCAATATGTAGTTGTTTTAGAAACCTCTATGATACTAATAGGTGGCAGTTTTAGAAACCACTGTGATACAAAAAGGTAGTGGTTTAAACCGCCACTATTCCAAAAAAAACTGCTACTACTGCCACTTTTTTATATTAATATTATAATGGTATGTTATTATAATTATGGTACACGCATTAACTACCCTCTATTTTTCCGTTAATAAAAACAAAAGTGTGAATTAGGTGTTGTGCATATTACCTCCTCCATGATGCAATTTTTTTTTCATTTTCCTTAACCAACATAAAATGATGGTCCTAATTGGGAATTTAGTATATAATTATTATATTAATGAAATATTTTATATTCTGAAATGATAAATCATATTACCCCCTTTTCCCATTATATAGATAATTAAATCCTCAACTGTGCATATTTGTGAACTATAGCCTCCATGAGACGCTTGATGTCCCTTTTTTATTTCATAATAACTTTACATTGATGGTGATGAGAATGTTTTTAAAGGATAAATATTATTTTTATGATATAATTAAGTTTTTTTATAACAAATTGGATAACCTATTAATGATATGATCAACAAACGATTGTCATAAATTCAATTATATAATACAAGCGTACAAAAAGGAAAATATTTAATTAAAAATATATAATATTTTGATATCAATTACTTATTATTCTTATTAATTTATAATTATGATATATCACACTAATAAACACTAAATTAGACCATTAATCTACTGGTTTAATTATATTATAACCAAATCACCTCAGAATTATCAATAATCTTGGTATGTTCATGATTGGGTTGGTTTGAACACCTACTTGAACAATGCTATGAAATTATATAATGTATAATTATGAAAACATAATTTATGGTATAATATTATATAAATAAATAAATAATAATTTTTTTGGTTCTAGTAAGGATACATCAATATTCAACTCATTAATTAAGAAAACAACTTTATTGTATTTAAAACCATCAAAAAATATTCATTATCAATTTAACCTTCTTGGATAAAGACAAAATTATTCAAAAAAGGAAATTTATACTACATAAATAATTATAAGTCATAAATTATAGAAACATTAATGAACTTTTAATGATGAACTTTTTAATGAGAACGATTACTAATGCCTCTTCTATGAAACTTATATAAATAGTCAAAATTATAAACACTAGATATGAAAAAATACGAAAAAAAATTCTAATATACATGATGAAAATGAATATAAATGGAATTTATAAATAGTTCAAGGTATTAATATAGTTCATAAACAGTATATTATGGTTTTTATCTTTTTTTACAGGAGGTTAGATTGTATTTGACTAAACAGTGAAACACGATTAGGGTTTCTTTGTCTCAAATTTGAATATCTTGAGACATGTTTAAGTTATACACCATGTTTCCTTTTCAATGGTGTAAAAATTTTCCTAATGTAATTTTAATAAATATCCTATTCTATTTAATTATATTAAATGTTATTTTTAAAATTACACCTTTCACGAGGTTTTGATTCTAATGTTACAAAGCCTGTAAGAAGTTTTTTTTGACTTAAATATTTTTCTTTGGGTCATGATCACATTTATTAAACTATTATATCTTAAGATTGATCTATTATGCCCTATAAAAACGTTACATTTTATTTTCATCTACTTTTCTGGGAAAATCATGTTTCACACCAAAGAAGATAAAGATTGAGTCTCATGAAAGATCATGTGATGTAGATGATGAATTAAATAATGTTAAATTATTTATATGTCAATTTTTTTAGAAGAACCATCAATGGGATTGCATCAAGTTGACTAGAATATACTTTACATATAAAATAGGGCTTCATCATACATCAAACTATCGAGAAAAAAATGAAGAGTTAGGTTAACACAAATGAAATATAGCTCATTTTAAATTAACATTAATAATTCAATGTATTATGTGGGGTGAACTTTTCTATTATCCAATTCAATTCCCCAATACAAGGACTAAACAATATGGCAATAACTACCAACCTCCAAGACTAGGAGGATAATGGAATTCCTATGTGATCACTACACCTAATGTGAGTCTTGATATTCAAGGTACACATAATCTCTAATCTAGAGATATGTATATTTTGTTGAAATTTGATTTTAGTAACTATAGTATATCTAATAAGTTTTATAAGATCATTGAATCCTGACCCCGATTATTTTAGAATGAAATAAAACTTCTAGTTGTAATATTATTGTATCTTAATTTAATATTTATGGGAATGAGAACCTTGTTAGTATCCCTTTATATGAACTTAATGATATTTTTAGAAAGTATTGGTTATTCCCACATAGAGTCTATGTTAATTTATAAAATAGAGAACTCAAATTTCAGATATTAAGTCATACTATGATCACTTATCATTTCAAATATGACTATGAACTCTATAGAGAAATTAATCATGAGGGGTGTTTAGCTAAAATGGTTAGAAAGAAACTCAATATTTGGATATAAATATTAGGAAGGAATGTATGTGTTTCATAGACTCACCCAAATTACTAAGATTGTTACCAAATTGGAAACCGACTCTCGAATCATATCTATCTTATGGATATCCTTAATTATCTTTGTTAGTAAGTGATAAGTAAAATTATGAGGGAATAATTTATTTAAGGGGGGAGAATGTAATGACCTGAGATTTCAATTTATATGTTCCTTAAAAAAACATTGAATTTGATAGATTTATCCATACCCAAAACAAAAAACAAAAAATATATAAATTTGTAAGGTAGCTGTAGAATCAGCTTGTATAAACTATGGTAATAGGATTATGAATATATATATATATATATATATATAAGAAAAATAAATTTCACTATAAATATCGGCTCAACTAGTGTAGTTAATAAAATAATGTGATATATTTTCTAAAATTTACATGTATTAAAGCATAACATATTTTCATATGAATAAATTATTAACATTAGTTTTGTTATTAATTTATAAGAAACATGAATAAGAATATATAATATATAAAGAGTCATTTTTTGATAAAAATTATTTATTCACCATATTTTTATTTAAAAATAAAATTTATAAATTTTAGGACATAAATTTTAAAAAATTAACATTATTTTTGAATTTATCATGATCATATTTACTTAAGGTAAATTTATTGGGATTTTTTAAAAATAATTAATTTTTAGGAGAATATTGAAAATACTAATTTTATTAATGTTATCACTTTTATGAGATTATTTTTTATATAAAAAAATTTAAAGTTTTTAAAACCCTTATACTGTTAAATTATATATTATAATAAATTATTTTAAAATACAATTTTGAAATTATAAACCCATGCTCAACATTTCGAAAGTTTATATAGCATTTTAATGAAAATCAGTTTTTTTGACTACTTTTTAAATTAATTATAATATTATGAAATAAAGTTTTTGGTTTAGTTTATTTTTAAATAAATACCATATTAATGGTAATAATTATTTAAAATTCATTTAAATCAAGTAAATTGATTATTCTATTGTATTCATAAATCTTTTTTGCTTAAAAATAATCTTTTTCAAAAAACAGGGTTTTGTGCATTACAAGTGTTTGAGTTAAAATTAATTTTACACACAAAAATTATTTATATTTGATAAATTGGATTTCATATTTTGAAATATTGATTCAAAATTATCTAATAAGGGTAATTTTTTCTTTAGGATCAAAGGATAGATTTCCCACCAAAAAGCTGGTTACCGTGGTGAAAAATAAAATAGCAAAAGTGATTAACCTTAGAGATAAACAGAATAACATATTTAAAAAATGTTTATTTTTAAAGTTTGGATGTTTTTATTGAAATTAAATTACATAAAATCAATGATTAATTATTTTTTAGGACCCTGGTTTGAGAGTGGCTTCTCATTATATAATAGTTTTGGGAATTTATAAAAAATCCTATCCTTTTCACTTATAAAAGTGGAACTCCTCCCTTCATTTAAAGTCAACACCTCCCTAAATTTTGGGCCAAAATATGACTAAAACAATCATCCAAACTATTATATTCCTTAATGAGGTTATGGTATTATTTAAATTATAACCATCAAAGGTTTAATCCCCTTCACAATGGTGATAATCTGAGAAGTAAGGGATAAGTTCCTAAAAGTATAAATTTATTTCTATTTATTTATACACTTTTATTAATACATAATTTTTATTTATCCATAATGAAATTAAAAATTAAGTATCATTACTATACTATCATATTACTAGAATAATGGTATAATCATTAACCAGCCTCTCTTTTACAATTAATAAAAATAAAAGCATGAATCATGTGTTGTTCGGACTGCCATCTCTACAACACATTGTTTTTTTCATTTTAATTAATCACCATATAAGTATAGTAATAAAAGTGTATTTAATATATAATTATGATATTATTGTGATATTTTATGTTCTAAAATGATAAACCATGTTACTCCTTTTCCCCATTCTATGGATGTCGAAATCATCGACCATTTGTAAGTGTGGACTACCGCCTCCATGGGACAATTGATTTCGGTTTTTCATTTCATAACAAATTTACTAGGATTTTAATGATAGTAGATTTAGAATATAAATATGATTTTTATTATATCATTAAATTTATAGTATAATAAACTTTAGAACCTATTAATGATATGATCAACAAGTGATTATCGTGAATTCAATCGTTTAAAAAAAGCATACTAAGAGGAAACTCTTTAATTAAATTAATATAATATTTTCATATCCATTACTTATTATTATACTTACATTATAATTATGAAATATCACAAAAATAAATACTTAATTATATCATTATACTACTGGTGTAATGATATTACAACTAAATCACCTCCCAATAATCATGGTATATTCATGATTGGGTCGGTTTGACCATCTACATGAAAAATGGTATGAAATTTTATCATTGATGATGATGAAAAAATAATTCATTGTATAAAGTGGTATAAATATTTAAATAATTATTATTTTTTGTTTCTATAATTTATATATAAATATTTAAATTATTAAATATGAAAACACCCTTCGTAGGTTGAAAATCACCGAGAAAATTCATTATTAGATTCACCTTATAGAATAAAGACTAATGTACTCATGAATGGAAATTTACAGTTTTTAAATCACTATAATTCATAAATTATAAAAACATTAATGAAATTTTAATTATGAACTTTGGAAAAATAATGAATATCGACACCTCTTCTACGAAACATCTATAAACTGAAAAAACTATAAACACCTGATGTGGGAAAATAGAAATAAACCATCCAATACACATTTAGAAAATTATTATAAAAGGAAATTATAAATATTTTTAGGTCTTAATATAGTTCATAAATATTAAATTAATATAGTTATGTTTGTTTTATAGGAGTTCATATTGTATCTGACTAAGCAGGGAAATAATGTAAGAGTTTCTTTGTCTCAAATTTGAATCCCTTGAGACATGTTTAATCTATAAACCATGTTTCATTTTTTATGGTGTAAATATTTCACTAATGTAATTTTTATCAAGATAATATTATATTTTATTATATTAAATGTTCTTTTTAAATTTATAACTCCCATCGGTTTTTATTCCAATGTTACAAAGGCTGTAAGGGGTTTTCGTGATTGAAATATTTTCCTTGTTTCAAAATAACTAGTCTTTTACTATTATCTTTCAAGATTGATCTATTATACATTTTGATGATTTTATGTTGTATTTATATCTAATTTTATAGGTATATCATATTTCACACCAAACTACTCTACCTTTATTATCCTATTGTTTTTTTAAAATTATTTTTTTAATAATAATTCCTATTTCTTTTAATGGAATTTCCTTCCCTATCTATGTTTTCAAATTCCCACAAATTTTATCATTTTTCTAGTATAAAATCAAGTTATTTTTATCTCTAATGATCCTTTTTATTATATATATTCATTTTAGATCAATTGTTTCATCATCATTTTAATGATTTGGGTTTTCAACAAGGTAATTTAAAATGTTCAAAAGGTTTTTCTATTCTTTCAAAATAAAATGTTTTATCATACACTAAAATTTTTATTTTGATAAACTTTATATCTTTTTAAAGTTTAAGTTATTAATAATTTTTTTTAAAATTAAAATGTTTTCATTGAATTTTTAATTCCTTTTTTGAAACAATTATATTTTTTCTAGTCTCTATTATTAAATATTCTCTTAAAAGTAAAAGTTTCAAAATTATTTTCATTTATATTTTTTAAAATATATATGAAAATTTCTTAGTTTCATTATTATATATTTTTTTTAAAATTAAAAGTTTTCAAAGTATTTTCACTTACCCTTTTTAAAAATTTATGTCTTTTTTCTATAATTTTTAAATCAATTAAAATAATATTTTATAACATTAAATGCCCTTTAAATTCATTTTAAGACTATTAAAATAATTTTTATTCAATTATTTTGATATAACCTTGAAATTTTAATTTTATCACTAAAATTACCTATTTACAATCATTTTTATCCATGAAATTCATTAAAAGATCTTATTCATGTAAACCTTATTACATTTATTATTTTTTCTAAAACAATATACTTTGACTTTTATACTTCTTCCACAAGCATTGTGTTAATACTGCACAATAATTTTAGACAATTATAATATTATTTAAAATAAAACTAGATGATCAACTATATTTTTATCCTTATCATTATCATAAAAAATATTGAAAATATTATGTGAGAGAGTGTAATTTTGGTTAATACTCTTAACTTAAAATAATATAAATTCCATCTTAAAAAGAAAGTAGAACCAAATAGATAAAATATAAAATATAGGATAAGGTGGGGTCAAAATACACTCTTCTAAAAAAAGTTAAATAACTTTTAGAGAAATTTTGGCATTATCTCTTTGTTTAACTATTTACAATAATTAACCTTAACCACAATGACAAAACGTTTACCTAGATAACTTATTTTTGTGACTAAAAAAATGAACCCTACGACCTAGTTTAAATATTATGATTCTAAATATGGAATCTATTTTATGAGAATCAATTTATAGATATTTTAATTATTATTTTTTAGGTTAATATAAAAAAATTCAACGAAAAAAACTTTTTGATTTTTTTAATCATTAAAATGAATTAAAAAAACCACTTATAATATTTATTTTCATGAAATTTATTGGATTATGATTAAAAATAGAAGAGTTATGTGACTTAAAAACAAATAATAAACTGAATGTAACTGTGTAAAAAACTCAATTAAAGAAAAAAAATAAAAAATACTTCTTTTAATATAACATCAATGAGGTTCTAAAATGCCATACATAGGTTTTAAATTTAATAAAACATTTTGAAATGTTTTATTTTAATTATTAAAGGCATATTTTCTCTAAAAAACTATTTAAGAAACTTTGAATCCATTATTACATAATTATCATTTCATAAAAGTGATAGTTTTTGTAAAAATAGTATTTTTATTTTTCACCTAAAAATCAACTATTTTAAACAAATACAAAAAATTCATCGTAAGTCAATTTTGAAATGGTAAATTCAAAAATTAGTTATATATTATCCAATTAAAATTATAAAATTTATAAATTTAACATTTAAATAAAAATATAAAATATAGAAAAAAACTGTTGTTATATAGAAAAATAATTTTTAAAGAAAAATTATTCTTAACCCTATTTAACATCAATAAATAATTACCTGAGTGTTGTGAGTTATATTATTTTTAATTAATTATAAAATATTATATACCAATTGGGTTTAAATATTCCTAACAACTATATATCTAATGAATATATATACAATGACCATATTTTCAACAACTATATATCCAACGAAAATATGTAAAACAACCATATTCCATTCTTATATGTAGCATTACATGGTTCATTAAATTTTTTAATACTATTCATTTACTTCTCTCTCAAAATGTTTATTATATTATAAATTATTTTCCTTGTTTCTATAGTTATATTTATAGTTACAATCTTCATGGATAACTATGAGGATAAAGATTTTATATTCATAGTATTCTTATATACATATGAATTTAGTCCGCTTATACTTTTCTTAATATTATATAATATTAAAACCACAAAATATATTAGTGTTCATATTTTATTATAATATTTTATCTTAATAAAATATATCATGGTTCATTTTAGTGTGATGTTATGTGTGTTACAAGCTATTATACAAACATGTTCTATTTAAATGATAATACATATACTAAAATTTTGTGGTATTATAGTGGATCTTCCTCTACCCCTATTCCAAATTTTTCAATATTGGAATCTCCTCTTTTCTCTAGAAGAACTAAATGTAATTTTAATAGATTACCATGCATCAAAACTTTACATCTGATTATTGGAATTCATTTACCTACTTAAAAGTATCCATGATCATTCCATGTGTACCAAACAATTAATCTAATCAATAATATGAATTTAAAATTTTATTCATCTTCCTAAAATCTCATACTATATTTTTATTTGAATCTCCAAATGAATCTACTAGTTTGTTATACAAGGCACATGTTCACAAGGTGACTCCATTCATCAAAGTGTAGTCATATTCTTTCTTAAAAAAATAATGACCTGATTACAATCATTACAATGTGATTCCAAATCAACAATCAGATCCATGAAATCCATGTATTATATCCTTCAAAACACTTTTTCTTAAAATATCAAATAAGTCTATTATTTTTTTGAAAAAAATTTCTAAGAAAACAAATTCTTATTCACATATTGGTTTTTATGTCCACGTGGGCCATCATGTAAACTACAAAAACAAGATTCATTATAATGATTCATTTTTTCAGTAAGCAATAATTATAACCCGTAGTAAATGTATTAGTGGTGTTTTCAGAAAACCACTTCTAAATGGGCTATTAACACTGATTATCAGTTGTAATCGAAAACTATATTTATGTTAAAAAATTAGGGACAATTAAAACCCCTTATAAAAAATATTTAAAATAATATGAGAAGATTTATTTTATATTTTTCTTCAAAATATGAAAAATATTTCTAGGGGTTAAAAAACACACCTAATTGTTTTTAAAATAAAATAAAATCCATGACTCAAAAAAAGAATGCATCTTGATTTCACACACCGTCACTTTCATATGTATCAAAATATCTTTAAATGAGTTTATTTTTGGTGTTATCAGTGTTTATAACTCTTTTTAAATATATTAGATATGGTTTTGGAAAACCTCCACTAAACGGGTCCCTAACTTTGATTAGAAATGTTTATCAATGACCATTGGTATGTTAAAAAATTAGCAGTTATTAAAACCTATTCTAAAAAAATTGAATTATTTATATAACATTATAAAGGGTTATTATATATATATTTTTTAAAATATGAAAAATATTAGCACTATTTCAACCACTACTAATATTTAAAAATAATAATAAATTCCAAATCTAAAAAATAGAGTAGTCATCATGATTTCATATACCCCCATCCCCGTGTAGTATTTTTACCGTTAAATTAAACTTAACAACCTAAAATAAAATCAATCTAGGTTCCCCAAAAACATATTTAACCACTCACTCAATCTTAAATATTTATTATACAGGTATAAAACTGAACACTTCTAATGTTTCTGGGGTTTTGAAGTGGTTGATCCTAATGGAATCCTTTGTAACAATAATATTACAATTTGGGGGAAGGGAAAAAATACTAGAGTAGATGATGATATTTTCATCTTTACTTTTGAAATAAAATATATCTAAAAATTTATTCTCTTCATTCCATGTGTGAAAAATTAAAAATTTTTTATTCATTATTTGTCAATAAGTTCTAATGTGGAAGGAAATAGACTATAGAGTGGGGAGGTGACTAGGGAGAAAGTCAAAATCCTTGGTAGAGTTCATTTTAACTAAATCCAGAATAATGTTGTAGGAATTACATAGGTCAAATCCATTAATCATAGCTCTAGTATTGACTATTATATAATTACCATGTATATAGTAGGTACTAAATTCTAACACCCTTGATCTCCTCACATCTCAAATGATTTTAGATCCTCTCATGATACTTTGGTCACTTGAGCCATTAGTGTTTATCTTTAGACCCGCGATGGGGAGATTCTAATGGACCCACTGAACCTTGGTGAATTTTTTCACCCACCTTGAGTTAAATCATTTTAGGAATAATTTTATTTATCATAATTGAGTTTTCCCACTCTGTAATCAAAGAGATAAGCTCCAAAATGAGGGAATTCACATTCAATTTCACGTACAGATAATATAAGGTTCTTCATTCATATATCCCTATGTTCTGGTCCTCACAAATGATCCACAAAACATCTACCATGATAGAGTTTAGTCTTATTACTTTTTTATAAGCATGGCCAACCCCCTCAAATAATAGAGATAAAGGATGTTCTGAATTGAGTCACGAAAAACCACTATACATGTGAAATCACCAAGAGGCTACCATATAGTGGTTTCTCCTTCCATTTAAATAAAAAATGAAAGATCATTCTAACCTTAAAACACATTAAAAAGAGTCTATTTTAATATAAATGGATTCTATTATTCTAAACATCATCATATATTGGGATTTGATGGTTTTCCAATACACTAGATGATAAATTTATATTTAGAAGGGATATATATGAACTAGAGAAGCCTCACCAATTAATTGTAATCTTTCCTTTAATATGTGATTCTTCGATAGGTCAACACACTAAAGGTTCCCAAAGTAGTACTAGTGAATAATAAATGATCTGGATCACCCATAAAATAAATACTATTGAAAAGGATTTTTTGGATTAGAATTGAGGGACATGCTGATAAATCTTGGATATTTTCATGCATGATGAAGTGTTATGTAATGGATTGGGAATCCTAGGAAGAAAAGAGTTACCCTTAACCTATTATCATAGTACAAGTTTTTATCCCCACATACCAAAATCCATCTTTCAAGATTCTATAGGTTAGAGATGTGATACTATAAGGTTTACCAAATAGGTGAAACATATCCATTCGATTGTGGCTTGAAAAACAATTACTTCCCATACTTTCCATAGAGTAACATCACTATGAGTGATTCTCTATCAATGACCACCCAATACATATTCACCCATAAACAATTAATTGTATCGGCTATGATTTTCAACCTAATTCCTCCATGACCAATAGGTTTGTTCATTATTGAACAACATGACCAGTGATAATCTACCTCATGATGAGAGACCTATATAAAACTAATCATTATGATCACTATATCCAAGATGAAATATTTAAAAACATTGATGATTGATAGAAATTAAATAGGAATATAATAGAGGACATTGTATTTTAGTGTGATCCAGTTGAGGAAATAAAGAAAATGACTCTTCAAATTATTGATACACAATGGGATGCCATTGGATATCCACTTGAAATTATGGATTTAAATTCTTATGGATGATAAGGAAGCCCCCAATTTATCCATATGAAACTTTTTTCTCTTAATGTCAAACTACTTCTTAATGTCCTTCACATGCTTGAGTGTGTATTCATTAGAAATTTATAAACTTCTTTTACGTTGGATTATACATTTTCTGCTCTATTCGCAATATTCATCCAAGATTTGGTTTTACCATCAAATAAAATAGTTTTTATCACCTATGAAGAAGATAATATCATCCATAAATAATTGATGACAAATAGTAATAAATTTAGAACTACATGTGAAATTTATGATAACAATTAATGAAATTATTTGTTTGAGACACTCACTAAGAGAATCTTAATCCAATATGTGTAAAAACATGCCACTATAGGAAGTCCCCTTAGAGTAATATTTTATTGAGTCAATCAAATGTACTTTGATAATCTATTAGGGTGATATATAGAATTATCATGGGAAACCAACAGGTCTAGAAGCACTATGTGAATTAAGAGTATGTGACTCCTCCTTAATATCAGTCTCCTTAGGGGTAGATCTCTAGAGGTAATTGGTACTATCCTTTAACAGAAATATGATGCTATTAAAGAATGGAGTCTTAGGCCCTCCCTTGGATACACATAACCAATGTTATTAATCAAATTATATTTAAAGGATTCAAAATAAGATATAAATATTGTTCCCACCATCTCTAAGTCACTAGTATATGATCCATATTGATGAAGTAAATTCAGTCATCCCACCTAATTATTCACTTTAATACATGCCTAAAAATTTGTGATACTTTTATCCCCCATTGTTGACCATAACACTCTAGACCACTCTCTAGAATTCATTTTCATTTCAATATTTTTTATAGAGACACAACTTTTCTTATAAGGAGTATAATGGTCTTTTCCTCCCATCACTCCTAGATCTCAGTCTCTAATTGTTAGATCTTAGTTTTTAGGTTTTCTATACTGATTTTCAAACAATGTATGCTACTAAATAATTCTTATAGATTATTATTGAATTGTTAGAGTATATTATGTAAAATGAAATATGAATGACCCTGTAGGGATTGATCCAAATAATTATGTATGATATGGGATAAATCAGGTTCCTACATCCACCACTTAGAGAATAAGGCACACATATTGGTAATAAGACTCATTTTGAGGAATATCAAGAGGGTAGAGTGACCAAATAGTAAAAATACCATATGAGTCAAAATTTCATGTAGAAAATAATAGATTCACTAAAGGTTAGGTAATAATAAATACAAATAAATCCTTTTATATTTTCTACATTTATTTTTGTTACACCACTTATATTTGTATCCAATGTAACACATTTATAGAAGATTGTTCTGAGTTATAAAGGAATTGGCATCTTGTATTGAATTGCTTGAATAAACACCTCATTAACTATTCTCATATTTCTCTATGATGGTGTTGAAGTCCCCTATAAGATAAGATGAATATTTCAGGTTAAATGAAGATAAAGAATTATAGGGGACCACCCTTTCCGATAATTCACATTTTTAAAAACAATTGAGATGAATATATTAAAAGTAGATTTACTAAACTTTATGGTGATTTACTAAGAAGATATCTTCAGATTCGCCACTATTAAAAATGGTTCCAAAACATCCAGATGCATTTTTTTGTCTGGTATCTGGGCTTACATTCCCAAATTACCATTCTTGACATAATAGTTATTAGGATTTTCATTGTCAATTTGGGTTATATAAAGTCTAATAGAGAATCTTGATTGTTATGGGGTTCAGTCAAAATGAAGTCTACTTTTTCATAGGCTCATAAGCCTTGGATATTATATAAAATAAAGGATATAATTGAGAGATGTAACATATGGCCTAGGATGTAGAGGCCAATATATTCCTTATAAGATACATTGGTTCTATAATGAGGATTTGAACTAAGATCTATATTAGATTACACTATTAGAAACAAATTAGGCCCTACCCTTGTGATGATAATTGGTAAAATAAGAAGGTTGGAAAATAATATTGAAGAAATTTAATCTTTATGTGTAAAATACATTCATTATGAAAAAGGTTTTGATCCACCCCTACTTATTGGTGTAAGATTCTTAGTATAAATTTCCCTCAATCATTTCATTGAGATGTTTTGAACATCGAACACCAAATTGCAATATCTCCATAACAGTGATGTTGAGAGAATAGTTTCTAAAGAATTTCAAATAGGGAAATATCTAGTTAAATGATACCACCATCCCACTTATTTATTGATCAAAATCGGTGTGTTTCACACCGATTCGATCTCATTATTCAAATAAAAAACACATTGATCTGATTGAAGTAAGGTAACATTTGGAGGGAGTAAACCGATTAGATTTTGAAATTCAAAATCCAATTGTCATGGCTAATCTCATAATTAGTTAGTTTATAAAAGTTTTATTTTATTTTATTTTATTTTTTGTTTTTCTATATATATGATATTTTTTTTCTAAAAATATATATATTTAAAATAATTCTAAAACCATTTTGGCATATATATTTTTTATGAAAAAACTACTATTACCAAGGCCTCTATTTGTAGGGTAATTTTTTCGACAATAAGAGAAAATTACTTGGGAATAAATACCCCACAACCAATGTGGGACCCTTGAAACCAAAATATTATCCTATAATTTTATTTTAAAAACATCCTTCTTCTTTTTTAAGTGGGACTACATTTTTTTAATAAATTAAAATCACAAAAATCTGCCAATTTTTTTGTTAAATATTAATTCTCTATATCACATCTAGATTATTATACTCAATAAAGGTATACTTTAATTTAAATATTTACTTACCATCAATGTCTCAAATTATTATTAGATTTAAATGTTTTCAAAACATTAAAATTTTTAATATTTAAGATAAAATAGATACTTCATACATATAATGATCATTCTATCCAATATCTGATTTTTAAAATTTGATAGCCATGTTATTATATCCTTTTTATGAACTCACTATTGAGTAAAACCATTAACTTTTGTAAGAAACATTACTGCTTCTAAGTTCACATAGAATAAATATTACAATATTTTTATTTTATTAGAAAAAACAACTCAATGAGTCAGAATATATTATTAAGAGTTTATAACTCAACCCCTAGTCACAATAGATGATATTGACAAAAAGTAGTCAGTGCTATAATTTTCAATATCAATAATTATATTCATAACTTGTTTTTACCCAATAATTTTTCTGATTAGGATCTACCTAAATAAACTATTGGGTTTCTATTACAAAAGTGATTTATTCTATGGAATTTAACCCCATATCTTTTTTATTTTTATGAATTATATCTTTTGATAGAGATTTTATAAAAGGTATTACAAGATTTTTACATAATCCCACTTAGATAGTTGTTTTGGTAACATATTATAACTATCGTATCACATAATTTTGTCTCAAAATTCTATGTCTAGGATTTCCATTATATATGAAACTATATTCGTTTGATAAAGTTTATTCACTATCACAATTGATAAAGATATGATGCATCAGACTAGAGAACAATCTAATATCTAATAAAACATTCCCAATCCATTTAGATTCCTTTCAATATTCCACTTAGAATATAAACTCTAACTCTATTGTAAAATGTGAAATACATTTCTATTTATTTCTCATCCAAGAAACAAAATGATTACCAAGATTAAAAACCCATCTGAATGTGGATTGATTAGCTGCAATAACTGTAATCTAACTGGTATTATTCTATCCTTCTAATACATCTTGACAATATTTAAGGTATGAACTTAAATCTTTAGTCTTTATAATGTATCTAAAGATTCTCGTTATACATTTCCAATGATCCAATCCATGATAAAAAGTATGTCTACTCATTTTACAAACCACAGAAGCAATATGAGGCCTAGAAAAAAGCATTGAATACATTAAAGAACCAATTATACTAGCATAATCAAGTTGTGTTATGGCTCTTCCCATGTCCATATAGAGTTTAACACTAAAATCAAATGGAGTATTACCATTCTTTAAACCAAGATGATAAAATTTATTTAGCATTTTTTCTATGTAATGATACTAAATTAAATAATAAACCCTACTATGCTTTCTAACTTTAATACTTGGAATAATATCATCTATTCCAAGATCATTAATTTTAAACATAGAGTATAAATAATTATTTTTCTCATTTACACCAATAATATAGTTTTCAAATATTAATATATCATCCAAATATATACACACAATAAGTCTATATTATTTTTCTAATTTTGAAAAAACACATTTCTCAGTATTTTTATGAAAAAATACATTAGATAATATAATATAATCAAGTTTTATATGTCATTGCTTCAGATATTTTTTATAGAAATAAAGAGATTTAACGATTTTACATACTTTCTTTTCATTAACTAGTAAAATAAACCTTTTTGGTTATTCCATGTAAATATATTAATTTAAATATCCATTTAGAAAATCATTTTTAATATATATTCGATGGACATTAAAATGATTAATTGAACCTAATGAAAAATAATCCTTATTTAATCAATTCAAAACTATAGGAGCATAAGTATCAAAATAATTAATCCATTATTTTTATTTAAAACATTTATAAAACAATCTCTCTTTAATAGCTTGAATATGAGCATTAGAATCATACTTATTTATGAAATCCCATTGAAAAATAATAAGTTATGAACATATTGGTAAATATATGATGACCAAAGTATTATTACCAATAATGTAATACATTTAATCATTAATATATTATTTCTATAAATCATCATTTCTAGAGGTCATAACTTTATTTTACGTCTTTGGTTCATCTTCTATAGTCAATTCCATAGGATACTTATTCAAAAGATGGTTATTTTGATCTCCTTTAACAAGTAAAACTATGTAAGTGTTAGAAATAAAACTTGGATATAGATGTTTATCCCTTTTAAGAATTATAACCCATTTAGGTTTAACTCAAGAATCATTATTATTCTCCACTGTTTTATTTTTACTATATAAATTATAAGAGGTAGGGGTATGAGGAATAACCTCCTCCACATTAGCTTTAGAAAATTTATTTTCAAAAAACTGTATATCACTTGATTCAACAATGACATTGCCTTCTAAGTACATAATTAAATATAACTTTCAATTTTGTGCATATCCAACAAAAATACCTCTAATTACTCTAGGAATAATTTTATTTCTTTTAGGATTAGGAACTTTTTAGTAAGCTAAACACCTACACACTTTAAAATATTAAACAATATGTCATCTACCTTTCCAAATTTCATAATAGGATAACTTAGTGTTACTAGATGAAATCCAATTAAGAATATTACATATAGCCAATAAATTTTCATCTCAAAAATTTAATGTTATATTAGATTTAACAATAATTCAATTTTCTATTTTTGCTAATGTAAATAATTTTTCTTTCATATAATCCATTTTTATAAAGTGTGTAGGGAGTATTACTTTGATGAATTATAAAATTTTCTTCACATAACTCATTAAATTAATTGATAAAGTTTTCACCACCTATATCTAAGCATAATACTCTAATCCTTCTATTTAATTAGTTTTAAACATCATATTTACACTTATTAAACACAATAAATGTCTCCAAATTTGGATCTAAGAAGATATATAAGTAAATATATTCTACATTCATAAAAAAAGTAATAAAATACTTCTTTCTCAATGAGATAAAAAACAATTTAATTAATAAGTATCAAAATGAACTAATTCTAATATATCATAATTTCTATCAAAACTTTAAGGTAGGTTTTAACCATTTTCAATTATACACATGTTTTATATTTATTAATTCAATTTTTAATGTTAATTAAATTCAAATTCAAAATTATTTTAATGAATTATAATTAACATGTTCCAAATGATCTTTCTATAAATTAGAGGCCACAATCAAGTTAGTTGAAGATTCAATCATATTATTAATGGACGGTTGATACATGCCATCATTTGAGTATCCTTTCTCCAAAACATGACTCCCTTAGATACGTTATTCTTTTTAGATTCGAATAAAACATCAAATCCATTATTAAATAGAAGATCAATAGACTACTAAAATCTTTCAAATATCAGGTATATTCAACACATTTATAAAATTCAACTTCATTCTTCAAGTAAAATATAGTTCCACACTTACTTGATTGGCGACAATAATGATTTCATTATTTCCAAGGTGTACTTCCTTCACGATAGAATTTTTTTCAAATGTTTTAAACATTAAAAAATTCTTGTATAGATACACCATTTCTGTAGAATCAAACCACCATCCCATCTTACTCAAAGTCATATTGACTTCAGATAACATTGAAAATAGATTTTCTTTAGTCAACATATTTTTATTGGTTGGTTTCACTTTATTTCAATGAATATGAAAAATACATCGGTCTTCTACATAGAAATCATTATTCTTAATTCTTTGAAGTAATTAATTTCTTCTTGAAAATTTTACCTTTATCCTTAACATGTAAAGAAGTGTTCAGTGCTTCCTTTCCTACAATGGTATTAACTATGGTATTAAATCATGAATCCATACCCATGTCTTTGAAAATGGATTCTTCTTTAATGTAAAGAATATTTAATAATTGTTTTAATGAAATATCCTCACTCTTATTAATAAGTGATTTACCAAATTATTTTCATGAAGGTTGGAATTTAGAAATAATTACGCTAACCTAAAAAATTTCTGGTGTGTTAATTTTAAAGGAAAGAAACTTTTTTTATAACTTGGAGCTCATAAAGTTTCTCCAACACGGGCTTGTTATCAAGAATCGTAAAGTTTAGTTATTTTACAATAAGAAATTTATTGGTACCTTCTTATACTTATTTGTACATGAATTTGATTGTATCCCATATCTATAGAGAATAATTTGATTAGATAAAATAGTCATAATAATGATTTGATAATGTGATGAGAATATTTTCTCAAAAAAAACCTCATTATCTTCATGTTTTTTCCTAATCGTGTTAAGGTGTTCAACATGAGTCACATTATTGGGTGTGCCACATGAATTTGGAGTAGGCTCATCAAGAATGGAAGGAAGGTTTGATTCCAGAATGTAAAAAATATTTAACACTATAAGAATAAAATTCATATTGTCATTCTAGCATGAGAAGTTACTTACATAAAAACAGTCAATATTAACCATGTATTGGTTCATAAATTTAAGGAATTCTGAATCCATATTGTAGGTTCTAACTTGTTCATAACCATTTAATTATTTTGAAAATCATAAGAAAGTCATAGAATATGGTAGAAATTGAATATTGAAGTATGAATAAATTTTATTTTTCAAAAGGGTTTGATCCACCCAAACTTGTTGTTATAGGATTTTTGGTGAAAATTTCCCTTGATGATTCTACCAATATGTTGGGAATAATTAACACTAAATTCTGACATCCCCCTAATGGTGATGTTGAGAGAATAGTTTATAAAGAGTTTTGGATTGATAAGATTCAATTAAATGATATTTTCATCCCACTCATTTATAGATAAAAATTAGTGTGATTGATACCAATTTTATCTCACAATTTTGATGAAAATACACTTTGATTCAATCAGAAAAATTTAAATTTTAGAGGGAGATAACTTATCAGATTTCTAATTTTGAAATCTTATCATCATAACTATTCTTATCAGTAGTCAATTTAATTTTTTTTCGTATATATATAATATAATTTTTTTACTAAAAATATATATTTTACAATTTATTTTAAAATAAAATTTTATATTTATTTTGTATGAGAAATTTACTATTCCCAAGGCCTTTATTTATAAGGTAACCACCTTGTAAAAAAACCAAAACCAATGTGGGATTCTCAAAACCAAAATAATTCCATCCAGTTTTTTAAAACTCCCTCATTATTTTTCAAATGGGACCAATTTTTTTTAATAAATAAAAAACATAAAAATGATTTACTTCACATTTGAGAATACCAGAAAGTCTCCTAAAACATCCTCTAGCATAGTGAATGGATTATGGGGAATGGAATGTGAGACAGGTTGTGTCTCTACATATGAAATGAGAGAAGATTACGGAGGGGATGGATCGACTAGAGACTTGATGATCTAGAATATGGGAGCATGGAGGTTTGGGCCAACACCCACACTATAACCTACCCCTAAAGTCATCAATAAAATTTAAGACACTACAATCCAATCATTATAGTAATATAGTCCCTAAACAGGATCGAACTCTCCCTCCTTAAAGGTGGTTTAAAGGGCCAAGGGATTGGGATCCAGGTGAGGAGAAATATCAACAAATTGGTGATCTATAGATGGTGGAGATAAATGAAATGGTGAGGTGAGGAGAGAAATTTATTTATCTTCTATTATAGTTTTCCAATCACCTAAAAAATGGGATGATTCGAACAAAAATCATGGTGGTAAGGAAAAACAGTTTCCAATTATACCAAATTATCCTTCACAAACTATTATATAATTAATATATATATACACATATATCATAAATTATTATAAGAAAAACAATGCTAATATATTTTTCAAAATTAATTATCTATATAATTGAAATAATATAAATATAAAAGATATAATTTAAAATTATATATATATATATATTTATATTTGGAAGAAATGATTATTTAAAAAATATATTTTTTAATAAGGATTATTTCTATTTCATATTTTGAAAAAAAGTTATATTATTTTCTTTTAAAAAATTTTCCCAAAAAAGATAGAATGAGATTACAATCACTTAATTTTCTTTTACTAAATTTCACATACAAACAAAATAACGAGAAATCAAACTAATTTCATTTATTTTATTTTATTTTATTAATTAGGAAGTTATTTCTCTTATATTACTAAAACATGACCAAACATAGCAGGGGATGGTAAATTGGGGACTAATGGGGAATCTTATGAGTTCCAAATGATTGGGTTGACCAATCTGGTTTGGGACATTCCATCGGATGTGCCACCTTGAAACAAAGTAGTTGTTTCTTGAAATTAGTAAGGAAGTGTCATTAGATGTAACAATCAAATAAGTTCCTTATTTATAATTGGAAGAAGATATTTTTTTAGTAGGATATTATCTCACTCATCCATAAGAGTATACAATAAGGAAAGGGATTTAAGAAATCAATTTCTAGAGATAGGCATTCTATGAAAAAACATTCATGTAGAGAGTGAAAATTTTAATATCCAATGCCTTTTATAATGGATGTGTTTTACAAGGGAATATGAAACCCTATAATCAATAACCACATAATTTATGAGCTTGGATCTTGAACTGAATGGACCCCCATGGGTGATTGGAATTGGTTAAAGTACCATATTCCACACACTTGAGATTTCCCCACCCAAGCATGCATGAAATAATACTTTGAAAATAGGTGAATTCAGAATGATTTATAGTAAAAATCATACACCATTTATAGAGGGAAAATGACCAATGAGGAAGAGAAGTCATGAAAGAGTTGATATATTGAAATCTCAGCCCTAAAACTAACCACTAGAGCCTATTGATGAAAACCACCACTTTATCAAAATCATTAAAAAAAATGAAAAAAATAATAGAATACATCTATAAGTGTTGAAAACTAAGGAATTATAAGAAGCTCATGAATCTGAGGAGGTGGGGATACAAAATTGATGCTCTAGTGATGTGATATAATTTACTTGAATGTAACTAGATGAAACAAACCCCTAGATCCAATGGGAAACTTAGGAGCTACTGAAGATAGATACAACAAAGTGAAAAATTCAGCCAACAAGGATATGGAACTTTGGATACCCCCACCAAAATTTCTCCCAATTATATTATCAGAGAGAACATTTATAGCTATCAGTGAACGAACCGTTGTGATGGAGCCCTACAAGAAGGGGAGAATGCTTGAAATAGTTAAAAATTTGAATTTAAAAAAACATTTTTGATATCCACCAAAATTGGAAAATATATAAAATAAATACATTATCTTTTTACAAACACTTTTAAAAATCCTTTACAATCCCTCTTTTTGGTAGAAGCATGAAAATTATAGTGGGAATTTGAGCTTTGAATTGGTGAATGGGATGTATTTTTAAATGGTCTCTAGGTTGAAATTATGAAACTTTAGTCACCTCAAAATAATTTTTTTGGATAAGTAATGAGGCTTAGGAGTTGTCCCAGGATCTTGGTATGTCCCCATGAGGGGTCTAGGTGGATGTTGAAAACCTTAGCTGTAGAAGACACTAGTATCTACAAACAAAATCCCTTTATGATTCTATACCCACAACCTCACATATAGACTATTAAAAGAAGTAATTTACACTTATTTACCATATGATGTTATGATAGAGTATCCCCATCCTCTCCTTTTTCATTTGTGTACATGATAGGGGGATCTAAACCCCCTTATCCTCTTTATTCCCCGATGATTTTATGGCTTTGTTTGTGAAATTCTCTGTGGTGTATTCAAGGTGTTGTGTCTCCTCCTCCATCTATTCTTTTTTATTTATTAACTAATACTAATTTGGGATGTTCCACTTTAGTGTTTGGATATGATTCCACTAGAAAATAGAGAAATCATCCATTTTTTATGGGTCTTTTTCTCAGCTCTCGTAGAGGATGCTCTGAGATGATATCCAAGTACCTAGGTTGATCGACTAAACCAATTTAAATTATCTATTAAATTTATTAATAGTTTCTAGTTTAAACTAAATTTAATATTTGGTTGTAACGTTGGAATGTGTTGGGGATCTTGCTCGAGGTTCATGAGTATGCTGGGGATGGGTGACAGCTCATTTCTTGAGGAACAAACAATCATTAGGTGCCCGGTGAGAATTTAGGCATTATTCCTTGTTTTAAATATTTTTTTAAATAATTATAGTTGTTTATAAATAATTAAATTTGGTACCATAGTATGAGGTAGGTGATTGGGAACCCAAATGTTGGCCGATGGAGTTAAGACAATCTTGTTCGGGGCTGGGCAGCAAGTTGTAGTGCTATGTAAAAATTAAAAGGGATTCAAAATGTGATCGGTGGTCTAGAAATTCTACCTTTGGATTTTATGAATTTTTTTATGAAACTTGAAACATGAATTTATTCAACTGAGGGTGATGGCCTATTTAATTTTAAATTTTCATTAATTAATTAATTAATTAATTAATTAATTTGATATTCTTTGAAGAGAAAAGAGTTTCATGGCCTTGTCAAGTCTTATGCACCAACCTTAGGCCTCTGCCATCAATGGAAAATGTCTCAACTATTGACCACCCTGGAATGTTAAGACCTTTTGAGATGGGTGAAGTAAAATAAAATGAGACGATATTTATCTTAGTGGCCCTAGTGTAGTTTTCCTTAAACATTTATTATGGGGGAAAGTGATGAGTTAGTACAAGTTATCCCTAGTGCATCATAGAATTACCATAATTTGGGAGAGTTACAACCTTAAGCAACCATGTATTTCAAGATTGGATTTAGGTAACATCTATGTGGGGTTGCTTATGAGGTATACCTTGGTTGGATTATGAGGTTCTTCCTTGATTTTGACCATACTGAGGATTAGGATACCCAATGTGATGTAAGAAATGACCCGAAACTTGACCAAGATTGGGGACCCCAAGTGGGGATCCCCGTTCTTATGGTGATACAAGGGACCCCATGGGTTACCCAGTGACATATTAACTTTAGTGAGAGGCTGTGTTTGGGATGTGGACAATGATAATGAGTTTAGGCATTTGACCAACCTTTATTTTTCTTTTATTTATAATGTGTTGTGGTATATTTCTTCTAGGTGAGTTTGGTTACGAAATGAAAAACACCAATTAGGGTGATCTTTTATTTACATCTAGGAAAATCATTACGGGACCGATATTTTGTTCATATTTAGAAAAATTCATATAGGGGAGGTATTTCATTTTTAATGAATATAAAACACATAAGGGGAGGTATTTATTTTTATATTACTACTGGCTATGAAAAATCCCATAAGGAGGACCATGATACTTATGTGATTATTCCCTTAGTTAAGAAAACTCCTATAAGTGAGGTTCATGTTACTACTAGTGGTTCTACCATGGATATGGAGCTAGAGTTGATTTGGAATATTGGATGGATCATTCTAGGAGAAATACCCGAGTCTTTGATACATATGAGTTTATATCCTTGGCTAATTAAAATCCCATTGGATAGGTCAGTGATACTTGATACATATACTAGGGATACCAAAGTTTGTTATATTGGGAGGTATAGTTCATGCGATGTGCTCAGAGACACCCAGACAGTTTCCATAGTAGGTATGGGTGATCAGAGTAATGAACCTAAGGAATGATAACGATATGGTACTTGGTACATGGGTTGAAATGATCCGCATTACATTCTCAGTGACACAATTGAACTGGTCAAATAAGGTATTGATTTTGGTGTTGTTTTTATATTTTTAGAAGTTTAATTTTTTATTTTGAGTAGGTCACATACAAATATCATTGCATTTATGATATAATGAGAGACCACGTTGGTGGTTCCCTACTCAATAATGTACTCACACACTACTTGATATGCCTCTGTAGTTGGGTACTCAAGGAACTCTCACTTTTTGTAGGTTTAGGTTGGGATGAGGTGTGATATTTCATGATAGATCTAGAGTAGCTTGGATATGATCTAGAGTTTGGGATGAGGTAAATCTTGTGGATTTTTGTGAAGGTTACTCTACCTGTGTTCTATATTTATTTATTATTTTATTTTTCATTATGTATATGTGATCATCTCAGTGAGTGGTAATTATTGTATATTTTCATGTAATACCTCACTTCTCATATCATTATATTGGATGTTTTTTTACCCCATGAATTTGTGTGTTTTTCTGATGTGTATGATTTTTGGTTGTTCATTGTTATTTCACACTCTTATAACGAGGGTATATTCATCCAACTATACCACCCTAGAACCCTATTAATAGTTGGAATCCTATAGAATACATTGAGAACTGCCTAAGGCCCTATGGGAAAGTAGTCCGGATATTGTTCATGGTGATATAAGATCAGATGTTAAAAAGTGGTATCAAATCAGTGTTTTTATTTTGTTTTACTATTTGGGATATGGTATCTAGAAGATAGTAATCTTTTGAAGAATTTGAGGGATACTAGGTTGGTGTTTCTTAAAGACCTATCATGGTAGGAAGTCTAGGTTACCAGGGGATGGGATTGATGTTCTTGGTATGTGATTTTATAGTTATATTGTTTCACATTGTATGATTCACTTGGAGTTATAAAGTTTAGGATTCACATTTTATTTTCTCTCTTGGACTTTAGTGGAAAGAATCATATCATGAATCATGATTTGATATGTAGGATTCACATGATATAACACTCCAAGAGTTTTTGGTATGTCTATTTTAAATTTAACATCTTCAATAGCTTATGTTGCACAAAATACCGATTTTAAAACCATGATATACTATTATATGTTAACATGACCATTAGAATAGTAATGTGAAAATTAGGAATAGTAATTTTATAATTAAAATAATTATATAAACTCTAAAAGTCTAAATAAAATTTAGGTATATCATAAATTAAAATGTGATATATTTATTTCAAGGAATAAGTAAATAAATTTTTTAAAAATGATAAATTAAGTGTTGGTATTTTTGGGAAATGTAAATGTTTATTTACTTATTTATAATCAAACGATTGATTTAAAAGAAAATTTATTTTCATAAAATATACTAATAAATTAATATTTTGTTTCATTATAATTTTAAGATAATTTTATGAGACCATAATTAATTTTTCAAAGTGTCGTAGAATTAGTTGTAATATTAAAATCAACATTTTTAGAATAAATGATGTTTTTATTTAAAAATTTTATTTCTCACATTTTTAAAATTATTTTTATAAAATTGATTCCATTTTTGAAATATAAATTTTAAAAAATGGTTGTGGTGAATTTATGGCTTTTTTCTGTAAATAGTTGAATTTTTGGTGAATTGTGAAATACAGTAATTTATGTTATTTAACATTTTAAGAAAAATAAATGAATTTTTGAGTCATTAATGATGTAATAACAAATTATTTATAAATTTAATGCACTATTTTCTATATTTAGTCACAATAATCAATACTATTGATAGTCTTGAACCAAAATAACAAAGTAACAAATAAAATAATAAAAAAACACCCCTCTCATCCACTATAAATACCACCCTCACCACCTCTTCTCCTCACACCTTCTAAGACCTATAGATTACTTATATTCTACCCAATTCCTCTACCAAGCCTCTCCCCCAAATTTTGGCCTTTCTGGTCTCACCAAAATACTATTTACAAATTCCTTAAGGAGGTTATCAAAGAGAAGACACCTAATAGGTAAAACGCCCACTCTTTCTCTTTTTTTATTTTTTATTTTTTCTAATACTATCCTAACCTCCACTATAAAAATTATCATGGAAAATATAGTATCATAAATATAATATAATTTAATTATGTTAATGCAACATCCATTAAAAATTCTATTCTCTTATTCTTGTATTCTGAAAATGAAAACATCAATAATGAGATGTCAATTCACCGCCTTCATGGACGATGAGTTTGTTTTTTCATTATCACATTAAAGGATGGTAATTGAACCATTTTATGGTTAATAAATATTATAATTTGTTTAATACAACTTATTTAATGTTATTTAACCATTATATAAACATAATATTACATAAAATGATACTAATTCGAGATGGTCGTAAAATCGCCAAAATAAATTAAGACATTTTAATTAACATTTCATATAATGAATAATACTCATAACATATAAAAAAATGATATATTTTACCATTTAAAATTCTGTAATTTCATTAATAAAAAATAATTTCACTTCTGGATAAATTATTCCCATTTTAAAACAACTCCCGTAATTATACACAAGGTAAGTTTCCATAAAACCATGAAACAAACACTATCGAAACAAAAAAATTAAACATTATAACTCTTCAGAATGACCATAAATGAGCTTAATAAAATTATAATAAGTCAAATATATTTCAAATTGGTTTTCCAATAATTAATTAATTAATCTAATTTAATTATCGAAGACATTAAGTACAAGTGAAGAACTCTTTTATACATAAGGTAATTGTTTCTCATCTCACTTTTATTTATGTTAAATATACCTTACTAACTACTTATTTCTTTGGTATGGTGTATTTATAATTACATTTGACTAATAATTCCATGAATATATTTATATTCATGTTATTAAATGTTTCATTTTATGATCATTAATTTAATGGGGGAATGCAATTCAACTGTTTGTATAGTGGTAAGGGAATTCTTAACCCATCTTCCATTCTTTAGGTTAAACTTCTACTACATTGATTATGGACAGTTATGATTATTTGTAAAATAATCTTTGATTATCTCATGTTTTATTTCCACTTGTTTTATATGTATTTAGACCTGATATATAGAATCAATTCATTTGGTTAAGTATGACACTTTCTTTTAAAAATACTCTTTTAAATGTTTTTTTAAAAAAATTTAAAAGAAATATTTTTTTACTTTATACGACATGATAATATTTTTATGATTTCATAAAGCTTAATGTTTATAGGAATCCTTTAAAAGTTTATGATTTTATTTTCAAATATGTTTTTTCTTTTATAATCGTGTTTCTTTTTAAATAAATGAGTCCAAAGTAAAATGAAATTCTCTCAAGAAATTTTAAATGATTTGGTTAGAGTATTTTCATCTATGTCAACATACTCTATTGAATATTATGCTTAATTGATGTTGATATATTATGATACCAGCTACCATATTTTATTTAACGGTTTATTTTCATTTTTACTGGGGATGTACAATCCTCATAACATTCATCATAATACTTTGGATATTCAATGATTATGTTTATTGATTAGGGAAATTATTTAAATTTAATATGATAGTTTCAATATGAATGTATATGTTGATAATGTTTCACCCCTATCATACGAGTAATGCATTTGACTTGGTTATAGTCTAGAGGGACCTACTATATCCCTTCTATGAATCTATTGGTTTCATGAGACAAACTAGACTAGGTTTTGGTTGAGGTGTTACCCATTTATATAGAATTCTTTGTCCAAGTCCTTGATGGTATGTTTTTGAAGTCCTATATTATGCATTCCCTCATTATGAGATTAGTTAATGATAATCCATGTGATTAATCGACTAACATAATATCCATGGGTAAGTTTCATTCTCATGTGATTGTTTATATATCATTTTGACAAGATTTTATTCGTGACATATTATGCTCAAGATTATGTATTAATGGAATTAATTTTTTTATTTATTCACCTTTCCTTATTACTTAGGTTTATTTATGATAGATTCTGATGTATGATTACCCTTATTGAGAATCTAAGGTCACCCATTTCTTATGTTTATATTTCCTCAGGATTAAAAGATGTATATTATGATTGGCATGTAAGGATAATATAGGAGAATTGTGGTGTTTACAATGGAGTTACCATGTTGTATTTCATTTCAATTTGTAATGAAACAATTATTTTTTATCTGTTTTTCCAAATATACCGAACTATTCGGTACTTTGAGATGATACTAACTTGTTTATTATTCCAATTTAATGAAGTAATGTACCAACTCTGGGCTACCAGGGTTGGGGTATTTATATTTGGTATCAGAGGATGTTAGTAGAATATTTGGAAAAATGATTTTTGAAAACATTGATTAGGGAAATATAACCCTATAAATGACTTTGAGAATATTCCCAAGGTAACCAATATTATGATTTTGAGATTAGTTATAGTTTAAGTGTTTCAATAGTTTTAAAATTTCATAATATGATGTAGTTTATTTTATTGTTTAGAAATGGAGCCTAGTGGAAGGAATACAAACCATATCAACACACATATTCCATGTAGGTATTAACCTCATATAAAAGATAATGATGTTGTAGTTGGAGATGAAACTGGAGACGAAAAACATATAAATATAATGAGACAAATGGATTAGGTTATGAGGAGAAACCTTACTCCCATGGAGCATTCTAATCTATAAGGTGATGTAACAAAGTTAGCCCAATTCTTGTGATAAGAACCTCCACCTTTCAATGGGAATACAAACCTATTTATAGATGAGAAATGGATAAGTTCCTTAAAGAAGATATTTATCACTTTAGGAAGCAACAAAAGGGTTAATATTGTCATGGATGTTTATAATTTCTTAGGATATGTGGATCAATGGTAGTCATTAATTAAAAAAAGAAGGAAAATAAAATTAAAAATATATAATGGAAAGATTTTAAAGAAATTTTCTTAGAAAAATATTTCCCTTCTGAACAGTGAGCAGATATGGAGAGACTATAATGAACCATACTTTAGATACATGTTTATTACTTCAGAATTTAAGCATACTTATTACAACATATAACAAAACCATGGTAGGACTGTATAGGTATAATGTCTTTAAAAACTGGGAAACATAAACAACTGGTTCATAAATCATCTACATTGTCTCCCTCTTATTTCATCATATCTAGAGTCCCATTTTGGCATATCCTACTTGATACCCTTCTTCTTGACCTGGGGAAAAGAAAACATACAAAAGGGTGAGCTCAAATTCTTATTAAGGGTAAACAAAATAAATATCAATCATATCATATTCATAAGAACATAACATTTTGAATATCTTAACCTACAAAAGAGATCATAATATCATAACATGGGATAAATAATAGTGGTGAAATGTAATCCCAATAATCATAACTTAAAACATGAAACATTGTGGCATACACACATAATCATAGAAAATCATTTCATTTTAGTCAATACTCATTTCCAAGACTATCATAGTGGACAAAGTCCATTACTGAACCGAGTTCACTCCTCGTTCTAGTCCTGTTTCACTGAACCATATTAACTTTCCTTTCTAGCCCTGTCTATCTCATGAGATATAAATATTTACCAAATGCATTGGAGGAAGATATAGGTCCCACCCATCTCATAATGAAACCATTCTTATGTGTGCCACAAAATCATAAATCATACATCATAGCATAACCCATGTAATAAAAATGGGATTCTTAAACATTGTAACATCATAAAACAATCCATATAAGATAAAGGGACATCATAAAATTAATTCCATCATAACATAATCAAATAAATGTAAAAATAGAGATAGAAATAGAACCCTATATTATCTCATACGGAAAATAATTTTGATAAAACACTTGAACTCCATTCTTAAGGAAAACATCCTTTCTACTTTAAAAACATTTTTCCTTTCATAACATGTCATAGAATTTTAAACTAAAATAATTTGATTAAAAATAAACATAAAAACTTGTAAATGAAGATTCATGTAAATAATGTTATATGAAATCATAAAAATCCATTCATGCCGTTTAAGTAAAAAAAACATTCTTCTCGTACTTTTGCCGGAAAAGTCAAAAAGTACCTCGTACTAAAAACGACAAAAGACTCCTTTCATATCTTTTACTAAAAACTAAAAAATGGGTAAAATTGGATTTAAAAATTTTTAGGAGGATAGAAATAATATTAAATATTGAAGAAACATGGATGTGGATGATAAATATTCCCTAGTAAATTCTGAAGTATAAACAATCTCGGATAAAAATGAGATTGCGAGATTTTTCCTTACCTTAGGTCTGATTTTCTTCGTACGTATCTGGAACTCCTGTATAATTATTTAAATAATGTGATTGGATTATTACAGAATCATATTCATTGTTATGATATCATATATGGTCATATTCTTATCTTCTTATTAGTAATATTTCATTGCTACTTGTTATTCGAGTGATCATTGCTTTTATGTTCTTATGCATGTTTTGTCGAATAAATTTTTATTCTTCTTCTTAGGTTATAAATAACTCATTTTCAGAATGGTATTAGTGTAATATATATGATATTTAGTCATTCAATTCATTTATATAATCATTATTTAATGAAGATCATGTAGAACGAGTCGCATCACATCGTGGAGACGGTAGGCCGTAGGTACGCACGAGCGATAATATCGTTACCATGATCATGGAATTGTATTAAAGTGTATGTATAATATTTTAGAATCAATATCACTTTAATATAATCATATATAGTTATTCTTTACACCATTATACCCATCCAAGTAAGGTGGTGGTGGAAAACAGATTACACCACGACGTGGAGACGGTATTCCGTACATACGCACGCGTGGTGATTTCATTTTCCGTAGGATGGATAGAAGGTGAAATAGGGTTGTTTAATATTTATAATAACATATCAGTATATGAGTGATACTTATGTTATTACTTCATAATGAAACAACTAAAGAAGAGGAAGTAAAAGAATAAATAAATTTGAAAGAATCGGTAATGGATATTACCTCTTCTTCGACACACCTCTTTAAAACTCCTTTTAGGGCACTAAAATTGGTCTTTGAAGAAGAAAAGGACCTATAGTATGTTTCTAGGGAAGTTTATAAGGGAAATGGGTAGGGGTTTGCTGAGATTTAAGGCTCAAAATTGTGTGAGTAGGAGTGGGAGGAGGTTCCCTTTTATAAGGGAGGAGAGGGGCACCTTAGGAAAAACTTAAAATATTATTTTATAATAAAGTCATATTCGGTTTATAATAGCTCCAAATTGATTTATTTAGAAGATAAATTATTTATTGTTCAAAATACTCTCAAACAATAGGTTTTAGACAAGTTTAGGTTACTATTTTAACCTTATCATTTAGATTTAACCCTAAGTTAAATAATTTAACTTTTACTATGTATTCTTGTTTTCTTACACTATATGGTTAATAAACTTACTATAACAATCCAAACGAACCCCAAGTCGTTCATTATTAAAATATAAACCTTATTTAAGTCATTTGGATGAACCTTAGATTTTTAGGAATAGAATAACAATTAATAATATAATATTTGTTTTAAAAACTATTTTATGTCAATTTTGAAACTATTTGATAATTGATTCTTGTGAAAATCATAAAAACATTATTAGTTCGAAAAAAGTTAATTAAATAAATAATAACATTTAAAATTAACCTATAAAATTGGTGTAATTCATAAAAAGTCTCAAATTACACTTATTTGGGTATTTATAACATCAATTATTTTAATATTTCATTAATAAGGTAATTACTGCATCATCATTGTGTCATAAATAAATTAAATTATTTAATGTCTAAAAATTATAAATAAAATTTCATTATGTAGGAAATATTTTTCAATTTCTAATGAATATTTATAGTGGAATTTATCTTATGTATAACCCTATATTAAAAATGTTTTACTTATTAAACATTGATTTTAACTCTTCTAACTCTTCTTTAAATAAAATAATAATAAGTTTCCTAACCTAATAAAAGTGGACCTAAAGGGTAATATTTTATTCCTAAGGTTGTTTTTGGTTGAATTACACTTATACAATCGAATTAGGACATGTTTTAGGGTAATAATAATATCATTTTTACCCTTAATTACCCTATTTACCTTTAACCATGGTAAATAAAAGTAAAGAGTTACTATTTACCAAAAAATATTTTTATCTTATTGAACCAAATTTTACTCTTTGATGTTAACCGTGTCTCTCATATTTTGAAATTCAACTCACAGAAGTGGTAAAATTAAGTTTTATGTACAATTGCAAATGCTCTTAGGAGGTGGGTAAAAGAAGGTGAAAAGTTCAATAAAGTTTTTATATATCTAAAATTATTATAAAATGACTCCAATAAATTAGACTGAACTTATATAAGTATTATGTATCTAGTTTGAACTAAAATAAATTTAAATAAAATAAATTATTATTTAAATAAAAAGTCGGTTTTAACCAATAACTCAGTGTTTTCACTATTCATCAAAAATTGAAAGTTTTCAGAAAAATACCAAAATTTCACCCTAGGCTAATTTCAATATTTCGAATCAGAAAATGAATTCCATTTTGAAAGATAAAATTTATAAAATTTCAAACAGTGGGTATTACTATTCATAATGGCTAGTTTATATAATATTTTTATAGCATATCATTGTTTAGTGAAACTCGGTATTGCGTACAACACACGCTATCATGGAAGGTCGTGATTGGGTGTAAAGAAAGCCAAGCTAGTGTTGTGTGTAGTGACAGATTCCTTTGATGT
The DNA here is from genome assembly GCA_963277665.1 of Viscum album. Taxonomy (NCBI): domain Eukaryota; kingdom Viridiplantae; phylum Streptophyta; class Magnoliopsida; order Santalales; family Viscaceae; genus Viscum; species Viscum album. The sequence goes on from OY728128.1 coordinate 1,600,373,641, forward strand.
TGCGTATAACATAAGTCATAAAAAAATATACTTCTCATAAACTATCAGGGTTTTACAGAGACAATTCTTGAGTCTGAGACAAAAAGAGGATAAAAACATAGCTACCTATGAATCCAATTTTACAAGGTTAGAAATGCATACCAACGGCTATATATGTAATCCAAGGAGAAATATTGACCATTTATTTTATGTTCATAAAGAGATTATATAAAATCCAATATTCTCCCAAACATTATCATTATATGAGAAGATAGTATCACGTGCCATCAATATGGAGAAATAATTTCACAAGCCATATGGATTCAAAGGTAAGTAATATAAGAAGTGGGATGGTGAGTAGTTTGGAAAAGGAAATAAGAAAAAAGGGAAAACAAGAGAATATAATTTACAACTTGAAATAAATGTTGAAAGAAAAATCACGGAACACGCCTATTGGGAATGAGAGTTTTTTATATCTATAGAGGAAAATTACGTCCTTCCCATGACTGTAAGGGAAGGAAAGAAGTTGGAAATGTAAAATGATTCAGCTGTAAGGAGATGTGACACTATGAACATGAATGTCCTATACATCAAGAGAACTTTCCAAAAAAAGGCCAAGGAAACAAGTCTATGATTTCATAGTCATCGTAAATGACATTGAGGTTACAAATAATGTGGTGGAAGGTACTTTAAATATCTCCTCAAATTTAGATAAATATTTTTTGATTTTAGAACATCACATTATTTTTTATCTTCCCAGTTTTCTATAAAACTTAAGCATTTCCAATCCACCTTAACAGGGGATTTTTTGAACAAAACTCATTGTGGAAACCACATTGAAATAAATATGTGTTGAGTAGTTCGTATTTTGACATATAAACAAGCTCTAATCACAAATTTTATTCCCACACCCATGGTTTATTTTTCTATAATCCTTGGTATGGATTTAATTTGAAAGTAAAATTAAAAAATTTATTGCAAAGAGAATGAAATTATGATTGGTGATGAAGATATGGAATTTATTATCTTTAGAGGAGAGACTTTATCATCTGAGTCATTTCCAAATCCACCTCTCTTATCTCTTCTAAATATGATTCTTATAGAATAAGAGAAGATAAAACCTAATGATGAAAAATGTGGTCTTCATATTGATGTTGTGCCTATTGTATAAGAATACATTGATGTATTTCTAGAGGAATTACCTGGACATCCACTATAATGGTAAGTTAAGTTTTATATTGATTTAATCCTTGATGCATGACCTATATCAAGGCATCCCTATAGAATTGAAATAGTAGATTTAATAGAGTTAAAGAAAAAACTAGAGGATTTGAGTGATAATGGATTTATACACCCCTAGTGTTTCACCATGGGAAGCTCCTATTCTATTCATTAAGAATAACTATAGATCAATGAGGCTGTGCATTGAATACAGGGAGATTAATGCTATTACAATAAAGAATTAATATTTATTTCCTTGAATTGATGAATTATTTAACCAAATTCACATAGAAAAATATTTTTAAATGATTGATATTCTTTATGGATATCATCAATTGTGTGTAAAGAACGAATATATTCCCAATATAGCGTTTTGAACAATGTATAAACATTATGAGTTTTCAGTAATTCCATTTGAAATAACTAATTTACCTTATATTTTCATGGATCCAATGAATTGAGTACTCAAGGAATATCTTGATATTTTTTTGTGGTATTTATTGATGATATCATGGTTTATTCCAAAAAAATACGAGGACCATGATAACCAATTTTATATTGTTCTAGAGACTCTTAAAATAAAGGAGTTATAAGGGAATTTTAGCAAGTGTGAATTCTGGATTCAAATAGTTCCTTTTCATGGACATATTGTCTCTAAGGATGGATTCTTAGTTGATCTTATGAAGACAAAAGAATTCCATGAATTTCCTACACCAATGAAAAAAATAGAGGTATGTAGTTTCATAGGTTTAGTAGGGTTCTATCAGCATTTTATTCAGAATGTTTCTCAATTATCTAACATAATAACCAAGCTTAGTAGTAAAGGGGTTACGTTTATTTGGACAAAGTAATGTGAATAATTATTTTAATAATTAAAAATTAGATTAGTGAATGCTCTAATATTAACTCTAACATCAATAAATTGTGGATTTGTGATTTATTGTGATGTATCAAAGAAAGGGCTTGGTTGTGACCTTATGTATAATGATAGTTTTATTATTTATGAATCAAGGTAGTTAAAAACTAATGAAAAGAACTATCCAACTCATGATCAAGAGTTAGAAGCTGTAATATTTTCTCTAATGATATAGAGACACTATCTTTATGGTGAAATATGTGAGATATATACAAATCACAAGAGTTTTAAATATTTATTCTCACAAAAAGAACTCAACATGAGGACAAGGAGATGTCTTGAGCTACTGAAGGATTATGATTGTTCAATACACTGCCACCTAGAGAAGGAAAATAAGGAAGAAGATTAATTGAGCAGGAAGGATCATGGAGTTATGAACAAAATGAAGATTAACAGGGATCCTATGTATAAGGATCTAATAAATACGGATATAGGAATTACCAAGGAAGGTGAAATATCACTAATTTTTCAAATGGTTTCCAAACCATATTTATTAGAAAGGATAAAAAATTATCATTCTGATGATGGAATTTTCAAAAGAAAATTAAAGCTGGGAATGATGGGAAATTGGTATACTTCATATACAAAGATGGAATTTTGGAATTTGGGAAGATGGTTTGTGTTCCCTCTATACCTGAGCTAAAAAGAAAATTATTGGATGATTTTAATTACTCAAATTTATACATACACCATTGTAGCACTAATATGTATATAGATTTAAGGAACATTTTTTGTGAGACTATATGTAGTAGGAATTTTCTGATTATGTATTAATATTTTTAGTTTTTTAATAGGTGAAGGATGAAAGAAAATATCATAGATGATAGATGAAACCTATACCTATTTCTATATGGAATTGGGATGACATTACTATGAATTTTTTCATTGTATCGCCAAATAATCCATTAAAGAATGATGTAATATGGGTAATTGTTGATCGGCTAACCAAATATGCACATTTCTTTACCATAAGGGACTATTTTACATTAGAGCGCCCTAAAAGAATCTATATTAATGAAGTAGTAGGACTTAATGGTGAATTGATCTTTACAATGTCTAATTAGAATCCATATTTTACATTAAAATTAGGGAAAAGTATTAAGAAGGGTTTGGATACTGAGCTCCAATTGAATACTACTTATCACCCTCAAACCAATGGATAGTCTGAAAGGACTATTCAAACATTGGAAGACATGTCGAGGTCATGCTCACATGACTTTCAAGGTATGTGGGGTTAATATTTACCTTTGGTAGAGTTTTCCAATAAAAATAGTTTCCATTCAAGTATTCAAATGGCATCGTATGATGTGTTATACAACAAGAGATTTTGTATAAACACTTGTAGCTATAAAGTTGGTGAAAGGAAGCCTATAGGTCCATATATTATTTAAGAGGAAAAGAAAAAGGTAAATACAATTTAGGATCATATCAAAGAAGATTAGAGTAGGAATAAGCGCTATGTTGATAACAGAAGGAAGGATTTGAAGTTTCAAGTGGGAGATCATGTTTTTATGGAAGTATCTATATGGAACGGTTTCCTAATGTTTGGTAAGAAAGGGAATCCAAGCCAGAGGTACATTGTACATTTTAATATTTTAGAGATATTTGGAGAACTGGATTATCATTTTGAAATTACACATAGTGTTTCTAAATTACACGATGTGTTTCACATCTCTTTATTAAGGAAGTACATGCTAGACCCTATGCATGTTCTCAATTATGAAGAAATAGAATTGGAACCTGATTTATCTATTGTGAAGACCCTATACAGATTCTAGATAGTAGAGAATAGGAATCGAGGAACCAGATGACTCAGATGGTATTGGTATATTTTGAAAAATCATAAAGATAAAGAGGTGACATGAGAACTAGAGGAAATTATGATGAAGAACTACACAAGTGTTTTTTTTTGTGATGACATTCTGTAAAATTTTAGGATGAAATTTTTGATGTAGGGGGGAATGTAACACCCCAATATTTTATGGTATGTCTCTTTAAAATTTTACTTCTTCGATATATTATGTTGCATGAAACACCAATTTTAAAACCATGATATACTATTGAATATTAGCATGACCGTTGGTATAGTAATTTGATCTGTAGAAATAATAATCTGACCATTAAAATAATAATATCACCTAAGAAAGTATAAATAAAATTTAAGTATCTCATAAATGAAAATATGATATATTTTTATCATGGAATAAGTAAATAAATTTTTAAAAATTATAAATTAAGTGTTTATATTTTTGGGTAACATAAATGTTTATCTACAATTTTATAATTAATATAATGATTTAAAGGAATATTTATTTTCATAAATTAGACTCATAATTTAATATTTTGTTTTATTATAATTATAATATAATTTTACGAGATCATAATTAATTTTTCTAAGTGTCATAAAATTAGTTTTAATATTAAAATTGGTATTTTTTGAATAGAAGATTGTTTTATTTAAAAATTATGTTACTCATATTTATAAAATTACTTTTAAAAAGTGGACACTATTTTTAAAATATACATGGTGAAAATTGTTATTTTGAATTTTTGGTATTTTTCTAAAATATTTGAATTTTTGGTGAATAGTGAAATACGACAATTTCTGTTATTTGATATTTTAAGACAAATACATGAATTTTTGAGTCATTTCAGATGTAATCTACCATTAGTTCGAATTAATGTGAAATATTTAATATATTTAGTCACAATAATCAATTATATTTATAGTCTTGATAACAAATAATAAACTAAGGAATAAAATAATAAAAAAACTCCCCTCTCCTCCACTATAAACAACACCTCTAAACACCCCATGTCCTCACACATTTTAAGCCTGGGATCTTGTTTATATTTTACCCAATTCCTCTCCTAAAACTCTCATCCACATTTTGATCTTGCTGGTCTCAGCAAAATAACATTTCCAAGTTCCTTAAATAGGTTCTCAAGGAGACGACAATGAAGAGGTAAAACCATCCATATTTATATTTTCTTTTCTTTTTTCATCCTATCCTCAACTCCCCTATACAAAGTGTAATAGTAACTAAGGTATCATAAATATAATTTAATGTTATTATGTTAATGGAATATCCATCATCAAATCTATTATCTTCTCCTTTTATTCTAAAAATGAAAACATTGTCTCTGAGGTGTCAATTCACCAACTTCATGGACGACGAGTTTTATTTTTTCATTACACCTTAAATACTGGTATTAAAACCATTTTCATTTTCAAAACAGATTATAATTTATGTATTAAAACTTATTTAATGTAATGTAACCATTATATAAATATAATATTAAATAAAATGATGCTAGTTCATGACGGTTCCAAAATAAATTACGACATTTTCATAAATTTTTTATCTAATGTGTCATACTAATACCATATAAAAAATCATATATGTTACCATTTAAAATTATATAATTATATTAATACTAAATAATTTCACTTTTTTTGAAGTTATTCTATTTTTACAAGAACTCCCATAATTATACATAAGTGAAACATCCATAAACCCTAAAATGGATGCTCTCAGAATAATGAAATTAAACATTATAACTCATCAGAATGGCCATAAATGAACCTCATAAAATTATAATAAATCAAATGTATGTTTAATATGTTCTTTACTAATAAATTAATTAATCTTATTTGATTCTCTAGGAAATTAATTAAAAGTGAATAATGATTTCACACATAAGGTAAGGGTCTCTCATCTCACTTTTATTTATGTGAGATATGCCTTATTCACCACTTAATTTTTTTATGTTGTGTATGTATACTTTACTTTGATATATTATATAAGGAATATATTTATCTTAATGGTATTAAATTTTTCATTTTATGATTATTAATTTTATGGGGTATACGGTTTGACTATTTTCATAGCGGTTTGGGAATTCTTAACTCAACATCTATTATTTAGGTTAAACTTCTACCCCATTGATTATGTCAGGAAATGGTTATTCATAAAATTAATTTTGGTCATATTTTATTTTATGTACTCTTGTTTTATGTGTATTTATAGCTGATAAATATAATCAATTAATTTGGTTAATGCTCACAGTGTCTTTTAAAAATAAATTTTAAATGTTTTTTTTTCAAATTAAAAAAAATGTTTTTAACTTATATGACATTAAAGTATTTTACTTATTTTATGACACCTTAATGTTTTCAGGAATCCTTTAAAATTTCAAAAGGTTATTTTCAAAATAATATATTTTCTTTTATTACTATTCATATTTTTAAATAAATTATTCCAAAGTAAAAAGGGTATTTCTATCAAGAAATTATCAATGATATCGTTAGAGTATTTTCATCTATGTAAACACCCTATATTGAACTTATGAATAATTTATATTGATATCTTATGATACTATATTCCATATTTTATTTAATGGTTTATGATCATTTTTATTAGGGATGTACTATCTTGATACCATTTAGCATATTACTTTGAATAGTTTATGATTATGTTTGTTGATTGTGGAAATTATTTACATTTCATATGCTAGTTTCAATATGAATGTATATGTTGATTGTGTTTTACCCCTTTGATATGAGGAATTCAACTGACTTAGTATATGTCAGGCAAGGCTCGTTATAGCCCCTTGATGCATTAGTAAGTTTCATGAGACAAATTAGACTGGGTTTGGGCTGAGGGCTTACAAATTTATATAGTGTTTTTAGTTGGGGCCTTGATGGTATGTTTATGATGTCCCACATTATTAATTCCCTCATAATGAAATAATTTATTAATAATTAATGTGATTATTAGACTAGTATAATATCCATGGGTAAGTATCATTCTCATGTGATTATTTATATGGTGTTTTTATCAGATTTTATTCCTGCCATAATTTTCTCAAGCTTATGTTTTAATGGTATCAGTATTTAGTTATTCCCCTTTATTTATTGTTTATGTTTATTTATGATACATTTCAATGTATTATTACCCTAATTGAGCATCTAATATCACTAATTTATTATGTTTTATTTTTCCCCAAGACTCCAAGATGTATTTTATGACTAACATGCAGAGATAATGTAAAAGAATAGGGGTTTTCCCAATAGTGTTACCACCTTGTATTTAATTTCATATTGTAATGTAACAATTATGTTTGTTATTAGTTTCCCATAGAGATTAAACTATTCAATCCTTTAGGATGAAAATTACTTGTTTATTATTCAAATGTAATAAAGTAAGGCACCAACTCTAGGATACCGAGGTTGAGGTATTTACACATGATATATAGAAATGAAAGTTTTTGATTATGTCACTGATGATAGGTTAATTTGTTTAAATTTTTAACAATAAATAATATAGTGTTTTCCAATATAATTACTTGTTAGAATTTTCCTAGTTGGGTCAATCTCTATGTGTATTTCATTTTTATGGAAGGTCATGTGGATCCATGAAGACATGCTTAATGATGATGGAGTAATTAGTTCACACACGAGGAAAAATTACCCTAGTGGGTCAGTATTAGCACATGGAACCTAAGAATTATACCCCTTAGGGGTTATTTTCATATATTCTACATTATTTAAATTTTTAGTAAAAAACTATAGGGGTTTTTACAATATATCTGGGATGAAATTCTACTTAATCAATCCAGTGTTTCTGGTTACCTTTATATGGGTCATTTATGACAATGTTATTGGTTATACCAGTGTTGAATTGTGGTTTTTGATCCACGAGGGGGTAGTCTTTAGTGTGGATGCTCATGAAAATAAATTTCCTTGTGGGAATATGAGTTGTCATGGGTTTCTCTATGATTTGAGGAATGAGAATGGATGATATCCCTTGAGATATGACCTTTCTTTTTACCAGACTTATTAGACTAGGTGGGAGACTCAACTCCCCTTTAAGTGTGACTCAAAATTTAGTGAGTCAGAGACATGTGATTTTATGATTACTGTCTTGTAAGGGAAACCTATGGGAAGGGTATGCTCAGACTTATCCGTTCCTTATAGGTGTAGATCTTGGGTAGATTATAACATTTTATATTGATTTATGGGAGGTTATATCAAGTGTGTGTTAAGTGAATGATGATTCTTTGGTTTTTCTTCAGTCTAAGAACATTAATTAATAGCGATGTGGGATGTAAGGTAATTAGAGTACCATGTTTTTGAGTTTATATTCAAATGGAAGGATCATTATGGTGTTTATCTATATTTATTCAGGATGCATTGAGTGGGTGCAGTGAGGGCCTGGGTAGATGCTTGTGTTTCTGAATTACATTTTTTTTGTGAGAATTGTGTATTTATTCTTGGAATATGTGGTTATAAATTTTCAAAAGGAGTGAAAATGGTGCTTTGGTTAAGTGATATGTTAGTCTTATGAGGAATAATCAGTATGGTATTAGTGACATGTGACTATTAGAAGCATGAGTGGGATTATGTGATTGGGTGGTATGGGAGCATACACCCATTTTGTTTTGTTATAATCAATGTGAACGGTGAGTGGGAGGTGTTTAGTGCCAATGGGCATGAATTTTTGGTGGTATGGGAGCATGAACCTATGATGTTTAAATGATTTTGAGGTTGTGAAAATTTGAGTCGCATGAAGCCTGTTGAATTTTGAGTCGGTGACTAGTCATGGAGGGGATGAGGACTGATAAGCATGGATTAGGAGAAACACACATCTAATTGTTTTCAACCTATTAATTTCTTGAACCCAGCGATACAAGGGACCAAAATATACCTAGATTCCTCAAGGAGTACCAAGTATAAATTCAAATATGGTATCCGGGGGAGTTAAAGTGATGACTTCGAGCTTTAAATGATTTTGGGTGTTCTGAGTGTGATTTAGTCAGAGGTATGTTGGTGATCATGTAATGGATGATAATGATGATGAATATGAATGAATGAGGTTTTAACCATGGAAATAAAACTCGAGTTTTTATATCTACCTAGGCTTTTAATACATAGATATTACATTTTTATATAAATATTCAATATATTACATAAAAACATACATGATGACCATAATAGTTTATTGACTTTGGATACTAGGTACACAATCTTCTAATTTGGTGAACGATCTTAAACATATAATAAATAGATATTCTCACAAAGTACTCCTCTTAGATAGACCCTACCTAAATATTCTTCATAACATAGGAAAGGAAGCATAAAAGGGTGATATTAGATGCTTAGTAAGGGTAAACATAAAATATATCAATTTATGATCATATTAAAGAATAAGATAAGAATAAGGGTATGTGATTATGAACATAACTTATTATTTTCACACCCAACCTATCATAGATCATAAACCTGAGTCATGTCATAAAACATTATCATTTCTGAAAACATAGACCATAAGGGTGATAAATCATCATAAATCAATCATGAAATATAAGATCATGTCATAAAAGTGTTTCAACATCATAAATATAGAAAAAATATCATATTGCAAGGTTAAATACCAATAAAACTAGCATAGTATATCAGGACTTATCACATGTTTCCCATTGTGGATCAGGACACACCCATTTCCCATTATGGATTAGATTCCACAAGTTTCCTAATGTGGATTAGGATAAACCTATTTACCATAGTGGATAAATCCCATCAAATTATTTCCCATTATTATCTCGTGATATATAAAGCTTTACCCAATTAATTGGATGGAGATATAGGTCCTACCCATCATATAATAGAACATTATACATATGGGTTCTATAATATCAGAAGAAATTCATCATATCATAACCCATGAAATGAAATGATATTCATAAACATTTTATCATATCATAACCTGTGTAAAAGAGACATGTTTCATAATCATTTCATCATTTCATCATTGCATGACCCTTGGATAAAGAAGTAGGTTTGATAAGAATATTATCATGGTATAACTTATGGAAGAGAAATGGGTTTCATAAACATCATGCCATTATAAACTAAACCATTCATAAAAGGAATAATAATGATATCCTTGAATAATATCTATATAAAATCATAAGTTACATCATATGATGTTATCGCAGATAGATAATAGTTTTAATAGATAAATAACTTAGAACATTTATCAAAGAAGATAACTTTTATTTGAATATTATTTTCTTGAAAACTAAAAATTCATAAAATATTTTGGAAATAATTTTCATTGAAAATAACCTTGAAAACATATAATGTAATCTTAAAAATCCATTTAAAACATTTCTTCAGGAAAATATAATTTCTTCCAAAAAAACACTTTTGAACAAAATTTTTTTTGAAAATCCTTTTATTTGAAAATAACCTTGAAAAATTATAATGTATTCTTCAAAGAAAACAATGTCCAAGTCGATAAGAAATTTTATTCCGGTCATACATGTTGAAACAAATATTCCTTTCATGTTTTTAGTAAAATGAAACGAGTATTTCTTTGAAAACAACCTGAATTTTCCTTTCAAAATAATTTTGTAAAAATTTTAACATGGGTAAAAATTTCTTTTAAAACACATTATAGAATAGTAAAAAACTTTTGAAAACATTTTTATAAAACATGGTTTTGGAAGAAAATAAATTTCGGACAAAATATAAAATAAAGTCATAATTTCTTAAAAACATTATCTCAATTATTTTATGTACCAAAGAGTGAAAAAATTGAACTATTAATATCACTAATAACTACAGGAGAAAAAATTCATTAGTTTCTTGAGAGATTTACCATATTATTTTATCATCTAAAACATAATCATAAATAATCCCGATAAACGATGAGATTGTAACATAAAATATTTACCACATTGTAAACTTTGAAATGTAAGAACCATAAAGAAAAATAATTAAGTGAAACTTAAAATATCACGATGAAAAATAAATTCCTGATATTTCATTTCAAAGGTTCTATAAATATAGTTTCTAAAGGAATACAGGTGCATAACATAACATATTTCTTAAAGAAGGCAAATTGAGACAAAAATAACTTATCGATTTGTTAAATTTTGAACCATAAACCCCATGAAAGAGGGGTAATAAAATGGATATGTAAAACCCAATATTTATAAGAGAATCAAAATATTATAAAATAATTTTTAGTTTATAAACCATATAAAAGAAATAGGTTGTGAATATTCTATGTGACTCATGAAAGTAAAAACTGTGACAAAAATCCCTTACATTAAATATTGAATTCCTTCATAAACATTAAAAAATCAGGTATAATAACTATAAGAAAATTATATATATATATATTAAATAACTATAAATAAATATATCATATCATATATGATTTACTTATTCCCTTTTATAACCCATTTATTAACAAATCCATGTTGAAGTCACATTTCAGGAAATAACTACTTTGTTTTTCATGTATGTTTTGGTTATTTTTGGTCCTCCTACTTTGATCATGGTTTAAATATTTATATAATTTTAAAAAGTATATAAATATAATATATATTTAGATCATATTTATTCATATTAATCTATAAAGGTAGATATATAAATTGAAATACATTGTTTATGGAGACGGTAGGCCATACAAAACTATCAATGTTATTCGAATTTTTCTTGAAAATATTGAAAGAAAAAAAGTAAATGATATATTATACATAAATAATAAATTTTATCTCATATATATCAGATATTTTTATTAAACCCATACTTATTACCATCCATATAAATGATGAATGAATCACATCGCTTCGTAAGGTGGTAGTCTATCATCCACACACGCAAGGTTATCGTATTCCCAGAATATTTAAAGCATGATGGTGTGTGTGATATAATAATTAAATAATAATAATATCATAAATAAAATTTATAAAAAATAAATATATCCTTATTTACAACTGTGATACATGGTAATGGAAAAATGAATGACATCAGTTCACGGGGTGGTAGTCCGCCATACAGACGAACAATGATTTTATAACCCATTTGATGGAAGTGGAAATAGTTGTGGGTAATTATATTGACATAATTTTTTTAGTATATTTAATATACTTATGTTACTATATAAAACTGTTATAATAAAAATTTAAGGATGTGGATTAAGAAATACAACAAAACTGGTCATTTATGAATGTTACCTCTTCTTTGGGTATCCTCCTTGGTTTTCACTAAAATCCTTCCTAGGAAGGATTGATGTCAAAAATAAGGATTATAGGATGATAGGAGGTAATTTTTTAATTTATTTGGGTAGTTATTGGATAAAAGAAAAGGGTATTATGGTGTGAATAGGGGAGGAAAAGGGGTAGCCTTTTATAAGTGAGGTTAATGACACAATTGTAGTTTTTTGAAAAGAAAATGGTGTACCCACGTTTTCCTCAATAAATAAGGATAAAATTTGGATTATTCTAGATAATATATTGTATAACGTATAAATAATTCCATAAAATGGATTTTAGACAAGTTTTGGGTGATTTTTGACCCTTATCTTTTTAGTTTAACCCATGGTAAAACTATTTTTACCATAACCACAATAATTAATTTTTAATATTTTCAATATTCATTTTGGTCAAAAATTAAGTTGAAATTATTAGATAATATAAATTATTATAATTTAAATTATATAATCCATTTCATATAATTCAACTAATATAATTGAAATAATTATATTTAAAATTAATCCTACAGACGCGATGAAAAATAGGTTTTTAATGTGATAGTGTTCAAATTTTAGAAGTTTTGATATCAAAATTCAATATGAAATTGATTTCAATGACCTAAATTGGATTAATGGATGTATTATTTAACTAATTTTACTTTAAAACAAATTTTAAATATAATTAAACATTATAAATAAATTAAATGTAAAGGTAGTTCTCCATAATAATTCATCATTTTTCAATATTCTCCAAAAAATGAAAATTTTCAGAAAAATATAAAACATTAACCCTAATATTATTTTAATATAATAATTTTAAAAATATTTGTTTTATAAAATTAATTTTATAAAAGTTTCAAAAATTAATTTTATTATTGTTCAAAAAAATAACTAAATAGAAGATTTTTTGATAAAATTGTATTTTTGAAACATATAAATAAATTATTGAAAAATTAAATACTTTTTTAGTAAGTATTTTTTATATTAAAAAATTATACATATTATTTAAAATATATTTATTCATATTTATTCCACCAATTTAACAGCTAGTTAATAATTCTATTTTTTAAATAATAATATTTTTTTGGGTTTATTGAAACTCGGTGTTCTGAATAATGCAGGCCAAACTTAGTGTTGCATGTAATAGAAGATATAACAGTGTTAAATATAAGTTAATAAAAGATCAACATTACATGTAATTAAATATAAAATTTATATTTCTTATAATTAAAAATATAGAAAAAATAAATTTATTTGAAACAAATATTTCACAAAATCTCAGGGTGTTACATTATATCCCACTTAAAATGAATTTTTCCATAGAAATGAATCACTATGGTGACAAAAAATGAAGATACTACTGTAACACCCCAAGACATTACAATATTTAACTTTTATAATAAATATAATTTTGTTTCTAGATTGATTTATACAAAATACCATATTAATATTATGTCACATGAAACATAAATTTTATCTTTCTCTACATGGACCACCAAATATATCTTTAATTACACTCAACAATGACTTTCTTCGATGATTTTAATAACATGCAAGACTGAGTTTTTCTGAAAAATAATATATTTTTAAAAATACTATTATTTAATATAATAAGATATAACCAAGACGCTAATTTTGAGGTTATTAATAGGATTAAATAAATTACGAATATATATTTGAATTAATTATTTACCAATTAATTATAAATGAATATATAAACCAATAGATTATAAAGGGAATGATTTTATAAAAAAACTATTTTTATGCTCCAAATGAATTTTGTATTAATAAATTAAAGTAATTAATATTAGTGTATAAAATTACATATATATATATATATATTATATTCAATCAAATATTTTTTATATTCATCTAATAGATTTTATATGCATTAAATAAAAATAAATCTAGTTTTATACTTAAAAATTGTATTTTTCTAAAAAGGAAATTTTATTACCTTTTAATGGAGAACATATTTTAAAACTGAACTATTAAACTTTTATAAATTATATATGAAAAAATAAACTCCATTTTTGAAATAGAAACATCAAAATTAGTTTAGGGTGAATTTTTGACATTTTTCTAAGCAGTTTCATTTTTTGGATGAATATTGAAAAATACTGAATTTTAATTCAAAACTGATTTTTCATCTAATTTATTTATTTTTTAATTGAGATTTAAAGTATAATTATTTTAATTATACATAAATTAAACCAATTCAGTACATTTAAATAAATTTCACATTGAAATTGGATATTAGAACATTTCAAACATTTGAACTTTTTTACTTTTAAAACCTGCTTTATTGTTCCATTTGTGAGATTAATTTTAAATGAATTTATAAACATTATGTGATTATAATTTGAAAAAATGGAATATATATTTTGAATAAAAATAATTTATAATTTCTAATAAGTTCAACTTAGTTTTTTTACCAAAAATATTTGTGAAAATAATAAAATTAATTATAGTGATTAAGAGAAAAATTAGTCCACACATGACTAAATCTTAATCTTAAAGACCAAAATGACCTAGAAATTTGTTTAAAATCCATTTTATTTAAATATTTAGACCTTATAATCCTTTTTATCAATTGTTTTCATTAATGCATTCACATTAAATGGAAAAAACATGGGTGAAATTCCCTTCTAAAAAATTTAGAAGAATATCACTCCTCCGCTATAAAAAGGAAATCACCGCTATCACTTATTCACACATATCAAGACATTTATATCATCCCAAACCTGAGAAAATAAGATCCCAAAATACCTCACATAAACCTAGAATCATCACTTTTAGAATAAAGAAATCCAAGGAATTCTCTTTGTGAAAACCAAATGATGTTTCCTGAAAAAGAGGTAACAGTGTTCAACAATCAATTTTGTTTCATTTTACTTGTCCACCCCTTAAATTTTTTTATATCATGATTAAATAATACCATAAGTATATTGAACATAAATATATATATTTCTATGCTAATATTTTTACCTAAAAGTTTACACACATCCATCAAATGGGATACACCATCATCGTTTGTGTGTATGGCAGACTACAGCCTCATGAACCGACGTCACTCGTTCTTCCATTACCACCTTTCAATGTTGGAAATAATGATTTATTTATAGTTTATATATGATATATATGATATTTATAATGTATTTATACTTATTTAAATCTTATATAACACATTACATCATGCGTTCCATTTTTTAGGGATATGATAACATCATTTGTAGATGTGTGAACTACCGGCTCCTCAAATAGATGTGATTCGTTCACGCTATACATGGAATGTATTAAGGATGGTTTTAATAAAAATATGTTATGTATATAAAATTAATATGATATTGTAATTATAATATACTTACACACACACACATATATATATATATGACATAATTTTTAAATATAACAATTAAATGGAAGTAGCGTTCATGCGTACCTATGACCTACCGTCTCAATAAATGGTGCATTTGATTTCTTATCTCCAAATTTTATGAATTATATAGAGATATATATAATGAATATATATTATATTTACATCATGTTTTATATTCTATATATGATGAAATCATGATATCATTAATATAAATAAAAATAAAAAGTCAAAACATACTTGAAAAACATGACAATTAACACCTGAAATGATGGAAATAATGAATGTTTTTTAACAAAAGAGTAATAAGAGATTATAAGAATATAAATATATGATATTATAAACATGATTGTGGTTTTTTTATAATTTAATAAGATGCCTACAAGAATTATAAATGGGTTTAAATTGTGTTCAACCAAAAGGGAGTGTAACGTAAGGGATTTCGTCTTAATTTACTCCATTGAGACGTATTTGTTATTAAGAACAAATTCAATTTAATGTGGTGTATATAATTCCACATTTTTATTTAATATAATTATTCACTCATACATCATGTTATTTTAAGTTTCACTATGAATTATTTCACCCAAGGGTATTATCTTCAAAATTACCAAGTGGTAAAAGTTATCTTTACAATTTCACTTTATTTTGTAATCGTTAGCTTTATATTAAAACAATAACATTATTGTAATAATTTTCATTGGAAATTTCCTTAAAAATCTACATTCTTGGGTGATGATTATTTTTATTTCCCAAAATATATAACAATTTTATATACAAGTTTTTTTTCAAAGAGGCGATTCCATGGCTAAAAGTCTAAAGCATAAATTTTATAAAACAAAGAGATTACATGAGTCTAAAGGAAAGAATCATATTAAAATCTTTATCATGAAGAGGGATAAGATCATAAGGGAGATCATCAAGACTAGTAATGCCTTGATTTACTCTCTTTTTTGAGAAATTCTGTGTGCAACCATATTACATTCACGATAAATGTGAGTTATAATGTAGTTGATGTCGAGAAACGAGTAGTTGAAATCTATCCAATGGGTAGTAATCGGCCATGCAAGGTGTGTCACACCGTTCCAAATAGCTCAAAAAAATTGTAGTCTAATAACTTTCAATCCTGATATTTTTCCAACCATGTTGTTTTTTGAAGGTAACAACTTCTATCATACTCATCATTTTGGTCTCCAGAGAAGGGGAAATACCGTAGTTACCAAGAAAGAATCCAAAGATCTAACTAAGGTGGTTCCAGAAGATTGTTCCCCACCCCGCATAACCTAAATTTTATTTGGAGTCACCTTTCACATTAACTTTAATCCAACCGAGAAGGGGATTATTCCATAACACTTCAAAAGTACGATGAGGTTGAAAAAAATTTCCATCAATCCAAAGACGTCGCAGAATTGCAAAGTCGTCAACCGTGTTTTTGCAGTGACCCTTTTAAATTGAAGCAGCTTGATGTATGGAAATAATAATATACATTAGATCTTTATTATAACTGAATGAGTAGTTTTTATTTATATTTGCATTTCTATCATACCAGATCAAATGATTTAGCTCAGCAACAACAACAAGGAATAAATTCATAATTTACTAGGAACTTTCCATTTCCTCACATCTCTCTAGTTGAGTGTTGATAGAGTCAAGAATCAACAAAATGTAGTTAAATATGTAAAAAATTTAGTTCCAAAGAACAGAGGGAGTATCAAAATAATGTAAGAGATGATTAGTGTCTTCTCTTTGTTGATTGTAATGTCTGTATTTAGGGAAAAGTAAATGATTGAAGGCACCTATCTCTGGGGACTTTATTGTGATCAAGCCATAAAATAAGAGTGGATCTTGAATGTTTTATCCAAAGGTTTGTTGAAAAGTTTTATCCATTAAAAATAAATTTCATAATTAGAGAAGTAATGATAATAAAATTTTTTAGAGTCGATCATACCATTGTGAGAAAGCTCCCAAATTAAAAAACCATCAGTGTTTGAGAAAGGTTAGTTGTTAATGAAATGTATAATGGTTTCAAGTAGGTTATAATTGTGATAGTTTATCATATATATAATTGAATAGTTGGCACTTTCAAGGGTTTGATCAGGATGTATCATAGATATAAGGGGGGATGCCAGTCCAATTATCCAACCAGAAATTCATGGAGGAGTTCTTGGAAACCATCCATATGTAATTATTCATAATGATGAGAAAAGATTTCCTTATCGAAGGCCAGATAGAGGAGTTGAGGAAATTCATTTTTCTTTCCTTAATTTTTCCTAGAAATCTATCTTTGAGAAAATAAACAGAAATAGATTTATTGTAGAGGTGATTCTAGATGAGTCTATCTCAAAGAGCCTCAATAAAGTACCTGAGATTTTTATTTCAATCCCACCCTTATCTATAGGTTTGCAACAAGTCGACCAGGGATAGTCACAATCTTTCTTTCTAGAGTGCTACCAGTCCTGATGAAGTTTTTGATTGATTTATTCATTTTCTTAATCACACCAACAGGGTATTTATAAAACATCATGGATTAAACCATTTTATAAACAATAGTTGATTTGAAAAGGAATATTCTTCCTTCTATAGAGAGGGATTTACCTTTTAAAGAAGATAGTTGGTTAAGAACTTGGTCAACTATTACAGAAAAGTGACTAGAATTGGGTCTAAACCAAAAAAGGGGGACACCAAGGTAAGTAAATAGAAATGATACTTCTCTAATTCCTAATTCGCTGATAATATTACATTTCCTACTTGTAGGCATGTTTTTACAAAATAAGATAGAAGATTTTTTTCAAATTAATGGCTTGACTAGAAACCTGTTCATAGTGTGAGAAGGAATTTATGAGGTTTCGAATATTAATTTTATCACCTTGTAAAAAAATATGATATCATTAGCATATAGAAGATGATTGGGAGCACTCACATTCCTAAAGACACGAATGAGATTGAGTTTGGTCTATTACACAAGATGATTGAGGAGGTGACTAAGATAATATTTCACAATGGAGAAGATAATGGTAGATAGAGGGTCACTTTGCCTTACTAAATTGGTACATTTGAAGTATCCCTTGGTAGATCCATTGTCTATGATATAAATAGAAGCCGAATTAAAAAGGGTTCTGATAGTAGTAATAAATGAGTCTTTAAAACCATAACCTCGAAGGACGTTGAAGATGAAGATTCAGTCCACAACATCAAAATACTTTTTAATATCAAGTTTTATGGCAATATTACACCCTATATTATATTTTTTTAAAGTTTTGACACACTCAGAGGCAAGAAAAATACAATCTTGTATGGATCTACCCTTAATGAACCCAAATTGGTTATGGGGAGCAATTTTTTCCTTGATAGTTGATAGTCTATTACAAATGATTTTGATCATTATTTTATAAAGGTTTTTAATGAGAGAAATGGGTCTAAACAAATGGATCTCAAAAGCATTGTCCACTTTAGGGATCAAATAATGAAATTAACCATTAAGACAATGAGGGAGGACAACATTGGAGAAGAAAGATTTGACAACTTTACAAACATCAAGTTATAGAACACCCTAAAAGTATTGAAAGAAACCATTATTAAAACCAGCAGGATTTAAAGCACTATTAGAGTTCAAACTAAATACAGTGTCCTTAATTTAATGATTAAGGGGTATGCTTAGAAGGAACATGTTATCCTCATAATTGAATACCAATAGAAGGACCTCGGTTAAGAGCTCTTTATTGTTGTCGGGACCATTAAATATGGATTCAAAGTAAGTGAAAATATGACTGGAAATGTCATCCTCATTGTCAATGAGGTTTTCCCCATACTTTAACAAAGATAGAGGTCTGCAAGTTTTCCTGACTCAATGAAGCGGATTATAGAACTTAATGTTTCTATCACCATCTAATAACCATCTAACTTTAAATGTTTTCTTCCTCATGTTCACTTTAAATATGAGAAAAGTGTTTTGTTTTACTGAATGGTTGATTTATTGACTTGTATTAGTGTTGAAATCAAAGATAGTGATGTTGTTTTGAATTTTATTCAACACATCCTCAATAAAAAGAATGTCATTGTTAATTTGTTTGGTTATAGAGTTGTAACAACTTTTAAGAGTCCGTTTGGGGTATTTTAGCTTAACAGAACAATAAAAGGCATTATTGAAATGGGACATAGAAGACCAGAAATTTTTTATGATATAAGTACATTCAAAATTAGAAACCGCGCATTATTAAACATGAAAGGAACTAAGGGTTTCTTATTTTTTATGGAGATACTTACTAGAATGGAATGATGGTTAGAGTGCAACTTGAGGAGGGTTATTCTTGAGATAGTATCCCATTTTTCTGAATAAGGTACATTAATAAAGGCTCTATCCAACTTGGTGGTTACCACTTTATTGTAATTCCTTCTATACCAAGTATATTTGGCACCAACTAGATTAATTTAAACAAGGTTTTTGTCTTTAATAGCAGTTTTAGAATCTCCTGAGGAAATAGAAGTGTGAGACGGACCAATTTTATCACTTGAGTTAAGAATGGGATTAATGTCTCCAATCACATACCAAGGAGTATTGATATTGGAACCTAAATAGGTAAGGACCATCCAAAGGATCCTCATATCTTGGTATCTATTCTTATCATAAACAAAAGAGAAAAAAGAGTGAGTGCTGTCAATTATAAAGTAACATGTAAAGACTTGCTCAGTAACATTAAAAACATTAACATTTTGAAGATAATAGTGAGAAAAAACCTAGAGATTTTCAACATTGGAAATTTTTTTAGAAGAAACTACAAAATAAAATGTATGATGGAAAAATTGGGAATATTTAGTAAAAAAATTAGTTTTGGGCTCATCAATTACAAAAACATTTGGAGATGTGTGTTAATCATTATTTTTAAAACTATTAACGTGTTAGAGTTGGAAATACCCTGATAATTCCAGAAAAAAATATTAATTTAAATATATGTTTGGAGATAGAGATCCCTTTTTTAGGTCCCTGATCCCCTTTTCCTAGAAGATCTATTAAGTTTTTTAGCATTTCTTGGGCTGGTATTCAGATTCTGTATACTTTTAGATGCAGCAGAATGGTTGTTTGATTTGTATGCCTTAGTATTATCCTCATGTAAAGAGGCATTCAAAGATGAATCCATAGAATTACTCTTAGTAGTATCACTATTATCCACATATTTAGTATTGATCATATTTTTAGAGATTACATAATTAACATTTCAATTAATAGTTTGAGAACCAGTTACAAAATGATTGATAAAAGTAGAAGTATGTGTACCTGAGTTCTTTGTACTAGTTTTATCCTATTGTAATATAATGCATAAAGGAGAAGAATCCTTACCATTTATTTGTCCAAAGACAGTTGTGTTTGGCCCTGGGTTATCTAAGCCCAATTGATCCTACCTATACATAATATTCTTCTCTATTCTGGATTGTTTTCAATGTTCTAGGTACCAATTTCAGTATTCAAGTTATCATATGACATACTTGAGCTTTGATCTATATTATTCCTCATTTGAATAGCTTATAGAAGACAACAATCAATGAAGGTAGAGGGAAAAGAAGGTTAACCCTAAGTTCCAATCTTCTTTCCATTAGATGAAGTTTGAACCAGGGGCGGGACATTGTCCGAACTGACAGTGGAATGCCTTGTAAAAAAATACACCCACTTGCATTCATTGTTTTTAGGTGAAACAAGAACAAAATCAACCTTGCATCTATAACCATTCTTATCTGAGGAAAAAATGTTAGAGGCATTAGGATAACATGTATGATCAGAGCCATAACTGGTTTCCATAGAAATAGTTTTCCAGTTGAGAGTGTATAACATCTATTACAAGCCCCTCTAATTCTTCAAGGAGGAGAAGATCCTTATTGGTCTCCTCATTATCCTCTACCAGAACAACCCATGATTTACCCAAGGTATTCTTTATAGATTTATTCACCCATTTTTTCTTAGAGGCCTCTAAGATGTCAATTGGAGCCTTTTAATTTCTATTTTTTTTATCTCTTTCCATTTGTTCTCCCATGGCTCTGCCACTTGTTTTCTAACAACCCTACAATTTGATATGGGGTGACTAATTATTTTGAAAACATCACAAAAGGGGGGGTTTTATTTCATACTCAATTTTGATTTTAGTTTTATACTCATTTTTATTAAAACTTCTTGAATTAGGAAGCTTTGAATCAAGGTTAACTTCCACTATAACCCTTGAAAAAATCCATAATTCTGCATTTAATGTTCTATGGTCAATCCTAATCGGCATTCCAATGCAAGAGATAATGTATTTTAATATTTTAGGATGCCATAAAAACAAATTGAGAGAATGATATTTAACCCATATTTGAGTAAATATATTTCTATGAGTAAATGGATTAAAGGCATAGT
Source organism: Viscum album (assembly GCA_963277665.1). Classification (NCBI taxonomy): domain Eukaryota; kingdom Viridiplantae; phylum Streptophyta; class Magnoliopsida; order Santalales; family Viscaceae; genus Viscum; species Viscum album. The sequence goes on from OY728128.1 coordinate 1,600,395,564, forward strand.
CCTAATTGGAAATTTTGAGCAATCTAGGTTTGATTTGTAAGTTACCCATTTTCCATATACGACCAAGATCTTCCTATGATCTAAAAAATATGAAAGTAAAATCTATCCACTAACACTAATTTCCAGTCCGATACATCCCAAAAATGCGTAATTATTAATTTTAATTTAGTTTAGGGTCATGGACGATCACTTTCACGTATGAGATATAACCATAATGGAAAATTTGCACAAATTTCATTTCTGCTGTAGCACATCCTGGTCTGCTTCCACCAAGAACCCTCCATCATCAAGATTTTTGAAGAGATTTAGTTTTTTCACTTTATCCTTACTCAAATATGTACCTTTAAGAGCTTCTAGGAATGAGATCCCCTTTGATCTACCTGCAGTTGAGCGAATGGGAATTCTATCATAGAGGGATTTTTCACCTTCGAGATTGGCTTCAATAAACCACATATAACTATTCTGCTTCTTCTAGTTAGAGTAGTGGTGAGATTCTAATATCCCTTGTGTGAGGAAATCAACAACAATTAGGGATTATTGTTAAATAAATTAATCAATATGAGGAATGTTTAGATTGTTGGTGAAGGATAGGACCCATACTTTATACAACCCCTCGATGCATCATCATGTTATCAAGATAAAAATTAGTTATCCAAATTAAATAGGTTTCTATATATAGATTTATAACATCCTGTGAAAGGTCTTGATGGTATAGTTTTTCATGTTCCTCAAACATGACATCCAATAATTAAATATTTACTTATTTTATATGTTATTTATTATTATTATTATTATCCATGATATTTTCATATGATAAAATATATGGATGAATTTCATTCTCAGTTTATTGATTAAATTTCAAGTGTTTCAGTTATTTACCTTTCCATATTGATTATGTGTTATCTAGTTATTTGAGTGGCATGTATTTGCATTTATTTACCATGCCATTTTTATTATGCTTATTGATTCATTATTTTTTATACTATACTTACCATTACTGAACATTTTAGTTTACCCTTATTATTTTTCCTTTCCCCAGGTTATGAATAGGGATCCTTTGAATGATTTTAAAGGATGATGATATTTTACCTATGTAATGATTTATTTTTTCCAATGTATTATTGGTATCATGCATGTAATCTGGTTTTTATAAAACTTCTAAACTATTAAATCCTTTGGGATTAGAATATTTTATCTATTCCAATTTAATAAATTAAGGCACCATGTCTTGGATACTAGGGTCATGTTATTACAACTACTACCTCATTACATTCTTAGGTTACCATGTATCTTTCTTAAGATGGTGGTATCACCATAGAACACTGGATAGGTGAGTGGTCTTGTTTTATATAACTTTATCTATTTGATCCAAAATCCCTTCTTGTTATTCCTTATAAGAAATATCATTCCCCATTGGTATGGACTCTAGGTTCAGTACATGTGATGGATTAGGTATGTAATTCTTCATGAGTAATACATTAAACACATCGTGAACTAGAGATAGGTTTGGAGGAATTTCTAAATGATAATATACTCTATTGATATGATCAAGTAATTAAAAGGGACTAATATACCTAGGGCATAGTTTTTCCCTTCATTCCTCCATGTTGAAATAAATATAAATACCTTCTCAACAACTTTAAATTCTAGATACCATAAATTATTATCAACATAGAATTTCTATCAAATTTTTGATGTCTATACATGTTGCTGAATATCTATAACCTTATTTTCAATCTCATTATCTTTATCAGGCCCAAATAGCATTATTTCTACAACTTTATTCTAGTATGTTGGATTTAAACACTTTTTTTCACAAAGGGATTCATAAGGATCAACATTAATTCTTCATTAAAAGATATTATTTCAATAAATATCAATTTGAGGAAGGTGTTGATCCAACAACTCTTTGAAACCCATTGAAGAAGATCTTATCCTATTTTATATGGATTGAATTGTACTCAAAGTGCTGAAACTCAACTATATATTAATATATTTTTGAATACACTACTGGAAAACAGAGTTTTCCCAACACTTATATCCCAACGGTTTACTAAACCGTTGGGAATATCCATCTATACCAATGGTTTCTGATAACTGTTGGTATAGATGGTTTTTTGGAAGCTTTTACCAACGGTTCATCACAACCATTGGTATAGGGGTGTTTTTACCAATGGTTCAATGATAACCGTTGGTAAAAGTGGGATTTCGGTGACCTATACCAACGGTTTTCAAAAACTGTTGGTAAAACTTTCCCCCAAATTGGCAGTAGCCGATCCTCTCCCCCATTCGCGATCCAGAGCCCTAAACGGGAGCGCTTGGGCGATTTCAGAGGTGCTTCGGGTTCTCTTCCTCCATCCCATCCAAGGCTGAGGTATTTTCTTAGTTTTTAGTTTTGATTTTGATGTGGGATGAGACTAATTTCAATTCTCATATTCCAGCCGAATTTCTGTTCCAACCCAATTTATGTTTCCGTTCTTTATTTACATTCCATTCATATTCCAGCCCATATAGATTGCATTAGACAGTTGTCTAATTTTTTGATGTGCCTTTCATGTTTCATTACCAAGAAATTTTTATTATATGTTATAAAATTCAATCACATGTTTAGTTTTAACAATCATTGTTACTTTATTATCTTGTTTTAATAATTTATATTAATATTCTCTTCATATATTCCATCGTTGATTGTTTTTACTTGTGCAATAGAATTCCAAGCTCATTTTACTTCATAGTGATTATTTAGATTTCAAAGTGTTTTATTTTTCATGCTAAATTTATTAAAAAGTTTTGGGGACTAATTAAAGTTATTAGATTCCAATTTCCATGCTTCTATACTTGTTAATAATTAAATGAAATATTATGGTTGTAATTAAATGAAAGTAAATGTTCAATTTTTATCATGTATGGGTGATTAATAAATTGGAATGTGATGAACCATATAATTGAACCATTGTTGATGCACATTATATACCAAAAGGTTACTGAATAAAAGTTATTCTTGTGAATTTCGTTACATCATAGATAAAAATGGTTGTGCTTATATGATAGATACCTCTGATGGTTCTTTGATCATTGTTTTATGGAGAATGAATGGTTTAGGTCCGGTATTAATAGTAGCTTCCAGTGAGACCATTTTAGTATAAGGGGAAATGATATTATGATCTACAAGGGGGTGATTGAGTTGGTAGAGACCAAACATTGTTTGTTCCTTGTGTTCAAGAACCATAAATAGAGTGTTACAATTAGGTGGTCATCAGTAAAGACGTAGGTAAGATTTCCAAGTCCTATTTCATGAAGTTGAATATGTGGTGCTATAGTGGTTTTGGATTGTTTGTGGTACTCTTAGTGTATTATAAACCCTCATTTGTTCCATATTCATTTAAATTGATTTAATATCATTTTTTTCACACACACCATTATATCCTCTCAAACTATATTTAGAGTGTATTTTCATTCGTATGGTGTTAAATATTTTAGTAAATGTCCATACTAGCTTCTTTTATGTGTTCTAGGGGTTTAGACTAATGACATGGCTGCATGATTATTGTGGGGGTATTCTTTTCATATAAATATACCTATAACGCTGACCCCCTTGGACAACCTGACCACCCCCACGGACAGCCCGCCCACCTGGACACCCCAACCCCCTAGACATCCCCCCACCCCCTGGACACCTCTGACCCCCCGGACGGCCCCACCACCCCCTAGACACCCCGCACCCCCTGGACACACCACACCCCCCTTGGATAGTCCCGCCACTCCCATGATCATCAGCCTACTCCTCATCCTGATCTACTTGAAGAAGTTAATGTATAAAACTCATATACTCCCAACAAGACCCTTAATGATTATCTATTCCTTGATCCACTTCCAATATCTTACTGGTCAATCCTTGAATATAGGCATTAGAAATTTTGTATCTTATTTTCTTATATACACTGTATTTTATTGTATTTCTTAATATGATTCTCATATAGAGTAATGTGTCAGTTATGCTTTTATATAGAGTAAACAATTGTCATTTACGTAAATATTTTTTTGATTAAACTTTAATATTATTGAATTGCTTTGAAATGACTTATTGCGATTTTTTTTACAGAATGGATAGAAGTAGGATGTACAAAATTGATCGGATTTCAACCGATTTTCAAAATAATTTGAAAAGCTTTCTAGATTTTGCATTTGGTAAGGCTTCAGATAGTGGTCGCATACACTGCCCATGTTTTAATTGTGTTGGAAGACCTTGGTTGGGCTGTGAAGCAGTTAGCTATCATATAACCAAATATGGTTTCCAAACAAACTATTATGTGTGGTATCACAATGGAGAGAAAATGGAATCTCAAAATGTTGATGATCCAAATGATAGGACTGAATTGGAGAGTTTGATATATGATCGGTTTCAATTTATTCGACATCATGAGAAGGAAAGGATGTCCAACCAACAAGATTTCGATACAAGCACACATGATGCGTCCAATGAAAATGATGATGTTGATAGTGTGAAAAAATTGAATGATGCTGCGACGACTCCAGTATATCGGTAATGTGATAAAATGAAAAAGTTGGAATTTTTAATCCGATTATTTCATGGGAAAACTATGTATGGGATTTCAAATACTGCAATTGATTACATTCTTACCTTCTTGAAGGACTTACTTCTAGATGATGCAGATATTCCCTCAAACCACTATATGGCATGGAAGTTGGTTGATGAACTTGGATTCTCAAAAAAAAAATCCATGCTTGCCCGAATGATTACAACTTATGTTGGGAGGAGACTTCTGAAAGAAATGATTGTATAAAATGCGGAACCTCCCAATGGAAGCCAAAAGATGATGGAACACCATCTCGTGTGCCACAAAAAGTAATGTGGCACTTTCCATTGATCACCAGATTACAGAACCTTTTCATGTCTGATGAAATATCCGTAAAAATGCGATGGCATGACACCGAGAGAAAAAAGAATAATGAAGAGTTGGTTCACCCTGCAGATGGATTTGCATGAAAGAGATTTGATGCTCGATATCCTGAATTTGCAGCCGACGTGCGTAATGTGAGACTGGGTCTTTCATGTGACGGTTTTAATCCATTTGGGTAGATGCTTACTTCGCACAGCACATAGCCGGTTTTCATACACATTTATAACCTTCCCCCTTGGTTGTGTATGAAAAAGCCTTACACTTTATTGAGTATACTGATATCTGGCCCTTCTGATCCCGACAATGATATAGATGTATACATGCAACCTTTAAAAAAAGATTTGAAACTTCTTTGGGATGTGGGTGTTCCCACATACGATGCATGTTCGAAAGACATATTTCAGATGCGTGCTGCACTTATGTGGACTATCAATGATTTTCCTGCTTATGCAATGATGTTTGGATGGATCACAAAAGGAAAATTGTCATATCCTATTTGTATGAAGAATACTCGATCGAGAAGACTGAAATATCATCATAGTTTTAGTTTTATGGGACATTGACGATTCTTGCCAATGAACCATCCATATAGAAACAATCGTCGAAGATTTGACAATACCATGGAGAATGACGATCCACCTCAGCGTATGTCTGGAACTGATGTGTTTAATGAATTAAAAGATTTCAGTTATTCATTTGGGAAGAGTGTAATTAAATCTAGAAAGAGGAAAAATGTTTCCAATGATACCTATTACAATTGGAAGAAGAAGAGTATATTCTTTGAGTTGTCATATTGGTCAACCAACTTGTTATGTCATTACTTAGATGTAATGCACATTGAAAAGAATATATGTGAAATGTTGCTTTCGATTATTCTAAATGTCAAGGGGAAGACAAACGATGATTTACGATCTCAGCGCGACTTCGTAGATTGGGGGATCAGACCATAATTGCATCCTGTCTGTATCAGTGAAAATAAATGGCAAGTTCCATGTGCTTCTTATTTGATGACTCCTACTGAAAAAAATCAATTTATGGAAGTGCTAGAGACTATTAAAGTTCTTGATGGCTATTCAAGAAATATATCAAAACGGGTCAACAGAAAAGAGTTGAAGTTTAAATCTTTGAAGACTCATGATTATCACGTCCTTTTGCATGAGTTGATTCCAATAGAAATCCGTCATCTCTTGTCCAATAATGTTAGAGTCTTAGTTATTCGGTTGTGCTATTTTTTTAGAGATCTTTGTGCTAAGAGGTTTTCCAAATCCCTAGTGCAAAAACTGTTGGCAGAGACACCATTAATTTTGTGTGAGTTAGAGAAAATATTCCCTCCATCATTTTTTACATGCATGTTGCATCTGACTGTCCATCTTCCGACCGAAATACTTCTTGGAGGACCCGTTGCTTTCCGTTGGATGTATCCAACTGAAAGAAACATGTGCACATTAAAATCATATGTTCGGAATAGGAATTATCCCGAAGGTTCTATTGTGAACGGTTACTTGGCTCAAGAATGTATGGATTTCTGCTCAATGTATTTGTCTGATCATACTACGAGAATAAACAGACCAATGAGAAATAAAGAAGAACATTATGGGAAAATTGAACCTAGTTTTCCATCACTTCCTCAGACAGGAGGAATTCCAGGATCATATACATTGACAACATTAAGCCTTGAAGAGCGAGAGATGGCACATCACATAGTGTTGTTCAATTGTGATTTGTTCGATGAGTATATCAAGTAAGTTAATTGTACATGTATCTCTTATCTTATCTCTTTTAATTTTAAATATTTGTTAAACTATTATTATTTTTATCTACAGGGAACATAAAGAATTGATATATAGAAAGCATCGTTCTTTATCTTTGAGAAAGAAGGAGACTTTGCATAGCAAAGGGTTTTCTGCTTGGTTGAAATTGAAGGTAAAAATATTACTGTAATAACTAAATAAAAATAATATTTAAGTAAGTTTACTATTTGTTTATATTTCAGGTATCGAGTTTGCCTACAGACTCTGTTTCTGAGGAAATAAGAGCTTTGGCTTTTGGTCCTAATACCATGGTTCATGCTTGTAAATCACTTGTGATCAATGGATACAAATTTATTATCACTAAACGAGCAAGAAACATGAGAACACAGCATAATGGGGTTATGCTAACTGCCACAACAGACTGTTATGCCAGTTCATCGAACACTAGACCTCGTTCTGAAAATGTTGCTTATAATGGTGTCGTGGAGAAAATAATAATTTTGGATTATTACTCGCATGTTCGAGTCACGATGATGAAATGTCAATGGTTTGATTCAATGATGAGGCAAGACACCTTTATTAATGATTGTGGATTTCGAGTTATTGACATGACTTGCACTCTTGCCACCGATGAACCATATGTATTGGAATCAATGGTGAAACAAGTTTTTTATGTCAAAGATCATCGTCATCCTAAATTCGGTGTAATTATTGAAGTAAATCCCAGACATGTTTTTGATGACGGTGATGCTAAAGTTGACACTATCCCTACTGCAATTGGAAGCAATCCTTTTATTACTTATGATGACCCCAACAGCTCAATTGTCAGAGTTGATTGTGAACCCGAAGTTGTGGTGGGAAATATATAGAATCATACAGTCATGTTCTCACCTACATGTTTCACCTACATCATTCAGAGTGTGTATCCTAGTACTTACCTTCATAACACCATAAATGTTCTGTTTCATTATTTTCTTTTTATCATACTGGTTTTTCTATATTTTGTTTTTTGGGTTACACATTAGTTATCTGTTTCTAATTACTTCCATATTTGTTTTCATTGTAGGAAATGACACCCATTGAAGAGAGGCGGCGGAAAAAGATGACAGATAATAATCGTCGCATGGTATAGATGGGTGTTCCTCCACTCATCCCTGTTGTGAGTATTTTATTTCAAATATAAATATTTCAATAACTTATAATATCATGTGTTTACTTTTCTGTCAAACTTTTTTTCAGGATCCACCCCCTAGACGACAGATATCTGAAAAGGATCCTGATATTGCTCCCAGTAGAGAGGTTGGTGGTAGGAGGGGGGGTGGTGTCAGAGATGGACGATCATCTAGTGGTCCCGGTACTGAGGCTGGTGGTACGAGGGCTTGTAGGGCGAGAGTTAGACGACCCACTACCACAAACGTATCTTCTACGCCCTATTTTGATCCTGGCGTGTCTTCAGGGACATATGAGATATTTAGACCTCCGATGTTTACACTACTAGCTGGCCAGACATCTATTCCATCATCTTTTGCTTCTGGTTCGTTATCTCCGGGCTATTATATTCCACCTTTTTCGACTCCTGCTGCGACACAGTGTGTGGCTGAGGAGCATACACTGAGGGACACTCCACCTGTACAGGATATTCCTTCAGCTTTTTCACCCATTGATCTGACTACCACAGGTATATTTATATAACTTTATCAAATTTTTATACCAAAATTTATTTTTATTATAACTTGTATTGATATTATTTTTCTTTAATAACAGATTCATATACAGATAAGAGGAGGGGGAGGGGGCGTACTCGCTTGCGTGCAGTATGGAACCTCCAGACACAGTTGATGGTTGAATACAATGTTGATGGACAAATGACTGAGAAATCTGGGCAGCAATGTCGGGGTTTTTTGGCGACGCTAGCCAAATACTCCGATATTATTCCAGTCAGCCCTCTCTCTTGGAGACATCTGCCACCCGAAGTCAAGGATAACGCGTAGGCACAAATATGGGTAAAAAATATATTGGATTTAATGTATTATATTTTTGTATTTAAATAAACTAATCAATTTGGTTTCAGCTTCGGTTTAACTTCCCTGATGGCGAAGGTGCATGACCAGTGCATTTAAAAGAGCTAGGAGAGCTTTGGAGAGCTTATAAGAATGAGTTGTATATTGGATGGTGTGATAGAGTGGGCACAGAGTTAGAGACATTACCTATCATGGATTACTGCCCGATAGAGCAATATTTCCAAATGATTACCCATTGGGCGACTGCCAAATTTAAGGTATTAATCTCATTTGAGTTATTTAAATGAGAGTTTTCATATTTTGCATTAATATAATCTTATTAATTAATAATCATTATTTATGAATCTTCTGAAAAAAACAAAAAAAAAACATTTATTCAAAGCAATACCTACACACTTTGGGGCGCACAACTATGGCAGATCATGAGAGGCAGCAGATACGATATAGTTGTTATAATTTTTCTTTAGGACTTTCCCTTTTTAGTGGATCCTACTTAAATTATGTGATTTATTGAATAATGAATATATTATTATACTTTCACTTTATATTGTTTCAATGTCAATACAGAAGCACAAAATGAATATTGAAGGATGTATCCCTCGAGAAAAATTATTTTACTCGAGTAGAAGAAAAAAAGATGGAACTACGGTAAATGAACCGACCCAAGAAAAGATTGTAAGTTTTAATTTGTTTATTTCAAAGTTTAATATCTAATTTGAAATTTAATAATCTATTAATATTTTTTACAGGCTGCTTTAGAGGCTCTTGATGCCCATGAGCCTGGCAATTTTGGGCCACACGATCATTTATATCAGGTTTTGGGAGATGAGCACTCTGGTCGAGTACGCTGCCGACCTAGTAAGAATATAGTCTCGATGAGGTATTGGTCATCTCCAGGTATCCAATCTAGTACCACCGAGTTGGAATAGGTCAAGGAGCATGCAAGAAAGTCTGATAATAGGGTCACAGAGTTGGAAGTACAAGTTCAAACAAGAGACAGAGAATTTATGAAACTGATGAAAGAATTTTCTTCATCACTTCCACCAGAGGCTAGTGCGGCTTGTCAGACATTTATTTCGTCGATGGGTGCATCATCCAATGCACCAGGTGGCAGATCTAGTGGTGATCGAGATGATGAAGTTCCTGGTGATGACGAGGATGCTGAAGAGGAAGAGGGTGAGGATGAGGATGTGGAATAGGGCGAGGATGGGGCCGAGGGTGAGGATGGGGCCGAGGGTGAGGATGATGCCGAGGACGAGAATGAGGCCGACGATGAGCATGGGGACGATGACGAGGACGACGACGAGGACAGAGATGGTGGAGATGATGAGGCTGATGATGATAGTGGTGATGGTGATGGTGATCAGAGGCAGATTGATCCATTACATTTTTGAATTCTGTATAACTATTTATTTTTGAACATGGATTTCCACTTTGGGGTTTTCCTCTGCTTCATAGGGACGTTGCATTCGGATTCTGTTTTTTGCACTTGATTCTTATTGTATGATTAGTCTACTATCTAGACCTTTAGTATTCCTTGGTACTATGATACTCATTTTTCTATTTTTTTACTTATCTTTCTTAGTTAGCCATGTATTTCATGTTTATGCATGTGGAAAATGATATGGAAAATGTGCTTTGAATTAGTGGCTGACACCACTCAAAGTGTCTAACTTTTATTTGAAATGGACAGGATTTTAAGTGAAAACAACAACTGGCATATGGAAAACAGACCAAATGCATTTGGATTCTGTTTAAACTATTGGACAACAATCCATGGGTCATATGTGACGTGTACGAGTCAACCCTGCCTCAATCCGAGGGCCAGTGAGGCCAGTACCACTCAAAGTGTCTTTATTTTGTTTATAATGGATGCGCTTTTAAGTAAAAAAAACCACATATGGAATATGGTCCAAACGCATTCAGATACTGTTGATACTTTAGTACATGTATCCATGGGTCATATGTGAAGTGTACGAGTCAACCCCGCCTCAATCTGAGGCGCGATGTGGCCGACACCACTCAAAGTGTCTAACTTTTATTTGAAATGGACTGGATTTTAAGTGAAAACAACAACTGACATACGGAAAACAGACCAAACGCATTCGGATTCTGTTTAAACTATAGGACAACTATCCATGGGTCATATGTGACGTGTACGAGTTAACCCCACCTCAATCCGAGGGCTAGTGTGACTGGTACCACTCAAAGTGTCTTTCTTTTGTTTAAAATGGATGTGCTTTTAAGTAAAAAAAAACCACATACGGAATATGGGCCAAACGCATTCGGATACTAATGATACTTTAGGAAATGTATCCATGGGTCATATGTGATGTGTAAGAGTCAACCCCGCCTCAATCCGATGCATGGTGTGGCCGGCACCACTCAAAGTGTCTAACTTTTATTTGAAATGGACATGATTTTAAGTGAAAACAACAACTGACATACGGAAAATAGACCAAACGCATTCGTATTCTGTTTAAACTATAGGAAAACGATCCATGGGTCATATGTGACGTGTACGAGTCAACCCTTCCTCAATCCGAGGGACGGTGTGGCCGGTACCACTCAAAGTGTCTTTCTTTTGTTTAAAATGGATGCGTTTTTAAGTAAAAAAAACCACATACGGAATATGGAACAAACGCATTAGGATACTATTGATACTTTAGGACATGTATCCATGGGTCATATGTGACGTGTATGAGTCAACCCCGCCTCAATCCGAGGCGCGGTGTGGCCGGCACCACTCAAAGTGTCTAACTTTTATTTGAAATCGACATGATTTTAAGTGAAAACAACAACTAGCATACAGAAAACAGACCAAACGCATTCAGATTCTATTTAAACTATAGGAAAACGATCCATGAGTCATATGTGACGTGTAAGAGTCAACCCCACCTCAATCCGAGGGCCGGTGTGGCCAGTACCACTCAAAGTGTCTTTCTTTTGTTTAAAATGGATGCGCTTTTAAGTAAAAAAAACCACATACGGAAAATGGACCAAACACATTCGGATACTGTTTATACTTTAGGACATGTATCCATGGGTCATATTTGACATGTACGAGTCAACCCCGCCTCAATATGAGGTGCGGTGTGGCCGGCACCACTCAAAGTGTCTAACTTTTATTTGAAATGGACATGATTTTAAGTGAAAACAACAACTGACATAGGGAAAACAGACCAAACACCTTCGGATTCTGTTTAAACTATAGGACAACGATCCATGGGTCAAATGTGACATGTACGAGTCAACCCCGCCTTAATCTGAGGGCCAGTGTGGCTGGGACCACACAAAGTTTCTTTCTTTTGTTTAAAATGGATGCACTTTTAAGTAAAAAAAAACCACATACGGAAAACTGACCAAACGCACTCGGATACTATTGATACTTTAGGACATGTATCCATGGGTCATATGTGACGTGTACGCATCAACCCTGCCTCAATCCGAGGCACGGTGTGGCTGGCACCACTCAAAGTGTCTAACTTTTATTTGAAATGGACATGATTTTAAGTGAAAACAACAACTGGCATACAGAAAACAGACCAAATGCATTCAGATTCTGTTTTAACTATAGAAAAACTATCCATGGGTCATATGTGACGTGTACGAGTCAACACCACCTCAATCCGAGGGCCGGTGTGGCCGGTACCACTCAAAGTGTCTTTCTTTTGTTTAAAATGGATGCGCTTTTAAGTAAAAAAAACCACATATGGAAAATGGACCAAACACATTCGGATACTATTGATACTTTAGGAAATGTATCCATGGGTCATATGTGACATGTACGAGTCATTCCCGCCTCAATACGAGGCGCGGTCTGGCTGGCACCACTCAAAGTGTCTAACTTTTATTTGAAATGGACATGATTTTAAGTGAAAACAACAACTGGCATATGGAAAACAGACCAAACGCATTAAGATTCTGTTTAAACTATAGGAAAAAGATCCATGGGTCATATGTGACGTGTACGAGTCAACCCCGCCTCAATTCGAGGGCCGGTGTGGCCGGTACCACTCAAAGTGTATTTCTTTTGTTTAAAATGGATGCGCTTTTAAGTAAAAAAACCACATACGGAAAATGGACCAAATGCATTCGGATACTGTTGATACTTTAGGACATGTATCCATTGGTCATATGTGACGTGTACGAGTCAACCCCGCCTCAATCCGAGGCGCGGTGTGGTCGGCACCACTCAAAGTGTCTAACTTTTATTTGAAATGGACAGGATTTTAAGTTAAAACAACAACTGGCATATGGAAAATAGACCAAACACATTTGGATTCTGTTTAAACTATAGGAAAACGATCCATGGGTCATATGTGATGTGTACGAGTCAACCCCACCTCAATCCGAGGGCCGGTGTGGCTGGGACCACTCAAAGTGTCTTTCTTTTGTTTAAAATGGATGCGCTTTTAAGTAAAAAAAACCACATACAGAAAACTGACCAAACGCACTCAGATACTATTGATACTTTAGGACATGTATCCATGGGTCATTCGTGATGTGTATGAGTCAACCCCGCCTCAATCCGAGGCGCGGTGTGGCCGGCACCACTCAAAGTGTCTAACTTTTCTTTGAAATGGACAACAGTTTAAGTTAAAACAACAACTAACATACGGAAAACCGACCAAACGCATTTGGATTATGCTGAAACTGTAGGACAACGATCCATGGGTCATATTTGACGTGTACGAGTCAACCCCGCCTCAATCCGAGGGCCGGTGTGGCCGGTACCACTCAAAGTGTCTTTCTTTTGTCTAAAATGGATGCACTTTTAAGTAAAAAAACCACATATGGAAAACTGACCAAACGCACTTGGATACTGTTGAGACTTTTGGACATGTATCCATGGGTCATTTGTGACGTGTATGAGTCAACCCCGCCTCAATCCGAGGCGCGATGTGGCCGGTACCACTCAAAGTGTCTAACTTTTCTTTGAAATGGACAACAATTTAAGTTAAAATAACAACTGACATACAGAAAACCGACCAAAAGCATTCGGATTCTGTTGAAACTATAGGAAAACGATCCATGGGTCATATGTGACGTGTAAAAGTCAACCCTGCCTCAATCCGAGGCGCAGTGTGGCCGGTACCACTCAAAGTGTCTAACTTTTCTTTGAAATGGACAACAGTTTAAGTTAAAACAACAACTGACATACGGAAAACCAACCAAACGCATTCAGATTCTATTGAAACTGTAAGAAAACGATCCATGGGTCATATGTGACGTGTACGAGTCAACCCCGCCTCTATCCGAGGGCCGGTGTGGCCGGTACCACTCAAAGTGTCTTTCTTTTGTTTAAAATGGATGCGCTTTTAAGTAAAAAAACGATATACGGAAAATCGACCAAACACTTTCGTATTCTATTGAGACTTTAGGAAAATGATTTATGGGTCATTTTTGACATGTACGAGTCAACCCCACTTCAATCCGAGGCACGGTGTGGCCGACACCACTCGAAGTGTCTAATTTTTATTTGAAATGGACATGATTTTAAGTGAAAACAACAACTGGCATACGGAAAACTGACCAAATGCATTCAGATTCTATTGAAACTTTAAGAAAACGGTCCATGGGTCATATGTGATGTGTACGAGTCAACCCCGCCTCAATCTGAAAGCCGGTGTGGCCGGTACTACTCAAATTTTGTCACTTTTCTTTGAAATGGACAACGGTTTAAGTTAAAACAACTGGCATACAGAAATTGGACCAAAGGTTTTCGGATACTATTGATACTTTAGGACATGTATCCATGGGTCATATGTGATGTGTACGAGTCAACCCCACCTCAATATGAGGGCCGGTGTGTCCGAGACCACTCAAAGTTTCTTTCTTTTGTTTAAAATGGATGCACTTTTAAGTAAAAAAACCACATACGGAAAACTGACCAAACACAGTCAGATACTATTGATACTTTAGGACATGTATCCGTTTGTCATTTGTGACGTGTATGAGTAAAACCCACCTCAATTCGAGGAGCGGTGTGGCCGACACCACTCAAAGTGTCTAACTTTTATTTGAAATGAACACGATTTTAAGTGAAAACAACAACTGGCATACGGAAAACCGACCCAACGCATTCGGATTCTGTTGAAACTTTAGGACAATGATACATGGGTCATATGTGACGTGTACGAGTCAACCTTGCCTCAATCTGAGGGCTGGTGTGTCCAGGACCACTCAAAGAGTCTTTCTTTTGTTTAAAATGGATGCGCTTTTAAGTAAAAAAAATGACATACGGAAAACCAACCAAACGCTTTTGGATTCTATTGAAACTTTAGGAAAATGATCCATGGGTCATTTGTGACGTGTACGAGTCAAATCTGCCTCAATACGAGGCACGGTGTGGACAACACCACTCAAAGTATCTCTTTTATTTCAAAAGGAAATCATTTTAAGTGAATACAACTGAAATTTACACTCATCAACGATAGTCGCAAACTATTTTTCATGAGTTGGGTAGTTTCACTCATGGGGTCATAAGTGACGAGACTCCTAAGAAAATATCTTTTCACCATATATTATAAACAATACAAGTTCAATGCAAAATTCATCACTAATCATTACATACCCAAACCTAGTATCACAAAAAATGGGATTTGAGTCAATTTGAATGTCTTATTCAACTCTAATAGATATTTATCAAACTATTCTGCCTATTAGAATTTGATGGGTGAGGTGAATTACCACTGGATGATTGTTGTCATATGTGTTTTTTGGGCTATTTTAGGTGTTTTTTATACTGTTTGAAGTCTGTATGTGGCTTTTGTGATATTTTTTATGTAGGTGTATAGTGGAGGGTATACTGGAGGGCTGTTGTGCACTTTTATTTATGCAGGTGTATGGTAGGGCTTCTGGAGGTCTGGAGGGCTTCTAGGGGCTGCTCTGCAGCAGCTCTGGGAAAAGCTTTACCAACGGTTCTGAACCGTTGGTAATGTTTTTTCCAGAATTCTGGAAAAACTTATACCAACGGTTCTGAACCATTGGTAAAGATTTTTCCAGAATTCTGGAAAAACTTATACCAACGGTTCTGAACCATTGGTAAAGATTTTTCCAAAATTCTCAAACACCTATACCAATGGTTTAAATGAAACTGTTGGTATAGGGCTTTCCTCACGGCTAACTGGCCAAAGGTTTGGAAAACCGTTGGTATACCCTATACCAACGGTTTTCCAGCCTATACTAATGGTTATAAACCATTGGTATAGCCTACTTTTCCAGTAGTGATACTATAGAATTTATATCCAAATCAGATACAACTAAATATGGTACTCCATAAAACCTGACCACTTTTGTAATGTATATTATCAAAATAGGATCTAGAGAAAAATATTATTTAATAGTAAAAAAGTGTGATAACTTTGTAAGGAAACTACACCAACATAAAAGATAAGATAATCCCTAAATGTTACTAGTTCCTTTAATCATATGTCCATAAAGTGTAATTATATTCCTCCTTAAATAACTTTATTACTAAAACATATAAAAAATAAAGGGTTGTATTGAAAAAATCATCTCTTAAAATATACCTAATCTTCATAAAATACCATATCATAAATGTAACGTCCCAACCCTAGTTACCCAGAGTCGGTGCATTATTATATAACATTGGCATGATCATAAGGAAATAATGTCTTAAAAGACCTATCAATTTAGTATTATTGGAAACAAGATTTATACATAAGTTCAACTTTACAGCTTGAAGAGAAATACAACAGGAATATATTTCATTAGAAAAATACAAGCCTCCGAGATTATGTCTGAAGGTCACTCATAAATAAATTCTTCATATCCTAGGAAAATGAAAAATAAGAAAAAGGGTGATCTCAAATGCTCAGTAAGGGTAAGTAATATAGTGGAAAATGACATAAATATTAAGCATGGTAAATAATTGAAACCACATGCCTTTACCAATAATAAACATGAATAATTTTATTGCAAGAATATGAGATGAGTAAATAATGCCATAATAAAACATAATCATGGGTATTCTACTAGTCGAATGACCACATGAACCATCAATATTATTTCCATATTGAGAGAACGTATAATGCCGGATATTCTGAAACATTTTATCAAGGCCTCGGCCAAGACGTCTAAAAATGATTAAGGCCTTGGCCAAAACCATAAATCAAATTGGTAAAGGGCCTTGGCCAATTCCACGTCTAGTTGTCTCATGAGACATACTGATGCATCGAGGAGCTATAGCGGGCTCCACCCATTACTTACTATGTCAAATACATTCCTCATATGAAAAGGTTTAAACATATCATAAACATTCGTATTAAAACTAGCATACGAAATGTCAATACATTAACCATAAATCATGAATGGTATACAAATAGAACATCCACAGTCAAACATATCACAAAACCTTTAATACAATATGGAAGTTTTGCATCATAATAAATCAACTCCAAATAAACTTAAAATTCATCAAAGGATGTTGACATAGATGAAATCAAAACCCTTTTTAGAGAAATATCTCTTTCTATTTTGAAATCATTTAAGAGTCACATAATTATAAAATAAAACATTTACTTTGAAAATATTCTTATATGCTTGTAAGGGAAGCTTCGACGAGTTTATAATGGTGGAAAATAGCTGCACCTTCTGTATAAGTTAAAAAAGACATTCTTACCTTAATTTTGTCGAAAAGGCTAAAAAGGACATTGTTTTGAAAATGACGGAAAAATTACTTTATAAACATCTTATAAAAATTAAACAAGGGTATAAATGACTTTAAACCATAGTCTATAAAATATTAAGAATGTTTTTAAATACATTTTTAAGAAACATGGATGTGGATGATAAAGAGGTCCGAGTAGATAATTACGTATAAACAACCTCGGATAATGATGAGATTATGAAATAAACCCTCACCTTGTACTTTTCCTTGGTTGATGGTAGGTTAACCTCCTGTATAATGGTGAAATAATTGTTATTAAATTATACAGGAATCATATACATTAATTTGATATCATATATGATCTTTTAACATTGCTTTGTTAGTATTATTTTAGTATTATTTTCATTTTGGGTGTTAACTTACTCGTTTTATTTTATATGTTTTATTACATAAGACATGTTTTTTATGGATAGGTTGTATCTTATTCATATCTATAATGATATAAAGTCCTTAAACATTATTTTCAATCATAAAATGATAATTATAATTGCATGGATATGATGGGGAATGAATCTCATCACATTCATGGAGAGGGTAGTCCGTACGTACGCACGAGTGACAATATCATTATTTTGATATTAAAATAATACATAATTGAATGGTATATCATATATATAGAATAATTATCATGTTATATTTATTATTTACATCAATTACACATCATTATCATACCCATCCAAATAATAATGTTTTGAATCAAAATTACACCACGATGTGGAGACAGTAAGTCGTACGTACGCACGTATGGTGACATGTCATTCAAAGGATGGATAGAATACTGAATATGGTTGTACCATATTTATAATAACATCATAGTATATAGAAGATACTGGATTTATTATTTTAGAAAGGAAATAACAAAGAAAGAAGAAGTTGAAGAAGAAAGGAACTTGAAAAAGGGTGGTGAAAACATTACCTCTTCTTTGGGTTCTTCCTTTTGATTTGACCAAAAGGTCTCCTTAGGTTGGATTTATGAATAAAGGAAGGCCTATATCATGAAGGTAGGATAGTTGAGAGGGTATTTGGGCAGAGGTTGGCCGATCCAAATGGCTTTTAAGGTATTAGGAATTGTTTATAAGTGGTGTCCTTTTATAAGGGGGAGGAGGGGATCTTTAGAAAAAACATAAAGTAGTAATTTATAATAAATTTATATTCAGTTTATAATGGCCCCAAAGTATATTATTAAAAGTATAAGGTGGGTATGGGTCTAAAAACTTTCAAAAAATAGATTTTAGATAGGTTTGGGTCATTATATTAACCTTATCTTTTAGTTTTAACTCTTAGTTAATTAGTTTGACCTTTACCATGTCACTTTGTATTTTTATATTATATAGTTAATAAACATACTATATACATACAAGATACCCCCAAGTGGGCCATTAATGATACAAATATCATGATATAAGTTCTTTGGGCAATCCTAATATTTTTAGGAATAGAATATCAATTAATTATATAATACTTTTTTTAAAAACTCATTTATGTAAATTTTGACAATATTTAATAATTTATTTTTTTTAAATTCTTAAAAACTTTATTAATTCCAAAAAAAATCATTTAAGAAATCCTAACATGTCATATTAACCAATAAAATTCGTGTATGGCATCAAAACAATCAAATTATATTTATTTTAACTTTTATAATACCAATTATTTGACTCTTTCATTAATAAGGAAAATACTGCATCATTAGTGTGTCATAAATAAATTTAATTATTAAATGTCTAAAAATTATAAATAAAATAAAATTATGTACGAAATATTTTTAGATTTATGATTAATATTAATAGTCGAAAAGATAACATATATAACCCTATGGTAAATTTGTTTTTCTAAAAGATATATTCATATGTCATTTTTGTATTTACTTTAACTTAATTAATATAAAGTGTCCTTATCACCTACAAGTGGCTACATGGGGTCCAAAAATCAACCCAAAGATGCCCATGGTCGGAAATGTATCAACAAATAATTTTAGGACATTTTTTAGGGTAATTTATTATTTTTATAATATTATTGTTTACCCTTATTTACCGGATTTACACTTTAACCATGGTAAATAAAATATTTACCGAAGTAATTATTCAAAATGTATAAAAATAAAAGTTACCTATTTACACAATTTTGACCTCCTGATTATAAATATGGAATCCATTTTTCTAAATTCAATACACATAAGTGGTAGAAATTAATTTAAAATTAATTTCCGTTGTTAAAACAAAAAGCATGTTTTTAAGAGATAATAACTATCAAAAGATTGACACTTGTTTATGTCCGGTTTAAATGTGAAATTATTTCCAATGACCAAAATTGTATTAAATGGAAAAAATATATTCTAAATATACTTTAAAACCACTCAAATTAATAATTTATCACTATTAATTATTTCTATTAGAAAATTTGTTTTTAATTAAGATCTCGTAATTTTCACTCTTCATCAAAATATGAAAGTGATCCGAAAAGTACCAAAATTTCACCATAAGCTAATTTCAATATTCCGAATCCAAAAATGAAGTCCATTTTGAAAGATAAAATTTATAAAATTTCAAAAATTGAGTATTACTATTCATAACGGCTAGTTTGATTGGTTGTGGTGTGTGTTAGAACTCGAAGTTGGGTACAACACACGCTACTATATTATTCAAAGAGAAGCATACCGTGGAAGCATGGGGTGTTACAATAAAACCTCAAAATTTATGCCAATGAATTATGATCAATCTTAAACTAATAAATTCATGATGGTATCCATATCTCTTAAGTTAATCTAATATGGAGAAATACACTTCCAAAAGTCAATTCACCATTTATTCCTCATATGAGATATTATATTATGAAAAAACATTTCCATAGGAAGCTTGGGTTAAAATTTTTACTGATAGAATATCAAATATGATTTTATTATTCTATAATTCATGTAGAGGTAGATACTCACATGAAATTTCAATTTAGTATAAACAATATGGTTTTTATAGTTCTCTTTTATAAAAAATAAAACATGAAATTCCCAACCAAAGGGGGGATGATAAGTGTAACCTAATTATAATGATTAACTTCTTACATTGTGATTTCACAATATTTACCCTTTTTTACTTTGTATTTGGAATTGTTTTGGCTTATCATCAACTTTGGACCTTGGATTGGGTCATTGATTCACATAATTCCCAAAATCCTTGAACTTGAAACACTGAAGTGTGGGTCGTTAATGAGTTGGAGTCCTATTATCCTCCATTTCATTAATAGGACATTAATTTCATTTCTACATTCACATGATTTATGACCCGAGTTTACACCTTTGAAGCACCTCCCAGTTTTTTTCAAGAAATTAACTCAATGATTCTTGTCAAATTTTTGGCATGCAAAGAGCTAGAATATATTTCCACCATTTTTGTTTTCATGAGACTTGATCTTCCTATTCTTATCAAAACCATAGTAATGATGGGAATATCCAATTTCCATTTATACCTTTATTTCACATCAAACTAATTCATCATAGGTACTAAATTATTGTATATCAAAGGCCTTTTGAAGACTCGGTTTTAAGCCACCAAAGAATTAATCAATTTTTATTTTAGGGATGAAGATTGAACCTAAAGTGTACCTTGTAAGTGTTGTAAAATTATCTTCATAGGTACCAATATATTGATCATCATCTTTTCAGTAGTTTTTTGGGTTATTTGGAAGGGTAAAAATTAAGCGTGTCATAATTCCATCACATGTACAAATATGCGTCTTAATTTTAAAATAAGGAATTTCTTGATTGATTTAATCCAGCTATGTAAATAATGAGATACTAATCCTTCGATATAACCCCTTATTACTAGAACCGGAATGTCTTGTAATGTGGCCATTAGAAGCCTTTTGAAGTTCAAAAATAAATTTTTAGATTAATTAATTCGCATTGCATGGTTTGGCTACACATTTTGGTAAACCATACACCAAATGTGTTCCTGGTTCTATACACTGGAGAATCCACATTGTTTTTCTGAATGGTTTGGATGGTCAAGTGAAAAACATGAAAAATTCCACCATCCTAATCCACCAAAACCTGTTTGGATTTATGGGAATTATATATCGTTTTGCCTAACTATTTACAAAAAAGGCACATGCCCATAAAACTAAAAAATTTCCAAAGAATAACATAGAACAACCTGAGAACAATTCAAAACAAATGATAGTAAATAATAAATATATGTAACTAAAAATTACCTTGGGATTTAATATGGTTCAAGTATTTTTTTGCAGTATGTATTTAATGTTTTCTAAAAAATTTAAAAAATATTAGCAGTGGTTCAAAATTGACACTTATAATTTTTTTTAAATAAAAAAATCCAAATACAAAAAAATTTAGCGCACGTCATGATTTAATTCACCACACCTCTGTATGGGATTATCACCCTCCCATGAAACCCATCATCCTAAATAGAAATCCACCTAGGCAACAACTTGTTAAATCATCCCCAAAATTAGTCTTATATATCCTCTAAAACTCTTTTGGATAAGCTATTAAATAACTCTCTTAAAATTTTAAAAAATAAATGTAACAAAAAAATTCTTATTCACATAATCTTTTGTATGACCTTGTGAGTCCTTGTATACACTACACAAAAATAGATTCGTTATAATGTGTTATACAATGATTATAATCTATGCTAAATATATTAGTGATGGTTTTGGAAATCCATTGTTAAATAGATAACCAAATTTGATTAGTAGTGGTTATTGGTGATCATTGGTATGTTAAAATACTAGTAGTCCTAAAAAAATTTAAAATAAATATTAAAACCAATATTTTAATAATATTAGTGGCTATTATTATATATATATATTTAAAAAATATTAAATATATTTGTTGTGACTCAAAACCAGCACTAATACTTTTTATAATAAAATAATAAAATCTAAATTGTAAAAAATATAATGCACATATTAAATACACACACACCCTATAACACATCCAAATATCATGAGAAAGGTTTTATTTTATTTATAACATAGATTATAACCACCATTAAATATATTAGTGACATTTTTGTTGGAAAACCTTTGCTAAATGGGTCATTGAATTTGATTAGCAATTATTATTAGCAACTGTTGGTTTGTTAACAAATTATGGATGGTTTAACCCACTTTAAAAAATATTTAAAATAGTATTTTAGATAATATTATCAATAGATGTTGTTTATTTTTCTAAATGAAAACTATTTTCAATGGTTCACAATCACCACTTATATTTTTAAAAAAATATTATAATCTAAATATAAAAAAATGTAGTAAACATCAAAATTTCATGAACCCCGGGTGGTGTACTTTAAGTACCATGAATTCCTATAGCTTTCACTAAAATTAACTTAGGAAACCACATATTTGTTATGCCCTTGAATAGTTTTTGTTACCAGTAACTATTTTTTTGTTAAAAATGTGGCGATGGTTAAAACACCTTCTAAAAAACTATTTGAAAAAACATTTTAAATTATATTAGTGGTGGTTATTATTTTTTAAAAATAGAATATATTATAAATTCTTCAAAACAACTAAATATCAAAAAAATTAGAAGAAATATAGTGTGTATTTTAATTTCAAAAATCCTGTATGATATTACCACTATCCCACGAATCCTAGTAGTGTACATGAAAATTGACCTAGTCACCTTTATTTGTTTATAGCCCTTGAATAATTTGAACCCCACTCAAGCATCAGTCCAATAGCCTATCTGGAAGATATTTAATATATTTTACATATATTTTTATTTATATATATCAATATATTAAAATACTTATATGAAATTATATTTAAATAAAAAATAATATTTTATTTAAATAGAAACAAGATATATACATAATGTATTTAGAAATTAACATATATATATATATATATATATATATTAAAATATACATTTAATTATTTTATATAATTTATTTATGTGTTTGTGTTTTTATATATATATATTTTATTAATGTATTCGTTCATATTTATGTGTTCGTATAATTTATTTATATTTATGTATTCACATACACATATTTAATATTATTAGAAATACATTTGTCTACTTTATTTATATTTTTACACTCACACACACCGATATATATATATGTATATATATATATATATCTATATCTATAATTTTTCCATAAATGAATTTTTATGATGTAATCATGTGTATTGTAAATTATCTCACCAATGGCCTCTGATAGTGATGAGGACCCCACCACCATGTTCTACGCGGAAAGATACTTAAACTAGACTGTCTACTTCTCCAAATCGAAGTCTTGGGAAATACAAAATAAAAATACCCTCTAAGGTATGATAAACCATTCATTTATTGAATATTTGGTTGATATTAACTCATATAGTTCCCCCACATTGAGTTTTATTTGATGATTTAATTGAAAATTTTATCCAGATCTTAAAATTGGAAATTTAATTTAAAATTATATATTATTATTTTATGTTCACTATAATGTTTTTACATTAACAATTTATATTAGGTTAATTTTAGCATAAATTTTTATAGAGGAATTATAAAAAAATTGGGAATTTTTTTTAAATTGGACTATGCCAGTTTGATTCAATATTTTAGGGGGAAAAGTGGATATGAAATTAAAATTAGAATAAACATCATAGAATGGACCTCACCTCACCATTTGGGATGTAAATTTTATATATATATATATATATATATATTTGTTTAATGTGATAAAATTTCAATAAATTATAAGAAAAATAAATTTAAATAATTTCATTTAACTATAAGGACTGATGGTTCATGTGGAAAGTCAATATAAAAGGTGGATTTAAGTGGAGTAACTTTTGGAGGTAGAATTTTTCATATACCCTAGTTAACATTTAAAATAAATTACCTCCTCCAATCTATTTATTTTATTTTTTTACACATGGGGAGGTTTAATCATGGATATAGGAGGGTTGCACAGAATAGGGTGGTTCTTTTTCACCTTTGTAACTATTTGTAAGAAGGAATGATTATGGAAATAATCTCTTCCTAGAATTTTATCACCAACCTCTTTTACTTCTTATTTATTTTATTTTTTGATTTAAATATCACATTATCTTTAGTAAAATTTATTTTTTTCTTCTCCTAGAATCTTTTTATTTTCTTATTTTGTGTTGAATCTAAGAGAGTGGTTGATATTGGGTTTTACCCTTTCAAAAAATTTATTATGTTAATCATCTCCTTGATGAAAAAATAATTCATGGATGAGTAATAATTTTTTGTTAGATATAATTATTACCACCTTAGTTTTTTTATTCTAATAATTCACTATAATTTATAAAATAATTGTTAATGAAATAAATTAACAAAGGCTAAATCTCCTAAACAATTCAAACATAGCACATGAGGTCAGTCTTGTGTGAATCGTGAGAGTGAAAATTCAATCACAAATCTAATCATCATGGAATGAAATTGTAGGGTTCTAGTATAATCCCAAAACACAAATAATCATCATTTGTAGGTTAGATATGCTACTTTAATTGTACAATGACTATAAGTTGTCTTTGGGACCACAATCAAAGAAGGGTGTTTTGATTAGATGTCTTGAAGTTAACTTAGGGTCAATTCATTACAACTTTTGTGTTCTTATTTTATTCTATATGATTCATGGGTTTAAAATATTATGGGATCATAATTAAATAGATTTAAATATAAGGTATAATTATTATTTAATTATTAAGTGATATATTATATTGTTTACATCTTATCATATATTTGTTTTTATAGAAATTATTTGAAAAATAATAATGTTATGCAAGGAAATCTTAATTTCCAATTTTCATCATTCATGAATGATCATACATATCAGTTTAGGATTAAAAGTCTTTGAAAAATTTTAGAGTGAACTCAAAAATTATCTTATCATCATAATATTTTTTATATATCTATATGAGTGTAAGAATTAGGTTTTTTATTTTGTACATAGATATATTTTCAATACGCTCTCTAAAAATTATAATCTATTTTATAAAGAGTAAAAGATTTTCAATGAAATGTATTTCATCATTATAGAATCATATCTAAACAACTTTAAGTTGCCTCAGATACTTCAAAATACTTTATAATTGATTCAAATTATACTTAATAATCACTAGAATAATTACAAATATTATGCAACATATGGATACTCTTAGAATATTTTAATGAATCTCCCACAACTTAAGCTCAAATTTAATTCTTCAAGAATCATCCAAACATATTTTATCATGAAATATATATCTTAATATAAAAAAACTTTGGATGGATCTTCTTAGATTATCTTTCAGATTGTTCATAGATATTTAAAATTCATTAATAAATAAACTCCCTGGAACTCACTCAGCTTTTAAAATTTTCAACAATTAATGAAATAACCTATCAAATTAATTCTTCCCTACTAGTATGTAGAATGTTTTAATTTTCTAACTAGGAGTTTCTACTCTATATTTAGATTGTCCAACCAAATATAATCATCTTCATACGATATTGTTTCTGGTATAAACTTATCCCAAAATCTTTTCAATGTGAATATAAATGGATATCCAAGAGGCTCTCCAATGGATAAAAATTACTTTTACATATAAATAATGACATCCCCATAACTTGTATATGTTTTTCTATATAAACAATGGAAACTAACAACTTCTATTCAGAAATATGATTCTATAATACTCATTTAATGTTTACTACTCAATACATATTTTCACTTATGCTTGATAACTCTTCTTCTAGTCAATAGACATAGGGACTACAATCATATTCCAAGAATATCTTCACATATTGATATCATCCATACCACCTTCCTGATTATTGACTCATTTTGACAACATATATTTAATATCATGAAATTTGTGGAGGTATTTCCTTGTTTAAATTTGGGTTTCAATATCTTATTTTAGTTAATTAAATGTTTCCTGGGTGTATGAAGGGATTTATGGGTGTTTTGGGGGTTCATGACACAAAAGAAACAAAAAAATGGTCCAAAATATGCTAGGCGAACGGTTGGCGCACAGTTGGAACATGGTTAAGTAAAACATGCAAGGTGGGAGAAATTTTGGACAGTGGCATCTCTCATGGTTGGTGCATGATTTATAAACCATGTATATCTTCCCAAGTAGCTGTGAGACCCAATTTCCCTTGGGCATGGTTTAGTAAACTATGCGTGTAAACCATGCAGTGCAATAAAGTGGGGAATATTTTTTAAATTTCCACCTCAGGTCTTTATGTTCTCACTTAGGATTATCCTCCATTTAACCACCTTCAACCCTAGGTATGAATCCTAGTAACCCAAGATTCTATTAGGCGATTATTCTTCTATCCTAAGCTGTTTGGAGGGCTGTTGGTTATGGATCGAAGCTTTGGGTATGTTTAATCCATCTCTTTCTTCATATTTGGGTTCAAGGTTTGCATCCTTCTGTTATCACCATCCGAAGATCTAAAACCCCATTTTCCAGTGAGATATAGGTTGGGTCTTAAAAGTGTGGTTGAATTGGGATCCAAGTATACGATTAATAGTGTGTTTTTTAATAGATTCAAGGTATGCAGTCTACAAGATATATCCCATAATTTCATTGTAGATGTGGGCATGTTCAGTTTTATTCTTGGTTACCTCTTATTTTTCTTTGATACCTTTGGATAGGTTTAGTAAAATGGGTATCAAAATGATGAATAGAAACCCTCATGGTCCCCAAGGGATGCATGAAGGTTTATTTTACCTATTTAGGGCCACCCATGTGGTGCGTTGATATTTCTGGGTTTAGAAATTGGTTAAGTGAAAAGTCATTACGTAATAATGTAGAGCCATTTTTGAGCATGTTGACATGTTTAATGTAAGTTAAAATGGATTGTTGGTAGTGTTTGGAGATTTTTTATTGATTAAGGGTTTGTTGTAAAGACACCAAAATGGGTTAATTTGGTTGATTGGGATTGTGAAATGTGACTTACAAATTATATTTGAAATACCTAAGAGAGTAGGGAATATGAATTGGTGAATATGTTAATTGGTAATGGTTTGTGAAATAATGAATATGTTAAATGGGATTTTATAAGGGAATTGATGAATATGTGAAGTGGGATGATTTAAGTGAAATATTTAATGTTCTTAGTGTTCTTGGAATGAGAATGATAATTGGGATAAATAATATAAATGACAAATTTGTTAATGGATTGTGGCATAATATAAATTCCCTTATTGATTTTTATGGATTATTATTATTACATGATTTGAATATGATATGATTTATGTGTGGTGAATTGATGAATAAGCATGTGAACATTGATTGAGGTGTGAGATAAAGGGATAAGTCTCCTCCCATGTGTCCATTGGGAATGATTCTATAACTCCACCCACAATTCATTGTTTAAGGAATGGGATGAGGATCTATTCCCCTAATAGTTTTATTTCACCTGGACTGAGGATTTATAGTGAAGAAATTGTGATGTATTATCCCTAATGAGATAGGTAATTGACTAATTCCTTTATGCATAATGATTAATTCCATGAAATTTTGTGTGAATGATATAAATTCCTAACCAATGAATTATATGTCGATGATGAAATAAGTAATGAAAAAGTTGAAAATAATGAACTATTCAAAGTGTATAAATATTTAAACACCGATTGTTCACTTATAGCACCCGAACTGTCTTTTTTTTACTTTTCATTTATTTAACACATTCATTTATTCAATACTTTCATTCACTATAATTTTAGACCGAATATTTTTTAGACACCATTGTTGGTTTCCTACTGAGTTGTACTCACACCCTGCTAGGCTACCTTTGGGTACCTGAGCATATTTCATGCTTAAAGGTCATGACAAGGGCAAGAACCCTATGCTAGGGAGTTGAGTTGGGCA
Organism: Viscum album; assembly: GCA_963277665.1. Lineage (NCBI taxonomy): Eukaryota > Viridiplantae > Streptophyta > Magnoliopsida > Santalales > Viscaceae > Viscum > Viscum album. The sequence continues at coordinate 1,600,423,798 of OY728128.1, forward strand.
TAGGACATGCATGGATGAGGTTACATATATGGAGTCTAGATCATTTTGGGAATTCTAATGCTTATCTTTATATTGGATTTTGTTCACTTTAGCACTGTTATCATGACATACTTACTGTTGGTTGTGGTTGGTACCTAGTTTTGGGAGATGGTTATTTATGAGTGTGAATTGGTTAATCTATGTTGTTTACTCTATTATATTTATTTTCTACTATGTATTACTCTAGTGAAGGGGGTATAGTCTCCCCACGTTACTTTTTGACCCTCACTACAAGTTAGAAACCTCTGGCATATGAGGAGGCGTGCTTGAGATCAAGTGATGACCTGACTCGGGGCACAGTTTTAGTGGCTCCCACGTCAGGAACATTAAAAAGTGGTATACAAGAGGCCAGGAAGGTGTTGGGACATGGTAATGAGATCATTCTTAGGAGTATCTAACCCAATTATAGTGGAAAACCCATGTCATCTAGGGTAATAATTGTTGTTCTTATTGTGTGTTGTTATATTTGATGATCTTTCACCATTGGATGATGTACTTGTTGTGTGATGTTGACATTTTATTATATTTTTATCTTGGCTATAATGGATTGAGGTTGTGCATTCATTCATCATCATAGGGACCTAAGTATATAAGTGGCATGCATCATGGGTGGAACACACACATGGGACATGTGTATGGGATATAAGGGAATGTTGCATTTGATTTCTTGAAAGTGATGAAACTTGTGTCTAATGAAGAAAAAAATGGGTAAAAATGGAATATAAATGTTAAATAATAATTAAATAATTATTCTTGATAAGGGGTGTTAAGTGAACTAAATAGTTGTGAAGTAAGTTGTGATATAGTAATTGTTTTGATATGATGTAGAATGTAAGGCTTGTAACTGTGTTAGTTGGTTACCCTGTGCTAACCATATTCCTTGATAGGGATAGTTGAGAGTAGTGTTCTGGGTATGATAAAGATCATTTTGGATGGTATATGAATTTTTTTTTGTTTATGTCTAGTGGTTATCCTTCCTATATTTTTTAAGAAAGATTTATAGTTTGTGTTCTGAAGATTGTGTTTGTCATTGTAGAGAAATGTCACTGAGAAGACGTGTGTTTGTTGGGTGACAAGAGAAAGTTATTGAGAATTCTCCTCCAGTAGTGGAGAAAGAGGAGACAATGGTTCAAGATGATAGGGAATACTAGTTCCATGATAAATTTTTTCATTTTATGAATATGATGGCATGAGACCCATGGTGGGTTTCACTGAGTATGATTGAGACGGCCAGAGAGTTTCAACTACAACACCATACTAATTTACTAGAGAGGGTGGGCTAGAGGTAGCCGAGTTCTAAATAGGGTCTATCCAAATTATTCTTGATCACTTAAAGACTCCTTTTGAGAAGTGATTCAATTTAGAGGCCTATATTTTTTGGGGCCAAGAAAATCATTGGTGGGAAATTGTGGTTCAAATATAGTAGGGTAAAGGAATGGTATGGAAGAATTTTCAGAAAAAGTTTCTAGAATATTACTGCGTAGAGACCTTGAGGTAGGAGAAGGATATAGAGTTTGTGAGTTTAAACCGGGGGGTTGCATCAGTGATGGATTATAACAGTCATTTCACTAATTCCCACCTCTTCATTCTGATGTTGGCAGGAGATGAGATGACTATGGTGAAAAGTTTCCAGGATGGGATTAATCATGAGATCAAGTACCAAGTGAATATCTTCCATCTATAAAGGTTTAAAGATGTAGTGTACTAGGACCTTTTATCTGAAGGGAGCCTGTAGGGATCCTTAGGTGGTGTACTTGTGCTACCAGTTGGGAAGATAGGTGTTACAGCTTCTGAGGGAAGAAAGCATCATTTCAGGAGTTTCCAATAGGGTGAGAGTGTACAGAGTAGGAAAAAGAGAGGGAAAATACCTTAGGGTGGTGATCAAGTGTTTTGTTACTAGTTTGGAAGGTTGTGGAACATGGGGGGTTAGTTTCCCCGACCACTAGTCAAGTTTTGGTCATTTGGAAGGTTCTGACATATAAAGAGGTTCTACAAGAAATCATTTAAGTGAGCAAAAATAGAGGTTAGAGGCAGGTGATGAGTGAAGGTAGGGGGTCAATCATCCCATACTAAGTAGGCAGTTGGATCTCCATAGGTCATATCGGTAGGGGTGGTGAACATGAAACTCTAGGGAAAGACCATCCAAACTAGTAGTGATGTGTAGTGCAGGGTACTCATACTGAAACCTAGTGTAGAGGGTCAAGTCATCTTCACACAGTTCCACCTACTTTTGGAGGTAGTGAGTCTAGATCATCTACCATTTGAGGTATTATTCTTATAGCTTCTAGGATCTATGGTTCTTTATTTGATACAAGTTCTACAAATTCTTTTATTTATGCACAGTTCATAGTTGTGTTGGGACTAATTTTGGAAAGTGTGTGTGGAGTTATGTCAATTGATACTCCCTTGGGGGTGAAAGCTGAGAATGTCTGGAAATGTAAGGGTTTTGTTTTGGAGGTTGTTGGATGTCATTTTCTATGGAAACTATTTTTCCTTGAAATTTCAGGTTTTGAATTGATTTTGGGTATAGACTGGCTGGTGTTGTATCAATCCCATATCTATTGTTACCAATATCGGGTAAAGTTCACGTATCTCGATGGAGACACTTATATCCTTCGTGGTGAGTGGGATGTTCGAGAAAGCTGTGAAGGGCCAATTTTTGAGCAGTTTGGAGAACTCATGGACCAAGTGGCTTGTCTTTCATGCTGGATTATGGAGGAAGGGAGAAACCACACTCCACTCCCTTGTGGAGCAATTTAAGGATGTGTTCCCTCAGGATTTCTCGGGGATACCACATGAGAGGGATGTTGTGTTTATGATCGTTTTTCTACCTGGGAACGAATTAGTTTCCATTCCACCATATCAAATGGTGCCAACAGAACTCCCAAAACTTAAGGTTTAGTTGGAAGAGTTAGAGTGGAAGGGGTTCATCCATCCTAGTATGTTGCCTTGGGGGTCACCCATGCTATTTTCCAAAAAGGTAGATGGATCATTAAGTTCATTTGATGACTATAGAAAGTTTAATTAGATGAATGTTAAGAATACGTACCCACTTCCTAGAATCAATGAACATTTTTACCAACTAAGGGGTTCCTCAGTGTTCTCCATGATCGATTTGAAATCAGGATACCATCAGTTATGGGTGATATCTTTTGAGGTACCACAAACACCGTTTCGAAGAACTTATGAGCTTTATGTGTTTCTGGTGATGCCCTTCATACTGACCAACACACTACCTTTGTTTATGGATTTAATGAACCAAATAATTCACTCATACTTGGATAAGTTTGTCATTTACTTTTTTGATGACATCTTGGTGTACGGTAAAACTCATAATGATCATGCCAAACATCTTGACATCATCATGGGTACACTAAGAGAGAATAGGTTCTAAAAAAAGCTATCAAAATTTCAATTCTATATTTATGACGTTCATTTATTGGGTCACATAATCTTCTAAGTAGGTGTGTCATTGGATCCATAGAAAGTGCAGGCTGTTGTGTCTTGGGAGCCACCCAAGAATATTTCTAATGTTCCGAGTTTTATAGGTTTAGTCAATTGTTTGCGATGATTAATTAGGTATTTATCTCATTTGGAAATTAAATTCTCATAATTAACCAAGAAGGGAGTTAAGTTTGAGTGGTATGAGGCACGTGAAAATTCTTTATAACAGTTTAAGAATAGGGTGACTACCACACCAATTCTGATCTTACCCAAACCAGGTAAGAGGTACACCTTGTCTTGTGATGCATCCGATGTTGGACTTTTGGAAGTGTTGATGGAAGAGGATCGATTTTTAGCATATGGGTTAAGACAGTTGAGCCCTCATAAAATAAATTACTCTACTCACAATCTTGAGCTAGATTCTTTGGCTTATTCTTTAAAGTGTTGGAGGAATTAATTTTTGGGAGAGCGATTCACAGTGTTTAGTGATAAAAAAAGTATTAAGCACATCTTCTCTTAGTGTGATTTGAATCTTTGACAGTAAAGGTGGGTTGACTAATTGTTGTCCTTTGACTTTGAGTTGGTTTAAACCCTAGTAAAAGAGAATATTCTTATATATTCACTAAGACAAAAGACTTAAAGTTAGATGGTTTAGGAATCCAACTCTCAGTGGATAATGGTGGCTTCATTTGATGAAATGCACCTGGAGGTGCAAGATGGGAACGGGTAGATGAATCTCGCATCTGTAGTAGTTGAGTCCACACATTTGAGTTGGGTCAAGGAGAGTTAGCTTGAGGATCCAAGTGGTAGGGCATGAAGGAAAGTCTTAAAGGCGGGTATTCACATTCTCATTGGATTGTTGGTGTTGATGGGGTTGTTCATGTTCATACCCATGTTGGGGTGACATTGGGTATGTGATAGGATTTGATGCATGAGTCTTAAGATTCAAAGTGGGAAGTTCACCATGGTTTGACAAAGATGTATCGCGATCTTCAAAGGTAGTTTTGGTGGTTGGGAATGAAGAAAGAGGTTGTGGGTTTGGTGGCATGATTCCTCACATGTCAACTGGTGAAGGACAAGTATCAATGACCAAGTGGTTTTCTACATGCCTTTCTATTCTGGAATGGAATTGTGATGTTGAAAAAATAATGGATTTTGTGGGGGGTCTTCTGAGAACACCTCAAAGGAATGATGAAATCTAGGTGTTTGTGGATTGACTGGATAGATTGGATCATTTATTTCCTATCAAGGAGAACATCATGATTGACCAGTTGGGTGAGTTGTATGTTTGTGATTTAGTACGGTTCCATGGGGTACCAAGGACTATAGTGTCAGATCAGGATCCACATTTCACGCCGCACTTTTGGAAAGGATTATATAAGGCACTTTGTACCTAGATGTTTTTGAGTATGAATTTTCACCCACAAATCGATGGGTATTCAAATCATACGATTTAGGTGTTAGAGGGCATGTTTAGAGATTTTGTCCTTGATTTTAGTGGTTTGTGAAAAAAACACGATGCTTGTTGAGTTTTTCTATAGAAATAGTTTTCAAGATATGATTCTGATAGAATTGTTTGAGGAACTCTATGGGAGGACATCTAGATATATGATTTATTAGTTATAATTTGGGGAGTCCAAGATATTGTGAAACATCCCAAGATTCCACAATATGCTTATTTTTAATTAATTTGATTGCTTGCGTTGTACGCAACCCTGAGTTCAAGCACACCACAACCTATCAAAGTAGGTGTTTAAAATGCATTTATCAATAGTACTAACCACATTTTGAATTTTTACTAAATTTATTTTTCAAAATAGACTTCATTTATTAATTCTGAATATTAAAATTAGCTTATGGTAAAATTTTGGTAATTTTTTGAAAAGATTCAATTTTTGATGAATAGTGAAAAAAGCTGCATTTTAATTCAAAACTATCTTTTCATATAATTTATTAATATTGATATATTGTATTTTTAATTGGTTTTAAAGTTAAATTTTATTAATATTTTATCATTTAATAAAATTGTGGTCATTTTATGTAATTTCACCTTTAAATTGTACATAAACACATGTCAATATTTTGATAGATATTATTTCATAAAAACATGCCTTTTGATTTTGACAACATGAATTAATTTTAAATTAATTACTTCAACTTATGTGTTTTTAATTTTGAAAAATTGATTCCATATTTGGAATCATAGGTTCAAAATTGTGTAAATATGTAACTTTTATTTTTGGACATTATGAATAGTAACTCCAGTAATTATTTTATTTACCATAGTTAAAGGGTAAATCTGGTAAATAAGGGTAAAACATAATATTATAATAATACTAAACAAACATAACACATTTAATAATACCATTGGATGAGATATTTACAATCATGGTCTTCCTTAGGTCGATTTTGGGACCCCATGGAGCCACTTGGGTGTGAAAATGACATTTTATATTAATTAATTTAATGTAAAGAGAAAAATAGCATAAACATGTATCTTTTACTAAAAAATTTTTATACAGGGTTATATAATTTATATCTTCAACTATAAATAGTCATTATATAGATAAAATTATTTCCTATATTAATATAGTTTATTTATAATTTTTAGACATTAAATAAATAAATTTATTTATGAATCAATAATGATGCAACATTTTCTTTATTAATGAAAGAATCAAATAAATGATATTATAAATATTAAAATAAATATAATTTCAATGTTTTAATGCCATACAAAAATTTTATGGATGACATTGATATATTATGTATGAGTTAATTCATTTTATATGAAGGAATTAAGTTTTTATGACTTTTAAAAAATCAACTACTAAATAGTGTCAAAATTGTCATAACTATGTTTTTAAAACAAATAAAATTTTATTAAATGATATAAAAATACTAAAAATATAAGATTTGGGAAAATGGATTAGATAATTTTAAAAATGTCATTAATTATTCAATTATGGTTCCTTTGGAATTTTATTGTAAATATAGTTACCAAATATTATGAAAATAAAAGAAGACATGGTAAGAGTTAATGTTTTTAACTAAGGGATAAAGATAAAAGATAAGCTCAATTTGTGTGACCTAAACTTGTCTAAACCCTATTTTTTGAGAGGTTTTAGACCCAAAAACATATTATCTTTGAAATAAACGATTTTGGGACCATTTGAAACCGAAAATAAATTTATAATAAAATAATATTTCATTACATTCCTAAAGTGACCCTACACCCTCATATAAAAGGGATCCACCTATACCCACTTATTAACACATACAAAGCCCTTTGGCTCAGCCAAAATGGAAAAAACATTCCTAAAGCTCCCCTCCTCCCTCATATAAGAGGTAATCGTTTTTCCCTTATTTAAAAGTTCATTTCTTCTTCTATTTCATCTTACTAAGTTGTTACCATACTAAAATAATAAATCTAGAAAAAAATATACGATGATATGTTTTTATGATTTTGGTACAACCATATTCCTCTATTTACCCATAATATGAATAAAATATCACCATGTGTGTGTATGTATGGCTTACCATCTCCACGTCGTGGTGTAAAATGTTTTTCATATATAATTTATTTAGATGGGTATAATGATGAATACAAATGAATTAAATAGTAAATATAACTTGACATTGGTTCTTTAAAATTCATATTCAATCCATATCCATACCATTAAACCATTATGGAAATGATATCATCGCTCATGTGTACGTACGACTAACCATCTCCACGATGCGATGAGACTCATCTTCCACGTCACCATACTAGAATGATTATAAAGATATATATTATGAATAATTATGAAATATGTGACATAATAATGTTACTATAATATATATATATATATATATATTTAAATGTATTTTATTCACTTACTTCCATTCATATGAAACGAAAATGGAAACAACATTCATGAATACATACGACCTATCGTCTCCATGAACGGTGTATTCCTATCTATTATATATATTTATATTATGAATAGATATGATATATAAATCATCTTATACATTTTTCAAGTAATTAAATCATGATATAAGTAATATGATCAAGAATAACAAGTCAAAACACGTATGACAAAATGAAGCGATTATTACCCAAAATGTTTCATTAGCATGAAATTGATAATAAATGGGTAATATAGAGTCATAAAAGAATCATATATGATTTCATAAATATTATTATGATTATAATATAAGTTAATAATACCATTATACTGAATTTTCATACAAATAAAGAGAGTATCATACTTTAGGTAAGGGATCTCGTCTTAATTTCATTTCATTGAGGCATATTGAAAAGTTATAAAATTAGTTCCATTTATATGGTGTATATTCTACCCTTTGATTTGTAATCATGAATCTCATTATTTTCATGATATTAAGCTATTTACTTTATGGGAATTATTGATAGATCCATATTACTCATTCAATATATTTATTTGATGAGGAATATTATTTATTTTGGTTATTCAATATGAGAAATACTTTAGACTGGCAATGATGGGTGGAGCTTGAACTTTATATAGATCCTCAATGCATCAACAGTTTCTCATGAGATGAATATGTTTTCCAAATTGGTTTCTACCATTAATTTTAAACTGTCTTGTGAATGGTCTTAATGGTAATAGGTTTTCATGTGCCTGAGACATGATGTCCTTAAATAAAGTATTTACCTTATTTAATTTCAATTATTATTTATCCATTAGATTTTGCATCGACATATCTATGGAAGTAGTTCATTCTCAGTTTATTGATTTATGTCATATGTTTTAGTTCCTTACTTGTCATATTATTTGTACCTTATCTTGTTTTTTAAATGGAATGTGTTCTAAGATATTTACCTTTCCATATAGATTGATTATTTATTCCTCTTTACATACTCTTACAGAGAAATTGAGCTCACCCTTATTATGATTCTCTCCACCGGTTATGAAGAAGAGAACATTGATTAAACTCTCAAGGATGCTGTTCATTTCAATTAATGTGTAGCATTTTTTATTTTGTTTTCCCAATGTATTATGGGTATCATATCTGTAATTTGGACTTCAAAGGCTACTAAACTGTACGGTCCTTCAGGATTTGTTTCCTCATAATAATGCCAATAAAATTTAATAATGCACCAGTTTTAGGTGATTTGAGGTTGGGGTGTTACATATTTGGAGTAGGTATCATCCAGGAGACTTCAGAAAAGGTTCAATTGATTCATAAATGCAAGGAAACAACTTAGAGTAGGTAGAAATTGAAGGACCCCGGAACACCCTAAGAGGGGAGGGGTGAATCAAGGTGTAAAATTTTTCTTTTAAATAGATAAATATTGTTCTCACATTGGTAGTAACCTATTAAACCTGTCTGAAGAGGATGTGCAAAAAAAAAACAATCACATTCTAAGCAACGACACAATAATTTTACTTGGTTCACCGCTAAGGGAAACGTCCAAGAAGCAAACACCGAAAGTGTGTCAGTTGTACCAAAACCATTAATCTTTACATGTTGTGGATTAAAATTGTTTAGCACAGTCACTCTATTCCAGGTGCACTGCCTTTTACAAGGTTTTAGGGATAGCATGGTGTGTCCCTCAGATCACTTCTGATGACCCCCCTTGCTCACTACGTCAGAATAATCTTCACTTAGTTTAACAACTTGAAGGTCACTTCAATAGTTTATCATCAAATCATGCATCCTAAACTGTAAATGGATGCTCTATTGAAGTCCCTTAATCACCCACATATGTAATTTTTTTCCCGTACATTGATATGATATTTAAATTAATTTCACAAACTAATTTGGTCAATTTTCAATCTTCCTTGGGTGTTTCGCTTACTACTACTATTTCCGTGTACCGCTATTGTTTTTTTATACCATCCATCTCCTATGCGTACCATCCAACTCCTTGGTGAACTAACCTTCTCAGAGTACTTCCCTGCTCCATGAACTTCCCCACTCCTCCACGTATAGTCTTTCTCCACGTAGTGCCTTGCTCTGCCGCGTACTGCGAGAGCTACCTGCACAAACCACACTTTCTTCCACATACTTATTTCCTTACACGGGCGATTCTCTTCATATACCGTATTCTCCACCATATACCACTTAGGACTTCACTAAATTTATTCCAAAAATTTTAATCATCAATATAATCACTTAACAAAGGGGATTACTGTTTCTTAAATAGGCACATAGATTTGAATATTTTGATAATCTGATTTACCCAAATTTCAATGTGGGACAATCTTTACTATAAACTGAAATCCATCCAGGTATTTTTAGGCTCCACCACGTACTGCTCCTATTTTGTGAACTGCAAAAATCCTTCCAACCTTCAACACCTCATGTACCACATGTCTTCATCGCGTAACTTCTCTGCGAACCATTTTTGGCATCATTCTGCGTACCACATGCCTTCACCCTGTTTCGTTGCTGAAAACTATTTTAATTTATGTGCAAAACTCTTGTGACCACATGCCTTCACCGCATACCACACACCTTCACCACATACCACACACCTTCACCACGTACTGCACACTTTCACTGCATTTCTCTGACCTTCACTGCGTACCATTGATGCAAACCGTTACCGAACTCTGGATTTTGGAGGCCCAAAAAATTGGTAAACACTGGGAAACTGCACCACCTTCAATAATTCTTTCAGTCTCAAATGTATGACCTAATTTCTTGAAGCCTCCCAAGTCATCAATGTGCATATTGACAACAAACACAAACTAAACTTCATTAATAGAAATGAACAACCTTGGTTCCAATAATCTCCTACTTTGGGTTTGTTGGAAATATACAGATAAATTCATTAGTGTTCCAACAACAATAAAAACATGAACCATCAAGAAACAAATCATACATCAATCTAAGTCTACATGAGCAGTTATTGATTTAGAAAAAAAGAGATAGGACATGAATTCATCTCGCCCATAGTTGTAGTTCTAGATTTCCTGATCCACACTCTCCATTGAATCCATTGAATTTATCCCTTATACCCCATTGTCAATAAATCCCAAAGACTAGTTTGCAAACATTGTATAGATCAGAACATACTCTCTATGGACTGTATCTCCCCCATAAACCTGCAACACTTCCACAAATAGATTAACACAGTTAAAACAGTTGGGGAGAGGGGAAACTGGTATCCTCCTTATGCTCTGGGGGTGGCTGAACACTGAGGTTCAACTAATGTTTCTCAAGCATAACCACTGATAGTGGCTTGGTCGTAATGTCAGCCACTTGATTATCAGTTCCCACATGGTACATTTTGATCACACCTTGTTCAAATTTTTCCGTGATGAAGTGATATCTGATCTCAATATGTTTCATATGATAATGCTGAACGTGATTCTTCATAAGATCAATTTAACTCTTTTTATCACATTAAATAACCATTGGTTGTTTCACCTCATCACCTATGTCAGTCAGTTGCTGCTTCATCTAAAGTAACTGAGTGCATGCCTTGGTAATAGATATATATTCATCTTCGGCAGTACTAAGAGAAGTAATTTCTTGTTTCTTTCTTAACTATCCCACACATTTCTTCCAAATATATAATTCTCTACCACTGGTAGTCTTTCTATCCACTACATCTCTAGCCTAGTTAGCATAAAAAAGAAGATAGTTCACTACCTCTTCCAGAAGTAAAGTATATCCCATAATTATGTGTTCCTTGAATGTATCTAATGATTATTTTCACTACCGCCTTATGTTATTCCTTCAGATTACTCTAGAAGTGGGATGCAAGGAAAGTTGTAAGGACAATATCCGACCGTGTCACCGTCAGGTATAATAGGCTTCCATTGTTTCTTCTATACATGGTGGGATACACAGAAGTACCATCCTCATGCTTCCCAAGCTTTGTTCCAACTACAATCAGAGTCAAAATTTGTTTGGAATCATGTATATTGAATTTCTTCAGCAGCTCTCTTGCATACTTTTCCTGAAAAATGAAAGTGAAATCCTTCTTTTGAATCACCTGCAACCCCAAAAAGTTTTTGATTTCACTAATCATGGACATTTCATATTTTGATTTCATGTGATTAGAAAATTCATCTATTGATCCATTCCTGCTTCCACTGAAAATAATATCATCAATGTATACCAATACCATGAATTGATCATTTTTTTTAATTTTTTCACATAGATATTGTGATCCACTCCTTCTCTTTTAAACCCAATCTTTCTTAGATAAGAGTCCAACCGTGAGTACCACACCCATGGTGATTGTTTTAAGCCATAGAGAGAATTATTTAATTTGCAAACCTTCAGTTCATCACTGCCAAGAAAAACCCCTACAAGTTGTTCAATGTAGACTTCTTCTTCTAATACCCCATTTAAGAATGTTGTCTTCACTTCCATTTGATACAATTTATAACATCTTTGGATTTACATGGAATGGAATAGCCTAATTGACTCCAATCTCTTTATGGGAGAAAATGTCTCCTCAACATCCATGCCTTTGATTTGTGAATATCCTTTATAGACCAAGCGTGCCTTATTTCTGATAAAATTTCCATGATTATCAAATTTGTTCTTGAAAATACACTTTATAACAATCACATTGTTACCCTCATGTCTTTTGACAAGATCCCAAATCTGATTTTTTTCCATCTGATCTAACTCTTCATCCATTTATTTTACCCATGAATCGTCCTTTGTATCCTATTCAAACGAGGATGGTTCCACAACTGATAGAAATACAGAATGTATATTACTCTTCATCCTCCTTGTCTGTGTAGGTGAATTCTAATCCCCAATAATTTTGTACTGACCAATCTCTGCTCTTCTATTTCTCTATTGTGGTTTAACAAAATTCTATCCATCTTGGCCTTCCTCTTCTGATTCTTCATCAAAGTCAACGTCATGATGTGACTCTTGAGAGTTTTGTATACCTTCCTCTACCTCTGTATTAACATTTATTCCATGTTCAGATCCTTCATCATCTTCTATCACATCAGTATAAGAATTACTTGAAGCCTTCATGTTTTTCATTTCAATGATATTTTCATCACTACTTTACACAATCTTTCCCAAGATCTTATTGAAACATTTGTAAGCTTTGATATTCATTGTGTATCCAAAAAATATTACTTCATTTTCATTGTTTGCATACTTCCCTTGATATCCTTCTTTGTTTTGGATAAAAAAATTTCTTCCCAAAACACAAAAATATTTCAAAGAGGGATTCCTTAAATGCCACAATTCATAGGGTGTCTTTGTCAAACCTATTTATAGCCCTGTTCTATTTTAAATATACATCATTGCTTGTACTGCCTCTTTCTAGTAATATAGAAGAATATGACTTTGGATCAGCATAGTTCTAGACATGTTGTTTACCTGTCGATTCCTACGCTCAACAAATCCATTTTTCTATGGAGTTGTCATAGAAGCCACCTCATGTTGTATCCCTTGTTTCTCTGGGTAATTTTAAAATTCAATGGATGTGTATTCCCCTCAATTTTCAAACCGCATAACTTTGATCTTCCATCCAGTATCATTCTCAGTGATTCGATGAAAGTTTTTCATACAATCAAGCACTTGTCGCTTCCTACGTATAATGATCACACATCCCATTATACTATAATCTTATTTGAAAAGAACAAAGTACTATTCTCCATGTGTTCCAACAACATTTACCGGGCCACATACATCTGTATAAATGATGTCAAGAAAATTTTATTCTCTTTTCTTATTTTTTCGGTAGAAACTACAGACCAGTTTCCCTCGTATGCACGCATCACAGATCGTTTCTCATTTATGCTTTATATTTGGGATATCTAAGAATATATTCAGCTTAGATATCTTTTCCATGTCTTGCTGATAGATTTACCCCAATATTTGATTCCATAAGTTGTTTTCCTCTTCAACTATTAAGTAGAAAATGTTCTCTTTATTGTCAACTTGATATAAGTTGTCATTTTTTCTACAACCTTTCATGATCAAATTATCAGAATTTCCTCTTATAGTACAACCATTCCGATTGAATGTCACAATAAGACTGGAGTCACAGAGTTGACTCACACTAAGAAAATTATGACGCAGACCTTCCACATAAAGGATTTCAGTTTTCTCCAACTCTCCATTAGCTACCTCAGTAATTCCACTGCCTTTTATCTTCAAAGAACCATTGTAACTGAACCTCACTATTGCGTTAACATTTTTCTTGATATTCTTTAATAGGTATGCATTACCCATCATATGGGATGAACATCCGCTATCAAGAATCCAAGTGAATTTTTTATTTGTAGCTTTGATGGATACTTTTTCAAAATTAGACTTTTCAATTTACCTCTTTTCAATCTAGGAGATATTGGATTGAGTGTATGACGTTAATGGGATTTCAATTATCTCTCCCATGTACATGGGTTCTTCATATTCAAATTCTTCTTCCAAAGGAGAAAACCTGTTTGAAATAGAAACACCATTTCTTCTATAAGAAGTAGGATATGAATATGTTCTACTTTGTTGAACTCCTAATGCTTCCCCATTCATATATCTCATTTGTAACGTCCCGGATTAGGGTTCCACTCAACGGGTGCCCTGAACCTGGTTGGTCACATGACCTCAAGTGCATTTCCTCAAATGCCAGAGGCTGCCGACTAGCAGCGAGGGCCTAGGTCTGATAGTGGGGAAACAATGACCTCATTTGTAAAAGCATAGCGTAGTGGAATAAAATAAAAATCATACAACAATAGCGGAATAAATAAACCATACACATTTAAAATAAACAACTATGGTAAAATATAACCAATAGTGATATAGATAATGATGCAACATGTCTCAAGTTCTAAGAAAACAGCCAGAACATATTACACAACAATACAGTACAATACAATTCTGAGTCAAGCAAAACAAAACAAAACAACCGGTAGCATCGTGAGCCTAAGCCCAGTCCAATGCTCCCCTACTCCTCAACAACAATCAAGTACCTATATAAGGACCCTTTCCCTTATCCACACCTACAGAAATGTAATATATTTGGGCCGAAGACATGACCCAAATAGGGTGTGAGAAATAAATCCCAGTAGGCACCCACCAAAGGCCCGTGCTCAACTATGTTTAAACATGAAACAACAATGTGCAAAAGTAAATGCAATAAACTAAGAAGTACTCAAAAGTAACCAATTTTAACAGTTATATTTCCATTCTTAATATTTATTTAATCATTCATTATAAAAAAACCACCACAGTGAATTTCTAAGTAACAATCAGTCAGTGTCCTCAAGACACACAAACCCTTACCCTCAGGTAATCAGAATCATAACCCGAATGTAATTTCCCACAAGCATAATGGATATTGCGCTAATGCGTAAAAAGTGTCGCCCTCAGGCATAGAGTCTATTTCCCATAGACATGAAAGAAGTTTTCCTCAGGCTAAAAGATGCACTGCCCTCAGTCTAAGTAAAACACTGCCCTCGGGTTAAACAAGTAACCCGGCCATGCCCAATATGTAAACAAGAAATAAACAAGAAATTCCTCTCAAGGAAATTCTATAATAATTATTATAAAGGCATACCCTCGGGTATCCTGGCCAAACGGCTAAATAGAGGAACGCACCCCCCGAGGTGGTCCTGGATCCAAGCAGCGATCCCAAACAATAGTTTATTATCACATTAAATTACCTATACAATTATAGGTATTTAAAACAGCTAAGGACTTAGCCACACGACACCCCAACATGGGTTCGTAGCTCAATGATACACACAAACGCACAACAGTTGAAAATTAAACACCAAGCCACCTACCTTAAATGCCCCTGAACAATATACGTGAATGGCGATCCTCGAATCGTCCAAGAACGATGTAGATATAAGGTGAAAGAGATCTCTGTTCAAACTGAAATAACTTCCCTTAGAGGAAGAATTGGAAAGAACGACTTAAGGAGAGTGGAGGGCCTACCCATGAGGTTACAACGAGATCTTCAGAGGTGAAAACGGATTCCCGACGCTCAATCTGGAGATCCTCAAAGGTCCGACCTCCTCTCCCGACTCCTTCCTACGGTTCTAAGCCAATATTGTGAATAGGGTTGTCTACTGCCCATTTTATGCGAAAAAAACAAACTACATGGCATCTACTTCTCAAGTACATGGCCTGTAGTTTTCATTTTTTTACTGTTCCTTTGGCGGATTCTCGCCAGCGTGGCACTGTTCATCTGTCGACATGAGTAGACGACATGTGAAACCTGAGTACACAACATGTACTACCGCTCGGTTGGTGGATTCTTACACCGCCTTACTATTCTCCTACCGACTGACTACACTGAGTGTAAATACCCACTACACGGCGTGTAGTCGGTTTTTACACCCTTCATCGCCAACATGGCTACACACCTTGTGTACTCATCCCACACGGAAACATTACATAGCGTGTGGAAAAGTACATGGCATGTAGTCACAAAATTTAGGATTTTCCCCATTTTCCTTATTTCCAAAAAAACACTTAAGGAAAAGAGAAAAGAAGAAACATGTACCTCAAAATAAGAACCGGGTTCTTATATCATTACCTATTCCCAGTATGACATGGTATGGCCCAGATAGCCAAAAAACTGAAAATTCATGAAAGAAACTATCTTATAACCTATATTTATTCTCATGCATTCTTTCTTACGAAAACAGATTGACTACCTATCATTTCTGTACACTCTAGGATAATATTTAGTTCTCCATTCAGTTTGATTTAATGGTTTCTTTTTCAGAACTTCTAGTGTCTTTTCAACATGATAAACTTTTATCTTTCCTTTATTTTGGTTCACTTTATTTATAGCATTTGACGTTTCAGCATCACAAAAAATTCTACTATTTTCCATGAATGTGGGTCTTTAATCACTCAAGATCTTTTCAACTCCATCAGAACCTAATTTTTCTCTCTCTAGCAGCTCAGAATCTGAGAACCTTCCAAATTTTATTTTCTACTTTGCTTCTTTTGAAATAAATTCACTTTCGAGTTTACTTCTCATAGTAAAAAATTCTTCTCTGAGTCCTTCAACGGTCTTGGAATTCTTCTCCAGTATGAAGGTAAGGCCATTGTTGACCTTTTCTTATTCTTCAATTCTGAGTTTTATTTCCACAACATCATCAGTTCTTTCAAGGATTGATGATTGAACTTTCACCACATCTTCCCATCATTCAATTTTTAATTCCAACTGATTATCACCAGGTTTATCTGTCAATGGTTTTGAATTTTCAATGGTAGCCATAATGGAGGCATAGTTTCCAGTCTTAAATTCTAGTTCATCTTCCTCAAAGAATTCATTATCATCATCTTCATCCTCAAAAACAAAACACTTCTTCTATAATTTATTTTCAAATTTTAAGTTTCCCCTTTTGAAGAATCTTTTCTGATGCTTCTCCATGTTTTCAACTTCACTCTCTCCAAAATCAAATTTTCTTGAGCACTGATAGGTAATGTGCCCAACTCTTCCACAACAAAAACATGCCAGAGGTAGCTTGCCTTAAGATTTATCTATTCCCTTCTTAAACATTATGGAAATGAGAGAAAGAGTTTTGTTTTCTTCATCATATACATCACTCCTATCTCCTAAAACTTTTATTTTGTCCATGGGTTTGAATTCCATTTCCATTATCACACTAGTCATATATTCTTCTAGTTTGATTCTCATTTCATAAGCTAATAGATTGCTCAGAAGATCATCCACTGAGATTTTGGAGAGATCTCTTTCCTCAAGGGCTAACATCTTTGCATTGTACAGAGGTGGAAGTCTTATAAATATTTTATTCACTATGTCAACGTCTTTGATTTATTCACCCAGACCTTGGATTTCTCCGACATCTTCAGTAATTCGATTGAAAAAGGAGTCTACATTCTCATTAGGGTGCTTCTTCAGATCATCAAACCTATTGTGTAGAAATTAATGTTTTTACTCCTTCACTTTGATATCTCCTTCATAAATATTTTCTAGTTTAACCCTCATTGATCTGACTGATGTGAAACTCATTACCTTTAGATAAATCTGATTAGAAAGGGATGTAGTGAGAGCATTTTGTGATTTTGCATCATCATAAAGCAAATTCCTGTATGTATCTATGATTGACAATCTTGTTGGATCAGTGAATTGTATTCCCTGTGTATTAGCAAATAAGACTTCCATTCCAAGAGATCTTAGGTGATATCTCATCGTATTTTTTCACATTTGAAAATTAATTCCATAGAAAAGGGAAACTCCCTTAATGTTAACTGGATTCTCCATGATAGTAAAAGACAGATTCAACACCATCAAACTTTACCCTCTTATACCACTTAAAGGACCCTAAAACACCCTGAGAGGGGAGGGGTGAATCAAGGTGTCAAATATTTCTTTTTAAACAGATAGATCTTATTTCCATGTTGGTAGGAACCTATTAAATCTGTCTGAATAGGATGTGCATAAAATAAAAAATCACATGAAAATAAATGATATAACAATTTTACTTGGTTCACCTCTAAGGGATACGCCCAAGGATCATACACCGACAGTGTGTCGGTCATACCAAAAATACTAATATTTACAAGTTGTGGATTACAAGTGTTTAGAACAGTCACTCTGTGCTAGGTTCACTGCCTTTACATGGTTTTAGGGATAACACACTTCATCCCTCAGATCACTTCCACTAACCCCCCTTGCTCATTGTGTTGAAAGAATCTTCACTTAGTTTAGTGACTTAAAGGTCACTTCATTGGTTTATCATCAAATCATGCATCCTCAAATGTAAATGGATGTTTTGTTGAAGTTCTGTAATCACCCACAGATGTAATTTATTTTCCCGCACACTGACATGTTATGGAAATTAATTTTGCAAACCAATTTGGACAATTTTCAGGCTTCCTTAAGTGTTCTGTATACAACTGTTGTTTCCGTGTACTTCTGCTATTTTCACATACCATTCAGCTCCTCTGCATACCGTCCAGCTCCACCGTGAACTTCCCTTCTTGGCATACTTCCCTGCTCTGTAAAATACTCCACTCCTCTGCATATCGTCCTACTCCACATACTGCATTGCTCTGCGGTATACTGCGAGAGCTACCTGCGTGAACCACACTCTCTTCCGTGTACTATTTTCCTTTCATGGATGATTCTCTCTGTGTACCATCTTCTCCACCGCATACCACTTCAGACATCACCAAATTTCTTCCCAAAATTTTACACTTCAATCTCAACACTTAACAAAGGGTATTACTGTTACTCAAATAGGAACTTAACTCCCCAAATTTCAATAATATAATTTAACCAAATTTTCAATGTGGGAAAAACTTCAAAATAAACTGAACTCCATCCATGTACAGTTAGGATCCACCACGTACCGATCCAATTTTGTGAACCGCAACAATCCTTCCAACCTTCAACATCCCGCTTATCACATGTCTTCACCACGTACTACCACTACGAACCATTTTCAGCAGAATTCTGTGTACCCCATGCCTTCACCACGTACTATTATTGCGAACTATTTTCGGTTCTACACATCGTTCCCCGTACCGCACAATTTTATCGCATACCACACACCTTGACATCGTACCGTGTACCACGCACCTTCAAACGTATGACCTCATTCCTTGCAACCTCCCTAGTCATCCATGTGCATATTAACAACAAACACAATCTAAACTCCATTAATAGCAACAAACATCCTTAGTTCCAATAGAAATCGTATGAAGATCGGTGTCATAGACCCATTTAGTTTATGGTTGGTGATAGTGTGTTTCTTAGGGTGTCACCAAGGTTGGGTCACCGTTTTGAGATGGTATGTGAGTATGATATACTCTATAATACCAAATGTAGGATCGAAATAATAGAGATACTGTATGAAGTATCTAATGATGCTCAATAATACAAGAGGGCGGGGGGGGGGGGGGGTGAATTGTATTCTTTAAAAAATTCCTTTGGAACTTTTAAAGATGGTTATGTTTAACAAGGTTAAACATGGTAATTCAAAAAACCTCTAGCTCTACACACTTGCTTCATTCTAGAAATATGATTCTGTGAAAGCAATTCCGAAAAAGTGATTATGGAAATGAAACATATCAGAAGTTTACAAATATAAAGATTCTATCTTAAGGTGTATAGAATCTAACTAAATCAATGTATACAAAATTAAGGAAGTATAAGATAGTTATACTTTCCCCAACAATATAAATACAGTGGAAAAATTGTATGAAAACAAGTAATAAGTAGTAAATATTTTAACCGAAAGAGAAGGGTATCCAACAACCTTCGATAAAGGTCCCTTGATTTATACTTTCAAGAAAGTCTGTCTTACCCACACCAGGGTAAGCCCTCGATACGAAGATCGGAGTCTGTCTTGCTATCCCTGCAAGCCTTCAACTTCAAGGTAGTCATCACCTCTCTCTCCCTCAGCAAGGAAGACCTCAACTTCAAGGCAGTCGGCACCTCTGTCTTTCAATCCCTGGATGCCCTTGATTGTACACAGAAACAATCAGATTCACACAAAACAAATTTGAACAAGAAGTTCAGTACACACAAAGTAATAAAGCCTCTCTCTCTAGAAATAACTTTAACAACTTTAAATCTCTAGATTGATCAACTTGTTATGAGATATTTCAAATGAGCTCCTATTTATAGGCATGACTTCGACGGTTTGCTCCCTCCTCCAATGGTCATATTTTTCCTTGAATTTCGGAGGGACCTGCACATATGTCATGCAAACAATGGTTGGTTAGTAACTGAATGCACGACATTGTTTTATAAAAAGACAAGTGTAAAAAAAATATGGTTACATAACCAAAATCCAATATTCAGAATTCAATCAAATAAAAGTTCAGATTCTAACAAAAAATGAATTCAGAATTTGTAATACAAGGATATTCAGATTCCATTTTCTAGGAATTTGGAACCTGAACTCTATAGAATTCCAGAGTCTGAATTTCAAGGAAATTCGGAATCTGAATTCACAAGAATTCGGAACCTAAACATACAAAGTTTGGAGTAAGAGTTCATGAGAATTTTGAGTCTAAACTTAAAAAGTTCAGCGTCAGAATTCATGAGAATTCAGAGTCAACACTCATAAGAGTTCAGAGTCTGAATTCAGAAAACTCGGAGTCAGAACTCAGAAGAGTTCAGATTCTGAATTCAGAGAAATTGAAGTCAGAACTCAGAAGAGTTTGGAGTCTGAATTCAGAGACTTCGGAGTCAGAACTCATAAGAGTTTAGAGTCTAAATTCAGAGAACATGGAGTCAGAACTTAGAAGAGTTCAGAGTCTGAATTTAGAGAATTCAGAGTCATAACTTAGAAGAGTTCAGATTCTGAATTCATAGAACTCGGAGTCAGAACTCAGAAGAGTTCAGAGTTTGAATTCAGAGAATTCAGAACCTGAATTCAAATCCTGAAAATAGAATGATTTTTATCTAAGTATTATATGATTCCAAGGTTTTAGAATTGAAACCGAATTTTACACTTAGACAAAATATGATAAATGAAAACAAGGTAAGGAAAAATTTCCTTAGGGAAGGAAAGTTTATTTTTATAGAAGTAAAACACAGGGTAAAATGAAATTTTCCTTAAGATAAGGTGTTTGTGATTTTCAAAACAATAAGGAATGGTAAAGTCATAAGGAAACCTTATTGACTAAAAAATCGCCCCCAAGTATTAAGGAATGGAAAAGTCATAAGGAAAAACTTATTGACTCAACAATCTACCCTTTTTGGAAAGCACAAAATACCTTTCGAAAAAGAATATAAGGAGTTGAAAAAATTTATAGTCTTTGAAAATAAAACTTATCTCCCTTATCATATGGAAAAATATGAATACGACTATCTCCCCCTTATGATTTGGAGTACTAAGAATCGTATTATAGATTCCTGGAATGAGATTTTTCATTATTTGAGTACGAAAAAATCTGTAAAGAAAACACCCCCTTAGATAAACTCCCCCTTACTTAGGGATATTTCTTCTTTACTTAGTATCCTTTTTCCTTCTTCCCCTTTGTGATTTTCAAAAAGAATTTGAGGGAGTGGAAAAAAATATGGTACCTGAAATATTAGTACAAACATCAATACAAAAAACAAGTAACAAAATATTGATTAAGATATGATGAATTTGAACAAGGAAGAAAATACAACAAAAGATCAGATTGGATCTATTTTCCTTCATTCTCCTTGGATATCAATTTTTTTCAGAGTGGTTTTTAGATTTTTGAGTTCCTTGTGGTATTCCTCTACTTGATTAAAGAGTTCATCATGATCCTCATCTTTATTTTCTAAATCTTTGATTCTATCATCCTGAGACTTGATAGCTTCTTCTTGAGCCGTTATCAGTTAATATTGCTTGACTAGCTTCTCTTTGATCTCGATCCGAAGAACCCTTTACCTCTTCCAACTTTAGGCAATAGAATACAACTTCTCATTCAGATTCTTAACCTCCTGAATCCGAGTATTCTACTCAAGTGTTAGATTTTCCTCAAAACTAGTTGTGAGATCCTTGATTTTACCTTCTTCCGAATCAAAATCATCCTTAACATCATCTAGAAACTTATCAAGCTCTCTTAAATATTCAAATATATTCTTTGACCAACTGACCACTTTCTTACAATATTTTTTGTGGGCATCATATTTGATGAAGAAGTTCTTGTAATCAGCCTCAATCATTACACACTTCTCTATTACCATGGATACATAATTAGATTTCTGATTCAAGCAATGTTGGAGCATTTGACATCTGGAGTAAATTCTTGGAAATATCAGAATGGTGTCAAGAAGATTCTTTAGTGATTGGATGACAAAATCATGTCCTAGAGCTGATGATTCAAAATCTGAGACTTTTCTTGGTGATGGTTCTTCCTCTAGCTCAACAAGATTTCTCTTAGAAGATCCACCAGCTTCCTTATACCTTAAAACAATTTTAAATGGTGTATCAAAAAACACATGTTTTCCCTTATTGATTTTCGGAACAACTTCTTCATCTGGAGACTCATGCTCACTGTCAGACAGCTAAACAATTCTATCTTCATCTATTTTCTCCTTATCAGCTCTTGCCTAAACATCTTTAGGAGGAATAAAATGATGATTATAACTTTCTTCTTTAGATAACTTGTTCACTTCATCTTCAGCCTTGTCATCTAATCCAGGAGTAGCAAGCTTTGAAGATCCGGCTTGAGAGTTCTGGATTGAATTTTTTTTGGATGCACTTTCTTTTTCATGAAAATCTTTAACTTTCTTTATCAAATCAGATGTGTTATCACTATAACTTTCTTCTTCTTGCACTCCTTCTACACCTTCCTTCTGTTCAATAACCATCTCTTGATCTTTTTACGGAGTCTTAAACTTCTTCCCCGAAGTCTTAGGTAAGGGTTCTACCAAGAAGCTTCTGGTACCATAATATTCTCGGATGCTATTTCAGTGTCCCTTAGAAGGGATTGCACAATTTCAGTCTGAGACACCTTCTTCTTTAGCTTTTTTTCTTTGGATTGCTTCTCAAGATCATTTTCTATTTTTTCTTTCAAAGCCTTATCTTCTGTAGGATCCAAACTAAAACTTGGTTCCCTTTCTTTCCTATTCTTTTTGTCTTCCCTCCACTTGCCAACAACCTTATCCGGATAAGCTTTCTGCTTCTTGGTCTTTGGAGGTGCATATTGAGATTCCTTAGCTTTAGGGGGTTTCTCTATTTCTTCTACCTCTTTCAATTTCATTTTCTTTCCAGCATTTTTCGATGGTTCATACTATTCTTTTTCTTTTAGACCAGCTTTAGCTTCCTCCTCTAGTAGATCATATAATTCTCATGATTCCTTAGAAAAACCAACTTTAATCCTTTTGAGAGTATCATCACAAAACAAAATTACTTTGAAATTCCTCAAGTTTGAACTGCAAGGGATTTTGAAGGACTCGAAGCACCGAAAAATAAGCTTGTAAAGAATGGCCAGGTACATAAGAATATGAGCTTTCAAGTTCCCATTCTTAATATTCTCAGTCGTAATGAGAATATGTTTCATCAAGTTGATCTTCCTTTGGTTTAATAAGAAGTCCAAGATATACATATCACTCTTCTTTAAGGTTTCCTTGTCACCCTTTCTCAGACTGAAAAACCCTTGAACCCACAATTCAAGGATCTGATTATTTGTAGAGAGGTGAGAAATCTTCGCAGTCTTGACATCTGTAAGTCCAAAACACTCCATATATTTTACCTTGACAAAACTTCCTTGACCATCCAACAACTTATGGGAACAAAATTCAGCTTCCCCTTCAAATGGAACTCCAACCAAACTAGCTGCCTTTGTATAAGATAGAGCATAGGTCTTTCCATAGCTTTTTAATGAAAACTTATCTCTGCGTTCTTCCTTAAATAAACTAACTAACTCATAAAACTTGATAAGAAGATCTGGATATACCAAGTCTTGAGCCCCTGAATTCGATATGAAAACACATTCCCATACATTAATCTTGATGTTCTTGGAGATTATAGAATAATATTTATTGAAGAAATTCAGATGCACCAACCTTTATCGATATTCTTGCCACTCCAGAATTGTCTTGACAGTAGAAATATCTTTATGAGAGGATTCTTCTACAGACATTCGGACTTGAGAAAAATCTATGAAGTTTGGAACATGCTTTTGTATGGGGGGCAGAGTTTTGACATGCAAAGGCTTGAAATCGTTGTGGGAAACCCATCAGGGGTCCTTTATATAGGTGTTTGATGTGACAGTTCATCTTCCCATCTCAATCCAATGGATGAGAATTATTATGATCATATCTGATGGTTTAAATGATACCCATAATGAGAATTTGGTTTGATCAAATCATTTGAGGTCTTTAAAGGAAGACATTCTGATATAAGGAAAATTGAATCTGAGAAATTTTAAAATACAAACGAAAATACCAGCAAGTAAAAGGTGATTACGAAAACTCAAGAAAGAATCATACCTATCAGATTGCTAGAAATATTATTCATATTGAGGAAAAATCCTTCTTGAAGAACTTTAGATTCTGAAAAAAAACTTGACAAAAAAAACTGACTACAAAAATATCTATTATGGAAATAAATTGAGTACGCAAATATTCACTACAAAAATTTCAAGTACAAAAATCTTTATTACAGAATTTTCAAGTATGAAAGTCTTCATTACGAAAATTTCAAGTATGAAAATCTTCATTATGAAAATTTCAAGTATGAAAATATTCATTACGACAAAAAATATGAAAAACTTCATTACAAAAAATATAAAAAACTTCATTACGAAAAATATGAAAAACTTCATTATGAAAAACATAAAAAACTTTATTATGAAAAATATGAAAAATGTCATTATGAAAAATATTAAAAACACCATTACAAAAAATATGAAAAATTTCATTATGAAAAATATGAAAAACTTCATTACAAAATTTTTGAAAAACTTCATTATAAAAAATATGAAAAACTTCATAAGAAAATGTATTTCCCCTATGAAAAGGAGTTTATTACTATAAGGATATTGGTTCCATAGGAAGTTAACCTGGAATATTACCTTACAGTTATCATTCCTAACTTCTGTTTAATGTATTCAAATCTACCAGATGGTAAATATTTTGTGAAAATATCTGCAAGTTGATCTTGCATTCTGATAAATTAAAGAATGATATCTCCTTTTTGTGTGTGATCCCTAAGAAAGGGATTCCTAATATCTATGTGTTTTGCATGAGAGTGATGTGAAGGGTTTTTACTAAGGGAAATGACAGTTGTATTGTCACAAAAAAATTTGTGTTTTGGTAAAACTCATACCATAGTCTGTGAGTGTGTGTTGCATCCACAACACTTGAGCACAACTTCCAGCTGCTACATATTCAACTTCAGTAGTGGAAAGTGATACTGAGTCTTGCTTCTTGTAAGACCAAGAAACTAATGAATCTCCTAATAAATGAAAAGTTCTGAATATACTCTTTCTATCCATTCTACATCCACCAAAGTTAGCATCCAATTTTTTTTTAAAACAAAATCATTTCCAAAAGTATAAAAGAGTCCTAAATCCATGGTTCCCTTTATGTAGAGAAATATTATTTTTCACTGCCTTTAAATGAGATTCCTTAGGATTGGATTGATATATTTCACATAAGATTACTGAAAACATTAAGTTGGGATGACTAGCTGTCAAGTAAAGTAGAATTCCTATCATACCTATAAAAGATGTTTGATCGACTGGTTTCCCAACTTCATCAAGATCAAGTGTATTTGAGGTACCAATGGGAGTACTTATACTTTTAGTGTTGTCATATCGATACTTTTTAAGAATATATTTAATATACATGTGTTGGGATATATAGATTCCTTATGGTTTTTGAGAGATCTGAAAACCAAGAAAAATGTTAACTCACCCATCATACTCATTTCAAACTCAGATTTCATTATATCCTCAAATTAATCAGTTAAAGATTGATGAGTTGAACCAAATATAATGTCATCAACATAAATTTAAACAATAAAAACATTTTTCTTATCTTTCTTTATAAAAAGGGTTGGATCAGCATTTCCCTTAATGTAATTATTTTGAAGAAAAAATCTTGTAAGTTTATCAAACCAAGATATAGGTGCT
Source organism: Viscum album (assembly GCA_963277665.1). NCBI lineage: Eukaryota > Viridiplantae > Streptophyta > Magnoliopsida > Santalales > Viscaceae > Viscum > Viscum album. The sequence continues at coordinate 1,600,449,799 of OY728128.1, forward strand.
GGTTTAAGGCCATATAAAGATTTGCTATGTTTAAAAATGTGATCAGGATGTTTTGATTCTTCAAAACCAGGAGGTTGTTCAACAAAAACATCCTCATGAACATAACCATTAAGGAAAGCACATTTCACATCCGTTTGAAAAAGTCTGAAATTAATGAATGCTGTAAAGGCAAGTAGGATACGAATAAATTAAAGTCTAGCTACTGGAGCATAGGTTTCTTCATAGTCTATTCCTTCTTGTTGATTATAGCCTTTATCAACCAATATAGCTTTATTTCTTACAATGATTCCATTCTCATCACACTTATTTCTGAAGACCCATTTTACTCCAATAACAGAAGTTTCCTTAGGTCTTTCATCCAAGGTCCAGACTTTATTCCTTTTGAATTCATTTAGTTCATCTTGCATGGTTTTAATACAATCTTCATCACCTAAAGCTTCATCAGTGCTTTTTGGTTCTAATTGAGAAAGGATTGCTAGATGTTCTACTTAATTTCTTAAGAAACTTCTAGTATTTATTGGTTGATTCAAAATGACAAATGATACTATCACTGGGATGATTATTAAGAAACACCTGATTTGGGTTTTGTAAAACTTCTTCATCAACATTGGGTAGAAAATCTTCTAGGGTAAATGTTTCAGAAGTATCTTCTTGGACATTTTTCTTATCAGAAGGATCTTCTATCAAAGGTTGATAATCAGTTTTTGAAAACACATCCAAATATGTAGGTTGGGGTTGTTTAAAAACAAAAGGATCGGTTTCATCAAATTTGACATGTACTGTCTCTTCAACAGTACAATTATTTTTGTTGAAAACTCTATAATCTTTAGAAGTTGTGGAGTATCCTAAGAAAATCCCTTCATCATATTTTGGTGCAAATTTGTGTAGATTATCTTTAGTATTCAATATGAATACCTTGAAACCAAAAACCTTGAAGTAGGATATTCTATGTTTTCTACCATTCCATAACTCATAAAGAGTTTTATTAAGAAAAGGTCTAATCAAAACTCGATTTATAGTATAACAAGAAGTACTTAGAGATTTAGCCAAAAAATGTTTGGTTACAGAATACTCACTCAACATGGTTCTAGTTATCTCTTGAATAATTCTATTTCTTCTTTCAACAACACCATTTTGTTGAGGTGTTCTGGGTGCTGAGAAGTTATGAGTAATGCCATTTCTACTACAAAATTTTTCAAAATTAGGATTTTGAAATTCTCCACCATGATCACTAAGAATAGTTTTCAATAGAAGGTTTTTATCATTTTTTATCATGGGCTCTAAAAATTTTGAAATAAGAAAAAGTTTCAGACTTCTTTGCTAGAAAATAAGCCCATGTAAATCTAGTGTAATCATCAATGAAGACAAATACATAAAACTTGCCTCCAATGCTTCCAGTTTGTGTTGGACCAAAAAGATCCATATGCACTATCTATAATGCATCAGTAGTTTTGACTTCACTGATTGATTTAAAACTTGATTTATGTTGCTTTCCATATTGACAAGGGTCAAAAACTTTTGAAGAATCAAATCTATGCTCTGGTAGATCCTTAACTAGTCTTTTCTTAGAAAGTTTTCACAGGTTCCTAAGGTTAAATTCACCAAAACTTTTATGCCATAACCAAGAATGATATTCCATTGCACTAAGGAAAGGTAGATCTTTTCTCCTAAGGTCTTTTAAGTTTAGTGTGTAAACATTCTCTTGCCTATAAGAAGAAAGAATAAATTCTTCCATGGAATTATTTACTAAGAACTTGTCATTCCTAAAATTCAGAAGGGAACCTTCATCACATAATTGTCTTATGCTAATGAGGTTGTGCTTAAGACCCTTAAGAAATAAAAAATTTCAAATCAATGTTTTTTCCATGAAGAACAATGTTACTATACCAATAATTTCTCCCTGATCATTATCTCCAAAAGTTACTTTTCCTCCTTTCATCTTGATAATATTTTCAAAATAGTTTTTGTTACTAGTAATATGCTGAGAACATACACTATCCATGTACCAGGTATTAATGTTGGTACCTTCTTTATTTTCCTGATAACAAAAGAGTTAGACTTTCGGAACCCAAACATTCTTGGATCCAGAAATTCCAGAAAGCCAAATATTAGGCACCCACATTTTCATAGAAAAGTAAGCTTTATGAAATCCTAAAGACTAAATTTTGTTTAGGGAACAATTTTTTTCCAATGTCCACCGCACTGAAACTTAGTATAGAATGGAGCACTTTGAGGAACCAAATAATTATTACTAAAAACTGGTTTAGAACTAGTATAACCAAAACCTGAATTATTCCATAGAGGTCGGATTTGAGAATATATCTTATCAAAATTTTCCTTACCTAAGGTAAAGTTTGACAGACACTTCCTCAAGGAAAATATTTTAGATTCGAGTTTGATAACCAATTTCTTGTCTTCTAAAAAATTTTATTTTGAACTAGAGTTAGGCTCGAAAACATTTTTCTTAGAAATTACATTTTCTAGATCATTATAAATTTTATTCTTATCAGAATTTACTTCCTCAATATTTTTTGAAATACTTTAGAAATCAACATTTTCCTTATCAATATCTTTATAAAGATCTCATATTTCCTTAGTAAGAATAGTATTCCTAGAATTTTCCTTATCATGATTTTTCATGAGTTTTGAATTTTCAAGGTAAAGAATTATCTTCATCAGAAGAAGATTTTTCATCCGAAGAGTTATAATATTTATCATTACTTTAATTTGAATTTAAAGAAACATTGGTAATTGATTCAGAATTGTGTACCTTAGCCATTAAGCAATGATTGTCAATAGGTAGTCTAGCTATTAGACCAAGATTCTTTTACCCAGAAGATTCGTAATCTGATGATTCATCTGATGAGTCACCACCAGTGGCACTTTAGATGTCATTAGCTTTCAGAATGTTCTTAGATTTAGCCTTGTAATACTTATTTTTGTTGCTCTTAGAATGCTTTTCATTTCTTTCTTTTCTCTTGATCATAGGACAATATGGTCTTATATGTCCAACTATCTTGCATTCATAACATGTAACTTCTAAATATTTCATGTCTTTCCTTTCTTTCTTCTTGTATCTAGATTGAAAGTTCCTCTATCCAGAAATCCTGTTCATCCTAACTCATTCTATGAGAATTCCCTTCCACTAGATTTGGATTGAATAACAACCTTCTTAGATTTGGATCTGGTAACTCTCTCAGGAGTCTTAGCTTTCATATGATTAGAAGTTGTACTAAAAACAACATTGCCATTCCCATTATTCTTATTAATGTTATCAGCATCTCTCTTCATTCTATTCTCATGTTGAAGAAGAGTTCCAAAAAGTTCATCAAGAGAAATATGAGTAACCTTTCTGTTTTCATCAATAGCAGTTCTCTTGGATTCCCACTCATTGGGCATGATGTCTATGATCTTATCAACAAGAGCTTCATCATCTAATCCTTTCTCACCCATAGATTGTAAACTATTCACAATAGTCATGAACCTTTGTTTCACCTTACATATAGGTTCTCCATAAGGAAAGCAGAAACCATGATATTCAGCTCTGAGAATGGATCTTCTAGTTTCAATAACTTTTAAAGTCCCAAATAGTGTAACCTCAAGTTTCTTCCATATACAATTTGCAGATTCTCAAGATGAAATTTGGATATATATATTTCTAGTCATGGAACAAAGAAAAGTATTTAGTACCTTATAATTCAATTGATATTCATGTTTTTCTTGATTGGTGAAGGTACTAACTTCCTTGTCAGAGATTTTATATCCTCTAGTAAGCATAAGCCAACGAGCTCATACCCAAGTGGTAAGGGATGCTGCTTGGCATCCAAGAGACCCAGGTTTAAAATCGGGTGGAGGCGAATTTCCTTGTTACTGTAGCAGTACTGTAGCTGTTACTATTTGGTACGGTAGCAGCCAGAACAATTCACCCGATCTGGGCCTTCAGGCCACCGGTTTGGGCCTACGTGTCTCCAGGGCCTTCGTGTCATAAAAGGTCTTCAAGCCATAGGGACTTTGGGTCACGTAGACCATGGAGTAGCCCAATTTACACAGAACAGGCCCCAAAAGAGGAGCAGAGCAACATGAGTAGCAACCACGAAATGCAGAGTTGACCAGATTGGAAGAATGAGAGGGTATGATAGCCGCCATTGGGACTAGTCACCGTGTAGCTTTGTACGGGGAAATGCTAGCCGATCAACAATGCAAAGTGGGGATCTAGGTGATCAATGATGTAGAAATCTTCGGAGGGGCAGTTCAGGTGGGTTGGGCCTACGGGTCATGTATTGGGCTTGGTATGCCTCTGGGACTTCGGGTCATGTATTGCGGGTTTGTCAGGCCTTGGGCCTTGGGCCTACGAGTCATGTGCGGGTTCCCCTTAAACCCTTAAAATAGGGATTATCCATAATTAAAATAAAATAAAAATAAGGAATTTATGCCATTCGAGCTAGTAAGCATAACAAAATTATCAACTCTAGAATTGATAATGAAAGTGTTCATACGATCTCTCCAAAATTCATAATCATTTCCATCAATGATAGGTGGTCTAGTTGGATTGAGATTGTCTATGAAACCAACATTTATTCCTACCATATTAAAGATAATTTCTTTCCACAAAAACTTGTTAGTAATAAAAGTTTTGTAAATAAGAAAAATATTCCTAAGAAAGGAAAAAGATAGAATAAGAGTATCTATAAGAAAAAAATGAATCCAAACTTTATGATTCCAAAAAATGATTCCATAAAATAATGAGATGAATTTTCTTATGAATCTAATCATGAGATTAATTCAGTTTGAACCAATCCTCTGATACCAATTATTGACATGGTATGTGAGTATGATATACTCTATAATACCAAATTTAGCATCGAAATAATAGAGATACTGTATGGAGAATCTAAGGATGGTCAATAATACAAGAGGGGGGGGGGGTGAATTGTATACTTTAAAAAATTCCTTTGGAACTTTTAAATATGGTTATGTTTAACGAGGTTAAATAAGGTAATTCACAAAAACCTATAGTTTTACACATTTGCTTGATTCCAGAAATATGATTTCGAGAAATCAATTCTAGAAAAGTGATTCTAGAAATTAAACTTATCAAAAGTTTACAAATACAAATATTCTACCTTAAAGCGTATAGAATCTAACTAAATCAGAGTATACAAAAGTAAGGAAGTATAAGATAGTTATACTTTCCTCAACAATATAAATGCAACGGAAAACTTGTAACAAAACAAGTAACAAGTAGTAAATCTTTTAACCCAAAGAGAAGGGTATACAACAACCTTGGATAAAGGTCCCTTGATTTATAATTTCAAGAAAGTCTGTCTTACCCACACTAGGGTAATCCCTTGATACGAAGATCAGAGTCTGTCTTGATATCCCCGCAAACCCTCAACTTCAAGGTAGTCGACACCTCTATCTTCCTATCCCTATAATCCCTTGATTGAAAACATCAACAATCGCAGCCGCACAAAGAAAATATGAACAAAAAGTTCAGTACGCACAAAGCAATAAATCCTCTATCTCTAAAAATCACTTCAGCATCATGTAATATCTATATTTATCAACTTGTTATGAGCTCATTCAAATGAGATCCTATTTATAGGCACAACTTCAACAGTCAGCTCTATCCTCTAATGGTTATATTGTTCCTTAAATTTCAGAGGACCTGTACACGTGTCACTCAAATAACTATTGGTTAGTAACTGAATGAAAAAAATCATTTTATAAAAAAACAAGTGTAAGCAAAAATATTTTTACATAACCAAAATCTAATATTTATAATGCAAGAAAATAAAAGTTCGGAGTCTAACCAAAAATGAATTCGGAGTCTTTAATACAAGGATATTCAGATTCTATTTTATAGGAATTTGGATCCTAAACTCTATAGAATTCTAGAGTCTGAATTTCAAGGAAATTTGGAATCTATATTCACAAGAATTCAGAAGCTAAACTTACAAAGTTCGGAGTCAGAGTTAATGAGAATTAGGAGTATGAACTTACAAATTTCGGAGCTAGAATTCCTGAGAATTCGGAGTCATCACTCATAAGAGTTCGGAGTCTGAATTCAGAAAACTCGGAGTCATAACTCAGAAGAGTTCAAAGTCTAAATTCAGGGAACTCGGAGTCAGAACTCAAAAGAGTTCGGAGTCTGAATTCAGAGACTTCAGATTTAGAACTCAGAAAATTTCGGAGTCTGAATTCAGAGAACTCGGAGTCCGAACTCAAAAGAGTTTGGAGTCTGAATTCAGATAATTTTGAGTCAGAACTCAGAATAGTTCAGAGTCTGAATTCAGAGAACTTAGAGTCAGAACTCAGAATAGTTCGAAGTCTGAATTCAGAGAATTTGGAACCTGAATTCGAATCCTAAAAATAGAATGATTTTTATCTAAGTATTATATGATTCCAAGGTTTTAGACTTAAAACCAAATTTTACAATTAGAAAAAATATGATCAATGAAAACAAGGTAAGGAAAAATTTCTTTAGGGAAGGAATGTTTTCCTTATAAAATTAAAACACAGGGTAAAATGAAAATTTCCTTGAGATAAGGTGATTGTTATTTTCAAAACAAGAAGTAATGGTAAAGTCATAAGGAAACCTTATTGACTCAACAATCTCCCCCAAGTATGAAGGAAAGGAAAAGTCATAAAGAAAAACCTTATTGACTCAACTCACTATTGGATTCAGATCAGGGAAAGTTGGCATCTAGGTACGTGGGGCCATTTGAGGTTGTGGAGAGGATCAGATTGATGGATTAACGATTGGATCTTCCATAATAGTATAATGGAATGTGTAATATTTTTCATGTTTTGTAGATTTGGTAGTATCACCCTAATCTATAATATGTGTTTAATGTTGAGGATGTTATTCTTGAGGCCTATACATCCCTTGATAAGAATCCAGTTCATATTGTGGATCATAGAGAGAAGGTCTTGTAGGGAAGGGTCATGCATTTGATTCATGTTATATGGAAACATGAAAATGATTAGAAAGAAACATGGGAAAGTGAATAAGATATTTGGGCCCAGCGACCCGATTTATTTTCTTCATAAATTCAGTGATTCTTGGGAAGAAAGGCTAGAGGACGAGCTGTTATAAGATAAGGAGGTTGTAAGATCATAGACAATGTGGAGGTATGTCATTATTTAAATTTTATGTTCAAAATATTTTTTTGGATAATGAAATTTTCCCAGGTGTATAAGGGGTCTTGGGGGTGTTCTTGGGGTTCAGGGCACAAAATTAAGGAAAACCAGGAAAAACTATGTTAGGTGACCATTTGGCACATGGTTAAGTAAACCGTGCGAGGTGGGAGAAATTTTGGACAGTGGCATATTACATTGTTGGAGCACCATTTGTAAACCATACAGAACTTACTAGGTAACCATGCAACCCAATTTCCCTTAAAAAGTAGCTCACACATGGTTTTTCATGGTTTGGAAAATCATGTGGGTAAGCCGTGCAACCCAATAAAGTGGGAAAAAATTACAAAATTTTAACCCCATGATTTTATGCTCTAAATCGGGGATTATCTTCTATTTCACCTCCTAAAACCTTATTGAAGAGACTTAGTGAACCAATATTACAAAGGGTTATTATCCTACAATACAAAGTTGTTTGGAGCACCATTTTTGTGGATCAAATATCTAGGTATGTCTAATCTCTCTCTTACTTCTCTTTTGGGTTTAGGGTTTGCATCTTTCTCTTATTTGCATCTGAATCTCTAAAACAAACTTTTTCAGGTGAGATATTGGATGAGACTTAAAAGGGTGGTTGAATATGGATCTAAATATATTATTAAGAGTGAGTTCATCAACATATTTGATGTAGGTGGTCTACAAGATATATCCCATAATTTCCTTGTAGATCTGTGCATGTTTGGTTTGGTTCTTGGTTACCTCTTTTTTTTTGATTTGATCCCTTTGGAGAGGTTTGGTAAAATCAGTGTCGAATGATAAATAGAAACCCTCATGGTCCCCATGGGATGCATCAAGGATGATTTCACCTATTTGGGGAAACCCATGGGGTGCACCGATATTCCCAGGCCTAGAAATTGGTTAAGTAAGTTCATGGTCATTGTGAAATAATGTAGATCCCTTGTTGATCATGTTGATATGTTTAATGGAAATATAGATGGAATTTCGGTTGTGTTTCTATATTTTATAATGTCTTAATGGGTTATTGGAATGGCATAGAAATGGGTTAATTTGGTTAATTAGGATTGTGACATGCGACTTGCTAATTATATTAGAAATTCCTAAGAGAGTGGGGAATATTAATCAATGAATATGTTAATTGGTAATGGTATGTGAAATGAAAAATATGTTAAATGTGATTTCATAAGGGAATTGATTAACACCTGAAATGGCATGATTTAAGAAAAATATTGATTTTTTTAGTGAGATAGACATTAAAATGAGAATTTGTCTAAATAATGTAAATTGAAGATGTGTTAATGGGTTATGGCATAATATTAATTCCCTTATTTATTGTTATGGATTATGATTATGATGTTCATTGGTTATGATATAGTTTATATGTGGTGAGTGGATGAAAAATAATACGAACATGGCTTGAGGTGTGGGATAAAGGACTGAGGCCCCTCCCGCTGGTTGAGTTGGACTGATGCTCTGACTCTACCCACAATTCACGAGTTAGGGATGTGGATGAAGGTTTATTCCCCTAATGGTTTCATTTCACCCGGAATGTGGCTTCTAGGTGAGGTCATTGTGAGGTTCTGATGTATTGTACATAGTGATATAGGGAATTTACTAATCCCCTTATGCAGAATAATGAATTCCATGAACTATTGTGTGAATGATATAAACGCCAAACCCATGGATTTCATGTTGATGATGAACTAAGTAGTAAAGAGGATTAAAATAATGAACTGTTCTAAGGATAATAATAGTAAAGCACATGTTGTTTTCTAATTGAACTTAAACTTTCTTTTATTTAATTTTCATTTGTTTAATGATTTCCATTTATTCAACACTTGCATTCACTATTCGTTTAGACTAAATATTTTGTATACACTATTGGTGGTGGCCTACTTAGTTGTACTCACACCCTGCTTGTAACACCCTATGATTTTATGAGATATATTCTCCTTAATTTATTTTATGCCTTGTGTATTATGATACACTAAGATCACCTTGTGCTATACGAAACATCAACTTATCTTGGGGTATACGCAACACTACACTTGGCTTGTGTTACACAAAAGTTCATGTTCTTTTGATATAGTTCATTTCATGCAAGATCGTGTATAAGTGAACAAATAAATATTATTATATTACCTTATAACCTAGCTGTTAAAATGGTGGGAATGAAAAATATTAATTGATTTATGAAAATATTATTTACAAAGGTATTTAATTAATTATTTTGTGAACAATTATTTATATATGAAAATAAAACTTTTGTTAATTAAAAAGAATTTTTTTTCAAAAAAACTATTTAAATGCAAATAAGTGAGTTTATAAAATAATAAAATCTCTATTTATAGATTTTATTAATGAAATATATATGTAATATATCCAATTTAATTTAGAAAATTCATCATATATTTTTTCTGCACTTTATATAAGAACAAATTCAATTTTTCAGATAAAAGAGGTATTTTTCAAAAAAAATAGAGTTTTACCACCTTTTGAAGGAGAACTCATTCTAAATATATTTTTTACACTTTTATAATTTAATTTTGACAAAATAAAATTTTAATTTGGAACTCGGACATCAAAATTCTCTTTGGTTGAAATTTTGGTATTTTTCTGAGAAAATTCATATGTTAATGAATAGTAAAAAATACTACATTTTAATTCAAAACTGTCTTTTCGTCTAATTTATTTGTATTGATAGATCATATTTTGAACTAGTTTTAAAGTATATTTAGATTATTATTTTTTCATTTAATCCAATTTTCTTAATTGGAAGTAATTTCACATTGAAATTTGATATAAACACATCTCAATCTTTTTATGGTTTTTACTTAAAAAACCCATATTTTCACGCTTTGACAACGAGAATTAATTTTAAATTAACTACTTCAATTTATGTGTTTTGAAATTAGAAAAATGGATTCAATATTTTGAATCATTATGTCCAAATTATTTAAACAGGTCCCTTTTATTTTTTTGGATATTATGAATAGTAACTTTGGTAATTTTTATTTATCACGATTAGAGGTAAATCAGGTAAATTAGGGTAACCAATAATATGAAAAGGTTAATAAAATTACCCTAACACCTTAAAAATAATATTGGATGAATTAAAGTAGACCGTTAAATCCTAAGGATAAAAATCAATTCATTTAATGGAATTTGTTCGATGAAAGTGATGTAATTATTATTTAAACAAAAGAAAATGACCACATGTCACTCTCTTATCTATTACAAGTATAAAATTTTTAATATAGTGAAAAACTTGATTAAACTATGAAAATAAGTAGTATAAATAAATATAATGAAGTTACCTACATCATTTTAATTTATTTATAATTTTTAGAGATTAAATAATTACAATAAATATTGACACACCCATGATAGAGTAATTATTTTTTAAGAGAAATATCAAATAAATGATATTATAAATATTAAAACAAATAATATATTACATAATTTATTTCATAAAATAATTTTCTAGGTTACTATGAAATTTTATAATATTATTTAATGTTTTTTTGAATTTATCTCACTATAAGAATTTTATTTAAATTCAATGAAATGAATAGTGTAAAAACTCACACTATTGATATTTTATAAAAATAATATGTTATTAAATTATTTAAAAATACTAAAAATATTTTAAAATCATAATTGTAATATTATAAGGATTAAAAGTTCATTAAGGGTGCAATTATTAGAAATTGAACCCATATAATTAAAATTTATAACCTCTTAATACTTAAAATATTGTTACCATAATTAAAATTAAAAGTGAGTAATTAAGGGTAAACTAAAAAGATAAGGTTTAAAATAAAACTCATAAATGTATAAAAATTATTATATGAGAGGATTTGTAACTATACTCATCTTATCTTAGAAATATTTCAAGTTGGAATCTTTTGGATTAAAAAAAAATTATATTAATTTAATATTTAAAGAATTTCCAAGGGTTCCCCTCACCTCAATTTAAAAAAGAACCCTCTCCCTCACCTATTGACTTAAATTTGAACCTTCTAGATTGGAAATACCATTACTGTTTTACTTATAAACTTCCTTATTCACATTATAGATGTTCTTTTGTTATCAAAATACCAACTCTAGTGCCTTTAAGAGGAGATTTAGAGGAAGCACATTGAGGAAGAGGTAATCTCTTCTACCAATCCTTTCAAACTTATGTCTTATTCTACTTCCTATTAATTAGTTGTTTCATTATAAAGTAATAAAATAAGTATCAATAATATACTAATATGTTATTATAACTATGAAACAACTATATTCCACCTTCTTTCAATCCTATGAAAAGCGAAATGACCATGCGTGCGTACGTACGACTTACCATCTTCACACCATGGTGTAATATGTTTTTTACCACCACCTTTATTGGATGGATATAATAATGGAAATAATAACTATATATATTTATTATAGCATGATTTGGATTATTTAATAAGATATATACCATAAAATTCCATACAATTTCATAATTGTCTGAATGATATCGTCACTTGTGCGTACGCACGACCCATCATCTCCATGAAGAGATGCGATACATTCTACAATATGTACATTAAAAAATGATTATATAAATGTACTTAATGAATAAATATGATATTTATTATTTTAATATCATTTTCAATGATATAAATATGACCTAATAAGGAGAACCAGAACATATTCGATAACACGTACATAAGAAAATGAAGCAATTTGTACCTGAATAACGATTAATAATGAAATATTATTACCAAATGAATGAAAATATGATCATATATGATATCATAAAAATAAATATAATCTTTTAATAAGTCAATGAAATCATTTAAATCATTATACAAGAGTTTCAGATACACACAAGGGATAACAGACCTAAGGCAAGGGATTATTTTTTCTCACTTTTATTTTTGTGGGACATATGCTTTATATACCACCTATTTTTTTGTGGGGTGTCTATGATTCCCATTTATGTTTTAGGATTATTATTATTAAGGCTATTATATTTACATATGCATATTATTTTCTTTATTTTATGAGGTATACGATTCGACTGATTATAATTCTTAAGGGATAATTTCACAATCTCATTATTATCTGAGATTTTTTATAAGTATTTACTGGGGTATATTTATCATCCACGTCCTTGTTTCCTAAATATATATTAATATTTATGTTATTATACTATTTTCTAAAGTTAATTTTACCCATTGGTGAATTTTTATTAAATATTGTGGAAGGAATCTTTCTTTTATTTTCTATATGAAGTGTTTTTTTGACTTTTTTAGAAAGAGTACGAGAAGAATTTTTTTTAACTTCTATAGAATGAACTGAATTTTAAATATTCATAACACCTTATTTCTATGAAATAACCCTTATAATTTTTCATGGTTATTTTAAAAGAAATTATTTTCCTTTAAAATAACACGATGTTTTAAGAAAAGAAAATGTTTTGAAAAAGAAAGTACATTTCCTCAAGAATTAATTTCAAGTGCTTTATCAATATTATTCTCCTTCTAAGATTAAGTATATTTTTCAAGTATACTATCCATATTATTATTATATTATATTTTTTTATGATGGAATTTTATTTATGAAACAAATATTTTTTACATGGATTTTTTTTGAAGGAATGATGTTTAAGAAACCCATTTTATTCCTTGGGTTATGTTATGATGAATGATTTGGGTTTTTGTGGCACACATATGTACGGTTTTCATTATGAGATGGGTGTGACCTATATCTCCCCCCAATTAATAGGGAAAATATTTATATTTCATGATATATATATTTCTATAATGAAAAGTAAATCCGCTTCAGTAATACAAGTATAAAATGAAAAGTATATTCAGTACAGTAATACATGGCTAGAACAAGGAGTGAACTCAGTATAGTAATTGACGTTTTCCACTATAATATCCTTGGAAATGAGCCTTGGTTAATATGGAAATGATTTTATATGATTCTGTGTTTTCCAAAATTACATGTTTTATACTTATTCTATTTTATGATGGTTTATTTTCCTTTATGATTTATGCCTTACGTATTGCCAAAATTTATTTAACAACTCAAGATTTTGATATTAAAAAGTTATGTTCTTCTTTTTACATTCTTATGTTTATGTTTTATAGGATGTTTCCCATGCTTATCTTTAATGAGAAATTGAGCTCACCATTTTCATATTTTTTCTTTACTCGGGATATAAAGAAAAGTTTTAGGTAGGAAAACAAATAAGGAAGATCTTTATGGGAGATGTTGAAGATATTCCACCAAGATAGAAGAATGTGTTCCGAGTTTCCAAGGACACTAAAATAATATGGTTTTTTGGAATTTATTTTTGTAATGTATTAAGTATTCCACAAAAGAAATGAAATTTCCATGTACCTTAAGATTGGGTTGTTAGAGTTGGTATCATAGTGAAGAATTAATTGACCTTTGGAAACTAGGATGCAGAAACATTAGTGATATCCCTAGAGATATTTCGAAGGATATTTCTCTGGATTCCCTAAATATAAGTCTAATTATAGGTTACAATCTTATGGTTTTTGTGATAATAATGGTTAAACTAGGGTTAAACTGTAGATATAATAAATTGAAATATTATATGTAATTTACCTTACTTATGTGTTTCTAATCTATGATATGTATTTATCACGCTTTTCTTTCTGGTCTTAGTCAATAGATAGAACTATACAATACATAGTTAACCATTAAATGTTTTAGATGTGAAAATTATGGGAATTATGAAAATTGATTTCCTAAGTGGAAAATATCATGAAGAGAATCATGATGATGGTACGAATATTAGTTATACTACTGAGGATAAAGAGATTTTAAACAACATGTGAAAGGTATGTGATGTTCTTTCAGTATTATTTACATTAAACAACAGAATCTTGAGCTTGATAAACCTTAGGAAATGATTCATATTTTAGGAAATATGAATATGATGGATCTTGAGTAATGGTTTAAGAATAAATTTGGATGATTGAGGTGTATATGTTTCATAATCCAAATATTATGTTATATAAATCATGAAATATATAAGTGTTTTACGTATAATTTTTTCATTAAGGATTAGAAAGGATATGTTGAATAGTTCTATGGATCCAAAAATGTGATTTAAGGGTAAGTTGATATACTTGGAGAACACAAGATTAAGGGAAAGATAACCCTTAATATGCCCCTTATGTTAATATAATGATATTTGGATAAAGAGAAATTGGATTTGAAAAAGTAAATTGGATGATGTTAGTTTCTTGGGAACTAATTATGGAGTTATTGACAAGAGGGATTATGCTATCATGTGTGAATTATACAAGTTTATGGGACTTCAGGAATATATAAAATAAGTTTTGGAATAAGAAAACATGACTTTTTTCAATAAGGATATTTGATAATTCAGGCTATTTCCATGACTCAAGAGAATACATGATGAAGGTGTTGACATTTTTTGAATGTGAGCAACCATAGATATCTTATAATATATAGGGGAAAAACGTCAAGATGAGTTTTTGAACATTTTTCTATAGTTTTGGATTTTCATATTTCATAAGGATTGTAAGGTTGTCAATTTTTTTTAAAGTTTACGTTAAAAATCTGATGAAGTTTGTTTAAATAAAGTATTATCTCACTATATATAGACTTATGAATGTTTGATAACTTGTGCTAAACTTTTTGTGATAAAGATAGATGGAATGAAATATCATTGAATTTATGGATCACATGATATACTAACACTTCCGGAATGAAAATTTCAACTTCATTTCTTAGAATTAGAGATGAAGTGGAAATTGTTCAAGGCATAACCAATGATGATATTATAATAAAATCAAGTAAGTATTTATGTTCATGTTATTAAAGTTTAGGAAAAGGATCTTTAAAACCAAAAATGTTATCCTATTACCTTTTTATCCAACGAATCAGATGGTCCCATAAATCATCACGTATTTATGGATTTCTAATTGTTAACTTTCTCTTATCCTTTTTCTTTATCACTCTCTATAAGAACTAGATGGTTAGATTTTTTATTCCATATCCATGTTTTCATTTCCCACCAATGTTCTCCAATGTGGAAACCCAATGTTGAGTTAATTTTGGTAACCGTTATGTTTCTAACTTTTCTTTTAAAATAAAGTTTTCGTATTTCTTTTTACTATGTGGTTTTCTATGAAAGGATATTTCAAGTAGTAAACCTTTTATATCCCCGATGAATTTTGAGGGTGAAATTCCTTTTAAGGGGGGTAGAACGTAACATAATAAGATTTTATGAGACAAATTATTTTTAATTTCATTGATGTCTTGTGTTGTATTAAACACCATGATTATTTCAAACTATATGCAACATCGACTTAGATTGAGTTATACACAACGCTATGCTTGGCTTGTGTTAAACACAAGTTCATGTTCTTTTGATATAATTCATTTCACGCAAGACATAGTATAAGTGAAAAACTAAATATGATTATGTTACCTTATAACTTAAATGTTAAAATGGTGGGAATGAACAATGATAATTGATTTATGAAAATATTTACACATTTATTTATTTAATTCTTCTGTGAACAATTATTTATAATAGAAAATAAAACTTTTTTTAATTAAAAGGAAAGGTTTTTATGAAAAACTATTTACATGAAAATAAGTGATTTCATAAAATAATAAAATAAGTATTTTTGGATTTTTGTAATAAAATTTATATGTAATATATTCAATTTAGTGTTTAAAATTCATCATATGTGTTTTCTATTCATGATATAATAACAAATTAAATTTTTTGGATAAAAGAAGTATTTTTCAAAAAATAGAGTTTCACTGCCTTTTGATGGATAACCCACTTAAATATAGTTTTTAAACTTTTATAAGTTATATTTTACAAAATAAACTCCTTATTTGGAAGCAGGATATCAAAATTTTATGTGGTTTAAATTTTAGTATTTTTCTGAGAAAATTTATATTTTAATGAATAGTGAAAAATTCTGCATTTTAATTCAAAACTAAAATTTCATATAATAATTTAAATTGATATATTTTATTCTGAATTGGTTTTAAAGTCTATTTTGATTATTTTTTTATCATTTAATCCAATTTTTTTCCTTGTAAATAATTTCACATTGAAATTTGATATAAACACATGTCATTCTTTTGATAGTTTTTACTTAAAGAAACTGTTTTCTCACTTTGAAAATGAGAATTAATTTTAAATTAATTACTATAATTTATGTGTTTTGAATTTGAAAAAATGGATTCCATATTTTCAATCAGTAGGTACAAATTATATAAATAATACCCTTTTATTTTGTTGGACATTATGAATAGTATCTTTGGTAATTTTTATTTACCACGATTAATGGTAAATAAGGTAAATCAGGATAACAAATAATATTATAAGGTTAATACATTCAACCTAACACCTGAAAAAATAATATTGGATTAATAAAAGTATAACTTTAACACATAAGGATCAAAATTTATTCATTTAATGGAGTTTTTTCTCAGAAAGTGATGGAATTAGTATTTAAACAAAAGAAAGTGACAACATGTCACTCTCTTATCTCTTATAAGTATAAAAATTTTAATGTAGTAATGAAATTGTTAAAAATATGAACATAAGTAGTCTCTAGAATTCTTATGACATTATCTATATCATGTTAATTTATTTATAAATTTTAGAGATTAACTAATAACCATAAATATAGACACAACATTGATACATTGATAGTTTTATTAAGATAAATATCTAATATATGATATTATAAATTTTAAAATAAATATTATATGACATAATTTATGCCATACAAGAATTTTTTAGGTGAATATGACATGTTATAAGACTATTAAATGTTTTTGTTCAAAGTTATCTCTCTGTATGAATTTTCTTTAAATTCTATGAAATGAATATTGTAAAAATTAACACTATTGATATTTTATAAAAATAATTATTTATCAATTTATTTTAAAATCATAAAAATATATTAAAATATAAAAGTGACTATTTTAAGGTATAAAAGTTCATTAAGTTTCCCATTATGGAAAATTTACACCATATAAGTAAAATTTATAACCTCTTAATACTTAAAATGTTGTTACCATAGTTAAAATAAAAAGGGAATAATTAAGGGTAAACCAAAAAGATAAGGTTTTAAATAAAATCAATACATGTATAAAAATTATTGGATGAGAGTATTTAGAAATATAATAATATTATCTTATAAATATTTCAATTTAGAAGCTTTTGGATTAAAAAATTAATTTATATTAATTTAATATTTTAAGAATTTTCTAGGTTGCCCCTCACCTCAATTATAAAAGGGCACTTCCTCCCTCACCTATTCACTTAAATTTGATCCTTAAATCTTATCCATCCACTGAAAGTTTCCTATCAACTTCATTATTCATATTATAGAGGTTATGATCTTTTAAAAATGCTAACTCTAGTGCCTTTAAGAGGTGATTTAGAGGAATCACATCAAGGAAGAGGTAATATCTGCTACCGATTCATTCAAACTTCTTTATTCTTATACTTAATATTAATTATTTGTTTAACTATAAAGTAATAACATTAGTATCACTAATATAATAATATTTTATTATCATTATGAAACAACCATATTCCACCTTCTCTCCATCCTACAAAAAACAAAATCACCACGCCTGCGTATGTACGACTTGCCGTCTCGACCCTATGGTGTAATCTATTTTTCACCACCACCTTAGTTGAATGAATATAATGATGGAAATAATAAATATATATGATTATTATAATATTATATGAAATCTGTAACAACATATATGCCATCCACTTTCATACCATTTCACAATTATCAAAATGACATCGTCGCTCGTGCGTACGTACGACCTACCGTCTCCACGTTGCGATATGATTCATTCTACAAGATATAAATTAAATAATGATTATATAAATTTAAATAATGAAAACATATGATCTTTATTATGTTAATATTATTGTTTAATGATATTAATATGACCTAATAAGGATAACCAGAACTTATTCGGCAACACTTGCATAAGAAAATGAAGCGGTTTATACCTAAATAATGAGTAATAATAAAATATTATTACCAAATGGATGATAATATAAGAATATATGATATCAAAAAAAATTAATATGATTCTGGAATAAGTCAACGAAGTCATTTAAATCATTATACAAGAGGTTTAGATACACACAAAGGATATCAGACCTAAGGTAAGAGATTATTAGGTCTCACTTTTATTTTTGTGGGACATATGCCTTATACACCAACTATTTATGTTGTGTGGTGTTTAGGATTCCCCTTAATGTTTAAGAATTATTTTTATAAAGGTTATGATATTTACATATTCATATAAGTTTATTTATTTTATGATTCCAACAATTCAACTGATTATAATTCGTATGAGATAATTTCACAATCACATTATTATATGAGAATGTTTATACATAAGTATTTATAAGGGAATATTTATTGTCCCCATCCATGTTTCCAAAATATATAATATTATTTCTATTATTATACAATTTTATAAAGTCAATTTTACCCATTGGTTAATTTTTATTAAACAGTATGGAAGTAATCTTTCTTTCGTTTTCTATAAGAGGTAATTTTTGACTTTTGTAGAAAAGAGTATGAGAAGAATGTTTTTTAAACTTATACGACATGAACAAAATTTTAACTCTTCATAATTTCTTATTTCCATAAAACATTCCTTACATGTTTTCCTAGTTATGTTCAATGAAATTCATTTCTTTTAAAATATCATGTTGTTTTAAGAAAAGAAAACATTTTTGAAGAAGAAGTGATATTTTCCTCATGAATTAATTTCAATGGTTTTATCAAAATTATTTTCCATATAATATTAAGTATATTTTTCAAGTATACAATCCATATTATTATTATTGTTGATTATTTTTATGATGTAATTCTATTTATGATATCCATTTGTTTTATATTGATTATATTATGATCAACTGATGTTTAAGAACCCCATTTTATTCCTTGGGTTATGCTATGATGAATAATTTATGTTTTTGTGACACACATATGTATGGTTTTCATTATAAGATGGGTGTGAGCTATATATCCCACCAATTCATTGGGTAATTATTTATATCTCATTATATAGACATGACTGGAATGACATGTAAATACGATTCAGTAATACAATGATGAAATGGAAAGTATATCATGTTCAGCAATACAGGGCTGGAACGAGGAGTGAACTCAGTTTAGTAATGAAATTTGTCCAATATGATGGTATTTTAAATGAGCCTTGGATAATATGGAAATTATTTTATTTACTTATGTTTTTTTCCATAATTCCATGTTTTATGAAAATATTATTTTATCATGGTTTGTTTTCCTTCATGATTTATGTCTTATGTACTGCCAAGATTTCTTTCATAATATAAGATTTTGATATTCAAAAGTTAACTTCATGTTTTTAAATTCTTATGTTTATGTTTTTTAGTATTTTTTGCATGATTACCATATTGAACATTTTATCTCACCCTTTTCATATGTTTTCTTTTCCCGAGGATATAAAAGAAAGGTTTTAGATAGGAAAACTAATGAGGAAGATCTTTATGGGAGATGTTGAAGATATATCACCAAGTTAGAAGAATGTGTCTTGAGTTTCAAAAAAAACTAATAAGTTATTTGGGAATATATTTGTGTAATTTTTTAAGTATTCCACAAAATAATGTTAATGTTCATATACCTCAATATTGGGTTATTAGACTGCTCGGGCTACCGTTGGGTACCAGAGCATATTTTATGCTTGTAATTCATGAAAACGAAAAGGTCCCTATTCTAGGGAGTTTAGTTGGGAATGGGACATGCATGGATGAGGTTCCCAACTTGGATTTAGGACAGTTTTTGGATTTCAATGCATATCTTTATTTTGGATCGTGTTCACTTTTTCACTATTAGAATGACATATATACTGTTGGTTGTGGCTAGTACGTAGTTTTTGGAGATGTTTATTTATTAATTTTTATTGTTTAATCTATGTTGTTTCCTTTATTCTATTTATTTTCTGATGTGTCTTACTATGGTAATTTTGTTATAGTCTCCCCGCACGACTTTTAGACATTCACTGCTAGTTGGTAACCTTTAGTGTACACGGAGGTGAGCTTGAGGTCATGTGGAAATACATATTGGGGCACCAGTTTAGTGGATCTTGGGCAAGGGATGTTACAATATGCAATAAAATATAAATTTGGCTCAATAATCTCCACCTTTTTTTTATCTTTTTTCAATAGCAATGCTAGAAAATTCATGTCAATATTTTCATCTGAGATCTTTCCTTTCAACAACTTTCCATGTTTTATCTCTCCCCATTATTAAAAAATAAAAAAAATACATAAGGGGAGATTCTATTAATTAAATTAAATATATATTCTATAAATTATTTGAATCTATGTTTACAGGATCTATGCTTGGTATAGAAAACAAGAGAATTTAATTTAGATATAAAAACTGTCGATTAAAACAAAATATTTGATACCATCTAATATGAAACCACATGATTTTATTCTTAATAGTCGTTTGAATATTGTAAGGATGAAACACTTGGTACTAATTAATAAAAATAACATTTTTATAATTACAATCTAAATTTTCTACACTCATCTTAACACACAGGTTAAAAAATTCAAATTTAGCCGGTTTGTTTTAGCTTTAAAAATCAGCATTAGAACTTTTTCTCATTTTCATGTTATTGATTAAATGAATTTATCCCCATTAAAACCATAATTGGTTCTTCCAAAACTAGGGATAAGTGAATATTAAAACATAAATTTTCAATGAAAAGAATTCAAGAACCATATAGAAATCAATATTTTTATGATTTTTTTGGAAAACTACTTAGATACTTCCCATTAAGAGATAAAATACAGATTTAATTAATCAAGAGTGATACATTTATTAAATTATATTTATGACACTAATTATTGATATCACATCAAGATGGTAACATTCAATTTATTTTACGGTATTGAAAAATTTCTTATTTTCATCAAGGATGATCTTTTTTCCTATAGATATCCCCAATAGAACTAAATTTCTTGATCATTATAAGACAGTCTATTTCATCAAGTCTAGAAAAAATAATACATCTTTATCATATTTTTTGTCCCCCCATGGAAACTTTCATCACATTTAATTAATTTTAATGATATTATAAAAATATAATATAATTGGAAAGGGAATAAGGTGGAACTCCTTTTCCCTATAATGAGAGAGATAAGGTTGAGAGTTTCTTCTCAACTAAGATACCATCCCCTATATAACTTCATATTTGGGAGAAATATTCATTATTTAATTTAGGATTTTAAGAATTTTGTTCTTAATGGGAATCATGGTATATTTTCTCTTTTCAATAAAGCCTGTGTTTAGAGTTCCCTTTATTTTTCTAGTAAATAACATGTGTCTTTTGACACTAGCTTCATATTTGTATAAATATATTATTTAGATAACTATACGATAAGAAAATTATTTGAGACATGGGAAAATTTATTGTATCTTCTATATAGATTCTAAATAAGCCTTGGTATTCAAACATTGGATAACCTCTCATGAAATTCTATTTCCTTATGTGGAGTTATTGATTCCCCTTTATCACATTCATTTTATTTTTCTTTATAAATTTCCATTACATTTTGAATTTTTTTTCTAAATGTAATACACTATTTAGTATAATGATAAACTTTCTTGGAACTTATACATGAATTTTTAGGAATCTTCTTATTTCTAACTTTGTGAAACTTTTCATATGACCGAAACTCCTTATCAGGAATTCCTTCTACCAAACCAATAAAAATATTCCTCTCTTAGATTGATTTTATATTTTGTTTATTTATATTTCTTATATTAACTCTTATTTATATGGAAATATTCAAATGTTTCATAGTGTGACCTTTTATTCCCTAGAAAAAACAATGTCATCTTTTTTGGTGTGACACTCTTCTTGGACTTCATATATTTTCTTTTAACATATTTATTCTTTTATTTATAATCCAACGATAACTCACCAGATTTCTTTATATTATTTGTTTTTTTTATTTGTTGTTTTTTACATTATTGATTGATTTAGATATTAATTACTCAATTTTTTTTGGATAATTTGATTAAAGGTTCCACAGATATCTCCAAGACATTTAAATATTTTTAAGATAAAAATACTCTTTCTCTTATTCTATATAATCTATGTCATTTGATATTTTATCCCCCTTGATAAAGGATTAATATTCACTTCAAAATTTGAAATATTATTTCAAAAATATATAAAGGTTTTCTAAAATATTCCATAATACAAATAATATCCAATAAATCTTAACATTATTCTTTGAATAATAGACAAACTAGATTTTAATTCTCACTATTTTGAGTCATTTTATCCATTAGTTGGGAATCATTTAGCGAACCAGATATTATATACTTTATCACATCCACCATATATGTAGTGATGGGTTCCTTGTAATTTTTATTTATTCACTTATATATATATATTGAATTGAAACCTTCACTATGCATAAATCCATAATTAGAAAAACCCAAACTTATGATGTGGATAGTAAATTTTTATTTGAGCCTAATTTTGAATTATCAGTAGATTATATCAGGGTGGTATCACCCAAACATAGAGGTATTTTATCATAAAGATCAAACTTGAAAGAATTTTTGGTAGTATACCTTACCTTAGTTTCTTATAAACACATATATTTAGTTTATTCCAGATTTGATAGTTTAACTTCTTACCCAAGACACTTAATATTGAGAATATTTATCTAATATTTAATTATATTTAATTTATATTCACTTTCATTAATGACCCTTTTAACTTGATATTCATGCATATTTTTATTTTCTTGATATAAAGCATCAGGACCATTTAACTTATCAACCATGATTTTAAACTAATAATTCTTGACATCCACACTGGAATTCTGATTTTCCTCCAATGCATGGACCTTTTTATCGATACCTTTCAAAGATTCATTTTTAAATTTAGTTGTTTCAAGAAGAACTTTATTATATTTATATAATTTCTCCTCAAGATCCAAATTACTTATAATTTTTTCCTTTAAGCGGTTGGTTAGATTTTTGAACACCAATTCATTTTTGGTCAAAGTGTTCTTATTCATATATGATTATTCCTCATATAGAGGGATATTCTCTTGAAAATGTTTTATAAAACCATAAATAAAGGTAGATTCATATTTTGATTTAGACTATTGGATTTATACTAAGTAGGAATATGATTCATCATACACTTTATATATTAATTATTTATAGAAGTGTTCTTCTCCACTAATCCTTGGTTTATCAAAGTAAATACTATGAAAATAATGTATAGTTACCTCATCTTTAGGAAAGAAATATTAATAACCTGAGGTATAATGTATAAATGTTTTATTGTCACTATATTTCTCAAAAAAATATACAATATTCATTATAGGTCTGATATAGTCATGTTTGTATCATGATGAAGTGGATTTTCTTCTTCATTACAAATAAGGTCCATATTAATTATCATTTTTGACTCAATAATTTTATTCATAAAATTCTTAGAAGCTATAGAATTTTGATCAACTATTTAAAATTAATCTCCAAGTATACACTTTATAATTTATTTGGTATATAATTTTTGAATATTTAAATATTTTGATTGTTGAGAATCTAATCATAGGCGGGACCTAATATTTTACACCACTTGTTAAGATTAGTCGGTTATTCCCAACACTAGAGTGGGGGGGGGGGTGAGTCCATGTTGTTAACTTATTAATAAATTAACACCATTACCCATATATACCTTTTCAATAATTTAGAGAATGTATCCCACTATACTATATATCACTTGAAATTTATGAAAGTATGTAAAAAGGAATTATAAACAATAAGAATGCCAAAATTTTATAATAGGGTTTTCCTCCAATGTGGATGATTATGACCACAATGTGTTGTGGTTTCTATTACAATAACACATAGTTTCCCTTATATTATAAATATGAAACTTTTTAAAGTGTATTTCCAAGAACTTATACAAATGTTGACACCAACCATAATTTCACATTTGCAAAAATGATCACTTTATCAATACAAGATTTGTTTTGTATCACCTCAAAATAAATTAGTAGTGAAGTCTAGTGTCACCATAGATATGATTAATATAACAAACTTATTCAATGTGAATTAATATCCTATGATTACACTTACACCTATATTCCTTATGATAGAAATATATAATTGGGTGGGCTCTCACTGTCTTATTCAACCGATAATATTATCTTATAGAAGTAAGGAATATCTTTTTCTCTTCTACATATTATTCTTCAATAAAGGAGACTTTTCTTATTTACAATTTTTTTTATCTCTTCTTAGTTTCGACACACAATATCTTTAAGTTAGTAGCGTTGTAATGTATCTCCAACACTCAGAATATATAAACTAATCATAGGACCGAATCTTACAAATTTTAAAATTTTTCTTATCCTTTATATTCACCAAATGACATGAATGTTATTTTCCATAATTTGTGGTTATTTTGTAGTATGAATCCAATATTTAATTAATAAAATATATTTTCATTTAAATATACTAAGGTCCTGTCATTTATCTTACCATGGTGTTAGAGTTATCGTGGATTCTTTCCCTTCTTTAAATCTCTAAAAAACTCATATCTTCATAACCCAAGAATTTATCGGGATCATGCAACATTATAGTTATAGTATTATCTCTTTTTTATGAGGAAAAAATATCACCCAAACATTCTTCCTTCTTTACATACTATACGATGAGAAACTATTCACAACATGAATACCTCAAAAACTGCAAAATAACTCTAGATTAGTTATATTTTTAGGTATATTTTCAATGTTCCATTATTGTTAAAGATTCATAACAGATCTATTTTCATCCTATAATTTTAAACCTCATCTTGAATCATGATTAGAATATTAGTGTTGATTTTTTTTCTTTGACCAATTTCACAACATCGTAGAAATTCTATCCTCACAATATTTTAGTATGGAATCTCTTCAATCATCACAAAACACATTTTTTTTTCAAAGTGTAAGTCTATACATAAGATAAATAATTATCTTATGTATCACATTGAGTTTTGTCTACTGTATTCTTTTTAGCAATGAATTTTTCATATAAAATTTTTCTTCTTCTTACACATTCCCTAAATTATTCATGCATATCACTCCCTTTTCCAAAATCTAATTATTCTAGGTAAAAGATTAAGTTATATATACATTATTATTTCTCTATCTTTTCCAAAAATTTGATTGAGATCTAAAATTATCCTTACATATTCAGTAAAATAATGTTACACATTACAATGAGTCCCACAATTTCCATTTCCCCATCCTTTAGTGATATTATTTATTAGTACAGGATCTGAGGACATTACCAAATTTCATTGTGAACTCAAAAATTATCTTAATACCCTTTTAAGATTACGTAACATATCTTTGGGTGAGTTTGAGAATTATGTTACATAATTTGTACCTAGATAGATTTTTAATACCTTGTCTGAGAATTACTATATATTATGTACTTAAATAGTTTCTCAAAACCCTATTGTAACATCCCTTTTATTATCATTAGATTGAGAAGACATAGGAACATTACATGGCCTTAAGCGACTTCCCCAAGACATTAAAGGCTAGTAATAATTACCGAAGGGATTCAATACACAAGGAGGACAATTTTCTCTTTAATAATAAAACAATGAACCAAAAAATACATAACCAAACAACCACCATATGACACATGATAACAATTAAAGACAATTCAACATTTCATTTATCAAAATAAAACTAAAACCAAGTACCACAAAAGAAGACTATAATATCAAAGTAAATAGCAGAAGGAAAAATTCAAAGACTCCAATGATAAGTCCAATAACAATTAAAGAAAATTCAAAATTTAATTTATCAAAATAAAACTAACACCATGTACCACAATAGAAGACTATAATATCAATGTAAACAGAGGAAGGTAAAACTCAAAGACTCCAATGACAACTCCAAGATCCAAACATGATCCATGATCCAACTCCACAACAACCCAAGTATCAATAAGTATTGCTTAATATGCGTGATAAATTACCTTTACCCATGTATTGATAAAAAACATATGCAAAAGCACCAAAGTTCCAAATCTGAGGTGAGTAGTGAAACTCAATAGATTTTTCCCAATGACTTACCTACTCAAGACACTTGGATAGAACATGATAGCCCATTTATATAGAAAATTATATAAAACACAATTTATAGAGTATTTTACATGAAAATATAACAAAGTTCCATTGTAATATAGTTTTCTAAAACACACCAATTTTCAAGGAATGAAACCAAAAAATGTTCTAAAACCATTTCATTAATTCAACTTTGATATACCACATTACAATCTGCACATCTACACATCTATACATGCACGATTCTTTATGAAACATCCATACTCATAAATAGTTTCTCAATAATCTACCAAGTCATCATGAGGTAATTAAATCCCATGTTCCCTTACACCTTTGGCATCGAGTATAATGTCATATTTTAACCAAGCCCTATAATGCAATACGACACACAAAAAATATGACCAACAACCATGCCAATATAATCATACAAAAACCATTTGAATAATTTTTTAAATTTTTTTCCCATAAAACAAATCAAGTAAATATTTTAATATCTTCATTTTAGAATCATTTATCAGATCACTTTACACAATAAGTACCAAATTTCACAAAAAACCCACAAAACATCACTAAAGAAGGTTTCTAACATTATTTTCACACAAGTTTCATAATAAATTTAAATAAATTTATCATATTTGAAACTGATACTTCATTTTATAAATATAAGAGTTGAGAGTGAAGCCACCTACCTTGGGTTTTATGATGAAATCAATGAATGACATAAAGAAAGCCAACAAAACCAGGTTAAATATCCACAACCCACCCCTATCATAAAAAAATCCAAATATATTCATATTTGGAATAAAAAATCATAGATTTAACAAAAAAATATGTAGATATAAGAAAAAGATATGGACAGATAAGAGGATATAATAAAAAACACTACGAACAACCATGAATGACCACTTACTATGAAGATATGGCTTCAAAACACCAAGTAACGGTTCCATATCACTTCAAATTTTATGGGGAGAGGTTCTAAAACCTTTTAGAGATAAAAATACCAAGTTAGGGAAAAAAATAATTTAGAACTAAAAATTAACTAGATAAACAATGTAAGGATCTAACATTTGACCCGCGCACAGTTTAGTCACATGGTTAGGAAAACCATGCACTAATAGTGATCTTGAATCTTTCTTAAGAGAGAACACACATATTTGGAATACACAGTTACAAAATTGTGAACCGACTATTTGAATGATAATTATTCAACATATTCTCTACACTGCATGATTTCTCCTTAGATTTTGCATGATATGGGAAAACTATGTGCCACCCATGTGCCTTCACTTTTTCCCATGTTTTATTATGCATAGTTTTCTATTGGTGTTGTATGATTTTCCAAAACCATTCACAAACCATGAACCAGTATAAAATCTCCAAAATTACTCCCAAACTCCATCCATAAACTTTACATACTCAAAAATCATAAAGAATGAGTTACTTAATTGAAGTTTGTGGTGCTATATTCTCCCCACCATTTCTCTTTTCATCCCTAGAAATTAGAAAACCATTATTTCTATGAAATAGTTGCAAAAATTTCTATTTAATTTATTTCTCACGTTCCCAAGTATCTTCCTGAATCTGACCATGTTTCCACAGAACCCACTATAGTCCGATTCTTTTTCCATAAAATAATTACTCTTTCCTATACAAAATATTCATCAGCATATATAACAACAAGAAAATATAAATCTAGTTCAACATGATCCCATCAAATCACATGATCAGGATCAAGCTAATTCTTTTTCAACTGAGATACATAGAAGACATTGTTCACTGCACTGAACTGTGGTGGAAATTCAAACCTATATTCCACTTTATCGACCTGTTATTGTATCTCAAAAAGGGAATATTTATCTGGGAGATAACTTTTCCAACATCAATAAATGATGACATAAAAACC
The DNA here is from genome assembly GCA_963277665.1 of Viscum album. Taxonomy (NCBI): domain Eukaryota; kingdom Viridiplantae; phylum Streptophyta; class Magnoliopsida; order Santalales; family Viscaceae; genus Viscum; species Viscum album. The sequence continues at coordinate 1,600,478,069 of OY728128.1, forward strand.
TTGGAGAGATCCTTAAGAACACATGATCACTCACAACAAAAGACAACGACCATTAATGATGATCCACATAATATTTTTGATGACTTTGAGCCGTCTCTTTCCATTTCTTGATCAACTATATATTCTCTATTGTCTATTGGAAAATTATTATCCGAACTAGTGAAGTCTCACCTATTTCTTCCCAACACAGTAGAGAATGAAGAGGTTACCCAAATAATCCTTCAAATAGAGCCATTTGTATTAAGTCATGATAACTCTTGGTATATGCGAACTCTACTAATGGTATATGATCTTCCCAAGATCCATCAAAATCAATTACACAAGCCCACAACATATCTTCTAAAGTCTGTATCATCCTTTTAGATTTACCATCCGTCTGAGGATGATACGCCATTCTCATATTAAACTGAGTCCTATGTGATTTCTAAAATGATTTCTAGAAACGAGATGAAAACCTCAAATATCTATATAATAAGATCAAAATAGTTATTCCATCCTTCTTTACAACGTTTTGGATACATATTTTGGAAAAATAATACATTTTATGAGATTCAAAAATAAGAATGAAATGATATGACTTTGTGACCTGATCCACTATCACCCAAATAAAATCGTGTCTCTAAACCGCTCTTGGTAGGCCTGTTACAAAATCCATAGATATCTGTTCCCATTTCCACACTATAATAGGCATAGAGTGCAACATACCAGCCAATTGTTGATATTCTACATTAACTTGCAGACAAGTTAAGCATCTTGAAACAAACTCTTCCACATTTCTTTTCATACTAACCCTCAAAATTGTGATTTAAACACTTTATACATCTTCTATATTCTAGGATGAATAGACCATCATGAATGGTGGTAATCATGAAGAAGTTGTTCATGAAATGGCATAGGTATGACCATTCAATTTTTTAACCATAACACTGAACTCTCATCTAGATTCCATCCTTCAATGGTCTCCCCACCATTGAGTTTTGAAATCATCACAACACATTCTGAATCAGACATCTTTACCTATTTAACCAAAACAACCAAGGTAGGAACCAATGAAACATGAAATAAAACCACTGCATCACCCATATCTTTACATTCTAACCACATTTCATCGACAAACGACATCAACTGACACTGCTCTAATGCTTATTTCACCATATCTATTTATGAATTTCTATTTAATGAGTATGCCACTGAATTTATGTTACCCAATGTATACAAGAAGTTGAATTCAAAAATATGGAGATACTGCATCAATATCTGTTACCTAAAATTCAAATCTATTTGTGATAAAATATTCTTCAAGATCTTATGATCAGTGAACACTATGAATTTATCAACAAAGAGATAATGATGCCATGTTTTCAAAGAATGAACCACAACAGCTAACTCCAAATCATGCATTGGGTTGTTATTCTCAGACAACCTTAACTGTCATGAGCCATAGACAACAACATAACCCCCTTTCATGAGAACACACCCCCATCCTGATCCCAATGAATCACAATACACCACGTACCCTTTCTAAAGTTATAAAAAAACCAATATTGGTGCTGATGTAAGGAGAACCTTAATCTCTTCAAAAGACTTTTGAAACTTCTTATTACATTGAAATGGTACATTATTCCTTGTGAAATCTATCATCGGTGAATCTAGTTGTGAGAAGTCACAAAATAAGTGTCTATAATTTCTAGATAGACCAAGAAATATCTATATCTTGAAGACCTTATTTTAAATATTCCAAGAGAGTGAAACTTCTATCTTTTCTAGATTTATAGAAATTCCTTTTTCTAAAATAACATGGCAAATGAAAAAAACCTCTTATATCCAAAAATCACAATTTGATAATTTGGCATATAGACGATGATCCCTCAAGATTCCCAACACTATTTCCAAGTGTTTATCATGATCATCCTCTGTCTTTGAATAATGTAACATGTCATCCACAAAAATCATCACAAAAGAATACACACATCACTGAAATATCAAATTAATAAATTACATAAAAAATGTTGGTGATTTTTTAATACATAAAGGCATTACCACATATTCATAATTCCCATATATAATTTTGAAAGCTGTCTTTGGAATATCCACCTTTCGAACCCACAATTAGTGATAAACCAATCAAAAATCAATATTAGAGAACCATTGAGCTCCTCTTAATTGATAATATAGATCATCAATGCATGGAACTGGATATCTATTGTTTATCATAACTTGTTTAAGCTTACGATAATCCACACACAGCCTTATAGTTCCATCTGTCTTCTTTACAAACAAAATTGGTGCTTCCCATGGAGATGTTCTCTGCCGAATGATCCCTTTGGATTCCATATCTTCTAACAACACTATCATCTCCCTTAATTCTATTAGTTCCATTTGATGAGATGGAAGGGAAATAGTATTGGTCCTCAGAATGAGATCAATCATAAAATCCACTAATCTTATTGATTGAAACCCTAAGAAATTATTGGGAAACACATCCAGAAACTGATCCACAACTACTAGAAAATTGATATCCTTGATCTCTCCCATTAATGAAAATGTTAATTCCACAAATTGGTAAGAGATTACTCCAACTACTGGTTCCAAGAATCCCATTTCACTTGTCTTTACATTCTTTTCTTCTGTAAAGAGATGCTCGACACCATCCTCCACCGCAAACATAACTATTCCACTATAATAGTGGATGTGAGCCATGAATGTTATAAGAAATGAATACATAGGATTATATCAAAGACACCCATCTCATGCACATAGAATCCCATATCGGTTTATCTCCATAAACAGTTATAAAACATTCTCTACACACAGCGGCTTGACATTCTCTTTGACCACGTGGAGTTTAAAGTTTTATCACAGAAGGTATCTTCTCAAGTTTTAATATTTTAAAATATACAATACAAGAGGAAATAAAGGAATGAGATGAACCCATATCAAACAACACTTGAATAATGGTAGAATTTAAAATAATCGTACCTCTCACCATAGATGGTCTAGCCTGATCATCTATAATCAACTGATCAGTTCTATACAATTACATCATCACTGCACTTTGTTTATTGTTTCCCTATTGAGATTTCAATGCCTAAGGAGTCATAGTATTCCTAGAATCACTATGGATAGCTCTGTTCTGCTTCTATCATCCCGTTGAAGCATACAACACCTATGATACCTGATAAGTTTCTTGAGCACCTTACCTCATAGCACCATGACAATAATGTTAAAGATGTCCCATCTTGTTACAATTATGGAATGCCCTAGATGGTGTAGCACACTCTTTCTTCAAAGTTGTCAAGAAAAAAACATTGGAAACATCTATCTTTCTTCTTGGGTCATGGAGTAAGATTAACCGATCCAGCCATATAATTTTGATTCATGCTCCCAACTTGGAAATAGGTTTCCCTATTCCCCTTACTCCTAACATTAGAGTTCCCACCAATTCCCATGGGTATCATAATACTCTCTACTCCCATAGATCCAAATATGTCCCTTTCATATATTGCCTCTCTGTTGACAATCTATGTATAATCCATAATGTAGAGCACAACAATCCCTAAGAAAATATCCTATCTCATTCCCATTAAAAAGATCATACCTTCGAGGATGCACTAACAACAATATCAGGTAAAAATCACACTAAATTCATGTTTTTTCTACACACTTCGTGACAAAAAATATTTTCTTACTTCAGGCTGAAGAAGTACTTTTTTCATTCAATTATGAACATGTGAGGATAGAATTATTTTTTGAACAATTATTCAAAATATTCTCAACCAAGGCCTTGATCCAATTTAACCTGCACAGATAGATCCCACCACTAGTATGTAAGATCCTACAATATCTATATTTCCAGTTTTAATTTCATCTCTGCAGGTGTGCCAATGAAATCAAAGATATGATTCATCCTATTCAGCCACACATATTCTTTTTATGGTTATGAATCACCTCAAAAAATGGGTGGATTATGTTTAATAACTAGATGAAATAATCCAATTGTCTTGGATCATCCCTATGGTTTCTTGTGTCCTCAACTTGAAAAGCATAGATTATACTCTAAACCAGCTGTTGGTTCACTTGTGGCTCAGGTGAAAACACATTCTCTGCAACTTCTTCTAGTTGTTTTATATGATACTTATGTGGTATCATTTTCTATAAACACAAAAACCACCACAATTCTCACTATCTATTAATTTACGGCTTAACATTTCAAATTATATCATAGAATACTACTAAAAAATTTCTTTCCAAAATTGAACATATACAATTTTTAACCATTTTTGAAAAAATTCAACTTTCTTTTTGAAAATCAAACCATTTTCAAAATACCTCCACCATCCCCTTTTTCAAAACCATTCATTTGAAAATAATTGATTTTTTTTTTCAAAAATCAAGACCATGCACCAACTCACATATCATTACTCAAAATGAAGTATACACTCATATTGGGAAGTCATTTTTATAATGCATGTAATGATCATCTCATTGGATAAAACCATGATAATGAGATTCCAAATCCTATTAGTGTCTCAAAAACACATATGTACATAACTCATTGGAAACATTAAGCTCAAAATAAAAGGTCAACTATGTTTTTTATGATCTAAATTTCAAGTCTCGACAATCCTACTCCATTCTAAGATCCCAAATCAAGAAATAAAATATAATGAATTCAACTCTAAGAGAGAAAACAAATAAAATGTCAATGACCACTTTTTATAGAAAAAAATAAGCACCAAGATGATAAAAAATAGATTTTGGATCGAAAAAAACTAAAACCACTTGTAACATACCTCTTAATCTCATTGTATTGAGAAAGAAGAGGAACATTACATGGCCTTACGTTGTAATTCCCCAACCCCAGTAGCCCAGATCTGGTGCATTATTTTAAAACATTGGAATGATTATAAGTAATCAATTCCCAATAGACTAATCAATTTAGTAGTCTTGGAAAATATATTACATACATGAACGTTACATTAAACATTCAAACATAAAACACAACATAAATAATCCTTTGATAAGGCCATTATCTCCCTAGATTAACCTTTCATATCAAACATAATACATTTCTTGGAATCCTGGGAAAACAAAACAAAATAAAGGGGTGATCTCAGATGCTCAGTAAGAGTAAATAATTTTGCGAAAGCTGTAAACTTTTAAGGCAAAATGTGTAATAAAAAATAGCATTTTAAACATAAACTAGAACATAATATGGAAAAAATAAATCATACATTACCATATAAACATGCACATGGATATTCTACTAGTTGAGTAATCACATGTAATAACTAATTTCATAATGAGGGAATGCATAATATCGGACATCATAACCACATAGTCAAGGCCTCATGACAATACTAGAAATAACAATTTTGTCAAGGCCTTGTGCCAAGACACTAATTTGTCTCATGAGACCTACCAATGCATCTAGGGACTATAGAGGGCCTCAACCATCGCTTACTAAGTCCAATGCATTCTTTATATGAAAATTTTAAAACATAACACACATATTCTTATTAAAAAAAGCATACGAAATGTAAATACTTTAACTGCAAACCATGAATGGTATAAAAACAAAAAATCCATAGTAAAACATATCATAACTCATTAAATTCAATAATGAACATTGTATTATAACAAATAAACCCCAATCATTAATAATATCTAGCAAATGATGTTGACATAGTTGAAAATGATTAGCAAAAATCTTTGAGAGAAATATTCCTTTTTCATGAAATCATTTAAAAGTCACAAAATTTAGAAAGGAAAAAATTTAAAATAAATTTTTTAATCAAAGATTCACATAAAACTATGAAACTTTTCAATGGAATAAACATTTTAAAACATTCATGTCCATATAAATAAATCCTTAAAACCATTTTGAAAACATGGACATTAATGAGAATGATTTAGAAGAATAAATATTTAAACCATTTAAAATGATGTTTATTTAAAAAGTACCTTAAAAATAATCCCTTTGAAAAATATTTTATGAAACATGGACATGGATAATAAATATTTCCTAGTAAAAACTTACACATAAACAATATTAGATAATAATGAGATTGAGGAATTAACCCTTACCCCGTACTTTCTTTTGGTGAATGGTATATTTAACCTCCCACATAATGACCATAGTATGTTATTATATTATACCAGAACCATATTCATATTTATGATATCATACATGATTCATTTATGGATTTATACTACCCATTTAATAATAATTTCTATGTTAAAATATCATTCAGGTAATAATCACATTCTTTATCATATGTGTTTTAACTTGTTATTCTTGATCGTATCACTTATATCATGATTTAATTTCTTCTAGAATATAAAAATTATTAATGTATCATATATATTCAAAATATAAATATCTATAACAGATATATATGGAAAACACCATTTATGGAGACGGTAGGTCGTACGTGCGCATAAACACTAAATCTGTTTTCATATCTTATTGAACGGAAGTAAGTGAATGGGATATATGTAAATACATACATAAATATATATCAATATATCTATATATTTCCAGTAGAATTATTATTTCATATATTAGATACTTATTAATAATATATATTGTTATAATCATCGTTGAATGGTGAACGTGGAAATGAATCTCATCACATCGTGGAGACGGTAAGTCGTACATACGCACAAGCGACAATATCATTATATTGATGGCAAAATAGTATGTAATTGGATGGTATATTATATATACAGAATCATTAGAATGTTATATTTTTTATTTATATCAATTATTCTCATCATTATACACATCCAAAAAATGAAGTGTTGAATAACAAACTACACCACAACATGGAGACGACAAGCCGTACGTACACACATATGGTGAATTTATCATTCATAGGATGAATAGAATAATTAATATGGTTATAAATTTTTTATAATATCATATCATTATATAGAAGTTACTATATTTATTATTTTTTTATAGAAACCACAAATAAAGAGGAAGTGTAAGAACAAAAGAACTTTGAATGAGGTGATGAAATAATTACCTCTTCTTCAGGTTCTTCCTATTGATTTTAACAAAATGGCTCCTTAGGTTGGCTTTATGATCAAAGTAAGACCTATAGGTTTACTTTAGGGTAGTTGGGAGGATATTTTAGTAGTTTTTGGATGATAAAAATGGATTTGGAGGTATGAATTTAAGAGAAGGGGAAGTACCCTTTTATAAGAGAGGTGATGGACACTTTAATAAAAGCTTGAAATATTAAATTATTAGGAAATCATTTTCAGTTCCTAATACCACCAAATGGATTTATGTATAGTATAATGTGGTTATGGGTCTAAATCTCCTCAATAAATAGGTTTTAGACAAGTTTAGTTTACCATATTAAACTTTTCTTTTAGATTTATCTCCTAGTTAAACAGTTTAACTTTTACCATGTCTTCTTGTATTTTTATATTATAGGGTAAATATAGTTTCAATAAAATGAAAAGAGAAAGTCAAGTGGTTAATTAATGTAATATCTAATATTATATAATTCCTTTTGAAGAATCTTATAATTTTAGTAATATTATTTCATTTAATAATATTGTATTTATTTTAAAAACACATTTATGTCAGTTTTAACACTATTTAGTATTTGGTTTTTTGTGAATGTCATAAAAAATTGATTACTTAGAAAAAAATACATTGAATCAACTCTAACATGTCTTATTCACCTAGAAAATTCGTGGATGGCATCAAAGGTTTCGATTTACATTTATTTTAATATTTATAACATCAATTATTTTAATATTTCATTAATAAGGTAATTACTACATCATCATTATGTCATAAATAAATTAAAATATTTTAAAAAAAAATTAGAAATAAAATACCATGACGTAGGAAATATATTTATATTTCTAATGAATATTTATTGTCAAATTTATCTTATTCATAAACCTAGATTAAAAATGTTTTATATATTAAACATTGAATTTAACAATTTTAACTCTTTTTTAAATAAAATATAATAAATGTCATAATCTTACCCCAATTGATCAAAAGGATCTTATTTTTGTCTTAAGGTTTAATTTGGTCTAAATACACTTATCCAATAGAATTAGGACATGTGTTGGGGTAAAATTAATATTATTTTTAACTTCAATTACCTTATTTACTTTTTACTACGGTAAATAAAATATAAAAGTTACTATTAACCAAAAATTATTGTCTTCCTATTGAACAAAATTATAATTACTGATGTCAACTATGCCTCTTGGATTTTAAAAATTCATTTCATAGAAGTGGTAAAATTACGTTTTATGCAACTTTACAAATGTGCCTATAAGGTGAGTAAATGTGCATAGAAGGTGGGTAAAAAGACGTTAAAAATGTTCAATAAAATTTTATATATCTATAATTATTATTAAATGAATCCAATGAATTAAATTGTACTAATATATGAATTATGTATCTATTTTTAATTTAACATAATCTGTTTTATTAAAAATAATTATTTTAATGAAAAATCAGGTTTTATGTACTATGTTGTATTTTTCACTGTTCATAAAAAATGAATGTTTTCAGAAAAATACCAAATATTTACCCTAAACTAATTTTTATTTTCCGAATTCAAAAATGATGTCCATTTTACCAAATTCAATTTTTTTGGAGTGTATAAAATTAATTTTATTTTTTGTTTACAAAAGGAAAAAAAAGTAGTTCTTCTAAGAAAATATCTTTTCTAAATATATAAATAAAAACTTATAAATTTCATTATAAATATATTTTATTTATATGAAAATATAAAAAATAAAATTTCAAATTTATATGTTACTTTTCATATTATAATATTTAATTTATAAATAAATATATTGTTTAAAAAATTATAGTATAAGTGTATTTTTTCGCAGAAACTCAATCTTGCATATAACACAAGCTAAGCCGGTGTTGTGTGCAATATAAGCTATTAAATTACTTTAATGTTATAATATAATATTAAATCTTGGTGTGTTACATTATCCCCACTTATAAATTTTTTCCTCGCAATTTGAAATTGTTTTTTAAAAATAAAAGGTTGAAAATAGAAAATACTTTTGTGGAAAACCCACTTTGGAAATGAGGTTACAAAATTTTTTTCATTATAAGAGGGAAATGGAAATGAAAAGTCACCACAAAATTAGGATTTAGAATAGTAGAACATTGGAATCAATTAGAGACACATAATTAGAAGGGAAAAAGTAAATATTTATAGAGAGTGATTGAGGACATCAATCATAAACAAGTGAATAATAACAATAAAATTGAGGGCCTCAAAGCCATCAATCTATGATGATTTAAAGTATCATTAGTTAAACAAAACATAAGATATTAGGATAACACATTTTTTAGATAATTGTTTTGAAGAGGAGGGATTAATTTACTATCTAAATAAGAACTAAAGAAAACATTCTTTATTTCATTAACAATCATAATCATAATCTCATCATTTGGTTGTGCTTCGATCTATTTTGACTTCATCCCTTACACTTGGAATTGAATGTTCAAAAAATATTTTGTTTACTCATGAAGCACATTTTATAAATCATAAATTCCACAAGTATAACCTTAATTCTCTAAATGTTTATTGAAAACCAAAAGGTTAGGTCAAAGTATCCAAAAAATCATACTTTAACCTCATACAAAAAACTAAGTGTTCTACTTACTCAATTCCAACCTTTAGACATATCCAAAATACTTGTGTCTAAAATCACAGTCCAAAATTTTATAAGGAAGGTCAACATAACATAATTAAGATCAACATGTGAATACCTTCATCATGTATTTTATTAAAACATGGCAACAACCAGAATTACCGTAAACCTTATTTAGATATGTATGTACTTCCTTATTCCTTAGATAAAATACAGAATACTGGATATACACATTAAATCCATAAATGTTGTAAACTCCAACAATTAATGAATATAAAAATCATTAATCAGTTTCATGGTAGTCAATAATATCCAATATAATTTATCCAAATCAATCATATCTTATTCCAAAATCACTACCTCAATGTCAAAACCATATTAAGGTTTACCTTTCTTCAACCATGTATTTTAAAAAAAGTTTAACTTTATATTGAGTCACTTTCCTTAGAACCACATAAACTCAAATACTCAATGAAATGGTAATTTAGTAAAATCCTTATTTATTTCTATAATTCATATAACCTGTATATCATTAATACAACACTCAAATGAAAAAAATTATTTAATAACAACATAAGAACACTAGTCATTACTCTTCATATGTAGTAGTATCATAACTTGATTATTATAAAATAGCATCATTTATGGTATACTCTGATGATTTAGACATTGCTTCGTGTAGTCTTCTAAATCCTTGTAGATAAAACATTCTACATTTGAAACCTATTTCTTACCCTTGCAATCATGAATGTGGTGTCCTTTTTCTACACACTAATAACATACTCACATTCTATTCAAGCATTTACCAAGGTGATTCTTTCCACAGTTATCACATGTGGGAAAATCTATATTTCCCTTCTCCCCTCTATCTATATTTTTTTCCATCCTCTTATTTTCTTACTTCCCTTCAAATTCATAGGACTCAGATAATTCTTTACTTAACTTATTAACACATGATACAATTTCTTTATATGATGTAGATACATGGGAGACTATTTCCCTTATAAATGTTGTCTTAAGACCATGAAATATATGATACTTATTACTCTTTGGATCATGCATATTTCTAGAGTATGCATTCCTTCTATTGGGCGCCATTTCTAAATGATGACATACACTAGGTTAAATCATATCATATTGTACAATCCAAAAAATATAAAAATTAGCATCATTAATTGAATATTTACACACATAAAGTATCATAATTATAACATCTATTTATTTTCTGATATATTTACTCATAAATCATTCATAATGGTTTGTATAGAAAATGTGAATTATCTTAAGCATATCCCCCGAGAGTGTCAAACAAGGTGTGTAGTAAGGCCCATTGTCGTGTACAAGGATACCTTGGGTCAAGTACAAAAGTCCTTGTCAGAGTTTTTACTCCTAGGCACATCTGTGCCAGAACCACATCCAAGTTTAGTATCCATATACGAATGTATTGCTTGGAAAACCCAAATAATATCTATATTACCAATTTTTTTTGAATGTTCTTTTATAATAATCCTCAAATTCTATCTTAGGGTAATGTTTCCTAATTAGAGTTTATCTAAATCTATTAACAAGGTTGTTGAAAAACTTCCTCTCATACCAAATGTAACACCCCGACCCCAGAAGCCTGGAGCTGGTGAATTATTTTAAAAGTTTAACATGATTACAAGGAATCAATTCCCAAAGGACCAATATATTTTTCAGTATTGGAAAATAGATTACATAAATGAACGTTACATTACACATTCAAAAATAAAAAAAAACATAAATAATACTTCGGGAATGCCATTATTCCCCTATCTTAACCCTACATGTCAATCATAATACACTTCTTGGAATCCTTTGAAAACAGAAACATAAGAAGGGGTGATCTCAGATTCTCAGTAAGGGTAAATAATTTATAGGAATCTATAAACTTTTAAGGAAAGATGTGTAATAAAAAAGCCTTTTAAACCTAAACTTGAACTTAATATGGAAAAAATAAATCAAACATTACCATATAAACATGCACATGGATATTCTACTAGTCGAATAATCACCTGTAATAACTAATTTAATAACGAGGGAAGGCATAATTCCAGACATCATAATCACAAAGTCAAGGACTCAAGCCAAGACTAAATATAATTTTTTTGTCAAAACCTTGTTCCAAGACATTAATTTGTCTCATGAGACCTACCGATGCCTCGGGGGGCTATAGTGAGCCCAAACCGTCACTTACTAAGTCCAATGCATTCCTTGTATGAAATGGGTGAAACATAACATAAAAATTCGTATTAAAACTAGAATATGAAATTTCAATAATTTAACTGTAAACCATGAATGGTATAAAAATAGCACATCCATAGTCAAACATATCATAACTCATTCAATAAAATATATAACATTTTATTATATCAAATAAACCCCAATCATGAATAATATCCAGTAAAGGATATTGACATAGTTGAAAATGATCAGTAAAACTCTTTGAGAGAAATATCCCATTTTCATGGAATCATTTAAAAGTGACACAATTTAGAAACAAATAAATTTAAGAGAAATTTTTGAATAAAGGTGTCCCATATGACTTTGAAACTTTTGAAAGTAATTAACATTTTAAAACATTCATGTCCATATAAATAAATCCCTAAAACCATTTTGAAAACAAATACATTAATGAGAATGATATAGAAGAATAAATATTTAAACCATTTAAAATTATTTTTTAGTTAAAGAGTCCCTAAAAAATAGTCCTTTTGAAAACTCTTTTATAAAACATGGACATAGATAATAAATATGTTCCCCTAAAAACTTACACATAAATAATCTCAGATAATAATGAGATTGAGGAATTAACCCTTACCTTGTACATTCTTTGTGTAAAGGGTACATTTAACCTCTTTTATAATGACCATAGTATGTTATTAAATTGTTATAGAACCATATTCATATTTATGATATCATACATGATTCATTTATGGCTTTATACTACCCATTTAATTGTAATTTCTATGCTAAAATATCATTTCGGGTAATAATCACTTTCTTTATCGTACGTGTTTTAACTTTTTATTCTTGATAGTATCACTTATATCATGATTTAATTACATCCATAATATAAAAAATTATTTATGTATCATACATATTCAGAATATAAATATGTATAATAGATAGATATATGAAATGTAAAACACCATTTATGGAGATGGTAGGCCGTACATGCGTATAAACACAATTTCGGTTTTCATATCATATTGAATGGAAGTAAGTAAATGAGATATACATATATATATATATATATATATTTTGTAGAATTATTGTTTCATATATTACATACTTATTAATAATATATGTTTTTATAATCATCATTGAATGGTGAACATGGAAATGAATCTCATCGCGTTGTGGAGACGGTAAGCCGTACATATGCAGGAGGGATGATATCATTCAATTGATGGTAAAATAATATGTAATTGGATGGTATATTATATATAAATAACCATTAACATGTTAAATTTATTATTTATATCAATTATACTCATTATTATACCCATACACAAAATTTAGTGTTGAATAACAAACTACACCACGACGTGGAGACGACAATCCATTTGTATGCACGTATGGTAACTTTTTCATTCATAGGATGGATAGAATAATGAATATGTTTGTAACATATTTAAAATAAAATCTCAGTATATATAATGTACTTGAGTCATTATTTTTGTATAGAAACAACAAAGAAAGAGTAAGTGTAAGATGAAAAGAACGTTGAATGAGGTGATGAAATAATTACCTCTTCTTCGGGTTATTCCTTTTCATTTGAACCAAAGGGATCCTTAGGTTGGATATATTATCAAAGTAAGGTCTCTTGGTTTATGTTAGGGTATTTGGGATGATATTTGAGCTGGGTTTGTCCGAGCCAAATGGCATTGGAGGTGTGAATTTAAGTGAAGGGGAAGTACCCTTTTATGAGGGAGGTGAGGGGAACTTCTGAAAAAACATGAAATATCAATTTATTATAAAATCATTTTTGTTTTCTAGTACCTCCAAATGGATTAATTTCTAGGATAAGGTGGGGATGGGTTGAAATCCTCTCAACCAATAGGTCTTAGAAAAGTTTATGTCCCCATATTAACCTTATCTTTTAGATTTAACTCTTAGTTAAATAGTTTAACTTTTACCATGTCTTCTTGTATTTTTATATTACATGGATAATATTGTTGCAATAAAATACCAAGAGAACCTAAAGTGGTTCATTAATGACACATATAAAATTAGGTTAGTCATTTGTCCAAATATTATATTTTTAGAAATATTATAACATTTAATAATATAGTATTTGTTTTAAAAACTCATTTATGTCAATTTTAATATGATTTAGTATTTGGTTTTTGTAAAAGTCATAAAAACATTATTACTTTAAAAAATATACATTTAAACAACCCTAAAATGTCATATTCACCTAGAAAATTCTTGTATGGAATCAAAATTTTTGATTTACATTTATTTTAACATTTATAAAATCAATTATTTCAATCTTTCATTAATAAAGTAATTACTACATCATCATTGTGTCTTCCATAAATTTAATTATTTAATGTATAAAAATTATAAATATAATACTATGATGTAGGAAATATTTTTCTATTTCTAGTTAATATTTATAGTCAAATTTATATTATTTATAACCCTAGATTAATAATGTTTTAGTTATTAAACTTTGAATTTAACACTTTTAACTCTTCTTTAAATAAAATATAATAAATGTCATAACATAACCCAAATGGATAAAAAGGATCTTATTTTTTTCCTAAGTTTTATTTTTGTCTAAATGAACTAATAAAATAGAATTAGGACATGTTTTGGGGTAATTTTAATATTTTTTTACCTTTAATTACCTTATTTACTTTTTTCCGTGGTAAATAAAATTCAAAAGTTACTATTCACCAAAAACTATTTTATTCTTCTTGAACAACATTTTACTTAATAATTTCAAACGTGTCTCTTCGATTTTTAAAATTTAATTCACAGAAGTGGTAAAATTACATTTTATGAAAATTTGTAAATGTGCCTAGAAGGTGGGTAAATGTGCCTAGAAGGTGGGTAAAAAGACATTAAAAAGGTTCGATAAAATTTTATGCATCTAATATTATTATAAAATTACTCTAATGAATTAAATTTTAATAATATATGTATTATGTATCTATTTTTACTTTAATATAATTTTTTTATTCAAAATATTTATTTAAATGAAAAAGTTGGTTTTTATGTACTATGTAGTATTTTTCACTATTCATCAAAAATTGAATGTATTTAGAAAAATACCAAAATTTCACCCAAAGCTAATTCTGATATTATGAATTCAAAAATGAAGACCATTTTATGAAATTCAATTTTTAGGAGTGTATAAAATCAATTTTATTGTTGTTCGCAAAATGATATAAAAATCAGTTCTTTTAAAAAAATAGCTTTTCTAAATATATAAATAAAAACGTATACATTTCATTATAAATAATTTTTTTTTGAAAACATTATAAATAACATATAAAATTTATATGTTACTATTCATATTATAATATTTAATTGATAAATAAATATATCATTTAAATAATTATAATACTAGTGTGTTGTTTTCCAGAAACTCAATCTTGAGTATAACAAAAGACAGTCAGTGTTGCATGATATATAAGCTATTAAATTACTTTAAAGATATAACTTACTATAAATTCTTGGGGTGTTACATAAGTAACATCCCCAAGACACTAAACATTGAAAATAAATTAAAGGCCTTCAATACATGTGGGGGAGGATTTGACTTTTAAGAATAAAACTATTATCCAAAAAATCCACCACCAAACAACCACCATATGATATATGATAATAATTAAAGAAAAATAAAAATTCAATTTATCAATTTCAAACTAAATCCTAGTACCATAATGGAAGACTACAATATCAAAGTAAATAGTGGAAGGAAAAACTCAAAGACTCTAATGATAACTCCAAGCTCCAAACGGGCTCCATGCTCCAACTCCACCACATCCCAAGTATCATGAAGTACTTCTAAAGAAGTGTGATGCTTTACCTTTTCTCGTGTCTCAATAAACAAAATCTGCAAAAGCACCAAAGTTCCAAAGTAGGGATGAGTAATGAAACTCAGTAGATTTTCCCTAATGAATTCCCTACTCAGGCCACTAGGATATAACATGTTATCCCATTTAGATAAAACAATTTATATAAAAAAAATTCTAAAATGGTTTATATGAAAATATATACAAGTGCCAATGTCAAATAGTTTTATAAAACACACCAATTTCCAAGGAAATCAACCAAACAATGTTCCAAAACCATTTAATTAATTTTTCTTTGGCATACCCTATTCTAGTACAGACATACACACATCTACACATGCATGATTCATTATGATAGTTCCATAATCATGAGTGGTTTCTCATTGATCTACCAAGTCATCACAAGGTAATTTAATCCCATGTTCCATTAAACATTTGGCATCGATCACAAGGTAATATTTCAACCAAGCCTCATAATAAAATATGAACACACACACAAAGTATTCCTAACAACCATGCCAATGTAATCATTAAAAAACCATTTGAAAAAACAAAAAAAAATTTGAACATATTTTTACATAATACTAATCAAGAAAATATTTTAAAAGCATCATTTTAAAATCATTTATCAAATCACATTTCACAATAATTCCAAAATTTCACACAAATCTACAAACCATAACTAAGGATGTTTCTACCATTATTTCCACACAATTTTCATAGTAAATTTCAATCAATTTAATTAATTTTAAACTACTCCTACAAGTTCTAAATAGATGAGTTGAGAGTGAAGCCACCTACCTTGGGTTTTATGATGAAAACAATGAACGAAATGAAGAACACCAACAAAATTAGGTTAAATATTTGCAAACCCATATTACATATCTTCACCTATAATAAACCAAACCAAATATAATAACATTTGGTATCAAATCTTTTATATGTATCCACAATGGTTTTAGATATAAGAAAATAGAGGGATATAAAAGAAGATATAAGAAGAAAACACCTAGAACAACCAAGAACGATCAACTACCACAAAGATCTAGCATAAAAACCCAAAGGGATAGCTTCAAATCACTTCCAATTCAATGTGGGAGAGATTATCTAACATTTTAGAGAGAAAAATACCGAGTTAGGGTCATTTTTGGGGAACAATTAAGCATTTAGTGGTGTAAACACGTGAGATCCACAATTTAAGGATCTAAATTTTGACTCACGCACAGTCTAGTTGCACGGTTAAGCAAACTGTGTGAAATCCATGATCTTGCCTCTTCATTAAGGGATACCTCGTAGGGTTTTCTCACAAGGTTACCAAAACATGCACCAACCGTTCCAAATATCACTATCCAAAATATTCTCAACACTTCATGGTTTCTCCTAGGCTTTCGCACGGTTTGGGAAAATCCTGTGTTGCTCGTACGCCTCCCCTTAAACCCATGTTTCATTTGTTCACGGTATCTTATAGGTGTTTCATGTTTTACCCAAATCATGCACCAAACGTGCACCTATATAAAATCCCAAAACACTACAAAAGTTATCAAAAATCTCCCAAACACCACCCATAAACATTACATAATTAAAAATCATAAAGAAAGGGTTACTTACTTGAAACCCGGGGTGCTACACCTAAAATATAGAATTTTATACTCATATACAAACATCTTATAATAGTATTGGTCACTTAAAAATACTTTGTAATAGCTTCACATTATTTTCAATAATAACTAGAACAATTCTAAAGATTATGCAACATTTGGATATTCCTTAGATTATTTCATTGATTGTTCCACTGCCTAAACTCAAATGTAATTCTACCAGAATCATTCACACATTTTTCTTCATAAAATATCTATCTTCATCTGAATAAAACTTTGGATGTAGCTTCTTAAATAAATATTTAGATTCTTCATAGAGATATAAAATCCATCAATGAATAAACCCCATATATCTCACTAAATTTATAATTTTTTAAATAGTGAATGACATAAAAAGACAAATTAATTACTCCTTATAAGTATGATTTTTTTCATTTCTTAACCAGTAACATTAAATCCATCATCATATTTTGAAATAAAAAAATTCTCTTCAAATAATATTATTATTGGTAGTAACTCATCCAAACATATTTACCATGTAAATGTGAAAGGATCTCAAAGTGACACTCTAATGGAAAGAAAATACTTTTTCATTTGAATAATGACAACCATATAAACTTCATCTTCTTTTCCATATTAAAAATGGGGGAAACCAACTTCCAAGATTCAAGGTGCATCTTAAATCCTCATTTAGGGTTCAGAAGTCAACACATCTTGGCATATATACTAGAAAAGCATTCATTATATCAATAAAATTGGGGACTCTATTCATGTTCCAATAACTTATTCATATACTAAAACCATCCATATTTCATTCATTCTTATTTTAACATATTGAAAAAAAATACAACAAAACACAAAGTGGGTTGGAATATAATCCTACTAAATCCTTATATATAATGACGATAAATTTTCATATGTTTAGTTTTTTAATTTGTTTCATAAAATAATGTTACATATTTATATAACACCAATGTAATGATTTAAAACATCATTCTTATTTATTTAATTCTTTTTGAGTCATTTATTATTGATTTATGTGTAATTTAATTTGAAGGATAACTAATATATGGTTGATGTATGTTTTTTATGGAATTAAGGAGGGGATGGTGATGTTGTAATACAACACTATAGTAGGAAAATTCATAGTATTTATATTTAATATAATGAAGCACTGTAGTGAATTAGAGTAGTAGTATTGTTGTAGTAAAACACCATAAAGGTGTACTGTGGTAGTCCTGTAATAATAATCATGTGCATTTTTAATTGTTAGGGTTTGTACTCTAGTCCTATAGAAGGGTCTAGAAGAGTGTGAGTGAGTGATTTGAGTAAGGGTGGGGGGGTGAGCTAGTTCAATCAGGCCCCATGGGTGTGTTTATTCAATGATTTGTAAATATTTTTTATTGATATGGATACTATGTTTGTGTATCATCAATGAATCATTTAGAGTGATAAAAGGGAAATCATTAGGGGTGACATGTAGTAACTTGAAGATCAATAGTGGTTCATATTTGGGTGGTTCAGTGATCGAATTATTGACTTGATGTAGTTATGTGGTAGATTTTTAGATTCCATTTTATTGGAATGTATGTAAATGAAATAATTTGAAAAATTTACCTATGATGAAGGAATATATAAAGAATATTTGGTCTTCATGATGAATAATTACTAGGAATGATAATTTGGTTTTCTCATAAATATATTATCAACATCGAATATAAGGTCCTGGATTTCTAAATCCCTTAATTAGGCTCTAAATGTATCATTAGAGATTATATAGGAGTTATGGAGGTTAGGGAAGAGTTTTAGAATTTTTGAGGGCCACCATGCTATTTTAGAGGGTGTTGTATTGGATTTTTTTGGATCCCCTTAAATTATTATGGATGGGGAAATCTGTTTTGGATTTGGGTGTTTAGAGGTTGGATGTGGAGTTGGATATTTGGAATAGGAGATCACCATGATGAGTGAAACAAATATTCTGAAACTTCCATGATGTGTTTTTCCCTAATGATCCTCTTATGATAAAAAATAATGGGGAAACAACTTGGGAAGCCATTTTGGAGAAGGTAGATTAGGAATGAATCTTAGAGAGGCATGATTCTAGATATAGGCAAGCATGGAATTACCACACCGTAGTGTTAAGTGTGGCATAGGTAAAATGGATTTGGTTTACACACCATGCTATAGTATAGGTTTTTTGGTAGTTAAAATGGCTTTATACAAGTTTTCATGTTACACAATCCTTAGGATTCAAATTCCTTGAAAACAAGATCACACCTTGACCTTTGGCATCACAAGAATTTTGGGATTTCACCACACCATGGTTATTGATTTACATCTTTCTCTATAAAGAGAGGGCCCGACTCCCTTAGTTTTGATTTTAACTCCCTATTTTTAACCCTATATGATCCCAACACA
This sequence comes from Viscum album, assembly GCA_963277665.1. Lineage (NCBI taxonomy): Eukaryota > Viridiplantae > Streptophyta > Magnoliopsida > Santalales > Viscaceae > Viscum > Viscum album. The sequence continues at coordinate 1,600,497,795 of OY728128.1, forward strand.
TCTCATCACCATCCATATGCATATCCTTGAGCATCTAACCACATTTTTTTTATCCAGATTGACGTTTGAAGGAACATGATACTCTCTCTTCGACTCTTTATTTTTCCCATTATTCTTTTTTATTTGTTAATGAAACCCATTTTGAATAGTTAATTTAATTTGGATTGAGGTTTTGATATATATTTTTATAGTTTTTACCTTGTTTATGTTATGGTGGAATTTCCTTTTGTTTTGGTGGTGTTTCTTTCAATGGTGGTTAATCCTCTTTTGTCCTTTCTTACTTAGAGAACACTAAGGTTCTAATCGAGGTGGGGGATCTATGACCTCCACTTTCCATATGTGCATTTGTGAATTTACCATAAGTTTTCTCCTTGCCCAAATGAGTTATATTGAACTTAGCAAGATAAGAATATGAAAAGGGATTTACATATTGAATATTTAATCAATATTTATAAAAATTTTAAAGAGAAGAAGAATTATTGCATGTTTTTTTAATTTATTAATTTAAATTAATTAAATTCATTAAAATATGTGAATATTATAAACTAAAAAGTTGAAATATAGATTGAATCACATGTTTTTTATTAATTTCTTTTATTATCTTGAAATTAGAAGAACAAATATGATATTATATGACACAATTATAGACTTCTTAATGTTTCATAATGAGAATTATTTATAACCTTATAAATATATTTATTGAAATTATAATTATATCATGTTTTGGATAATTTAATATCACATGTGGGGAATTAAATGAATGATTGGGTTTTGAGAACACCTGTGGTTTTTGTTTTTTAGGCTACCCCTTGATTTTTAATATGATAATGTGATATATGTAATTTTTTATGTTGTGGATTGTTTGACATGGTAAAATAATTGAAACTATAAACAATATAAAATTGATATTTTTATAATTAAATGGAAGGGATTAATAATAATAACTACTTCTTATATTGGTATTGTTTTAACATGGAAATAATTCTGGAAACAATCCTTTTATTTATTTTTTGCTATGGTTAGATAATGCTTTAGGTGGCCATGTTGTGGAAAAAATATGAAATATAAACCATTTATTTAAAGATGGAATTAAAATGGTTTTTTGTTAAAGAATAAATATTTGGGACGGAATTAGCCCATATTTATTATGGTAGGCTTTAAATCCTTTATGCAATGTCCTTAGTTCCTTTACCTATATGCGATAATACATTTGAAATGTATGTGCACTCCAGGGATTTAGATAATTGATCAATTTCTTTTTATAATTTTTTTGTGGTCAAGAACTATTGAGGAGCAATGGGATAGAGGATTTATGTTTTACTAATTGATAATTATTTTTATTGATGATCTATGGGATGGGATCCTGGGATAAAGTGATGTTTGATGTCTAAAAAGACAATAAAAATTGTGTTAAGTGCAATGATAAGGGATACTAGGTTGTCCAGACGAGTTGAGAACATGGATTTCTCATATATATGTTTACTCTTTCATGATGATTTATTGATTTTTTTTCAAGGTTCATCCCCAAAAATTTTATTAAAGAAAAAGGAATAACAGTGTACACATGAGGTGTAATGAGATCACACCAACTAGAAATTAAAGGGAAAAACAAGCATACAATCGTACTCACATCAGTGAAATACCCCAAACTAAAGATTGCTATTTAGCAGCCACTGATATTCACCATTACATCATCCAAATGCAGGATTTGATGATGTAAACCTCTCCTTGTGTGAAGCGAGACTAAAGTCATCAGCCCCCGCGCGCCCTTGGAGCTCCTTGCCACCCGTAATCTTACTCCCTGATGAAGGCCTGATCTCTTTTACATCTAAGTGCTGTCTCAAGAATGCAGCAAATTATGGAATCAGCATAACAGCCCATCTATGAAACAATAGCATCCCAAGAAAGCCTAACATGCAAAAGACTTCCCTTCAATCAGTGTTAATACTGAAGTAGTCTTTATCTTCAAAATCTACAGCAATCCAATCTCATCTGCATAAAACTGATAAAAAACTCCATCACAACACCATGATGTAAAAACCATCACCAGCCATCACAAAACCAGATTTTCAGAAAGCATATCATCCATAATAAGGTAGAAACCCAGAGAGAATAGGAAGTAAACCCATCAAAACATAGCAGGAAAACAGATAACCAGACAAAAAATTATTATCTTCAAAAAGTCCGAAAGGAAGATCAGATAAGTCTTCAACATTAGGAGAAGTCTCAGAGGGAGCTATATGCCTGGGTTCATGATGCTTTATTGATGTTTTCTTGATGGTTTGATGTAAAAATGAGGTTTAATTAGTCAATATCCAACTTCTTGATAGATTTTGTTCCTAAACACTGTAAGTGCATCATTTTTTTTGAAGAGTTAGCTAAACATTATTCCTAAAATTCAAAAATTGTTTATTAAATGATAATTGAACTATTAAATGAATGGGGTTGGTTCATGGTATTCACAGATGATAATGAAATAATAGAGAATATATGTAAGAGAATTAATAGTTCCACCAAAACATGGATTTAAATATTAAAGTATTAATATTGGTAATTGAATAATGAATAAAATTAATTAATGGATAATTAATTTATAATGAACTTGATGCTTGTATGCCTTTTTATCTACTATTTAGTAGCGCATGAATGGGTCTTGTCTAATGATAGATGAAAATGATTCTATGCCCCAAAAGTTGAATTTAGTGTGGTTTTGTGTGATATTATTTATATTTTTTTGATTTTATATGCTACCCCACCCACACCGGTAGGGAAATCGATACCCAAATATTGGAGGGGGGGGGTGTCTTTTCTCTAATATCTATGATGGCGGGGGAATGGATTATTAACTTCTCCCTCCCCCCTAATCTTCATCTATACATAGTTGAGTAGGCGTATCCCGAGATATAATGGCTTGTGGTATAGGGTGTGATCTTACCAGGACTTTGATAGATTGTAGTTTACTATACAATTATGTGTGGGCCATAATGTCTGGAGGTGTAGCACATACTTATATCTAGGCATGGTGGTTTTGGATTCCCAAAGGTGTATATGCATTGTATATGATGAATTGTGGTGCAATTCATTTATATAGGCTATATATTTGTTTTTTCTGAGAATACACTTAGTTACTATTAGGATATGACGATGATGGGATGTTGGGCTTCAAATGATGTAGTAATTATGGTGAGACTATTGTATGGGGTGAAGGATGAATTATTGGAAGGATAAGCACATGATGTAGCCATTGGGGTGTGAGGGAGACAAACCATTGGAGATGTAGAAGCATGTTACCTACATTCATATATATATATATATATATATTATAATGTGTTTTTTATGTTTTACTTTATGAGAATGTGAAACCTATATTACCTCTTAGATTATGAGTTATTTTAATTTATTTATTTATTCATATTAGGTATGATTATTTCACATTTTACATGAGAGGTTTCTGATCACCCTATGTATATATAAAACATTTTTATGCCAATAAGAGAAGGTTTGTGATCGAGTTTGATGTTACTATCTCGAAGGAGTTATTGAGAATCTATCTAGTGTTGTTGGAGTTCACTATTCCTACCTCATCTTTATTTTTGTACTTTAAGTTTTCCTTTAAGTTTGTGTATGAAGTTACTTATATAGTGATCTCTTTTGGTTTATTCATGGTATTTATTGGTAGTTTATCCTTCTTATCACATACTCCTTAAACTTATAGAGGGTAATTACTCCCATGTGTGTGAATGATATACCCTCAGTTCTATTTGGAAACTTATGGCCAATTAAAGGTAGGCTTCGTTCATCATTATGAATCCATATTATTTTTTAGTCTAATAGGTGTAACTTTTTTGGGAGGGGGTAATAACATTTGGATACTCATAACTTATAATTTCTTCTCTCAAGTAGTTATTAGAGATATCACTTGTAAATCAAGTGTATCTCTCTCCCCACACTTCTAGTGTATTTTTAGTGTTTCTCTATGGGCATATGAAATTTCCCAATCCACCTGAAATTTATTATGTGTTAGTGTTGTGTGTGAGATTTCTTCTATTGTTATCTTTCCTTTTATCAGCTTTTGAGATTTTAATTTGGTTCTTGGATAGTATAGTGCATGGAATATTACATTGATACACCATTGTGATTTTCTTATAAATATATTATTTATTTTGAGTTTAAATTTTAGATGATGAATATATGTTCTAGACCATACGGTCGACTTAGAACTTGGAGGTCTGCTTCAGAGGGAACAAAAAGTAGTAATGAGAGGTTCTAGTTTTAGAGGCTTAATTCCTATTACTGAAGTATTTTAAGACTTTTAGTAAGTATTTTTTATATTTAATTTTTATCTAAAGTTCTATTCAATGTGTTATATTCAAATTAAATGGAGTTAAATATAGAAAAATCCAATATTGATAGGTTAAAAAATATTTATTTTAATTTCTAGAAGATTAAAAATGAGAATTATTTATATCAGATAGATCTAAATATTCTATTAACTAGTTCCATTTTAGAGATGATGAAGAAAAATTAATGGGATAATCTTGAACAAAATACACTTTGATTTGTATGGATGAATTTAGAATGGAATATTTATTTTAATATCTTTTAAATGAACACTGCTGCAAAGATAATGTCGAAACTCAAACACATGTATGATAATGTAAGGGATTGAGTTTTATGAATCCTTTTCTTTGTGTTTTTTTGGGATTTAGAGGTGATGAGAGAGATTTTTGAGTCATGTTGGTGATAGAGAGTCGTGTTTTAGATATTAGGGGCCAACACACTGATGTTGGTAAGCTTAGTGGAGGCCATGGTCCTACATGTTTTGGATTCATGTCTATAGAGCTTGTTGTAGTGGTGTTTGGTGAACATAGGGAGTAGAAAATCCATTTAAGGTTGTTTTATATAGAGTATTTCATTATGTAAAATGGTAAATTTCCCCACACCTATAGTGAAGGGAATTTGTTCATGATAGGTTTGGAGTCATTTGTTAGAGATATGTGGTGATCCCCATGCCATGGACGATCCTATTCAGAATGGTGCAATTCTTGAGGTGTCTTGGTAGAATAACATTGTGAATCATGGAGAGATGTACCATGCCTTGTTGGTGGATTAATTGAAAATTATTTCTTAATGATTTATATATGGTTTTCAAGGGAGGAATAAATTATCATGTTATTGGGAATGGTGGAGGTGTGTCGAGGCATGACCAGACATGTTCCCATTTTTTTTAAATATAGAGGGAGGTTTCAACACATCGTGTTATAAGTTGTGCTATGTTGGAAATGATTAAGGGGAATTATAATTTTCAATGTGGTAGCTAAGGTTATGGTTAATAATATTATTAGGGTCTGAAAAAATCATTGATTTTTTTAACATTTTGAATATATGATGTTTCAAATTTCCCTTTGGATGAGGCCACAAAGCTATGGTTGTAGTCTCCAAACCATGGTTGGGGTCAATTATGTTTCCCAATAAATAAGTGTTGACCATTCATCTTAGTTTAAATTTATATCATTCTCTGAAATCCTTTATAGTTATAAGGCCTCTTTTAGAGCGCTGGGGGTCATCCCTTATAGTTTTGATCCTTCATGATTTTTGATGTTAACTTTTAATTTGATTTGAGGTGATATTTTCTTATATTTTCATTAATTATTCTTACTCCATTTTCTAGGAAATTATTGTTGGTTATTATCTTCACATGATTAGGATTTATGTATTGGTAATGTATACAATGTTACAGGTTGAAGGATACTTTTCAGGGATTCATTAGTGCTTAGAATCAGTTATCTTGATATGAAGTTTATTGGATTCCGTGAGGTAGGGGATGTTTTATTTTTCTTTGTATCTTATAAGATCACAGGTTTCTTGATATGTTATCGAATATTTTTAGTTTCCCTTGTTGAACCTATAAACCCTTAATTATTTGAATCTTGAATAAAATGTCCAAATTATCATAATTACTTTTCGTTTTTAACCCACTAACATGAATTATTGGTACTTATATCATTTTATTGGAATTAAATCCACCAATTAAATCATATGAGCTATAATTATTTTCACCACTTTAACCATTGATAATCAATACACCCTAAAATATCTTTCAAATGGGGTATGTTGTTCCTCTATTTTTAAACTTGGTGGAGATTGGCCAGTTTAGTGGGGTGGGGTGGTTCTTATTACCTCATGCATTTTATCATCTAAATATTACCTCAAGATCAACATTGTATATTTTGTATAGGGGTAGGGGTTATTGTATTTTCTCCTTTATTCAATGTACTACTCCATTCTATCAAGCCTCATGTTATGGGTTTTAGTCTGAAGGAAAGGGATTTTTTATGCTTCCTTTTTTATATTACTTGAGATTAATTATACCTTTCATTATTGTGATCCCAATATTTATTTATTTAAATTATACATTAGTATCTCTATATTATGTGGTTATCTTTAACTACTCTGAAATATGGTTTTCAAGGAACCATAATTGGTTATGAACTAAAATTGGAAAGGCAATTAGTTGGGTTAGCCCTTTCTATATACCATGTGTTTTTTAATTGTGATTTAAATACTTATAAACTGATAATAATAACTTGGTTTGATATATATATATATATATATATGTGGATATAAAAATAATAATGTGCATACAAATCAATAATAAAAGTTAACCTGAAAAAAATCCTTAGAAATTTAATTATAGAATAGGGAGGTAACCTGGACATAATATCAATTAATGTTTAAAGTAATGTTATTCAATTCATGTGGAGTTTGGTTGTATTTGAGGTTGATCTGATTCTTGTTCCCATATAATTTTCTATATTGAGATAAGTTTTAGGCCCATTATATAGTTATATTTATAGTTATTCTCTTTTGATATTAATATGGATGATTTTAACCTTTCAAATGGGATGAGGAGTTCTATCATTAGTTCTCTTAAGAGGAGTTGTTTTCTTGTACAAATTTTTATTCCTTAGAATGATGTATTGAACCTTGGGTAGTTCAATAAGGACCAATAAGACCTTTATATAGAAATATTTAGTATTACTTTATATAATGATGTTTCCAATAATAATTGAAAACCCAATTTTATGACCTTTTAGTATAGATGAGGGATGAGTAAGTGTGTTATGCATGGTTAGGTGCTGGTAGATGAAAAATTTAGAAGTAATATTTAGTTGGGATACTTTTTAGTGCTAGATAGGTTATGTGGGTTCCGAAACCATGTGGTTATAGTTTTAGTTGAGGATTTTATTTGGAGTAGAACATTCAATTGGGGTGTAAACCGTAGTAATCCAAAGGTGTAGATCGATGCTAAAATTAATATATTGAATATAGAATCGGAAATAATAAATCCATTGGTAATCCCATATTGGGTTTGGAATACAAATATGATGAATAATGAATAACTAAATGGTTGGTATATCATAATTATGAACTTCTCAAAGAATTTTAAATTATAACAAGATGAATTAAAATTAAGTAATTAAATGAATAAAAAAATAGAGGCCCGAACCACATAAGAAGTTTCTTGATAGACAAACACACAAAACAATACACACAAATAGACAAACACACACAAACACACATTACATATTGATTCCAATGAGAATGTTGGACCCTATGTGAGGTTGGGAAGGTAGGGTTGAGGCCTGACCCATATCATCTGTGAATTGATATATATTTTAAAAATGGATTCAAAGGAGAAAATTGGAACTTATGAGAGGTAGTGGTAGGTAGGGATGAGTTTCAACACATATGATATATTATTATAAAAATATATGATGGGATGTACAATGTTTAGGATGTAATTATGATGTTATATTTGTGGTTGTGATGACGTGGTGGTTGTGGTTGTGAAAATAGAGGTTCATAGTGAAAATTATGGTAACTTTAGATGTTGGAAATATATGTTGATTATAGTTGTTTTTAAAACTGGATACATCTCCTTGATTTTTATTAATGTTCTAAAATTTCTCTTATTCCAAGCTTTTGATAATTATTAGTGTCCACACACGTTTTTCCTTTCACATTTATTTCACATGAATGTTTATTTTCTTTTGAAATTTGATCTTATTGAGTAATCCTAATTTATCATCCTTGTGAATTATTTTTTGTGTCAATGTTAGGATAGATCGATAAGGAATGGGGTTGTTTCTATTTGAGTTGTAGGAGTAGAGTTTTAGGATATTGGTCTTGAATTATTTTTAGATATATTATGTTTTATTCATATATATATTTAGTTGTAATTTGGAAATTTTAAATTGTAATTATATATATATATATATATGGAGTTTATTTTTGGATTGGTTATATTTTCCTAGGAATTAATAATGTAATTCTTTTAGTACTTGTAATATACTTACTCGGTTCCAATTTCCATCTTATGTCCCATTGGAGGTGGACCTTTAAGGCCCCCCTTGTCTCCATTGTCAAACTAAGAGGGATCTTAGTGTGATGGTTGATGAAAAATATGTATCATAGATTTTGGTTAAGAGATTGGATGCTGTTTTTAGTTAGGTACAAGTGATGAATTCACGATCATGATAGGGAAAAATTATCATTTAAACCAAGCATGTGATTTAGAGGGAGGATACCAGCTAGGAAAAAATATATTTAGAGCACCATGTGATCTGAAACTAGGGACTTTTTATTATACTAAACATTTTTATGTGGAAATAAACTTATTTTGAGGTATTGAATAATTTAGTTATGGTAAATACAATATTCTCTTTGGTTTCATTATAAGTTTATAATTTTATTCATAGTCATAATTATTATATTTATTTATGATTACTAATGGTGATATAAAAATGTATTTTATAATTATATTGAACAAATTTAATAACTTGATTCATTATAGTTTAAAAGAAGTTTCTTAAAAATTTATGACATGATTCTTTACATTCTTCCCTTAATATTTAATATTTAATAAAATAATAAAACTTATATATTTCTACTAATAATGAATCATTATTAAAATACTTTTTTTCTATGGGAAATTTTTTATAGAAACCTTTTCAAATATGTATTCCCCTTTATATTAATTATTTATGTTAAATGGTTTTGAATTAAGTATTTCAAAAACATGTTTAAAATTTTAATGTTTCTTAAAATGAAATTTCATTTATTTTGATAAGTTGAACTTATGATCTATTAAATTTATTGTAATTATATTAAATATATATATATATATGAGTTCATTTGATTTCACAACTTTATATAATTATGAATCTCTATTGTGTAGCATGTGTGATCCATTAAAGTATTGAGAATTTATAAATTTACTAGAATTAATTTAAGCATGATACTATAAATAATAGGTTTATTATTAATTATTCCATGTTAATATTGATGTGTTTAGTTTATTTTATGTATTTTTTTTACAAAATTCAGTAAACATTCCATGTTGATTTAATTTTTAATAATAAAAGAAAATCATTTTTAATTATATGACATTTTATTGAATCATGTTGAGATTTTAGTAGAAAATTATTATGATTCCATTATTTAAAATTTTTCATGATTATAGAAGATGAATATTAATATTCCATGTGTTACCCCATGAAATTTTTCTTCTATGATAGTTGAATTTTATGTGATAAATTTATAATCACTATAGTGATTCTGTGTTGATAATGTGATTTTATTAAAGATGCGTGTTTGGGTAACTTAGTAATTACTTAATTATGTTCTAGAGGATTTTCTTAGAAAGAATTATTTTGATATTTTTATTGATTTACTTAATATTGGTTGTTATAATGATACATGGTAAATATGGGTGATGAGAATAATAATTGGATAATCGGAAAAGATTGAGAGCTAAGATTTCTTATTTTTCCATCCAGTTATGAGGACGTGAATATGGTGTAGAAGGAAAGTATGGTTATGCTTGTCTTGTATATGAGTTTCCCAATATGAGATTAAGTTCCCTATAATATTTTTTAATTTATATTATATTATATAAATCACCTATATGATTTTGAATCGAATATATGAAATCAAAATTCTATCTAGAAATTATGTGAGGGGTGGAGAAAGAGGATTATTAGAAGAAATATTTACTGAAAGTTTTATGATAGGAAGTACCAAAGTCATCATTGGATAATTAATCATGGATGTTGAGGATTGGTAAAATAATATTGAATTTTATTTTGATATGGTGGGGATTCCAGATCATTTTTTTACTCTCTAGCCATTGGATTATTTTAAATGGCGGCTCAAAGAAGCTATAAGAGAATGTGTGGTGACTAAGATAAGGTTCCTTGGGTAGTGATTCTTGAAATGTTCCAGAATGATTTTATTTTCTGAAAATAAATGGATATACTCATAAAGAATCATTTATTGGTTTATAGGGAATATGAGATGAATATTTTTAGTTATGGTTCTTGAGTTCCACGAGTGAAGAGAGTGAGGTGGTCATCAAGAGTTAGAGTATGGATTCAAGCACTAATGTTTAGTACCTTGTAGTGTTCTATTTTGGTAGAGTTGATATATTTTTATTTTAACGTTTTAGACCATCATCAATATTATTTATTTGAGGTTTAGTATGATTCTTATTATTATGTGTGTAGTTAAATTGGGATTGGAGGTGAAATATGTTCTATGATAATATTGGTTATGCATCTACATTATTTTAGAGGTATCTTACCATGTATTTATATGTTGGTCTATTATTATTTTTTATTATTTTAAATTATCTAGTAATGAATCATTATACTTGTATATAATGTATATGATTTATTTTAGATATTATTTTATCAAGGATTACTTTCTATTTTCCATATGTTTTATTTTCATTCTTATGGATGAGAATTATTTGAGAGGTATATTATGAAATCTAAAAGGTTTTAATAATCCCTTTCATTGTTTTTTTGAGATTTAGAGGTGTCATCCAGAAGTATTGAGGTGTTCTGTAGGTGGAGAGTCAAGTTTTGGATCTCTAAAGACTAAAACACCAATGTTGGTAGGTTTGGTGGAAGACATGGTCCAACCAATTTTTTAGTTATGGTCATTCGAGATATCCTTAGTGGTGTTTGGATAACCTAGGGAGTGAAATTCATGTTTTTAGGGGTGTAGTGTGTGGATGAATTACCTATGTAACACTGGGAAGTAATACACTCTTATTATGAAGGGAATTTCACAATAATGAGTTTGAAGTTATTTAGTTGAGCTGTGTGGAGGTCCCTAGGCCATGGTGGATCTTATTTTAAATGATGTGGTTCCTGGAGAGTCTAAGAGGATCACCCATGTGAATCAAGGAGTGATGTACCATGATGTGGTGGTGGAAAGCTTGTGCATGGTGTCTCAAAGATTTTCCTATAGGAAATGGGGAAGGAATAAATTCATATGTTAGTGGGAATAGAGGTGTTTTGTTGAAGTGAGGTTGAGATTGTGTATGCGAATAAGAAATAGTGAGGAAGGTTTATCAATTTCTTAGATTGTGTCATGGTTTATTGGAAATAAAGATGGGGATTTCTCCATACCATGTGGTATCCATGAAATTTTCTAGGATTATTTTTAATGTCTACAATAGCAAATGATGAATGATTCTTATCCATTTCCAATATTATAGATTTTGGGAATTTTTCTAACCCGGGCCATGATGACCATAGTTGAAGTATCCCTGCCATGGTGGGGGGTTGGCTGGGTTTACCTATAAATAAGTGTTGAACATTATTTTCAGTTTGACTTTATTTTTTTGTCTGAAACATTGGATGGTTCTAGGGCCTCTTTTTGACTATTTGGAATGTCCCTTATGGGTCTAAACCTTCTCTATTTATGGTGTTTAATTATTCTTTAATCATAGGTGAAATTTTAATCTCTTTTCCTTTATTCTACTTGTTTTTTTATTCTTAGTTGGTGGAATCAATGTTGGTGCTTCGCTTCATTGGATTATGGTTGATGGTTTGGTGATGTATATGATGTTATAAGTTCAAGTAAGATTCGCATAGTTTCATTAGCGATTAGTTTCAGTTATTTTGACATGTAGTTTCATAGATTTGTTAAGGTAGGGGATTTATGAGTTTTCTATACATATTCTAAAATTACATGTTTATTGATATGTTGTGTAATTTTCTGATTTACCCTTGTTGAACTTGAAAACCCTTGATTGTTATCCTCAGGAATTGATTGAATGAATTAATTTCATTCATCTTTAGTTGTTATCCCCTTCACATGAATTATTGAAAATTATATAATTTTATTTTATTTAAAACATAATATTAAATCATATGGGACATAATATTTTATAATACTTTATTTGTTGATAATAATCCCATACGACAAGTTCCTTCAGATATGGTAAGTTATTACTCTCATCTCAAGCTTGGTGGAGATATATTCATTAGGGGAAAGGGTTGTTATTAAGTCATGTATTTCATCATCTAACTCTTCCCTTATGATATTGTTTTTTGGATTTAATCCAATGGAAGATATTTTTTTTTAATTTACTCTATACACCACTCCCTTCTCTTAGGTCAGGTGTTGTAGAGTTTATTCTAGTGAAAAGGGATATTTTATGATTCTGGTTTTGTATTTCTTGAGATTAGTTATGCATTTAATTATTTTTATCCATGCCTTACTTGTTTTATGTTTTTTATTAGTATTACCAATTTATGTGGTTATGTATAACTTATCTAAAAACATATTTGTGGGTAACATGAATTCGTTAAAAACCTAAAGTGGAAAGGTGGCCAGGTTATTTTACCCCCTCTTTATTCGATGCATTATTTAATTATTGAATTTCTATTTAAATGATGATTCATTGATATTAATAGTATGATATAGAGAATATATATATATTGAATATAGAAATAAATATGGGAATATAAATATGGAATTAAAGTTAATATGATGAAGATCCCCAGAAATTAAAATATAAAATTAGGAGTTAACTAAGAATTAATATCTAATAATATTTTGAGTGTTATTATTCACTTCTTATAGAGATAGGTTGTTTATGTGGTTGATCTGATCCTAGTTTCCCAATAATATACCACTTGTGGTATTGTTTAGGGAAAGTATATAGTTAGGATTTTAATTATTCTATTTCTGTATTGATATTGTTCGTCATGTCCTTTTATATGATATGAGGATTTTTTATTAGTTCTCTTGATAGTTTCTACTACCTTGTATGTCTTTCAACTTCATAGGATGGTGACCTGAGCCACAAGTAGTTCAATGATGATCTAAAGGTCCTTTATAGTGATAATTATAGTGTACATTTCTAAATGGTTCTACTATTTATTATTCTAATCTTAGTTTTATGAGTATTTAATAAATAATAGGGATGTGTAGGTTTTTTTGTAAGGTTTTGTATTGGGAGTAGAAAGGTTATATAAGTAAGGTTTTGTATGTATGTTTTTTAGTGTTGAAAAAATTATAATGGGTTGTAAGTTGCGTTGTTATATGTTTGGTTGAGGATTATCTTGGGAGTAATTTTTTCAATTGAGTAAATTTTTTATTATCTGAAGGTGTAGAATAAAAATTAAATTAATATAATAAACATAGAATTGGGGTAACTATTTAAATTGGTAACCCCATTTTGAATTATGAATATGATTAAGGATGAATAATTAAACATTTGGGATATCTTAATTATGATATTCTTAGACAAGTTTAAATAATAAAAGGATGAATTAAGCTTAAGTAAAATGAATATATAAATAAATAGGAATAGAAATTCTAAACTGGTAAAAGAACATCCATGATTGAGATATCTATTAATATAATGATGTTTGATTATTTAGGTGACTGTTAAGACCTGTAAATTTCAAGGAAATTTTTTTCTTAATTTTCTTTGGAATTTTACAAGAGCGCAGTTTTTGACGGCACCTGATTCCGAGGCCCGGTGTCCCGGAATCATTTTCTGAAGTTTGGCTCGGGTACGTTCAGTGAACGGACGAGCAGGTTTTTCTAACTTTTGAACCGGTGCCCGGAATCGAATTCCGAGGGAACTGATGGAATCGCAGCACCAGTGCTTGCTTAGAAACGCCTCTTCCAGAGTTGCATTTGCTCGGATGTGGTTTTTAATTTTTACGCTTAAAGTTAAGAAATAAAATAATTGTACGATAAACTTTATTTTACTTCACTTAAGCCACTTGGAAGCCACTTAAACCCACTTAAAGCGGCTTAAGCTGAGTTGATGCGGATAGGGTGCTATCCAAAAATATCCTACCCTCTTGGTAGGATATTTGTGAGGTGGGACCCGCAGGAGCCCCACCGTTTCTTTTCCGCTAAGTAACGCACCTGCGAAAACCCGTCATTATGAAAGTCAACTGACGCGTTTTCTTATTTTCTTAACGCACTAATTAATTGGGCAGTTTTCTTTGTTGAATTAAATCGGCGGTTTATTCGTTGAAATTAAATCTATGAATTAATTTCATTCGTTTCTTAACCTGTTTGAAATCTGTTGGCGTAATAATAAAATAAGACCAACGCCGACATCTTGAGGATTACATGTTGAGAGACTTTTGACAGAAATTCTTGTATCTTCACCCTCCTTCGCGAAGAACGCGAAGAATACAAAGAACGCGAAGAACGCGAGGAACACCGTCACCCTCGGAGATTGACGACGCTTAATCTGAGACGTTCTTCCCCACCCCGTTCTTCGATCATCCGTTGAGGTGAGAGTTTTAAATTCTTTAATCTCCTTTGTGGTTTTTAACAAAACACAGATTTAATTATTTATAACTAAATCTGTTGTTTCTTGGTTCGTTGAGTTTTTCGACGCAACACCGGATTCCGCGACGACGCGATGCCTTCCGTGACGCCACGATCGCCTCCTTCTGCGGCGATCAATTTTCGTGAAGAATGCGTGTGCCACAACTTGACGAGGTAGGGATTTTATTTGGATGTTTTACATTCCCGTGTTTGTTTCCGTTCAAAATGAAGAACCCGGTTCATGAAAACAATTTTGATTCATTAAAAATTGTTCTTGGTTATGTATTCATGTGTTGAATAATTCTCCTGTTGTTATTATCTAACGTGGAGGGTGCGGGCCAAACGAGCACGACCCGACAACCCTCCGCCGTTCTTTGTGGTTGTGCGGATTTGGTGGGCGACGACAAAACCTGACGCAAGGGATATTGGATGATCCCACAGTGAAGAACTAAACTCGAGAGGATCAACGGCGCAGACGGGAAAGAAAACGGACCACCGGAGCAACTCCGGTGGCCCGCGGAAGCCACCGGCAGCCGGCGGCGGCGGCGCCAGCGGACCCGCGGCGGCGCGGGTCTAGCGCACACACGGGACGCGGCCTTTGCCGCGTCCGTTGACCAGGGCGGCCCCCCGTGGGGTCCGCGGTGCTGACATGCGGGGGCAGCGAGCCCCCCCCCCCCTTCGCGCTGCTCGGCCGCTCGGCCAAGCCAAGCCGGACCGGCCGGCAGAGCCATGCCGCGCCCTGGCCTGGCCGGACCGGCTCCAGTCGGGTCGGCCCGGGCCCAGACCCCCGTCTTCGGACTGATTCGGTATTTTTCCCGTAACTTGAGCTACGGGCATCCAAACGATGCTCCATCAGCAGAAACGCGATCCTTGGATCGATATGGTCATTTCGGTATATCGCACTCAAGGTTTCGGAATACTCTGGGTTCAACCGGGTTGGTTCGTATACGAGACCAACCGGGCCCTCGGAGCAGAAACGCTCATATCTTGAACTACGGACGTCCGATTGACGTGCCGTCGGCTTTGGTGGATTCCTCTAAGTGAGACGGATCTTTTGGCATAATCCGCCCGAGGTTTGGACACAGGTGGAGTACGGTCGGGTTGGTTTTGCCTTAAAACCCAACCGGGCCCCTGGGACGAAAAAGCCAATAACTCCCAGATCGGGCGTCCGATTGACACGCCGTCTGGGACGTTGATTTCCTGTTGGCGATAGGGAACTTTTGGATACATCAACCTCGGACTTTGTGTCATTTGATGTATCAACCTCTCGGCTCGTGGAGTGGACCCTCCCGAACAAGCTTGCTGTGTGCGGGAACCCTAGAGCTGGCTGCGACTGCTACTTTGACAACGACGACTGTGCAGAGATCCTCAGTGGACTGCGATGACTACTGCACTCAGCGATCCTACGTGGATCAGTGCTACAGATCCTGTGTGGATCTGATCTTGTGTGGGTCAGCGCGCAGCGGTTCTGTGTGAGCCAGCGCCTACAGGTCCAGTGTGGGCCCGATCCTGTGTGGGTCTTTGTGGGGGTTAGTTATCTATTGATCCTGTGTGGGTCATTGCGGGGGTTAGTACCTTTCGATCCTTTGTGGATCCGACGACTTAGATGGATCAGTGATCATCTTTATCGTCATACGAAGAAGTATACCTGTGTGAGCTGAATCTTGTGTTACTCTCCTTTGTGGATTGTGTTGAACTTTCCTGTGTGGATTTACTGTTTACTCTCCTTGTGGATTGTGTTGAATTATCCGGTGTGGATTTACGGTTTACTCTCCTTTGTGGATTGTGTTGAGCTATCCTGTGTGGGTATACGTTTGCTTTCCTGTATGGACTGGGTTGTGCTTGGGCTCGGATGTTGGAGCCGAACAGGGATTGAAGACTTAGGTATATGTATGGGCATATACCTAAGCAGTGTTGGTTGTTACTTCGTGATTGTATATTTCCGTTGTGGTCTATCCTTTGTGGATTTCGGGAGTCCATCAGGGGTCTCGGGGTCCCTACCGAGTAACTTATACTCACCCCTGCACGGGCTATGCCCGCACAACGTTGTGTTGGTTGCAGACGACGGACAGCGCTGAATGTGGTGGAGGCTTGCAGAGCAGGATGGTACCTGGAGGTGGACCACTGGGCGGGACGTACTCGGAGCGGTCAGGTGGACCCGAGGAGCAGTGGAGGCTATCTGTACCCACCCTTCAGGTGGAACTTCCAGAGGACGGCTCGACGCTACGGCTTTTCTTTTCAGTTGCTGTTTCTCCCTTTCAGTTGTACTTTACAGTTGGGCTTGTATTTCCGACCCCTTTTACTTTCAGCACAGCTTGTTACAGTTTTTTCTTAGTATTTACTTTTCCGCTTGCTTACTCTGTGGTGCTTGTTTACTTTACAAGGCAATGCCTTCCCTGTTTCCGAGATTTCCGCCTTGGTGCTAGTCGCCAGCCCCTGGCCTATGGAAGGCGGGCTTGGGGTAGTCACGGCACGGGCCCCGAGGACGGGTCGTGACAAACTGGTATCAGAGGTGGTCAGTTCTACCGTAGACTCTGATCTTTCTTCTATGTGAAGCAATAATGTGTAGCGTATTGAGTGTGGTTATCAGTTCAGGGAGTCCAGTGTTGGTGCGGCGGCCGAAGTATCCGTACAACAAGACCTTGACTTCTGATTTCTGACTTAATGCACGAAAACATTGATTGCATGTGTGTTTCAAGTTTTCTTTGTGATTACTTGTGTCAGCTCACCAGGTATACTGTTCTGACCGTGGCGCACTTGTTTCCTTTTCAGGATGGCCCCATGAAGGTAGCCAGCTAGGGTTCCGAGAGTAGAGCGCGACGACAGCCCGCCGAGCGATGAGGCCTCGGTACAAGGCCCGTTGATAGTAGAGGCATCGGCAGTACCTTTACCCGCCGATCCCCCGATGCTTCCAGCACCGACCGCTGACGATGCATGTCGCCTTGGAGCTCTGCACGAGTTCCAGCACCAGCGACCACCCAGGTTTCATGGGGAGACAGAACCCCAGCCAGCCGAGGACTGGCTGGAGGCAGTCGTTCGAGTTTTCAGGCTAGTGAGGACACTAGCAGACCTCATGGTGATCCTCGTGGCGAGCCTACTGCACGTAGCAGCAGGACGATGGTGGAGCTTGATGCTCCAAGTGCATGATGAGGCCTCTCTCATCTGGACAGACTTTGAGGGCCTCTTCTGCTCAGAGTTCGTCCTGGACACCCTCCGTGCGGTGCGCATCCAGGAGCTTCTTCAGCTGCGGCAGGACAACTTAACGGTCGCCCAATACTCGGTGAGATTCACTGATCTTTCTCGCTACTCGACCGACATGGTACGAGACCCCTTCTTCTAGGCCCAGACCTTCGACCAGGGATTGAGACACGAGATCAGGGAATCACTGATCTCTCTCAGCATCCCGACTCAGGCAGGAGTACTGGAGCGAGTCCTTCTGATCGAGAGCTTCCTGGCTGAGTCTACAGCGAGACCTATCGCAGGGTGGCAGGTAGCGGAGTCTTCGGTAGCAGGTAGCCGACGGATGACTCAGGGTTCCAGGTAGACCAGACCCTCTCGTAGACGACCTCAGGACACTGGCTCAGCAGTGTGGGGCACACAGCGCGGAGCCAGTCTTCCGAGAGGCAGGCAGTGCTACGCCTGTGGCGGGCAAGGCCACATGGCTCATGACTGCCTGACCTGCCATACCGAGGAGCAGCAGACGGTGGAGGGGCCACCCAGGCAGAGGCAGAGGGTCGACCGTGGCGGTTCGCAGGGAGGAGGCAGACGAGGCAGAGGAGCTGGCCGAGCAGAAGGTGGTGGGCGACGCTTTGAGGCTCTGCCACCACCACCACCAGGAGGTCCGCCCCGACCACAGGGAGCTGGCGGGCAGAGACAGGCACAGCTCCAGGCAGCGGAGGCCTATGACCACGGCATGCTAGAGATGATTCGAGGTACGATCTGTGTCTATTCCACCCTTGCTGCAGTTCTTATAGACACAGGAGTGAGTCACTCTTTCATAGCCACTGCCCTTGTTCGGAGCTCGGAGATTCTGACAGAGTCGTTGGCTCGATCCTTAATGCTAGAGACTCCTACGGGAGTAGACTCTACGATTACGCACTGGTGCCGGCAGTGTGAGCTTACTCTAGGAGGCGAGAGCTTCAGCTGGGATCTTCTTATAGCGACGTCGAGGCCTTACGACGTCATCTTGGGAATGGATTGGTTATCTACAGTCCATGCTCAGATTGACTGTTTTAGGCGCAAGGTGCGATGTGTGCGCACCGACGGGAGCAGGTTCACCTTCACCAGAGGGAAGGGAGACATTGCAGCACAGGAGGGACTCTCGCAGAGTAGAGGACAACCCATCACTCATCAGTTGGATAGCCTCATCCTTGGAGCAGTTGATGTGCGAAGTCCTAGTTTTCCTGCAGTGGTGGATCAGTACGCAGACGTCTTTCCTGACGATGTTCCAGGGGTACCTCCTCGTAAAGAGGTAGACTTTTATATTGATTTGTACCCCGGGACAACCCTGATATCCACTCCAACATATCATATGGCCCCCGCTGAGTTTCGAGAGCTGCAGGTACAGTTGGAGGACTTGCAGGGTAAGGGGTTCATCCGACCCAGTGTTTCACCCTAGGCTTCCCCGATACTGTTCGCCAAGAAGGCGGACGGGAGCTTGCGACTGTGTTTTGACTATCGTCGGCTAAACCAGGTGACAGTGAGGAACAAGTATCTGCTACCGAGGATTTATGACCTCTTCGATCAGCTCAAGGGAGCACGGTGGTTCTCGAAGATAGACCTCAGGTCAGGCTATCATCAGCTCAAATTTCGAGACGAGGACGTGCAGAAGACGACCTTCAGGTGTCGGTATGTCCACTATGAGTTCTTGGTTATGCCATTTGGCGTAACCAATGCTCCATCAGTGTTCATGAGCCTCATGAATAGGATCTTCCAGCCATACCTCGATCTATTTGTCGTGGTCTTCATCGACGACATTTTGGTGTACTCGACCACCGAGGAGGAGCACGCCTACCACTTGCGGGTTGTGCTAGACACACTCCGAGAGAACCATCTTTATGGAAAGCTCTCGAAGTGCCAGTTATGGTTACGTGAGGTCCACTTCTTGGGGCACGTCATTTCTGAGGCGGGAGTTGCGGTGGATCCCGTGAAGATCGAGGTAGTGCTAGCTTGGGAGCTACCGAGGAGCGTGACGGAGGTGCAGAGTTTCTTGGGTCTAGCCGGATACTACCGGAGATTTGTGCCTGACTTCTCCAGAGTTGTGGCGCCACTCTCAGCTTTGACGAAGAAGGGGAAACCCTTTGTGTGGGCAGACAGATGTCAGCAGAGCTTCCAGGAGCTGAGGCAGAGATTGACCAGCGCACCTATCTTGAGGTTGCCTGAGGAGGGAGTTGGATACATAGTCTACTACGATGCATCAGGGACCGGACTTGGATGTGTCCTGATGTAGGAGCAGGCCGTGATTGCCTATGGATCACGTCAGTTGAGGCCACATGAGTAGAACTACGCTACCCATTACCTGGAGTTAGCAGCAGTGGTCTTCGCTCTGAAGATATGGTGGCACTATCTGATGGGTGAGTGCTTTACAGTCTTTTATGACCACCAGAGTCTCAGGTAAATCTTCTCTCAGAAGGACCTGAACCTGAGACATCGGCGATGGCTCGAGTTCCTCCAGGACTATGACTTTGAGATAGTCTATACTCCTGGGAAGGGGAACGTAGTAGCTGATGCCCTCAGCAGGAGGACTGGCATTCAGCCACTTGAGGAGGCGACAGAGCTGCTAGCCGCCTTGCAGATATCCTTTGTGGATAGAGATAGAGCAGCCTTACTTCAAACTCTCACAGTCTCTCCTCCACTTCCACAGCGGGTCAGAGAGGCACAACGTGGGGATGCTGACTGTGAGACGCGGCGTGCACAGATATCCTCGGGGCAGGCACCTGATGGATTCTCCATTGGAGTAGAGCACGATGTCCTTTTCAGAGGACGTACCTTAGTACCAGTTTCTATACGGGAGGAGGTGCTGAGAGAGTTTCACACTTCTCCTTTGGAGGTACATCCTAGAGTGGCGAAGATGTACCAGGACCTCAGACGACAGCACTGGTGGCCGGGCATGAAGAAGGCTGTGGAAGAGTTCGTTTCTCGATGACTCACCTGCCAGCAGGTGAAGGCAGAGCACCAGGTACCAGCAGGCTTGGTATAGCCCTTGGAGGTCCCGGAGTGGAAGTGGGACGGGATATCTATGGACTTCGTGACTGGACTTCCACGCACTTACAGAGGTCACGACTCCATTTGGGTGATTGTTGACCGACTCACCAAGTCGGCACACTTCTTACCCATTAGAGAGCATGGCTCAATGGAGAGCTTGGGGCGTCTCTACATTCAAGAGATTGTACGGCTTCACAGTGTTCCATCATCTATCGTCTCCGATCGGGATGCTCGTTTTACTTCCCGGATTTGGAAGGGGTTGCAGGAGGCATTCGGGACGCGGCTACATCTGAGCACCGCCTTTCACGCTCAGACGGATGGTCAGACGGAGAGGACCATTCAGACTCTCGAGGACATGCTCCGCGCATGTGTCCTCGACTTTGGTCGCAGCTGGGAGGACCACCTACCCTTGGTGGAGTTCGCGTACAACAATAACTACCACTCCACTATCGGGATGGCACCATACGAGGCGTTGTACGGCAGACCTTGCAGATATCCTTTGTGGTGGATAGACCCCGGGGAGTCAGCACTTGTGGGACCAGAGATGGTCCGGGACATGACAAAGAAGGTCCAGGTCATCCAGGAGCGGATGAGGACAGATCAGAGCCGGCAGAAGTCTTATGCTGACAGGAGGCAGAGGCCACTAGAGTTCGAGGATGGCGACCACGTCTTCTTGCGTGTCTCACCTCGACGTGGTTTTTGGAGATTTGGACGAGGCGGCAAGTTGTCTCCACGCTTCATCGGACCATTCCAGGTCCTCAGTAGGATTGGCAAGGTGGCTTATCGCCTGGCTCTACCACCTCAGTTGCACCAGGTGCACGACGTCTTCCACGTATCTTAGCTGAGGAGATACGTGCATGACCCGACGCACATCATTGACCATGGGGAGCTAGACGTGGATGATGGGGAGACTTTTGCGGAGGTCCCAGTGGAGGTCGAGGATCGATAGGAGCGGGTCCTACGTGGACGATCGATTCCTCTAGTGCGCATCAGATTGCAGCACAGGAACCTCCAGGAGAGCACTTGGGAGCGGGAGGCTCAGATGTGTGCTCAGTACCCACATTTGTTTCCCTAGTTTATGATGTATCTTTACGGGGACGTAAAGCCCTGAGTTGAGAGTAATGTAAAGACCCGTAAATTTCAAGGAAATTTTTTTCTTAATTTTCTTTGGAATTTTACAAGAGCGCAGTTTCTGACAGCACCTGATTTCGAGGCATGGTGTGCCCGGAATCATTTTCCGAAGTTTGGCTCGGGTAAGTTCAGTGAACGGACGAGCGGGTTTTTCTAGCTTTTAAACCGGTGCCCGGAATCGAATTCCGAGGGCACCGATGGAATCGCAGCGCCGGTGCTTGCTTAGAAACGCCTCTTCCAAAGTTGCGTTTTCTCGGGTGTGGTTTTTAATTTTCGGGCTTAAAGTTAAGAAATAAAATAATTGTACGAAAAACTTTATTTTATATCACTTAAGCCACTTGGAAGCCACTTGAAGACACATAAAGCGGCTGAAGATGAGTTGATGCGGATAGGGTGCTATCCAAAAATATCCTACCCTCTTGGTAGGATATTTGTGAGGTGGGACACGCACGAGCCCCACCGTTTCTTTTCCGCTAAGTAACGCACCCACGAAAAGCCGTCATTATGAAAGACAACTGATTCATTTTCTTATTTTCTTAACGCACCAATTAATTGGGCATTTTTTTTGTTGAATTAAATGGGCGGTTTATTCGTTGAAATTAATTCTATGAATTAATTTCATTCGTTTCTTAACCTGTTTGAAATCCGTTGGCGTAATAATAAAATAAGACCAACGCCGACATCTTGAGGATTACACGTTGGGAGACTTTTGACAGAAATTCTTGTGTCTTCACCCTCCTTCGCGAAGAATGCGAAGAATGCGAAGAACGCAAAGAACGCGAGGAATGCCGTCACCCTCGCAGATTGATGACGCTTCATCCGAGACGTTCTTCCCCGCCCCGATCTTCGATCATCTGTTGAGGTGAGAGTTTTCGATTCATTAATCTCCTTTGTGATTTTTAACAAAACACAGATTTAATTATTTATAATTAAATCTGTTGTTTCTTGGTCTGTTGAGTTCGTCGACGCAATGCCAGATTCCGCGACGATGCGACGCCTTCCGCGACGCGATGATCGCCTCCTTCCGCAGCGATCAATTTCCGCGAAGAACGCGCGTGCGACGACTTGACAAGGTAGGGATTTTATTTGGATGTTTTACATTCCTGTGTTTGTTTCCATTCAAAATGAAGAACCCAGTTCATGAAATTTTTTTTGATTCATTAAAAAATGTTTTTGGTTATGTATTAATCTGTTGAATAATTCTCCCGTTGTTATTATCTAACACAGAGGGTTCAAGCCAAACGAACACGGCCCGACAACCCTCCGCCGTTCTTCGTGGTTGTGCGGATTTGGCGGGCGATGACAAAACGTGACGCAAGAGCGATTTGATGATCCCGTAGTGAAGAACGGTACCCGGGAGGATCAACGGCGTAGACGGGAAGAAAAACGGACCACCAGAGCAACTCCAGTGGCCCGCAGAAGCCACCGGCGGCGCGGGTCGCCGGTGCGGCGGTGGCGGCGCTAGCGGACCCGCGGCCGTGCGGGTCCGGCGCACACACGGGACACGGCCTTTGCCACGTCCGTTGACCAGGGCGGCCCCCCGCGGGGGCCACGGTGCTGACACGCGGGGGAAGCGAGCCCCCCCCCCCCCCCCCGCATTGCAGCCAGACCGGGTCCAGCCTGGTCGGACCGGGTCGGGGCGACCCGGTTTGGCCGACCCAGGGGGGGGGGGGGGTCGGGCCGGGTCGGCCCGGGCCCAGACCCCCCGTCTTCGGACCGATTCGGTATTTTCCCCGTAACTTGAGCTACGAGCCTCCAAATGACGCTCCGTCAGCGGAAATGCGATCCTTGGACCGAGACGGTCGTTTCAGTATATCGCACTGAAGGTTTTGGAATACTTTGGGTTTGGCCGGGTTGGTTCGTACACGAGACCAACCGGGCCCTCGGAGCGGAAACGCTCATATCTTGAGCTACAGACGTCCGATTGACGTGCCATTGGCTTTGGTGGATTCCTCTAAGTGAGATGAATCTTTTGTCATACTCCGCCCGAGGTTTGGATGCAGGTGGAGTACGGTCGGTTTGGTTTTGCCTTAAAAACCAACCGGACCCCTAGGACGAAAAAGCCAATAACTCTCAGACCGGGCGTCCGATTGACGCGCCGTCTGCGACGTTGAGTTCCTGTTGGTGATACGGAACTTTTGGATACATCAACCTCGGACTTTGGGTCAGTTGATGTATCAGCCTCTCGGCTCATTGAGTGGACCCTCCCGAACGAGCTTGCTATGTGCGAGAACCCTAGAGCTGGCTGCGACTGCTACTTCGACAGTGACGACTGTGCAGAGATCCTCGGTGGACTGCAGCGACGACTGTGCAGAGATCCTCAGTGGACTGCGACGACGACTGTGCAGAGATCCTCAGTGGACTGCGACGACTACTACACTCAGCGATCCTATGTAGATCAGTGCTACAGATCCTGTGTGGGTCAGCGCTCAGCGGTTCTGTGTGAGCCAGCGCCTACAGGTCCTGTGTGGGCCCGATCCTGTGTGGGTCTTTGCGGGGGTTAGTTACCTATTGATCCTGTGTGGGTCCGATCCTATATGGGTCATTGCGGGGGTTAGTACCTTTTGATCCTTTGTGGGTCTGACGACTTAGATAAATCAGTTATCATCTTTATCGTCATACGAAGAAGTATACCTGTGTGAGATGAATCTTGTGTTACTCTCCTTTGTGGATTGTGTTGAACTTTCCTGTGTGGATTTACTATTTACTCTCCTTGTGGATTGTGTTGAACTATCCTGTGTGGATTTACGGTTTACTCTCCTTTGTGGATTGTGTTGAGCTATCCGGTGTGGGTATACGTTTTCTTTCCTGTGTGGACTGGGTTGTGCTTGGGCTCGGATGTTGGAGCCGAACGGGGATTGAAGACTTAGGTATATGTATGGGCATATACCTAAGCAGTGTCGGTAGTTTCTTCATGATTGTATCTTTCCGTTGTGGTTTATCCTTTGTGGATTTCGGGAGACCTTCGGGGGTCTCGAGGTCCCTACTCAGTAGCTTATACTCACCCCTGCATGGGCTATGCCCGCACTACGTTGTGTTGGTTGCAGATGACGGACAACACTGATTGTGGTGGAGGCTTGTGGAGCAGGATGGTACCTGGAGGTGGACCACTGGGTGGGACGTACTCGGAGCGGTCAGGTGGACCTGAGTAGCAGTGGAGGCTATATGTACCCACCCTTCAGGTGGAACTTCCAGAGGACGGCTCGACGCTGCGGATTTTCTTTTCAGTTGATGTGTTTCCCTTTCAGTTGTACTTTATAGTTGGGCTTGTATTTCCAGCCCCTTTTACTTTCAGCACAGCTTGTTACAGTTTTTGATTAGTGTTTACTTTTCCGCTTTCTTACTCTGTGGTGCTTGTTTACTTTACAAGACAATGCCATCCCTTTTTCCGGGATTTACGCCTTGGTGCTAGTTGCTAGCCCCTGGCCTATGGAAGGCGGGCTTGGGGTAGTCACGGCATGGGCCCCGAGGATGGGTTGTGACAGTGACCATCACATTAAAAGGTTATTAAATTTTATTTATCCATAGTTGCGATGTTTCCATTATGCATGTACAGTTGTACTAATACAGTTGATATAATGTTTGGCTGAAATTTGTGTTATATGTATATTCCAAACTGATTACAACATAAATTTTAGACCCCATGGTAGGTTGGGGTAGGTAGTTTTGGGGCCTGGGCCACATCAATTATGACTTGATATATATTACAAACTGATTCCAATGAGAATGTTATGACCTCCATGAGGTTGGGGTAGGCCGGGATGATGCACAACCAACATCATAAATGAATTGATATATATATATATACACACATACACACATTACATATTTATTCCAAAGATAAAATTGGACCTCACATGAGGTTTGGGGTTGGTAGGGATGATTCCTAAACTACACCAGATATAACTTGATATATATATATTTATATATATATATCATGGGATACACAAGGTGCATGATGTGATAATGATTTTATGAATATGGTTTTGATGACATAGTGGTTATGGATGTGGTAATATAATATTATCCACATATGTGTCCCATAATTTACAAGATTTATGGAATATTTGTTGTCACAAACATATCGAAGAAATTTTAGGTATATATTTTTAGAGAATCAAGAAATCAATTACATTATAAAGTAGACACATCCACACAATTTCCATTTTCCCACAAAACGTTTTCTTTATAAATACACTCTTTCTTTGTTCAAGCTATCCCCTTTAACTTTAACTCTAACTTTATTGACATTCCCACTCAACCTTAATCCCTATGATTTTTTTTAAAAAACATAGGACAATAAAAAAATATTTGTAAGGAATATAAAATAAAAGAAATCTTCTAGTATATTAGTAAATCTAAAAATACCACAAAAATTTACCTTTTCATAATAAAAAATTAGTTTAGAGATTCATTTACCTATCCATCAAAATGACTTAATATCTCAATTGTTATCATAAAAATTTAATAAACGTTCATAAAGGAGAAATAATGTTCATGGAATTTTCTTGGTAAAACATGAAAAATATTGACTACCTTTCCATGAAAAACTATCCTTACACCATGAAAATGGTATAGAATTCCCTTATAAAAATAATCTCATTTTCTTACCTTTTGAAATCAAAATATTTAATTAATAATAAATTTTAAGATGATAACATAGGAATCATGGTAAATTATTTTTTAATTCACCCTTATAAAAACCATTATAACAGAATCACCTAACCATATAATTCTAATATCTCTTAGTATTAGAATATCACTGATAGAATCCATCAATTTAGCTAATTTATTAGAGTGTTATATTGGGCTCACCCATCATCAGAGCTATATTGGGCTCACCCATCATTCATTTAAAACTTCAAATAACCATATCATGCATAAAAATATATATTTACATTTTCCTGTAAAACACATTTGAATTTGAATCCAATCCAATAAGAAATATCACCTTTTAATATATCATATAAATAAGATGAAATTTTCATTTCATTAGAAAAACTTTTTATAACTAAAAATTCCCAGAAGTATAGGAATATAATCTTCTTTGAAAAAAATATTAAATTTTAAGTAATATTGATAATTAATATCAACTATGATGTAAATAAATATAGGTAAATCTGTATATGTTAGAAAAAAACTTATTTTTGAGCTTTTGAAAAAGGTAAACAATAAAATATATAGAAAAAATTGAAAAGGTTCCTTTTAAATCCCTTATAAATAATGTCAAAAATATTTTAAAATTAACTTTAGAAAAATTTGAATCATAAATAAGAACATTCTTTAAAAATTTAAAATAACCCTTATATGTAATAACAATGGTAGTAAATAAAATATTAAAACAATATTTTTATAATAATGTCCCTTAGCACGAGTCTCGACTCATTTAATTTATACACATACCTTCTTTAGTAATAAAATAAAATTAGTTTTATAATTTATTTATAACCTTATTTGTGTTAATTAAATTATCATTACTCCCTTTCTTTCATTTTTATCATGTTTTATTTAGTTACTAAAATGGTTAACATCACATTGGATGTTTTTAGGATGTGTAGTTTATAGGTCCAAAATTAATTTAGTAGGTTGAATATGGTAAATAAATCATGGTTACATCATCTATTGAATATTAATCAAGAAAATATTAAATTTTTATATATTAAAAACATTTTTTGTTACCATCCATATAAAGTGGAATTGAAAAATTAAATACATTGTATCATAGAGGCGGTGATTTGCACGTACACATAAGCAACATCTCTATTTGTCTATTTGATAGAAAAGAAATAAGGAATATAATATTTTAATTTCACAAAATCATAATTATGGTATAAATTTAATATTTAATCATTATTTCTATTATTATAACCAACCATTTTATGTGGAAATTAAAACCAAATAACATTTTTTCATAGAGGTGGTATTCCACACATATTTACGAGCAACATTATCATT
Organism: Viscum album; assembly: GCA_963277665.1. Lineage (NCBI taxonomy): Eukaryota > Viridiplantae > Streptophyta > Magnoliopsida > Santalales > Viscaceae > Viscum > Viscum album. The sequence continues at coordinate 1,600,525,743 of OY728128.1, forward strand.
TTACAACAGATAGAAAGGGAAAGAAGATAATTAATATTTTATATGTATATAATAACAAAAGTTTCATAAAAATATCACATATTCATTAATTATATATTTATAACCATAAGTGTGAGGTGGTTATGAAAAATGAAACACATTGCTTCATGGAGGTGGTAGTCCACATGTTTGCATAATAGATGTGTTAATTTCCTATAGGTTGGTAAAGAGATATAAAATAGATATTCTATCAATGTTATAATTTTTTAGTATATATAATATTATGATTTAATTATGTTATATAAGTGATAATAGATTTGTATGAGGTATAAGAATAAATAAACTTGAAATAGGTTAGTTAGGACTTATAACACCTCCTCAAATATCTCCCTTTAGATTACACATTAAGTCTTCTAGAATTAGTCTTTTGGAAATACCATGACCATTATGAATTATGAAGTATAGTTGGAAATGATTTTTTATAGGTATTGAATAAGATAAGTCACTCAAAATTTGTGAAGAAGTGATTATTAGAGGTTCCCTTTTATAAGTTAGGGAAGTGAAACAGTTGTAATTACTTAAAAGTTTTAAATATATTATTTTTATTCCTCATATAAGAGTGGAATAATATTTTAAAAATTTTAATCTAGGATTATTATTAGTCTAAATGTATTCAAATAATAATATTTATAAAAGTTTTTAATATATTTCAAATATTATCACTTTGTTTTAACCCCCTCACTAAATCTTTTATCCATTACTATTGGGATAGTGTTTTACCAAAGTTATTATTCATAATGAACTAAAATGAAATTGAAATTATTAAAAAATTTGACCATCATAAATCCAAATATAAAATCCATTTTACCATACTAAATTTCCATAATTTATATAAATTAATTTTAATATAATTTTGAAACCCGCAATGAATTTTTTTTTTAAAAAAATGGATGTTTTAAGCATAAAATTTATTTTATAAAAAAATTAATTGTAATACTGATTAATATGGAAATAAATGAATTAATTTAAATAAAATGAGACAATTTTTAAATTAAAAAAAATTAAAATAGAAAAAACTACGTAAATACTTGATTAAAATAAAGGAACCGAAATAGTTTTTATTTATATTAAAATATTTCTTATATTTCAAAAAATGGTAATTATGTATTTTTAAGATCAAATTTACATTTTAAAATGAATTATATTATTTATTAAATATGAATTTATTTTTGAAAAATTGTTTCATAAAGTTTCAATTCATCATTATATGATGATAATGCTATAAAAGTAACGATACTTGCAAAATTATTTCTATATTATCAAATACCATTTCATAAAGTGGAATATATTAATTACAATATCCCTAACAAAATTCAATAAAAACCATTTTTGAAGAAAATGTCTTGTTGAACTATAAAATGAATTCATACTTATTACTTATCAAATAACCACAAGTAGATACATGTTAATTTATTTTATTAAAAGTATTATCTATTTATTCAATTAAAATAATTCCTCTATAGTGATTAAATTAATTTATATATATATATATAGTGCCCATAATTTAGTTTTTTGAAAAATATTTCCATTAATCTTATATGGTCTTATTTAAAACATGAGTTCTTATTTACTATAAATTAATCAATATAATTTTACTAAGGATAAATTATATATATGTATATATATATATTCCATATTGTGGTTAATCCTCTTCATACCTTCCAATCCAATGACCAGATTATAACAATCATAGTTAAATAATAATATTTCAATAACATTTCATAGTTTTTTAAGGTTGGTGTTGTGTATATAAAATGATATGGAGTATATTATTAATTTAAAGGAATAAAAACTAAAATCTCGAGGTGTTACATTCAATCCCACTTAGTAAATATCATCCTCATAATTTTATCCTGTTTCTGATAAGAAGGGATTTAAATAATTTTAAAAATCAATTTGAAGGAGTGGAGGAGGAATACAAAATATGTTAATTTAAAAGGATCCCAAAAAATGGAACCTTAAAATGGAGCTAAAAATATTGAATATGGAGTGGAAAAAGTAAATAAGTTATAAAAAATATCTTTTATTATTTTAAAATGGTTTTATTAAAACCACATTAATAAATATTTCCTTTTAAAATAAATTTAATGTCTATGTTAGGACTACGAAACTTTTCATTTTCTAAATATTTATTAAATCATATATATAAAATGAAATGACTCATACTTGTGAATAAGTTAAAAAAATAATACCTTGATAGCTAAGTGGTATTTTCTATATAAGACTTGATTGATTTATCTACCTCATTCTTTTCTTAAAGATTTGTTTCCAAAATATATTTACTTGATTTCTTTACAAAATTTCACCCTTTAGTTCTATTTCAAGCTGTTTTCTACCTTTTCTTCATCTCATAAAAATGATTAATTTTTCATTCTTGAAACTCTATAATAAACTTCTATCAGATCCCAAGATCCAAAAAAGAATGAAAAATTATTTATCCTTTATCTATCCATTAATCAAAACAAAAAATGGATATAAAAACTTACGATTATATCCAACATGAATAATCCTTCATATGATGAAATACTAAATTAATATCCAAAACCTCAACAATAAAACCCAATGTTTATCTTAAATAATTTCATATGTAATGATAAATAACTTTCCTTAAAAATGTTCAAAATACATCTAACTGAAATCAAAATCAAAAAATTTGAAAAATTTGATCATATATTCTCTTGAGATCACCCTAAAATTTATCTCCAAAAAAATTAATCACTCATAAAGTCACATAAAGAAATATATATTTCATAATCATATAATCTCCAAAATATACTAATATTTTCTAAAAATAGATTTAATCACCATAAAACCATAATAAAAACATATATGATTTTTAAAATTCAACTCAACATTTATATGTTAAATAAAATCATATAATAGACAATAATATTCCATTTACCTTAATCATATAATGTTAAGAAAAGTTAACTTCTTTAAAATTAACATTAATCACTTATTCTAAAAATTCATTTTTCAATTTAATGGTTATTAATATGATAAAACATATGTTCTCAGAATGTAGTAACCTTTTTATCCTAATTTACAATAATTACCTCAAAATCAGAGAATGTTTTAACCCATAAGGATATCCATACCTTTAAATTTATCTCCGAAAAATATAATTTCATTATTCTTTAAATAACCATCAAAATTAAATACATGTTAATACTAAGGGTTACATATACCTTATTCATATATTAAAATCTAATAACATCCTTCAAAATATCATTAATCACCTTGAAATTAAAATCACCTAAAGCCTCAAAAAGGTATCTATGCCTTTTAAATTATGATCATCCTAAAAATTATCCACCCTTTCAAAAGATACCTCTACAATATAATTCTTTGAAACTTATAGGTAAACAATTCCATTATTTATCTTCAAAAACCTTGTGCCAATATTTCCTATATTATTCCCAAAACTTATTTAATACAATAAAAAATATAAATTATGTCATAAAATTCATCAATATCAATCTAATAATGTTTCCAAATTTAAATCTAAATAAATCATACCTTAAATTTATATATCACCATTAATTTAAATCCCAATTTAAAATATTGATTCCCCAAGATCTTCTAGGTTGAGTCCAGGCATTGTCAGAATTCCTCAAAACATTTCCAAGTTATTATGCTTACTTAATCCATTCCCAATTATTATATATTGAATGAAATGTATGTTGACATAGATTTAATATTTTAAACAGTCCCATTTTATATATGTATATCATTGAGACATCATCCCAATATTGTTTTACAAAATAATTTATGATATGTTTTTTAGTTTTTAAAACAAGGGTTGGTGTTTTTAATAATTTAAAAATTAATATAATAAGATAAATATATAATTTAATTGAAGGTAAACCTTATTAATAGATTATTAGTGGTTTGATAATACTTTTTTGATTCACCCATTGTAAAAACTTGATAATATCTATCATGGTAATTTCCAAAATGGGTATAATGAGATCGCAATTATTTATAAAAACAAGGTTATATGTGCCTCAAGTTATTTCATGATAATAAAGTATAAAATAGGATTATGATTCATTATAATTTTTTATAGGTAATTTGAATACAGGAGAAGTTTTCTAAATCATATAAGAGTGTTTTTAAAATTATTATCTCAAGTGAATCCTCTTGAAGATAAATGAGGATTGTGTTTGAATTCCACCCATCCATCATGAAGAATAACTTTTACCCTGATGAAAGGAATTTATGATTAAATAAAAAATAGTTTGTTAAAGAAATTAGAGTGGACTCCTAAATAAAATTTAAATTTCTATCTTGTGAATGTATTAATATATAACACCCTTCTCTTAATCTCAGATAAATTTAATTGACCATAAGTTCAACCTAGGTTACATTATATTTGGTTTTCATATAATTCTTTTCCTAATAACAAAGTGACCATAATTCACCTTAACATGCCAAAATATAAGGTCATAGAGGGATTAAACCTTATGATCCCAAACAAATATATTAACCCTTAATTATATATATATATTTTAACAATATCCTAAGATATAAAGTTATCCAAACCCTTTAGATGATAATAACTATAACATACCACACATAACTATTTTAACATTTTCCACCCCATACCACATATCTTGTACCCAGACTGACAGAATGATATTATAAATCAGGCATGCATATCCATACACCATAGGATTTCAAATAACGGTGAAGGTATAATTTCTTATAGTGGGGAGACTATAATAATATATTTGAGTAAAATAAAAGTGGAAATAAAGGGAATAATATACATAATCAAAATAATATGTAAAACAGACATGCAAGAAATTGGTGATAATAATCAAGATAAACCTTGTATGAATAAAAAAATTTATATACAATATATTCCTGGAGATCTTACAATAAAAATATCAAAACATAAAAACTAAGAAAAACCCCAAACATGGTTTTGAGTCCCAAACCGGTCCCAACATCTCATTCTCTTTCCTATGAGCCCAAAAAATACCAAGTTTCGAGGCCTTTTCCCAAACTTATACCTCAAATCAAGTATAGTCTTATTGGGTACCCAAGTGTTATGGTGTCCCGAGGAGGGGATGAGTAAATATTAGTATAACACCACCAGCAGAATTCCTAAAATAACAAGTCCATAATAGTGAATGTGGACGTGCTCATGTTAACAAATTAAAAATACACTTAATAAAATATTTTAAACTAAATTCATTAAATGAAAACCAAAATTGGGGTTTCAGTTAACCATAGTAACAACACATTCCATCTTCGGCTATTTTTGGGATGTCGTTGAGCATTTAACAATGACTATGCTAACCTATTTTGCACCGAGTGGAATATTTCCATCCCCTTCCAAAAAAAATCGCACCCAGATGTAATAAAAACCCTTAGGGATTCAACATACAACTGAGGGATATGTTCACTTTGGTTTTGACCATAAATACTAGCATCCACCCATGGGTTGTGTTCAACATGCATTTAACCATAAATTTGAAACATGCAGCCATGGTCTCTATTTACCCTAGGTTTTGCGATCAAACAACAACCGATTCACCCAACGGCGGTGTTCACCCCTTGATCATCAAGCATAACCAAGTCCACCCAGGGGTTATATTTACCCAATTCATCTAGAGTAAATCTAATCCCACATATTTTTTTTAAAAAAAATCACCCCAATTGGTATTTTTCATTGAGTCTAATTTCTAGGTAAATTCCATTCCCAATTATTGATGACTATGAATTATCATTTCTGAATCATAAACTAAAATAATGTTTATATTTTTAACCCATTTTAAAAAAATTTACAAAATTGGGAAGATCAAGCCATTAGTGTTATAAATACTCAACATTCCCATACTTGAAAAACTATGGTATTTAATTTATAAAACTATGTGAAAATACTTTGGGTAAATTTTATAAAAAAATATGATTTTTTAAAACATTTTTTCTATGAATATTTTCATATCTCAGTATAATGTATGTTTTTTCTTAATGAGAAGAAGTTTGACTTACTTGTCTTACTAAGGTAGATGATGATTTTATAATCCCCAAAGTTTCTAGCATCATGATTTCTAAAAGTTATCATTTTTAGGTTAATTTTACATAATAAGTTTCTAGAAATAGATACTTTTTAAAAATTTGAAATTATAAAATGATGAAGTTTCAAACTATAAAAGTTTAAATTTATAAATTCATGGATTTTATACTATTAAAAATTTGATCATTAAATTTGGGACTGAACATAAGATAATTGAATAGTTTTTTTACCTCCAACAAAATAATATTTAATTTGTATACAGAATAGATAAGTATGAGGTCTATTAGATAAATAGGGTTGATGATCACCAAATAATGTTCCACCACACATACTCTTAAAATATCATTGGAAAGAGGAGACTGAATAAAATCTGCAAAGATCCATCATATAGAGAAAATCAGAAAAAAGTAATTTTATGCGTTTTCTAGAAAAGATTTGTTGGATAGGGGAAAAAATTTTAGTTCCAAATAGATGAAAAAATTTCTAATAGATAGAGAAATTTATAAAGGCGTACAAGGCATAGAGAAATGTGATGTCAACAAATAGAGAAATTCAATGAAACCAGACAATATATCCCTCAGGTTAGTAATCTCTTAACATGAGTTCATCAAAAAAAGTCAGCTAGATAAAGATTAATTGGATAAAAAACATTGCATTATGTTTTACCATATAGAGTAGTTCTTACAAAGATTATAGGATGAAGAAAAGTCAATATTACTAGATAAAGTTTCCTTCTTGTTTGTACAATTAAAAAATTGAAATGACATTGAGATATTATTTAAATGATAATAAATCTAGTATATATTTAAGGAATTTTTGAATATCTTTGATTCTAAGATTTTAGGAAGTTATTATGAAGGTTTTGGACAATAAAAATTAATAGGATTTTAAGATTGTAAAAAAATTATGTTGAGTGAGAAATTCAAAATTTGATCCCACGCTTCCCCCTTCACTATTAAATTGAGTATGATTATATAAGAGATTAAATATCATTATGATATACTACTGGTGAAATGGAGTTTTCAAATATTTTATAAGAGACCATTTTAAGGAATAACTTTTAGATGACTAGAATGACAAGTCTTGAGGGAAGTTTTCGGAGTTCTGAATGAAGTGGGTTGGATGGAGAAGAACTGAACAAACACACCAGATTGAGGCATACTAAATGGATAGAAATTAGATATAGAGGTACCAAATAAAGAACTTTTTTCCACATTTTTAGTGAGAAGATTTCAATTTTTTAATGTTTTTTATCTTTAAAGTATAATTAAACTTTTTAACTGGTGAGAACAAATATTATTTCTTATTAGGAGATAGAATGAGCCTAATTTGATTGTTTGTATTAAATTTATTATATAGTGGATATATGTGGATCAATTTGATTAAAAACATAAAATACTAGATAACCACATTGGTACCAAACCATGTAAAAACTTATGTTCCTTTATTTGTTTACTTATATTTTCATACATGTAAGGTTGATTTTTAAAGTTGAGAGGATTGAAAATTTAAATTGTTGTAGAGGTAATTTTTATAGATAAAATAGATTATAATATATCAGAATTGATTAAACCCCTTATCAGTGGTCTATAAATTCTTAATAACTCTAATTGGTATTAGAGAACAAGGTTTCCTCTGTAAGGTTACTATATTCCTGATCATAAACAATCTCAACCCAGTTAATAGAAAAGGTATTCCTACCTTTTAATTTTTTGAAGGTTGAGGATGAAGCCTCATTAATTATTAAATCAATGAAAAGACCTCTTTATCTGGGTATAGGGAGACCCATTACATAGCCCGAAGGCCCAGTGGACATTTAGCCCATAGTCCCAAATTTTTGGCCCAAGTCCCATTCTGTAAATGGTAATGTTATATTACCCGCTCGCTATAGTACCGCATAGTACCCACCGTCATTACAGTGCTCTGTCTCCGCTATAGTGACATGCCACTAATATAGTGCATGCCATTGTTACAGTGTTTCCGCTGCTACAGTACGCTACAATAATTCTATAATACCTACTCCCAATGGGGTTTGAACCCCATTTTTCATGTAGGATTATGGGGTGCTTACCACTAAGCCAAACCCCCACTACAGGTATTCCTAAATTTGATGAAAAAAATTATAATGGATGAAACAATATAGTGATACACTATATTATATCTCTTATCCTAGAGGTGATGATGTAGCTAATGTAGGGGTTCCACCCATGGAAAAGATATTCACATTTATTTACAGAAAAATGGATTCTTGAGGTTGATGAAAATTTTTAGAATTATATTCTTTTGTACTACTCTAAAAATATTTATTTTATGGCAATAGTTATAAATACAAAAAAATAAACATGGGATATACTCAAAATAATTTTTAAGGAAATTTAAAATAAAATGAATTAATGATTCCAATATTGAGAAATAAGTTCGAATATATCAAGATGAAAAAAATAAAACAAATTGAGGAATAATTCACCAGATTAAATGAAATTTATAGAAAAATCAGAGGGTTTAGGGATGTATTGGAATACTAACCTTTTTTTAAAGGTTAATGATAATTTTTTTGGATAAGTTTGATCCTAAATTATCTACTTTATAAGATATAGATGATTTATCCCTTGATGAATTACATAACGTGATTTTTGAATATGAAATAATGAAATGCAGACCATTCAAAATGATTATTAAGTAGGTGATGACCATTGATGTTGTGAAGAATCTGAAAATATGTGAATTAGATAATGTGGTAATGGGTTATGGGGAATAGGAAGATAAGGCAGATGATTCAGAAGTGAATGAGTTGATTGTGTCCCTTATTTCAAGAAATTATCAAAAATGTAGAGGTAAATACAAATTCAAAACACCATTTCATATTTTTAAGTGCGGTGTCATTAGAATTTCATCATAGATATTTTTAATAATATATATGGTGAATATAATAATTATTAATCTAAAGAAAATATTTAGAGGAAAAAGTGGGGTAAAAATTTTAAGGATGTTAAGAAATTCATCCAGAGTTTGAATAACTTTACCATAAGAAATAGAAGAAGTAAGTTGAGAAAAAGGGAAATGTTTGAATATACTAAAAACAATTTATTGGAAGATGAAAATATAGATAATTTCAAAAACATAAAGGTTCATGTTGAAATAATGGAAGATACATTCGATTGTGAATAATAAGAAGGTGACGAAACCTATATGGAATATAATCTGTGATCATTACTAGAGGCATGTCTTAAGAAAATTAAATAAATTAAAAAAGGAATCTGGAGTCCTGAAGAATTAAAGTAAAAAGAATAATGAATAAAAAGAATAATTTCTTAAAATTTATGATGTTTACATAGAAGAAATTTGAATCGTCAAGTTGAAAGTTGTTTAATAAGGGAAAATGGGGAAATATATTGATAAAACACTTGATTCTAAGAAATAAAAACTAGTTAGAATCACTAGAGATGACTCAAGGATTAATATTTCTTTAATAAATTGAATTAGAATTTTAATAAGTCATTAGTGATAATGGCTGAAACTTACTAATATATTGTAAGAACTCATCTAAAAAATTAGGTGAAATCTATATCCACTAAAATTAAAAGTATATCTTATTTTACTAACCATTAATTTTTAAGTGTCAATAATGGAAGGTATTGGGTTGAGAAAAGAACTGAGAAATAAATCATATCCCTATATGTTTTAAATAACATAAGTAATACTGATTCCCCACACTAATCAATATCATATATTGTAAAGTATGCATAATCTAAAGAAACTTATCCCAGGAGAAAACCACACTTATATAAAAGATCAAGGTTCAAAATGTTACATTATTTTTGTGGTAAATGTTATAAAAATGTGATTAATTATTAGAACACAAGTCTCTACCTATTATTAGGCATGAAATAAGGGGTAAAATATTGAATGGAAAGAAAATATACTTTTAAATTTAAAACAAGAAATGAATGAAATTTTATCATAAGTTAAAAGGATCACAAAGAAAAAATAATTTGAATAATTGGTGGAATTTTATAGAAGGTATTACTAATCAATTAATTATTTTCAAGATTTCATGAAAAAACTTCCAAGTAAAGTAAATTTTATTAGAGAAGAAAATGAAGTTAGGGAAAGAAATATTGATGAAAAATATTTTATTTTTAAAATTTATTTAAAAGACAACAAAAGGAATAAACTATGGATTCTTGAATGTGGTTATTCTTTACATAAGAGAGGTGCTGTAAAAATCATGAAAAATATTGAAGAATTCAGTTGAGGATAAGTCACATATATAAATGATAGCTTTATAAAAATAAGAGTAATTTATTTGGTTAATATTAACGATCAAAATCTAATGTCAAATGAAGTTGTGTTTGTTTATGGGATAAAGAATAATATAATGAGTGTTAGCCAACTTAGTGATAATGGAAAGTAAGTTATCATCAGAAAATATTCATATATCATAACATGCCTCAAATATAGAAAATTAGTTACTATAGGAGAAACAAATAATGACAATCTAATGAAGATTAAAAAATCTCGTAATTATTTATATTTAATTACTGATGATTGAAACAAGTTGTAAAATTAAATACTTGGGACTGTTGAAAATTTGAGAAAACATTTAAGGGAAGACATTATGTGAGGTTTACCACAACTAAATATAAAAGATGATTATATTTTAAAATGTTTCCATAAAAGAAATATGATTACTGTTATTCATAGTAAAGTTGAAATTCAATATACCATAAAACTAGGGCTCATATAGTCTAATCTATATGGCCTCATGGGGAATCATTCAATAAAGGGTAATTTTTTTCACTATTAATTTCATTGTACATTCCAATATGATGATTGGTTTAATATTCATGATACATAAATTAGAGGTTATAGTGTTACTAATATATTTCAAACGGAAATATGAGAAGTAGTTGAGTGTATATATATTGAATCTAAGAATATAGAATGGAAAAGAGTAAACAAGTAACTCTTTAAAGTACTACCCAAATAAACAATGAATTAAACTTAAATATAGTTCTACCTACACTCCTAAATAAAATGTAGTAGATAGAAATTAAAATAGAAGTTTAGTTTATATGGGAAGAATCATGATCATTGAATATACACATTCAAAGTTCTTTTGGAGAGAATTTGTAAGCACAACTGTACATGTTAAAAAAATAAGTATAATTAAACTAAAATAAAATATGAATACCTATGATGTGTGGTATGATAAAATTATACAGTGAAATACTTCACAGTTTTTGGGAGTAATTTCTTAGTAAACATCAATAATCAATATTTAGGGACGTTTTATGAAAAAGGGGAAGATGATGGTTTCATGGGATTCTCTTCCAAAATAAAAAGTTACATGTGATGGAATAAATGATTGCATAATTTGATTGATTCCTTTGATGAAAATTCATTGAAATAAAGTCAACCCTAACAAAAATTACAAAATATGGTGAGGAAGGAATAAAAATAGATAGAATGGTGACCTCGAGAGAAGTTAATAAAAAGGAAAATGACGGAAATCCTAGTCATATAGAGGTTGAATCCAATCAATCCAGTGAAGAGGAAAGTAAGTCCAAAAGAAAATAATAGAAATTAAACACTTAAAAACTATTTGAATTTGATAATATCATAATAAATTAGGAATATGTAGTTCATTCCAAATAGATATTGAGATTTTAGAATCATACATCACTTATCTCACAATCAGAACCACAATTCATTTCAAAATTAGTTGATCATATAGAAAGGATAAATATGATAAATTAAGTGTTATATCAAATTAATAAATATAATACATGGGTTATTGTTTAAAGATCTAATGGAAATATTGATATAGTGACAAAATTGATGTTTGAAAACAATATCCACAAATATGGAGTAATTTCAAGAAAAAATCGCAACTAGTTTTTTACAGTTATTCATAGATCGAAGGGGTTTATTTTAGAGAAACCATTCCACTAATTTAAGGATTGAAAATAATAGATTTTTTTGGCTACTAATTTCCATTAAAATTAAAAAAATCTATCAAATGGATGTCAAGTTATCATTATTGAATAAATAAAGTTAAGAAGAAGTTTAAATTGAACAACCCAATGGGTTCATAGATGATAATGATGGAACTATGGTGTTTAAAAAGAATTAATTCTCTTAGGGAATTAAACATACCTCTCATAACTAGTATTTAAAACATTATAGTTTCTTGAATCAGATTAATTTTTCTAAAGGAAATGTTTATAGAAACCTATATGTGAAAGAGACGAATATAGTTACTCTGATAGTCATTATTTACATTGATGGTATATTTTTCTCAGGTGACATAGATAATTTTTGAATAATTTTATTAAAAAATATACAATAACTTTGAGATGTAATTTCATAGGGAATTTAACTCCTTTATGGTATTACATGTTTAACTTAAAGGAAGATACATCTTCCTCTCAGAATAAAATAATTCATTAAGTTTCTATAAAAAAAATTAACATAAGATTCAATGAAATTTTATATGCCTATTTATATTGGTATGAAGACGAGTAAAGATAAATCAAGATAAAATATAAATAAGAAGGATTTTCACAATTTTTTTTAAGTTTACACCCTGTTACTCATTTAAGACTAAACATTTTTAAGTGGTAACTTTTTGTGAAAGATATTAGAGTGATATGAAAGAATCACTTATTATGGAATAAAAAATAATCCCTGGGTCTGTTAAACGAACATCAAAATATGAATTTTTGGATAAATGAAGTAACAAGATGATCTTTCTTGGTTTCACTGGTGCTGATTGGGATGATGATTGAAATGATCAAATGTCAACATACATAGGAACTTTCTTCATGGAATAAAGTTGTGTAAAATGGCATAATATGAAACAATGTTCTACAACATTGAGAAAAAAGGAAGTTTAATATGTTTTTTTCACTTTGAAATATACATAAATGATGTGGAATTTTTTATTGTTGGATGATTTGTGGATGAATATTGAAGAACCATGGAAGATATCTTATGATAATAATAGACCTATTTATCCATCCAAGGATCCAATATTACTTCATCAAGGAGAATGTTTGTAGTGGAGATGTAATGATTGAGTATATTTCAGTGAAAGATAAAATTGTTGATGTTTTCCCTATATCTATGCCAAGGGAAATATTTGGGGAATCAAGGATCAAAATAGAAGTTCAACGTCCACCACTAATTTAAGAAAGATATAGATTTTTCCTATAAGGTGATAAAAATTAAAACTATGAACACTATGTTTTGTGAATCCTATACTGGTGTTATAATTGAAAATTGGGGAAAGGGTCTAGGGCGTACCATTATAAAGGATGAGATGATTGAGGGGGATTTTATAAATATCATTGCTACAAAATTTCTTATCATCAAGGGTTGTAATTACTCTAAAAAAATTACTTAATATGGTAGTGTGGTATCTTAATACCCCTTAAGAGAAAGGACATGGTTTGATGAAATTTAAGAACATGATTATTAATAAAATTTTTAAAAAATAAAGATTGATAGATTTTAGCACTTTTGGGTTTATTTTGAAATGATTTTTGTATTATTATCAATATTTTGTCTGTGAATGTTTATTTGTTTTAGGAGAAAGTGAGTTTTTTTCTTATTAGAATATTTTTGGGTCAGTTCACTTAATATGTTTGATACTGATTAAATAGCCTTCAAAGTTTCTAAAATCATGATTTATAGACATCCTCATGGTTCAAGAAAAAGTTCATTCAGGAAGTTTAACTATAGAGAGATTTTTTATAAAGTTTAAGTTATTAAATTATGAAGTTATATACTGTAAAAACTTATGAAGTCATGGATTTGTTTTTTATATGAAGTTTTATCACTGATTTTTTATCGGATTTATAATGATTGGTAAAATATTTTGTACCTTTAGTAGAAGAAGTGTTATTTAGTATACCATTCATAGAATTATGATGTAAACTATATAGATAGAGAAATATGATGATCACCAAATAAATATTCACCTAATAGAGAAGATTAGAAAAACACTCAAAATATCTATTAGATAGAGAAAATTGTCTAAAGAAAATTATATGATTTTATTAGAAAAAATTCATTTGATGAAGGAAATATTCTGATTTTTCTAGACGAAGAAAACTAATTTTATTGGATAGAGAAATATATAAAAGTTTACTCAATAGAGAGAAATGTGATTTCACCAGATTGATAAATAAGATGGCATCGAAAGGAGTATCACTTGGATCAATAACAAATAAACACGAGTCCATCAAAAAAAGGATACCATATAGATAATTACAAGAAAAATCCACACGAGATGAAGTGTTACATTATAGGGGAGTTCTTATAGGATCACGAGATGGAGAAAACTCAATATCACTAGATAAATTTTCCCTCATGTTTGTACAATATAAACATTTTCATGGTGTTGAGTTGTTCTTTAAATGATTTTAATAATATTTTATATTTAGGGAATTTATAAATATCATTGGCATTAATACTTGAGAAAGTTATTATGAAGATTTTTGACAATGAACCTTCAAAGGATTTAAATGTGGTCAAATGAAAATTAAGTTGAGTAGGAAATTAAAAATTTGTGATGAAACTTCCCCCCTTTATTTTTAGAGGAAGTATGAGTATATAGAGATATTTAGGGTCCTTGTGAGATGATTCTGGTGAAATATAGATTTCAAATCTTTAATGAGATTTCATTTCAAGGAAGAATATTTTAAACAATAGAATGACATGTTCTATGGGAAGCATTGAAAGTTTTGAATAAAGTGGATTAGAAGGAGGTTGGCTAATTTATATTCAAACTGATATGGGAACTTCACACATAGTTTACACTAATATTTTCAAGGATCCTTTAATAGGTGTTTTTTCCAAAGTGTTATGGTTTCATTTGTTTAAAAAAATTTAATATGTGATTATAGAAGAAGTTACTTGGATAAGTTTGATAGAAGAATTGTTGCTTATTTTAAAACAACATTAAGAAGTCATAAAATGATTTAATGATATTTAGAGTACCATACATCCTAATTTATTTAAGATGATCCTGATTCAAAAAAATCTTAATAAAATGAATACTATTGAGAAGTATTAGGTTAAAAGACTAAAGATAATATAACAATTATAATAGATCAAGTTGTATAATTAAAAACATTTTCTCAAAGGATTTAGTTGAAGATATAAAGAGTTTAAGTTATAAATTTGGTTTTTAAACTATACAATGTTTTAGTTATGAAGTGATGAAGATGAGATATAGATATTTTGAGGGCATGGAGTGGTGTATCTATGATGTTTGGCCTCTGATTTTGTTATTGGATAGATAATTTGTAACTATAATAGAAGAATAGTTCATCAGTTATACAAAAAAAATTAATTTCTATTTGATACAGAAAACAAAAGGGATGTTTTCATGAGATTACTATATAAAATTTATCATATTGAGTAAATGTTGTAATTATTTTGAATATATAATATCATTTCTACTGGGTGAAGAAATTTATTGGTCCGAAAATATTGAGAAATGAAATTTCATTGGATAAAGAATTATGTTGTTATGACACAAAGAAACATAAAGTCCATCTAACAAAAGAAATATATAAATATTATCTGATGGACATCTATGATCCCATAATATGGAAAATACATGAGAAGAGATACAAATAATGAAATATTTAGTTTACAAGATTGAGTTGATTGGATGAAGAGGATTACCTAAAGAGTTGTTGTAGATGTTTTGGATAGAGGGAAGATTTTTAATACTACCCGAATGAGAAACATGAGGGTTTGTACAAGGGAAAGAAACTTGAGGAACTTTAAAAAACATTATAAATTTTAGAATTAGGATGATTCTAGGATATATTTTTAATTATTTTAAATATATGCGAGATTTGAGGAATATTAAAGAGGTTATTGACATTATTTGTGGAATTTTTCATAAATAATGTTAACCCAAACTTGTTCAGAGGCTTTGATGGAGATCAAATGAGATACGAGTTATATGGGAAATTTAAAAATTTATCCCTTACTAATTTGAATTATTTTGGTCAAATTATGAGTATAAAAATGGTTATAGGGTCATTGAGATGCATTTTTTCTATAGGTGTAGTGAGAAATTGATGAAGTATTTGAGAGAACACAGTGTGGGTTACCAATCAATATTATACATGGTTGAAGAAGAGTAGAATCATATGGATGATATTTGGATTGAGATTCACCAGATAGATAAGTAAAAAATGGATATAGTACCAAATGATGAAGGGGAATTGGACCAAATTTACTCGAACTGAGGAGCATCAGACTGAGGTTCATCAAATAAAGGTGTATAAGGCATATCATAAATGAATGAGGAGAGTTAGATATAGAATACTAGATAGATTATTACTGGATAGATAGTTTTTGTTGAGTTTTATATTAATTAAAATTTATTATTTAATTAATAATATAAGAATATTTTTATCATTTATATACATTAATATAACTATATTACAGTTATTATCATTATTTATTCATATACCCCATCTATTAAAAAAACAAAATCGTTGTTCGTGCATTGTGAAAAATAATGCCTCCATGACGTAGCATGTTTTTTTTGCTTAACCACCTTTTTAGGATTTATATAACCATGTTATTAAAGTATCCATATGACTTTTATGATGTCACTAAGGTTTTTGTAGGATATTTTATAGAACCTATTTATGATATGATTAAGAAATGAACATCATTAATTTAATCATTTAAAATAATCATACTAAGATGATATCAATTTTTTCAAATATTGAAATATTTTCATATTCATCAGTTATTATAATAATTACTTATTATTTTTTATCACAATAATAAATCTTAATTAAAATCACTATGCTCCTGTCACATTTACATTAAAACAAAACCACTTAATAATCATTCATTAAATTGGGGTGTATTCATGTCTGGGTTGGTTTAACCACATACATGAACAATACTATGAATCTTTACCATTAATGACCATGGGAACATAAATACAAGTTTAATATGATATGAATTTTTAAATATTGGTTTTTATTTAGTTTTAGATATTTTTTACCATTAATTAATTAATTAATTAATTAGGAAATCATATTCCAATCACCAAGAATCACCGAAAAAACATTTTATCGATTTCATATTCAAGGATAAAGTCTAAAAAAATCATGAAAATGATTTGAAAAATAAAAAATTATTTTAATTAATCCAAAATAGTAAATTTAATGAATTATTAATTATTAAGTTTGGAAGAATTAATAATACAAACACTATTATTGTTAAGCAAGTAAAAATGTTCAAACCTATAAAAACTAGATGTGGAAAATTTGGAGAATTAATGTAACGAAATTTATGGAAAATATATGTGAGTATTGTTATTAATTAAGCTATGATGATATATATATTTATGATACATGAGTTTAATGTATGCTAAAAAAATCCATGACAAGAGTTAAGGGTTTCCCTTCTCAAATTCCTCTTATTGAGACAAGTTTTGTATTATGCACCCTATTCCGTTTATGTGGTGTATATAATACCTATGTGAGATGTTATATTATGAATTTTATTTATTAATGGTATTTTAAGATAAAGAATGAGTACTCTATTTTAAGATTTTATGTTGGAATTGTTATCCAATCCATATGTGGAGTTATTCTATCCCAATTTTCATTGTTTGGGATTCAATTCATAATCACCACACACCTTATATTGTTTGGTGAATATATTACTCATAAAATTTAAGGTATTTATGAATATATATTTTTATCACTATGTAATATTATAATAATTCATGTTTTACCTTTTCCATGGTGGGAAAACCATATAATGTTTTGGTATAGTAAAAGTGTGTGTAATTTCTTAGAAAATATATCCTTGTCTAGATACTAAAATGTGGATATGACTAGGGTATATATTGAGTTCAAAATTATAATTTTATTATTATTCCAAGAGATCTACAGGGAAAGAGAAAGAGAAAGAGAATAACCAGGAATTATGGAGGCCGAAAGTAATGCAAGCCAAGGGCATCGGCCAGAATCAAGTTCACCCCCTCAGGTTTAAGTAAGAAAACATCATAAAGGCATCCAAAATGAGTACAAGGAGGAGCCAGGGAGGCCAAATAGTGCACCAATTTGTTCCCCTCCCACTATGTGTGGGTGACCAAAGTGTTGTTGCTCAGGAGGGACTTATATTTCCGAATGATGTAAGAGATTGACTAGAGGACAAGGCCTTTACCGAGTAATGAATCATGGATAATCATAGAATCAGTCTCCACTTGGGAGATAAAAATTTCTCATTCCCTGCAGATGGAAAGACCTGAGAGAATAGATTTGGCCTCTGCCAGGACAGAATTTCCACTCCCAAAGTGAGCTACGAATGCCAGGACAATGCTTCCCCTAGCATCACGAACCACCCCACCTCCATGCATGTCCCCTAGGACACATGACCCATCTGTGTTGAGCTTTAGGCCAATCTCAGGAAGAATCCATCAAATCCAATGCCCCTGGAGGTAATGAGATGAACTGCATCCATAGGGACACCCAGAAAATGAATGGATGGAGCCTCCTTCTAGTTACCAGAATGGAAAATCATCTCAACCATCATGCACATGACTCTTCCCACGGTGGGTCTTCTAGTGGAAATAATCCCCTCGAACATAGCTCGGTTCCTGGCTTGCCATAAACACAAAAAACCCACGTTAAAGATCAAGGAGCGTGCCATTCCCCCCCCCCCTCTGAACCCTCGGACCCCTGAAACCAATGCTCTAGGAACACATCAATGCTGGCAACTTGCGATGAGTAATCTGTAAAGACCCCAAATGTACTCCAAACCATGCAAACCCAAACCCCTTCAAAGAAAATATGGCTCGTGCTCTCTTCTCTTCTGTCCATACACCATTGAAAGTAGGAGGCCATGCAAATGCCGAGGTGTTTGATGTTGGAATCAGATGCCACAATATTGTTCCGAATTCTCCAGGAGAGAAAGTTGAGTTTAGTATGGATTTTTTTGCACCATATTGTCTCATTCCATCTGTTATAATGGTCTTTAGAGATGGTACTTCTATGATAGTCCTTCGAGTTAAATTTCCATGAGACAGATGGAGTAACAATTCACCTATCCTGCTCCGAGGAAATGAGAATGGAGTCAAACAGTTCTTGCTAAGATGTATTCAGAAATGTTGTAAAAAATGATGGATAGTGTATCGATTCCTTAAAGGCGATCATGGGATTGGGACACCCTGGATAGGCAAGCATGTTACCCGACCTGTTATGAAACCAGTAGAGGATGTTGTTTTCACCAATGATCTATTGTGAAAGTGAAAGGATGTTTGAAATGATGATACACATAAAGGACCCTTATGTATGATTTTTAATCCTAAGACTACTCACATGGAAAGAAACTGTTAAGGGTTATGATTTAGAGTATTTATGTGCACTTAAAGAACTATGATAAATACATTTTCCTACCATTTTCATGGAATCATGCCAATGAAAACTACCTAACCCAATTATTATCTTCCACGGATAACCCTTAACATTGAAGGTAACCTCTATTAATATATTTTTATAATAAAGGTACAAACTATTAATTTGATGATACCCCACAACTTATAAGTTAATTAAGGGATATTCTCCAAGACATCAACATTATCATATAAAATGGGAAAGTATTTAATGTTTGTATTTATAAATATAATAATAGATAAAGAGGTTCCACAAGAAAAATATGAATGACCTTAATAAATATTTTGGTGAATGCACTAGAAATAATCAAGTGATGAGTGGGGATTTAAATTATGTAGTTCCACGATGCATCGATATTTATCATGAGAAAAAACATGTTTGGTTTTTTTGTTTAACACATTGAATGATAAGAAAGTGTCTCAGAAAAATGACTTGATAACAGGTTTTTTAATGTAAAACATTATGAATTCCATCCCCATTATTTCAATAACTATTTTTATCCATCTTTCCATTTATTGCTAGTGATATATCATGACCAAAAATTTTAGTTGATTATGGATTAATGTTGACCATTTATTCTTTAAATATCACATATTACATGTTTATGTTAAGTAAGAGACCCCTATTTGTTACCGCTTACTGACCATCTGAGCACACAACTTTTTATTTTATTTTCCTCAGTAAACCTAGATGAGGTTTATGTGTAATTTTCCTAGATATGTTGGAAGGTATAATCATGTTCTCTTAATAAGTTTATAATGTTTCTTTAAAATGTAATATATGTATTTATGGTCTTATATGACTATTAATCTATTTGATCCTTCAATAACCCTCCTAAAATTATTAATAATATAATATATCTAATGAATTTTTGTTGTTGGATTTTGTGAGATTATAGTTGGTTTTAAAGAAATATTAGTAGCAACATTGGGGAGTAGATTTAAAGAAACCAAGTTAGTATCTACAAGTTCTATAAATAACCCACAATATTTCTAGGGAACAATCAAGAAAGTAAAATTGGAATTTTATTTTATATTTCAATATAATGAGTTTATTATGTGTGTTATGTTATATAAATATAGAAAATAATGGAAGGAATGGTAACCATATAAATACCTATAGTACAATACCGGTATATCCCTATTTAATAAGTTAATAAATTAGGATTTAAGGAAAATCAATTCATATACATGATAGGGTAGTTGTACTAGGTTATGAAAATTAATCTAACTCACATAGAGTTTTCATAGGATTGAAATTATGGGGTAACTATATTAGACAACTTATTATGAAAATAACCTCCATAATTTAGTAGAACTACTAATCCATTGGTATTTTAGAAATGAATCAAATCCCTAGAGAAGATTCTAATAACTTAGGTATTTCGTGAATATGAAAAAAATCATCATGGTAGTCTATCATCTTAAGGGAGATATGGACCAATGGTAGTCACTAATTCAAAAAACTAGAGAGTAAGATCAAGAAGTATCTACTAATAAGGAATATTTCTCCAAAATAGATTATGTAACCATTGTAAAAAAATTACAAGATGTTTTTAAATAATATTTTTCCAGTCATCCACATAACCGTGAAGTTTAATTATCTATTGAACTCATCAGTAAGGTAATCTCTATTACTAAAAATCAATATATAATAGAAGCAGTGTAGTTGGTGGAGTTGAATAAATAACTATATGATTTGAGTGATTAGGGATTTATAGTCCATAAAATTTATCAATGAAGATCCTTTGTTTTATTCATGAAATATAAGGATAGGTTTATGATACCATGCACCAATTATATGAAGATAAACACCATTACTATAAATAAAAAGTATCCTTTACCACACATTGATGAATTATTTGATCAAACTCAAGGATATCAATAATTTTCAAAGATATATCTTTGGTCTCTCTATCAATAACTAATAGTAAAGGAGGATGATATTTCAAATATGACATTTCAAACAAGGTATGGATATTATGATAATGAAATTTGGGGTGAATAATGAACCTTAGGTCTCTATGAATATGATGAATAGATTATTCATGGATTATCTTGATAATTATTTAGTGGAATTCATTAATGATACCTTGATATATTCTATTATATATCAAGAGTATGTGATTCATCTTAAAATAATTATAGAGGCCCTATGAGAAATTCAATTATATGGGAAGTATAGTATGTTTCAATTTTTTATCAATGAAGTTTCATTTAATAGATATATTATATCTAACGATAAAATATAAATAAACCCTTTGAAGGAAAAGGTAGACATGTAATGGATTACATCAATGAGCATAACTAAATTTCAAGTTTCTTAGTCTTAGAAGGTTACTATCAATGAATTGTTCAAGATTTTTCCTAATTGGATAAACTATTAACAAGTTAACATTTAAAGGGTGTAAATTCTCATGGTCAAAGGAATGTAAAAAAGTGTTGATAATATGAACAAAACTATAATTAATTCACTAGTATTAACTCTACCACCAGGTAAGGAAGGATTTTTCATTTATAGTGATGCATCAAAGAAATTAATTTTTTGCGTTCTTATGAAAATTGATAATGTGGTTGCCTATGATTCTAGGAAAATTGAAAATACAAGAACTAAATTATCCTACTTATGAACTAGATATGGAATTCATAATATTTCTCAAAAAAATATAGAGAGAAAAAATCTATGGTGATACATGTGAGATATATATACAGACTAATAAGAGTTTGAAGTACATATTTTCTTAGAAATATCTTTACCTAAGGAAAAGAAAATAGTGGGAACTATTGAAGTTATATGATTACTCGACACATTAACACCCTAATAAAGAAAAACAAGGCGACTTGTGAATTGAGTAGGAAATACCATGACATTATGAACATAATTCAGATTAACAAGGATCTAATATATAGAGATCTAGTAAATATTTATATGGTGATTTCTAGGAAAGGGGAAATAATATTCCTTTTCCATGTAATTGGTAAACCAATATCAATATAAATGATTGATAAGTCCAATAAGTATGAAAATAACATGATATAGAATTGTAAATAGTTGAATGGTGGGATATTTATAGACTTAATTTATAGAGATGGAGTTTTGATGTTTGGGAAGAGTTTATGTGTTTCATCCATACTAGAGTTAAAAAGGAAACCGCTAGATGAAGTATGTATCTTGAATTCCTTTGTACAGTCTTATTGCATAAATTTGTATATAGATTTAAGAGAAAATTTTGGGTTGGATAGTATGAAGTGGAAAATTATGGAATATATTTCATGAATCTTAATATTCTATTAGGTAAAGGAATAAAAACAACATCCAAAGGGAGTCGTCAAACCTCTAACTAAACCTATATAGAAGTCAGAAAAGGTTACAATGGACCATTTACCTATACTCACAAATAATTCACGTAATAACGCTTATATATAAATAATCATTGATTGTATTAATAATTATGTACATTTAATATAGATAAGATAATATCTACTCCTTGATCTCCTTTCCAAACTCTATATTAATGAAATCATAAGTCTTCATGGGGAACCTCTACAGATTGTTTCAGATCATGAACCTTAGTTTACATCATAATTATAGAAGATCCTTTAAAGGTATCTTAATACCAAGATATATTTAAGCAACAAATATCATCCCTATAATTATTATTAGTATGAATAACTATCAAGACTATGAAATACAAACTGAGATCATTCTCTTTTAGCTTCCAAGGAAAGTGGGATTAGCATCTACAATTTTTGGAATTTTAATACAATAATATTTCCATTCAAGAATCAAAATGACAACAGATAATGGATTATATGTGAAGATCATTCATAATCCATCCTTCTGGGAAGAAGTTTGAGAAAGATAGTTAGGTGGGCTAGAGCATATAGAGGATACAACTGTTATATTATGTACCTTTTTCAGATCACATTAAAGTAGCTCGAAGAAGAAGAAAGTGTAACGATGATAATTGAAGGGGATAATTTTAATTTCAGTTTGGGGATATTTTATTGTTAAAGGTTTAAATATAAAAGGGATTTGTAATATTTGTTAAAAAGGGGATGTTAATCCCATGGTATATTGGGCCTTTTAAAATACTAGAAAGAGTTGGTGTTGTATCTTACCGATTGGCCATGCCGCCCAACCTTTCTAAATTATATGTTGTATTCCAAGTTTCATTACTAAATAAATAAATTATTGATCTAAAAAATGTTATAACATAAAAGAATATTGTTGGAGTATTAATTTTAATATGACGTGGAGCCTATCCATGTTATTAACAATAGAGAGTAAGTATTCTAGAATTGTACACCTTATTTAGTAAAATTAATTTAAAGAAACTACATACTAGAATAGAAAAATGGGATCCTTAAGAAGCTATAATGAGTATCTACATCGATTAAATAACTGTTCTATACCCTAATTTCAAGGGAAAAATTATTTATGGTGGGATAATTAAACACCATGACTCTAATTTAGTAAGTAAATACCATATCATAAACTATCAAACAATATGACATCTATATTGGATTTATATTTAATAGAATAATTTAGAAATTTCAAATTAACCAAACAAATTTTATTTTTTAATTAATCATATAAAAATTATGTTATTATGGATTTTTTATGTTTTAATAAAAAGGTCGGTTTGAGTTAAAAAATATTGTTTTCATGAAACTTATATTTTGTATGAATTTATTGTTATATAAGAACGATCTGTATGTTTAGAAAAAAATTAAAGTAATAAAATATGAACTTAAGTAATTAAAATATAAATTTTAAAATGTTATTTTAATTTATAAATATCACACCAAACATTTTTATAACTAATTAAAATATTAATTAATAAAAAAATACTTTCAAAATATTCTTTAAAGAAAGTGTTTTCAGTGGGGATTCAGTTTTATATTTCCATTAAATCATCATAAATCATGTATATTTTTATAATAAATAAATTTATATCATTAAAATTAGTATCCCATATAATTTTATCTTGTATTTAAATTTAATTCTTCAAAATATTATTTATCTAAAAAATTTATATATATGATTAATAAGAATGGCCCAAAGCGTGAGTTAAAATTATATTTTAAGACTATTATTAATATTATTTGGTAATTTTTTTTCCAAATTTGAAAATAGAAGTATCAAATTTTAAAAAAAGGTCAAACTTATTATTTTTCATTAAAATTGATTAATAAGGTAATAAATTAATTACCATGGTAAAAGTAAATTAGGTTAAAAGGTAAAAAGTTAAAAAAATCCATGAAGCACTATAAGTTGTCTAAAAAAGGTGTGGTTTAGGTGAGTTTCTACAAAAAAAAATTTCCACCAACTTTTATCCATTTGACGGCCTTTGAGGCTAGAATAATAACCCAACAATATTGAAAATCTAAGGGTTTCTCCTAAAACCACCCTTCCCTTCATTTATAAAAGGTTAATATCTTAACTAGTTCAGGTCTCACTTATCTTTCAAATTCCCCCATTAGAATCTTCCATTTTACTCTCATAAGAACCCTATACCTTGTACATTATACCAATTTTAATCATAGATAAATCAAGCGCTTCAACTTCAAGGATACTTA
The DNA here is from genome assembly GCA_963277665.1 of Viscum album. Taxonomy (NCBI): domain Eukaryota; kingdom Viridiplantae; phylum Streptophyta; class Magnoliopsida; order Santalales; family Viscaceae; genus Viscum; species Viscum album. The sequence continues at coordinate 1,600,550,843 of OY728128.1, forward strand.
GAAAGAAAAATTCAAGTCCCTGACGTAAGTATTATAAAAGACATAGTTTTCATCTTAATTATAATATTTCAAATTTATTCTACCTACACTAATATAATAATTTTTTATCATCTATTTACTATAATGTTATTTTATTAAGGTTATTATAAATATTTATTCATATACCCCTTCCATTAATAAGAAATTATTATTAGTTCATTGTATGGACCACCACATCCACAGCATAAAATGTTCTATTTTACTTCATCCACATAAAGGCTGGATATAATGATGTTATTATTGGTAAAATATTATTTTTATGTTATTATTATGGGTTTTTATGAAAAATTAAAGAACATATTAAAGATACGATCAACCAATGACCATTGTTAATTTAATCATGTAAAATAAGTGTGCTAAGAGGATAAATGTTTATTCAAATGGTGTAATATTTTCATATCCATGAATTATTCCTTCAGTTCCTTATTTTTTTTTAATTCACTAATAATAACTATTCAATATAACTATTATCCTGATATAATTATACTACCACACAACAACCTCATAACAATTTATTAAATTAGGTTTTGTTCATGTTTAGTTCGTCTTGACCACCTACTTGAATAATATTATAAATTTGTATCATTTATTATAATGGGAACATAATTAATAGAATGCTATTATATAAATGTGTAAATAGTGGTTTTTTTGGTATTGGAGATTTTATATCAACTTTTTATTCATTAATTATGAAATCACACTCCAATCATCAAGAATCATCGAAACATTCTTATTATCAATTTCATATTCAAGGATAAAGAAAAAAATATCATAAAAGAGATTTTAAACATAATAAATTATGTTAAATCATCCATAATAGTAAATTTAATGACCCATTAATTATAATTTTTTTTATACTTAATAATACATACACTACTGTTATGAAACAAGTACATATGTTAAAAACTATAATCACCTAATGTAGAAATTCAAGAGAATTCATATTGAGATAAGAATTTATGAAGAATATGAATGATAATTGATATGAATAAGGTTCTTAATTAAGTTATAAATATATGTATGTTTATGTTACAAGATGTTAAATTATGATTAAGGAAGTCAAGAAAAGAGGTAAGGGTTTTTTGTCACAAATTCCTCTCATTGATACAAGTTTTGTATTATGCACCAAATTTCCATTATGTGGTGTATAAAATATCTATGTGAGATGATATATCATAATATTAATTTATTCATAGTATTTTATGGTCAAATATTTTTCCTCTCATTCGATTTTTTGTGTTTAAATTATTAACCAGGACATATATGTGGTTTTCCATCTCAATTATCATTCATTGGGACTCGAGTTATAATCACAAACTATTTTCTTTTCATGTGGTGAATATATTTCCATGGAATAATTTTACATATCACTCAAGTAATTTATTGTATTTAAATTTTTTTATTTATATACATCTCTTATTTTATTTTAAATAAATATACACCTTTTCCATGGTGAAAATCAAATCCTTTGTTTTAGTAAAGTAAAATTGTGTATAATTTCCTTGAAAATACACCACTATCTTGATACTGACAGGTGCTTTTGGTTGTGGAATAGATTCAACTAGGTGTAATAACCCTAAAAAGGGATGGGTTATAATGAATAAATGATCACTATAATACTTGATGAGTGGGCCTAAGACTGCAAACCCAGTGTGACACTTCTAGGGGATATGATTTGGAATATTCACATGCTCATAAAGAACCTTGATAAATGTATTTTTCATATAATTTCCCTACTATCATATTAATTAAATATATTGAAGCCAATTAATATCTTATGTGTATAACCTGACACATTTATGGTACCCAAATCCCTATATTTATTTGATAAGGGTAATACCTATTACATTGATCATACCCCATAAATTCCAAGTTAATTAAGTGTTGTTCTTATATAAAACCACATTTTTCTATTTAATATGGAAGTATTTGATGTATTTATTTCTAAAAATGTGGATAAAAAATTTTAATTTATTAATAGGTTCCTCAAAACATAGTATGAATATTTTTAATGAATGTTATAATGAATTCATTAGACATAATTAGGAGACTGGGGGGACTTAGAATAATATAACCCCTGAATTCATCGACAGTTCTCATGAGACAACACTAGTTGGGTTTTATTGTGTACCTATTCCCATGATAGTAAAGTTTATTATAACAATGCATTTAAATAATGTTTTTTATTTCTTACATTATAAATTTCATCAGTAAGTGGTTAATGATGATTTATTTTCATGTTTTCATTTATTATCGTGGATATAACATTCCATCTCTTTTTATTTGAATATGAGTTCATTTTACTCATTTATCTTTCCATATCACTTATTCAATGTTTATATTATGAAATATTCAATATTATATTACACATTACTAATAATCAAATTTCACCCTTATTTTTTTTCTTTTCCCTCGGAAACCTATGAGAGGATTATGTGTAATTTTTAGAGATATGATGGATGGGATAATCATGTTATCATAATAGGTTAAAATGTATATTCTGTTATAAAATTTAATTTATATATGTATCTATTTTTCAAAGACTAATAATTTTTTTGATACTTTGGTAAATCTTTTACTTTTTACTAATAGTGATAATATAACTATCAAATCTAGTTTTTTTAGAGTTATAGATATTATAAGTTATAAACAAGAAAAAGATATCCAACTTTCGTGTAGAGGAATACCATATAAAGAAAAATTTCTTTATACATTGGATAAACTAAGGAGTAAGAGGTTTTAGATGGGGGTATAATGATTTTCGAAAGAGACTTATAGTTGGAGAGGGTAAAAATTCAAGAATGAAGTAGAGAAAATGATATTTGGAGGTATAACCAACTATGATATAAGAGTTGGTTGATAGGGGGAAAACTAGGGTCAATTTTAGGATTTATTACTGGTTGTATAACCAATTACTTCCTGTGATTTTTTAATACTGTTGAAGTTAGTGAAGAATATTTTTTGGAGGGTATAACCAATATGGAAAGGAGTGGGTTCCCACAATGAGGGTGAACCTTGTAAAAATCATGAGTTGATCTCTTTATTTATATTTAGTGCATAAGAGGTGGGTTTGAGAGATATATTTGAGTTTATTAAATTTATAACTTTTTTAAAAGGTTGGATTTTTTGAATAATTCATAAAATAAATGGATAAATAATTCACCGCTCACTCTATTAGTGATTTCACAATAATTTGGGCACTTTAATTTGTATCAAAGAAACTTTTTCTTTGAAATATCCAACTATATTCTAAAGATAGAGAATATAAATTTAGTAAAGAATATGTATTTTTCTATATTTTATAGAAATAACTATCATAGTTAGAGGAATAAGATATTTCCCTCTCTTCTATCTATTTTTGTAGAGACTAGAGATGCTGATACTGTAATATTTCCTCCCATGAATGATGTTTCTATGAAAGATGATGATTAAATATTTTGCATGCTGATTGAAAAGATCAAAATAAGATTCATATAACTCTTTATAGAAAGTTTTATATATATATTATGGGATTCTAGCTGCTACAGATATATGGGATATATTGAGAAAAAATTATGAAGGAAAAATGAAATTCGAGGAGGCTAAGATTCAAATATAGAGGAGATTATTTGAAGATATCAAGATAGATGGCGATGAAAATATTGATGAGTACATTACGAGGGTTAATGAAATTTTTATCAATATCAATGTTTATAATGAGAACCTAGAATATTCAATTATTGTTAAGAAACTAATTAGAAACATTCTAGATATATTTGATTCCAAGGTTTCATCCTAGGAAGATTGAGATAATCTATATTTGGATGATTTTTTTATATTATCTTAGAGCTTTAAATTAGAAAAGAAATTGTATTTAAGAATAAATATAATGAAGAAATATATTAAAAATCAATGTAAAAAATAATGATTAGATAAATTAAATAGAATAAAAATAATCAAATTCATATGTTTAGTAGGATGGTGATGACTTCAACAAAATCATTAATCTTCTTTATTGGTGAAAAAGGGAAACTTGAAAGGAAAATGAAAACAATATCTTAAGTGATAGAATTTTAATGAAAATGGAAATTTTGTAGGAATTAATCCTAAGAATAATATTTGTGATTATAAGTCAGAAGTAAAAGACAAAAGGCCTCAATAACAAGAGTTTAAGAAACAAAAGAAATGGTTTTCTAGCAAGAAGGTGATTTTTTTCTGAATGAATAAGGATATTCATCATCCAATAACAAATGTGATGGTGAATTATACATATTATAACATGTGGAAGGAGAAATTATTAATCAAGATGTGATGTTGAGGAAGAGAAGAGAGTAGAACATAAATGGGAACATAAATAATGTTTTGAGTCAACTCTTGTGAAAATTACACAGTGCAAGAAGGATATGAAAAAATTAAATAAATAAATGAAGGAGATAGATTTTGAGAGTGATGAGAATATCAAAAAGGAAATGAAAAAACTCAATGATATTATAGTATATAAAGTGAAATTAACTGATCTATAAAATAAGCTAATAGATCATAGAGTTAAATAAGCAACATAGGTGGATCTCAATTGTAAAGAAACAACACTTATTGAGGAAATTAAGAATAACAGATTGAATTTGGTTAAATTTTAGAAGATAGTAAAAAATATGGATTAATGATTTTATTAGAAATAGTAAGTGATTTTTGAGACACAATCAATGTGTATTACAACACAAAGTGATTTAAAAAACATAGAGAAGATTTCACTAAAGTAGATAAAGTTATAATTGAATATTTTAAAGCTGGTGAAAAGAAGGGCCCATAGAGGAATGTCGATTATATCCCAAATAATTATTAATATACATCTACATTTACTAAAAATGAAGGTTAAAAATATATTAGATTGTATAATCTTAGACAAAGAAGAATAATGAGAAATTATCATTTATAAAGAAAGAGTGTAAAACACTAAGAGGATTTCCCCCTGAAAAAGACACCCATAGCATGTAAATAGACAACTACAACAAACATCAGGCCAAAAATACTATTAGTTATAAATATCAAGAATTAGAGTTTAATTCCAGTGTTATGAAGTATTCTAGAAAAATACAACTATTACTTGTACAATATTACTCTACCTGAAAGTAGTATGAATATAGAGGGGCTTTGAAAAGAAAACAAGAACAAAAATTTCAAGAAATAAATATGAGGAAGAAAAGAAATTTCATAAGGTAAAAAATGTTAAAGGTTCAAGTGGGGAATCTAATAATCTCAAGAAATTTTAGAAAGAGATGAAAGAGTCCTTAGTTATTTTGATAAATTAAATTGCTAAGGATCGAAATATATAGGATGTGAAAAATCCAATCGAAGAAAATGTGATAATATATTATTCAAAATATGAGAATAAAGTTGATGGTAAGTAATCTATAGATAGTGTTTTAAAGATTTAAAAGTAATGTAAGTAGTTTTATGAAGATTTTAATTACACTAATGACTATATGAATATCTTACCAACTAAATATGAAAGCATAAAAATGATACTACAAACTCAAGGGAACAAATATATTTTGAAAATAAAAGAGAAGATGAAAACTTCTTATGAAGACTTAATAGATGATTAATTTTTTTTACAAAATTTGAGAAGAAATATAATTATAATGATATACCATCCTATACTAAATATAATAAGAATAAGAAGATGAATTCCATACTGATAGAAGGAACTCGGTCTGAATGTTACTTCTATAGAAATTGAGATTCCTACTTATTCCCATTATTCTTGTATATTTGAATAAACTTTCAGGAAATTGATGGAGAAAATATAGAGGATATGGCTAACTTATATAGTGGTTTTCCATAAATAAGAGGTATACATCAAGGAATATTATGATCATAATGATTAAAAATATTGTGCTAAACTTAGTGGATAAAAGATGAAGCTGATGTATGCATATCAAATTTTAAGATATTACTTGGTTGTATCAAACTGATCTTTAAGGAGGTGTGATGATATTTAAGAAATATTAGATACACGGGGTTTTATTTTTATACACTCAAATTTTTTTGATGTGTTTTTTTGAGATGGGTGTTGTTTTTATATTAACATACTTACTCAGATATGATCTAAAGTATAGAAAATGGTACAAACTTGAGGAAAGTATCTCATAAGAGAATTTTCATATACAACACTGATTACCTAGATTATACACTATAGTTTTCTAAATTATGTTTTCTCATATAGACTTAGAGTTGTGTGATTAAATTTTATTTATATAGATATTCATATGATACTATTATTATATTGAGAAAAGTTTTTAGAAGATTTAAATAAAAGAATATTAGTTGAAATGTAACCTATGTTACCCTTTGAATTTGGGTTTCAATATGGGGGGAAAATAAAAATAACACACATTTATGGGTGAAATAATTGACCACACATATTGAATTTGAAAATATATTGGGATATTTACAATACAAAATTGGGGATATTTTTAGTCTAAAGTGTGTCAGTTAAATTTGTTTTAAATATGTTAATATGTGTTTGTAGAAGAAGTTACTTGTAAAAGTTTGAGATAAGAATTTTTTCTTAGTTTATAGAAACATTATAAATTCAGAAGATTATTTTATGATATTCAGAGTACTAAACATCATGATTCATTAAATATGTTAATGATCGTAGATTAGTTTTTTCAAAGGAATAAAGTTTAAAAAAATTACCAGAATGAGGTTATTAGGATGAGTCCACCACAACAAGTTGTAGTTATGAATTTGTTTTCTCAAAGGATGAAGTTACAACTTTAAAATGTTTGTATTAAAAAGATAGAGTATAAGATGTGAAATGTTTTAATAATGAAGTGATTAAGATGAGCACTAAATATTTTGAGGACATGGAGTTGTGAATGTGTGATGTTTGGTATCTGAATCTGTGATTAGAAAAATACATTTTGACTCTAACAGAATAAGATCTCCTCAGTTATATTAGAAATATTAATGTATAGTCTATTGTATGGTGAAAATTGAATGGATGTTTTTATGAGTTTATTGGATTAAATTAATCATATAGAGGTAATATTTTTTTTGTAGAAATAAAATTTCATTTATACTAGATAGAGAAATCTAGAGTGTACCATATAGAGAAATGATATTTCATTGGATGGAGATTTTATATATCATTAGATGAAGAAATGTGAAGTCCATATGAGGGAGGAAATCTATAAAGATTATATGATGAAATTCTGTGATCTAACAATATCGATAAAATATTTAAATTTCATCAAACAAGGAAATATTGAGATTTTTGAGATAGAGATGATCTAATGAATAGGATCAGACAGAGAGGTGTTGTAGATATTCTAGATGGAGGAAATATTTTCAACACTTCCCGAATAAGAAACATGAGAGGTTTTCCAAGGGAAAGATACTTGAGGAACTTTGCATAAACATTGTACACTCAAAAATTATGATAAAACTAAGATGTATTTTTGAGTCTTATAAATATAGTTTATATTTGAGAAATATTAAAGAGATTATTGATGCTGAGATTTTGGGATGTTCTTATGAACAATGTTGACCCCAATTTGTTTAGTGTATTTGAAGGTGGTCAAATGAAATTTGAGTTATGAAGAAAATTAAAAATTGGATAATACAATTTTTCCTAGTTTTTTGGATTATATATGAGTATATAAAGAGAATTTGGGTTATTGAGATGTGTTAATTCTATATATCTAGAGAGAAATTGTTTAAGTTTTTGAGGGAGCACATCATGAATTACCAAACAAGATTCTACTTAGTTGAAGAAATGGACATTCATATTGATAAGATTTGGATTGAGATTAACTAGATTGATATGTACCAGATAGATAGAGTACCAAACAAAGAAGGAGCATTGTAACAAATTTCATCAAACTGATGAGAATTAGATCGAGGTTAATCAGATGGAGGTGCATCAGAAAACGAACATTAGGCTGAGGGGAGATGAACATCGCATAAAGAATAGAGTGTTATTAGATGGAAAATTTCTATTGAGGTTTGATTTTATAAACTTATTTTATGATCTAAAGGATATTTTGATAGAAAAAATCTATTTAGACTGGTGTTGATGATCTTGAAGAAGTTGTGCAAGACCCGAGACTCTACTATAGTAGGTAAATAACATATCAAGAACTATAACACAATGTTCCCATTAAATAGAATTTATATATAATAGGTTAATTAAATAAATTTAAATCAACCAAACTGAATTTATTTTTTAATTTATCATATCAAAATTATCTTAATATGAATTTTTGAGCTTTCTTAAAAAGTTCGGGTTTTAGTTGAAAAATATTTTTTCACAAATCATGTAATTTAATTGACTTTAATTTTATATAAGAAAGACCTAAAAGTTGAGAAAACATTTTAAGTAATAAAATATGAATTTTAGAAATAAAAATATGTATTTTAAAATGTTTTATGAATATATAAATCACATGCCCATTGTTTTCATAACTAATTAAAATATTTAATTAATAAAAAAACTACTCTCAGTATTTTGTTTAAATCCAGTATTTTCAAGGGAAATTCGGTTCTTAAATTCCCTAAAACACTCATAAATTATATTTTTTATAACAAATCAATATAATTCCTTAGAAAAATTATCCAGTTTAAATTTATCATATACATTAATTTAATGCATAACAACACTCTTCCGCAAAAAATGTTTCTAATTGATTAGGTTTATTTATTTTAAAATTAAAATTTAGCATATTTATAAATATTATTTAATAAAATTATTTTTTAAATTATAAATTATAATTATTTAATTTATTAAAAATATAAATCTTATTCCTTTTCATTAAAATTAATTCTATTGTTATAAATTAGTTACCAAGGTAAAAGTAAATTAGGGTAAAAGATAGAAAGTTAAAGGAAAAAAGGCGTAAAACAATAAAAGTTGTAAAAAAATGGAATTGTTGAGGGGATTTATGACCCAAACTCCATTTAATATTATTTTTTTCCTTTTTTCCTTTTAAAATAGAATAGTAAAGTTATATTATTTAAAATGTGAGTGTTCTCCCAAAACCACTCTTCCCATTACTTATAAAAAGTGTAACATCTTCACAACATCAATAATCACTTATATATTGAATTTATCCTTTAAAAATTACCATTTTACTCTCCCTATAACCCTATCCTAGGAATATTTTCCCCTAGTTTCACATAAGTTTCCTATTCTCTTCAAATGGAAGGAGAATTCCAAGGAAAATTCAAGTCCTTAATGTTATTATTATCTACTAGTTAGTTTTCTTTTTAATTATATTCTATAAAATTAATTCAAAACCCAAAAATATAATGATATTATTATCATTTATATACTTAAATGTTACTAAATTTAGGATATCATCATTATTTATTCACATACCCCTTCTCTTAAGAAAAAAAAACCTGATGTTTTTGTGTTCTGAGAACTACCACCTCCACAACATAACATGTTTCATTTTTTTAGCCTACTTGAAATGATGGATATAAGGTTGGTATTAAAATTTAAATATGTTTTTAATGATATAATTAAGGTTTTTATATGATAAATTATAGAACCTAATTATGATATGATTAAGAAACAATCATCCTTAATTTAATCTTTTAAAATAAGCATACTAAGAGGATTACCGTTTACTCAAATTGTGTAATATTCTTATATTCACTATTTATTATTATAATTACTTATAATTAATATTTATAAAACTAATAAAAATTAAATAATATCATTATTCTCATGGTAATATTATATTAAAACAAAACCACCTTATAACCATTCTTTAAATTGGGGGTGTGTTCATGTTTGGGTTGGTTAAACCAGTTACTTGAACAGTACTATGAATTCATATCATGAATGACTATGGAAAAATAATTTCAAGTATTATATTTTATAAATGTGAAAATATAGGTTTATTTTTATTTTTGGAGATGTAATATCAATAATTTATTAATTCATTAATATAACACACTCTAATTATCAAGAATAAAAAACAATGCTTGTTATCGATTTTATCTTCAAGGATAAAAAGTAAAAAACTCATTAAAAGAATTTAAAAAATCATAAATGATTAAAAATAATCCATAAAAGTATCTTTAATAACCTATTAATGATTAAAAATTTAAAAATAATGAATAAAAACACCTATATTTTAAAACTAGTGTAAATATTCAAAACTATAAACACCCGATGTTGAAAATCGGGAAAATTCATGTTGATAATGGATATTTACAAAGAGTATCAATGAAAATGGAAATGATTAAGTTTATATATGAAGTTATTAAGATAACTATATTTATGATATAGGAGGTTAAAGTATGTCCAAGGAATTTTGTACAAGAGGTAAGGGTTTTCTGTCACGAATTCCTCCCCTTGGGACAAGTATTATATTTTTCAAGTAATTTCATTTATGTGGTGTATATAATTACTATGTGAGGTTATAAATATTGAATTTTATTTATTAATGGTATTTTAATATCAAATTTAAGAAGTATATTTCAAGAGGTTATGATTTAATTATTACCCAATCCTTATGTTGTGGTTTTCCACATCAATTTGCATTCTTTGGGACTCAAGTTATAGTCACCACAAATTTTATTTTGTGTGGTTAATGTATTTCAATGGAATAATTTTTACATATTACAAAAAAATTTCTGATATTTATAAGTCTATATTTTCATCCCCCTCTCATGTTATTTTAATTCAATATTTAACTTTTCTATAGTGGAAAGACCACCTTATGTTTTTGTAAAGTAACCATGTGTAATTTTTTAGAAAATACATCCCAGTTTGGACACAAGAACGTGGATAAAATTGTATAATAGATTAAACTAGGGGTAATAAAACCAAATTTGGTTCATTGATAATTGACTCAATAATCACCACGATTTATGATTAGTGGGTGTAAGACTACACACATGGCGAGACACTCATGGGGGGGGGGGGTATGCTTTAGAATATTCACATGCTCTTGAGGAACCATGATAAAGTAATATTCTTAAAATTTCCTTGATCTCATACTAATTCAGACTATCGAACCCAATTACTATCCTTTATGGATAACCCAAAACATTAAATAAACCCTTTCTCGTATATTTCATTGATAAAGGTACTATATATTACTTTAATGATACTCCATAACTTCCATGTTTGTTAAGGGATGTTCTCCAAGATATAAAAATTATTATGTGGAATTGGTAAATAATTGATATATTTATTTGTCAATATAATAATAGCTAAGTTTTATTCAGAATGAGATTAATTATGGAATAATATGAAATACCTTAATGAATCTTATTATAAATTCATTGGAATTAATCAGTTCATGAGTGGTATAGAAAACAAGGATTATCATACATATATATTACATCGTTTTTTATGAATATTAAATACATTACACAACCACATTACTACATATAATAATAGTTTAGTGTCTTTGGAAACCTAGAAATAAAAACAACTGGTCTATAGGTAAACTAAATCATCTCCCAATCTGATATTCATAACAATCACCCTTCTTAGAAATATCATAAATAATAAATTTCTTCATAACATAGGGAATGGAAAATTAATAAAGGGTGATATAGATACTCAATAAGGGAAAACAAGGGAGATGCATAAACATAACATGAATATAAGTGTTTGAGAACATGATAATAACATTTTAAAACCATACCTTGTATATCAGAGATTGTAATATTTAGTGGTGGAATAAAGATCGGTAGTTCATACGACCTAAATACTATTGGAATCAAAGATCATCAGTAATAAGAGAATAACATTAGCATAATAAATTGATTTGTGTAATACACATAACTAACCAAGTTTCATTTCTATGTCTATCATAGTGTAATGGTTTTACTTCCTAATCTTTAATAGTAGTCATGGTTCACTCCCAAGACTATCATAGGAGACAAAGTTCTTTTCTAAATCGATTTAATTCCTCTTCCATTTTTATATATCTCAAGAGATAAAAATCCTCACCCAATGCATTGGAGGCAGATATAGGTCCATTCAATCTAATAATTAAAACTATATTTGTGTGTTCCATATAATCATAAAACATTTATCATATCATACCCCATGAAATGAAATGGGTTTCATAAACATTTCATCTTATCATAACATATAGAAAAGAGACATGTTTCATAATCATTTATTCTTTTCACCACAGTATAACCCATTGAAAAGGAACCATGTTTCATAAGAAATTTTTCATGGTATAACCCATGGAAGAGAAATAGGATTCCTAATCCATGTGGCGTCATAAACATAAAACTTTAATAGAAATAATAAGAATGGTATCTTTGGAAAATATTACTAGTAAGGCAAAAGTAACGTCAATTTATATCATGTTATATGGAAACTGATTTTAATTGATCTTTTAAAACATTTATTGATGAAAATATCATTTCCTCTTTGAAAAAAATAATTTTTTAATTATAAAACACTTTTGAAAATATTTTTATTTTAAAATAAACTTTTAATATTTATAAATGAAGATTTAATGAAAATAATGGCCATGATTACGAGAAGTTTCATTCATGTCATATAAGTTAAAATAAAGACACCTTTTACATTTTTAGTAAAATCTATACATGCATTATTTGTAAAATTAAATGAATATTATTTTAAAAACACTTTCGTAAAAAGTAAAATATGGGTAAAATTGACTTTAAAAAAAATAATATGCTAAAAATAAAAAAATTTTGAAATTTTTTCTTGAAAACATGGTTTTGGAAGAAAATATATTTTCCCTCTAAAGGGAGATATAAGGTCATATTTTATTAAAAAGAATTATAAATTAGTTCAAGTAAAAATGTGTATAAAAATGGTATTATTACATGAAATTATCATTAAAAATCATAGAATAATAAAATTCATGAGTTTCTTGATAGATGGATCATAATATTTTGTCATCAGTAACATAATCCTAAACAATCTCGATAAATTATGATATCATAACAGAAAATATTTACCACTTCAATATATTTGAATAATAAATCCCACTAAATAATAAAATAAAATGGAACATAAAATATAATTATTATAAAAAAATTTAAGATATTAAATTTCAAAGGTTCTATATATACACCTCATGAAAGAATATAGGTTCCTAACATAACGTACATATCAAAGTAGGAAAATTGAGACAAAAATCTCTTACCTTAAGTCTTGAATTTCATCGTACATGTTAAAACATTCCATATAATATATATTATTTTATTATAAATATATTAAAAAACAAAAGTTATTTATATCATATCATATATTATTTTATTATAAACATGTATTACTTGTTTATTAATAATTTCATTTTAAATTAACATTTCATGTGATAACCACTTTGTTTTTATTTCATTTTATGAATTTATATTTTTGTTATATGACATAATAATGGTATACTCATCTAAAAAATATTTAAAATTAAATTATATCATATAAATTTATTATATACCTATTCAGAGTAATCCATAAAATTTAGTGATAGAAACTGAAATACACCACTCATAGAGATGGTCAGTTGTATATGGGCCTGAATGCTATATCCATGTTATTATTACATTAAAAGAATGAAATTTAAATGTCATATTATCATTAAATAATTATTTATACATTATATATATCAAATATGTTCATTAAAATCATCCTTAAAACATTCCATGTAAGGAGTGAACAGATAACATCGCTCTGCAAGGCGATAGTCTACTGTAGACAGAAGCGATGTTATCACATTCCCAAAGTATAGAGAGTATGAAGTTATATGTGATATAATAATAAAAAAATTATAAAAAAATTATAAATATCATATATAAAAACCAATTCCGTCATTATGTCAATCCTTGAGAGGTGGTAATGGAAAAACAAAAGGCATCGGTTCATGAGGTGGTAGTTCATCGTACACATGAATAATAATTTCAGAACCCATTTGATGGAAGCAAAGATGGTTATAGGTCCTAAACATAAAATTAAAAAATATAAGTATGTGTAATATACTTGGGTTGTTATATCATCATCCAATAATAATAATTTAATGAGGTGGATGAATACATAAAACAAAAAAGGCCCATGGATGAAAGTTACTTATTCTCCAGCTATCCTCCTTAGGTTTGAACCAAAATCCTTACTAGATTGACTTTATATCCAAGATAAGGATTACAGGATTAGATGTGTGAATTTGTAATGTGTATTATGTAGTTATTGGATGATAAAAAATTGTTTTCATGTATTAATAAGAGATGATATTGGGAGACCTTTTATAATCGTGGTGAGTGACATGCGTGTATGTTTTTGAATGAAAGAATTCCACTAATGTTTTTTTTCTTGTAATATGGATATAATAATGGAGAATTATTTATAATATAAGATATAAGGTCTAAGTTAATCCATAAAAGGTGTGTATGACAAGTTTTGGGTTATTTAAACCCTTTTCTTTTTAGTTTTATCCTTGATAAACTCATTTTTAACTTAACCATGAGAAATATTTTTTACTATTTTTAATATTAATTTTTGTCAAAAATTAAGTTGAACTTATTAGATAATATAAATTATTATTTTTAAAAATATGTAATCCATTTTTACAAATTAAATTCACATAAGTGCAAAAATTAAATGTAAAATTAATCCCATAGACACGACGAGAAAACGAGTGTTTATAGAGAAAATGTTCAAAATCTTACAAAGTTTTTATATTAGATTTCATTTTGAAATTGATTATAATAATAAAAATGGATTAATTTATATATAAACGAACAAATTTTGCATTAAAAAATTAATAATATAATTTAACTATATAAATAAATTAAACAAAAAGGCTGTTTTCAATTAAAATTCTGTATTTTCACTATTCATCAAAAAATGAAAGTTTTTAGAAAAATTCCTAAAATTCCCCCTATTATAATTATTGTGTGATTATTTAATTGATGATTTTTATCTATTTAATTGTTTAAAATTTAGAAAAACTTAATTTTATTAATGTTCAAAAAAAGTAAAAATAATATTTTTTTAGAAAATAGTTTTTTCAAAACATATATTTACTTTAATGAAAATTAAGTTTTTTATCAACATGTTTTCTCTATATAGAACCATTGAACGAAATATTTAAAAATAAGTTATTAATATTCATATCTATAAGTTTAATTACTATTTAATAACAGTCATTTTTAAATAACTATATAAATAACATATTGTGGTTTTTTAAAAACTCACTATCGTGTATAACACAAGATGACCTAGTGTTGCATGTAGCGTAATATTAACATGATATCGAGAGTAATGCAAGCCAACAAAGAAATATATTTAATTCTAAAAATAATAATTCATAAAAACTTGGGGGGTTAAATTAAACCCACTTAAAATGAATTTCACCCTCTAAATTCATCACTCTGATAGGAAAAAATGAGGATACTTCTGCATCATCATATCCCCAAGTCCCCACATAGCTTTCTCAAACAGGTGATATTACCAAAAAACTTTAACTAGGGGAGTGTTATTGATTCTTATAACATTATATGTACAATCCAAAATCTCTATTGTTTTTTCCTCATAATAATGGTATTTCTCTAGTGGTGTGACCTTTGAGTTTAGTACATGTGAAGGGTTAGGTATATACTTCCTAAGGAGAGATACATGTAATACATCATGGACTTGAGAGAGGTTTGGTAGAAACAAGAATCGATAGGATACCATCCCAATATAATCAGTAATTTAAAAGGGACCAGTAGAACTATGGATTAGTTTTACTTTCTTTCTAAATCTCATAACCTTCT
This sequence comes from Viscum album, assembly GCA_963277665.1. Lineage (NCBI taxonomy): Eukaryota > Viridiplantae > Streptophyta > Magnoliopsida > Santalales > Viscaceae > Viscum > Viscum album. The sequence goes on from OY728128.1 coordinate 1,600,566,629, forward strand.
TCCATAGATATCTTCTTAGAAACACCTTTTTACTAAATTCAAAATTCTAGACTACCTTAGTGATTATTAGAATAAATATTTTGAAAAATTTAAGATATAATGATGTGTTTTTGGATGGAGTTAACCTTATATAAAATTTATTCAGCCATAATAGGTCCTAATATCTTTGTTTCACAAACTTTATTCCATCACATTAGAGCTCTACATTTATTTACATAATGAGATTCATAAGGATACATTTGAATTCTTGAGTGAAATATATTGTTGCAAGAAAAATAAAATTGTGGAATGTGTTGATCCCAAACACCTTTAAAATCCAAAGAACAAAATTTCAATATATCTTATAAGGTTTTAATTTTTATATTCTACTAACCATCTTTTTGAGGATAATATGCAGTGGTAGATATCAACACCGTATCAAGTTATTATAGATTACTTCACTAGAACTTGGAGGTAAACCTCAAATCCAGAATAGAAGAAATGTAATGTGGTACTCCATGAAACCTTATCAAGATTTTAATGCATATCCTAGATATATGTACCAAATATAAGTTTTCTATAATATTGATGAGGTGTTTTGAGTTAGAAAGGCGATCAACTACAACCCATATAACATTATACCCTTTAGAAATTTTTGGGAGTCTAATGAAAAAATCTATGGTGATGTTTTCCAATTTCCATTATAGTTTGGGTAATGGATAAAACCTACTCTTATAATTTTTCCTTTCATACTTTACTTGATGACATACTAAGAACAGAGATATAAACTCAATAATATCTATCTTTATTCCATCCCCTAGAAATTCTATTTCCAATATCTATACATCATTTTACTTCTGGAATGAATTGAGAGTGAAGAATTATGAGATTACTCTAACAACTCCTTCTTCATATATGGTATGGATGAAAAAATACAAGGTTCATTAATCTTATCATTTTATCATGATCAAGGTTAAAATATGAAATATTTATAACCATATTTTGTAGCACCACATCTTATTTCTATGACTCTTTAATCTTCACTTAGATAGGTGGTTGATCATTTAATTGATAAAGGAAATATTTTTCCCATTCCATTATGATTTATAGATCTATCCCTTTCAAATATAGAAACATTGGATTTTTTATCATCCTCATATTGGATAAACTAACATGATCCTTTTGACTCAAATTATCAACCACATTATTTTCTTTCCCATGGTGGTAATGTATTGAGTTGTCAAAATCTTTAATCATCTCTAACTATTATATTTGGTGCATATTCGAATCATTATTTATTAGTATATACTCACGACTAGAAAACATACTTTTCCCAACACTTGTATACCAACAATTATTTTTAAGCGTTGGTATAGGTGATCTTTACTAACAGTTTGCATAAACCGTTGGTAAAGATGGTTTTTGAGGGAGTTTTCCCAACAGTTTCATCTAACCATTGGGAAAAGAATGATATCCAAATGGTTTTAAATAACGGTCGGAAAAAAGATGCCACAAATTCAACAAATAGCAGGCGACCCCCCCCCCCCCCCCCCGATTCCAGAAGCATTGTGCAACTCTCCAGAAGCGATTCCTGACTCTAAGAAGCCCTTGAGAAGCCCTAGCATAGGTGCACCTCTTCCATCGGATCAGCTGCCAGGTTAGACTCATTACACCTCTTCTCAAGGATATCCTTTCAACTCTTCTCAAGGATATCCTTCTATTCTCAAGGAAATTGTTATTCCCTATTTCTAGGGTTTTTGAAAAATTTTATGATTCACTACTCCACGAATTTTGTACTCAAATCACTAAGTCCACGAATTGTGTACTCAAATCACTAAATCGGTGTACACATTGTCTGATTAATGTTTTAATTACACATATACATTTATAAGGGCATGGTGTCTCTTTCTTGTGTTAAAATTTCAAAGATTCATATATTTTTTAATCTTAATGCTTCAAATATTACAGCTTCATGTATATGAACTCATAAGAAATTGTTTGTAATTTTTATTCACAATATTTCATGAAAATCACTCATTTCAATAAGATCATGTCAAACATGAAGATATTATTCATCTTAATTTTTATACACTATGTGTATTACATAACAAGTATGTATCAGGTGTCTATCGAAATATATATATATATATATATAAAATGATACATTGTTCACTTATCCTTTGCAACATAGTTATTTATGGCACACAACGCTCAACGGTGATAGGGCCCTCTGGCGCAAAAGCGCACTGCGCGGCGCAAGGCGCGTGGCAATATTAACCTGCGGTTCATAGAAAGAACCAAAAAACATAGCAGAAAAAAAAACAAATTCCTAAAATATTTAAAACAAAGAATTAAAAATTTTAAAACATATATCTAAAAAAACAATAAACAAAAAAAACGTACAAAAAAAAGTAAAGTTCCCCTCGACAGGAAAAGAGGCAGACAACATTAACTGGAAAAAAAGTGAAAACGTAAATAAAATTGCATGATAAAAATTACTACTTAGGTTTCAGTTCACACACAAGGTGTGCATGCGTATGCCTGCCTTGGAGAGGCAGCGGAAAAAGATGATAGAAAATAATTGTCGCATATTTGTTTTCATTGCAGGAAATGACACCCATTGAAGAGAGGCGACATAAAAAGATGACAGAAAATAATCATCGCATGACAGAGATAAGAATTCCTCCACTAATGCATGTTGTGAGTATTTTATTTCAAATATATATATTTCAATAACTTATAATATCATGTGTTTACTTTTGTGTTAAACTTTTTTTCAGGAACCACCCCCTAGACGAGAGATATCTGATGAGGAGCCTAATATTGCTCGTAGTACAGAGGCTGGTGGTAAAAGGGGGGTGGTGTCAAAGTTAGAAGACCATCTGGTGGTCCTAGTACTGAGGCTGGTGGTACGACGGCTCGTGGTGAGAGAGTTAGCCGATCCACTGGTCATACCTGATTGGATTATGCCCCTACCAAAGACGTATCTTCTACAACCCATTCTGATCCTGGTGTGTCTTTAGGGACACATGTGAAATTTAGGCCTCCGATGTTTACACTACCAGTTGGCCAGACGTCTATGACATTATCTTTGTCTTCTGGTTCATTATCTCCGGGATGTTATATTCCACCTTCTTCGACTTCTGCTCCAACACAGTATGTGGTTGAGGAGCATACACTGAGGGACACTTCACCTGTACAGGATATTCCTTCAGCTTCTGCACATCTAGTGATGCCCATTGATCCGACTACCACATGTATATTTATATAACTCTAACAAATTTTTTATACCAAAATTTATTTATAATATAACATGTACTGATATTTTTTTTTTCTTTAATAACAGATTCATCTACTGATAGGAGGTGGGGGAGGGGGCGTACTCGCTTGTGTGAGGTATGGAACTGCCAGACATAGTTGATGGTTGAATACAATGATGATGGACAGATGATTGATAAATCTGGGCAGGAATATCGGGGTTTTTTTGGCGATGCTTTCAAAATACTCCGACATCATTCCGGTCAGCCCTCTCTCTTGGAGACATTTGCCACACGAAGTCAAGGATAATGCGTGGGCACAAATATGGGTAAAAAATCTATTGGATTTAATATAGTATTTTTTTTGTATTTATATTAATTAATCTATTGGGTGTTAGCTTCGATATAACTTCCCTGATGGAGAAGTTGCACAACCGGTGAATTTAAAGGAGCTGAGAGAGATTTGGAGAGATTATAAGCATGATCTTTATGTTAGATGGTGTGATAGAGTGGGCACAGAGTTGGATACATTACCTATCATGGATGAATTCCTGATAGAGCAATATCGCCAAATGATTACCCATTGGGAGACTACGAAATTTAAGGTATTAATCCCATTTGAGGTATTTAAATGACAATTTTCATATTTTTCATTAATATTATCTAATTTATTATTAAATATTATTTAGGGATCTTCTGAAAAAAAAATTGATTCCAATAAATACCTCCACACTATGGGCTTCACGACTATGTCGGATCATGAGAGGTAGCTGATATGATATAGTTGTTTATAATTTTTCTTTAGGACTTTACCTTTTTATTGTTTCATAATTAAGTTAAGTGATTTATTGAATATTTAATATATGATTATACTTGCACTTTATATTGTTTCAATGTCATTATAGAAGAAAAAATTGAATATTTAAGGATGTATCCCTCCAGAAAAATTGTTTTTCTCGAGTAGAAGGAAAAAAGATAGAACTGTGGTTAATGAACCGACACAAGAAATGATTGTAAGTTTTATTTGTTTATTTCAAAGTTTAATATCTATTTTAAAATTTAATAATATATTAATATTTTTAACAGGATTCTTTAGAGTCCCTTGATGTGCATGATACTGACAATTTAGGGCCACACGATCATTTATATCAGGTTTTGGGAGAGGAGCACTCTGGTCGAGTACGCTGCCGACCTGGTAAGAATATAGTCCCGATGAGGTATTGGTCCTCTCCAGGTATCCATTCTAGTACCATCGAGTTGGTACAGGTCAAGGAGCATGCAATACAGTCTGATAAAAGGGCCACAAAGTTTTAAGTACAAGTTCAAATGAGGGACCAATAATTTATGAAACTGATGAAAGCTTTATCTTCATCACTTCCACCAGAGGCCAGCGCGGCTTGTCAGACATTTATGTCATCAATGGGTGTATTATCCAGTGCACCAAGCGGTTGTTCTAGTGGCGGTCGAGATGATGACGTTCCTGGTGATGATGAGGATGCTGAAGAGGACGCGGGTGAGGATGAGGATGAGGACGAGGGAGAGGATGGGGCCGAGGGCGAGGATGAGACCGACGATGAGCATGGGGATGATGACGAGGAAGACGATGAGGACAGAGATGGCGGTGAGTATGAGGATGATGATGATAGTGGTGATGGTGATGGTGATTAGGGGTAGATTGATCCATTACATTTTTGAATTCTGTATAACTCTTTATTTTTGAACCTGGGTTTTCATTATGGTATGAATATTTTTGAGTTTAGTATAACTCTTTATTTTCGACCAAATATGAAACCCTAATGATGTTATAATGGTTTGGAGGTGAGTGATGCTATATGAGATTTTATGGGTTATTTTGAGGAGTTTGTTTCCCTTTAATTGATTGGTTCATAAAACATAAGTTGGTGCTGCATGTATTATGTAATTGGAATTGGTAAAGTAAAATGCTGGTCTCAGATTTCCAAGTTGGTTATTTGGATGGTATTATCTATCAAAAGTGAGTATATCTCTATTGATTGTGGGTGTATTTTATAATTGACTAATTTATTTATTAAACTAACCATGAAATACACATTTACCACAATACAAAAGCACCACAAAAATCATAGATAGACACTACACACCACAAGACACCCATGGGAGACACCCCTTGAGATAGAGTCCCTCTCGTAGCCGCTTTAATTTAAGAATGCTTTAAATTGAATTTAGCTTCTTTCTTAATTATGCTTAATTATATTGAATGGAATATCTTGAATAAGTTTTCTTTAATATAATTGTTTCATTTGATAAATAAAGTAATGTTTTATAATAAAACCCACCAACGGAGGTGCGCTGTCTACGAAAATTCACAGTGATAGTTTAGGGTGTGATAATTTGACTCTCAATCAGTAGTTGCAACTACCTAGTACCACTTTTAAAAACACCAAATATAATATATATATATTTATCATACCACAATCCCGAATCAAGAGTTTTCTTTTTATAACATAAGATCAATTTTTATAATGTGAATGAAAACTACATAGGATTTATTTGGAATCCTGGTAGGAAGATGCTGCCCCTCAGATGTCGCTAGATTGGGCCAACACACCGCGGTCACGCCGCGGTCACGCCGCGGTCACGCTGCGGTCACGCCGCGGTCACGCCGCGGTCACACTGCAGTCACACCGCGATAATGTCGTGATTTGGCCCTGCTCCAGGATGACACTCTGTCGCAATTCGTAGTCCTGTCAGAATTCGATGTATGATACCTAGATAGAGTTTGAGATACATTACCCACCCTCCTCCCTAGACCCCGAACAGCCCCCAACCCTCATCCCTGGACCCCGGACAACCCCCACCCTCCTCCCTGGACCCCCGGACAGCCCCCCGGACAATCCCCCCCATCCTCCCTGGACCCCGGATAGCCCCCGGATATCCCCCAAACCCTCCACCTGGACCCCGGATCCCAATCTAAGATTTCATCAGGATTCACCCCTAAATCCCAATAGAAAAGAGGGTTTTAGAGCTTTGGAAGAATATGAGAGAAGAGTGCAAACCCTAATCAAAAAGAGGAAGCAAGGAGAGGATTAGACTCACCCGGATCTTCAATCTGCACTTGACGACACTCAAAATGCTCAAGTGATGTGTACGAGTCAACTCCGCCTCAATCCGAGGTGCGGTGTGGCCAACACCACTTAAAGTGTCTCACTTTTCTTTGAAATGGACAACATTTTAAATGAAAATAACAACTGACATATGGAAAACTGACCAAATGCATTTAGATTCTATTGATACTTTAGGAAAAGGATCCATGGGTCATTTGTGACATGTACGAGTCAACCCCACCTCAATCCGAGGCACGGTGTGGCCGGTACCACTCAAAGTGTCTTTCTTTATTTAAATTGATACGCTTTTAAGTAAAAACAATTGGCATATGGAAAACTGACCAAACGAATTCAGATTCTATTGATACTTTAGGAAAATGATGCATGAGTCATTTTTGACATGTATGAGTCAACCCCAACTCAATCTGACACACGGTGTGGCCTGAAACAATCAAATTGTTTCACTTTTCTTTGAAATGGACAACATTTTACGTGAAAACAACAACTGACATATAGAAAACCAAACAAACACATTCAGATTCTGTTGATACATTAGGATGAAGATCCATGGTTCATTTGTGACATGTACGAGTCATCCATGCCCCAATATGAGGTACGGTGTGGAATGTACCACTCAAAGTGTCTTTCTTTTCTTTAAAATGGATACACTTTTATGTAAAAACAATTGGCATACAGAAAACTAGCCGAATGACCTCGGAATGCCATAAAATCGGAAGACAACAAAGGGTTGGTGAATTGTAAAATGGTCGGCCAGAAGGCATGTCAATCGGAGGTGTCTTGTGACCGTGGTGGCCGAAAACGCACTCCACATGTCATAAATGGACAAAACATGCATTTAACATTCAAATTCATGTTGAACAACATCATAATGACTTGAAATCATACAAAAACACCATAATTATTATTCTTGAGGTGTACAAGGAGATGACACGTCATTCGGATGCACAGTTTGCACGGAATGACTGAATATGTGTTTTTAGGTGTTCGGTGCACTACCACAAAATATGGAAAGGGGAGCGATGCCCTTTATTAGCGCTAAACAGAAAGTGATGATAAATGGGTATGCCTTTATCAACGCTTTTTTAGTGTTGATAAAGGTTTCTCTTTATCAGCGCTAAAAAAGCACTGATAAATGAGTGTTTTATTGGAAATTTTATTTTAGCACTAATAAAACATACCTTTATCAGCACTTTTAACGTGTGCTGATAAAGGTTCCGTCAGTTTTTATTTAATAGCCCTAACAGGCCATCCTCGCTCGCATGCGGTCAAGCTCTCGCGGAAGCTGAACTAGCCCCCTCACCACCGCGACCTTGTCATCCTCCTCCTCGTCCTCCTCATCCTCTTTGTCCTCCTCCTTCCTCCTCCTCGTCCTCCTCCTTCTCCGCCGCCTCTACCCCTGCCCCCGCTGCCGCGACCCCCACTGCCTCTGCCGCCTCCACCCCCACTGCCGGGACCACCTCCGCCACCACCTCCGCCTCTGCCACCGCTACCGATGCTACCATTATTGTTATTCATTTTCAAGTTATTTTTTTCTACCAATTGAATTTGACGTGTGAAATCCTGATTTAAGGTTTTATTGAAAAAGTTAATGGATTATTGATATTATCGAGTTCTTTATTTAATCCTTGCATCTCAATAAACACCTATTGAATCTTGTTTCATGGGATAGATGTTCTTGAACTCTTTTATGGACACCCCTTGCATGTTCCAAGTAAAATTATCCCTTTAATATGAAAATATTAATTGCCCTGAACACCTATTTAGCTTATGTCAAAGATTTTAAATGAGGTTTCCCTTGATACAAGGGTATATAAATGAAATTGAAGCCACATTATAGGTGTTTGGCCTAGATTTTTAATGGAATTTACCATGTAGGAAATTTCCATGTTGATTATGGCTCATTTTGAAGACCCTTTGAGCCTTATTAGTGAATTTTCCATTCATGGTAAAATTGAATGTGTAATAATCATGAGGAATGAATTTTACATGATGGATTTATTTTAATTTAATGAATTAATTAAATGAATTGAAATGATCTATAATGGGTTGAAAGGGAACACCATCTACTGCATGTTATGTAGAATGATAATTGTGAATTTCATTTCATTGAATGAAATTGTACATGGATAATGGGACATATGAGATGTTTTTCTTCATGTTTTGTAATATAAATAAGAATGTGAATAATGCCCTAATTATAAAAATGGTCTTAATTAAATTGATGGATGGGAGGTAACTCCCCATTCCAGTTAAAATTAAAATAAACCTTTATAGAGGATAACATAAGATGGTAAGGTAATTATTGAGAATATAAGAAAATCACACTCCCTTACATCGGGTTTTGAGTATAACATATTGCACCAAAAATACTAATAGGATGTTGGGATTTTTTCACCACACCAATTTCTTAGAGTTATTACATGATGGATTACTCCCCATCCTGAGTTCCATCTAGTACACATTGTTCTATACTTGATCACTATTATTATTGGATTTCTTTTCTCGAGGTATGTGATCCTTCTTATTTCTATTTGGATTTGTTTGCACCTATCGTTTGGATAAAAATTAGTGATCAGATAGTGATTTCTAACAATAAATTTAAATTTATTTGCATGAATTGTCTTTTGTAGTTTGTGGGATGTGGTAAATGGTGTGGTCGGTTTTAGATTATTTTATTCTCATGGGTTTCCCCTATTTTATGTTTTATTTTCAATTGGAAATCTCCCATGCTGTACACCTCTCCTCTACCACGTACTCACCTCTGTCGTGTGCTTAACGACACCTTCACGGTGCGTTTTCTCATGTTACTCATTGGTTTCATCTTGTTATCATGTTATTACTGTTTGATATTGATGGTTATAATATGAAACATATAGGCTAAAAGCCCCACTGAAAATCGTGGCCATTGATGGTCCTTGTTTGTGCACTAAATGAATTGAATGTTGGTTGGTTCTTGTTGAACATTGTAATATATAAATTGGTAATTTACATATACTTGACTTATGAATGAACACCCCAGGATGATAAAACTTCTGTGATTACCCCTGAATTAATAAACAAAATTGAATAAGGGATGCTTTGTAAAATCTAAAATTTTGATTGTTTGGTTTGTATGGTGTTGCAATTGTGATCATGATTGTGTTTTTGTATGGTGTTGCAGTTGTTGGCATGATTGATATGCCATTTGTTTTCCATGTTGTAGTTCGTCCACCAATAAATGTTACATGTCATGTGAACCTAGGTCACACACAATGTATCTCCAAGACATATACTTTAGTATGAAACCATGTACATTCCATGAAATAGTGGTAGAACCATATGACATGTGTTTTACTTCACTCACACCATGTATAGTGACCATAGAGACTTGATGTGTATAGACTATACACCCCTAGTGGTCATGTAAGGACTACACAGCGTGTATTCCACAAAAATGTGATGCATAACTGGTGTGGTGACTCAATATGTATCAAAAGTACACGCCATTAGCTCAAGTTGTTCTAAATGTCATGTATTTTCAAAGGCATCATTTAGTCTTTGTAAGACTAACTTTGAATAAATTTGATATAGTTTAGATTAAATCATTTATTTTATACATACACAATGTTCACCCTATTGGACACACCATGTATATGGATTTCACATGTGTTTAAAAGAATTTGTACCATGATTTGTTTTTATAAAACCCAAACAATGCTACCTGATTAATTAAAAATAATATTAGGAATGTTCGAGATCGAACCCATAATGACGATGAATATGAATAAAGAATGGATGAATTCCAATCAGCTGAAAAAAGAGTATGAAGATGGCGTGAAATATTTTATCAACTTTGTAGAAGATCATGCATGTGACCCTTCTCAAATCCTTTGTCCGTGTTTACGCTGTTGTTATTCAAGAAAAATTAGTCCAGAGGAGTTGGAAGAACACCTGATCTGTCATGGAATAGATCGAAGTTATACATGTTGGAATAAACATGGGAAAAAATGAATGTAGGTACTGACTCATAGAACACGACATTTTATAGATCATATGATATGATTAGAAGTGTGAATAGTGAAGACGATCATATGGAGGGTGTGATTACAGATGTGAATGATGATGAAGTTCGTATTGATGAAATGACAAGGACATTTGAAGATGAACTTCGTGATTGAGCAAACTTGTTTGAGAAGTTAAATAGTTGTGCAAAAATTCCATTGTATGCTGGTTGCACTAAATATACAGCATTGTCAGCAGTATTGAAGATGTATAATTTGAAAGCAGGAAACAGGTGGAGTGACGCCAGTTTTACGGAACTACTTGCTCTCCTGAATGACATTCTCCCAGAAGATAATGAATTCCCAAGACGAAGATACGATGCCAAACGAATGCTACGATCGATGGTTATGATCTATGAAAGAATACATGCTTGACCAAATGACTGTATATTTTTTCGCAAAGACCACAAATCACTTAAAGAATGCCCAAAGTGTGGTTCTTCCTGATACAAGACAGATGATTCTAGTCCTACAAAAGTTCTATGGTACTTTCCAATCATTCATAGGTTTAGATGCCTATATGGAAGTGAGGAGACTGCAGGACAATTGACATGGCATGAAGATACAAGAATTAAAGATGGGAAACTACGTCACCCGACATACTCTCCTCAGTGGAAGAGAATTGATCACGAGTATCCTGAATTTAGGAACGAGCCGAGAAACCTTCATCTGACGTTATCTACAGATGGGGTGAATCCTTTTGGTTTTCAAAGAAGCAGTCCCATTACATGGCTGGTTATGTGGGTAAACTATAACTTACCACCATCGTTATGCATGAAACGAAAATACATCATGTTACCTATGATTTTATTAGGACCAAAACAACCAGGTAATGATATTGATGTTTATTTGGCCCCATTAATCAAGGATTAGAAAATATTGTGGGATTCAGGTGTTACGCTATATGATGCTTACAAAAAATAACATTTCACTTTGAAAGCCATGTTGTATGGGATGATAAATGACTTTCCTACATATGGAAATTTGTCATGATATAGCATTAAAGTAACTATGACAACCCTTCTTTTATTACAAAAGTAAACATGATTTATTACATTAAACTTCACTTGATACAACAAAAAAGATCCAGAGGTTTAGTGTCTTTAGGGCTTAGGATAATTACATAAAAACTTAAAACATGAAATATAACATCTTTATTGAAAACTTCCTTCACATGACCACTACATTCCCTCATACTTAGCATTGCATGAGATAACCTAAGGACATGCATAAGAAAAGGGTGCGCTATAAAGCCCAGTAAGGGAGTACACATGGAATAACATGAGAAGTACAATACATGTTAGACAATAGGAATATCAATAGAGAATAATAGAAACATGAACATAAAGGCATGATAAAGCATGATAATCATAACATGGAAATGTGGCAACAACACTTAACATAGAATTAGCATGAGACAAGGCTCATTGCACATGGAGCTTGAGTAAATCCTCATTACACATAAATCATGATTAAGACCTCGTTTCACTTGAATTATCATGAGTCAACACTCATTGCACATGACGTATCATCATACTATACTTTACCCAATGCATTGGAGCGCTATAAGGGTTCACCTTTCTTAATCATTTCATTTCATGCATAAGTGTGCCACATGGATCATAAAACATGGATTCATAAAACATAATAATTTATTCCACGATGAAGGAATGTGGAATTAATACATGAAAATTTATAATCAATAATTAAATGTGCATAAAGGTGAATACCCATGATGGAGAAATGGGCATGGTATTCACTACACAATGGCATTGGCTTAGAAAATCGGTGCGATTTCGGCAGCGTAACAGCGTGACATAAGAATTAATAAAAAAGGTTGATGAGAGAGAAAGGGGTTACTCATCATATTTAAATGAAATGGATAGTAAGTAGTTCATATAGATACATGTCCCAACAATTGTAATGGAATTTAGATTCATGATACAAAAGTACTGCTTGAATGTAAATGAGGAGAGAGAAGTTCCTTTTGGAATTTCGGCATCGTAATGGGTGTACATGGGATGCATTTAATGAGAGATAAAGGGGTATCCCATTATTCAAAAAATAATAGGGAAGTATGGAGGAGGTGCACAACAATACCCCATAATTTATAATTTAAATTAAAAGGGCATAACAATATGAAGAAAATTGGACAAAAATGAGAAAGGGAGAAAAAACCCTTACTTGGAAGTGTGCTTCCAAAGGCTTGAGAGAGGCTTCTTGGGAGCTTGGGGAACCTTGGGAGGATTCTAGAGAGAGTAGGTCAGAGGTTGGACGAACTCAAAGGGTTTTTAGTGAGGAGGAAGTGGGATCTTGTGTGGTTTTTTATAGGAAAGGTGAGAGAATTCTTTATTATTTAGGTTTGGGACCCCTTATGTTAAATTAATCCAAACCACAAACCAGACCATGGTTTTTGCCCATGGTTTTTGGAAAAGGGAAGAGGAAAACAATATTTTATAAGTCCAAAGTCCGAAATTCTTAAAATAATAGGGTTGCCTATGTGGAGGTGAGTCACACTCCCAGGGAAATTAATTTAAAAAGACAAGGTGTTTAATAAGTCTTGAGGGGTCCATTAATGATTTGAAAAGTAAGTCAAACAAACCCAAAATCACATTATTTTATTGGTAAAAAATATATTGGATGAACATAAAGCTTATATTATTTTATTACAACACTATTGGGTCATTATGATGTCATAAAACACATTATATATTTAAACGGTATTTAATTTTTACCCAAAAATTTGACTGTCTTAGAAAATTATGAAAAATTCACCGTTGGATAATTTCGACATCCTGATTCCAGAAATAACATTTATTTTATCTAAATAATTTTTTAAATAAGTTAATTTTTACTTTTAAAATATAAACCGACATTTATAAAAAATTCACGGGTTTTGACAGAAATGGCTTCATAACCATAATAAAAATTATAATTGCATTCATAAAATTATAAGATCATTTATATTTGATAAAAATTAATATAATTATTATAATAATAATAATATTTTATTAAAATATTATTTAATTAAAAAAAATCCCTTAATTTAATAAAATAGAATTCTTAATGAAATAATAACTACAAAGACTATTTCTACTTTAAAAACTATTTACAATGTATCCATAATGAAAAGAAAGTATATACATTATTATATAAAAAAAATAATGTACATGAACATAGTACTATCGATTCGTTACATAACCCCTTAAAACAACCGCTTAAGACCTAAGGGTAAGGTGTGCGATGGTAACAGACTCTTTGGGTGGCTTGGATAACATCGCTCGAGTGGTAATCTCTATCAACTTCCACTTTTCACGTAGACGGTCCCGTTCCAGCTTGAAATGATGAAGCTCAGCTTGGGCTTGGTCAAGAGCAAATCCCAAGGATGATACCTCTTTTCCGAGCTCCAACAAATGGGCTTCGTATGGAGCAATTCTACTGGATGAGGCCATCGCTTCTTTTGTCCGAGTAAATTAGATTTGTTAAAGTCCTATATTTATACTAATCATGTGATCACTATTGAACGACTATATTAGCAACGGACAAAATTCTTAACATAAAATCAAAGAAGTTGACATCTTATAAAAATATTTTGCATAAAGAGACATTTAACTAGATCAAGAGGGATTTTCCATTAATGAACCTTTGGGTTGTTACAATATCCCCCCCTTAAGAAATTTCACACTCAAAATTTTCCTTTTCCCAAACTAAAAAAATGTGGGTAACTCAGCTTCATCATTTCCTCCGATTCTCAAGTTGCTTCTTCGAACTTGTGGTTTCTCCACAACACCTTGACGAGGGGAATTGTCTTATTTCATAGATCTTTTTCTCTAAGATCTAAGATCTTCACTGGTTGCTCCTCGTAAGAAAGATCATCTTCCAATTGTACCACCTCCGAAGAGGGTACATGTGAAGGGTCTGGTATGTACTTCCTTAAGAGGGATACATGAAAGACATCATGCACTTTGGCCATGGTAGGTGGAAGTGCTAGATGATAGGCCACAACCCCAACACGATCAAGAATCTCAAAGGGGCTGATGTACCTTGGACTTAATTTATCTTTCTTTCCTGACCTCATGACCTTTTTCCATGGAGATATATATAGAAACACCATGTCTCCAACTTTAAACTCAAGTTCTAATCGATGGTTATCTGCATAACTCTTATGTCGACTCTGGGCTACCTTGATATGCTGCTGAATGGTTTTAACATTCTCCACCATTTCCTCGACCATTTCTGGTCCAAGCAGCATACGTTCACCGACTTCATCCCAACAGTCCGGTGTTCTTCACCTTTTCCCATACAGGGCATCATATGGTGCCATTTGGATACTCGAGTGGAAACTATTGTTATAAGATAACTCTACCATATGAAGATTTTGATCCAATCCTCCTTTAAAGTCCATTGAGCATTCTCTCAACATGTCCTCAAGTGTTTGGATAGTCCGCTCGGATTGGCCATCAGTTTGAGGATGATAGGCCGTACTGAAGTTCAGTTCAGTATTCAGAGCATGTTGAAGACTCTTCCAAAACTTAGAGGTGAATCTTGGATCTCGGTCAGACACAATAGATAGTGGCACTCCATGAAACCTTACCACTTCTCTGATATAAATCCATTCCAGTTGATCCAAAGAGAAATCCTCTCGTATAGCAATGAAGTGTGAAGTCTTTGTAAGATGATCCACAATAACCCATATTGCATTGTTTCCTTTGGATGTCCTCGAAAGTCCGGCGGCAAAGTCCATGGTGATGTTCTCCCATTTCTATTCTGGTATTGGAAATGGTTGCATCATCCCCTTAGACACCTACCTATCTGCCTTCACTTTCTAACACACCAGGCACTTTGATGTATATTCAACTATCTCCTTCTTCATATTATCCCACCAAAAGTTTTCTCGGAGATCTCGATACATCTTTGTGCTCCCTAGGTGAATAGGAAAATTTGTACTATGTGCATCATCCAAAAGTTCCTTCTTCATCTCCGGACTTGATGGAACACATAGTCTTTTCTCAAACTGCACAATTCCTTCTTAATTAACATTCAACACTGAGGATTTCCCATTTTTCGATAGCTTCCACTTTTTCCTGAATTCCCACATCATCCTTTTGAGCATCCTTTAACCTTTCCAAAAGAGACGGTTGATCAATAATTTGTGAAAGGATTGATGATGTTCCCTTCTTTATGATTCCAATATCCATCTTCATCAAGTCTAAGAAGATTGGATTCTACTCAATTATCATCATTGATAGAATCGATGGGTCCTTTTTACTTAGGGCATCTGCCACCTTGTTCGCTTTCCCCGGGCGATAATGTATTGAACAATCATAATCCTTGATGAGATCTATCCATATTCTCTGGAACATATTAAGCTATTTCTATGTGAATATATATTTAAGACTCTTATGGTCAATATATATCTCACATTTCTCCCCATAGAGATAATGCTGACAGATTTTCAAGGCAAAGATCACCGCCACTAACTCTAGATCATGCGTTGGATAGTTTTTCTCATGGAGTTTCAACTGCCTTGAGGCATAGGATATCACTTTATCATTCTGCATTAGTACACAGCCTAAGACCTTCTTTGAAGCATCACTGAATACCAAAAAAAGTTCCCCACTTGTGGGTAAAGTGAGCGCAGGTGCAGTGATAATCCTCCTTTTCAACTTCTTGAAGCTTTCTTTATATTCATCACTCAAAGAAATATTTACTCCCTTTCGAGTTATCTTGGTAAGAGGGTTGGAAAATCGTGAGAAATTTCTCACAAATCGTCAATAATATCCAGCTAACCACAAGAAGCTACAGATATCCATTACGGATGTTGGCCTCGACCATCCCTCAATTGCATCTGTTTTGGAGGGGTCCACAGATATCCCATTTCTTGTGATGATATGGCCCAAGAATGATACCTCCTTCAACCAGAACTCACACTTGCTATACTTTTCATAGATCTTATCCTTGCGCAAAGTCTCTAGTACAGTTCTTATATGCTCCCCATGATCCTCCTTGGTTTTGGAGTATATTAGGATATCATCTATAAAGACTACCAAAAATTTGTCGAGGTAATCTCTAAAGACTCTTTTCATTAAGTCCATGAATATTTCTGGAGCATTGGTGAGTCCAAAAGGAATTACTATGAATTCATAGTGCCCGTATATTGTGTGAAAAGCAGTCTTGGAGATATCTTCCTTCTTCACTCTTACTTGATAGTATCTCGACCACAAATCTACCTTGAAGAAGTATTGTGCTCCACGTATCTGATCGAACAAGTCATCAATTCTTGTGAGAGGATACTTGTTCTTTATCGTGATTTTGTTAAGTTCACGATAATCGATGCAAAGCCGCATTGACCCATCCTTCTTCTTGATGAAGAGGACTGGTGCACCCCATGGTGAAGCACTTGGGCGTATAAATCCTTCAACCAGATTCTCTTGTAGTTGTTTCTTCATCTATTCAAGATCTACGAAAGCCATTCTATATGGATTCTTGGATATTGGTAGCGCCCCAGGTATAAGTTCAATTGAGAATTCAACATCTCTTCTAGGAGGAAGACCAGAAAATTCCTCAGGAAACACTTCAGCGAATTCCCTCACAATATGCATTTTTTCAAAGATGGTTTTTCCTTAGAATCAATCATCTGAGCCAGATACACGTGTTCATAGGGCAGTGATATCCATGCTTGAGATGATGGAGCTAAAGGAGATTCATCTTCCTCCTTACACTTGTAAAGAATCGGGGGTCAATTCTCCATATGGAGTGTGATTTCCCTCTCCCGAAAATTTATGTTGGCTCTATATAAGGAAATCCAATCAATGCCAAGAATTGCATAAAATTCCACCAGAGGGAGTATTACGAGGATCTCCGGGAAATTCAATCCACAGATTATAACATGGGAGGACTTATTTTCAAGGGATGCAATGATTTCCCCATTTTCCGTACTCACTGACATCTTCACTTCCATGATTTTTGGTGGTGCTGGGATTGTTCTACTAAACATTCGAGATATAAAAGAATGATTAGAACCTAAATCAAAAATTAGGTTCGCTATTCTTGGATGAATAACTAGCGTACCTATCACCACTTCGTTGTCGGGGTTCACTTCGGCAGAAGTGATGGCAAAATCTCTTCATTGCTACCTTAGAGGTTGTTGGTTGCCTCCGAAAACACTTGGATTAGGGAAATGATTTGCAAAATGACCCTGTTCTTTGAATTTTTAGCATTGGACAATGCGTTAAGGTTCAAACGGAGCATTCCTCTCCTCTATCGTAGCCGCATGTCTTTCTTTTCGACAGTTAACAGCTAGGTGTGCTTCTCTTCCACACCTAAAGCATTTTCTCGTCCCCTTAAGGAAATTTCTAGGGTACTTCTTTCCGTACTTTTGGAAAGTGGGGTGCTGGATCTTCATAGAACCATTGGATTTATCTATCGGACCACCAGTATTGAATTCCACCTTATGTTTCTTGTCCCCATGATACCCCTGTGATTCCACTATCTCCATTTCTACCTTGAGGGCACATCGGACAATTTCCTCATAGTTGTTGAAGTCACAGATCACCAATGCTTTCCGCAGGCTAGGCTTCAACCCACCAAAGAAGCGGTCAACTTTGAATTTGGGGGTAACGACAAAGATGGAAGCATATCGTGCAAGCCTTGTGAAGTTTGCCTTGTACGCTCCAACAAATTCTTCATCTTTTTTCTTGAGGGAAAGGAAGTCCCTTTCTATCTTAAGCCGGAGGGTTCACGGAAAATATTTATCGAAAAACATCTTCCGAAAATCCTTCCATTCCAATGCCTCGATCTCCTCCTCAGGCTTTGTATTTTAGATCAACATCCACCATTGATCAACTTCACCCTCCATACAATAAGCAGCCAGGAGAACCTTCTCTTGTTCAGAACATTGAAGGATGGAGAAGATCTTTTCAATAGAGTTGATCCATTGTTAAGCGATCATGGGATCAGATGATCCACTAAAAGTAGGAGGCCTTTGTCTCATGAAGCTCTCGATAGTGACTTTTTCTTTCTTAGGGGGGGTTAAGCATTCTTATTGACCCGCGTTTCTATTCAAAACTTGAGTTAGCTGAGAGATAAGCGTGACAAAGTTCACAATTCCTGCTCCCATTGGATTGGAAATCTCATTAGTACAATCATCACACTGATCTTCACAACGGTTGTTAGCCCGAGTCCTCCTATTACCGACCATTGGCTGGAATAAAAGAAAATTTAGGGGTAACACATAGAGGGTAATCCAAATACAAAAGTTGATGACTTGTAAATAAACTTTTATTTCCTTAACTCAGGAGTCTATAGGCTTCAATCTAGGCTTTTCATGATCTACTTTCTAACATATATTCTTAGGCGCATTTTTTTTATTCCCTTAATAAGGGTTTATACTATGCTTGTGAATTTACCAAAGCATATACCCCAGGAGTGTCGTAACCAAGAGTGCAGTAAGGCCTGTTGTCGTGCACCAGTTCCCGTTCGAGTCTAGCTCCAAGCGGTGTTTTCGGGTTTTACCCCTAGGATACATCTGTGCCAGAGCCGCATCTACCTTCTCATATCTAGACAAGGATGTATTTTCTTGATAACCAACTTACTCAATACTCACCAAAACTTAGGGATGTATTTATTGTACTTAGTCTTGTATCTAAAGATTTACTAGGTTTTTCTAATCCTAATCCCAAAAATAACTAAACCTATCCTCTGATACCAATATGACAACCCTGCTTTTTTTACAAACATAAAAATGATTTATTACATAAAACTTCACTTGATACAACAAATAAGATCGAGTGGTTTAGTGTATTTGGGGCTTAGGATCATTAAATAAAAACTTAAAACATGGAATACAACATCTTTATTGAAAACTTCCTTTACAAGACCACTAGATTCCCTCGTACTTAGCATTGCATGGGATAACCTGAGGACATGCATAAGAAAAAGGTGAGCTATAAAGCCCAGTAAGGGAGTACACATGGAATAATATGAGGATTAAAATACATTTTAGATAATAGTCATATCAATAGATAATAATAGAAACATGAAAATAAAGGCATGATAAAGCATGATAATCATAACAAGTAAATGTGGCAAAAACACTTAACATGGAATTAGCATGAGCCAAGGCTCATTGCACATGCAGCATGAGTAAATCCTCATTTAACATAAAGCATGTGTAAAACCTCGTTGCACTAGAATTATCATGATTCAACACTCATTTCACATGAAGTATCATGATACTATTCTTTACCCAAGGAATTGGAGTGCTATAAGGGCGCACCCTTCTTAAACATTTCATTTCATGCATAAGTGTGCCACATGGATCATAAAATATGAATTCATAAAACATAATCATTTATTCCACGATAAAGGAATGTGGAATTTATACATGAAAATTTATAATCAATAAGTAAATGTTAATAACGGTGAATACCCTTGATGGAGAAATGGGCATGGTATTCACTACACAATGGCATTGGCTTAGAAAATCGTTGCGATTTCGGCAGCGTAACAGCGTGACATAAGAATTCATAAAAAAGGTTGATGAGAGATAAAGGGGTTACTCATCATATTTACATGTAATGGACAGTAATTAGGTCATATAGATACATGTCCCAACAATTGTAATGGAATTTAGATTCATGATACAAAATTATTGCTTGAATGTAAATGAGGAGAGAGAAGTTCCTTTCTAAATTTTGGGACAGTAACAGGTGTACATGGGAGGAATTTAATGAGAGATAAAGGGGTCAACAATCATTCACACAATAAGAGAGAAGTATGGGGGAGGTTTGAAACCATACCCCAACATTTATAATTGAAATTAAAAGGGCATAAAAATATGAAGAAAATTGGACAAAAATGAGAATGGGAGAAAAAACCCTTACTTGGAAGTGTGCTTCCAAAGGCCCGAGAGAGGCATGAGAGAGGCTTATTGGGATATTGGGTCACCTTGGGAGGATTGTAGAGAGATTAGGGCAGATGTTGGAATATCTCAAAGGGTTTTGAGTGAGGAGGAAGTGGGAGTTTGGGTGGGTTTATATAGGAAAGGTGAGGGAATTCTTTATTATTTAGGTTTGGGACCCCTTATATTAAATTAATCCAAACCACAAACCAGACCATGGTTTTTGGAAAAGGGAAGAGGAAAAAAATATTTTATATGGCCAAAGTCCGAACTTCTTAAAATAATGGTGTTACTTATGTGGAGGTGAGTCACACTCCAATGGAAATTAATTTAAAAAGACTAGGTGTTTAATAAGTCCTGAGGGGTCCATTAATGCTTTGAAAAGTAAGTCAAACAAACCCAAAATTACATTATTTTAATCGTAAAACATATATTGGCAGAACATAAAGCTTATAGTATTTTATTATATCACTATTGGGTCATTATGATGTCATAGAACACATTATATATTTAAACGGTATTTAATTTTTACCCAAAAATTTGACTATTTCAGGAAATTATGAAAAATTCACCATTGGATAATTTTGACGTCCTAATTCCATAAATAACATTTATTTTATCTAAATAATTTTCTAAATATGTTAATTTTCACTTTTAAAATAAAACCCGACATTTATAAAAAATACCGGGGTTTTGACAGAAATGGCTTTCAAACATTAATAAAAATTATAATTGCATTCATAAAATTATAAGATCATTTATATTTAAAAAAAAATAAATTTAATAATAATAATAATAATATTTTATTAAAATATTATTTAATTCAAAAAAATCCCTTAATTTAATAAAATATAATTCTTAATTAAATAATAACTACAAAGACTATTTGTACTTTAAAAACTATTTACAATGTATCCATAATGACAAGCAAGTATATACATTATTATATACAAAAAAATAATGTACATTAACATAGTACTATTGTTTTGTTACATAACCCCTTTAAACAGCCGCATAAGACCTAAGGGTAAGGTGTGTGATGGTAACAAACTCTTGGGGTGTCTTGGTTAACATCAATCGAGTGGTAATCTCTATCAACTTCCACTTTTCACATAGACGGCCACGTTCGAGCTTGACATGATGAAGCTCAGCTTGGGCTTGGTCAAGAGTGAAACCCAAGGATGCTACCTCATTTCCGAGCTCTGAAAAATGGGCTTCATATGGAGCAATTCTACTGGATGATGCCCTCGCTTCTTTTGTCTGAGTAAATTGGATTTGTTAAAGTCCTATATTTATACTAATCATGTGATCACTGTTCAACGACTATATTAGCAACGGTCAAAATTCTTAACATAAAACCACGGAAGTTGACATCTTATAAAAATATTTTTCATAAAGATACATTTAACTAGATCAAGATGGATTTTACATTAGTGAAACATTCGGTCGTTACAGGAACTCAAGGGTGTCCCGTTTGCGAATAAGGTACACAGTCAATTAGGTTGAAACTTTCATCAAAAATCATGTTTCTAGGACATCACAGATTTCTACCCCGATGACATAAGTGTCAATCTTAGAAGACATCATTCGACAGAAGTTCAGAAGAACTTAAAACACCTTCTCCACTAACAGGTGATCAATTGTTTGAAAAAGTAAACGATTTGGACACTACTTTTGGTAAACCATTTTGGAAAAATCTTACGAAAACTGGTTGGAAAAATAGATCAGTTTTTTTGAATTACCATACTAGAATTGTCTGTATGTCAGAAATTTTCTCGATTTTAAGCATGTTGAAAAAAATGTATATGATAGTTTCATCGGCACATTGCTAAATGCACACGAAAAAACAAAGGATGGAATTATGTCTAGATTAGACATGGTTGAGATGGGAGTACGAGAAGAGTTGGCACCAGTGAAGGGTGAAAAATGAAGATTTCTTCCTCCTGTTGCTTACACTCTTTCCAGGTAGGAGAGATATTAGTTTTTCAACTTCTTGAATGATGTAAAGGTTCTAGAGGGGTATTCATCAAACATCAAGAACATCGTGTCAATGAGCGATTTAAAATTAAAGGATCTGAAATCACACGACTACCATGTTTTGATGCAAGATCTAATTCTTCTAGCTTTACGTTGCATTTTGCCCAAGAATGCCCACCATACATTAACGGAGCTCTATTTGTTCTTCAAAGCTATATGCAACAAAGTTATAGACCCAACGAAATTTCCAACCGTGGAAAGAGAAATTGTCGTCATATTATGTGAATTGGAAATGTTCTTCCCGCCAAATTTTTTTGATATGATGGTTCATTTGGTGAGAGATATTCGACTATGTGGTCCTATACATTATAGATGGATGTACCCCATTGAACGGTATATGAATATTTTGAAAGGGAATGTCAAAAACTGAAGTCTATCGGAGGGTTGTATTGCGGAGCAATATATTGTTGAGGAAGCTGTTGAATTTTGTACCGAATACCTATCTCGTGTGTAAATCATTGGCCTACCAAAATCTCATCACACTGTGCGGCTTGATGGAGAAGGAATTTATGGAAGAGTGGTTGTCACAATCAATATTACAGATCGGGAGCAGGCCCACCTTTACGTTTTACATAACAGTTTCGACGTTGACCCATATGTTCAAACCCACAAAGAAATTCTTAGGCATTTGAATCCTTATAGGGATAAAAAATGGATATCAGATACACATAATCGAAAGTTTATAGGATGGTTTTGAGACCATATTTTTAAGCAGTTAGATGAAAATCCAGACTCAATTTCAGAATGACTTCGATGGCTAGCCAGAGAAGCAAGTGTGTACATATTATCTTACAATGATTATGCAGTTAATGGTTATACATTCTATACTAATGAACATGATGAAGACAGTACCATGCAGAATAGTGGGGATACACTTGTGGTTGAGGTGATGCATGTTTCCGGTGCTAAGGAAAAAAATCCAATTTATGCGAATATGTGATACTTTGGCATCATCAAACAAATATGGGAGTTTGATTATATGAAATTAAAAGTGCCGATTTTTCAATAAAAGTGGGTTAATAATAGGAGTGCCGTTAAAATAGATGAATTAGTATTAGTGAAAGTTGATTTAAGTAAGGAAGGGGAGAAAGACGAACCATTTATAATGGAATCATAGTCAGTACAATTATTTTATTTTCTAGACCCCGCAAAACGAAATTGGTCAATTGTTCTGTTATTGACAAAAACAAATGAAGGGCCAAATGAAAGTTCAACAGAGGTTGACCCTTTTATAGGGACTTCACAATCATTTCACAGCGGTCCCAATGTAGATGGCATTTTGTATGTCAGAGGAGACCACAATGAAGGGATTTGCATAGTCGATAGAGGAGTCAAATATCTTCAGCTTTTAAAGAAGAAAAGGAGAGTACAATAATCAGGTTATTTGTTTATTGTAACATACATTATGTTAAATTATGTTATTATCTGTTCGATGCTGTAATTATGTAATCTAAATTAAATATTAAACCACTTCTTCAGATAATGACTTCTGCACCTGTTGATGCACCAAATCCCAAGGCACAAAAGGTCTCTGAACCAGCAACTGGTGGTCCCACTGTAGAGAAACAACAGATTCCTCAATCAAATGCTGGTGGTCCCAGTGTAGAGCAACAACAGGTTTCTCAAACTGTTGTTGTTGGTCCCAGTGCTGAGGTACAACTGGTTTCTCAACCTATTACTGCTGGTCCCATTGCCGATGCTAGCGCTCCGGGGGAAGATATTGATGCTACTTCTGAGGAAATGGTAGGAAATGAAACCTCGAAAGCGCAAAAAATCAAGAGCGTCGTAGTTTGACAGTGTTAGCCAAAATACTTAAGGTAAAAGCAAACGGCATCAAATTTGAGGTGGGATGGAATAAGTGAGGCCAACATGTTAACCCCAACAGATCCATCTTTAGTAGCTACATTGGAATCATCACTCGACAACATGTTCCGATTGATGTAAAATCGTAGAACCATGTTGTCACCAGGCTGAAGACACTAATGTGGGAAGAGATAACGGTAACTTTATGATATAATTTTTTTAATTTATTAAAATAAAATAAAATACCAAAACATTGACATACTCTTTATCATCCATTGCAGAGTGCATTTATAGTAGATGCCTCGCATAAGGAATATGTATTAAGAGTTGCAGGACGGATTTATAGATCTTTCCGCACAATTTTAATGAAATATCATCTTAAAGATGTAGAAGGTAAAATAAAACCGCACCCACCTCCTCTTTACGCACACTTGATATCCCAAGGAGCGTGGTATACATTTAGAAACCGTCATGGGGAGCAGAATTTTCAGGTACATTGTGTGGGGTAATACATTGTTTGAAGTTTTCTTGTATTCATCACTATGATTGACCATTTTTTATTTATGAAACAATTACTAAGTGCTGAAAATAAACAACGCGCAACAGAACCAGCGTACCCTTACCGTAAAGCAAGGATGTGGTACGCTGAACTTGAGAAAAAATTGGTACGTCTTTTAAATCTACCCTACTACTAGTATGTGACATAAAACAACACCATAACCATATTTCTCTATTTATATGCAGATTTATGAATCGAAATCGAAAGCCATATCTATCCCATTCCATGTGCTATGGAAGGAGGCTCATGTAAATAAAGAGGGGATATTGATAGATGAAAACACACAAAAAGTATGGGAAACATGTGTAAGTATGACATAATATAAATTTGATTTTCTTTAAATCGCTATTACATTACAATAACTACTTATTTTTCTATATTTTCTATCTGACATATCACAAGAATCACCAACAACCACACTAGATGCATACATACTTTCAGCAGCCTTGAAGCAGGTAGAACAGTATGGCCACGTCAAAGGTGCGGGATTTGGGGTGACACCCCGAACATATTTTCAAAAACAAAAACAAGCAGAGGATCAAAATGAAAAAAATGGAAAATCTGTAAGAACAATTATCTATTTTCCAAGAATAATTACAATAACAGAGAGAGATGATAGAAAAATTGACCGGGGCGAGGCAAAGAGAAAAAACAACTCAACAAAAATCCTTGCGTGACAATCCCGCCCCACCCCAACCAGCTTTGAGGAGAGCCATTCCCCTAAAAAACCTGACTTAGATGAGGTAATCAATGTTTTAATAATTGTTTCTGTGAAATGTGATTTACATAGACCCTGATACCATTCCTGTACTAATATTCCACATGGTGAAAATGACTGTGATTTATATTTATCAACTCCCACCCACCGCCTTGTAGCGAGGGCTACGGTGTTCAATATGCAACACGACATGCTACACAACAGAAAACTTCAAAAAGATCATCTTAGAGTGTCAATTAACGTAGCTAATAAGCCGAGTTCCAAGATACTTGTTCCCAATGACTATGACGAAATTCATATGGTTGAACAAGATATTGGAACATTCATCGCTTGGCCGACAGTTCTTGTAAAAAAAACATGTTGACAAAAAGGTATTCATTTCCAATTTATTTTTCAAGAAGGACCTTTAACATTTAATGAAAAAAGGTCTGAACTGATGAATGTTATTAAAGAATGACAAAGGCTGTGGGGTGAAATGAAATATCAGCTCAAAAATATCTCAAGGACCAACCAACCGATTGAAACGGTCTACTGAGAGCACCTTCTCCCCACCCGTTCTATATCCACAGTTAATATCATTGCGGGCTCATGTGGATACAAAGTTGAAAGATGACAGTACTCACACAATTTATTTAAAAAAAGATATATATGGAGAGGAAACATCATATTTCATTAGTGCTGAAATGTAAATGAACTCCTCAAGTATGAATGGCTAGGCGCCTCAGTTGTAAATGTATACATGAGGTAAGTTTTCATGATTTGATTTCACAAAAGCTGATATACTCTGATAATTATGACTAAATACATTTTATATTTTTCACATACGTATATATGAAAAACAATTAAAGGTATTTCCCCATGAACAAAAATTTGGACTCGTTAGTCCTCACACCACCTCTTCAAAAGACGAAATAGATTCTAAAATAGAGGCTGCAATAATGTCATCCCTACTCAAATCGTTTGGAAACAAAATTACTGATGATAGAATCTTTTTAATACAAATGACGCAGGGGTAAAACTCTACAATTTAATCATATCAACTATATTTTCATTTCTTTCTTTACTTATTACTTTTTTTATTTTTAGGGAGCATTGGATGCTGATTGCAGTCAATTTGGATACTCCAAATATTTATTTTCTGGATTCAACGCATGGATATCCAACAAACCGACCACGAATGATGGAGTTTGTTAATTTTTAATACAATATATCCAACATGTGCATCAATATCGTCTAATGCATGGAATGAATCCAGGGCATAATGATGAACAAGCCTACAAGATCTAAAACTAGAAAAGTATCCGGGTATATATAATGACATTGCACTATCCAAACACATATCAAAACAAATTACTTATTGTTGTCGATGTTTCTATAGTTTCCAAAAAAAAAACAAACGGAAAGGAATATGGTTATTATGTTTGTAAATTTATGAAAGAGATCGTATTTCATCAACAAAATAGCATCCTGGATGAGGTATTTTCAAAAATAATTACGAGTTCATTTAAAATATTTATTAATCCTTTGTGTATTTATATTTTTTCAGTACTAC
Source organism: Viscum album (assembly GCA_963277665.1). Classification (NCBI taxonomy): domain Eukaryota; kingdom Viridiplantae; phylum Streptophyta; class Magnoliopsida; order Santalales; family Viscaceae; genus Viscum; species Viscum album. Next base: position 1,600,593,579 of record OY728128.1, read on the forward strand.
CATGACAGTCGCAAAAAAATCATATTCAGAAGATGATATGCATGAGTTTAGAAACAAATGGGCAACATACCTGTTGGAATATTGTACACAAATAGGATGAAGGTGAATTACAACTACTTATGTTATCTATATATGATTATTGATTATCCTCCAACCTTCTTTGGTGAATTGAGAATGCTTCGATGTATTGAAATCTTAATTTATTACTCAATGTTTTCTATCCCCGGATTCATATTATTGATCTTTGAACAAATCAATATTGAAGTAAGGCATGATGGTGTGCAGTGCGTATGGGGTGAACGACGAAACCACTTAGGATAAAAAAAATCCATTTTTCAACAAACGATGGATGGAAATGGAAAATATGGTCTATATCCACCATTTTCAGTTATATATAGGGACTAAATATAAATATTTCTGAAATTAAATTAAAGGGATCAGATTCAACATGCATAGATAGTATTTGAGCACATGTGTACCCCTTGGTTCATTTTTAAGAAATTTCAATGTTCTGTATTTCGTTTGTTTGAACTTGTATTTGAGCACATGTGTTGTTGTTTGACTTGCACAATTATTTCTAGGTAGATGCATGAGATAATCGGTATCGTTGAGGGATTTTTTGGAACCAAAATATGTGTCCCAGTATAATTCAAGTAAAGGAAAGGCTGGTTGAGATAAAATCCAAGCTCAAAAGACCAGTACATCATCAAAAGAATCAACCCTGTGATGCACCATCATGTAGAATATGGTCCTCATGATGTTTTGAGGTGTTTATAGAAGGTATGGGGAGTCTGATGAGCCCCATGGACACCATAAATAATGTTTACAGATAGCTCCACATGTTTTTTGTGCCTCGTGCCTCTTTACAAGGATCAGACCATTCACATGGTCCATCTTAGCACGTATGTCCCATTCATCCCATTTCTACTCTTGGAAGAACCTGGGAATCTGACAATGCATAAGCCCTACAAAACCCATACTCATCCAACCAAGGGTATTCCTAGTGTGAAGGGAAGCTAACCATGGGTAATACACACACCATAACTCTTTTAAATATATGGGTTTTGATTATTATAGTCTAAATAGGGTACGTAGGAAGCCTCCATGAGGTTAAATCCCAACCAATGGTAAACCATTGTGACCCCCTCACTGGGGTACACCTTCTCTTATTTTCCCTCCTGTTTTTCCCTTAGTGTCGTCCAAAAAAGTATTCAAAATGAGAAACCTTACCATTATGGGATGCACCACACTTGGGTCAGACCTCATTGGGAGTTTTAAATTGATCCATCTTTCAGGTAAACATTCCAGGTGCTCCCTCCTAGAGATGTACCTACCTGATACACCTTTATAAGTGTTTTGATCCACCCATTACATCTCTATAAGAAATTAAATCATGGCCCTCTATCCTTGAGAGATGTTAAACTCATGGAATACCACAAGTTAAACATGGGATTCCATTTTGTTGAGAATCCCTTTGACGACGATGAATACATGTGACCAATGTTCTAGTGTACATACATTCCACTAATTACCAATGTGAATAATTTCCAAACCGAAGTATTATGCCCTGGAATGACCCTTTGGAATGTCCTAATATAATCATTGTAATTAACCATCATCCATAAAGATATGGAACCAAGAACAAGTTTCATGAACAACGTCTTATTCTATAATGGAGACTCATACTAGGTAATGAATTCTGAGGAAGAATCCATGGATGGAATGAACGACATCCCATCACCCTGTTTCAATCAAGGAGAATGCATCTCTTTATAATTGATGAATGTCACTCACATTTGTAATGAATGAATGTGTGGTACAATGCACCGCCATCAAACATCAACATGCTCTAGTCAACGTCCTCCCGCAGAAAGTTTTAGAAACATATGTCATGCTCAATCATACATGGAATCCCATTTTCTCATAGGGACCTCTCCAAAAACAAGATGTAAAATGAGGTTCCCTATAAAAGAATATAGTAGAATTAAATCCATGTAAAAATATAATCTCAATTAAAAATTGAATTTTGATTTTCTTATAATTTTTTAATATAAAATGTATATAAATTGAGATTATTTTTTTATCCAATTGATCAAAACCCATATTTAATTCTTCCATCAAGGGGTATACGAAAACCTAACCTAATATCCCACAGAAATCTTGTCCCACTTCCATGTCAGAACAAGAAGTAGTTGAAGAAAACCTAAAGGTCTCTAATGCTCTAATTTGATGTGTTAGTATGTATAATAGTGAGATAAATTTTCATTGATATCTCATCTAATACATTTACACAAGAATCTTCATGGTATATCATATAACATCTGATTATTACATTGGTACACTTCCAATGTGGAATTATGGAATTCCATAATAACAAAAAAAAATCGTCAAAAAAGGTACAATATACCAGTTCTAATAGGTGTTTCAGACATGTATTGGGGATAGAGGGATGTCATTGGGTTTTGGGAGGATATCAATGATGATTTGGGTAGTCATTCTATTGAAATGTAGTAGCATTAGGATACTCAAAGAGTGAAAGGGTAATTCACAACATGAATGCATTTGATAGGGTGATAATGGTCGTGAATGGGGAAAAGGGGTTAAGTAAGGGTTTGGACCCAAAATATAGTGATGTCACCACTTGGTTCATTTCATGTAACATGATTTATAACTTATTTTTATGTGCATGATGGGTTTACAAAGTATGAACCTCCTCACATTTTTTCGTTTGAGCACCAAGTTCTTAGGGGGTGGCCAAACCCCATTCCCCTCCTTCCTTCCCCTTAGAACTGAGTGGATTATCGGTTGTTCGTCATTTTGAATCAATGTGGTATCTTATCCTACATCTTCCTTGCTTCTCTAACTTCTTTCTCAAAGATTTTCATTCAGTTTTTAGTGTTCTAGGTGTAACTATTATACCATAGTATGGATAAATCATTGTTCTTCATGAGACTTTTATATATGACTCTTAGAGCATGTCTCAAAATTTCATAAACTAGTAATCAATCTTTATTTGATGCATATTATATTTTGTGAAAGATTTATTATGGGTTTTCAAAAATTTAGGTTTAATTTGTCATAAATTTAGTAATATAGATTGGGTATTTAGTGTTTTCTAGGCTTAGGGGTGCGTCAGGAGTGGATTGTACCTAGTTTATCAGCATTCTGGCTTTGTTAGATTACACGATGAGTTTGGCGCCTATTATACCATGCTGGATTTTTGGTTAAAATTAACTAATTATGTAATTTACTGTTGTTGGAAATTAATACATGTGATCATGGACTCAGTTGTGGTTGTTATGAACTGAAGATATATTATTTTACTTGTTGTTGACATAAGGACATTGACCTAATTGTGTCTCTTTGTTAATTGTTTATTTTATGTTTTGTGCCTCACTAGTATAATTCCATTTAGCAACCCCATTCTTTATTTCATTATTGTATTACTAACATAATAATTGTTTTATTATGTAGGTGAAATCTTTTTCCTCAGTTAGAATGCTTTGTTCAGAAACCGCCGCCATGGACGACAATTTTTTAGAGCGGATGGATTCAAAAGGGATGGAACATCATTGTTTTTTAACTGTCTGTTGGATAAATGTAATTGTAACCAAATTAAACATTATTTGAAATGTATATAGCAGTGTGTTGTTTTGTATTCATGATTTCAAGTAAATGTATGTATCATATTTGTTCTTCTGTGCTTTGTGTGTGGGTGTTGTTTGTGATGTGTGCAGGTGTTTTTTGTGCTCCGTGGAGGTGCTGTAATGTGTGCAAGTGCTGGGCAGGTTCTGTGCAGGTTCTAGTTTTGCACAGGATCTTTGGCCTTTATCAGCGCTAGTTAAGTGATGATAAATGGATAATATATACATTCTATTTTGAGCACCGATAAAGGTAGTTATTATCAGCGCTCAAAATAGCAATGATAAAGGTAGTGTTTATCAATGCTATTTTTAGCGTTGATATATTATACATTTATCAGCGCTGAAAATAGCACTGATAACCACTACCTTTACCAGCGCTTTCATAGCACTGATGAAGGGGACCCCCCTTTATCTTCACCAAGATTAACAGTGCTTTTTTAGCGCTGTTAAAGGATGTTTTTAGAACTATTATAATCCATATTTGTAGTAGTGGTGCACTTGAAAATCATGCATGGGGTCATCCAAACCGTCCGAACAACCTCGAAATTCCATGAAATTGTAAGACAAAAAGGGTGGGTGAATTGTAAAATTTTCGGCCAGATGACACGTCAATCAGAGGTGTCGTGTGACCGTAGTGGCCGAAAATGCACTCCGTAAGTCGTAAATGACCAAAACATGTGTTTAACAGTCAAATGCATTCCGAACGACATTAGAATGAATTTAAATCACAAGAAAACACCCTAATTATTATTCTTGAGTTGTAAGAGTTGACGACACATCATTCAGATGCACGGTTTGCGAGGCACGACTGAATATGTGTTTTTTAGGTGATCGGCACGCTTCAAAAGCGTGCGTGGGGTGGTCGAAACTAGCCAAACGACCTCAAAATTCAATGAAATCAGATGAAAACAAAAGGTGGGTAAATTTTGAAATTTTTGGCCACACGGAACATCAATCGGAGGTGCTGTGTGACCGCGGTGGCTGAAAACGCACTCCACGTGTCGTAAATGGCCAAAACATGCATTTAAGAGTCAAATGCATGCCAAACGACATCGAAATGACTTGAAATCATATGAAAACACCCTAATTATTATTTGTGAGCTATAATATGAGATGGAACATCATTCAGATGCACGGTTTTCACGACACGACTGGATATGTGTTTTTTAGTTGTTCGGTGCACTTGAAAAGCATGCACGGGGTGGTCGAAACCAGCCGAACAACCTTAGAATGCCATAAAATCATATGAAAAAAGGGTGGGTGAATCATAAAATGGTCGGCCAGACGGAACGTCAATCAGAGGTGTCGTGTGACCGCGATGGCCAAAAATGCACCCAGTGTGTCGTAAATGGCCAAAACATGTGTTTAACGGTGAAATGGATGTCAGATGACATCAGAATGACTTGAAATCACACGAAAACACCCTAATTATTATTCTTGGGGTTTACAAGGAGACAACACATCATTCTGACGTGCGGTTTGTGCAGCACGACTGAATATGTGTTTTCAGGTGTTCAGCGCGCTTGAAAAGCGTGCGTGGGGTGGTCAAAACCGGCCGAATGACCTCAGAATGTCATTAAATTGGACGACCACAAAGGGTGGGTAAATATTGAAATGGTCGACCAGAAGTCACGTCAATCGGAGGTGTCATGTGACTGCGGTGGCCGAAAACGCACTCCACATGTCGTAAATGGCCAAAACATGCCTTTAACGGTCAAATGCATACTGAACAACATCGAAATGACTTTAAATCACACGAAAACACCCTAATTATTATTCTTGAGGCGTAAAAGGAGATGACATGTCATTCAGACTTGCGGTTTGCACAACATAGCTGAATATGTGTTTTTTAGGTGTTCGGTGCGCTTGAAAAGCATGCATGGGGTGGTCAAAACTGGCCGAACAACCTCGGAATGCCATGAAATCGGACTCCAAAAAAGGGAGTGTGAATTGTAAAATGGTCGACAAGACAGCACGTCAATCAGAGGTTTTGTGTGGCCGTGGTGGCTGAAAATGAATTTGGCGTGTCGTAAATGGCCAAAACATGCGTTTAACGGTCAAATGCATGCCGAACAAAATCAAAATGACTTGAAATTACACTAAAACACCCTAATTATTATTCTTGAGGTGTACGAGGAGACGACATGTCATTAGGACGCACGGTTTGCACGACACGACTGAATATGTGTTTTTTAGGAGTTCAGAGTGCTTGAAAAGTGTGCATGGGGTGGTCGAAACCGGCCGAATGACTTCCAAATGCCATGAAATCAGAAGAAAACAAAGGGTGGGTAAATTTTGAAATGGTTGGCCAGACGACACATTAATCGGAGGTGTCGTGTGACCGCGGTGGCCGAAATCGCACTCCGCGTGTCGTAAATGGACAAAAAGTGCATTTAACGGTAAAATTCATGACGAATGACATCAGAATGAATTTAAGTCACACGAAAACACCCTAATTATTATTCTTGAGGTGTAAGAGGAGACATAACGTCATTCGGACACGCGGTTTGCGCGACATGGCTAAATATGTGTTTTTAGGTGTTCAGCGCACTTGAAAAACGTGCATGGGGTGGTCAAAACTGACCTAACGACCTTGAAATGCCATGAAATTGGATAACAACAAAGAGTGGGTGGAATTTGAAATGGTCGGCTAGACGACACGTTAATCGGAGGTGTCATGTGACCGCGATGGCCGAAAAATCACTATACGTGTCGTAAATGGCCAAAACATGCGTTTAACGGTCAAATACACGACGAACGACATCATAATGACTTGAAATCATGAAAAAAGACTCTAATTATTATTCGGGAGGTGTACGAGGAGATGACATGTCATTCGGATGTGCGGTTTGCGCGGCACGACTGAATATGTGTTTTTTAGGTGTTCGGTGTGCTTGAAAAGCGTGCGTGGGGTGGTCGAAACCGGCCGAACGACCTCGAATGCCATGAAATTGGACGACAACAAAGGATGGGTGAATTTTGAAATGGTCGTCCAGAGGGCACATCAATCAGAAGTGTAGTGTGACCGCGATGGCCAAAAATGCACTCCGCGTGTCGTAAATGGCCAAAAATGTGTTCAATGGTCAAATGCATGCCGAATGACTTCGGAATGACATGAAATCACACGAAAACACCATAATTTTTATTCTTGAGCTATACGAGGAGACGACACATCATTCAAACACACGGTGTGCACAACACGACTGAATATGGGTTTTTAGGTGTTCGGTACGCTTGAAAAGCGTGGGTGGGGTGGTCGAAACCGAAGAAACGACCTCAGAAGGCCATGAAATAGGACGACAACAAAGGGTGAGTGAATTTTGAAATAGTCATCCAGACTACACGTCAATCGAAGGTGTCGTGTGACCGCGGTGGCCAAAAACGCACTCAACGTGTCGTAAATGGAAAAAACATGCATTTAACGGTCAAATGCATGCCTAACGACATCATAATGACTTGAAATCACACGAAAAACCCTAATTATTATTCTTAATGTGTAATAGGAGACAAAACGCCATTTGGATGTGTGGTTTGCACGACACCACTAAATATGTGTTTTTAGGTGTTTGGCGCACTTGAAAAGCGTTCATGGGGTGGTCGAAACCGGCCAAATGACTTCAGAATGCCATTAAATCAGGAGAAAACAAAGGGTGGGTGAATTGTGAAATGGTCAGCTATATGGCATGTCAATTGGATGTGTCGTGTGACTGCGGTGGCCGAAAACGCACTCCGCGTGTCGTAAATGGCGAAAACATGCGTTTAACGGTAAAATGCATGCCGAACGACATTAGAATGACTTGAAATCACACGAAAACACCCTAATTATTATTCATGAGGTGTATGAGGAGACGTCACATCATACGGAAGCACGGTTTATACGGCACGGATGAATATGTGTTTTTTAGGTGTTCGATGCGCTTGAAAAGCATGCGTGGGGTGGTCAAAACTGGCCGAACGACCTCGGAATGCCATTAAATTGGATGACAACAAAGGGTTGATGAATTGTGAAATGGTTGGCTAGATGGCATGTCAATCGGAGGTGTCGTGTGACTGCAGTGGCCAAAAATTCATTCCGCGAGTCGTAAATGGCCAAAACACGCATTTTACAGTCAAATGCATGTCTAACGACATCAAAATGACTTGAAATCACATGAAAACAACCTAATTATTATTCTTGAGGTGTACGAGGATATTTAACATCATTGGGACATGCGGTTTGCACGACACGACAAAATATGTGTTTTTTAGGTGTTCAGCGTGCTTGAAAAGCGTGTGTGGGGTGGTTGAAACTGGCCCAAAGACCGCGGAATGCCATAAAATCATACGAAAACAAAGGGTGTGTGAATTGTCAAATGGCCGGTCAGACGGAACGTCAATCGGAGGTGTCATGTAACCGCGGTGGCCAAAAACGCACTCCGCGTATTGTAAATGGAAAATACAAGCGTTTAAAGGTCAAATGCATTCTGAACGACATCAGAATGACTTGAAATCACACGGAAACTCCATAATTAGTTTTCGTGATCTGTACAAGGATACAACACATCATTCGGACGCACGGTTTGCGCGACACAACTGAATATGTGTTTTTTAGGTGTTCAGTGTGCTTGAAAAGTGTGCGTGGGGTGGACGAAACTTTCCGAACAACCTCGGAATGCCATGAAATCGGACGACAACAAAGGGTGGGTGAATTTCGATATGTTTGGCAAGACAACACGTCAATTGGAGGTGTTGTGTGACCACGATGGCTAAAAACGCACTCCACATGTCGTAAATGGCCAAAACATGCGTTTAACGGTCAAATGCATGCCGAACGACATCAGAATGACTTGAAATCACACAAAAACAACCTAATTATTATTCTTGAGGTGTATGAGGAGATGACATGTCATTCGGACATGTAGTTTTTTCTTCACGACTGAATATGTGTTTTTTAGGTGTTCGGTGCAATTGAAAAGCCTGCGTGGGGTGGTCGAAATCGGCCGAACGAGCTCAGAATTCCATGAATTCAGACCATAACAAAGGGTGGGTGAATTGTGAAAAGGTCAGCCAAACGAAATGTCAATCGTAGGTGTCGTGTGACCGCGGTGGCCGAAAACGCACTCTGCGTGTCGTAAATGGCCAAAACATGCGTTTAACGGTCAATTGCATTCCAAATGAAATCAGAATGACTCAAAATCACACGAAAACACCCTAATTATTATTCGTGAGCTGTACGAGGAGATGGAACTTCATTCAGACATGCGTTTTGTGCGGAACGACTGAATATGTGTTTTTTAGGTGTTCAGCGTGCTTGAAAAGCATGCGTGGGGTGGTAAAAACCAGTCGAATGATCTCAGAATGCCCTGAAATCAGACGAAAACAAAGGGTGGGTGAATTTTGATATGGTCAACAAGACGAAACATCAATCGGAAGTGTCGTGTGACAGTGGTGGCTGAAAACATTTTCTGCATTTCTTAAGTGACTAAAACATGCATTTAATGGTCAAATGCAAGCCGAATGACATCAGAATGACTTGAAATCACAAAAAACACCCTAATTATTATTCATGTGGTGTATGAGGAGACGACATGCCATTCAGATGCACTGTTTGCACGGAACGAATGAATATGTGTTTTGTAGGTGTTCAGCGTGCTAGAAAAGCGTGTGTGGGGAGGTCGAAACATTCCGAACGACCTCAGAATTCAATTAAATCAGAAGACAACAAAGGGTGGGTGAATTGTAAAATGGTCAGCTAGACGGAATGTCAATCGGAGGTTTTGTGTGACCACCGTGGCTGAAAACGCACTCCGCGTGTCGTAAATGGACAAAACAAGCGTTTAACGGTCAAATGCATGCCGAATGACATCAAAATGACTTGAAATCACACAAAAACACCCTAATTATTATTCATTAGCTGTACAAGGAGAAGACATATCATTCTGACACGCGGTTTGTGCGGCACGACTGAATATGTGTTTTCTAGGTGTTTGACGCGCTTAAAAAGCTTGCGTAGGGTGGTCGAAACCGGCCGACTGACCTCGAAATACCATGAAATCGAACGACAATAAAGGGTGTTTAAATTATAAAATGGTCGGCCAGACGGCATGTCAAGCGGAGGTGTAGTGTGACTGCGGTGGCCAAAAACGCACTCCGCATGTCATAAATGGCCGAAACATCTGTTTAATAGTCAAATTCATGCTGAACGACATTAGAATGACTTGAAATCACATGAAAACTCTCTAATTATTATTCATGATATTTACGAGGCGACGGAATGTCATTCGGATGCGGGGTTTGCGCGGCATGGCTGGAAATTTGTTTGTTAGGTGTTCGACATGCTTGAAAAGCGTGCGTGGGGTGGTTGAAACCAGAAGAACGACCTCAGAATGCCATGAAATCGGACGACAAGAAAGAGTGGGTGAATTGTGAAATGTTCGGCAGGATGGGATGTCAATCGGAGGTGTCGTGTGACTGTGGTGGCCGAAAAGGCACTCCGCGTGTCGTAAATGGCAAAAAATGCATTTAACGGTCAAACACATGCTTAACGACATCCGAATGACATGAAATCACACAAAAACTCCCTAATTTTTATTCTTGTGGTGTAAAAGGAGACGACACATCATTCAGACGCGCGGTTTGTGCAGCATGACTGAATATGTGTTTTTTAGGTGTTCGGCGTGCTTGAAAAGCGTGCGCAGGGTGGTCGAAACTAGCTGAACGACCTCAGAATGCCATAAAATCAGACGACAACAAAGGGCAGGTAATTTTGAAATTCTCGGTCAGACGGAACGTCAATCGGGGGTGCCGTGTGACCGCAGTGGCCGAAAACGCACTCCACGTGTCGTAAATGGCCAAAACATGCATTTAACGGTGAAATGCATGCTGAACTACATCAGAATGACTTTTAGTCACATAAAAACACCCTAATTATTATTCGTGAGCTCTACGAGGAGACAACATGTCATTAGGACGCGCAGTTTGTGCGGCACGACTGAATATGTGTTTTTTAGGTGTTCGGTGCGCTTGAAAAGCATGCGTGGGGTGGTCGAAACCAGCCGAACGACCTCAGAATACCCTGAAATCGGACAAAAAAAAGGGTGGGTGAATTTTTAAATGGTCGGCGAGACAACACGTCAATCGGAGGTGTCGTGTGCCCGTGGTGGCCGAAAAAGCACTCCGCGTGTCGTAAATGGCCAAAACATGCGTTTAATGGTCAAATGCATGCCGAATGACATCAGAATGACTTGAAATCACACGAAAACACCATAATTATTATTAATGAGGTGTACGAGGAGACGACATGTCATTCAAACGCACGGTTTGCATGGCACGGCTGAATATGTGTTTTTTAGATGTTCGGCGTGCTTGAAAAGCGTGCATGGGGTGGTCAAAACCATCCGAATGACTTCAAAATTCCATGAAATCGGACAAAAACAATGGGTGGGTGTGTTGGGAAATGGTCAGCCAGAAGGAACGTCAATCAGATCTATCTTGTGACCGCGGTGGCGGAAAACGCACTCCGCGTGTAGTAAATGGCCAAAACATGCGTTTAACGGTCAAATTCATGTTGAACGACATTGAAATGACTTGAAATCACATTAAAACACCCAAATTATATTCGTGAGCTGTACGGGGAGACAACACATCATTCGGACGCACGGTTTTCACGGCATGACTGAATATGTGTTTTTTAGGTGTTCCGCGCGCTTGAAAAGCATGCGTGGGGTGGTCGAAACCGGCCGAACGACCTCAGAATGCCATGAAATCGGACGACCACAAAGGGTGGGTGAATTATAAAATAGTAGGCAAGACAACACTTCAATCGGATGTTTCATGTGACTGCGGTGGCCAAAAACACACTTTGGGTGTCGTAAATGGCCAAAACATGCGTTTAACGGTCAAATGCATGTTGAACAACATCAGAATGACTTGAAATCACACGAAAACACCTGAATTATTATTCTTGAGCTTTATAAGGAGACAAAACGTCATTTGGTCATGAGTTTTGCATGTCACGATGGAATATGTGTTTTTTAGGTGTTCGGTGCGCTTGACAAGCGTGCGTGGGGTGGTTGAAACTGGTTGAACAACCTCAGAATGCCATGAAATCGGACGACAACAAAGTTTGGGTAAATTATGAAATGGTTGGCTAGACGGAACATCAATCGGAGGTTCCGTGTGACCGCGGTGGCCTAAAATTCACTCCACATGTCGTAAATGGCCAAAACTTGCGTTTAACGGTCAAATGCATGCCGAACAACATCAGAATGACTTGAAATCACATGAAAACACCCTAATTATTATTTGTGAGATGTATGAGGAGAAGAAATAGATTGAAACACAATGGGTCATAGTATATATAGAAAAACATGAATTATATTAGGAATGAGTCTTGACATCCCATCATGAACATGCACCAACACTCATGTTCAAATTCTCAATCACAGGTCGTTCATTCTATACAATAACATAAAACAAATAAATATCATATAGTGATTTTATATGAAACCTATGAACACTCAAGCATACCATATAACAAATTGGTCAACAAGGCCACACATAGATTCTTGAAAAATAAGTTTCAAAGTCTCATGAAAAGACCCCAATGGTGAGGAATACATATGGTGACACCATATCCCCAATGATAAACTCAATCCCATCCTCAAACAGTGGGTTCTAGGTCCAATCCAAAGTCCCTTTGGGAACCTAATACCAAATAATTAATTGAATATTTATACCTGCTACCCATGATGGGTATTCATCTCAAATCACACCCAGGAGAGAAAATTACAATTACCCACATACCCCCTTATTCTAATTGAAAAATCTCTAAAAAACATGTCGGCTATTTTATATTTGTTATATATAATTCAGAATTATGTATTCAAAACAATTAATTTTGTTTGTGTTATTGATTCATAATTCAGAATTAATTACATAATTCATTCTTTATGTATTCAATTGAGAATTCAATTATGAATTCTGTATTGCATAGGGTAATTGGGTTCATATACATGATTTTAATTGTGGTAAATTCCATGGTTATAGTAGTATCATGTTTTTAAGTGCTTTTTTTTTTCTATATCAGGTGTTTTTGTTTCTGTTAAGAGTGTATTCAGGTGTGTAGTTGAGTGTGCAGTAAAGGATTTTAGGTGCTGTCAAATTCTGTTAACAAACTATACCAACGGTTTACTAAACCGTTGGTATAGTGCTGTATATATTTTTACCAACAGTTTTGGTAAACTGTTGGTAAAACATTGAAATACTCCATCAATGCCAATGGTTTTTAAAACCGTTGGCAATACTATTTACAAACAGCCTTTCTCAACGGTTTTAGTAAATTGTTGGTATAGTGCTGTATTCCTACAACAATGCCAACAGTTTATAAAATTGTTCGAAATTCTCTTTACAAACCGGATTTCCCAATGGATTTACAAAAACCATTGTTAATGAGATACTTCCACGCCTTACTTGCCAATGGTCTGCCAAAACATTGGTATATAGTATACCAATGGTTTGCCAGCCTTTACCAACAGTTTCAAACTGTTGGTAAAGGCTTAATTTATAATAGTGACTTTAAAAGTTTAGGATAGGTATATATACCACACTTTTCTCCATAATGATAATACCTCCATATCATTAATGAATAAATTATTACAGAAAACCTTAAATCATGGGTTTGGCAATTTTCACTAGGAATATTCAATTTTTGCGAGGCATACTCTATAGACATGTTATTCCACATAAGTAAGAATCCCAATCGCTTATTTTTATTAATCATTATATTTTAAAAACTGTTCTCTATTACAGGGTGATTTAAGTATAGGTGTATAGCCAATCTTCTCTCTAGTCCCTTGAAACTTTCCTCACATTCATCTGTCCATAGAAGCTTACCTCCCTTCGAAGTTAACATCATTAAGGGATTAGATTGTAATGAGAAATACTTCAAAAAATGTTGATAATATCTAGATAGGACAACAAAACTATATATTTTAGTCACCATGGTTGTTCTGAGCCAATATTCAATAGTCTTCACCTTTGATGGATCTACCAGTATACCCTCTCTTCAGATTATATAACACAAAAATGAAAAATTTTGTAGCCAAAATTTAGAATTTGTAAATTTTTCATATAGTTTCTCCTTACATAGGGTCTTTAGTAAAATTATAAATTGGTCTTCATTCTATTAATTACTATTTTAATAGATAAGAATATCTTTTATAATGATTGTAAAACTGATGAATGTAATATCTAAAGACACAAATCATTAAATCTATGAAGATAACAGGAGAATTAGGAAGACAAAATGGAATCACTATATATTCACAGAGTCCATACCTTGTAAAAAATGATATCTTGGGTTTATCAACTTCTTGAATATAAATTAGTGACATCTATATGGAAGTTAAATCTTGGAAAAGTGTTGATCTCTACAAAAATTGATCAATCATGTTATCATTACAGGGAATAGGATACATTTTATTATTTATGATCTTCTTCAGCTCATGATAATCAATGTATAGTTTTATTCATCCATAATTATTTTTTTGAGAAAAAGAAAAGGTGCACCCCAAAGTGATACACTTGAATAAATTAATCCCTTGTAAATGCTTTCATAGAGTAGCTTCTTTAATTTCTGCAACTCAATTGATGAAATTCTATAGAGAGTAATTGAAATTGTTATGAGGCCAAGTAAGAGTTCTATTGAGAACTCAACTTCACGTTTTTGTGGAAGTCTAGGAATCTCATATATAAATACATTAATAAATTAACACATGATAAGAATATCATTGAGGTCAATTTCCTCCCCAACCATTTGAGATAAACACCCCTTTTAAATTAGAATTAAAACCTATACAAAGGGTGTGATATCCATCCTAAGTTCATCATAGGTTAGTTATGAAAATAAAAAAAATGACTTCCCTTAATCATCAATTGATTTGGTATTTATATTTATAAATACAATCCTTTACCATGTTAAAATCAAATTCAAATAGAGGAAGAATGATAAGATTTATAAGAAGTATATTCTCACCAATGTCAATTAGAGAGGATATCATAAACATGAGATACAATCACTATACAATTATGGAGATTCACTAATATTTTAGAATATTATAATTAGGTTGGAATATTGATACCCTTATAAAATTATTTAGATATGAAACAATTGATATATCTAGAGTCAAATAAGACATTATCAGTTCTAGAGTGGATTGTAAGTATACATTTTACTGCACCATTATTGCACCCCACATCAGAAACTATGATCATATGAGATTACATTTTTTCTCTAGGATTAAGAGGTTTATTAATTATATATTTATGATTAACCTTTGTATTGGGTCATTTGTTATCATAATTATCATACTTCTTATATTTGAAACACAAGAGTATTGGTGGTGCATTTTGTGCAGCTTTCTCTCTATTTGCATCACTAGCTTACTTCTTCTCATAACTCCGGAAATAAATTTCCCAATGACTATACTTTCCATATTTAATAACTTTATAGTACTATTAAGACAATTTACACCATTATTTTACCCACACTTTGCTCATAAAATAAATCCCATCTTTTTCTCTCCATGTTTCTTAGATTTTCTATTGAATTCTATTTTTATCTTCTTATCAAAACCATGAGATTCATACATAACTCCAAACACAATTTTAACATCGATAGAACATCAAAAAATATATTCATAGATACTAAAGTCTATTATGTATAATTCCCTTCATAGACTTGGTTTTATTCCATGGAAGAATCGATCAACCTTAATTTCAGGTTGGATGATAATACTAGATGCATACGTCAAAAGTCTTGTAATAGTTTCTTTGTAGGAACCAATAGATTCATCATACGTTTACTTTAGGAGAAGTAATTATTTATAATTATTTTTATGAATAATATGAGCGTATTTCTTAGTAAAATATTAGTTTTGAACTCTTATAAATCCCTAGAGTCAATTTCATCTGGCTGCCGCGTATTTTTGAAAAGATCCCACAATAGATCTTATTATCATACCAAATTATAGATAACTAAATTGAGGTTTTCATGTTTCGATCACAAGATAATAAAAAATAAATTTTCTGTGGTGTTTATACATTGGTTAGGATTGAGTGGATCAAAAGACCCACTGAATGAAGGTGGGTGATTCCTCATGAAGGACTCAACAGAATGTTTTTCCATCATTTGTTCGTTTTGCAGTCCATCATGATTCATTTCTTGGGAATGTTTTTTTGAGAATACTAATGATATTTTTCATTCTAGATCTAATTTTTTTTGGATTATTAAGAGTAAAATCATTTAATTTTCCATTTCACTCAGTATTAACACAGTTCCTTCGGGTTCAATCCATGCAATAAAACCCAAAAATCATACTGTAATAAATAATAATTTTGAAGGGGAACCACATAATCATGAAAAAACTTATATGATATCTAAATCAGGAAAAATTATTTAATTTATGAAACACTAGGATTGTAAAAGGTCATTAATGGTCATCTTCTATTCAAATACTTTATGATGGTTCGTGAAGAGTTTGTAGATTTCCAAAGCATATCCCCCAGGATTGTCAAACCTGGTGTAGAGCAATGCCTGTTTCTATAAACCAAGTAAAGATAAAGTATTGATAAATGCACCCTTTTTGAAGTTATCACACAAAGGTACCTATATGACTATGTAACATCCACTTGTAGTATCTAGACATGGATGAAATTTCATAGAAACCACTCTATCAATCATTTACCAAAATTCGAGGAAATTTTCTTAAAAATTGACCCATAATTAGACTTATCCTTAGACATTTCATTAGAGATCCAAATAAGGTTTTAGCATCATAGATTATAAAGGTTAAATAAACTTATCCTCCAATTCAAACTTTAGAAACACATTCTAATTATAAATAGATATTAATTTTTTATAAGACTATTCATTTCATTACACAAACACACACATGAAGATAGAAAAAGTTTAGTGTGTTGGGAAATTTATAAAAACAATTTAATAGTACATAAATAAAATAAATCAGATCCCACTATTATCTTCATAAATAGTATAATTATTAAACATATCAGACATAATATATTTCTTCATAACCTGGGGAAATTAAACATAAGAAAGGGTGGTCTCAGATGCTTAGTAAGGTTCAACAATGGAGATACATAAGCATAACATGAAAAAGGGTATGAGAACATGAGAATAAAATTGGAAACCATACCATACATATAACTTATTATAATCTTGATTCATGGAATAAATATTGGTATTTCATAAGAAATTAATCTTAAGGGAATCAAAGAACATGATCCATGAGAGTATAACATTTTCACAAGACATAGATTTTTGGTATACACTTGAGAATATAAAATCATTTCCATATTAGTGAAGGATAATTTCAATGGATATAACTGTGGAATGGGATCACTCCCTAAACCATTGGAGTTTTCAAGGTTCACTCCCAATACCATCAAAGAGTTTAAAGTCCCTTACTAAACTTGGTTCACTCCCTATTTCAGTTCTATTTATATCACAAGATATAAATATTTACCCAATGCATTAGAGGGAGATATAGGTCCCACCCATCTCATAATTAAACCATATATATTCTTTCCATAATATTACAAAAAATGTATCATATCATAAACCATTAAATGAAATGGATTTTAAAATTATTTCACCATAATATAACATATATATAAAAGAGAAAACTTTCATAATAATTTTATCATTAAATAATAGAATAACCTATGAAAAAATAAGTGGGTTTCACAAGAATTTATCCTAGTATACCCATGGAAGAGAAAGAAGATAAATAAAAATGATTCTACAATAAATAAAAACCATTTGGAGAAATAATAAGAATGGTATCCTAGGAATATATCCCTATTAAGTAACATGTAACATTGAATGATTTTAACTTTGATGGAGTATGATTTTGATCGATCATTTAAGAAATTTATTGAAGAAAATATCTTTTATACTTTAATAAAAAAACATTTTAAAACATAAAACATTTTGAAAATATTTTTTATTGAAAAAAAACATGAAAATCTATAAGAGAATATTTAATGAAAATAATGGTCAAGATGGTGGGAAGTTTCATTCATATTTTACAGGTTAAAAAAATATATTCCTTTCATGATTTTGATAAAACCCAAATGGAGATTGTATAGAAAATGACATGAATTTTACATTTATAATTTTATTTAAGAAGTAAGAATTGGGTAACAAATTTCTTTAAAAAAATCATAGGATAATAATACAACATTTTTAGAAACATCTTTATGAAAACATAGTTTTGGAAGAAAACAATTTTTTTGAACAAAGAAAGAACTAAAGTTGAATTTTCTTAAAAATTGATTACCAATTATTTTAATTAAAAAAGATTGGAAATGGTAATATTACTTGAAAATATCATTAATATTCATAGGAGAAGAAATATTTTATGTTTTTTGAGAGATGTATCATAATATTTTATCATTGGAAACACAATCATAAATAATCTGGATAAATGATGAGATTGTTGCATAAATTCATTACCAATTTAGTATATTTGAATCATAATATCCAAGAATGAATGATATAAAATGAAAATTAAAATATCAAAACGATATATAATTTAATTATATTAGATTTATAAGGTTTATTATATATAATATAGGTGTATAACATAACATATGTCTCAAAGAATACAAATTGAGATTAAAATCACATATCGTATGTCTTGACTTGCTTTGTACACGTTCAAACATAATTTATAATAAATAAAAGTTTATTATAAATATTTTAATGAAAATAATTTATATAAATCATAACATATATTATTTTCTCATGACCTTTTATGACCCATTATTTAACAATTCCATGTTAAACATACGTTTGAGGTAAAAACTATTTCGACTTTTTTTATGTTTTTAATTTTTTTTTCTTGTCCTATTAATTAAATCATGGTATCCTCATATAAATAATTTTTAAAAAAAGTATAAATATCACATATATATATATATATATTGTATTTATTCATTTATAGTAATCCATAAAAATTAGTGACATAAAATGAAATACACAATTCATGGTGATGGTATGTCATATATATGCATGAACACTGTTCCCATTTTCTGTTTGGATTAAAAAAAGAAATTTAAATGATATATTATCATTAAGAAATCATTTTTATGTCATATATGTCACAGATTTTAATTAATACCATTCTTAATATTTTTAATGTAAAGTGTGAATGAATCATATCGCTTCACATGGCGGTATTCTTCTGTACACATGAACGATGTTATCATTTTAACACAATGTAGATAATATGAATGTATGTATGATATAATAATTAAATAAGTATAAAAATTTAATAAATATAATATATAAATAATAAATTCATCATTATTTATATCCTTGAGAGGTGGTAATTGAAAAATGAATGACATCAGATCACGTGGAGGTAGCCCGTTGTACACACGAATGAAGATTTCACGTCCCATTTGATGGAAGTGGAGATTGTTTTAGGACATGATCTTAACATAAATAATATTAGTATATGTTTTATATTTATTTTATTATATCATCTTGTTAAAATAATAATTTATGGTGGTGGAGGAATAATATAATCAAAATTATCTTTGATGAATGTGACAACTTCGTTGGGTGGCCTCCTAATGTTTTCCCCGAAAACCTTAATAGATTAGATTGATTCAAAAACTAAAGTTTTTTAGGATGATAGGATGGAATTTTTTATATTATTTTTAATGTTATCATAAAAATTAAAATGGTTTTAAGGTGTGAACCAGAAAGGATATGGTGTGGTCATTTATAAGTGAGGTGAGTGGAGCACTTCTAATATTTTGAAATAAAGAATTCCTCGCATGTTTTTTCATGTAACAAGGCTTAAATAATGGACTATACATGATAAAAGAAGATATAAAGTCTAAATATGTCCATTTAATATGTTTTGGAAGAGTTTTGGGTTATTTTTAACCCTTATCTTTTTAGTTTAACTCCCTAGTAAACCAATTTTTACCTTAACTGAAGTAAATAATTTTTAATGTTTTTAATATTCATTTTAGTAAAAAAGTAATTTTTTACTTATTATATAATAAATATTATCTTTCTTAAAAATTATGATTCCATTTTTACATATTAAATTCCCATAGTTGGAAAAACATAATTCAAAATTAATCTTGTAGACGCGATGAGAAAGCAAGCTTTTGAAGAGAAAATTTTCAAAATTTTACAATGTTTTTATATCTAAATTCAATATGAAATAGATTTCAATGAAATAAATTTTACTAATAGATATTTAATTGAAATAATTTTTATTTAAAACCAATTTAAAACACAATTTAATTTTATAAATAAAATAAACGAAAATAAACTTTTCAAAAAAAATTAGTATTTTTCAATATTCATCAAAAAATAAAAATTTTCTGAAAAGTCAATCAAATTCACCCTAAGATAATATTAGAAGCATTATTTAAAAAATTATTTTTATATTATTAATTTTGTTTTATAAAAGTGAGAAAATTAATTTTATTTATGTTTAAAAAAATAATCAAAAATTCATTTTCTAAGAAAATAGCATTTTAAAAACATGTAAAGACATTACTGAAAATTAGTTATTTTTATTAGTATTGTTTATTTATATATTAATCTTATAAAAAAATTTGAAAGGTAGTTATTAATATTTATATTTATAGGTTTATATTCTAGGTTATAATGGTCATATTTAAATAACTATATTAATAATATACTGTGGCCCATTTAAAACTCAATGTTATGTGTATTATAAGCTTACCCAATGTTTCATATAGTAGAAGATTAAATTTATGTTGTGTTTAATTAAATATAAAAATGATATTTATTTTATTTTAAAAAATAATAATTCATAAAAAATTCATAGTGTTATAAGTGTGGCCCAAAATTATATAGCTCCTCGATGCATCGATAGGTCTAATGAGACAAAACATGTTTGGTTCTGGTGTATAAATATTCTGATGATAATAAAGTGTCTTATATAAAGGCCTTTCCAATATGTTTTTTATGAACAAAATTCTACATTCCATCTATATGAGTAGAATACTTATTGTTATCCATATTTCCATTTATTTTCATGGATATTGAATGCCCATGGTTTTTATTTGAATATTGATTTATGTTATTCATTTTTTCTTACCATATCGCTTATTCCATGTTTATGTTATGTAATATTCCATTGTTTTTTACTCCTTACCAATAAAATGAGATAATATTTATTTATTTTAATTTCCCTATGAAAATTGTAAGGGTATTATGTGTAACTTTCAGGGGTATTATAGAAATGATAATCACAATAAGATAATGATGTATCTTATATTTTGAAATATAATGTATGTATGTATCTAGGCTTCCCTAAAAACTAAACTATTCGATACTTTTGGAACCCTATTAGTTAGTAAAAATACTTTTATAAAACTAAGAAATCTTGATTTATGGATTCCAAGATATTATAGGTGGTATAAAAGGAATCTTAGTAGTAACATTGGGGATTAAATTTTGATAAAACAAGTTATCATGCATTAGTTCAATGAAAAGACCTCAATATTTCTAGGGAAAAATAAATAAAGAATAATTGAAATTATATTTTACAATTCAATGTCACGAGTTGATTGTGTGTATAAAATTAATGAAATATGGATACTAATATGAGTAATAGGAACCATATCATCACCCCTAGTAAATATAGGTATATCCCCTATAAAGAAGTTAATTAGAATGGAGTTGAGGTTAATCAATTAATAACTATATTATTGTGGTTAAAATAGATTATGAAAAATAATCTCACTCACATAGAGATTCTTTTTGGTACAAAAAATAGAGTAACTATGTTGTACCACATTATGTGACAATAACCTCAATCATTCAGTAGAACTACGAATCAATTGGTAGTTTAAAAATGGATCAAGTCACTAGAGAAGATCTTTCTCTTTTTAAGAAGTAATTAAAAGTAAAAAAATCATCATGCTTATTTATCATCTGAAGTGAGATGTGGAAAAGTGGTAGTCACCAATTTAAAACACTATATTAGAAGATAAATCATAATCTATGGATAAGTAATATATCCTTGAAATAGAGTATGTACCCTTGGTTCCAAAAAATCCATGATGTTTTTCAAGAAAAATTTTCTGGTCACCCACATAAGCATGAATTAAGTTCTATAATAAAACCATTCCTGATTTAAGGCCGATAAATATAAAATAAAACTAGTGGAGTTGGTGTTGTTTAAGAATCATATGTAGTATTTTAGTGATAAGCTATTTATATTTCCTTGTATTTCACAATGGGGATGCCCATTTTTATTCATGAAAAAATGGGTTTATGAGACTGTGTATCGATTATAGGAAGATCAATTACATTAATATAATGAATAATTATACATTACCACACATTGATGAATTACTTGATAAACTTAAAGTATCCAAATAATTCTTAAATATATATATTTTCTCTAGTTATCATTATCTAATGGTGAAGAAGGATGATATTTTTAAGACAACATTTTGAACGAGGTATAGACACTACGATAATGCCTTTTAGATTGAATAATGAACCTTTTATCTACATGAATCTGATGAATATATTATTCATAGAGTATATTGATAATTTTTTTGTGGTATTAATTTTTTTTATTTTGATATTCTCGGATAGATTTGAAAATAATGTGATTTATATTCAAATAATTCTAAAGTCTTTATGAAAAAAGAAATTATATAAGAGATGCATATTAAGTTTGAATTTTGGATCAAGAAAGTTTCATTTATTAGTTAAATTTTCTCCATGGATGGAATATATATTGACCTTTAAAAGACAATGGTATTTATATAATGGACTACATCACTGAACATAAATAAGATATGAAGTTCCTATTCTTAGTAGGTTACTATCAATGAGTTGTTCAAGATTATTCCTCATTTTATAAATCATTATGAAAGTAAAATATAAAGTCATTAAGTTCACATGGTTAAGGGAATGTGAATAATTCTTAGATGATATGAATAAAATACTAATTAATTGTACAGTATTAACTCTACCATTAGGTATGTAAAGATTTATCATTTATAAAGATACATAAAAGAGAGTACTTTTTTTGAAAATAAAAGCATAAAAGAGAGTACATGGCCATGTAGTTATATAAGATGATAGTTTGGTTTCCTATACTTCAAGAAAATTGTAAATCCATGAACAAAAAAATCATACCCTTGAACTTGAAATTAAATCCATAATCATTTCTTTGAAAATATGGAGACACCACCTCTATAGTGAAAGATGAAAGATATATATGGACCAAAAAGAGTATAAAGTGTATCTTACCTCCTATGGAACTCAACATGAGGCAAAGAAGATGGTGGAAACCAGTCAAGGAATATGATTTATTGATATAATACAAAACTAGGAAGTATAAGAAGGTTCCTAATGTATTGATTTGGAGAGGCTATAGAGTTATGACCATAATGGGACTAATAAGGATATTATATATATAGATCTAGTAAAGATGGATATAGTGATTTATAAGTTTGGGATAAGAAATTGGTAAACCATCCTTACCAAGGAATATTGAGATGTCCCAATATGATGAGGAGAATGTGAAAATAATATTTATGAAGAACATTATGGTAAATTTATAGAATTCATTTATTGAGATGTAATATTTATGATTTAGAACAAGTCATGTGTTCTATCCCTATCAGTTACTAAAAGGAAACCACTAGATGAAGCACCTAGCAATAATTTATATACAATCTCTTGTAGAACAACTATGTATAGTTAATTAAGAGAACATTTCTGGTGGGATGGTATGAAGTGGGAAATTAAGGACTATGTGTCGTGATGCATAGTATGCTAGTAGGTAAAGGATGAAATTAAACATCCTAAGAGAGTCATGTAACCTCTACCTATACCTATATGGATGTTAGAAAAACATACAATGTATATTTTCATAGGAATCCAAAAAAATCCAGGGAATAATGATTCTATATAGTAATCATTAATCATATTACCAGTTCTTCTCATTTCTTAGAAATAAGAGAAGATCTACCCATTGAGTGCCTTTCTCGTCTCTATATCAATAAAATCATTCAGATTCATGTGCTGCCTCTATCAATTATATCCAACCAAGAACATTGGTTCATAAAAAAATTATAGATGATATTTTAAATGGATATCAATACCAAGATAGATTTAAGAACTACTTGTAATCACTTAACTGATTGGAAACTTGAAAGGACTATCAAGACTTTTTAAGACATGCTGATATCATAGACTTTTAGCTTCCATGGAATGTGGGATTAGTATATACCTTTAGATGGAATTTCATAAAATAATATCATCCATTCAATAATCCATATGGAAAATATGAATCATTATGTTGGAATAAGTGTCATACTTCAACTTATCAGGAAGTAGTTAGAGAAAGAAAGTTAGTCGGCCCATAGCTTATATAGGATACAACAATTAAATTTTTGACTATTTAGGATCACATTAAAGTATCCCAAAATAGAAAAAATATCAGTACTAATAATCGAATGAAATTATTAAAATTTCATGTTGAGGGTTATGTATTGTTGAAGGTTTCACCACAAAAGATAGTTTAGGATTTAATAAAAAGTGGATATTGTGCTCTAGGTACATTGGTACTTTTGATATAATAAAAAGAATTGGGGTTGTAGATTAACGATTGTCCATACTGCCCAACCTTTCTAAAGAATATGATTTTTTTCATGTTTTCTTACCAATGAAATACATGCTGGATCTGATTGATGTGATCAAATATTAGGTAATAGAGTTGGAGACTATCTATATTATTGATACGAGAGAGCACACATTTTAGAATAAGAAAAATCATTTGGTGAAATTCATTTGGAGAAATTACAAACTAAAATAGGAAAACTAGGATCCTAAATAATCTAATAGGAATGAGTATCTGCATATTTTTAATAGCTAGTACATACCCCAATTTTATGGATGATATTATTTGGGGGGGGGGGGGGGGAGAATGAAGCACCAGAGGCTATACTCTAGTAGATAAATACCATTTCATAAACTATCATGTAATGTGGCCTTTAAATAGAATTTATATATAATATATTAATTTAATAAATTTAAATTAACCAAACTAAAATAATTTTTTATTCATTATATATAAATTATTTTAGTATGAAATTTTAATCTTTTCCTCAAAAGGATGATTTTTAATTGAAAAATATTGTTTTAGAAAAACATAGAATTTTTTGACATTACTGTTATAAAATACTGAACTATAAGTTTATAAAAAATTTTAATTACTGAAATATAAATTTAAGGAATAAAATATTCATTTTATAAATATTTTTGAATTTATGAATCTTATGGATAATAATTTTTTAACTAATTAAAATGTTGCTTTAGTAAAACAAGTACTTTTTTATTTTATTTAAATCATGCATTTTTTAAGGGGTGTTTGGATTTTTATTTTCCTAAAATCCTCATAAATTTTATTTCATTTATAAAAAATCAATTTATGTAATTAAAATTAGTATCCAAGTTGATTCTATCTTATATATAAATTTAATGCTTAAAAAAATTATTTATCTGAAAACTATTTTCACGTGATTAATAAGATCATCTAAGGTTACAAGTTAAAATTATTTTTAACAGATTTATTAATATTATATGACAAAATTATTTTCCAATTTGAATATATAAGTATCAAATTAGAAAAAAAGTACAATCTTAATATTTTCCATTAAAATTAATACAGTTAGAAATTAATTACCAAGGTAAAAGTAAATTAGGAAAAAGATAAAATGTTAAAACCAAAAGCTATAAACCCATGATTGTTTTCTATAAAAGGTAAGGTTGAGATTATTTTTTAACTAAATTAATTTTTATTTATTATTTTATCCTTTTTATGGCCTTTGACACTATAACAGTAACCTTATATTATTGAAAAAATAAGGGCTACTCCCAAAACTATTATTCCCTTCACTTATAAAATAGTTATATCTTAACTAGTTAAATGATAAATTATACTTCAAATTACTCCTTAAAAAAATTCAATTTTAATCTCACTAGAACCATATCTCAATTACATAAGACCCTATCAAACCAGGGACAACCCAAGTAATTTTTCTTTAAGGAGATTTCAAAAGAAAATTCCGGTCTTGGACATGAGTTTTATCAAATACTTTGTTTTATTCTTAATTATCTTATTTAATATTTATTATAGATATAATAATATAATGATATTATTATCATCCATGAACATTAATTTTACTTTATTATGTGTATTTTTTTATTTATTTATATTCCTCATCCATTAAGAAAAACAAATCTGTTGTTCATGCGTTGTGTGGACTACCTCCTCCATGATGTAAAGTGTTTCATTTTCAATTATCTCCCCACAAGGATAGATATAGGGATGATATTATAGAATAAATATTATTTTTATTATATAATTAATTTTTTTTTATGAAAAACTAGTAAACCTAGTAATGATACGATCAACTAATGATCCTCATTATTTTTTTAAAATAAGCATACTAATAGGTGAACTGTTTATTCAAATTATGTAATATTTTCCTACCCATTAATTATTGTTTTAATTACTTTAAATTATAATTTATAACAATAATAATCACTAAATAAGATCACTATTATCTAGATATAATGATATTATAACTAAACCACCTCATAATCATTTATTAAATAAGGGTTTGTTCTTGTTTAGGTCGATTAAACCAATCATTTGAAAAATATTATGAATTTGTACCATTAATAAACATGGGTAAATAATTACTAGTATAATATTATATAAATGTGTAAATATTTTTTTTGTATAATTTATATCAATATTTAATTCATTAATTACTAAAGCACACTTTGATAATTAAGAATTACTAAAACATGCTTATTATTGATTTCAACTTCATGGATAAAGACTAGAAAATAATGAAAGGGATTTGGAACATCATAAATTATTATAATTAAAACCTAAAAATAACTTTAAGGACCCATAAAATATGAAATTTTGAAGAATAAATAATTAAAATACTGATATTATAACACTTGTACAAACGTTCAATACTATAAACACTCGATGTAGAAAATTGAGAGAATCCATATTGAGATAAATATTTATGATGACTATGATTGATCATATATATGATAAAGGTTCTAAATTAAGTTATTAAGATATGAATGTTTATGATACATGATGTTAAAGTATGTTCGAGTAAGCTGGGACAAGAGGAAATGGTTTTCCATCTAAAATTCTTATCCTTGGGAAAAATTTTGTATTATGATCCTAATTTCCTTTATGTGTTGTATAATATACCTATGTGAGGTGTTACTTCCAGAAATTAATTAATTCATGGTATTTTAAGATCACTTTAACGTTCTTTATTTTATTATGAAATGAATTAATTTTTACCCAATTCATATGGAGGGTTTTTTCCGTCTCAATTTTCATTCTTTTGGACTGAAGTTATAATCACTACCTATTATATGTTTTGTGAAAAGGATGTATTTACATGGAATAATTTTTCAATATTATTCATGAAATTTTATGGATTTACATGTCTATATTGTCATCCCACTATAATATTCCATTAATTCAAGAGTTACGTTTTCCATGGTGGAAACCCATCTTATGTTTTAGTAAAGTAATAGTGTGTGTAATTTCCTAGAAAAATATATATCATGTATGTATAGTTGATAGTTGAATCGATAATTACCCTAATTCATGATTAGTGGGCCTAATACTACACACATAATGAGATACTCCCTAGGTATATGCTTTGGACTATTCACATGCTCTTAAAGAACCATGATATATAATGGGATTTTTCCTATCATTGCCTTGGTCTCATAGAAATGTAATATACTAATCCCAATTAATATATTTCATGGATAACCCAACATAATGGAGGATCCATCAACTCAATATTTTATTTATAAGGATACTAACTATCACTTTTATAATACCCAATAACTTCAAAGTTGATTAAGAGATGTCCTCATAGAAATCCATGTCATTCTATTGAATGGAGAAGTATTTGATGTCGATATTCCTCAATATATTGATATAAACTTTTTATTCATAAATAAATTATTCAAGGAATGATATTAATGGTTATAATGAATCTTATTGTCAAATCATTGGACAAAATTAGGTGATGGGCATGGCTTATAATTATATACCATTTGAATGCATCGACAGGTCCAATGAGAAAATTTTGGTTTGGTTTAACTGTATACCTATTCCCATGATATGAAATTATCTTTTAATAAATCCTTGATAGTACTTTTTTAATGTCCAACATTATTTATTCTATCAGAACAAGGATAATGGTTATTTTTATCCATGTTTCCATTTATTATTATGAATAAAATATTCCCACAGTTTTTAGTTTATTATGGATTAATTTTGTCATATTATTTCTTTCCATATCACTTATTCCATATATATATTATGTAAGCTTCCACTATATGTTATCAATTTCAAGGAATATAATCTAACCATAATTTTTTTCCTTTCCATAGTAAACGTACAGTAGGGTTATGTATAATTCTCAAAGATATGATGGATGACCCTATCATGTTCTTACATTATGTTCATGTTGTATCTTATGTTTTAAAATTTAATGTAAGTATGTATCTAGGTTTATAAGTATGAATTTTTTTTGATCCTTTGTAAAATATAATAATTTTTACGAATAATGTAATATAACTATTTGATATGGATTTCAAGTGTGTGGGATGTTATAAGTTTTACATAGGAAAAGGAATACTAAATTACTTGGGAGGAAGACCATCTGAAGAAGTAATTCTTTCTACATTGTATCAAGAAATAAGAAAAAGAGATGTTATCTGGGGGATATAAAAAGTTTTTGGAGTGTCTTGTATTTTTTGGGGGATAACCGATTGATAAATAAGTGGATAAAAGAAAGGCAGTTGGGTGTATAACCAACTATGAAATAATAGTTGGGTTTTGGGAAAAAATCAAGGTCAATTGGATGAATGATTACTAGGGTGTTATGATAGTTACTATCTATTCCTATGTAATATTATTAATGATCGTAAAGAATACTTATTTGATGGTATAACTAATATTTAAAGTATTATTTTCTCACATTAAGTCTGAAACTTTTAAATATCACATGAGAATCTCTCTCTCTATATTTTTTTCATATGAGGTGATGCTGAGAGTTATATTTGAGTTGATCACAATATTTCATAGGTTGGGTTTTTTTGAATAATTAAAAAAAATGGATGATTGATTCACCCTTTCTCCCTCTCAATGATCATACACTAATACGGGTTCTTTAATTGGTATTTGTGTAAAATTTTCTCTGAAAGATACAACTATCTACTAATTATGGAGAATATTAATTTAATAAATAAAATGATATTTCATGTATTATATGGAAACAACTATCATATTTAGAGTTATAGGATGTTAACCTATCATTTATCAATTTTTCTTGAGGTTATAGATGCTACTACTATGTAATTTCCTCCTATTACATAGGTTTCCATGAAAAATGATGATATGAAAATGGACGTTGATGGAAATGATTGAAATATAATTTTTATAACTCTCACTAAGATGGTTAATACATATATTATGAGGGTTTAAAACTACTAAAGGTAAATTGGATAATATGGGAAGTAGTTATGAAGGAAACATGAAATTCAATGATGATAATACAAAAATATAGAGAAGAAGATTTAAAGTTATCAAGATGGAAAATGATGAAATTATTAGTGAGTAATTTATAAGGGATAATAAATTTTTTAGTAATATCAGAGGTTTCAGTGAGAAGATGCAAGATTATACTATTATTAATAAACTAGTTAGAAACATTCCATATATATTTGTTTCCAAGGTTTCATCACTAGAATATTGAGATGATCTATCTCTAGACGAACTTTAAAATATTCTTACAGAATTTTAAATAAGAAATGAAATAGTTTTTGAGTAGAATTATAAGGAAGAAAGAGATTTGGAATCTTTACTAAAAGTAAAGTTCAATGAAAATAAATTGAAGAAGAATCATGTTATTCAGATACTGAGAAGGATGAATAGGAATTCTATAAAATCATTTCTATTCTTTCTCAGAGACAGAAAAATGAAAATTGAAAAGGAAAAGGTAAAAATATCTTAAGTAGTAGGGTTTAAATGATAATGGACATTTTTAGGAATATATCCTTATAATAATATCAACTTATCTAAGTTATAAATATAGTAAAAGAAGGCTTGGATGGAAAATTTTACAGAACTTAATAATTTTTTTTTTCATGAAATAAGTATAATTTATTATGTAGAAGAGAAAAGTATGACCCATCACACAATAATGAATGAGATGGTGAAATCAACTAATTATCTTGTGTTAAAAGGTAAAATGATTTATCAAGTAATGATGATAATAAATAAAAGAGAATATAATTGGAATACATTCCAAAAGAAAATTTGGAAACATCTCTTAAGAAAATTACATATCTCAGGAAGGATAAGAGAAATTGAAGTAAGACACAAAGGAAAAAATATTTGATAATGATGGGAATATAATAAACTAAATGACACACTTCAATGATATTAGATTATCTAAATTTTAAGTATCTAAGCTATAAATTAAGATAAAAGATCATGGAGAAAAGTATCCATACATGAGGATTTCAATAGGAAAGAAAAAACCCTTATAGAGGAAATGAAGAATAATATTTTAGATTTGTTCGAATAATAGAATATGGTAAAATATCTTTGGGAGAGATTGAATGAAAAATATGAAGATTTTTTTGATACAAAATTAATGTTTCTTACACTAAAAACGGATAAAAAATATATTATTACATTTCACCAAAGTTATTGAGGTTAAAGATGAATCTTCTCAAGGTGGTGAAAAGAAGGGTCTACTGAGGCAGGATGACTATATTCCCAAGAAAAATTAATATATATATATATATATATATATATATATATAACATTAAAAACATTTAAAGTTAAAAAATATAATATTTAATCATCTAGGACTAATATAATTAATGAGAAACCATCTCTTATAAAGAAAGAGTGGAATATTACCAAAATATTTCACCTCGCATAATGATTCCCATAGAATGTAAAGAGACAAATATAAAAAACATTGGTCTGGAACTAATATACTTATAAAGATCAATAATTAATGGTAAATTTAGAGTTTTTGAGTATTCATGAACAAATCCCACTCTTACTGGTATAATATTTACCTACTTAGAAAGTGGAATGAATATTAGGGAATTTTTTATGACAAAACCAGATTTTTTTTCAAGAAATCAGGACGAGGAAGAAAATAAATTTTAAAAGGTAGAAAATGATAAAGATTATAGCGAGGCATGTGATAATCTCAATAAATCCATGAAAGGAACGAAATTGAGCTTATTTATTTGGACGTATCATATAGAGAAGGATAAAAATATGGAAGATGTGAAAAATCCTATTGAAGAAAATGGGAAGAGACAAGAGTCATAATATGAGAATAAAGTTGATGAAAATATATCTATATATAGTGGTTTAAAGATTTAATAGAAATTTAAGAGGTGTAACACTAAAAACTTTATAAATATCTTAAGAAACTAAAATTAAAGAATGAAAATTGATATTCAAACTTAGAGGAACAAATATGTTTTGATTACTAAATAGAAGATAAAAAATTAATATGATGAATCGATAAATGGGTATAAAAACATTACAAAACCCGATATGGACAATCATAAGTAGTGAATCACATCCCATACTAATTATATGAATAATAATAAGAAGTTTAAACTGAGAGTGGGATCTCAGTATAAAAGTTAATATTAAGAAAATTGAGGTTCATTCTAATTCACATTATAATTGTCCATTTGAACTAACTTGTAGGTAATTAAAGGAGAAGAATTAGAGGATATGGATATGTGATATGATGGGTTTATAGTAATAAGAGATATCCATCATAAAATATTATGATAAACATGATGGTGGATATTATTCTACTCTTTAGGGGGAGTAAATCTTGATTTGAGTTATGACTATCATAATTTAAGAACTTTCCTTGGTTGAATCAAATTGATCTTGAAAGAAGTGTGATGATATTTAAGAAATATAAAATGCAAGCGACATTGTTTTTATGAGCATAAAATGTTTTTATGTGTTTATTTTTATGGGTATCGGTTTTATCTCAACACATTTACATATATATCCCCTGAAATAATGATAATGGTACACACTTGAGGAAAGTATTACATAATAGAATTGTTATGGACAATATTGAACACCCAGATTATGCACTCTTTTTTTCTATATTGGGTGAAACCATTTGGATTTAGTATTTTATAATTGAAGGATATCTGTTTAGAGATTCATGTGATACTTTTCTTCCCATGAGGATTTTTTCTTCAGATTTATGAAATGAAATAATATTATTTGTGATGAAAACTATGAAAGCATTTTCATTTAATTTTGAATAAGGGGGAGAAATAAAATGCACACACATTTGGAGGATAAATACTTGATCACACATATTTAAATTGAAGATATGTGTGGATATTTAAAATAAAAAAAATGGGGTATATTGTTAGTTCAAAGTGTTTTGGTGGAAATTTTTTTCAATATGCTAAAATGTGTTTGTAGAAGAATTTCATTAGAGAAGTTTGAGAGGAGAATTTTTATTTCATTCATAGAAACATTAGGAATTCAGATGATGATTTTACGATATTTAGAGTATGAAACATCATGATTTATTAAATAAGTTCATGATTATAGATGATTTTTGTTTCAAAGGAAGAATATTTAAATTTTTTTTACCATACTGAGGTTAATGAAATTAGTATCCTAGGCCAAGTTATATATATACGAAAATTTTCTCAATGTATGAAGTTACATATTTACAATGTTTTTGTTACAAATATATAGTTGAAACTATAAAAAAGTATTAGTTATGAAGTGATTAAGATTTTTTTTAAAAATTTTGAGGACCAGGATTTGTGGATGTATGCATTTTTTCTGTAATATTTTGTTCATTCAAAGACTTTGTAAATCCATCATAAGAAGTGTTCACCAGCTGTACCAGATAATGAAACCTAAAATTTTTACTGGCTAGAAAAATAAGAAGGGATATTTTTATGATTTTATCGAATAAACTTCAACAAATTGGGGAATGATTATGATTTTTCTAGTTTAATAGATAAATCAATGGAGAAGAGCCCATAGAGAAATGATATGTCATATGATAGAGAATTATGATGTCATCAGATAGAGAAATTTGAAGTCCATCAAATAGATGAAATCTATAAATATTATTATAAGGAGTTCAATGGGTACCTCAAATAGTGGAAGCATTTTGAGATCACTAAATAAATAAAACCAAAGTTTACTAGACTAGGATGATTAAGTGAATAGGATTAGATAGGTAAGTGTTAGAGAATTTTCAAATGGAGGGAATATTTTAAATTAACAAATAAAAAAACACAAGAGATTATAAAATGGATAGAGACTTTAGGGAAATTACATAATATATGAAAAGTAAAACATTCTAAAAATTATGATCTATATTTTCTAGATTTTTTAATCTAGATGAGATTTAAGGAATATTGAAGTGATATTTGACACTAATATTTTAGGAAGGTGTAATAAATAATTTTATCTCCGACTTGTTCGAAGGATTTTAAGGTGGTAAACCATAATTTGAATTAAGAAGTAATTTCAAAATTGGAATCCCATACTTCTTCCTAGTTTTGTTAAGAAATTATGAGTATATAAATGGGATTAGGGTCATTGATATTCACTTCTTCTGTGGCTATAGAGTGAAATTGTTGATTTTTTTAAGAGTTCACAATGTGATTTTCCCACAAATATTTTACTTGTTTTAAGAATAAGTGAATATGAAGGACAAGATATAGAATGTGGTCCACTAGATAGAGAATTATTATATGGATAGAGTACTATATAAAGAAGTATAATCAAACCAAAGATAATTATACAGAGGATCTTCTAAACAATGCTCATCAGATGGAGGTGTATTGAATGGATCAAACCATATTTATGTGAATCAGATATGATATACTAGAAAAAGTATTACAATATGGATACTTTTTGTTTATGTATTATTATATACAAGTATTTTAAGATCCAAAAAAAATTCATGACCAATAGTGTCTTTAGAGTATTTTTGATGATCTTGAAGAAGTTTAACACATGAAACATTGATCCTGTTTTCTTGTAGTGGAAGACCTTTTGAAGAGAGGATGATCTTTTTATGCTAGATTAACAAAGAAGAGGAAACATCTTGTTGATGGGGTTTTAACCAATTTCCAAAGTGTTTCAAGGCTAGTACATATAACTAGTCATGAAGGAAGAGGAAAAAATAAAGATATTTTGGGGTATAAACAAATAAAACTAAAGAGTTGTACAATTTGGGGTAAAAATAGGGCCAACATAAGGCATGAATACTATTGTGCAAAACTGGTTACAACACATTCCTTTCTAATCTTATTGATCTTAGTGGAGAATCTATGTTTGCAGGTATAACCAATATAGGAAGGAATAAGTTCTCAAATTGAGTAAAAACCTTTTAAATATCACGTGATGATATATAAATTTATATTTACTGTATATGATGCAAGGTTAAGATATGTATTTTAATATATAAAAACTCTAATAGGTTTCCAAGGTTTAGTTCTGAGAAAAATTCATAAAATAAATGGATCATTGATTAAATCATCCCCTATAAGTTATCCCATGGTAATATGGGAACTTTAATTATAGTGGATATCTATGTATTAACATTAATTATACTAAAGGATTCTTAAGGGATTTGGCTATATTGTTTTCAGTTCATTATATAGTTGGTATTCATTGATTGATGATAGTCAAAATACGATGCAATGGGTAACCACATTAGTACTAAACCCTATAAAAACTTATGTGCCTTCATTTATTCACTTATTATTGTATATGAGTGAGTTAGAGTTTTAAAGATTAGGGGATCAAAACATTAAATAGTTTCCACAATTAAATTTAGGTTAATGTAAATATTAAAATATCTCTACCAATTCAAACCCCCATCTCGATGTTCTAAAAATTCATAGGAACTTCACTATAGTTATGTTCCATGTAGATAATCCCATTGAGACCATCCTACATAATAGGTCTCTAAAGAATCTCGAAAGAAACATTTAATATATGCATGTAATAATAGATGAATTTAATTAATGTTTAAGGGAATCACATAGAAAACTTGTGATGCTGCACAATGGATGCATATTAAAACTAGTTATGACCATGGGTTAATTAAAAGAGAAAACCTACTTCAATTTAAGTCTCTTCAGATGAATTCCTAGACTAGAAACCTGCTGCCTGAGCTCAATCATGACTCGTGACTAGTACTAAAACTATCCATAGTCCTAACTCGTATCTAAATAACCCAAACTAATTAACCAAGATAAACCAATTAGGAATAAATGAAAATTTACTAACTAGGCACTTCCTCCATACCAAAGCCGAGAAATATGATATTCTTAGTGTACGTGCAAATGTCTAGGTACTCAACTGATCCCAATCCCTAACAATTGATACCAAAACCATAATTGAAAAATGTATAATTTTTCCCAAAAACCCTTGAAAAACTCATTGGGACACATAACTATAATTAAAATATGTACAATTATTTGAAAATGTTGTCATGGGACAATCTCTAGAAAGAAATTATTGAAGCCCCATAATCATGGGATGATTCTACTATCCTTTTATGGTGTATTCTCTCAAATCCATAACCAAGAGATCACATAATTTTAGGGAGAAATGTAGAAGAAGAAGTGAAATCACCTATTGTATAAAAAGACCAATAATTTCCATGAACTGATGCCAAAATCACCCAAAGAGTAAGGGGAAGTAATATAAGGGATGGGGAAGTCTCACTACTCTATGTTATCCAGAAGAAAAGTGGAAGGAGGGGTGGAACCTCAAAAAACACAAAGGGGAGGAATTGAAATTCCACCACTTAAAAAATCCATTCCCATGTTGGGGATGACATGTAGCCTCTAGATTTAGTTAGTGGATCATGCCACTTACATCATATATCATTGAGTTGGTGGACCCTTGTTATCCTAGCCCCCATCCAATTGGTGTCATTCCATCAGATGTATGACAACTGTATGTTATAGTCCCAATCACCATACCCTACTTGGGTTCTTCTTTATTGCATCCATACACTACCTGACCCTATATCTTAGTAAAAAAGACCACTTTTTATGTACAACCTCTTGGAAGGGCATTATGAATAGATACTCTAAAAACAACTGATCCAATCGTTTGAAAATAAAACTTTAAAAAATTTAAAACCCATTTCTAACCCATATGGGAATTGGGCAGTATTAACTCCAAAATATTACACTTCTCATCCTCGAGAAGTCAGGGTAGCCATCTAATTAGATCCTTTGAATTAAATATATCATCAACCCACTCAGTTACCATGTTTCAAATCTTGATGCTCAATGCTCTTCTATAGTATAACTCCAAGACTCCATGCACTCAAGCAACCCAACCCAAACTGATGCTTGTAACTGGAATAGAAATTCTATAATGGTGTTTCATAAAAATCACCTATTCTGATACACCAAAGGTTTCCACATATAGATGCTCAAATAGTCTATAGTGATCCACTCTATATAACATAGCTAAAAGAGGGTAAAACTAATCCATGATAAGACCACCATTTTAATTGAGTACAAGAACTTGTCCCTAACATCTTAATAATATACATCAATGCAGTTTCCAATCTAGTACACGCAAATTTTTGCTAAAATAATTGTACGATGTCAGTAATCCTCATCAGTCTCAATATTAAAAACTAATATATGAACATCCATTATCCAAATATCATTACAACAAGATTATCTTTTTTTTAAATGCCTTGACCAATTCAAAAAAATCACCCATCATACCCAAATTGATGCACCCACTATGATTTTTTACCTAAAAATATCGATTTATGTGAGAGAATGTAAGTAAACCATTTTCTAGTTATATCTTCCTAATAAACTCGTTCCATCAGTAGACGAAACATTATTACCCACCCAACCATGATGTCTTAAACGATGAAGGCATCTAGTGATCATCCAAAATTTCCCACCAATTATGTACCTTAATTATGGTGAAATTCCATGACCAATCCATCAACTGTCAATTTTCACCATCATACTATACCACAAGAACTGAATCTCCATTTTCCTAACCACATTAATACCACCTCAATTCACCCCAATATTGAAATCGATGCTCATATCCCAATCGATATGACATCCCAGTTTACCTATAATTTACTAATGAATCCATTGAATATGACCCCATTTATCCATTTATATAAAACTCCATAAAATTAATCCATTAATAAGTTTCATGCACCCCCTTATTCCTCTCATACAGGGGTCATATCATCAAGACCAATATCCCACTCTCCACCATAGAAGCTTACATTTCCTCACATCGGAAAAGCATTTTCTAATATTTATAATACATTTATTATCCATAATCGAACATGATTGCAAGTTGAGGCTTATATTTCTCATCATTGAGCATCATTATGAAATTTAATTTGACACCCAATCATATATCATGTAAATGTTTCCAAAGGCCTTCATCAATAGACTTACAAATAACATTGTCCACACCCTTAAATGACTAATGGTGTACTCCAAACCATCAGAATCACCCCTAAATACTCTTAGATCACTAACCAAAATGGATCTCATCAAAACCATAAGTGTTGTTATCCTCCTAAGAAATATTCTCTCATCCTTCAAATCAACTTCTAAATCATCCATTGAGGTTTATCCCCAAATCATCGATATCTTTACATTCGATCCATCTACATTCTTGTTCACACTAATGGGACATTGTAACACATACCCAAAGGCCCTGATCTACAATTCCCATAATTCCCTCATCAGACCTACATCATCACTCATCCCACACATTGATTAATTTTTATTTATGTGTCTTTGGTGTATTCTTCCATACTGCCCAGTCCATTATCTAGATGGTATAATGCATATCTGATGCACGTTGTATCCAAGATTACAGTGAAATATAATGGTTTCAAACTTATACTCATCCAGAAACATTATAAATAATCCATTCTAGATAGTCACACATTACAAAGACTTGGATTATGCATCTATACAACTTTTCATGCCTCTCCCACATGACAGTATAAACAAGTGATGAAAACCATCGGTGCTTCTCAAACTAAAACATATCACTGATCCAAATTCAGTCACATGACCACTTGAAACCCTAATGCCATTATAAAGCCCCCCTATGATTCATTTAGGATCTTATTACATTCCAAAAAGAGAATCCTAAGTTTATAGGGCCATGAACTTAACTAGTCATATCTTTAGATACTATATTATCCATCGAAGAAGCATCACTCAGAGTGACATTTATTTCCAAAGTACTGGGTATTTACATATGCCTCATGTTAATACCCCTTTCATGGGTGTTAATATTCTCATGAAACTCATGCCTAATCCATCATAGTCACTAGGTCTATCCATCCCATGGTGACATTCTCAAAAAATTCACTTTTATAAACCACACATCCTTGAGAACATCTTTTTATTTTGTTTCTAATATAGACTTTAAGAAAAATTACAAGATCAAAATTTATCATCTGTTATTCTCAAAATTAAACTTTTTAGAAATGAAATATGGGAGTTAACAGGGCTAGACACTTTAATGAACCTTACCCTCATGAAACTAGTCACAAGAAAAAATATCACATAAGGGTTTATTCCTAAAAAATATAAATAATTTTAATATGCATAAACCACATATCTTAAAGAACCCTTTATGCACCATTTTTATAAATACAAACATATAGACCAACCTTACATACCCATGGGAACTGAAAAATACAGTCGAACTCTCTCATATGTCACCCTAAAAAGTCACATGGAGGCAAATCTCAAACTAGGATTAACACCTAATGAATTTCAAAATTCTCTCCCTTTAAATCCACAAATCATATCAAGAATCAGATAGGCTAAAACTCATAGGCAGACTTCCTTCTCCCATAAGAAACACATTACATCAAACATTCCAAGACCAACCACTCAATCTAGCCTCTTACAAAACAAATCAATAAAAAATAAATATACCCACTATTGGGTCAATAACCATAAAAAAATATCATAGATAACCATTCCACATTATAGGTAAAGGTCAGAACTCTATCCAAACCTTGTATAGGTAAGACCTTTCACAATCTTAAGCACCCCACAACATAAGGCCTCAAAAGCCGGGGTATACCTCTAGCCCAAACTATCCATACATAGGGTCCAATCCAACCCCCAATTTTCCCCATTATACATATATATTGTGTTTCAAATTTGTTATTTTCCATTTTTATCGACTATAATTTCTAAAACCAGGGATTAATTAAATAAAATTTCAGGTAAAATTTATATAAAGAAAGACATTATAAGTTGTAATTGAAATTTTATTCTCCTAACTCCATGTAAAATTAAAAAAATAATCTTGTATTAGATATTTAACCATTTACTTTAAAGAATTTTTTTATAGTTTAGTCATAGTTAAATAATATTTCAATTATAAGATAACGAGGAAAAAAATCTTGTAGATGTAATGAGAATTTTATTTTGTAGAGACCTTGTAACAATCATGCCACACTAATGATATATTAGGTATTTTATCAGTTTATGGAATCAGATAATAATTATTCCACTATAAAATTATATATAAACACATTTAAATGAATTCATGGAAATTAAATAACTGACCCCATATAATGAACCAATATTCTCATACAAAAATACCCCATCTATTTAGATGGATATTTATTACATTTCATAAATATATTGCCAATGACCGTAATGGTTTAGTTCCTTTATAGACCAGGTACACAATGTTATTTTATTGTGAAATATATTTATCATAACCCATTAATAACTTCCCTTATTGTAGTCTTAAAAAATACACCCTATTTAAAAACTTTCTTCATAACCTAGGGAAAGGAAACATGAGAAAGTGTGAGCTCAAATTCTCAATAAGATAAAATAAGGAAGATATTAATCTATGATTATATGAAATAATATGATACATATAAGGGCATGATATCATGAACATAACTTATAGACTTTATAACCAAGCTATCATAGATCATAGTGATGAGTCCGGGAAAGAAGCATTATCATTCCAAAAGTCAAGATTCATAAAAGTGTAAAATCATCATAATTTATGATCCACCAGACCATGTTATAAAAGTGTGGAACAAAAATTGATATAAAAACCATTTCACTTATCAAGGTCCACTACCAAGACCATAAAACATAGTGGTTTAGGACCAATCATCCTTTCCCCATTGTGGATCAATCCCATCAGCATATTTCTCATTATGGATCAAGACCAATAGCTTATTTTCCATTCTAGATCCATCCCATTAACTTGTTTCCAATTTTTATCTCATTAGATATAAATCATTACCGAATGCATTAGAGGGAGATATTGGTAAAATCATTACATAATTATAATCACACATATGTATTCCAAAAGATCATAAAAATTCCCCATATCATAAACCTAGAAAATGAATGGTCTTCACAACAAATTTACTATATCAAAACCCATGAAAAGAATTGGGTTTCATAAATTTTCATCATAGAATAACTAGTGGGAAATAAATAGGATTCAAAAACATCTTGTCATCAAAATCATAAACCATCCAAATAAATAATAAATATGGAATGATTAGATCATATCCCAAGTAAAGATTATGTAGAATCAAAGGATTCCATCTTATAAGTAAAAATATTTTGGATGATCAGTTGGAATATTTTTTAAGGAAAATAGCCATTCTATTCTGAAAACCAAATTTTAAAAGATAAATAATTTTCAAAGTACATTTCTTTAAAAATAAAATTAGAATATTATAAAGGAATCATTAAAGATCATTTAAAAATATTTCATGAGGAAAAAAAAAATTTTACTTTGAAAAAATATTTTTAAAACATAAAACATTTTAAAAATACAAATTATTGAAATTAACCTTCAAAAATTATAAAGGAGTCTTTAAAGATAATTTAAAGAATTTATTTAGGAAATTAACCTTTTAAAATTAACAAAACCATTTTTAAACATAAAATTTTTTCAAAATAATTGTATTAGAAAATAATCTTTGAAACATATAAAGGAAATTGTAAAGATCATTTAAAAAGTATCATAAGAAAAATAACCTTTTCACTTTAAAAATGACGCTATTAAAAATAAAAGTTCCCAAAAAATTTTCAAAATACTTTTCATTTAAAATATAATTTAAATATTATAAAATTAACTTTTAAAAGTTGAGTGGCCATGACTTTGGGAAATTAAAATCATACCATACGTGGTAAAATAAAGATTCTATTTTATTTTTTTGGTAAAAGAAAAACCGGTCTTCTTAGAAAAAATAGTTTACTATTTATTTTAAATTTTTTTAAAAAATTAATACAAGGGTAAAAATAACTTTAAAAAATCAATGATATGTTTAGTGGATCCTTTTTATTATTATTTTTATTTAGTTTTGATAATTTCTTCATCCCATCATTATTTTTTTCTAATAATTTTCTTTAGTGTGTCAGATTTAGTATGTCAAAGTATTTATTTTATATCGGAAGAAATAGTGATCGTATTCTTAAAAAGTTTATTCAATTGGAAATATAATAATATTATCTTTATTTTATCAATTTATGTTGAAAAATAAATTCAATTGTTTCGATGGTACAAAAATCCACTGAAGCTTTTACAAGTTTTCTAAGTGATATTGAAGTTTTCACCTCTCTGTAAATTCAGAATTATGATGATATCTCAATATATATTAAATGGATTCACAGGAACATTATACAGTTGGATAGATATGAAGTTTGTCTAAAAATCATTAATTTATGTGGAAGTCTGAAAAATATTGTCTGATACTCTAAAAAATCAAAAAATTTCTAAAGTAGTTTTTCAACAGTATAGTGAACATAATTGAATTCCAATAATATTTATTTTTTTTAAAGTTCTAAAGATGTCAGAATCTATCATGACCCATCTCTCGGGGCCCATGCCGTGACTACCCCAAGCCGGCCTTCCATATGCTATGGGCTGGCGACTATCACCAAAAGGCATATACCCTAAAACCGAGAAGTCATTACATGCATATCTTGTAAACACACGCTAACAAGCACAAAACAAGATATGCAAACAAGTAAAATTTATAGAAAAAAGAGTGTTGAAAGTAAGAGGGGCTGGAATACAAGCCCAACAGTAAAGGTACAAGTACAAATGAAATGAAATTCAACTGAAGAAAGAGAAAGACATCTACTGGGTCATCCTCCGAGGTTCCTACCTGAAGGGTAGGTACATATCGCCTCCTCAGCACTCCACGTCTGCCCATCTCTTCTCCATACCAACACGCCGTATGGTCCACCTCTAGGCACCGTCCAGTCCTGGCACCCTCAGCCTCGATCAGCGCTGTCTGTTGTATACACCAAACACAACAAGGTGCGGACATAACCCATGTAGGGGTGAGTATAACGATACTTAGAATGAACCCAAAGACCCTCAAGGTCTCAAAAAATCCCTAAAGGATAAACCCCAAATCATGAAATCAAATGACAACCCTACATAGGTATATGCCCATACATAAACCTAAGTCATCAAGTATACCCATCCCAATCATGAGGAAATACAGGGGACAACCCAAAAGCCCAAAGCTCAACTATTCCACAAAGGAAGGAATACCACAAATTTAAGTACCACACATGTACACCATAGAGAATAATAACACAAAGGTATTACCAC
This sequence comes from Viscum album, assembly GCA_963277665.1. Taxonomy (NCBI): domain Eukaryota; kingdom Viridiplantae; phylum Streptophyta; class Magnoliopsida; order Santalales; family Viscaceae; genus Viscum; species Viscum album. The sequence goes on from OY728128.1 coordinate 1,600,636,078, forward strand.
GAAGGAATGTACCACACAGGTACAAACTTAGCTCATACCAGGTACGACTTAGGTACTGTAGTAGAGATAATTAGATGTAACTACGGAATCATGTTACTCTATTAATAGGTATACACACAAAGGATCCCAAATTGAAGACCCACATGGGATCCTAGTACATCGTCAGACCCACACAAGATCCTAGTACATCGTCAGCACATCGTCAGACCCACACAGGATCCTAGTACATCGTCAATACAACCTCAAACCCACAGAAGATCCTAGTACATCGTTAGTACATCGTCAGACCCGCACATGATTCTAGTACATCGTCAGGACATCATCAGACCTACATAAGATCCTAGTACATCATCATTATATCATCAGACCCACACAGGATCCTATAACATCATCAGTACATCGTGAGACCCACATAGGATCCAAATACATCTTCAGTAAATTTTTAGACACACACAGGATCCTAGTACATCATTAGTACATAGTGAGACCCACACAGGAACCTAGTACATTGTCAGCACATTGTCATACCCACACAGGATCCTAGTACATCATCAGTACAATGTCAGAGCCACACAAGATCCTAGTACATCGTCAATGCCAGCTACATGGTACCCACACTAAGATTTCTCTTTTCCGAGAGAGTGCACTCCTCAAGCTACAGTTCGACACTCCAACTTCCAAGAAGTCCCATGAAGAAGTATCCCAAAGTACGACCACATAGTAGGGATCTCAATGCAATAGACGGTGCGTCAATCAGATGCTCGGTCTGTAAGTAATTATCCTTTTAGTCCCGAGAGCCTAGTTGGATTCGTGCTTGATCCACCTCGACCATACCCCAACATTATCCAAACTTCAAGTAGGGTATACCAAAAGGACTATCACACTCTGAGGTTTGTGGTGCCATAGACGGTTCATCTGACGGATGCATGGTGCTAAAGTTATGGCCAGAAGAACGTATAGGTTCGAAACTAGTCTGGGTCCAGTCTGACCAGCCCGTAGTGTGATGGGGTGCCCTGGGGGGGGGGGGCTCCGTAGTGCGGCAGGGTGGCCGTAGGGTGGTGGTGTGTTTGGGTGGCCGCAGCTGGCTAGATGGAGAGCTGTCCTCTTCACATGACACAGTCACACTCCACCCCTTCTCTGGTGGTCGGCCCTTGCTTGTCATCTTCCTCTCTCGCAAATATTTCATCAAAAATCACAAGCGATTGCGGAGAGTTCGGGCCATGTTCATTTGGCCCGCACCCTCTGTGTTAGAGTGGTAGCAAGCAGTTTAAAAATTTTGAATCACAAAGAACATCAAGAATGGGTAAGGGAGGTATTTTAAACAACAACCCTACCTCGAATGTTTGTTGTTGTGTTGCGAGATGAAAATGGTGAAGGAAAAGAGGGTGACAACGATCATCACCTCTGCAACACGCTTCTGAAGTTGGGCTCATGCATCATCCTATTTCTTGGCTCTGAATAATGTTATTTGATGGAGAGTGAGTACTTTGTTTGGAGGAGGAGTTCTTCATTGGAGATGATTTTCTCCAAGATCTCCCAAGATTCTCCCATTTCCAATAATTTGCAACCCATAAATATGAGAGGTACCAACTTATTAAATTATGTCTATCAATTTAATTTACTTTGGCACAATTAATTGTTGGCACAATTAATTGTACCATGTTGGAATAATAAAAATAGGAGGAAGTCCGTGGGTTAAATCTTAATTAATGAGAGTGTTCAAGGGGTTTCTCTTATTAAGAGGGTTCAGGTGGTCCCCACCTTTAGGAATACAACATTGGGGTTTAAATTCATGTGGTACCCACCTCTTTAACATTCATATGGGAGGTTTTTATTAGAAATAAAATAAAATTTTATTTTAATTTATTTCTCATTTCCATGAAAAACACAAAATCCATCTTTCACTCTGGACCTATTACGGTCGAGGTGAAGGTCTCCCTGAGATAATACCAGCACTACGAGTTCAACGGTACCCTAAAATTTCAATTCCAAGCACCAGTTTAAAAGTTACAAAAACCCGCTCATACATTTACTGATGTTCCCCGAAAAAAAGTTCAAAAATTCCTTCCAGGGACACCAGGCCTCAGAATCACGCATCATAAATTTTCACAGACACGTAAAATTACCATATAATTTAAAAAACATTTATATAGAAATTATGGGTCTTTATATTCTCCCCACCTCAATGCTTTTCATCGCCGAAATCCACATCACAAGAACTAGGAAACAAAGTGGGGGTACTGGGAAAAAAATCTGATCCACCCACTCCCATGTGTTCTCTTAGAGGTTCCCATGCTGCCAGCAAACGTGCACGAGAGGTATCGACCACCCATGAAGGACCCGCTCTTGTCGATCCTCAATCTCCATTGGAACCTCCAAAAACATAACCCCATTTTCGATGTCCACCTCACTATGGTCGATGACGTGTGATGGGTTGTGAAAGTATCTCCTCAACTGGGATACGTGAAAAACATCATGCACCCTGTGTAACTGAGGTGGAAGAGCTAGAGGGTATTCCACCTCGCCAACTCTGCCGGGGTCCTGGAAGGGTCCGATGAACCTCGGAGATAACTTGCCACCCTGGCCAAATTTCTGCAAACCTCGTCGAGGTGAGACCCATAGAAAGACACAGTCACCATCCCCGAACTCTAGAGGTCTCAGTCTCCTATCGACATAAGTATTATGCCTGCTCTGTGCAGTCTTAAAATACTCCTGGATGACCTGTACCTTCTCCATCGTAGCCCGTACCATATCTGGTCCCATGAGTGCTGACTCCCCTGGGTCAGTCCAGCAGAAAGGCGATCTGCAAGGTCGGCCATATAATGCCTCAAAAGGTTCCATCCTGATGGTGGAGTGATAGCTATTGTTGTATGCAAACTCCACCAAAGGCAAGTGATCCTCCCAACTGTGACCGAATTTGAGTACACAAGCATAAAACATGTCCTAGAGGGTCTGAATAGTCCGCTAAGTCTGGACATCCATCTGAGGATGGAAGCTGGTGCTCAAATGAAGCTACGTCCTGAAAGCCTCCTGCAACCTCTTCCATAGATGGGAAGGTAATTGTGTATCATAATCAGATACAATCGTTGAGGGTAATCCATGTACCCGCACAATCTTCTACACATAGAGGCGTCCCAAGCTCTCTACTAAACCCTGCTCTATGATCAGTAGGAAGTGGGCCGACATGGTGAGTTGTTCGATGATCACCCAGATAGAATCATGAACCCTAGATGTACGTGGAAGTCCTATCATTAAGTCCATAAATATCTTGTCCCACTTCCACTATGGAACCTCTGAAGGCGGCGCTAAGCCTACTGGTACCTGATGCACTACCTTCACTAGCTGACAAGTGAGGCACCAATATACAAACTCTGCTACTGCTTTCTTCATTCCCATCCACTAGTGCTGTCGTCGAAGATCCTGATACATCTTTGCCACTCTTGAATGTACCGCTAGAGGGGGCGTGTGGAACTCCCTCAACACTTCTTCCTGAAGAGACACTGGTACCCTGGTACGTCCTCTGAAGAGGGTGATGTGCTCTCAACCTTCAGAAAATCCATTAGTTGCTTGCCCTTTGGATATCTAAGCACATCGAGATCCACAGTCAGTGTCCCTGCACTGCGCCTCCCTTAATCACTAAAAAAGTTGTGGAGTGACTGTAAGAGACTAAGAAAAGCTACTCCATCTTGATCCACAAAGGATATCTAAAAAGTGGCCAGCTGCTCTGTTGCCTCACCTAGAAGCTGTATACCAAATCTACGGATGAGTGCATCTGATACAACGTTCCCCTTCCCATGAGTATAGACTATCTCGAAGTCATAGTCTAGGAGGAACTCGAGCCAATGTCGTTGTCTCAGGTTCAGGTCCTTCTGAGAGAAGATATACCTGAGACTCTTCTGATCAGAGTAGACTGTAAAACATTTCCCCATCAAGTAATGTCCCCACATCCTCAAGGTGAAGACCACTGCTTCTAACTCCAGGTCATGGGTAGCATAGTTCTACTCAAGCTATCTTAGATGTCGAGAACCATATGAGATCACTGCTCGCTCCTACATTAGGACACATTTGAGTCCGGTCCCTGATGCATCGCGGTAGACTATGTACCTTACTCCATCCTCCGGTAGCCGAGTAGATCAGAATGTCATCAATGAAGACTACTACAAAGTGATCAAGGTATGGCTGGAATATATTGTTCATGAGTCCCATGAACACTGATGGAGCGTTGGCCTCGCCAAATGGAATAACCAAGAACTCTTAGTGTCCATACCAAAATTTGAAAGTTGTATTCTCCACATCCTCGTCTTGTACTCTGAGCTGGTGATAGCCTGATATGAGGTCTATCTTTGAGAACCAATGTGCTCCCTTCAACTGATCAAAGAGGTTTTCAATACTCGAGAGTTGGTAATTGTTCTTCATAGTCACCTAGTTCAGGCGCCGATAGTCAACACCAAGTCTCAAGCTCCCATTCGCCTTCTTGGCAAACAAAATCGGGGATGCCCAAGCAGAAACACTATGCCGGATGAACCGCTTTCCCTATAAGTCCTCTAGCCGTACCCCCAGCTCACGAAGCTCCGCGGGAGCCATGTGATATGCTGGTTGTCATCCCAAGGTACAAGTCAATGTAAAATTCCACCTCTCTGTGAGAAGGTAGACCTAGAACATTATCAGGGAAAACATCCATGTACCGTCCAACACTACAGGATAGCTCAGACTCTCCACATCAACCACTCAGAGGATAAGGCTAGCCAACTGATGAGTGATCGGTTGCACCATCCTCTTGGTAAGTCCATCCTGTGCTACAAAGGCTCCCTTCTCGCTGGTGAAGGTAAACCTGGTCCCATCCATGCGGAAAAACTACACTTTGTTCCTAATAAAATCAATTTAAGCATGGAATGTAGATAAATAGTGCATACCTGAGATGACGTCATAAGGAGTTGACACCACTACTAGGAGATCCCTGCCGAAGCTCCCACCTTCTAGAGGAAGCTCACACTACCGGCACCAGTGCATAATCGTCGAATCTAATCCAGTAGAAATTTCTATCTGTAAGGATCGAGCCAATGACTCTGTCCGAATCTCTGAGCTCTGAACGATGGTTGTATCAATAAAAGAATGACTAGAACCTATGTCTATAAGTACTGTAGCTAAGGTGTAGTAGACACAGATCGTACCTTGTATCATCTCCGGAGATCATGGTTGTAGGCCTCTGCTTCCTAGAGATGAGCTCACCCCTATCCACTTTCTCTATGTGGTCGGGGTGGACCACCTGGTGGTGGTGGGGGTAACATCTCGAATCGTCACCCACTGCCAGCTACACGACCAGCTCCTCTTCCATGTCCTCCTACTCCCTGCGGACCTCCTCAGTCGAACCTCTATCTCTGCCTGGGTGGTCATTTGACCATCTTATGATCATCCGTATGGAGGGTTGGATAGTCATGAGACATATGACCCTGCCTACATAATGTGAAACACTACTTGTTCCTCGTATGACTGGATCTATCTCAGGTACCCCACACAACCGATCCAGAGTCATGCGGTCGTCCACCTGTAGGTCTGGTCCTCTTAGACCTCTGTGACATATGTCTTCAACCAGCAGTAGAAGATGCTGCTACATGACGACTTATGGTGGGTCTCACTGCTGGTGACTGCTCACCAAGAAAACTATCCACTAAGAGGGCTTTCTCTTACACCCCCGCCTACGTCGGGATGCTGAGAGAAATCATCAGAGACCTTATCTCACACTTGAGTCTCTACTCGAAGGTCCGCGCCCTGAAGAATCAGTCCCGTACCACATTAGTGGAGTAACTTGAGAGGTCGGTGAACCTCACTGAGTACTGAGCCACAATCATGCTTCCCTACTACAGGTGAAGAAGCTCTTATATGCATACTTTGCAAAGAGTTGCTGGGACAAACTCTGCCCGGAAAATGCTCTAGATTTCTACCCAGAGAAGCATTACCTCTTCATGAACCTGGTGTATCAAGATCTACAATCTACCTACTACTGCCTATAGAATATTGGCAGAAAGGATCATCATAAGATCAGCTAGTGTCCCTACTAGTCAGAAGACTCTCACCACAACCTCCAAACAATCCTCAGCTACCTGTGGGTCCGTCTCTCCGTGGAACCTGGGTGGCCTCTGGCACTGGAACTCATGAACCACACTCAAGTAGTGCACACCCTCTATTTCTATGGATGGTGGCATCAGTGGACCAATGGTTAATGGTACCAATGGTGCCTCCACTGGTGCCTCTACTGGAAGAGGGACCTGAACCATGGCCTTGTTGGTCGGTGTGCTATCAGTGCATACTATACCTGGAACCCTAGCTGGCTATCTACATAGAGGTATCCTGAAAAGAAACAGGTGCACCATGGTTAATAAGTTATACCTGGTTATATCTCAAAGAGATCAGAAAGAAAACTCTTGAAAACACACATGTAATAAATTTTTTGTGCACTGAGTCGGAAATCTGAAGTCAGGGTCCTGGTGTATCGATACGCTGGCCACCGTACGAACACCAGATTCCCTAAACTGATAACCACACTCACTAAAATTAACACTGTTTCCATTAAAAATATCAGAGTCCTATGTTATATGGTATAACATACTTCTCTAATACCAATTTTTCATGACCCGTCCCCCGAGGCTCGTGCCGTGACTACACCAAGCTCGCCTTCCCTAGGACAGGGGCTGGAGACTATCACCAAAAGGCATATTCCCTAAAACTTGGAAGGAATTGCCTTTATATCCTATAAACACATGCAAACAAGCAAATAGAAAGATACGAAAACAAGTAAACTATATAGAAAAAAGAGTGCTGAAAGTAAGAGAGGTCGGAATACAAGCCCAACAGTAAAGGTACAAGTACAACTGAAATGCAATACAACTGAATAAAGAGAAAGACGACTACTGGGTCATCCTCCGAGGTTCCTACCTGAAGGGTAGGTACAGATTTCATCCTCATTAATCCATGTATGCCTATCTCCTCTGCGTACTAACACTCCATACGGTCCACCTAGGGGAACCGTCCAGTCTTAGTACCCTCAGCCACAATAAGAGATGTTCGTCGTCTGCACCAAACACAACATGGTGTGGGCATAGCCCATGTAGGGGTGAGTATAATGATACTTAGTAGGGACCCCAAGACCCTCAAGGTCTCACAAAATCCTAAAATAATAAACTAAAAAGCATGAAATCAACTGACAACCCTACTTAGGTATATGCCCATACATATACCTAAGTTATCAAGTATACCCATCTTAATCGTGAGGAAACACAACGTCCAACCCAAAATCCCAAAGCTCTACTATTACACAAAGGAAGGAATACCACAACGGTAAGTACCACACAGGTAAAACACAAAGAAGAATACCACTAAGGTATTACTAAGAAGGAAAGCACAACACATGTACGAACTCAGCTCACACCAAGTACAACTTAGGTAGAGTAGTAGAAATGATTAGATTTTACTACTGAATCATCTTACTCTGTTAAGATGCAGAACCATGAAGGATCCCAAATTTTAGACCCACACAAGATCCTAGTACATTATCAGACCCACACAGGTTCCTAGTACATCGTCAGACCCGCACAGGATCCTAGTACATCGTCAGTACATCGTTAGACCCACACAAGATCCTAGTATATAGTTAGTACATTGTCAGACCCACACAGGATCCTAGTACATTATGAGTACATCGTCAGACCCACATAGGATCCTAGCACATCGTCAGTACATCGTCAGACCCCCACATGATCCTAGTACATGGTTAGTACATCATCAGACCCACACACGATCCTAGTACATCGTTAGTACATCGTCAGACCCACACATGATCCTAGTACATCACTAGTACATCGTCAGACCCACATAAGATCCTAGTACATCGTCAGACCCACAAAGGATCCTATTACATCATTAGGAAATCATCATACCCTCATAGGATCCTTGTACATAATCAGCACATCATCGAACCCACACAGGATCCCAGTACATCGTCAGTACATCCTCAGAGCCACATTGGATCCTAGTACATCATTAATACATCATCAGACCCACATAGGATCCTAGTACATCGTCAATACATCTTAAAACCCACATAGTATCCTGGTAAATAATCAATACATTATCAGACCCACACTGGATCCTTTTATATCATCAGTACATTGGTAGACTCACATAGGATTCTAGTACATCATCCCAGCTAGAAAAAGGGTACCCGCACTAAGATTTCTCGTCTCCAGGAGAGTCTGCTCCTCAAGCTACTAGTTAATACTCAAACATCCTATAATTCCCATGAATATGTATTCCAAAGTACCTCCACACAATAGGGGTATCAATGCAATAGACGGTGTGTTAATCGGATGCCCGGTCTGTAAGTTATTATCCATTTAGTCCTAAGGGCCTGGTTGGATTCGTGCATGATCCAACCCAACCATACGCCAAATTTATCCAATCCTAATGTAGGGTATACCAAAAGGTACTTCAAGATATTAGGTTTCCGGCGTCGTAGACGGTTCGTTAAACAAATGCTCGGTGCCAATGTTATGGCCAAAAGAGTGTATAGGGTCGAAACTGGTCTGGGTCTGATCCGAACCGGTCGGCCCGACCCGAAGGGTATGGCCCGGCCTGTGGTGCGACCCGTCTTGTGCTGGGCAGCCATGACACACCAGATGGCTAGTCGTCCTCTACGAACGGCATGGCCGCATGCCGCTCCTTCGCTGGCGGCTGGCCTCCGGTTTCCATCTTCCTTCATTGCAAAGATTTCATCAAAAACCACAAGGGATTGTGGAGAGGTCAGGACATGTTCCTTTGGCCCGCACCCTCCATTTTAGAGTAATAGAAAGCAGTTCATAACTTTTGAATCATGAAGAACATCAATTATGAGTAAGGGAGGTATTTAAAACAACAACACTTCCTCGAATGTTTATTGTCGTGTTTTGAAATGAAAACGGTGAAGGCAAAGTGGTTGCCAATGATCATCGCCTCCGCAGCACACTTCCGAAGTCGGGATTGTGCATAAAATTATTTCTTGGCTCTAAAGAACATTATTTTATGGATATTACATTCTTTGTTTGGAGGATAAGTTCTTTGTTGGAGAGGAGTTTCTCCAAGCTCTCCCAAGATTCTCCCTTTACCAACAATTTCAAACCCAGAAAGATGAGAGGTTCCAAATTATTAAATTAAGTCTATCAATTTAATTTATGTTGGCATAATTAATTGTTGGCATAATTAATTGTACCATATTAGCATAATAAAAATTGGAGGAAGTCCATGGGTTAACTCGTCATTAATGAGGGAGTTCAAGGGGTTTCTCTCATTAAGAGGGTTCAGGTGGTCCCCACCCTTAGGAATTCAAAATGGGGGTTTTAATTCAGGTGGTCACCACCTCTTTAACATTCATGAGGAAGGTTTTTATTAGAAATAATATAAAAGTTTATTTTATTTTATTTTTCATTTCCACAAAAAAAACAAAATCTATCTTTCACCCTTGACCTACTACGGTCGAGGTGAAGGCCTCCTTAAGCGAATACCAATGCTGCGAGTTCAACGATACCCTTGGATTTAAATTCTGAGCACCAGTTTAAAAGTTTAAAAAACCCAGTCATATGTTTACTGAACATACCCCCAAAATTTTAATAAATTCATTCTGGGCACACTGGGCTTCAGAATCGCGCGACGTAAATTTTTACTGACTTATAAAATTCCCATATAATTAAAAAAATTACATGGAAATTTTGGGTCTTTACAGAATCAATAAAAACCTAGCGAAATGGAAAGTCAATAAGTTCATCTTGATTTTAAAAGTTTACATAAAGGGTCAAAAAAGTTGTTTGGATGGTCCAAAAATTATTTGATGTTTTGGATTTCTATTTTAGCATCAATTTTTTCATTATCAAATGGCTTCTGTTTTTCAAAGATTTCAGGAGTTTTAGAAGTAGGAATGATTGGATTTTTGAACTGTTGTAAAGATATTGAGATTTACTAAAAATAATTCTCGTGAGATTAAGGCTGAATCTAATGTTAAAGGGATAAAAAAATCAGTGTAGTCTGAAGGTAACTTGTCTACATTTTCTGGAAACACTGTTTATACCCTACGTAGATAAACGTAATGTAAGGAATAAACCCTACTCTATGCTGAATAGTTTGTGTATGGGTCATCAAACCTATTCTGGATATTAAGTGTATGGATCAACAAACCTATTTTTGGGAGTTTGAATATTTGGTTAATTAATGCTATGTTTGGAATAAACCATACCCTGGAAAGATGAACTTAAGGATTCTCATCCCTATCTTACTTAGATCCCTAATTTATGTGTAAATGAATGTATGGTTTAGGAACCATACATTGGAAGGATCCTTACACTACACAATGGAATCATACATTACATTATTGAAACCTACGTTTGGTATTTTTTCATTACATGAAGGAACCCTTTGTTTGGCTGGTCAATGATGATGATCTATTTAAATATATTGTCTGTGATTTCTGCATTTGTCTCAATGGAATCATATATCATTTTAAGGATCTTTTATGACCAATTCAAAGGCTCATATGGAATGGATTAAATAATATCTATTTATAAGGGACATTATGAATCCCTTTTAATGATTTGATTTCAAATATTCATAATTTATTGTGCGGCTATTTTTGAGGAACTATTTGGAATAAATTTAAATTTTTGTAATTGATTTAAATAAGAGTTTTAAATTTTTTAATGATACTATTATTATGAATGTATTATTTAAGGAGTCATTAAAAATATTTTTAATGCATTTAATAGAGATTTATTCTACAGGAATAAAGAGGCAATGGCGATAAACTGTCTTTGGGGATATTTATGAAGGCTATTTACTCTATTTATTTTGGGTAACCTAAGGAAAAATGTTAAAACTAATTAATATTTATTATCTCTCTATATATCTATCTTTGCCAGATAATGAATATACACAATGATGAAGAGAGGATACATGAAAACATTGGGGAAAATAAAGTGTTGATATATTTTAATTATGTTACTTATCATTTTGAAGAAGAGAGAGAAATATTCTTTATATATTTTTATTCTATGATGTTGTAAAGATAATGGAAGATAAAAGAAACATTATCTAATCTATATGATTGTATTTAAATATAAAGAAGCCTGCTTGAAATTGAAGATTATTTTGTTTTTGTTGTTGTTGTTATGCTGTATTAAAGATCATCTATATCTTTCAATTGCTTCTACAATAATGAGCTAATCCTATTTTACAATAAACTTTATATAATCTATTTTATTTTGAGTATCGGTTGTTCAGATTCAGTCTTGGTGGAGTTTCAGATTCTCATATTAAGTTTTTGATATTTTGGTCCCATTTAAAAGAACCAGAAGGCCCTGTAAAAGCCTTATAATGTATAAACATATTATACTCAGTTGTGGACGCTCTTGTGATAAGATGACTAACTAGTAAAAATAACTGATCTTGTGGATTAGAGTATTGGTGGAGTAGACTAGGGTATTTTTTCCCCCAAAACACTATATATCATTTCATTATTTTACATTTTTTTTCCACTCCTCTCTCAAAATTAAGAGAGAAGGAAAGGATTACTTCATTTCAAGAGGGATGTTTTAATATTGTCACCATTATTAAAAGGACACAATTCACCCCCTCTTGTGTCTTAATCATAGCCATCCCACCCTAAAAATTGGTATCAAAGGTATGGATCTACTAATTTTATTGGCTCTAACAAGACTGAGTTAAAGATTCAGATAAAGACAAATGTTAATGGAAAATTTAAGAGAAGGTATGTCGATGATCCGTGCCCCTTATTTTAATGTTGATGATTATTGATGATGGAAAGCTCGCATGACTATATATTTTTAGAATCTTGGTTTTAATGTTTATATGAAGATTTTAAAATCTTATAAAATCTAGGGAGAATCAAAAATGTAGGATGAGGATAAGGAAGTTGAGTATGATATTAATTCAAAAGACATGAATGAAATTATATGTTGTCTTAGTCCGGATTAATTTAATCATGTTTTTTAATGTTCTACTTCCTACAAAATGTGGAATATTACTGGGGTTTCATATGAAGGAATTGAAAATGTTAGACAACTAAGGTACAATAATAAAAAAATTAAATTTGACACATTAAGGATTTAAGAATATGAGAGAATTAATTAGATAAATAGAAGATGAATAGAAGCTATTAATGATGTTGCTACATTTGGAAATCCAATTCCAGAACCAGATTAGGTGTTAAAGGTACATAGAGTCTTACCTTATAATTGGAATGGAATATCATATGCTATTCGGAAAACACATCTGTTAAAAAAATAAAAGATGAAATAATTGATCAGAACATTAATGATGTAAAAAAGAAGAGATGAATGAAGAAGCTAAAAATCAAATTTCTATAAAAAAGTAGACATTTATACTCAATTTTTTTATGGATTAATTTTTTGATACCATGTTTAGAAATTCGGATTCAAGTGAAGAGCTACCATATATTTTTAAAAAATTTGTCATCCTATATAGAAATATAAAAGAGTAATTGAAATTAAAAAAGATAATGAATTCAGATGCTATGAGTGTTAAGAGAAAGGTCATTTGAGACGATATTTTTCTTTTCATGAAGTTCAATGTAAACATGAATATAAAAAAATATAAAGAAATTCATGAAGGCTTGTATAAATTCATAGTATGATTTATGTGATGATTCAACAACAATATCAGAATTCGAGAATGAAAATAAAATGGTTAATCTATGTCTTATGTCTCATGCTGATGAGGTAAAACCTTCGTACTCTAAAAGTTCTAATTATGAATGTTTTATTATGATGGGATTAATAATATTTGTTTTATGTGTCATGATACATATTTTTCTTTAAAGAAAAGTCATAAAAATATTGTAAAATGTTATGATACTATTAAAATTTATAATAAAAGTTTTTTTAAAATAGATTGCTAATTTAAGATCAAATTATTCCAAAATTTCTTATGACCTGCATGAAACCAAAATTAAAGAATTCTTTGGATGAATTTTATAATTTAAAGTAAGATTCATTTATACTTATTAAGGGAGAAAATTATTTGAATAGAATTCTTGGTAGAAATAAAATTCACAAAGGAAAACATGGTATTGGTAGTAATAGGGAAAAACAAAAAGTATATTATAATTATTTTTTCCTAGTTTGAACAGAAAAAGCAAGGCTTGTATTAAATATTTTTATTGTGGTATTAATGGACATTATGAAAATGACTTTTATTTTAAAAAACCACAATTTTTGGTGTCAATCATGTTCATTATTCGAAATCATTATCTAGATTTGATTATAACATTGTTAATATAAATTAACCTATTTGGTTACCTAAATCATTAATTACTCACACTAGTGGACCCAAAAAGTATATAGGTACCAAAAGTCACCTATTATGGATATTTTTATAGTATGCTCCACTAAACGTCATATTTATATCATCAAGTGGCTGCTTAAAAATTATGGGAATTTATTAAAGTCTTATTTCTTATTCTATTAAATAGAATCTTTTTTTTAGAGATGGAATGATTAATCTTGGAAGTACTTTATTTTCAATTTTAATATTCAATTTAAATGCATTAATTGTTTTATACAGGGGGATATTTTTTCAATGTTTTATCTTTTATTCCTATACACTTAATTATCATTATTATGAAACTATTAAATATTTTCACACTACTATTTTATTAAATGAAATAATTCATTGATTTATTTTCTTAATCAATGTCCTTTAAACATTTTATTAAGATTTTATATATCTTACGTGTAAGCAAGTGATTCATGTTTGACTATTAAAATTAATTTCATGTGATAAATTAATCATTTTTTTTGTGATAAATTAAGCTATTATTAGATTAAAATGTTTTTGTCATTTATGACATTAGTAAATATTTATTTAAATTCTTTGAAATCACTTTAATTAAATTATCTGAAAACTATTTTAATTAGATTTATTGAAATTTATTTTAATTAAATTATTGTAAAATATTATAATTAAATTAATTGAAAATCTTTTAATTAAATTTATTGAAAAAAAATTATTTTTTTTTTAATTTTTTAATGTTTTTTTAATATCCTTGAAAATCATTTATTTAAATTCATTGAATATTATAAATACTTTATATTGGTCTTAGGGGAAGTTATTTTAAATATTTAGCATGTGTTTAAATGTTTCATTATTATGGAATAAATTAAATGGTTTAATATATTCGTTGTAAACACTTTTTATTTATTTAATAATATTATATATGTTTTCATGGATCCTTGATTATATCCTTTTATCTTTTAGAAGGAAGCATGAATTTTGGGGTGTTTATATTACAATATGTATTTAGAAAATATTTTTAAATAACTCATCTTTTTAATATTTTAATAATAATTAAATATTTTCAAATTTTAAATATTTTGTTAAAAAAAATTATTTTTCAAATTTTAAATACATTAAAAAATTATTTTTCAACTTTTAAATATTGAAAAAAATTTATTTTTCAAAATTTATTTTTTTAAAAAAACTCTTTGTCAAATTTTAAATATGTTAATTTTTTTAAAGTTGTAAATATTTTTAAAAGGGGAATGAAAATTTAGGCTTTCAAATTTTATTTCATTTTATTTTATTTATATATATATCTTTCTTTATATTTACTTAAATCTCAAATTATAACTCTTTATAAAAATGAGTAAATATATTGTATTATTTAATTTACAAATGTTCATATCTTTTTTATCCTTTCAAAAAGGGGGAGAAAATGTTAGTAGTGAGTTAGGTTTTTATAATAATCAAAAAGGGGGAGATTATTGAGTGGATCCTTGTCATTCTCATTTTGATTTAGTTTTGATAATTACTTCAACCCATCAATATTTGTTTTCTGATAAAGTTTCTAAGTGATTTAGATTTGTTATGTCAAAGTATTTATTTTATATCTAAATAAATATTTATCGAATTGTTACATAGATTATTCATTTGAAAAGATAATAATATTTTCTTCATTTTATCTATATATATCGAAATGTAAATTAAATTGTTTCGATGGTGCAATAATTAACCAAAGCTGTTACAAGTTTTCCAAGTGATATTTCAGTTTTCAGCTTAATATCAATTCCGTATTATGGTGATATCTCAAAATATATTGAACATATTCATTGGATAATTAAACCGTTGGATATATAAGGTGTATCTATACATCATTAGTTTATGTGGAAGTATAACATGGATTTTTTGATACACTAAAAAATCATCAAATTTTCTAAACTAGTTTTTCAACTCTATAGTGAATAGATTTAAAATTCAATAGTATTTGTTTTTCATCAAGTTATTCAATTGTCAGAATCTCTCAAAACCTAGTGAAATGGGAACCTAATAGGTTTATCTTGATTTCATTAGTTTACATCGAAGTCTAAACAAGTTGTTTGGATGGTCAATAGAATATCCAAATTTATGGATTTCTGTTTTAGCAATAGTTTTTCTTTATCATATGGCTAATTTTTTTCAAAGATATCAATAGTTTTAGAAGTCAGATTGATTCACTTAATAAACCATTGGAAAGATATGAAGATTTACTGAAACATTTCTGTTGGGATTAAGGATGAATTCATTTTTAAAGGGATTAAAAAAATCAGTGATGATTG
This sequence comes from Viscum album, assembly GCA_963277665.1. NCBI lineage: Eukaryota > Viridiplantae > Streptophyta > Magnoliopsida > Santalales > Viscaceae > Viscum > Viscum album. The sequence goes on from OY728128.1 coordinate 1,600,651,728, forward strand.
AATTTAAGTTGTTTACATTTTCAAAAAACACTATTCACACAATACATTGATAAACATAATGTAAGGAATAAAATATACTCTACACTGAATAGTTTGACTATTGATCATCAAATATATAATGGATATTAATCATACGGATTAGAAACAATACATTCAGAAGTTTGAATGTATGGTTAATCAATGCTACGTATCAAATCAACCATATGCTGGAAGGATGAATGTATAGATTGTCACCCCTATGTTACTTTGATCCCTAAGTTATGTGAAGATGAAATTATGGTCCGAGAACCATATATTGGAAGGAACATTATTCTATGCAACATAACCAAACATTATGTAGTTTAACCCAACATTTGGTATTTTGTCGTTACATGAAGGAACCCTACATTTGACTGGTCAATGACCGAGTTTTATTTAAATATATTATCTGTGATTTTTTCTACTATCTCGATAGATGTATATATCTTTATAAGGCTATTTTATGACCATTTAAAAGGCTCCCATGGAATGTATTAAATCATTCCTTTTTATAAGGGACTTTGTGAATATATTTGAATGATTTGATTTCAAATATTCAAGATTTATTGTGCGACTATTTTTCAGGAGATATTTCGACTATATTTAAATTGTTTTGAATGGATTTAAATAGGAGTTTAAATTTTTAAATGATATTATTATTATGTAGATATTATTAGAGGAGTTATTCGAATTATTTTTAATGTATTTATTAGAGATTTATTATACAAGAATAAAGAGATAATGGCACTATACTATTCTTGGGGATATTTATGAAGTCTATTAACTCTATTTATTTTGGGTATCTTAGTACGAAAAATGCGGCTAAAATTGATGGATATTTATTCTCTCTATATATCTCTATTTGGTAGGAAAATAATATATACAGAAAAGAAGAGCAGATTTGTGAAAACACTGATGAAAATAAAGTGAGGATATATTTTCATTACGTTACATATCATTTTAAAGAAGGGAGAGAAAAATTCTTTGTAAATTATTATTCTCTCACACTATAAAGACTTAGGAAGCCTGCTCAAACATTGTCTAATCTATTGGATGTTGTTTAAAGATGAATAAGTATGATTGTTATTGAAGATTATTTTTCTTCTATTTTTGTGGTATATTGAATATTATCTTCATTTTCCATTTGTGGCTATAATAGTGATATAAACCTATTTCAAAACAAACTTTATCTCATCTATTTTCTTTTGAGTATTAGCTACTCAGACTCAGTCATTGTGGAGAGTCATCTTATTGAACTAATCTATGGACATATTTGTTTCCTATAAATGAACCAGAAGTCCCTGTAAAATCCTAATAATGTGTCAACTAGATGTACTCAGTTGTGGACGGTCTTGGGATAATAGGAACAACTATTGAAAATCATCGATCTAGGGGAATAGAGCATTGGTGGAGTGGACTGGGGGATTTCTATGCCCCAAACTACTATAAATCATTTTTTATTTTCTTTATTTATTTCTACTGCTAGCTCGATATTAAGAGATAAGGAAATGAATGCTTCATTTCAAGAGGTATATTTTAATATTATCAAGATTTTTAAAAAGAAACAATTCACCCCTCTTGATTCATCTTCATAGCCATCCTAAACTAACAAGATGAACATTAAAAAAATGATGAATTTTTTTATGAAAACATCAATATGGAAAGAAAAAAGTTTTTAACGAAAGATAGAAATAAATCCAGTTATAATTAAAAATATTATTTTGTAATATTGACTGTATAAATAGAGAAAAATGAATGAAAAAATTAATTCCCAAGAAAAAACTAAGGGAGAAGAAAATTAATGAATTTATTTAAAAAAATATGATAATAACTCATCATTGAAATCATAATAATAAATAATCCTAATAAAAATGATATTATAATATCAAAACCTTACCACTTTGTTAGCTTTTGAATCATAATACCGATTAAATCATAACATAAATTTAATATTTAAATATTATTAATAGAAATATATTCATGATATAACATGTCAGTGGGTAGGTAAATCCCATGAAAGAGAGATAATATAATGGATATGTAAATCTATATAATTTTTAGTATAATAAATATATATTTTAACCATACTCATATATGTATTAAGATCAATCCATAAATTTTAGATATATAAAATGAAATAAAAATATTTCTCAAGATGGTATGAAGATTGCACGCATGAAAACTATTTTTATTTTCTTAACGATTGAATCTAATAAAGTTAAATAATATATTATACATAAATAATAATTAATATATCATATATATCAGATATTTTCATCAAACCTATCCTTATTACCATCCATTTAAAGGTCAAGTAAAGAGAAAAGTGCATCACTTCTTGAGGTTGTAGTCTGTTAAACACATGAGTGACGTTATATTATTCCAAAAGAATGAAAATTAAGAAGTTATATTTTATTATATAATTAAAAAAGTATAATAATATCATAAATATAATATTTAAAAATTATATACATAATTTTATCCATCCATGAGAGGTGGAGATGGAAGAAAATTTCATCTGTTCGTGAGGTGGTGGTCCTTTATACACATGATCGATGGTTTCATTTTCCAGTCGATGGATAAAGAGATGGATATAGGATATTAAATAAAAAAATAAAATCTAATTATATCTTAGATAATGGTGTTGTTATATTTTAATTTATAGAACATGCATAAAGGGGGTGTTGTAATAATTTATAAGAAAGTGTTTAGTGAATAAAATTACCTTTTCATAGAACAACCCCCTTTGAATCTATTTTTAAGGGCTATATTGTTGGTATTTTGGTATAAAAATAAGATAAATAACATGGATAATGATGTTTATGGGGGATTATTTTAGCAACTAGTCAATACAAATTTTAAGAGGTGTGAATAAGTAAGGGGAGAAGGTGGTGTTTTATAATGGGTATGTGTTACATTTTTATAAATACCCAAAACTATTTAATAATGGGAAGTGAATATCAAATAATTTTCCTAAAAAATTTAAAAATAATTAATTTTATAGATGATATGGTAGATCCACAAGTCCATTATAAAGAAAAAACATGTTTTAGACATGTTATTTGGACCTATAACCTTACATTATTTTACCATTTTAGTTTTCACCATGGTAACTTCTATCTTTTTATTTACCAGGTTAATTTATGATTTAAGAATGAAATTAAAAGGAGAATTATTATATAATTTGGACCTAATAATTATAAATATGAAATATAAATTATTAATTAAAAATCAAAAGTGTGAGGGAAATTAATTTTAACACAAGTTTATGTAATTCGAACACACAGATGTAACCTTAATCACGGTAATTAATTTTTATTATCTTTATTAATATTTATGAAAAGATATTAATTTTAACTTATTATATAATATACATTCTTATTAAAATATATATGGAATAGATTACATAATATTCAAATCATATAATTTTAAGAATTTAATTTAAAAATAATCCCACCGACATGATGAAAAAACAGTTTTCCAATGAGAAGATTTTAAAAATTATAAAAAGTTTTTATATCAAAATTTAATCCGAAATTGATTTAAATGAGTTATATTAGTTTAATTATAATTCAATTTATCTAATTTTATGATTTAAAATATTTTTAAAAAATAGTTATACCTATCAATTCACTAAGAAAAAATGGTAGTTTTTAGTAAAAACCAATTTTTTTCACTATTTAATGAAATATTAATATTTTTAGGAAAAAAACAATAAGATAATTTTGAAATTTTAATTCCAAAAAATAAGTTATTTTTTTCAAATATATTTTCTATAACTATAATAATTAATTTTATTATCTCTTCACAAAAGCAATAAAAATCATTTTTGAGAAAAGGTATGATCAATGCATTTAAATAATTTACTAATAAAAATAAGTACTTTTATATCAATGTAATTTTTTTATACTAAACCAATATAATTAATTTTTAATTTTTTTTATTCCTATTAATTTATCAAATTTTAATGGATATATAATAATGATTAAATTTAAATAATAATATTAACTTTTTCTCAATTTGTTAAAGATTGGTGTTGTGTGTAACACAAGATATGAAAGAAATTAATTTTATTCAATAAAATTATATTTAATAAAATATATGGGTGTTATATTATACACCCCTTAAATTGAATTTATCTCTCAAAATTCTTTCACTATGGTAAAGAAAACTAAGGATACCTTTGCCAAACTATATCCTCAGGTTCCCACATAGCTTCTACAAGCTGGTGGTTTGACAAATTTTTTTGACTAGGTGAGTGGTCTTATTTTGTAGAAATTTACATTAATGATCCATAATATCCACATGTTTTTCCATATAATAATTATCCTTCTCCCATGGAATGACCTCTATGTTGAGTACATTTGATGGATCAAGTATTTACTTCCTTTAGGGAGATACATAGAACACATCATGAACCTGAGAGTGGTTTTCCAGAAGCTTTATGCGATAATCTACAACCCTGATATGGTAAAAATTGTCAAAGGGTCCGATATAACTATGGATTAGTTTTACCTTCTTTCAAAATATCATACCTTTATTTCTTGGATATGTTCTTAGAAACAAATTTTCTACAACTTCAAATTCCATATCACGTTGGTTATTATTAGTATAACCTTTCTACAGATTTTTTTCTTCCTTTATGTGTTTCTGAATTTATATAACCTCCTCTACCATTTTATTTTCTAGATATGGTCTTAATATATTTATTTCTCCAACTTCATCCTAAAATTTCAGAGTTGAAAACTTATTTAGATAGTGGGATTCATAAGGATCTATTTGAATACTTGAGTGAAATATATTTTTGTAAGAAAACCGCACTAAAAGAAGATATTTGTCCCAACTGCCATTTATATCCATAAAATAAGATCCCAAAATATCATCTAGGTTTTGAATTATTATCTTATACTAATCATATATCTGAGGATGATACTCAAAGTTGAACCTCAACTCCATATCTAGAGTCTATCAAAATGTTTTTCAAAACTTCAAGGTAAACCTCAGATCCGAATCAGTCAAAATATATTTTGATACTCCTTACAACTTTACCACTTCATCAATTAATATCCTTGAAATCTAATCTATAAAGAGATATTCTCTAATAGAAATTAATTATGATGATTTTTAAGGTTATAAACTATAAACCATATTGCATTTTTACCTTTACATGTTTTGGGGAGTCTGATGATAAAATACACGGTGAGTTTTTCCCATTTACATTATTGTATGGGTAATGGTTATAACATCCCCTTAGACTTTTATCTTTCAGCCTTAATTTTCCTACAAACTGTGAATTGAGATATATACTTAGGAATATCTCTCCTCATGTTTTCCCACTAGAAATTACCTTCCATGTAGGCTAGTGGTAGAAATTAAAACCTTATCATCCTTTAATTATGGGTACAATATCCAAGAAATTTCTATATATTATAGGTGGTAACCCCACATGTGGGTTTTCTTTTTTTGAAAAGGTATTAATATAATTTTGTTAATATCTATAACTACCTCAACCTCAAAGATAATATTAACCCTAAGGATTAAAAATACTATTAAACTATTGTTTAAAAATTTAACGGAAACCCTCATCCGATAAATTATTCACTGTAACAAATAAAAAACCAAAGGGTTGTATTTCCATAAATGTATCGCATAATATCTATAATATTGATAGTAATCAATCACATAATACTGGAAAATGGGGGTCTAATACTTTTAAATTCAGATCAAACATAAAATCATAAACCCCTGATGGATTCCATAACTCATAATTTAATTTTATATGAAGACATATATTCTACCAAAATTAACATAATCCTTGGATGTTTCCTAATTATTATAACTAGAACACCATTGTTAAAATAATTCAAAAAGTTAATTATTGAATCCAAATAAATGAAAAAATAAATCCATTCAATTCAATGTTTGGAATAGAATAGGTATTTTAATTTTCTAAGGGATAACCCTTAGTTTAGATAAATGACCTAGATAATTATCAAGTTTCACATATATAATAAATCAAATTAATTGGAAACTCATTACTCCATGATATTAATTGAAAAAATAAAACATATTTAAATCCATTGGAGATATTATTCTAGGTGTTTTTTTCTACTTTATTGGCATGTAGGAATCCAAATTCTCTTTCCTCGACGTTGGTTACCAAATAGGTTTTCATAAAATTCCATTTTTCTCTTATTAGAAACATTAGTAATCTCACCGAAGTTCACATTGTTAATCATATATCATGATAGATGATTAAGAATAATAAAAATATCATACTCTATATTTATCATCCTATTTGGTCTCTTATAATCATAAGAATTATCCATTACATTCACTGTTAACATGATTACTCCTAGTTTTAGCCATTAACTAAAACCAAAAAGCATTGAATAAACAATAATAATCACAATCGGAAACATCAAAATTCTGAAAAATAAACTATAGGATGTATAAAATATGAACAATTAATTTCAATAGATAGAACCATAGGTTTACACTAGGTTTTTCCTATTCATCATATTTTTAAATAAATTATATATTTTTTTCATGAGTTTTTTAATTTCAAAACAATATCCCCCAGGAGTGTGAAACTAGGTGTGCATCAAGGACCATTTCCATGCTCCAGGTGGTGATCGAGTCTAACTTAATGTTACCTATTTCGAGATATACCAAATTCCATGATATTTTCCTATAATTTTACTCATCCCTAGATTTATCCTTATGCATGTCCCTAGAAATATAATTATACATGTCCCTTGGAATCTCACTAAGGTTTTTTCATCTTATTTTCAAAAGGGTGACTAAACTTTTCCTCTAATACTAATTATAATGACCCAAGATTCTCATATTTAAATATCACATATTTTTAGATAAATATTTAATACATTTACCAAATTCACATTTAAGGACTATAATGGTTTAGTGAATTTGGGGATAGGTTACACAATATTATTCTTTAGAGAAATATCTTCAATATAACCCATAATGATATTCCAAATTTTTCAATCATCATTAACATACCATGCGTGAAAAAATTATTTATATCCCAAGGAAAGGAAACATAAGAAATAATGAGATGAGATTCTCAAAAAAAAACTTGATAGATTCATTATATGATCTAATAAATGTACAAGATAACTATAATTTAATGATATCATGAATATAACTTCCAAAGTTCATACCCAACACAACGTTGATCATAAAAAAGAGTCATGTTATAAAAAATTATCATTCCAATAGAAATGATTCATAAATGTGTGAAATAATCATAATTCATGAAGTATAATCTCATTTAATAAAATTATTTCACCAACGTAGTTATATAATCCATTTTAATTTTCAAGTTAATCTAACAAAACCATCAAATAAAGTGGATTATGACCCATCCCACTAATACCATTGGGGATCAATTCCATCAACCTATTTTCCCTTGTGAATAAAGCATATCATCCTATTTCCCTTTATAGATAAATCATGTGGACTTATTTACCATTTCATCACATGAGATATAAATATTTACCAAATTAATTGGGGGGAGATAGAGGTCCCACACATAATATAATGAAAATCCTACATATGTGTTCTGAAAGATCATAAAAAATACTCATATCAGAACCCATGAAATAAAATTGGGTTTGTAACACATATCATATTATTTTCCATTAAAATAAATGGGTTTCATAAATATTTCATCAGACCATAAGTCATGGAAAATAGATGAGCTTTATAAAAAATATTTTCATCATAAAAATAAACCAACAAAAGAAATAATAAACATGGTATCATTGGATCATATAATAAATAAATATAAATAAATATAAAATGATGTCATCTTAGATAGAAAATGATTTGGAAATATCATATGAATCATTTCTTTATGAAAACAACCTTTAGAATTTGAAAATATTTTTTTAAAATAGAAATAATTTTTAAAATTGTATTCTTTGAAAATAATATTGTAAACTTATAATGAAATATGTAAATATAAATGAAAATATTTCTTAAGGAAGAACCTATTAACTTTGATTACAATTTTTAAAAAATAAAAACATTTTCCAAATCCTTTTCATTGAAAATAACTATACGAAACATTGAAAGAATTTTTAAAGATAATTTGAAACATTTATTGATGAAAATAAAGTTAAGAAATGTAATCTCAAAAATTAATCAATGTTTAATTAAATTAACGAATTTCTTGATAAATATATCATAATATTTCATCATGTAAATGATAATTTTAAACAATCCTGATGACCAATGAGATTGTAACATCAAACCCTTTCCACTTTGGTAACTTTTAAATTGTAAGCCCCATTAACGCCTGAAATAAAATAAAACATTAGATATAATTAATATAAGGGTATATGATATAAAATTTCTAAGGGTCAGTATATACACCTCATAAAATAATATAGGTACATGACATAACATATGTCTCATATAAGGCAAATTGAGACAAAAATCCATTACCACTTTGGTAACTTTTGAACTGTAAACCAAATGAAATAGATTTACTAAAATAAATATGTAAGTCACCATAATTTATAGGATAATCATCATAAAATAAATTAATGGTCAGTATATACACCACATAAAAGTAACATGTGGTGAATATGACATTTGTCTCACAAAAAATTAAAATGTGACATAAATCCATTTCTTTAAGTATCAATTTAATTTATTCACATTTGACCATGATGTATAGTAAATATATGTTTATTATAAATATATTAAATAACCATGATTATATATATATATCATACCATATATGATTCATTTATTTCCTTTAATGACTTGTTAATAAACAATTCCTTGTCAAAATAATGTATAGGGTAATAACTGCTTTGTTTTTTCAGGTATGTTTTGATTTGGTATTTTTGGTATTTTTAATTTTATCATGGTTCCATCATATGAATACTTTTACGTATGATTTAAATTATATATATATTCATTACATATGTATTTATTGTAATCCATAAATGTTAAAGATAGAAAATGAATTACATGGTTCGTGGAGACCGTTGGTCATACATACACATGAATGATGTTTTCATTTTAATGATGAATGAAATTAAAGAAAGGATAAATAATATATTGAAATTATAGAATCATTTTTATGTAAATTATATCACATATTTTCTTTAAAACTGTACTTATTATTTTCCATGTAAATCATAAGTGAAGAACAATTCACATCGCTTCGTGAGGCGGTAGTCCGTTGTACACATGAGTGATGTTATCATATTCCCATAGAATGGAAAATAAGAATTAATATTTGATATTATAAATCAATAAGTATAATAATATCATGAATATAATATTTAAACATTATATTCATCATTATATCCTTCCTTAAGAAGTGATTATGGAAAATAAATTACATTGGTTAATGAGACAGTAGTCCGTCGTACACACAACCAATAGTTTCATTTTTTATATTATGTAAGAAAATATGGATATATGTTATTCCATATGTATAATAACATCTTATCATATTTTATATATTATTTTTATTATATCTTAATTAAAATATTCTGAATAAAGGTGGTAAGGGAAGAATAAAATAGAAAGAGTTTATTGAATACAATTAACTTGACCTAGAACAACCCCCTTAAGATATCATATTTAGGACCCTAAGGATTGAATTTTGGGAATAAAATAATCCCTATAACATTTATAAGGATTTTGGGGAGGTATTTTCATGGTTTATTACTAATTACAAGTGTTTAAGTGGAGTGAAGAAGTGAGGGGTGGAGTTGGCATTTTATAATGGGGGTAGAGTGACATTTTTGTAAATACGGATAACTATTTAATCCTTGGAAGTAACTCTCACACAAAATGAATCTAAAGTTGAAAAATAATATATTATATGGATGATATGGTTGATACACAAATAAAAGAACATGTTTTGAACTAGTTATTTCTTAGCCTATAAGTTTTCTTCATTTTACTATTTTAGTTTTCACCATTAGAAATTATATATTTTTTATTTACCTAGGTAATTTATCCTTTAAGAATAAAATTAAAATGAGAATTATTATATAATTTATACCAAATGACACTAAATATAAAATAAAATTTATTAAATACAAATTCAATGTATGTGTAAAAATTATTTAACATGTAACACACAAAATCTGGTTTCAACCTTAATTGCGGTATTTATTTTTTATTTTATTTATTTATCATTATGAACGGAAATTAATTTGACCCTATTATATAATATAAATTATAATTATAAAAAAAATATTCAATAAATTTTATTAAATTAAAATCATAGAAGTGGAAGAATATAATTTAAGACTAATCTAGTCGACACGATGAAAAATCAGTTTTCTAATGTTTAAAATTTCAAAAGTTTAAAAAGTTTCTACGTGGTAATTCAATATGGAATTGATTTCAAGGAACTATATTAAATAAATTATAATATAATTTATATAATTTTACTTTTTTAACCATTTAATCAACCTTTTCAATTTATTATACAAAAATACAGTTTTTAGTAAAAACAACTACTTTTCAATGTACATTGAAAACTTTAACTTTTTAGAAAAATCCAAAAAATTAAACTTAAGAAAATTTTGACATGTTGTTTCGAAAAATTATTTTTTTAATTTATTTTATATTGGGTTCAAAAAATAATATTTTTATTTGATAAAAAAAAAAAAAAAAAATTATTTTTTTGGGAATGAGTATTTTTTGATTTGTATAAGGTCTTTAATAAAAAAATAAGATAATTTCTACCTACACGTTTTACTAATATAAAAAAATTATGCATAATTTTTAAAATGTGGTTATTCCACTTAATTTAAACAAATTTAATGTCTAGGTAATAATAGTCACATTGTAATAACATTAATATTTTGTCACTGTTTGTTAAAACATGAAGTTTCATATAACACATGCTATTAAAGAAATTAAATTTATTAGAAAAATATATCACATAAAATATATTTTGTTACACCAAATTTATAGTCTGTAATAAAAATAGATATAATAACACTTTGTAATGTCTATCCACCCCTATCCACTAATCAGGATCCCAAACCAGGGGAACAATGTTGTACCTTAGTCATATTAGTTGCAAACTAAAAGCACCAGAATAAGGTGGTATGGTGGGTATACTATACCTGGAAATTAGAGTAAGATAATAATGGAAATAAGGAAATAACATAGATCATCCAAATAATACAAAAATAATATAGACATACAAGTACTGATAATAATTAAAGAAAACCCATTCATTAATAAACATATGAAATTTATATAGTACATTCCAAGATGTCGTACAAAAAATCCCTAAAATATCAAAAATAGGAAAAACCAAGAACATAGTTTTGTGTCCTAGATCATTCCGGATATCCCATGGGATATCATATCATCCTCAATGAATACCAAGAATTAGAGACTCTTCCAAAAACAATATTTGAAATCAAGTAGCATATCTCTAGGTACCCAAGTTCAATGGTAGTTTGAGTAAAGTGTGAGTATAACAAAGTCATCCACCAGTAATGGTATCCTAAAAACCAACTAGTCTATAAAAGTGTATGATTATTTGACAAATATAAGAATGTTCAAATAATCATTATAAAACAATTGAAACTATATGCATAAAAAATTCCAAAACCAAGGGCCAAGTTCACCCTAAGAACAACACATGCCTACATCGACTAGTGTCATGTTGTGTCTGATAATGTTTTTGTGAAAATGAAAACCCATCTCTCGATGGGGATAATATAAACATCCCTAGAAAAAAAATATAAAGTTTAGGGTAACACCCATACCTTCAGAACCAACATCCACTTGGGGTCATGCTCACCCTAGTTTTAACCATCAGTCTCAATGTTCACCTAGGGGCTATGTTTATATCAGGTTTAAACAATAATTTCCAGCATCCACCAGGGGCACATGTTCACCATAGGTTTAACCATTAACCAACAACAAATAGAATGATGGTATGTGTTCAACTTATCCCTTTTAAGAATAATCAAGTCCACTCAGGGTCCAAATTCTTATTAGGGAACTCAATCACAAATAAGTCCACTTTCATTCATTAAAAAACCACCCTAATGTTCATTTTACATTTAAAGTAAAACAATTTTTTTAAAAATATAACTGTTTCATAAAAACCATTTTCAATTACCAAATGTAAGACCAATTTTAAAGTCCTTTTTTATATTCCTTTTAAAAATAATTAATTTCCACCATATTCACATACCATTCCATTGAGTCAAATTACTAAGTTAATTTCATTCCCAATTATCGGTGATTGTGAATTCAAATACCCCCAACATCAAATAAATTCAAACATATCTGTTCAATTCATTTTAAAACATAACATTCAATCAGAATTTTCAATACATTAGGGTTTTAAAAACCCATGATTCCTATTCTTGAAATATTACGGTATTTCGTTAGTCTCGCTAAGGTAAAGTTCCATGTTGATCAACTCTTTTGGGAAATCACAACATAATGGGTCTCTAATGAATTTAAAATTAACCATTTAAAAGGGTAAAAGAAAATAAATCATCAAATTGATATTCCAGATCATAAAATAGAAAATAATTGAGATAAAGAATAGATTCCTTATAAAACTATCCATAACTGTGCGTTAATTAATATTTTCCACCTACCATATTATAATTCTATTCAATTTAATTTATATACTGAAAACTCACTACCCAATATTAACTATAATTTAGAACTAATTATCAAACCACCCACTATACTAACTCATATGTAAACAACCCAAAATAATTAACCAAACTATTCCACATAGTAATAAAAAATAATTTACTCACTGGGAACTCCCACTATACGTATCTAAAGAGCAATGATCCTCTTAGGGACTATACCAAGTTCAGTGCAATCAACCAATCCCAATCACTAATATATGGTACTAAAACAATAATAGAAGAAATAAAATTTTACCTAAATCACTTTAATAACTCACTTGACCACATTCCTTCACCAAAATGATGGGTGATGGAATGCATGTGTTATCTCATAAAGTACTATAGAAAAGAATCATAGAATCACAATCGTATAGGGATAATTTGATCATTCTCTAATAGAATAATATCTCAAATCCCTATCTACGTGAACCAAAAATTAGTGAGGGGACAATGTGGATAATAAAGAAGATCCTTAGTTGAAGAAACCTACTAGGAATCACAAAGTACTGGTTCCAACATCTCTATATGCAGGAGGGGGAACCAAGATAAGGGAGGGAGAAACATCCATTTCTTACATTGTCCAAAACAGAAGAGAAAGATGAGATATCCCTCTACAAACTTGTGGAGGGAAATTGTAATTATACTCCTTATAAACTCCACTGTACAGCTGATTGAGCCCATTAGTAATCCTTTCACTTCAAAAAGAGACTCATTCCACTGTGAACCACCATTATCCCACTGGTGGACCCCTTCAATCCCACAATACATCTAGCCTTTCAACAGGCTGATCAACCCTCCTCTTTTACTTGTTGCTTCAAACTATCGCCTAATACTTTTACAAATTTCTAAAACACCTATTTTTTGGTGTTCAACCTCTCATAAGGTCACTTCAAACAGTATATTTCTAAATTACCCATCCAATAGTTCACAATTTAAACTTCTTTTAGAAATCAGAAACCATTTTCTGAACTATATAGGAACTTGGAATTGAAAATGTCTAATATATTACATGATTTATGGATTATAATTAATCACTTACATACTTATGTCCTTTTTAGGTTAATAGTTTTAGATAATTACGAAATATGTAACATTAAAAAGTTGATACATCAACAAAAATTATTTTTTATTACAAAATATTTTCTTTATAAAGGCACACTTGTTTCATTCTAGGTTACTCCCATTACTAGAATTACCATTTTATTAACATTAATACTCCCCCTTAAGCCCTATGAGTTTTGTTTTTGAAAATGTGGGATGATAATAAAAAATCTTAATAAGAAATATAAAAGGAAATAAACCATGTTATTCATTAATAAACCCAAAAAACTATAATAATGATTACCTTTCTATTTAAAAACATTGAGATCAAATATCCATTAACCTATCTTTAAGAACTACCTAATTGGTCAAAATTATTCATAAAAATTTCATAATCAAAATTAAAGGAAAAATCCAAATCTTGAGGGTTTCTTTAAAAAACAAGAATATTCATGAGTACCCTTCCTTGAGAAATAATGCTTTAAAATTTAAAAATGTTATAAAATTTACTTATAAAAATAAGCTCATTTTAGTACCTTTTGAAATCAAAGTATTTCTATTAATGAAATATTGAAATTAGATCTTGTTGGTACCCTGGGACATTATCCTTTCATTTGGCCTTATTAGGACACTTATAATGAAATCACTTAACTAAATAATTCCCATCTCTTAAGAGTAACCTATCACTAATAAACTCAATCACTTTACCCAATGCATTGAAGAGCTATATTAGGATCACCCATCATTTAATAAGTATTAGGACTATACGTCATTTATATAAAATGTACAAGAAAAATAATATGAAAAAAACATATATGTTTCATACTTTAAGAATAAAAGTCATTTTAATTGGAAATCAATCACATAATTTCTAACAAATTAATATATATCATATAAATTTAAAGAAATTTAAATTTAATTTTATTTTTTTGAATATAATTTTTTTTGAAGATAAGATATAAATTATTTTTTGAAAATACATGTTCAATTATAGAGAAATAGTTATAATTAATAACATCAATGATCATAGATTTTTTTTTTCAATCTATATATGTTAAAAAAATTATTTTTGTATATCTGTAAAAATTTTAAAATTATCTATATAAACAACATTGATAAGATTAATTTTTAATAATTTTCAAAGAAAGTAAAAAATAATAAAAAAGGACCTTCATAAACCATTTATTCACAAATAATAAAATTATTGAATCATTTAAAATAACTCCAACATGTAATAAAAATATTTTGAAAGAAAACCTAAAAAGATATTTTTAAAATAAAGTCTATTACCTCATGTCCCAACTCATTTAATTCATATGTCTAACATCATGAGTATTAAAATTATATTATTATTATAAATTGTCATTTTATTATTTTCATTCCATTAAAAATATACTCATTATTTCATTTTTTACAATGTTTTATATAGTGACGAAAATAGTTAATTTCATGTTTGATGTTTTGTTGACATTCGGTTTATAAGTCCAAAATTATTTTGTTAGGTTGAATATGGTAAAAGGTATCAAAATTCGATGATATGAAAAATATTAATCATGAAAAACTTATTATTTTTATACATTTTAAACATTTTTATTACTATCCATGGATTGTGGAAGTAAAAAATAAAACATGTCATACCATGAAGGTTACAGTCCATACAGACACACAAGTGACATTTACATTTTTCTAAAGGATTTAAAAATTACACGGTATATGTTATTTCACTATTATAAAATTATAAATATGTTATATATGTAATTTTTATTCATCAATTCTATCCTTTTAACCAACCATGTTTGGAAGTAATGAAAAATGAATCACATCACTTTATAGTGGTGGTATTCCACATATATTCACAAGATAAATTAGAATTCTCAAATGGATAAAAATGGTAGGAAGGTATGTAATATATTATGTTTCTATAATAACAATTTCATAAAAACATTATATATTCATTACTTACATCATTTTAACTAGTAGTGTAAGTAAGTTATGGAAAATGAAACTCATCATTTCATGGAGGTGGTAGTCTGTATATATGTACGTGCAATGTTTTCATTTCCCATAGGTTGAAAAATAGATCTAAACGATCAATATCATCAATATAATAACATTTAAATATATACAATATAATGAATTCATTATGTTATAGTTGATATTATATATTTTATGTAGGTATAAGAAGAAATAAGTTTCAAATTGGTTGGTTAGGAATTATAACACCTCCTCGGACGTCTTCCGTTAGATTATAGCTTATGCCTTATAGGATTGGTCTTTTGAGAATACAATGACCTATAGGGTATTTTTATGGTAGTTTTTAAGGTCCTAGGGGGATCAAAGTGACTCTATATACATGAATAAGTGAGGATAGGTGTCTCCATTTTGTATGTGAGGGGAGTGGCACACTTGTAAATACTTAATTTTTTTAAATATATTATACATATTTCTCAATGGAAAGTGGAATCAAATTGAAATATATCTAATATAGGATGAGTATTAATTTATATAAACTAATCCAACCAAATTAAAATAAGGTTTTTATGTAATTGAAAAACTTAACTCTTAGTTTTAACTCCCACGTTCACTCTTTTCACCATTACCATGGTGACAATAGATAACCAATGTTACTATTCACAATCACTAAAAGGAAAATTTAAATCATTACCAAATTTCAACCTCATAAATAAAATATTAAATCAATTTTTACATATTAAATTCATAGACGTGACAAAAAATATTTTAATAGAAGTACACAAACTATAACGAATTCAATTTTTATAAGAATGATGGTTTTATGCATAAAAAAGATTTTATAAGAAAATAAAGTATAATTATGATTAAAATGAAATTAATGAAATTATTATAATACCTTGATATTTTTATGAAATATTTCACTTTATATAATTAGATTTATTTGATATATTTTGTTACACGCAATAGTGAGTTTAGGCAAACCATGTAACATTATAAAAATATTATGTTCCTGTTATTGTCTAGTAATTGTATTTGTGGGTATGGATAGTGATAATTAAATTTTGAAAAATATATAGTGTATAAATTTATAAAATTAATCTATTTTCTATAAAATTATTAGTATTAAAACAAAAAAAATATTCGAAAATAAAATGATTTTTTTTTGTAATTTTTTATTATGCACGTAATAAATTTTATAAAAATAAATTAAATTAATCCCTATTGGTGAATGATTTTAATTAAATATTCACATTTTTTACATTTTCAAATATTATAATTATTCAAGAAATATTTTTCTATGAACATGATAAGAATAAATCCAGTTTTAATGAATTTCTTCTAAAAAAATCTTTTTTGTTTCATTTTGAGAACTTACATTAAAATTGATTTATTCCATTTATATACATTAATTTAGATTAAACTAATTATATATTTTTAATCTAGAGGTTTAAATTTGTCTAATATGGCCCTTTTATTTTGTTCAATATGAATAGAAATCATGGTAAAATTTATCACTTTGATAAAATGTAAATTAGATTAATGTTGGTAAAAAAATAGATGATAAGGCCATAATTATTCATATTAATTTTTATTGGATGAAGGTAATTCGACCTTTATCACCTTAATCTATAATTTTATTTTCTTAATGGGAAAGTTTCTTTGAAAATTACCAAGAAAATATTCAAGTCAACGAAAGTTACAAAATGACACTCCTAGTTTTGAATATATCTCATATGTCCACATATACACCAGAACAAGTTATTAATGAATATACATTAATTTTTGAGATTAATTATATTATTTTCATGATATAAATTTATTCATAAATGATTGTAATTGTATAATGTACTTAAATTCTTATACAACATCAATGTAATATTTCTCTAATTAAGAAAAAAATATAATAAATGATTTAAAAATATTAAAAGAAATATAATTTGAGTGAGTTAATGTGTGAAAATAATTTTATTGGAGAAAATAACATATTATAGATATTTTATATGATTATAGTTTAATGAAGACTTTTTATTTATGTTATTTAAGTCAAATTAAGTGAATAATGTCTAAATTGACAATAATGATATTTTACAAGAACAATGTTTTATTAAATATCATTAAAATAATTAAAATTTTTAAAATATGACGAAGGGGATAATATATGGTTAAATATTTTATCCATTTTCCATTGATATTCCATTTTTATCATTTGGTTTGATATTGAATTAATTATATTTTAATATGTTAAGAAATTCCAAGAGTGCCTCTCCCCTCTCTAATAAAAGGGGACCTCTCCAAACTTTTGTTCAAAGAAAATTGAGCCTTATAGATCAATAATCATATTTATAATTATTCTATACAATTCCTTATCCACATTATATAGATTATTTTATTCTCAAAAGACTAACTCTAGGGTCGTTATGAGGATATCTAAATGTGTTCTTTACAAGATGAGGTAGTCACCATAATTGATCACTTTCTTTTATAATATTCTTTATGTCATATAAATATACGGTAATTATAATAATATAATATATTCAGTGTCATAAATGTTATTTTTTACTTTTAAAACACCATTATACACCCTCTTTATCATCAAAAAACAAGTGAAAGTATCTCTCATGTGTACATACAGCTTACCATCTCAACGTAGCAATTTAATTCATTTTTCATCACCATATTTTATGGATGGGTATTATGATGAGTTTTCAGTTTATATATTATACTTATGCAATTATTATACTTTTTCAATGATAATATAACACCTACCTTCTTTCCATCCAATCCTTGGGGAATCAATAACATCGCATGTGCATACGTCTGGATTACCACATCCACGATGTGATGTGGTTTATTTTTCATTGATAATTTACTTAGATGGTAATGAGGATGGATTTTATGAATATATATGATATATATTATATAATAATTCTACTTGGAAGTTGAATTATTTTTTATCTTTCTGTCATTCCATCAGTCAAAAAATGGATTCAATGTTTATGCTTACGAATGACCTACAATCTTTGTGAATGGTGTAATTCATTTCCCTCTATATAATTTTTATGAATGATTAAAAATATGTATATAATTAATATATATTATGTTCATAAAATTATCAAAATTATGTAATTTATGTAACCATGATGAAATTATATGGATCAGTATTGTCAAGCAAACATATACTAGGAAAATGAATCACTTATCATCCGGAATAGTGATTATAGTAACAAAATTATTAATAAAAGGGTGATTATATTTCATATATAAATTATTAATTTAATTATATATATTAATATATTTATGTAATATAGTAATAATAAATACATATTTAATATACAGGAGGTTTGAACGTGAATGAGGAAAGATGATACATGAGGTAAAAGATTTATGTTTCAGTCCTATTTTAATTGGCATTGTTTATACTTGAATTTACATTGATTAAATTATATAATAATTATATGATAAATCCATTTAATTTTCTTTTCCAATATTTTATTCATGATATTATTGGTTTTAATTTCACATAACTCAGTTTAATTATTAAATATATCAAAAGTTTGTTGTTAAGGAAAATCAACTTTAATTCTCTCCACGGTTTAAAATCTTTTTTATTCCATATCAGTATTTTCAAAAAATGTTCACAAGATTGATTTTAATATTATCATACTAATATTTAAATTCATTTTTCCCTTTTTTAAATTTTTATAAAACTTTTTTCATGGAATCTTCTTTTCATTTTTTTGAATGAGGTAATTTTTAACTTTTTACAAAAAAATGTGAAAGGAATGTTTTTTAAATTTTACGGCAAGAAAAAAGATTCCTTTCATAATGATATATCAAATATTTGAAACTTTATTTACATGTTTATAAATTTAATTTCAAATAAAAAATTTTCTTTATTATTTTTGTGGTTCTTAGTTTTTGAAATTTTATTTTTAAATTTGAACGGAAATTTTTCTCAAGAAGTTTTTAATGATATTTTAACAGTATCTATATTAATCAAAGAAAAAAACATTGCTTCTGCTTATGATTGAATTGGGTTATGATTCAAGGATTCCATAACTAATGTTTTTCAAGATATATTTTCAATATGATGATAAATCATTATGAAAATAATTTCTATGAGTTATGGTACGATGAAATGTTTAGGTAATAAATATCTTTTGATGGGTCCTAAAATGAAAAATGTTTTATGATCTCATTGAACAAATATTTATGGATTTCATTATGTTATGGGTGGGACCTATATATTTATCATATTAATTAGTTAATGTATTATATATCATTATATATTTATGGGAAACAATTTGATGTGCATAATCCATTACGTGAAACAAGTCTATGTGTTTGATCCACTATGGGAAACATGTGTTGGTTCCTGATCCAATGGTCTTCATAGTCAAACTTGATATATAAAATATGATTTACACTCATGATTCAATCACAAAAATTTATGACATGAACTTATGGTTCATCATGGGGTTATGATGAGTTCTCATTCTTATGATTTTTTTTTTTGAAATACTAATTTTTTTTGTCATAACTCATGTTTATGATATTTTATCAGATTAGATATGATATTTTGAGAGTTATGGTCAAGATATTATACCCTTATTATTAGATTATGAATTCATATGATTATCAATTAATATCTACCATTTTTAACCATAATGAGTATCTGATCTAACCATTTTCTTTTGATTCCTTTTCGTAGCTTATAAAGATGGGTTTTATTATGGTATTCATATGAAGAGTATTATGAGGGAAGATATTTAGTGGACATGTTTAAGATATTTTATAACATAAGAAAAATTTATATATAGTATCCAAACACCCTAAACCATTATGTTTACAGCATGGATCAGTTTTCTATGTATTGAATATTCATCTAAATAGATTTAATATTTATATAAAAAAACTTAAGCTACTATAATTGGTATCAGAGTAGGGTTTTGTAAATATTTAGAGATTAGGTTTAGAAAAATTTTATGAAATTCATAGGGATGTGTCTAAGTATACGATAATATATTAATGTTTTGGTAATGATAATGAATTACCTAGGTTAAACATATGAATTCATATAAAAATGTATCACAATTTAGACATTCGATAAATGATTTTTCGTAATTATGTCGTTTTACACAATGAATACTATTTCTAACTCTATTTTTTTTGTTTTACTCAATAGAAATAACCAAGAAGAATCATGTTAATTAAAAATTTAATGTAAAATGACATGATTCTCCATATGAGAAACCATTGTTTATGGGAGATAGAATACATAATATTACCATTATGGTCCCACAAAGTTCTCAAGATATGAATCACAATGAATTTGAGAACTATAAAATGTGGGAACAAAATATTGTTGAATATTTTATGATGAAACATTCACTATATTTTAGTTTATCTTATAATACACTAGTGGTTGAGTGATGTATTAATACAACTGAGAGAATATTTTTCTGTCATTCAATGCTTAAGATATGAAATACTTTCCTTGAAATTTATTGTATATAAGATGAAGTAGATCCATGGTGGAATCTTATCAATAATACAAGGAAATAAGAAGAAATTGAATCCATAGAATGGGAAAAGTTTAAGGGGATATTCTTCAGTAAGTACCTTCCTTGTATTGTACATAAAAATATTGACAATAAATTTATGGAGATGATTAAAAATGATGTTGAATCCATTTGTACCTATAAGGAAAATATTTCAAGGAATAAAAGATATAACCCTAGTTTAGTTCATAACCTTGAAAGTAAAATTAATTGATTCTTGGTAGGATGAAAACTAAGTCAAAGAAAGGAAATAACTATAAGAGAGTTCAATAACAATGATAAAATAATTATATACGTAGCCAAAGTAGAAATGGAAAGTGGATATTACAATCATTACAAGGGTTTTGATTGGAAAAGAAAGGTCAGGTTTTATAGAAATTAAATAAATCACAAGGGGTAAAGAAATTATATCCATATATGTGCTATAAATGTGGTAATAAACATTAAGGTAAGTCTTTAAATTGAATTTAGAGGTGATTTAAAAGTGTAAAGGCATGTCTTAAATCCCATGAATGTCTAAAGGATATGAATAGGCTATTTAATGCAATAAAATAAAAGAAGTTTCCAAATAATTATCCATCCATACTCCAATGATTTAAATTTAAGGAGTTAATGCATTATAAAAACCGGTGAAAGAATCTGAAGGTTTTTTATGATAACTATCAAGAACCTCTTAAGACCAAATAAAAAAGGGAAATATCACGTGATATTGACTGTTGAAGTTTGTTATGAGAATGACATGGTGAAAGGTACTCCTATCATACACTCTAGATCAACAAATTTTTTATTTGATTATAGATCTGCCAACTCTTTAATTTCTAAATAATTTTCTAATAGTATCACCATATCACATCAAAAATTATATGTTGAGTTATCTGGGAATATTTAGAATGGCACAATGGTCACATATCAAGTATACAATTTCTCCCCAATTAATTTTGTGGGAATGTGATTCCTAAAAATCGTTTGATTCTTCCTTTAGTTGAATTCGATCTGATTATTGGCATGAATTGTGTTTATCTATAAAAATATAATATCAATTTATGAGAAAGGGAAGCCAAATTTCCAATTTTTAATAAACCTACGATCATTTATCAATCTAAGGATAAATATTAACTTTCAATGTATATTGCTTCAATATTGTGGGTAATAATTCATATACATGAAGGATGTCTATATTAGATGGTTGGAGAGAAATTAAACATTATTGAAAAAATATTATAGAGGTTTTTTTGATGTCATTATAGAAGAAATATTGGGTCTTCCACAGAACTGTGATGTTGAGTTTTCAATCAAACTCATACATGGTGCTATTTATATTTCAAATACCCTTTATAGAATGGAAAAAAATTATGTTGAAGTAATTGAGAAAGAAACTCAAAGAGAATATTGATAAGGGATTTATACACTGTATTGTGTTTCTAGGGGGTTCACCTATAACCACTAGAAAATAGGGCTATACCAATGGTTCAGAACAATTGGTATAGGATGGAAAACCGTTTGTATAGTCTATTCCTATGATTTTATTTACTGTTGGTAATTAGATAATGGGTATAGACCTATACCAATGGTATAGAGTAAATAATTGGTATATTCCTCATGTATTTTCCTTTTACCAATGGGTTTGATGATTGTGTTTCTATAGGTAATTATGAATGGTTTGAGAAACAGTTGCTAAATACCTATAAAAATGGGTTATAAACCATTGGAATAGCCTTTACTAGATGCAATATATACTAATGGTTGTATAAAACTAATGGTATAACTATATACTAATGGTTTCAAAAACAATTGGTATAGACTATCTATATATTTCAATTAAGTAGCCCCCACCTTGGCCAATCTCTTACAAAAATCACCAAATAAACATAACAATCATCAACAACCAATATATAGAAAATGATAACATGAGAAACTAAATAATTTATTTAACCAATGATAACAAAAATTTAAAAAATTCAAATATATCCTTTCACCACCAATCATAAAAAACACATGTAATAAATATTATTAAAAAACTTAAAGGATCAATATATCTCTCATCACAAACAATATTATTTTCACTATCATCACCATAATCACGATCCTCCCCTTCATCTTCATCATCTCCACCACCATATCCATCTATATGGATGCAATCATCTTGACCCCTATTATCACTATTGTTTAGAGCACCATATAATATACACATCATTGAAATATATGTATCGTAAGATGTATAGGTATATATTAGAAGTGGTGGGCATAAGGCGTCCATAAATTTCATAAATTCATCACTTGTATATTGATTCTGTTCATGCTTCTACATGACCAATTTTTGGGATCTTCTACCTCAGCAAGAGCATGTGATTCCTCTGCATGAGATGTTTTTAACGTAGTTATACTAGAAATGGAACCTAAAGTGGGGCAATATATAGTTAGGAAAACACTATTACCAGGTTGACAATGTAATCTCCCATAGTTATCATCTCCTAATACATCATGTAAATGATTGTTTGGACAAAATTTGTTAGAATCCTACTCTTTAAGGGGATTCAATTAACATTGTTACAAATATAAATGAAATATTAATCTATAAATTGATATTAAAATTTGAAATCCATAAATTAAGAATTATAATTTTATTTAGTGTATGTTAATTTACTGTACTCCCATTTTTCTTCCTTTTTCATTGAAAAAAATAGTTTTTCTCAAGGTGAACACCATTAAATATTCCCAAACTTCCTCTATAATGACATTGAATATAGGAAAACAGTTTTTCAAACTAGGTTATTAATAATGATTTTAATAAATAAAATTAAATGGATATTCTCGATGATGCAATATGATTTGTTATAATGAATGAAAAGTTTGTTCTATTATGATATGAGTTGGTAAAAAAAATTTATATAATAAATTGTGAAAGTTGATAATATAATTAAATAACGATTTCATTAATTAAATTAAATTAGAATTTAAGGATTCTTGTTTGTATGTATTATTTCCATGAATAAAAGGGAAATGTAATTATAGAATAATGGAAATGGTTTTTTATTAAAAAACCAATTCAAGATTAAATATATGTATAATATGTTAAAATGGAAAGTTGAAATATATGATAGGTGTGTTCTTATTTTTTTGTTTCTATATTTCCCTGATTTAATTTGGAAGTGGTAAAAATAGGGAAAAGTAAGTTAGTTTTTTCATTGATGGATATTAATGAATGCGTACAGTCAATATGGATTTTATGTGTGAATTTTGACTTGGTTGAAAGTTAATTACATTTATTTTTTAGGTAAAGATATAGTATGTTAATTATTATTTTTACAATTATGGTGATTAATGGATATTATAGGCATGTCAAAAAGGGAATCTAAATAACTCATATAAAATTAATTTTTAAAGAAATTTCTATTTATTGTGTATAAAACGTCATATTGGGTACTATGGTTTGTGATAAAAATTTTATTTACTTAATCAAATATTTAATTATTATTTTGAGAAAGAAGAAAAAAGGTTTTGGAATTTTTTTTTGTTAAAAATACACATGAAAGAAATGTATTTATTGTTTATTTTACCAAATCATGTTAATTTTACATTAACATGAGAGTATGTAAAATTTAATTCTTTTGTTTTAGAAATATTAAAAACAAGTTTGTTGTATTGAAACCAGGATGGTGTGTATATTTTTTTCCTTATGGTTTAGGTAAATGTTAAAGGGTTTTAGTTTATTTAATGTTTTAATTTTATTTTTTCTTTTAGGTCTTATAAGATTCTAGATATTTAGTCATTATAGTGGGAATTAATCTTTTTATCCTTATCATGAATCGTAACATACCTAAGGGTAAGTGGTTATCAACTTATTTGATCTTAAACTCAATACACTAGTGTATTATACTTAATATGATGATTTTTTGTGATTTTTTGATTATCTGATAAGAAATTAGATTGTAATTCACAGAGGGATGTGCTAACATGATTTTTTATATATTAATAAGGGTAAAAATGTGAAATCTTATTATTTTTAGCTTAGAATATTATTGGTAATTAAGTATTATATGGAATAAAATGATTTTTTTTGATTTAATAGAGGTTTTACATCAAATAAAAATATTTTATGATGTTTTATTTTGTTGAATTTATCATATTAAAATTTTATTACTTGGTATTTAATAATCATTCCATGTGATTTAAAGTGGTAAATTTATATAATAATGTAATTTTTAATAGTATTGTGTGTGTAGGAAGTGAACATTAATGATCTATAGTGTTTTTTAAATCCTTATGTGGAATGATGATATGTAAATGGTATTTTAAATGATGTTATTTATTGTTCGGGTTGAATAACTTGTGCACCCTAATTTAATTTAGTTAAAAATAGTGATTAATAGTGGTATATATGACTAAATAAAGTATGGGTTTTAAGGGAGATAATGAGATACTAAATAAGAAATATAATGTTATTAAATAAGGGTTTAATATGGAAATCTCTGCATTTTGAATGTAATAAAGTAAGTGATTAAATTTTATATTCTTTTACAAATTCCCCAGGTCCACCTTTGATATACAAAGGTGTTTTATTAATGTTTTTTTTGTATTTTATAGACATAATTTATAGGGTAATGATAGAAATTAACAATAGTTAAAGTCTAGTTATACGGTTTAATATTGATGATTAAATTATTATTTAATATACTCAAGAGATGAGTCTTAGAGTGGTGTATTTTGGAAGTTGGAGTATAAAGTATGATAAATTTCTTGGACTTAAATTTGTGTTTGGTATGGGGTTAAGTAAAAAATAAATAATTAATTGAAGTGGATAAATTTTTTCTAAATAAATTGAATCTGTTCCTATTAATATTTTTTATTTTAAAAATTTTGGTTTTGATTTGATAACTTCAAATGATTAAATTATCCAGAGAAGATGTTTTGGAGAAGTTTGACCTGGATGCGATTACTAGGTTTTATTTTGACTTTGACACAAAAAAACATGTTCAAAATGAAGTGATATTTGATGTTCCATCTTAGATAATGTTCCTTAAAATATTAATGGGGTGTTTTAAGATGATTAGAGTTAGTTTTGTAGAGTTTGGAGAAAATATAGAGTTATTTTTTTATGTTTTGGAATTTGGAGCGAAGTTAAAAATATCTAGGTCTGGATGTGTATGATTTATATTGAATTATGTTTGAGTAGTTAAAATGAAATTTCTCAGACATTATTTAGAAAATTATTCTTTTCTTTATATATGGAATAGTGTTTTAAAATCATAATAATATATTTTAAGAAGAAGAAGTTTAGAAATAACTGAAAAATTTAATATTAGATGAATTTTTATTTCAACTTCAAATTAAAATTATATTTTTTTCTTTTAGTGAGTGATATATTATTTGATTTATGATTTCATGTTGTTGGAGTTCTATTCTATTGAAAAATAAAAAACAATTACAATTTATAGAAATTATCATGAATATTTTTGAGTGAAACAATAAGATGTGTCCATGTGCTACAATATTTTCCAAGATTAATTATTAATAAAAATATTCTGATATATTTCTATATATTAATCTATCAACATATATGATGGGAAAATTTTTTATATTTCATTCATTTAACCTATTTTATTTCATTATATTGTTTTATCATGTTTCTAACACACTAGTTATACCTCAAATAAAATCATTTTGTCAGTAATTATAACTATATGAGAAATAAATAAAAAGGTTCATTATAATCCTTAATTAGGAAAGGTCAGTTCTTACTCAAAGTCAAAAGTGATAGTTTACTTCTTGGGATATTTTTTAGTATGTTTTTCTCCAATTAAAAATATAGGTTGTGTCTATACTAGAAAATGGATGTATTTAGTTTCGGAATCTATGTTTGAAAAATCCATATTTTAAAAACATTTCAATATTAATCTAAATTCTAAAGTAAAGTAATCAAAAAATAATTTAATATTTTTTTCTCAATAATATATTTGGATTTTTATAAATTCAAATTTACATCAATATAGTTTTGTATGAAAAAATTATAATTAATCTACATAATTCAAAATTGAAGAAATTTTATTTTTATAATTTATTTAAATAAAAAATAATTATGAACAAGTGTCATACCTAATTCTTCTCATGTTTCCATATAATAGTTTTCCCAAATAGTGGAGGTATTTTTTATCATCCCCATTTTTTATTTCATTCTCACGATTCCTAGAAAATAAATTTTAATATAAAATGTATTAATGTAACTCATCAAAATTTTTATTAAAAAACATCTAATTTGATCAATACCATATAATCAGTATTCTTCCAATGGGAAATAATTTCTCAAAAATGTGATTCTGTACACTCATTCAGGATAGGTATATCCTTAAATATTTACTAACTAAAGATAGATATCTAATGTAAAACTCATGCTTATATTCTCTCCATATCTCAAAGAATTCCATGAGCCATGTAGTCATCACAGCCTCACCATCAATAGAAATTATAAAGAAGATAACACCAAAATATTAATTTATATAAATAAAATAATATTATAAAATCAAATAAAATTAATTTTCTTACTCATATTTTCTCCCATGAATTATTCTTTACATAGTTTTGAAGGTGTCTCTATGAGAGTGGTCTGTCAGGAATGATGTCAGAGTATTGGGAAAGCATCACCATAAAAATCTGACATTATTGCCTTATTTTTTCAATTATTTAATTATCCTCATTTTACTCAACTGTCTGCTATGTGCAGAGGTTACACACCTTACACATGCGGGTACGATCATACTGCCTTGTGGCAAATCAAATTGTGAAATAAAAAATCAAATATTATATCAATACATGTTTTAATGAAAAAAGATTATTATAAAATAAATTAGTAGGGCCCTGTAAATATACACGATCTTGGTAGATTAGTGGGTAACAATGGATCCCTAGGATATGAAGTTTTATTAACCTATACTGTAGGAGTGGGATAACATGTCTTCTCATGAGGCTCAAAATGTTTTAGATTAGAAGTCAATGGATCATCAATATAGAAGCTCAAGGAGAAGGAAGTTGAAGGAAAATAAGCCGATATATTTGTATGTGAAATAGTATAAAATGAATGGGGAGTAGGATCCATGATCATATAAGGGTAATAAAGGTAACAATTATTATATATAAAGGGTATAGAAAATATAATTAGTTTAAATACCATGGGTGCCTCTAACAACACTATAGGATAAGAAAGTGTGATAGATCGTATATCTAGTAAAGGGTTAGGGAATGATTTGGTACAGAGAGGGTTGTGAGTAGCTCTTGTACCACCCCCATCACATCATCTAGATGAGCACCACTATAACACCCCAATATTTTGTGATTTTATGAATTAATTTAATCTTTTCAATATTAATCATTTCATGTAACACGGAATATAGCTTGTGTCCTATGAAAACACTATGTTTTGATTTCATTTCACACAACACTGAGTCAATATTTCAATTCGTGAAACACTTAGACAAGATTGTGATACATGAAAAACTTTTTTTCCTTGGGTTACAAACAATTCGGAGTTCATGCAATAGTTTTTGTTATACACAAGACTGAGTTTTACCGATCTAAAATATACTATTAATATTGTTATTAAAATATTATTATAGTTACCCCTATAAATTGGAATAGATGTTATGAATAAGATTAACTAAATTTTGAAAATAATATTTACAAATCTATATAAAATAGACCATTTGGTTGTCAATTAGTTTCAAATTATATTAATAACTATTTGAAAATAACGATATTCCTTTTCTATAAAAGCTATTTTTCTATGTAAAAACACAATTTTATATCAATAAATTAAACAAACCACTTTTGATGAATTTTATTAATAAAATTTATGTATTATAAAATCAATAAAATATTTTTGACACTCGTACAATTGAATTTATATGTATGATTTAAGAATAAATCTAATTTTATGAATAAAAATATGTATTTTTCTAAAAAAATATTTTATTGCCTATTAATGGTGTGCCTATTTTAAATACAATTTTTAAAACATTTATAGTTTTTATTTTAAAAATATACTTTTTTTTGAAATCATAATGTTAAAATTTAATTTGGTTGAATTTTGGGTGTTTTTTGAGAAGTTTCATTTTTTGACGAAAAATGAAAACATCGAATTTTAATTGAAAAGTGATTGTTTTTAAATAATTTATATATATAGTTAAATTATATTTAAATTTTGTTTTAAAGTATTACTAGTTTAATTATAAAAAATAAATTTAATTTAGATCATTGGAATTAGTTTCCCATTGAAATTGGATATAAAAACATTTGAAACATTTGAACTTTTTTACTTTAAAAACCTTTTTTCCTATCACGTTTGTGGGATAAATTTCAAATTAATTTCTACCACTTATTTTTTTTAGAATATGAAAAAATGAATTAAATATTTGGAATCAAAGTAATTTATAATATTTATTAATTTAAACCTATTTTTTGACAACAAATATTAGTGAAAGTAATTGAAGTTAATTATAGTGATTAAGGTAAAAATGAGTTTACTTCGGGGTTAAACATTAACTTAATGGGAACAATAACCTAGAAACATGTAAAAAATCCATTTTATGGAAATATTTCTACCAATTACCCTATTTTATTGAAAATTTACAATTATTGGAGTAACATTATATAATGTAGACCACTGAATATTGTTAACCGTTTTATATTTTCAAGAATGTCACTCATCCTTCACTATAAAAAGGGCTCTCACCCCCTCAGTTATTCACACCTCTAATGCCTTTTTTATCATAAAAAACCTGACCATATATCCTCAAAACATACATAAATTTATCCTAGAATCCTCTCTTTGTGAATAAGGCCATCCAAGAAATCCCATTGGGGAAAACCGGAAGGAGTTACCCAAAGAAGAGGTAACATCCTTCAAAAATATTTTTTGTTTTATATATTTCTACACCCCTAAATTATTATTATTAAATAATTATATAATAACATAATAATAATAAATATAATTATATTTTGTTATGTTATTATTTATTTTAACACTCACACACAAATCTATCAAATGTGAAACACAATCAATATTCATATGTACGACATACTACCACATCACGAATATATGTCATTCGTTCTTCAATTACCACATCATAGGGTTAAGAATAATGATGGAATTAATTTTTTAATATAATATATATCATATTAAAATTTATTTATTCTTATTTAATTATTATATAACATATATCTTCTTGATTTCCATTTTCTGGACATACGGTAACTTCGTTTGTGGAACTGTGGACTACCGCCTCCTCAAAGTGATGTGAATCGTTCACACTTTACAAGGAATGTATTAAAGACGGGTTTAGTGAAAATAAATGATATATATTGTATAATAGTTATAATATAATGAGATTATATATATAAATGTATTTAATTTAGTTTCTTTCTTTCAATATTCCATTAAAATGGAAATAATGTTTATGCGTACATATGACATACCATCTCCATGAATGGTGTATTTAATTTTAATTTATATAATTTATAGATTATGATAAATAAATATATATAATGAATATATATTATAGTTTTTTCATTTTTTACATTTTATAAATAAATAAATAACAATCTATGTAAGTGGATCAAGAATAAAAAATCACAACATATACAAAATATAAAGTGGTTATTACCCGAAACGTAACTTTTACATGGAATTTTTAATAAAAGGGTAATATAAATTCATAATAAAATTATATATGGTATGATATATAATAATTTGTTCCTATGTTATATGTATAATAAACATATATTTATTATATATAATCTTTTAACTTGTACTAAGAAATTCAAGACTTAAGGTAAGGGTTTTTCAACCCACTTTTATTTCTGTGCAAAATATGCTATATTCACCACTTATTCTTGTTTTGTGGTGTATATACATACCTATGACATGTTATATAATGAATTTAATTTATTTAATTATATTAAATGTTTCAATTGATCATGTTCTTTCATGGAACCCATGATTTAAAATCTACTTAAGTAGTAAGGGAATTTCATCAAACTTTATATATTTGTGAGATACATGTCAAACTCACCACCACTTTCTTTTGTGTTCTCTATATACTACCCATTAATATATTTTACAATAATTATATTTAATTTTATGGTTATTTACGTATTAATTTTATGATTTATATTTTATGAGGCTTTACAGTTCAATGTTACCAAATCGATAAGGTAACTTTGCCTCAATTTAACTTCTTTGAGACACATGTTTTGTTATTCACTTATATTCTTTTATGAGGTGTATATATTTAAAATTTACATTTTATATCATGAATATATTTATTTTATTGATATTTTATACCTCATTTAATGTTTTTATCTCATTGGTATTATGATTCAATGTTACCAAAGGGGTAAGACTATATTTTTATAATCTCATCATTAATTAGGATTGGTTATGATTATGATTAAATTGATGAAATATTATGATCTATATTTAAAAAAATATCATGAATTTTATTATCCTCTAGTTATTCATGATATATTAATGTAATTTTAAAAAAACTCCTCTATTTGGTACTTATATAATTAAGAAAATGTTTTTTTATTAAAATTTAATTTTATTTATCTTTTCGGATTGAAAATATATTTTCCTACAAAACAAAGTTTTAAAAAAATGTTTTCCAGAAATTTTATATTAGAATCCTATGTTTTTAAAATAATTTTTTACCCATGTTTTAAATTTTTTAAAATGGTTTTAAATGTAATCTTCTTCCTGTTTTATGATTAAGAAACTTCTCTATACATTTTATAGGGAAAAAGAAGTATTAGTCCTGTGCAAATTTACCCACTTTCAGGGTCATTATTTCTTGGAATGTTCCTTTTCACGTTTACATAGATATTTAAAAAAATAGATTATTCTATAAATTTATCATTTTTAAAGTGGGTTTCAAAGAAAAATATTTTCAAAATCATTTCAACCTTTCATTATAAGTGTTCAAAGTATTTTCAACAAAAAAGGTTTTCAAAATTCTTTGAATTTTTATTTATTTATTTTAAAATATATTTTCAAATAAAAAGATTTTAAAAATGTTTTGATGATTTCTATATAAATTTTTGAAGTTCTTTTAATGAAAATGGTTTTAAAATATTTTCAATCCTTTTTTATAATTCTTAAAAGTTATTTTCAAATAAAAAGTTTTCAAAACATTTCCAAAGATTCCATTATAATTTTTAAAAGATATTTTTAAATAAATGGTTTTCATAATGATTTCAATATTTCTATATAAGTTTTCAAGGTTATTTTTAAAAAAAAATCAAAAATTTATTTGTTTTAATTTTTTTAAAAGCCTAAAGGATATTTTTCCCAAGAAGTGTTTTAAATTATTTTTAAATATTACATCATATGTTTTCAAAGTGAGTTTTAAGTAAAAAGATTTTGAAAATGTTTTATGTCATAAAAAAATGATTTTCAAATAAAGGATTATTTTACTTAATAAATACTCTTAGGGATTTTTCAAAATATTTATCCATCTTATATGACACCCTTTGATATAGTTTATGATTTACTTGGGATATTATCCAAGTAAATTATTATTATTAATTATTTTAATGGCTTATTTTTAAATTTAAATGTTTTTGATGATACCCATTTCTCTTCCATGGGTTAAACCATGATAAAATGTTTGTGAAACCCACTTCCTTTGACAAGTTATTCTCTGATGAAATTATTATGAAACCTGTCTCCTTTCAACAATACTTATGATACCCATTTAATTTCATGGGATATGATATTTTTTTATAAAACCCATATTTTTTAAGGTTCATGATATGATTAATGTTTTATTATCATATGGAACACGTATTTATGATTTCATTATGTACCGAGTGATGCCTATATATCCCTATAATGCATTGGATAAAGATTTATATTCATCAGATTGACATAGATGGAAAAGGGAGTAAAATTAGTTCTGTAAATGACTTTATCCACTAAGATGGTCTCGTAAGTGAACCTTGAATACTAATATGGTCTTGGGAGTGAACCTTGACTATTAAAATGGTTTTGGGAGTGAACACACTCCATTACAAAGAAAAGGTTGGGACTGAGTATGGTGGTGTGTCCTGCCTAGTAGGTGTATCCCCAATTAATTTCCCTAATAGGTTTTGAAAATAATCCTCAGCTCATAGGGAATTATTTTATAATATTTCATGTTTGACAAAAAATATACGTCTTATTAATATTTTATGCTCTCATGGTATATGCTCTTGATTCCCTTATGATGCATTTTTTATAAGCTTTTAATATTTATGACATGAATCATTTATATGATTTTTGATATGTAGGGTGTACTTTTAAAATGTTATTATCTTGTTTTATTACCTTTATTCTCATGTTATACTTATGTGCCTACTTTATTCAACTGTATTAAGCATCTGAGATCACCACATCTTATGTTTCCTTTACCTTGGTTATGAAGAAATAAAATTAGTATAAGTACTAAAATAGAAAATATTGGTGGGAAACAATGAAGATCTTTCACCATGTTGGAAGATTGTGTTCCAAGTATTCAAAGACACTAAACTATTATGGTCCTCAAGCATGTTATTTTTTAATGTGATGAATATTCATCTAAAATGATGTAATGTCCATGTATATAAATCTTGAGTTTCAATAGTTGTTATCAAAGGAAAGATTTATTCATCCTTTGAAAACTTGGATGAGAAAACGTTAGTGAGTTTCCTTGGGATATTTCTAAGTATATATCTAGTGATGTCTCTAAGGATAATTCTAAGGATGATTTAAAATTTAGGAAAATTTACTGGAATTTTGGTAATGGATATATAAAGTTATTTAATAGAAATACATAAATTTTAAGATAATACACGTGGTTGTGGATTTGTCATTGATATACATTGAGGTAAAAATCTAAAAAACTCCATATTTAGATGGACTTGATCGGGAACTGGTGCACGAAAAAGGGCCTTACAAAACAATGGGTTTAATATTCCCAGGGGATATGCTTTAGGGAATTCAAAAACTCTTTTGAAAACCATCATGAAGAATTTAAATTGAAGTTGAATATTAATGACCTATGGTTTCATATATTAAATAAAGTGTTATAATTTATTCATATTATAAGTTAATTTTCATGATTATGTAGTTTTTCACTATGATATGTGTTGATCACACAATTATTTCTGGTTTTAGTCAATGAAAAGTAATAGAAAGAAATATCATAACATTGAATTTGATGAACATTTTTTAAATGAGAAATGACATTGAATGAGCATTGGAGTAACAGATATTGGGATCATGCCTAACTATTTTTCATGAAAAGTAGTTAAAAACATGTACCTTAATCAAATATTAAAATCACTGAGGCAGGGAATGATAGATCTTTCTAAGAGTTCATATAATAGAGACCATAGGGGAACGGAAATTCAATTTTTTTTACGTCAAGAATGTGGAAATAAGATCCTAAATGAATGTCTAATGGAACAATAAGTTGTTTTGACTATAGAAAAGAAGGACCCCAATAAAGTAATTGAAAAGGGAAAATAATAAGTTTAGTCAACACAATGAATTAAAATAATAGCCTCCCAAATGCATCATTAATGATTGAATGATTTAAATGTGGAAATAATGGGAATTATTATAATCAATTTCCTTAGTGTAAAGATCACAAAAAGAATTTAAAAGTTGGTATGAGTAGTGGTTGTATTGCTGTTGCTGATGATATTATAGGTGCAATGTAAAGGGAAAGGGGTACTAAGTAATAGGATGAGGTATAATTGTCAATGACTTCAGGGCGATGTAAAATGATCAATGTTTTTATGTATTTGGAATCAATAATTACGTTATATTAATGGTGAAGTATACAAGGATTGTTTATTTTATGTTTTTTACTAATGATTTATAAGAATACCTAGAATTATTCCCACAGACTAAAAAATTGAATAAATGGAAATTTAATATTCATGGGAAAACATGATTGAGGTAAAAATAAACACTAATATGTTCTTGATGTTAAGATAATGATGTCTTGATAAAGATACGTTGGATATGAATAAGTAAATTAAAAAATATGAATTACCTTAGAATGGATTATGGATTTTTTGAAAAAGTAGTTTCTAATATCTTTGATAGTGTTTATGATAAATTTTTATTTGAGGAATTTATATAATAATATTTAAAATTATAGAGGATTCAGGTTTTTAATATGTATTTTATTGTAATTCATGTTATTACCATATTTGAAGTGAATACATGATGAAGAAATTCACATGTTTTGTATCTGACAACTAGGAGTTAATTTATGATATATGGGGGATCGTTGTTAAGATGATTTTGAGAAATTTGGTGACTTTCTTTCTAATTTTATGGATTTTAAGATTTTATAAGCGATACAAGTTAATCCACTTATGAAAATTTTAAGTTAAAATTTAGACAAGGTTTTAGAGATTTAAGGTATTACCTCACTGTATGAGGGTTTATGCATATTGTATAACTTGTTCTGACCATTTTTCTTTGATTTTAACTAAAGACCGATGGAATGGATTATTATTCTACCTCATGATCAGGTTGTACCTCAGGAATGAAAATTCACCTTCATTTCTTAATTTAAGAGATCAAGTGAAAATATAGAAAGGCAAAACCAAAAGGTGATATAATTCATATGAAAAGGGATAGAACCATGTAAGTATGTTTCTTTATGTTGTTATAAACTAAAATAATTACTCATATATAGGGAAAAGATATTGAAATTTTTTCCTAATACCTTCATTTCTGCTGAACTAATGTTCTTATGAATCATCATAGATTTATAGTTTTGAAGTCCTTATTGTTATATTTATCATCCTATTACTGGAAATAAAGGATATTTATCACAATCTTTCAATATTTATGATTTTTGTCAATGTACAATATTCACTCCCAATCTATGTTCTTATATGCAGAAACCTGGTTCTAAGTTACTTTAGGAAATCGTTATGCTCCCAACTTATTTTGTTTAAAGGATGTTTTAGTATTCATTTTTATGATGTGGGTTTCTATAAAAAAACTTTTAGGTATTAATCCTTTGAAAAAACAGATGAATTTCAATGCTAAAATTAATTTTAAGGGGGTTGAATGTAACACCATGAAATTTTATTATTTTTTAAAATTAATTTAATCTTTTAAATATTCAACATTTAACGCCATAAGGAATATAGCTTCTGCTATATTAAAGAACAATGTTAGGCTTGTATTTCATGCAAAACCAAGATAATACTGCACCACATGAAACACATGGATTCGATTTAAGAAAATGGAAAATTGTTTTTTCTTATGTTACACACAATTTTTAGTTCCTTCTATATCTTGAATTACATGCAAGACTGAGTTTTACCAAAATAAAATATTCCATTAATATTGTTACTAAAATATTATTATAGCTACGACCAAGCCATTTGACTAAAATTTATGAATAATATTAAATAAATTTTAAAAATTTGATTTGAAACTGTATATAAAATTAATCCTTTGGTTATCAATTAGTTATAAATGAAAGTAATAACTATTTGAAAATAAAGACGTTCCTTTTCTAAGAAAACTATATTTCTATGTACAAACAAAAATTTATCATAATAAATTAAAAAAGGAACTTTTAATTATTTTTTTTAAGAAAATTTATATATTATAAATTCAACAACTTTTTTTTGACTCTCATCCAATATATTTGATAGATATAAGATAATAATAAACTTAATTTTATATATAAAAAGAAGTATTCTTCTAAAAGGTAATTATTCCTCTTTTTAATGGAGCTCATATTTTAATTATATTTTTTACACTATTATAATTTTTATTTGAAAAAATAATCTTCATTTTTGA
Source organism: Viscum album (assembly GCA_963277665.1). Classification (NCBI taxonomy): domain Eukaryota; kingdom Viridiplantae; phylum Streptophyta; class Magnoliopsida; order Santalales; family Viscaceae; genus Viscum; species Viscum album. Next base: position 1,600,688,846 of record OY728128.1, read on the forward strand.
TAGTGGAATATAAAATTTACTTTGGTTGAATTCATGTTAATTTTCAGAGATGTTTCATTTTTTGATGAATAGTAAAAAGCACTGAATTTTAATAGAAAAATAATTTTTCCTATTATTTATTTATGTAGGTAAATTATATTTTAAATTAGTTTTAAAGTAAAATTAGTTTAATAATACAAAAATAAATCCAATTTTTGTCATTGGAATCAATTTCATATTGAAATTTGATATAAAATTATTTGAAACTTTTTAAGTGTGTACATTAAAAACATACTTTCCCATCACGTATGTGAGATCAATTTTAAATTAATATCTACCACTTATATGTTTTTAATTTGGAAAAAATTGTTAAATATTAAGGATAAAAATAATATAAAATTTATATTAAGCTAAATATTAGTATTTGATCAAATATATTAGTGAAAGTATTTAAAATTAATTATAGTGATTAAGGTAGAAATAAGTTTGCAGAGTGGTTAAACATTATCTTAGGGGGTAAATAACCTAGAAACATGTCAAAAAGCCATTTTATGGATTTATTTAGACCAATTACCCTCTTGGATAAAAAATGGACAATATTTGGGGGCACATGAGCTAATAGAGACCTATCAATAGTGTTTATCTTTTTATATTTACAAGAATGTCACTCCTCCTCGACCATAAAAAGGGAACTCACAACCCTCACTTATTGACACCTCCAAATCCCTTTTTCTCATCCAAAAACGACCAAAATATCAAAAAACTTCCTTTATTAATCCTAGAATCCAATATTTGGGTATACATCCAACCAAGGAATCCCTTTGCTGAAAATGAAAAGGAGTTACCCAAAGTAGAGGTAACATCCTTCAATAAGCACTTTTGTTTTATTTCTTTCTCCACACCTCAATTATTATTTTTCCATGATAATATAATAAAATAAGTTTCATAAATATAATAAGATTTTTTATGTTAATTCTTTTACCAATACTGACACTCACATCCATCAAATGAGATACGTAATGATCATTCGTGTGTACGGCGGACTACAACCTCGTGAATCAGTGCCGTTCATTCTTCCATTACCACCTCTTAAGGTTAGGAATAATGATGGACTTAATTTTTTATATGATATATATATAATATATAATATTTATTTATTCTTTTTAATTATTATATGACACATAAATTTGTTATTTTATTTTATTGTAAATAAGATAACTTCATTTGTGGATGTGTGGAGTATCACCTTCTTAATGCAACATGATTCATTCATAATTTATGTGGAATTTATTAAGGATGGGTTTAGTGAATGTATATGATATATATTAAATAAAAAATTTATTTTAATTTTATTATATATATATATATATACACACACATATTTCTTTTACTTTATTTCATTTATTACGCCATGAAAATGGAAATATTGTTTATCCGTACGTACGACCAACCATCTCCATGAACGAGGTATTTAAACTCATATTTTTATTTTTATTGATTATTATAAATACATATATAATTAATATATATAATATTTACATAATTTTTTACATTTTTTAAATAATTAATTCAAAATCGAAGTAGGATGAACAAGAATAACAAGTCAAAACATATTTGAAAAACCAAGCAGTTATTACCTGAAATGATACTTTCACATGAAATTGTTAATAAATGGAAAATATAAAGTTATAATAAAATCACATATTTTATAATATAAAATAATATGGTTCTATCTTAGATTTATGATCAACTTATATTTATTATATAGAAGGTTTGAACAAGTATGAAGAAATGAAAGACTCAAGGTAAGAGTTTTTTCATTTCAATTTCATTTTTGTGAGATATATACTATATTCAAAAAAAATTATCATTGTTTGGTGTATATAATTCCCAATGAAATTTTATATCATGAATTTAATTTATTTCATTATATGAAAAGTTTTAATTAATTTTATTCTTTTTTGGATCTCCTGATTACAAATTTAATCAAGTAGTAAGGGAATTCTATCTCACTTTTTATACTTGTGAGATACATTCCATATTCACCATTCATTTCTTTTGTGTGGTGTATATACATCCCACAAATTTATTCTATGGTCCTTATATTTAAATTTATGGGTACTTATATATCCAATTTATAATATGAATTTTTTGGGGGTTTTAAGATTCAGTGTTACCAAATCAGTAAGGTAACTTTGTCTCAATTTTTTTTCTCTGAGATACATGTTTTGTTATGAATATATATTATTTTGCGTGGATTGTATAAAATTTTAAACTAATGTTTTTATTAAAATTTTGCATTATTTATCTCTTCAATGAGAAATCTGTTTTCCTTCAAAACCATGTTTTAATAAAATGTTTTTAAAAATTGTTATACTAATATCTTATAATTATTAATTTAAATTTTGACCCATGTTTTACCTTTTAAAAATGGTTTTAAAAAGAATATTAATGTCATTTCTGATCACAAAAATTTTCTAAGCATTTTATAGCGAAAAAGTAATGTTTGACATGTATAGATTTACCCACTATCTTGAACGTGATTTCCATGAAGATTCATTTTCATGTTTAAAAGGTAATTTAAAAAAATATTCAAGAAATTAATTATTTTAAAGTAGTTTTCAAAGAGAAATATTTTCAAAATATTATCAGGAATTATTTATAAGTTTAAAAAGTATTTTCAAAGAAAATAGTTTTAAAACTGTTTTCAATATTCATTTATAAAATTTCAATTATATTTTCAAAGAAAAAGGTCTTCAAACAAGATTTTAAAGATTTATTTATATATTTTCAGAGGAAAAAGTTTTCAAAATGTTTTCAAGCATTATTTATAAGTTTTAAAAGCTATCTTGAGAAAAATTTATTTACAAAGTTTATTTTATAATATTCAACTATATTTTGAAAGAAAGGGATTTCACTTTTTTCAAGATTTATTTATAAATTTTCAATGTTATTTTCAAAGATAATGTTTTTTAAAATTTTTTATTTTTTAAAAAGAGTTATTAAAAAATAAAATTATATTTTACTGAAGGAATGTTTTAGATAATTTTTAAATATTTCATCCTAATTTTTTAATGTTATTTTCAAAGAAAAGTATTTTTAAAATGTTTTTTTATTATAAAAAAAATTAATTTTAAAGAAAGGATTATTTTTTTATGAAATAATGAATGTGATCTTAAAAAATAATTTTCCATATAATATTACAACCATTGATACCGATTATTCATTACCAGGGATATTATCAAAGGACACCATTCTTTTTCTTTATTTTAATGGATAATGTTTAAATTGATAAGGTGTTTATGAAACCCGTTTCTCTTCTACGAGTTATACCATGATACAAATGATAAAGAACAATGCATCCATTCATGGGTTATTATATGATGAATTGATTTTTAAACCTCTATTTTCCATAGTTTATGATAGTTTGAAATGTATATGATACCCATTTCATTCAATGTGTTATTTTATGATGTTTATGAAACACATATCTTTTTTATGGGTCATAATATGTTAAATGTATTATTATATTATGGAAGAAATATGTATTATTTCATTATGTGACATGTGGGACCTATATCTCCCTGTACTGAATTGGTTGACGATTCATATCTCATGACATAGACATGGATGGAACGGTGAGTGAACACTATTCAGTAAATGACTTTTTTCACTAAGATGGTCTTAAGAGTGAACCTTGAATACTATGATGGTCTTGTGAGTGAATAATGAATATTATGATGGTTTATGGAGTGAAACCATTCCTATACAAGGAAAGGGATGCGACTGGGGATTGTGGTGTGTCTCACCTAGTAGGTGTATCCCCCATGAAGTGACATGATAGGTTTTGGAAATAATCCTTGACTTATTGGGAATCGTTTTGCATGCTTAATTGTGTGACACAAATTATATATCTTATTCCTATGTTTTTGTATCATGGATTATGATCGTGATTCCATTATGATTCCTATATTATAAACTGAATATATTTATTCCATGACTCATGTGTATGATCTTTAATAGGCTAGTAATTCTATTCAAATTATATTCTCATGTTCAAATTCCATTAAATTATCATATTATTATATATCTTCTTTATTTACCTTTACTGACCATTTGAGGTCACACATTCATAGGTTTTCCCCAGGTTATGAAGAATGATTTTATGTAGAAGTACTAAAGTGGGAGATCATTATAGGGTAACATTAAAGATCTTTCACGAAGTTAGAACACTGTGTTCCATGTTTCCAAATACACAAAACAATTATGTTCCTTCGGCATGTACTATTGTAATGTTCTGAATATTCATTTAAAATTTTTTAGTATCTATTTATATTAGGCCTAAGTCACTATAACCACTACCACTAGCTTCATTAGAAAATAATTTTATCCTAGGTGGTGGATCCTTGTTAAAAGTTTAAAATAAAGTTAAACACATGACATTACATGTTATTGATATATATATTAGAAATAAAATACTAACAACATGATCCAATAAAGTAATTCCCATATCTCTCTCTTGCGTATGCTACTATCTTACATATTTATCCTTCATGTTTGTTCAATGTTTTCCATTTCCTTCATTTGAAAAAAATATATTCATTTAATTAGAAAATCATAAATAATGAGTAAGGAAAACAAGAAAGATGATGATATATGACTTAATTAAGTACTACCAATTGTAAATTCAAATAAAAGATATATATTGGTATAACAAAATCATGTTTTATTTATTGATAATAATATCAAAATATAAAAGGTGTGTCATTATAAAATCAATACATTAAAAATAACATGTTTAACAGAGGAATGATATAGTTTTATTATATTTTAAATTCAATCCAATTAAGTTTTCAATAGGTAATGTTTTTATTTTGGTCAATTAATTAGGTTATTTGACCATATATTTGGGTTAGGTCAGTTGTTTCATAATCTGGGGTTGGTAATTTTTCTATTTTTTTTGTAATTTCATTATTATCATTTTTTTTATTTTTAATTATAATTAGATTAATAAGTTTAAATTCAATTCATCTTGTTTTTTGTTATAATTGAATTGTTTTAGTTTTTCTTATCTTGATTGGTTCTAATATAGTTTAATTTCATATTAAAAAATGAATCTCAAAAAACAATACACCCTGTATATATTGAACATGAAAATTAAGTTCAATTAGAATACAAAAAATTTAAATAAATATTAATGAAGTTTGAATAGTTCCAACTTGAACAACCCAAGTTGAGCTAAACCAAAATCACCCAGAAAATAGATGGATGATTAAACATATTTTCCACTGTAACTTCAAGTTCATAATTAAATATGACAATTGAACTATTGGAGTAATAAAACCTAATAAATTGATTGGGTCCAATGGGGGTTGTGATGGTGTCAATTTCACCATCACCATCATGAAAATATGTCTTGGTATTACTTCAATAATGACTCAAAATTACTATCACATATGATTATTCATATAAGAAACATGTATTTCCATTGAGGCTTATTTATATAGATCACGAGTCATAAGAGTGTGAGTCATTCACATAACATGAAGTCCAAAATCAATAATAAATTTTCCATGACTCATCATTCAATAAAACCACTTTCATTTCATCATAGTGAATCAACCATGAGAGAAATAATCCACTATTAGTATTTTCTCAAAGACACCATAATAAGATACATTTTAAAATTGATGTATAATATTTTTTACAATGGAATAATAGTATGTTGTTTTATTTACTATAACACCATTATGTTTTTTCTCACGTTCATTTCTCTTTCAGTGATAATATGTTTGTACCAATTGATCAAAACTAATTTCCATTCACATACACCCGAATTAGGACCAAAATCCAAAGCTATTATTTCTTTAGATACATAGTCAACAGGAAAAGTAAATACCTTATATATAAAATAATTTTAAATTAACTAAATACAAATTTTATTAATTTATTTCAATAATAGATATACCTTAAATTTCAAAAAAAGAAAAAAATTTACAATGTGAAGAGTCTCTTCATCTCAAAGATAATTAATGCTTATTTATATTTATAGTTTTTTTATATTCCCTAAAAAAACTGAAATAGTTTGAAGGATATGTTTAATTAAATGAGATGAGATAACATATAAAATTTTAATTTAGTTAGTTTATATTGTCATAGAAAAAATCAGAGTTAAAAAAACTGAGCAATGTTCCACATACCGCACTTCAAGGATTAATTTATTCAACATATATGATGTAGGAATTTTCCCAATTTAGGGAATTGATAGAAAACTAGGTTTAATTTTCTCATACTGAACTTTTTCATTTCTCATTGGTTTGTTCCGTCTCATAGTCCAATCAGAAAAATACATTGAATACAAATCCATACATTCTTGAGCCAAGTAACCTTTCATGATAGAACCTTCAAGATGACTCTAGTACTAGATATGAGACATAAATGTGTGCATATTTGTTTTAGTATGTTACATCCGACTAATATAAATAGGTCATCCAAAAATAATTTTAGTCCTAAGATAGATAGTTAGATGCAACAAGCATGTGAAAAATTAAAGAGGAAACATTTTATCTAACCCACACAAAATTAATTGTGCATGTTCCAACATTTTTTAAAATAAATACCTGGAAAACTTCTTAGCATAATTATCTCTATAAAAATTTCATATCTAAATAACTTCAACCTATAAATTATTTGAAAGAAGCTGACCGATTCTTATTTGAATCAACTCATGTACAAGGATGTAATAATAATGACTATTCAACGATGTTGGATTCAACTATTTTCTATTAACCCATTTTGATATTTTCAATGAATAAACATCATAAATATTAATATTCTATGGTAATTCTAGTTTTTTTATATTTCATCACAAAATAAACACACAAAATGTTCCATTTATTTTCAGTGATACACATAGGATGAAATTCTGGTCTGATACCCCAATCCACCAAGTCACTCCATGATCATAAATCATCTTTCGTCTTTCCCTTGACATTTATAAGAATTGAGTCTAGAATTAAGATATATTTTTTCAATGTTCCTTACATATAAGAAATTATTTAACAAATTGGATGACCAATAAGGAAAAAAAAGAAGATGCTTATCATTTAATATTGTAATTGGTTTAGGTGTAAACAGTCTTCCTCTTTAAAGATTTCTTCTGACCATTCCCAAATAAAAAATTGGCATCTTATAGTTTATTGAGCACATCAGTTCCAAATATACACTGGGTTGTATTGTCAGTCCCCATGGAATTTTTAAAACCTTGATGACTATTCCTATATAGACGATCCATTGGAAAGAGTATTATATTTCTTAAAAAAATGAAACTATGATAATATTTAGGTATTGTGGATTATATATTATTCATAAAAATAAGACTTGAATGTTTTCCCTTCATGCTCCATCTGGAAATCATTACTTAAGTAGAAAAATCATTTTTCGTACACATGAGCACAACACACATACAAAATATTCCTTTCTATCACAAATAATATATACACACAACAATATTACAAAGAAGATTAAACTATTTTATTAAAGGTTTATTGTATGCATCTATATTATTTCATAGATCCGAAGGTCCAGATATGAGAATACTCAAGAATGGGAAAGGTTTTTTCATACACTTCCATGGAGGAAGGTTATAAATGTGTATGAAAACTGATCATGTGATTTTAGAAGTAAAAATCTTCCCAAATAGATTAAAACCATCGCATGATAGTCCCAAAATCACATTATGCATGTCAGATGCAAAATTCAGGCATTGCGAATTAAATTCCCACCATGAAAATCCTTCTTCATGATATAACAAATCACAATTATCCATCTTTATCTTGGTATCAATCCACCATATATTTATTGATATTTCATAATACATGGAAAGATTCTAGATTCTAGGAATCAATTGAATGTTTTAGATTAAATTCTATGGAATATGATACGGTGTTCCATCAATATTTGGATTCCACCGAGATGTGTCACATTTTATAAAATCATTTTTTTCATCAATTTCATCCTAATATAAAATGTAGTCTTTTAGGAAATCCTGAATTTATTTTTCTAGAAAATCCATGTTCAGAATTTAACTTTCTTTCCATATGATGGATTGGGGTAATATCATCATCATCTAGAAGTAAGTCCTTAAAAATGGTAAGAATATAATTTATGGCAGTATTAGAGAACCAATAAATGGTTTTCCTAAGAAATAATTGGATTAAAAATTCCAACCCTTTCGTTTTACCACATTGCTGATATACATGATTTTTGAAAGTATCATTCAATTTATTCACCCATTCAACATCATTATTTTCATTACATGAATCATGTGTGATCGTATCAATGGCTTATTGGGTTAGTGTCCTTTCTTCCACACGATGATAGATTAATGGAAACCAGTCGTCTAATAGATTATAGAATCTAGTACTCTCATTTAGATCAATTACATTTTGAGATTTTATTTTATCCACAATGTGATACTAGTATTAGAATTTTTTATGAAAAATATGTTTTTTATATGGTAGATAAATTCATTATGCCTTATCCAAGGTATTCCAACACAATTATAACATGATATGTGTATGTGAAAACGATTTAAATAATTATTAAATGAAAAATATAAAAATATCTCTAATATGTTTTGAAATTTTCTTATGATCAAATCATTTCCATGAATCTATCTTCTATCCATCCTATAAAAACATATTATATGTTATGGCATAAAATAAATGAAATTTAATTGATGTTAAATGGAAAATATTTTTAAGGAAATGATAATTTTACAATTTATATAAAAACATAACCGAAACACTAATCTATATGAGAATCATAATATAAAATTAAACGAAATACTATATATATACATATAAATACTACAAATATAAAACCATGATACTGAATTCCATTATATCAATGGGTAATAAATATAAATAATACTACACAAAATTGTGTTTATAATTATTTATTTTATTTTTTCTCTTATTATCTTCACTTTTGAACTTATGTTATTATTATTCTATAAATTCAAGTATAAAAGATTACTATTTCTAGTTAAGAATCTGCTACGACATGTATATATTATGATGTTTGGTTGGATACAACCATAATTAGTGGTTTCTAATGTCAAGGTAAATTAAAGATATTCCATATTTTATTTACTAATATCCCCCCATGAATGCAGTTTTGGCTATCTATATTTTTCAATAGACCCCATTTATGTTGAATTTAGCATCCTTTTTCATGATTTCCATTGGTTCTACAGTATGTTTTACAATAAATTTGTGTAAAAAATTAACTATCATATATTTTATTACATTGTAGTTTTACAACTTCAATATGTAGTTCTAATATACAGTTTTAAAATTATTTCTTTATTATAGTTTGGAATCATTAGGCTTCATAATATTTTGTTTAAATTTTCATACATTTAACAAAGAAGTTTTAAAATGCAGTATCACATGCTTATATATAACATATAATAAAAAATTACAAGCTGAAGTGGGACTCCAGATAGGTATAGTAACTCAAAATATTGGTGTAAGTGTGTATGAGGATGAGTGAAAGTTAGATTGAGGTTTTGAAATAGATTAAAAGTAAAAAATAGTAGAAAAAATAAATTAAAAATTAGTGTGATGAAAATCACAGGAAGAAATGGGAAAGTGTGAACAATGTGTGTATGAGATAAAATAGTAATAAAGTGAATGTTGTAATGACAACATTATTTAAATTAATAAACTTATTTTAAGGGGTAACATTTCATTTATTTTTCTGGATTTTTTAGACAAATGGTTTTACTATAGGATAATCGATCCACTTCCAAAGATTCTGGGATATCCATCAAGAGTCGTCAACCCATCACTAACTAGACAGACTTTTTTCTAGAAAACAAGACCAACAAGTAATAATAATTTACTTGATATGAAAATCCCAACACAATTCAATATTTTCACATGAAATTACAATAGTTTAGCTCAATAGTGCACTATTAAAAAACCTGAAATGTTTTTACTCAAGAAGAAGACAATGATATTATATAAAATATTGATTTTATTACACTTCACATGTCAATGAAAAACTAAAAATAAAAAATAATTACTGAAAACATGACTAATAGAGTGAAATTAGGTTGCACATATAAAAAATTAATGGCTCATAATAATATTGAGAAACCCATCACTAAATAAGTACCCAATAGGGATTCAGAGTAGAAAATAATCCCCTAAAAATATATAGATCGTAGCAGTCCACATGTGAAATGTTATAAATAAATAATGAAAAAAAACAAATTATCCTTTAATATATGTATGGAAAACCCTTTATTCAATTACATAAAATAAGATGTTGACATATCAAAAAAAGTAAATAAGGAAAAAAAAATCTATGGTGGTGTTTTAGATGTTTGATAAAAATGAAATTAATGGTTGATATAAGATATGAATCATTTGACAGTCACTAATTTGATATTATTTAAGAATGTAATTATAAAATGAACATAGTTGATATTTCCATGGATGAGAAAGAAAATTGAATGTCGAATAGTGCTAGAGTATTTGGGATGTGAATGATATGGGGGGATGGGAGACCATACATGATATGTAGGGGTAAAAATCCTTTGAAAGGATTTAAAAAACCACTGGTATGGAAACATCTTTCCAAAAAGTATGAAAAAACCATTCGTATACCCATGAGATAAAATTCTTAATGAAATGATTAAGATGAAATTCTATAATAGGACCACCTATACCAAAAGTTGTTGAAAATAATTTGTATAGACTGATGGGTATAGCCAAGATTTCTACTAGTGTATACTATTTGTTAAGAAAAAATAGTAAATAAATATTTTCATTAATTATAATGATCTTAACAATATCATAATCAAGAACATATATTATATCTGTTATATTGATGGCTTATTTGATTAAAATCAAGGAGGCCAATACTTTTCCTTGTGTGACCTTCATTTTTGATATCATCAATTGGGTGTTAAGAAAGATAATATACACAATATGACATTCCATATAAGGTATTGAAATTATTAATTTATTGTTACGCCTTTTATTATTATTAATTCCCCCACTGTCATCATGGATTTAATGAATTGATTCTTCAGAGAGTGTCTTCATTAGTTTGTGGCATTCTTTTGGAAAGTTATTCTTATATATTTAAAGAGAAAGGAAGATAAAGAAGATCAATTGAGGATTTTGATAGGGAAATTATGAAGAGGAATATTTAATAAAAATTTATGAAGTGTGAATTTTTTCTTTTGAATGTTTGATTATTGGTTAATATAATCTCAAGAGAGGGTATATTAGTATATTATTCAAAGATATATGTTTATGGGAAATGTCCTTATTCAACCATGGTAACTTAAATTCGTAGTTTTCTTGGGTTGGAAAGATATTAATATTGTATTTTGAAATATTTTTCATGGTTATATAATCATTATAACCAAGTTGACATAGAATGAAGTTGAGTGTATATGGATGGAGGAATATGAAGAGAATTTCAAGGAGTTGAAAAAATGTTTGGTCTGTGCACATGTATCCACACTAACCTATAGTGGAGAACGTTTTGGGATATACGGTGATGCATTAAATAATATACTGGGATTTATTATCATGAAAAATGATATGGTCATATCTTATGTCTCATTATAATTTAAGGATCATGAGAAAAATTTCCCAATCATGAAATAGAGCTATCAACAATATTTTTTTCATTAAAAATATAGAGGTATTATCTATACAGAGAGAATTGTGACACATATATAGATTAAATAATTTTAACGTATATATTCACCCATAACAAGCTAAATGTGGAAAAGAGAAGATGGTTGGATCTTATTAATGATTATTACTACTTGATACATTAACACCCTGGGATAGCAAACAAAGTGTCATATTCTTTGTGTTGAAAGAACCTTGAAATCTTATCTAAGATGAATATATGAAAAGATACAATATTCCTAGATTTTTAATGCATGGATATGAAAATATTAAATAAGGGGATAAATATTATCTTATTCAAATGAATGTTTAACCATATATGCATGTAAGGATTTAGGAGGCTCTAAAGAAATACGTGGAACTGAAAAAGATTGTGAGAAATATTCTTATGTTCAACCTTGATTATGAGGGGATTATAAGGTTCAAGAACCATGTTTATGTCCCATCCATACCACATTTTAATGAGATGTTATAAGAAGCTCAGGTTCATCATTGACAATTTATCTAGAAAGTAAAAATATGTAAAAATACCTTAAAGATTGTTTTGGTGGGATAAAATGAAATTAGATATTAAAAATTTAGTATCCTGGTGCTCGGTTTTTCGATAAGTTAATGTTCATATAAATAAGTATAAGAGGGTGTTACAACTATTAATTATACCTAAATTGAAATGTGAAAAATCACCATGGATTTTTTCTTTTGAATCCCCAAAATATCTAATGTTCATAATGCTATATGGATTATAGTAGATCACATTACAAAGTCAAAAAACTTCATTTCTATCAAAGAATATTTCTCCCTCAATAACATTGTAATTATATATATTAAAGAAGTGTTTATATTTTTTGGCTCATCCAAAACCAGACCATATATCCTCAAAACATACCTAAATTTATCCTAGAATCCTCTCTTTGTGAATAAATCCATTCAAGAAAGCCCATTGGGGAAAACCAGGAGGAGTTACCCAAAGAAGAGGTAACATCCTTCAACAATATTTTTTGTTTTATATATTTCTACACCACTAAATTTTTATTATTAAATTATTATATAATAACATAATAATAATAAATATAATTATATTTTGTTATGTTGTGATTTATTCTAACACTCACACACAAATATATCAAATTTGAAACACAATAAACATTCATCTGTATGACATACTACCACATCACGAATATATGTCATTCGTTATTCAATTACCACATCTTAGGGTTAACAATAATGATGGAATTACTTTTTTAATATAATATATATCATATTTAAGATTTATTTATTATTCTTCAATTATTATATAACATATATCTTCAGGATTTTCATTTTGTAGACATACGGTAACTTCGTTTGTGGATGTGTGGATGACCGCCTCCTCAAAGTGATGTGATTCATTCACATTTTAAAAGGAATGTATTAAGGATGGGTTTAGTGAAAACATATGATATATACTATATAATAATTATAATATAATGAGATTATATATATACATGTATTTAATTTAATTTATTTCTTTCAATATTCCATGAAAATGGAAATAATGTTTATGTGCACATATGACCTACAATCTCCATGAATGGTGTATTTAATTTTTATTTATATAATTTATAGATTATGATAAATAAATACATATAATGAATATATATGATAGTTATTTAATTTTTTAAATTTTATAAATAATTAAATAATAATCTAAGTAAGTGGATCAAGAATAAAAAATCACAACATATACAAAATATAAAGCGGTTATTACCCGAAACGTAACTTTTAGTTGAAATTGTTAATAAAGGGTAATATAAATTCATAATAAAATCATATATGGTATGATATATAATAATTTTTTTCTATGTTATATGTATAATAAACAAATATTTATTATATAGAATCTTTTAACGTGTAATAAGAAATTCAAGACTTAAGGTAAGGGTTTTTTCAACCCTCATTTATTTCTGTGCAAAATATGTTATATTCACCACTTATTCTTGTTGTGTGGTGTATATACATAACTATGACATGTTTTGTAATGAATTCAATTTATTTAATTATATTAAATGTTTCAATTGATCATGTTCTTTCATGGATCCAATGATTCAAAAGCTACACAAGTAGTAAGGGAATTTCATCAAACTTTATATATTTGTGAGATACATGTCATACTCACCACTACTTTCTTTTGTGTTCTCTATATACTACACATTATTATATTTTACAATAATTATATTTAATTTTATGGTTATTTACATATCCATTTTATGATTTATATTTTATGAGGCTTTACTATTTAATGTGACCAAATCGATAAGGTAACTTTACCTCAATTTAACTTCTTTGAGACAGATGTTTTTTTATTCACTTATATTCTTTTATGAGGTGTATACATTTAAAATTTATATTTTATATCACGAATATATTTATTTTAATGATATTTTATACCTCATTTAATGTTTTTATGTCATTGGTATTATGATTTAATTTTACCAAAGGGGTAAGACTATATTTTGATAATCTAATAATTAATTAGGATTGTTTATGATTATGATTACATTGAAGAAATATTATGATCTATATTTAATGTAATCTCAGGAATTTTATTATCCTCTAGTTATTCATGATATATTAATGTAATTTTAAAAACTTTCTACTATTTGGTACTTATATAATTATGAAAATGTTTTTTTATTAAAATTTAATTTTATTTATCTCTTCGGATCAAAAATATATTTTCCTACAAAACCATGTTTAAAAAAAATTCAGAAATTTTATATTAGTATCCAATTATTTTTAAAATATTTTTTATCTAAGTTTTAAATTTTCTGAAATGGTTTGAAAAGTAATATTCTTCCTATTTTATGATTAAGAAACTTCTATCTTCATTTTATAGTGAAAAAGAAATATTAGGCCTGTGAAAATTTTCCCACTTTCAGGGTCATTACTTCGTGGAAACTTCCTTTTCATGTTTACACAAATATTTTAAAAAATAGATTATTCTATAAATTTATCATTTTTAAATTGGGTTTTAAAGAAAAATATTTTCAAAATCATTTCAAGCATTCATTATAAGTGTTCAAAGTATTTTCAAAGAAAAATGTTTTCAAAATTCTTTGAATATTTATTTATTTGTTTTCAAATATATTTTCAAATAAAAATATTTTAAAAATGTTTTCATGATTCCTCTATAAATTATTAAATTTATTTTAAAGAAAATGGTTTTAAAATATTTTCAATCCTTTTTTATAATTCTTAAAAGTTATTTTCAAAGAAAAGGTTTACAAAACATTTCCAAAGATTCCAATATAATTTTTAGAAGATATTTTTAAATAAATGGTTTTCAGAATGATTTCAATATTTCCATATAAGTTTTCAAGGTTATTTTCAAAAAAAATTCAAAAAGTTATTTGTTTTGCTTTTTTTTCAAAGCATAAATGATATTTTTCCCAAGAAATGTTTTAATTTATTTTTAAAGATTACCTCATTGGTTTTCAAAGTGAGTTTCAAGTAAAATGATTTTAAAAATGTTTTATGTCATACAAAAATGATTTTCAAATAAATGATTATTTTATTTAATAAATACTCTTTGGGATATTTCAAAATATTTCTCCATCTAATATGACATCTTTTGATATAGTTTATGATTTAGTAGGGATATTATCCAATTAAATTATTATTATTAATTCTTTTAATGGCTTATTTTTAAATTGAAATGTTTTTGATGATACCCATTTCTCTTCCATGGGTTAAACCATGATTAAATGCTTGTGAAACCGACTTCCTTTGACAAGTTATTATCTGATGAAATTATTATGAAACTCGGCTCTTTTCAACAATACTTATAATACCCATTTAATTTCATAGGATATGATATTTTTTTAGAAAACCCATCTTTTTTATGGGTCATGTTATGATTAATGTTTTATTATCATATGGAACACGTATTTATGATTTCATTATGTACCGAGTGATGCCTATATATCCTATAATGCATTGGATAAAGATTTATATTCATGAGATTCACATAGATGGAAAAGGGAGTAAAATTAGTTCTATAAATGACTTTATCCACTAAAATGGTCTTGTGAGTGAACCTTTAATACTAATATGGTCTTGGGAGTGAACCTTGACTACTAATATGGTTTTGGGAGTGAACGCACTCCACTACAAGAAAAATGCTAGGACTGAGTATAGTGGTGTGTCCTGCCTAGTAGGTGTATCCCCAATTAATTTCCCTAATAGGTTTTGAAAATAAGCATCGACTCATAGGGAATGATTTTATTTTATTTCATGTTTGACAAAAAATTTGTGTCTTATTAATATATTATGCTCTCATGGTATATGCTCTTGATTCCCTTATGATGCATTTCTTGTGAACTTCTAATATTTATGAAATCACTCATTTATATGATTTTTGATATGTAGGGTGTACTATTCAAATGTTATTATCTTCTTTTATTACCTTTATTCTCATGTTATTCTTACGTGCCTCCTTTATTCAACTATACTAAGAATCTGAGATCACCACATATTATGTTTACATTCCCTTGGTTATGAAGAAATAAAATAAGTATAAGTACTAAAATAGAATATATTTGTGGGAAACATTGAATATTTTTCACCATGTTAGAAGATTGTGTTCCAAGTATTCAAAGACAATAAACTATTATGGTCCTCATGCATGTTATTTTTTAATGTGGGGAATATTTATCTAAAATGATGTAATTTCCATGTATGTAAAGCTTGAGTTTTAATAGTTGTTATCAAAGGAAAGGTTTATTCATCCTTTTTAAACTAGGATTAGAAAAATTTAGTGAGTTTCCTAGGGATATTTCTAAGTATATGTCTTGTGATGTCTCTAAGGATAATTCTAAGGATGATTTAAAATTTAGGAAAATTTACTAGAATTTTGGTAATGGTTATTGAATGTTATTTAATAGAAATACATAAATTTTTAGATAATACATGTTGTTGTGGATTTTTCATAGATATACATCGAAGTAAATATCCAAAAAACTCCATATTTTGATGGACGTGATGAGGAACTGGTGGATGAAAATGGGCCTTACAAAACAATGGGTTTAATATTACCAGGGGATATGCTTAGAAAATTCAAAAACTCTTTTAAAAACCATCATGATGAATTTAAATTGAAGTTGAATATTAATGAACTAAGGTCTCATATATTAAATAAAGTGTTATAATTTATTCATATTAGAAGTCAATTTTAATGATTATGTAGTTTTTCACTATGATATGTGTTGATTACATTATTATTTCTGGTTTTAGTCAACAAAAAGTAATAGAAAAAAAAATCTTAACATTGAATTTAATGAAAATTTTTTAAATGAGAAATGAAATTGAATGATCATTGGAGTAAAGGATATTGGAATCATGCCTAACGATTTTTCATGAAATGTGGTTAAAACATGTAACTTAATCAAATATTAAAATCACCAAAAAGGGAATGATAGATCTTTCTACGATTTCATATAATAGAGACCACATAGGAAAGAAAATTCAATTTTATTTGTGTCAAGAATGTGGAAAAAAGATCCTAAATGAATGTCTAAGAGGAACGATAAATTGTTTTGACTGTAGAAAAGAAGGAACCAAATAAAGTAATTGAAAAGGGAAAATAAAAAGTTCATTTAACACATTTGATTAAAATAATATCCTCCATAATACATCATCAATGATTGAATGATTTAAATGTGGAAATAATAGGAATTATTATAATCAATTTCCTAAGTGTAAAGCTCACAAAAAGAATGAAAAAGGTGGTATGAGTAGTGGTTATATTGCTGCTGATGATGATACTATAGGTGAAATGTGAAGGGAAAGGGGTATTAATTAATAAGATGAGGTATACTTGTCAATGCCTTCAGGCCGAAGTAAAATAATCAAAGTTTTTATGTATTTGGACTCAATAATTATGTTATATTAATGGTGAAGTATATAAGGATTATTTATTTTATGTTTTTTACTAATGATTTATAAGAATACATAGAATGATTCCCATGGACTACAAAATTGAATAAATGGAAAGTTAATATTCATGGGAAAAACATGATTATGGTAAAAATAACCACTAATATGTTCTTGATGTTAAGATAATGTTGTCTGGATAAAGATACGTTGGATATGAATAAGTAAATTAGAGAATATGAATTACCTTAGAATTGATTATGGATTTTTTGAAAAATTAGTTTCTTATATCATGGATAGTGTTTATGATAATTTTTTATTTGAGGAATTTATCCAATAATATTTAAAATTATAGAGGATTCAGGTTTTTAATATGTATTTTTTTGTAATTCATGTTATTACCATATTTCAAGAGAATACATGATGAAGAAATTCAAATGTTTTGTATGTGACAACCAGGAGTTACATTATGATATATGGGGGATCATTGTTAAGATGATTTTGAGAAATTTAGTGACTTTTTTTCTAATTTTATGGATTTTTAGATTTTATAAGGGATAGAAGGTAAACCATTTATGAAAATTTTAAGTTAAAATTTAGACGAGGTTTTAGAGATTTAAGGTATTAACTCACTATATGGGGGTTTATGCATATTGTATAACTTGTTCTGACCATTTTTCTTTAATGTTAACTAAAGACTGATTGAATGAATTATTATTCTACCTCATGATCAGATAGTTCCTCAGGGATGATAAATTCACCTTCATTTCTTAGAGTAAGAGATCAAGTGAAAATATAGAAAGGCACAACCAAAAGGTTATATTATGCATATGAAAAGGGACAGAACCATGTAAGTATGTTTCTTTATGTTGTTATACACTAAAATAATTACTCATATATAGGGAAAGGATATTGAATTTTTTTTAATACCTTTATTTCTACTGAACCGATGGTCTTATGGATCATCATAGATTTATAATTTTGAAGTCCTTAATGTTATATTGATCATCCACTTACAGGAGATAAATGATATTTATCACACTCTGTAATTATTTATGATTTTTTTTTCAATGTACAATATTCATTCCCAATATATGTTCTTATATTTAGAAACCTAGTTCTATGTTACTTTAGGACATCATTATGCTCCCAACTTATTTTGTTTAAAGGATGTTTTAGTATTCATTTTTACAATGTGGGTTTCTATAACAAAAACTTTTAGGTATTAATCCTTTGATAACCCTGATGAATTTCAATGGTGAAATTAATTTTAAGGGGGTTGAATGTAACCCCATGAAATTTTATTATTTTTTAAAATTAATTTAATCTTTTAAACATTCAACATTTAATTCCATACTGAATATAGCTTCTGTTATATGAAAGAACAATGTTTGGCTTGTATTTCATGCAAAACCAAGATAATATTGCACCACATGAAACACGTGGATTAGATCCAGGAAAATGCAAAACTATTTTTTCTTATGTTACACACAATTTTTAGTTCCTTATATATCTTGAATTTCATGAAAGACTGAGTTTTACCAAACTAAAATATTCCATTAATATTGTTTCTAAAATATTATTATATCTACCACCAAGCCATTCGACTAAAATTTATGAATAATATTAAATATATTTTAAAAATTTGATTTGAAACTATATATAAAATCAATCCTTTGGTTATCAATTAGTTACAAATGAAAGTAATAACTATTTGAAAATAAAGATGTTCATTTTCTAAGAAAACTATTTTTCTATGTACAAACACAAATTTATCACAATAAATTAAAAAAAAGCACTTTAGTTATTTTTTTAAGAAAATTTATATATTATAAATTCAAAATTTTTTTTGACACTCATCGAATATATTTGATAGATATAAGATAAGAATAAACACAATTTTATATATAAAAAGAAGTATTCTTCTAAAAGGTATTTATTCCTCTTTTTAATGGAGCTCATATTTTAAATATATTTCTGACACTATTATAATTTTTATTTGAAAAAATAATCTTCATTTTTGATATTGGAATATAAAATTTACTTTGGGTGAATTCTTGTTAATTTTCTGAGATGTTTCATTTTTTGATGAATAGTAAAAAAGAACTGAATTTTAATAGAAAAATAATTTTTCATATAATTTATTTATATAGTTAAATTATATTTTAAATTAGTTTTAAAGTACAAATAGTTTAATAATAAAACAATAAATCCAATTTTTGTCATTGGAATAAATTTCATATTGAAATAGGATATAAAATCATTTGAAACTTTTGAAGTGTGTACTTTAAAAACTTACTTTCCCATAACGTATGTGATATCAATTTTAAATTAATTTCGATCATTTATATGTTTTGTATTTTGAAAAAATTGTTAAATATTAAGGATAAAAATAATGTAAAATTTATATTAAGATAAATATTAGTTTTTGACCAAATATATTAGTGAAATTATTTAAAATTAATTATAGTGATTAAGGTAGAAATAAGTTTTCATAGTGGTTAAACATTATCTTAGGTGGAAAATAACCTATAAACATGTAAAAAAATCCACTTTATGGATGTATTTAGACCAATTACCCTCTCGTATAAAAAATAGACAATATTTGGGGGCACATGAGCTAATAGAGACCTATCAATAGTGTTTGTTTGTTTTATTTATAAGAATGTCACTCCTCCTCAACTATAAAAAGGGCACTCATGACCCTCACTTATTGACACCTCTAAATCCATTTTTCTCATTGAAACCCGACCAAAATATCAACCAAACTTCATTTCCTAATCCTAGAATCCAATCTTTGGGTATACATCCAACCAAGTAATCCCTTTGGTGAAAATGAAAAGGAGTTACCCAAAGTAGAGGTAACATCCTTCAATAAGCACTTTTGTTTTATTTCTTTATCCACACCTCAATTATTATTTTTCCATGATTATAAAATAAAATAAGTTTCATAAATATATTAATATTTTTTTATGGTAATTCTTTTACCAACACTGACACTCACATCCATCAAATGAGATATGTAATGATCATTCGTGTGTACGGTGGACTACCACCTCGTGAATCAATGTCGTTTATTCTTCCATTACCACCTATTAAGGTTACGAATAATGACGGAATTAATTTTTAATATGATATATATATGATACTTAATATTTATTTACTATTTTTAATTATTATATAACACATAAATATATTGTTTTAATTTATTGTAAATAAGATAACTTCATTTGTGGATGTGTGGAGTATCACCTCTTTAAAGCGACGTAATTAATTCATAATTTATGTAGAATTTATTAAGGAAGGGTTTAGTGAATGTATATGATATATATTAAATAAAAAATTTACTGGAATTTTATTATACATATATTCACATATATGTCTTTTACTTTATTTCATTTAATATGCCATGAAAATTGAAACATTGTTTATCCGTACGTACGACCTACCATCTCCATGAACGAGGTATTTCATTTCATATTTATATTTTTATTGATTATTATAAATACATATATAATTAATATATATAATTTTTACATAATTTTTTACATTTTTTAAATAATTAATTCATAATCCAAGTAGGCTGAACAAGAATAAAAAGTCAAAACATTTATGAAAAACAAAGCAGTTATTAACTAAAATGAAACTTTAACATGAAATTGTTAATAAATGAAAAATTTAAAGATATAAAAAGTCATATATATTTTAATATAAAATAATATGGTTCTATAATAGATTTATGAAAAACTTATATTTATTATATAGGAGTTTTGAACGTGTATGAAGAAATGAAAGACTTAAGGTAAGAGTTTTCTCTTTTCAATTTTATTTTTGTGAGATATACACTATATTCAAAAAAAATTATAATTGTTTGGTGTATATAATTTCCAATGAAATTTTATATCATGAATTTAATTTAATTCATTATATGAAAAGTTTAATTTATGTTATTCTTTCATGGATCTCAGGATTACAAATTTACTCAAGTAGTAAGGGAATTCTATCTCACTTTTTATATTTGTGAGATACATTCCATATTCACCACTCATTTCTTTTGTGTGGTGTATATACATCCCATGAATTTATTCTATGATTCTTATACTTAAATTTATGGGTACTTATATATCCAATTTATAATATGAATTTTTTTGGGGGTTTTACGATTCAAATTTACCAAATCAATAAGGTAACTTTGTCTCAATTTTTTTCTTTGAGATACATGTTTTGTTATGAACCTATATTATTTTGCGAGGATTATATAATTCCATTTGAAATTTTATATCATAAATGTACTTATTTTCAAGATATTTTAATCTTCATTTAATTTTATTCTATCCCGAAGATTATGATTCCAAGATACTAAAGTGGCATGATTTTATTGCTACAATCTCATCATTTATCAAAATTCTGTATGCTTATGCTTCCATTGAAGAAATAGTTTGATTAATGTATCAATAAATCTCATTATTTTTCTTCTCCTATGGTTATTAATGATATATTCATGTAATGTTACCATATTTACACTACTTAAGATAATTAAAATAATGTTTTTAATAAAATTTTACATTATTTCTCTTTTCAATGAGAAATCGGTTTTCTTTCAAAACCATGTTTTATAAAAATGTTTTTAAAAATTGTTATAATAATATCTTATAATTATTAATTTAAATTTTGACCCATGTTTTACCTTTTAAAAATGGTTTAAAAAGAAATATTACTGTCATTTCTGATCACGCCACTTTTCTAAGCATTTTATAGCGAAAAAGTAGTGTTTGGCGTGTATAGATTTACCCACTATCATGAACGTGATTTCCTTGAAGATTCATTTTCATGTTCAAAAGGTAATTTAAAAAAATATTCAGGAAATTAATTATTTTAATGTATTTTTCAAAGAGAAATATTTTTAAAATATTATCAATAATTCTTTATAAGTTTAAAAAGTATTTTCAATGAAAAATGGTTTTATAAAGGTTTTAATGATTCATTTAAAAAATTTCATTTATATTTTAAAAGAAAAAGGTTTTCAAAAAGGTTTTAAATAATTATTTATAAATTTTCAATGTAAAAAGCTTTCAAAATGTTTTCAAGCATTTTTATATGTTTTCAAATCTATTTTGAAACAAATTTATTTTCAAAGTTTATTTTGTAATATTCAACTATTTTTTGAAAGAAAAAGGATTTCAATTTTTTCAAGATTTATTTATATATTTTCAAATTTATTTTCAAAGAAAAAGTTTTTTAAAATTTTTATGTCTTAAAAAGAGTTCTTCATAGAGAAAATTATATTTTACTCAAGAAATGTTTTAAATTATTTTTAAATCTTACATCCTAATTTTTCAAAGTTATTTTCAAAGAAAATGATTTTTAAAATGATTTTTATTATAAAAAAATTAATTTTAAAGAAAGGATTATTTTTTTAAGAAATAATTAATGTGATATTAAAAAATACTTTTCCATATAATATTACATCCATTGATACCGATTATTCATTACTAGGGATATGATCAAAGGACACCATTCTTATTCTTTATTTTAATGGATTATGTTTAAATTGATAAGATGTTTATGAAACCCGTTTCTCTTCCACAAGTTATACCATGATAAAATTATTATGAAACCTCCATCCATTCATGGGTTATTATATGATGAATTGACTATGAAACCTCTATTTTCCATAGTTTACGATAGTTTGAAATGTTTATGATTCCCATTTCATTCAATGGGTTATTTTATAATGTTTATGAAACACATCACTTTTTTATGGGTCATAATATGGTAAATGTTTTATTATATTATGGAATACATATGTATGATTTTATTATGTGACATGTGGGACCTATATCTACATGTACTGAATTAGTTGACAATTCATATCTCATGATATAGACACAGATGGAATGTGGAGTGAACACTGTTTAATAAATGAATTGTTTCTCTAAGATGGTCTTAGGAGTGAACCTTGAATACTATGATGGTATTGTGAGTGAATAATAAATACTATGATGGTTTAGGGAGTGAAACCATTCCTATACAAGGAAAGGGATTCGATTGGGGATTGTGGTGTGTCTCACCTAGTAGGTGTATCCCCCATTAAGTGCCATGATAGGTTTTGGAAATAATCCTTTACTTATAAGGAATGGTTTTACATCCTTAAATGTGTAACACAAATTATATATCTTATTACTATGTTTTTGTATCATGGATTATGCTCCTGATTCTATTATGTTTCTTATATTATAAACTGAAAATATTTATTCCATGACTCATGTATACGATCATTAATAGGCTAGTAATTATATTCAAATTATATTCACATGTTCTAATTACATTAGCTTATCATATTCTTATATATCTTATTTATTTACCTTTGGTGAACATTTGAGGTCACCCATTCATAGGTTTCCTTTTCCCCAGGTTATGAAGAATGATTTTATTTAGAAATACTAAAGTGAGAGATCATTATAGGGTAACATTGAATATGTTTCACCAAGTTAGAACATTTTGTTCCATATGTCCAAATACACAAAACTATTATGGTCCTTACGAATGTAATTTTTTAATGTGCTGGATATTCATTTAAAATGTTTTAATATCTTTCTATATTAGGCCTAGGTCACTATAACCACTACCAATAGCTTCATTAGAAAATAATTTTATCCTAGGGTTGGATCCTTGTTAAAAGCTAAAAATAAAGTTAAACACATGACATTACATGTTATTGATATATATATATTAGAAATAAAATACTAACAACATGATCCAATAAAGGAATTCCCATCTCTCTCTTGTGTATGTTACTATCTTACATATTTAGCCTTCATGTGTGTTCAATGTTTTCCATTTCCATCATTTGAAAAAAAATATTCATTTAATTAGAAAATCATAAATAATGAGTAAGGAAAACAAGAAAAATAATGAGATATGACTTAATTAAGTACTACCAATTGTAAAGTCAAATAAAGGATATGTAGTGGTATAACAAAATAATGTTATAATTAGTGATAAGAATATCAAAATATAAAATGTGTGTCATTATAAAATCAATACATTAAAAAAAGCATGTTTAACAGAGGAATGATATAGTTTTAGTACATTTTAAATTCAATCCAATTAAGTTTTCAATAGGTAATGTTTTTATTTTGGTCAATTAATTAGGCCATTTGACCATTTATTGGGGTTAGGTAAGTTGTTTCATAATCAAGGTTTTGTAATTTTTCTATTTTTTTGTAATTTCATTATTTTCCTTATTTTTTTAATTTTAATTATAATTAGTTTAACAAGTTTAAATTCAATTCCTCTTGTTTTTTTGTTATAATTTAATTGTTTTAGTTGTATTATCTTGTTTGGTTCTAATATAATTCAATTTCATATTAGAAAATGAATCTAAAAAAACAATACAACCTGTATATATTGAAAATGAAAATTAAGTTCAATTAGAATACAAAAAAATTTGTAATAAATATTAATGAAATTTTAATAGTTCTAACTTGAACAACCCAAGTTGAGCTAAACCAAAATCACCCAGAAAATGGATGGACGATTATAAATATTTCCCACAGTAACTTCAAGTTCATAATTAAATATGAAAATTGAACTATTGGAGTAATAAAACTTAAAAAATTGATTCGGTCTAATGGGGGTTGTGATGGTGTCAAGTTCATCATCACCATCATAAAAATATGTCTTGGTATTAAATCAATAATGACACAAAATTACGATCACATATGATTCTTCATATAAGAAACTTGTATTTCCATTGAGGATTATTTATATAGATCATCAGTCAGAAGAGTGTGAGTCATTCCCATAACATAAAATACAAAATCAACAATAAATGTTCCATGACTCATCATTTAATAAAACCACTTTCATTTAATCATAGTGAATCAACCATGAGAGAAATAATCCACTATTAGTATTTTCTCAAAGAATCCATAATAAGATACATTTTCAAATTGAGGTATAATATTTTTTATAATGGAATAATAGTATGTTGTTTTATTTACTATAACACCATTATGTTTTGTTCCCATGTTGATTTTTCCTTCAGTGATAATATATTTGTACCAATTGATCAGAACTGATTTCCATTCACATACAGCAGAATTAGGACCAAAATCGAAAGCTATTATTTATTTAGTTACATAGTCAATAGGAAAACTAAATACCTTATATATAAATTCATATTAAAATTAACTGAAAACTAATTTTATTAGTTTATTTCAATAATACATATACCTTAAATTTCAAAAAAAGAAAAAATTTTACAATGCAAAGACTCTCTTCATCTCAAAGATAATTAATGCTGATTTATATTTATAATTTTTTTATATTCCCTAAAGAAAAAAATTGAAATAGTTTAAAAGATATGTTTAATTAAATGGAATGAGATAACATATAAAATTTTAATTTAGTTAGATTATGTAGTCATCAAAAAAATCAAAGTTAAAAAAACTGAGCAATGTTCCACATAACGCACTTCAAGGAATATTTTATTCAACATATATGATGTAAGAATTTTCCATGTCTAGGGAATTGATAGAAAACTAGGTTTAATTTTCATATACTGACCTTTTTCATTTCTCATTGGTTTGTTTCGTCTCATAGTCCAATCAGAAAAATACATTGAATAGAAATCCATACATTCTTGAGCCAAGAAACCTTTCATGATAGAACCTTCAAGATGACTCTAGTTCTAGATATGAGACATAAATGTGTGAATATTTGTTTTAGTTGGATACATCCGACTAATATAAATAGGTCATCCAAAAATAATTTCAGTCGTAAGATGGATAGTTAGATGCAACATTCATGTGAAAAATTAAAGAGGAAACATTTTATCTAACCCACACATAATTAATTGTGCATATTCCAACATTTTAAAAAAGAAATATCTGGAAAACTTCTTATCATCATGATATCTATTAAAATTTCAGAACTGAATAACTTCAACCTATTATTATTTGAAAGAAGCTGACTGATTTGTATTTGAATCAACTCATGTACACAGATGTAATAATAATAATTATTCAACAATGTTAGATTCAACTCTTTTTTATTAACCCATTTTGATATTTTCAATTAATAGACATCATAAAAATTAATATTCTTTGGAAATTCTAGTTTTTTTAGATTTCATCACAAAAGAAGCACACAACACGTTCCATTTATTTTCACCAATACACATAGGATGGAATTATAATCCAATACCCCAATCCACCAAGTCACTCTATGATCATAAATCATCTTTTGTCTATCCCTTGACATTTAGAAGAATTGAGTCTATAATTTAAGATATATTTTTTCAATGTTCCTGACATATATTAAATTATTTAACAAATTGGATGACCAATAAGGAAACAAAAAGAAGAAGCTTATCTTTTACTATAGTAATTTTTTTAGGTGGAAACATTCTTCCTCATTAAAGATTTCATCTAACCTTTCCCAAATAAAAAATTGGCATCTTATAGTTTATTGAGCACATCAGTTCCAAATATACACTAGGGTGTATTGTCAGTCGCCATGGAATTTTTAAAAACTCGACAATTTTTCTATATAGATGATCCATTGGAAAGAATCTTATATTTCTTATAAAACTGAAACTATGATAATATTTAGGTATTGTGGATTATATATTATTCATACAAATAAGACTTGAATGTTTTCCCTTCATGCTCCATCTCAAAAATCACTACTTAAGTAGAAAAATAATTTTCCATACACATGAGCACAACAAACATATGAAATATACCTTTCTAACACTAATCATATATACACACAACAATATTCCAATGAAGATTAAACAATTTTATTAAATGTTTCTTGTATGTATCTATATTATTACATAGATAAAAAGGTCCATATATGAGAATACTTAAGAATGTGAAAGGTTTTTTCATACACTTCCATGGAGGAAGGTTATAGATGTTTATAAAAACTGATCATGTGATTTTAGAAGTAAGAATCTTCCCAAATATATTAAAACCATCTCATGATAGTCCCAAAATCACATTTTTCAGGTCAAATGCAAAATCCAGGCATTGAGAATTAAATTCCCACCATGAAAATCCATCTTCATGATATAACAAATCACAATTATCCATATTTATCTTGGTATCAATCCACCACATATTTATCGATATTTCATCACACATGGAAAGATTCTAGATTATAGGAATCAATTGATTGTTTTAGATTGCATTCTATGGAATATGATATGGTGTTCCATCAATATTTGGCTTCCACCGAGATGTGTCACATTTTATAAAATCATTTAATTCATCAATTTCCTCCCAATATAAAATATAGTCTTTTAGGAAATCCTGAATTTATTTTTCTAGAAAATCCATGTTTAGAATTTAACTTTCGTTCTATACGATGGATTTAGGTAATATCATCATCATCTTGAAGTAAGTCCTTAAAATGGTATGTATGTAATTTATGGCAGTATTAGAGAACCAATACATGGTTTTCCCATGAAATAATTTGATTAAAAATTCCAACCTTTTCATTTTACCACATTGCTGATATACAGGATTTGTGAAAGTATCATTCAATTTATTAACCCTTTCAACATCATCATTTTCATTACATGAATCATGTGTGATCGTATCAAGGTCTTATTGGGTTAGTGTCCTTTATTCCACACGATGATAGATAAATGGAAACTAGTCGTCTAATAGATTATAGAATCTAGTACTCTTATTTAGATCAATTACATTTTGAGATTGTATTTTATCCCCAGTTTGAATCAACGATTAGAATATTTTATGAAAAAATATGTTTTTTATATCGTAGATAAATTCTTTAGGACTTAACCAAGGTATTCCAACACAATTATAGCATGATATGTGCATGTGAACACAATATAATGAATTATTAAATGAAAAATATAAAAATATCTCTAATATTTTTTGACATTTTCATATGATCTAATCAGTTTCATGAATCTATCTTCAATCCATTTTATAAATACATATTTTATTTTATGGCATAAAAGAAATGAAATATAATTGATGTTAAATCAAAAATCTTTTTAAGTAAATGAGAATTTTTCAATTTATATAAAAACATAACCGAAACACTAGTCTATATGAGAATCATAATATAAAATTAAATAAAATACTATATATATATAAATAATACAAATATAAAACCATGATACTGAAATCCATTATATCAATGGGTAATAAATATAAAAAATACTACACAAAATTTTGTTTATAATTATTTATTTTATTTTTTCTCTTAGTCTCTTCACTTTTGAACTTATGTTATTATTATTCTATAAATTCATGTATAAAATATTACTATTTCTAGTTAAGCATCTACTACAACATGCATATATTATGATGTTTGGTTGGATAAAACCATAATTATTGGTTTCTAATGTCAAGGTAAATTAAAGTTATTCCATCTTATATTTAATAATATCCCCCCATTAATATGGTTTTGGATATCTAGATTTTTCAATAGACCCCCTTTATGTTGAATTTAGTATCCTTTTTCATGATTTACATTGGTTCTAGAGTATCTTTTACAATCAATTTGTGTAAATAATTAACTATCATATATTTTATTACATTATAGTTTTACAACTTCAATATGTAGTTCGAAAATTTAGTTTCAAAATTATTTATTCATTATAGTATGGAATCATCAGGATTCATAATATTTAGTTTGAATTTGCTTACATTTAACAAAGAAGTTTTACAAAGCAGTATCACATGCTTTTATGTAACATATAATAAAAAATTACAAGCTGAAGTGGGATTCCAGATAGGTATAGTAACTCAAAATATTGGTGTAAGTGTGTATGAGGAAGAGTGAAAGTGTGATTGAGGATTTGAAATAGATTAAAAGTAAAAAATAGTGGCAAAAATAAATTAAATATTTGTGTGATGAAAATAACAGGATGAAATGGGAAAGTGTGAACAATGTGTGTATGAGATAAAATTTTAATAAAGTTAATGTTGTAATGAAAACATTATTTAAACTAATAAAATTATTTTAAGGGGTTACATTTCATTTATTTTTCTGGATTTGTTAGACAAATGATTTTGCTATAGGATAATTGATCCACTTCCAAAGTTTCTGGGATATCCATCAAGAATCATCAACCCATCACTAACTAGACAAACTCTTTTCTAGAAAACAAGACCAACTAGTAATAATAATTTACTGGATACGAAAATTCCAACACAATTCAATATTTTCACAAGAAATTACAACTGTTTAGCTCAATAGTGCACTATTAAAAAACATGAAAATTTATTACTCAAGAAGAATACAATTACGGTATGATTAAATGTTTATGAAACCCATTTTATCATGGGTTTTAATAAGATGAATATTTTATAATTATATGGTAAAAATATGTATTGTTTCATTGTGGGATTGTGATTCCTATATATCCCTATAATGCATTGGATGATTTATTATATCACATGACATAGTTGATGGAAACAAGTTGATGTTCTTGATCTATTATGGAAAACAAGTCTATGAGCTTGATGAAATATAGGAAATAATTTTTGGTTCCAGAACTTATGGTATTAGTTTTTCACATTGACATATGAAATGGTTTTTATACTTATTATGGTACAAAAAATATTTATTACATTAACTTATGGTTCATTATTGAGTTATGATGAGTTATCATTCTTACGATTCATGTCTTTTAAAATGATATTGTTTTATACCATAACACATGTTTATCATCTTTTTAGATTAGGTAAGAAAATTTTAAGTTATGGTACTGATATAATACCATTATTCATGTCTTATTATTTGATAATATCATCAATTGATGGATCCCTTGTTTACCCCTACTAAGCATTTGAGCTCAATATTTTCTTATATTCCCTTTCTATAGGTTAGGGAGGTATGTTTTAGTTGGGAATGCCTATAAAGAGTAATATGGGGGAATATATTTATGGGATATGTTTATAAATATTCAAAAAATAATAATATTTTATATCTAGTATCCATGACTCTAAACATATATGGTTCCAGCGTGGATCATATATATTTAGGTATTAAATATTCCTCTAAATAGATGTAACATTTATGTATGAAAATCATTAAAACCTATAATAAGGTTAAACAACAGGGTAATTATGTTACTTTCAAATTAATACCTATGAGAAAAAAACTTTATAAATAATTAATTAAATGAAGGGAATTAAACAATTTTTATTTCAATAAAAACATCACTTAAATTTTAAAGAAAAAGTTAAACATAGATTTATAAGATCAAAATTTTATTATAAAATGATTTAGAATAATTATTAAATAAGTATTTATTATAGATAACAAAAGGATTCCTAAACATTCAAGGGATTGTTATATCATGATAATGTCATAAAATTGACCACACTTACATAATCATTATTTTTCACTATTCACTTTAAAATCAATTATTCCTGAAAAATACCAAAAATTTATGTTAATACTACTTTGATATTATGATTTAAAAAATTATATTAATTTCATCAAATAAAAGTTCTTTAAGTTTCATAAATTTATCTAAATATCCACATACAAAATACCGTAATTGTTTTTAATAAAATGTATTTTTGAAGTATAAAATGAATTTACACTCATTAATTATTTAGTAACCAACAATAAATAAATTTTCTATAATTTTATTAAAAATATTACCAATAAATTTCATTAAAATCATTCATCAAAAAATATTAACTTAATTTGTTTTGAATAATATATTGTGTACATAAATCTACTTTCTATAAAATATCTCCTTTAATATTATATGATCGAATTTAAAATTAGATTTTTTATTTATTAATAATTAATCAATAAATTTATATTTAAAAAATATATTAATATTTCATGATGAATTTACTCCTATTAATATTTTCCAATGAAATTACTAGGTTATTACAACCACATTTGAATAATATTATTTTTATAGCATTCTACGATTCATTTAATATTGATGTTGTGTGTGTTATATAATATCAAACATACTATTAATTTAATGGAATATAATATAAAATATCAAGGTTTTTTTAGGAAAGGGATGTTTCTAGTGAAGATTATGGTCACTCGACTTATAGTAAATCTCCCTTGATTATAGTTATTTTTGATATTAGACACATATCCTTGATTGGGACAGGTAGTACAAAATTTCAATTGTGTATAGCTTGCCTTATTTATTTGTTTGCAAAAGTTTCTATACGAACACATTATTTCACATGTATAATTACTTTCAATTTAATTAAGAATCTACTGAGTAATCTTAAAAGTTAGACCTCTATAATGTTTCCTGAGTTTCTTATGAGATTGATCAGGGGAGAATGGGGACACTAAAATTCCAGAAACTAGAGTGGATATTTAAGATCTTTATCTTACTTTATCTATGCTTGTATTTTATTTGTCTCATATATCTTCAGTTGGGATTGAAAAATAATAACTCTTTTGTTTATTTATATGTATTCATTTGGTGTATTGGTTGTATTTTCTTTAGAATTAATAGGTTAATACCTCCCTTACTTATGACATAACCCTCAGTGTGAGTCACCTCCCCATACCCTATTACAGGGTGGCGTTTTGGGTCACTCTCATCTCTACTATTAAACTAAGATGGGTTTTATTGGGTAAGGTCAGGATATTGAATTTTATCATAATGAACTGTAAATTTTTGATGTAGACACTCTTTATTCTAAAGATGACTAAAGAAAAGTTAGTAGTTAATCATATAAAAATGTAAAACCTAATTATGACCTAGTTGGAATCAATTAATGTGATGTTCTGGAATACATTGTATATGATGGTATTATCTTCTTCATTATCTAAATCATGGGATGTAAAGGATATGATTCTATGTAGTTTTAGATCTGTGAGGTTGTTTTTCTAATTTTAGTGTATTTATTTTTTATGATTTTCGTATTAGTATTACATCTCAATTTTTTATTTAATTATATTCTATTTATTTTATTTATTCTGTATTTTTTGAGATAAATGGATTTAAAGTTTTTATTATTTAAAAATATTTTAATTACCATTACATGAGTTTTGGAAACATTATTTTACCCTTATGTATCCTTTGTTAATTTGTCATTAACTTTATGAAAGTTTTTTTCTACCCTTAAGTGAGATTTATAATTTTTTATGTACCCTTATTTAGTTTTCCTTGTACCCTTACACAACACATATTAACTATTCTTACTCTTTTATAGAATATTCACTTACCCTTACATCTACTGTATAACTCAACCCTTTCTATTATGAAACTTGTAGAAAGTTCCTCTTACCTTGACATGTATTTCTTCTTACCCTTATGAATTATATACAAAATGTGAGTTATCCTTATATATTTTTTATCATACCATTACAAATTATGTTCAAAGTTGAGTTTACATTTTTTAATTTATGTAATTACCTTTACACAAGCTATATATTTTTCATTCTTCCTTTACATATGTTGCTGAAATTACTTGTTACCCTTTCACAAAGTATTAGAATAATGTGTTACCTTTATGAAACCTATAAAAATATTTGTTTCTTTTATGAAATTGTTTAAAATTTTATTTTATCATTATAAATTCATATAAGCTTACTCTTACATAGTTTTGAAAATCATAAATTATTTTTTAATCTGTTTTCATGTTTTCATGGTATATCGATTTGTTTAATGTCTTTAAAAAGTGTTTAAATTATTTTAATTATTATATAAATTCTTATTAATTATAAATAACATATTTTATTTGTTTTTATAGTCTTTTAAACACATTTATATGATGACCAATTTTTTTTAATTTTTATGAATTAACATTAACCGCGAAACTCAAAAAATTCAATTTTTTTGAGTTCTTTTTTTTAATTATTATAAATACATATTACATGTTATTAAACATATCAAAACAGATTTATAATTTTTAATATATCATTACTCATTTTTGAAATTATTTAAATCTAAATGCATATAGTCTATATGATTTTGAAATTTTTATTTTTAATTGATTTTTGATATACTAAAAGGGGTGATTTTAAAAATTTAATGATTATTTAAAAATATTTTGATTTTTTTATTTTCTATTTGAATATTAATAAATAGTTTTTTAATAATAATATATATCTCTTTCATTATCTCTTTGATAATTTTGTATCTAATTTAAAATTGAATCTTCTACCTAATGTCTTAGTTGTGAGGAGTTTTTATATTTTTAAGGATGTTTGAGCACTGCTTGGGAGACGAACACAAACCCACACACAATCACACACACACACACATATATATATATATATATGAAAATACTAAAACAATTTTTCTTTGATGTGAACTTATATTTTTTCAAGTGATACGATGAAAAAAGAGTTGTGGTGTGATTCTACGAATTGATGTGAAATTATTCATATGTAAACAATATTTCAACTACTAGATGAAATATTTCAGACTATAACTAATGTTTTTTGAATAATAATTCCTTGATGATACACTGATAGAATACTAAAGAACTAGTACTTGTACCTCTCTTATTTGTTTTCTGTCTATTTCATTCGAGTTTATTGTGACTATTTCACTACTTCATATATCTTATAAGTTATATCACTTTATTTTTATTATTTTGCATACATAATCATTCTCTTTCATTAGGTTGTAACTCTAGGATTCTGAATTCATGGCCATCCAGGTTGTGACTCCCATTTTGTAATGTCTGTGTAGTAATTGGGTTGTGACTCCCTATAAGGAATTCTGGTACCTTTGTTTTAATATCACTAGATAATATTGGATTTTAATTATGTTATGACCCCCATTCAAAAAATTTCTAGTGAAAAACTTATCACTTACAGATTAGAGAGATATAATAGTGTACTATGTACAATTTGTACTGAACCACTATAAAAATTATCAATGATATTTACTTTTATTTGATGATAAATATCATTGTTAATTTATATTGATCATTAATTTCTATAATTAATCCATTTATTTAAATATTTTGATATGGTCTTTATACCATATTCCAATACCTTATCTGTCCAGACAGTTAGTATGAAAGCTTTAACAATATTTATGATAGATTAGATCTATTATTTCTTTTCCTCTTATTAAACACCTAATATAAAGAACATATTTCTCTTTGATATACATTATTCTATTTAAATTTTATTATGATAACCTTTTCCTAGACCTCATAGTTTAAGTAAAATATCTATAATATAGAAGGAATAAATGTAATGATTTCATAGATTCCTCAGAAGCCACCTCATTTTGATTGAAACGACATTGGTTACTGGAAATCCAAGATGGAGACATACCTCAATAAGAAATAATGATACTAAATATGTTTTAAATTAATAAGTAATAAGTATTTTATATTATGATATTAATATAATTTTTTTAGTTAATAATATACACATCAGATAAATCACGAGATATTGAAAATTTTACAAGTTACACACCTTAGATTAGATAAGTTGATTAGAATCAATCAAGGAATGTTCTGAGAAGAGTACCAAGATTTCAAGAAGGCTGAAGATGAAAGCATCAATCAAATATTCCAATAACTAACAAACATTGGAAATGTAAGGAATTCCTAGGGAAAAACTTTGGAAAACCATAAACTTCTTGAAATTTCCCTCAGATAACTACCTAATAAATGTAATTAAAATTAGGTTGTGATCGATGAGAGAAATAATTTCAAATAACACACATTAGTTGAAATAGTTTTACCAATTATACCATATGAAACGAAGTTAAATAATATGGTATAAGAAGATACTTCAAATATTAAAGGTATTTCTTTTAACAAAAAAATTAATTTTACTTCTAAATGTTCTGAATCTAAGGCATACAATAATGAAAAAGGAAAAATTTTGAATAGAAAAAATGTATTTATAATCTGATGAATAATAATTGAATGATCAAAAAGTGACCCAGAAACGATCTCGAGGAAGACTAAAAAGAAAAATAGGGTACGACATGTAAGTATAATAGTGCTTTAGAACTAATCTCTTATAAATATAGGAAAAATAGACACATCAAATTAGATTGTCCAAAATTAAAACACGGTCTAAGGATAAAAAATAAAAAAGTAGTTATCTTCATATTCTAGATGTAGTTTTATAGAGGAACCTGATTCATATGATGAATCGGGAAGTGAAAAAGAGTCAGGTACCTATGTTTGAGGGAGGAAAATATGAATTAAGTTAGTAATGATTAAAATTAATGTTTTGTTTCTGATTTTAATATCGGCGGTAATATATTTGATGATATGTATGAATAGATTGATAAATATTGAAAATATATTAAGGGTTACTGAATTATATAAAAAATTAAAATAATAAAATAACAATCTTTTCATGGAAATTAATAATGTTAATAAAGAAAATAATAATTTAAGAACCTCAATTTATTATTTAAATAAATTTCTATGTAATGAAGTGTATATTGTTCAAAAATATAAATATAAATTTAAGGATTAAATTGAAAAATTGAGAAATTATACATCATGTTCAAAAATATTGATTTAGAATGATTCTTATTGTATTAAAAAGGATAAGGATAGTATCAAAATGGAAATTAATAGTTTGATAGTAACTTTATCTATTTTTGTTCAAATTAATGTAAAATATAATAAGATAATGTTCATGATGAAATCAAATATGGATAAGAATAGTTTTGGTTAGAATCCTATTGTTCTTAAATTTTTTAATACTTATTTTTATAAAATTTATAATGTATATCAAATAAAAATTATTTAAATGTTTTTAAGGGAAATTTTCAAAGAGATTTTGGTTAATATTTCCTAAATCTATTTGTTATACCAATATTTTTTGAAGAATTTATCTTTTAGATTACCCATGAATACTTATTAAAAATCTATGTGGGTATCTATGAATTATTATATTAAACTAATTGGATCATGATACATGTATAAAAAAATCATTTTATACTAAATTAATATTTTTAAGAAACAAGACTAAAGAGTTTCAAAGATACATAGTATATGGGAAGTGACTATTCTAGAAATATGACCAGAGATCCATCAATGTTTTTATCACATAATCTATAAAATAGTGCCTTTGTGACATTTAGCGATAACATAAAAACCAAAGTAAAGGGATTTGGTGAAGTAGATATTTATAATATCATTTTAATTCCTAAATTTATATATGTTGAAGGTTTAAAAAAAGCATGATTAGTATTTCAAAATTATGTGATAACAAATTTTAGTTAATTTTAAAGATATTAAATATTAATTTTTTAAGAATGAAAATGTTTTATTTTATGCCCAGAAGAAAGATAATATTATTATATTTATTTTTTTATAGTTAAATAACTATAATTTCGTGTGTTTTAATGCTTTATAAATAGATGATATCTTATGGAATCAGAGGCATGCAGCTGTAAAATTTTGACTAATAAAAAAACAGTAAAATAAAATACTTGTGTAGTCACTACCCAACATGAGAATTATTAATACATTAACTTATTATTCTTATTTAAAATGTAAATAACATAAAATTAGTTTTAAATCTCTTAATTATGTTATAAATTCTAACCAATTAAAACTTATTCATTTATATTTATTTCGACATATTAAAATTTCTAGTTTAGAAGGTGAAAGATATGTTATTGTGGTTTTTAGTGATTTTTTAGATTTTCCTAAACTAATGTTAGTTATCATAAAAGTGAAACTTCATATAGATTAGTTACTTTTTATAATATAGTGAAAAATAAAAATTTTAATTAACTATTTCTAGTAGAAGTGAAAATATAGTTGATTTTTTTTATTTTTTTTGAATAATTTTTTAAAGAAAATGATTATTTTCAAAAAATTTCTTCTCCTATAATACCACAAATAAATGATATTATTGAAAGGAAAAACAGAAGTATTACTAAAATAGATCTAACTATGTAAAATGAATATATTTTAATTGAATATTTTTGTTCTAAATCTATTAATACAAATTTTTATATTTTAAATTTAGTTTTACTTATACGTTTTTAAATGAATCCCTTAATGAATTGTTTAACAATAAAAAATAATATTTATTATTTTATTATTTTTATATATAATCTTTTTTCTAAGGATAACCTAGATAAATTATATTTCAAATGTAATGGAGTTATGTTTATTAGTTTCCATAATATAAGTAAATTTTTTTTGTGTTTATAATAAAAAACGATATGTTTAGAAGAATCTGTTCGTATTAAATTTTTTGATCATATTTTGAATAAGTATTTTATTTTAAAATATATTCAAAATTATTTTAATTATATTAAAATTTTTCAAGAAAAACCACAAGATGATATCATTATCAAGGGGGATATTACTCCTTAGCATTATCTTCCTATGTCTCGAAGGTTTATAAATACCACCATATTGATAATGTTATGGGTAATGTTTATTCTGGTATTAATACAAGAAGTTTTGTTTTAAATTTTTATGAAAATTATTATTATTTTTTTATTTTATGCCTAATGATTCTTTTGATCCTTTTGGTTATGCTAATTATATTATTAATATGTAATATGAACGCAATATGTTTTCTATAAATATTTTTTAGAATTTAGTTGAACCCCCTATAAATAACCATGTTATTGGAACAAATGGATTTTAAAAAATAAATTTGCTCGAATTTGGTAAAATATTTAAGAATAAAGACAGACTTTTTCTCAAGATTATTATCATTAAGAAGAAGTAAAATTTGATAAATATTTTTATCATATTTCTTGTATTGAATATAGTATAATTTTATTATATTTTATTAATATTGATGGATTAATATTATTTCAAATAGATGTTAAAATTTATTTTTAAATGTTTTATTTTTAAAGAATTTTATGTTTCTAAACCCCCTAGTTTTCCAAATGATTTTATTAATTTTTTTAAAGAATCAAAATGTTTATGTGGTCTTAAAACATCACCTCATTCTTGGTATGATAGACTTTTTTTATTTTTTGTTGCAAAATGATTTTAATAAAGGTATTGTATATCCTAGATTTTTTATCAAAATGATTTCAATTGATATTTTAATTATGAAAATTTATGTTGTTGTTATTATATTTTTCCCTTAAAATGATTTTCATTGTAAATTTTTTTCCAATTTTAGGGAATTTGAATTTGATATGATATTTATGGCTGAACTCAAATTCTTTTTTGGTCTCCAAATTAGTCAAACAAATGATAATATTTTCTTGAACTAATCTAATCATGGTAATTATTTTATTTAGGTTTCTGGTATTGATTCTTATAAAAAATTTAAAACCCCTCTGAGTTTTATTTTTAAATTATATTATGATATTTCTTGAAAATATATTGATTCTAATTTATTTAGAGGCATGATTTGAAGTTTTCTGTATTTAACTTTTTCTAGACTTGGTATTATGCTTATTGTTTGTTTATGTTCTAGATTCAAATTAGATATTACAAAATCTCACATAAAGGATATTAAATATATTATTAGATATATTAAAGGAATTATAATTATGAGATTATTTTATTATATTTTTTTTTATTCTTTAAGTTTTATCTCACTCAAATTTTAGATGTTACAAACCTGATAGAAAAATTACCTCATATATATGTCATTTTCTCAGTAAAAATTTAGTTTCAAGTTCAAGGAATTACAATTATATTTATTTTTATATTGTGTATAGTTAATATATTTCTAATCTTAATTTTATTCAAAATCGGTATATATTAAACCATATTTATCTGATCTTGGTTTTATTTTTCAAAAGATATCTATTTTTTATAGTTCTTTTACTATTTATATTTTGAAAAACCCTTTACAACATTCTTAAAATAATCATATTATAATGAAAATTTATTTTATTCAATATTATGATAATAAATGATATATTATTTTATAATATGTTGAAATTTATAATCTACATGCTGATATTTTTTCTAAAACACTGGATTTTTCTAAATTTTAGAAAATCAAATTTGTACTTGGAATGATAGAAGTTTAATATTAAAAATATTATTTTTTTTATTATTTTATTGAAGGAGACATTATTTTTAATTTAAATCTTCCATATATTTATTTATGATAAATCTCAAGGATTAGGATAATTTTTGAAAAATATTACATGGTTTTTTAATTTCCAAGCAGGTGGATATTGTCAGATTTAGAGAGTTTGATTCTGTAATTTTAGAGTTTTTATATTTTATGTTTTAGATATTAAAAATTCCTCTCGATATTTTAATTTTCATTTAATTTTATTAATTTTATTTATCATTAATTTTATTTATTATTTAAATTTTTCTGTAACATATTTCTTTTTTTTTTATTTCTAGGAATTTTAGTTACCCATACATGAGCTTTATAAACTTTTTTACCCTTATGTATCATTTACTAGTCTATCTTTAAATTTCTATATGTTTTACTTCTATTTTTACATGATATTTATAATATGTGATTTAACCTTATGTAGCTTTTCATGTACCCCTACACAGTGCATATGAACTCCGTAAACCCTCAAATAGCGTATTCACCTACCCTTATGTGGAATGTTTAACTTAAAGATCACTTATACACAACTTCTAGATAATTCCTATTATCTTTATGTGTCTTTATTCATACCCTTACATAGTGTATAAAAAATGGGTTACCATTATGTACTATATAGATTACCATTATGAATAAAGGTGAATGTTGAGTTCACCTCTACACATGCATTGATGTACCTTTACACAAGTTATGTATTTTTTTCTACCTTTAATAATGTGGTTGAAATTACTTATCACCCATACTCAAAATTTTAAAATCACATGTTACCTTTAATTATATTTTATAAAAAACAATTTTTACCTTTACATAATATGATAAAATTACATTTCACCCATACACATGCATATAATATGGCCCATATATAATTATGAGAATATGAAATTCCATTATTCTTTACTTTCACATTTTTCATGGAATATTAATTTGTTACATGTTGTAAAAAGAGTTTAAATTGTTTTAATGACTATATAAATTGTTATTAAGTATATTAAACCTATGATAAATATTTTTACAGTGTTTTAAATACAAATTTATGATGAAAAAATATGTTTTTTTGTTACGTATGAACTTTCAGTAGGAAACAAAAATTTTATTATTATTTTGAGTTGTTTTGATTGTATTTAAGGATTTTATATTCATATTAGATTTTATAAAACTTATTCAAACGTATTTTACAATTTCTAATTATTTTTTATTTATTTTTAATTATTTTTATCTTTAAGCAAAAAAACTACCTGTTTTTAAATTTTATTTTTAAATGAAATAGTTGGGAAATTTTAATGGGATTTATTTTTGACCAATTAAAATTAGTTTTTTTTATTTTTGAAATGATTATTTTAAAATAGTTTGAATAGATATTTTATGTTTTAATTTTTATTGATATTTTTTTAATGATAATATATCCTTGTTTCACTATATCTAATATTTCTGTATGTATATTGAATTTGAATTATCAAACCAATGATTTATAAGTGTTCACATTATATCTATTTTAAGGAAGTTCGATAAATACATGGGAGATGACCATATATATATTGAAATAATGACATAAATAATCTTTAATGAGAGCTTATATATTTTTATATATTACTATGTAAAAATAGGTGTGGTGTGATTGGGTGGAGCACATTTTGATAAAGTCTATGTGAAAGAAATTCATATCTTGTATGATCTCTTTAGGAATGAACCTAAACTAATTTAAATACTACTTCCTTGACTTGATAGGATGATACATCACTTAAGAACCTTTAACTTTTCTTCTCCTATTTATCTTTTATCTACTTTTTATATTTTCTTGGGTATGTAGCACTATTTTCTATCTCTCACATGCTCTCTCGCTTTTGTTTTATTATTTTTTATACAAAATAATTTTATTTCTTCAAGTTGTTACTCACAAGTTATAAAGTCTGTAATTTTCATGTTCTGACTCATATTGTAAAAAGTTAGTGTTATAATTAGGCTATGACTCCCCTAAAAATGTTAGGTGTCTTGATTATACATAACTAGAAAAAATTAGTTTGTAATCAGGTTATGATTCCCATTTAAAAAATAGTATAGTTCATAACCTATAAGTTGCTATATAGGGATGTAAAAGAGTTGACTAAGTCATGTTTCTATGGAACCATAATAAAAATAATCTATTTTATTTATTTTATTTTCTGATTTTAATTAACTTTTATAATCACCTATAATAATTAATTGAGATAATCAATCCATCACATTAAATTTATTAATCTAATATATTCACCTCCCTCTAGGTCATATGACATCCACTTATATGGCATAACATGTACCTAAAGTGATAATACTAACTTATTGTTTTAGAATATAAAATATATTATTATAAAAGAAGATAAAAGATGAATTAATTCCATAATTCAATCAAATAAACATATAGTACGATGGGTGAAGGATAAAATATTCAACAGAGAATTAATTAGGATAACGTTTTATACAAAAAATGGAGTTGATATTAATGAGATTGTAACATCCCAGGTAAATAAAGAAATAATAAATTTTCATTTTAATTAATATTTTGTGAATTAAATTTTAATTTTACTTTAATGCGGTTTCTATGTTCAATGGCTTACTCGATACGCAACAATAGGTTTCTTTGAAATCTTACGTTGTAAAATAATAATATAATATTATAATTTTAAATGGTAGTTAACGCCTTGGATTTTTATTGGTGGGAATGAAAAGAACTAAAAACAATATTATCATACAAGTTTGTTAAATGTTTTACATATATCCAATAAAAGATAGAGGCTAAAACTGTAAATAAATCTAAT
Organism: Viscum album; assembly: GCA_963277665.1. Taxonomy (NCBI): domain Eukaryota; kingdom Viridiplantae; phylum Streptophyta; class Magnoliopsida; order Santalales; family Viscaceae; genus Viscum; species Viscum album. The sequence continues at coordinate 1,600,731,240 of OY728128.1, forward strand.
TTTTAAGCATAATTTATTTTAAAGGTTGATTTTCCGCTTTTTAATGGAGAACCCTCTTTAAATGGAGTTTTGATCGCTTTTATATGTTCTATTTGAAAAAGTAAAATTCTTTTTTAGAATCGGAACATCAAGATTCACTTTTGGGTAAAAATTTTGTATTTTTCTCATAAAATTCATTTTTTGATGAATAGTAAAAAATATTGTATTTTAATTCAAATCTTCTTTTTAATATAATTTATTTATATTGTTAGATTATCTTTTTAATTTGTTTTAATGTTTAATTGGATTATATTTTTACCATTTAATCTAATGGTGTTCATTAGAATTAATTTCACTATAAAATTGGACAGAAATAAGTGTCAATCTTTTAATAGATATTGTTTCTTAAAAACACGCTATTTGTTTTGACAACGGGAATTAATATTAAATTAATTAATGAAAGTTATATGTTTTGAATTTTCTAAAATAGAAATCATTTTTGATTTTGTAATATCAAATATAGCTTAGGCTGAAGTTTTGGAATTTTTCTGAAAATCTCAAATTTTTGATAAACAGTGAAACCATTAAGAAGTAGTTAAAAAAAACGTAATTTTTCATTTAAATTAAATTTTACCACTTCTGTGAATTGAATTTCTAAAATCCAATATACATTGTTGTTATTATTAAGCAAGATTTGGTTTAATAAGATGAATTTTTTTTAAAATAGTAACTTTTGACTTTTATTTACCACGGTTAAAGGTAAATATGGTAATTCAAGGTAAAAAGAATATTATAAAAAAAACAATTACCTTAACACATGTCTTATCCTTATTAGATGCATCATGTCCGACCAGGGGCATCATTTGGTCGATTTAGGGACCCCATGTAGCAACTTGGGAGTGATAATGACACTTAGATTAATTAATTTAATGTGAAGACAAAAATAACATAAACAATTATCTTTTAATAAATTAATTTTAACATAGGGATATATAAGTTATATTTTAGAATATAAATATTCATTGGAAATATAAAGGGATTTCGTACATCATTGTAGTTTTTTATAATTTTTAGACATCAAATAAATTAAATTATTTATGACACAATAATGAAGTAGTGTTTACCTCATTAATAAATCATTTAAGTAAAAAAGATTATAAATTTTAAAATAACATCCAAAACCTATAAAATTTTTGTTTTATGAATTTATTTAGACTATGAGTCATCTTATGTTTGACATTAATGAGTTTTGGACATTTAGAAACTGAAAATCATTATATAATAAAATAATATTTTCACACTTTCTTAAAAAACCCCTCATCCCCCTTATAAAAATCCCTCACCTCTAACCCATTTCTCACACCTCTCAAGCCCCTTGGATCATCCAAAACCTACCCAAATAAGCTCAAAAGATCCCAGACTTCCACCTATAATCATTAACATATTCATACGACAATTCAAGAAGAACTTTTGGTTCAAACCAAAGGGAGTTACCTGAAATATAGGCAACAATTTCCCTTAAATTATTTAGTTTTATTTTGTTTCATTTTAATTCTCCAACCCCCTGAATTTTTTTTATTCCTTTATTTTATAAAAACACCATTATAATCAATATAATAGGTTGTTGTTATGAGAAGGATGCGAACTAAACTTACACACACCTCCGTATAATGGGTAAAGAACATACTGTTTATGTGGAAGACGAACTACTACCTCACAAAACGATGATTGTTCAAATAAATCCAACCACCTATCAAGGTGGCCATTATGATGGAACAGTATTTATATATGATATATATTATTTTAATGTTGTTTCTTTGATTCTATATTTTTCATTTATAGAATACCTTTATGGTTTCCATAGTGGGTAAATACAATAATCTCATTTGAGGAAGTGCAGACTATCGCCCACACAAAGTGATATGACTCGGTCATGCCTTATGTAGAAATTATAATGGGTAGAGTTAATGAAATTATATATTATATTATATTGGAATTATAATATACTTATGTATCATTAATATTAAATTCCATTAAAATATGAAATATAAATGGAAGTAGCGTTCACGCGTACGTACGGCTTACCGTCTCTATGAATGATGCATTTCATTTATTCTCTCCAAATGTTATGTACTTTTATAAATACATGTATATACGGGATATATATGATATATATGATATCTAAATCATGAATATAATTTTTAATATAATGAACTTTTTACCACATGAACAACTTTTAATTATAAGTAGTCTATTTTGCACTCAAATACCAAATACCGACAAAACGACCTTTATTAACATAAATGATTACATAAGGTTTATAAAATGGTAATAAGTTATATAAAAGGAATAATAAACTTGAAAAAGGTTCATAATAAATTATAACTTTACTTAAGTTTACTATTCAGGAAGAACAAGGAACAAACAAGTCATGTCAGACACGAGGTATGGGATTTCTTATCTCACTTTTAATTTCGTGAGATTTCCATTGTTCACCAATTATTTATTGAATGTGGTTTATTTTTTACTAAAATTTGATATATATTATAATAATTATCTTTATATTCACTATATTATGTTATTCATTTGTTGGTTATTAACTTTTGATCACATGACTCGATTTATTACAACATGGTAAGGGGTTTTCATCTCACTTTTTATTCCCATGAGATTCATGCTACATTGCCACTATTTCCTTGTGTGTAGTTTATGTACTGCCCAAGATTAGATTCATTTTGAAATATAAATAAATTTATGGGTATTTAAATCTTCATTGTATGATCCTTCCTTCATAGGGTGTATGTTTTGTAAGGTACCAAATCAGTAAGGGAACCATTCACCCTCCTCTTTTTAAAAGACTTATTTTTGTTATGTCTTTTAATATAAATCTTTGAATGTTGGGATATAATCATCTATATCCTTAATTATGTAAATTTTATGTCTAAGTGATGAGATACCCTTTACTCTCTCATAAAATTATTTTCCGAATTTTAATGTGATGTTGTTAGGCTATTGAATTTCTCTAAGGGAACTTCTTAACCCAATTTCAATTCTTTGGGTTAAACTTATACTTCTTGATTATGTCATGTAATAAATTTTTGTGAATGTATTATGATTGTTTAAAACATAATTTCCACTTATATTTAGTGTATTCTTATTTATCACTAATAATTATGAAATTCATTTGTCCTTAATCTAAAGATACCGTCTTTATAAGGGATTTCGTCTCAATTTACTTTCCCTTGAGTCTTTATTGTTGTTATGCACCAATTCAATTTTATATGGTGTATATATTTTCCTTTGGAATATTATATCATGAATACATTTATTCTCATGATATTATAAAGTTTTTATTTAATTTTATTCCTCAATTATTTGTATTCAAGCATATCTCATTTGGTTAAGAACTCTTTAACTAGAATATCGTTTTAAAATTTTTTTCTTTTAAATATTTCTCATTTATGACCTTGTTTGAAAAACGGGTTTTAAGGATTTATTTATATGGAAATTTTAAATTGATAATTCCTTTAAAAGATTCAAAGTGGTATGGGACACTTCGATTCAAAAATCTCTTTTTAAATGGTTTTTGAAAATGGATTGATTATTTCAATATCTTGAAATTATTTCTTATGATTGAAAATGAAATGTTATTAGTGAAATGTTTATATTTGTAAAATTTTATGTGTAATGATGGTAATTAAGCATTGTATGGGTGGTTACATGATAAACCAAATGACGGGTGGTGTCATGATAAACTAGGACGAGTGTTTACGTTATAACCTCAAATGCATTGGGAATGGAAGTCGGCAGTGTGACTATTCCATTTAATGATATCTGTGGAAGTTGACTATATGGTTATTCCATTTAAGTATGTTTATGTCCCAAGTTACCTTTATCTATTATGTATTCTTTATATGATTTTTTGGTAATCTTTTGGTTATAAAAGTGTAAGCAACGTTCTTTTATTCAGTGAAGATTATTTACTACTTCATAAAAGGGAAAAGTATTACTTATGATAAATTATTCATTGTTTACTTGTTTTTTTTTTGAAAAAATAATAATTTTACTTCTTTGTGTATCCATTTATGAAATTTTTAGTCTTATCTCATGTTTTTTAATGTTTTCCCCAGGACATAAAGATGAATAGGGACAGGATGAGATCAAGGAAAAGTCATGTTGTCTAAAACATGGAACTACACATGTTTCTTTTTAAGAGTTTTTATTTTATGAAAAAATGGATACTGAGTTGTAGTGTCTAAATGTAATATTCATGTTGTTATGCAATAGTTATGACCTAATTCTCTAAAACTCTAAACTTGAAAAGATCCTTAATGTGAATTCTTGGCAAAATTCAAGATTATGTAATGTTTAAGGTCGGGTCCTTATAGTTGGTATTAATGTTCGATTTAGATGACTTTTAGAGTTAGGGTGTAATTTAATTATAAGTTACATAACCATAATGGTTATCATATTAGAAAGGGTCATATTTATTTTAGAGGTGATAAATGGTTACTACATTTTAGGGTGCAAAATGAATGGTATTAGATTACCATTGAGGATAAATTATGTTATGGTTATTTTTGAGGAATTTGTCTTTTTTTTTGGAATGTTTTGAAATTTATCAATTTTTGAAAAACGACAACATGCAGACCGTGTGACAACTCGTCGCGTCAGACAAAGCTATGAGAATTGAACCCACAACCAAAGTGCGATTGGGATTTATCGCATACCACTGGACTACGTGAAGTCCCTGGTTAACATGACTAATTCTTTTTAGTTAAATGATTTCATGGATAAAGAATAATTTTATCTAGGATCATATGTTTTATCGAACAGACACCCTTAGTATAGGAAAATTATTTGATGATTAAGTGAAAAGGGTTATTTTGGAAGACACTCTCTCTTTTTTTTAACACAATATGCTTAAGGAAAATAGATTACTATGAGATTTAATTTTTGGAGTAATGGTTGAAATATTATTTTGAATGAATCTATGTTTTTATTGTGGACAGAAGGTGATTTTGGTTATTTATGGAAATGATTAACCTAACATAGAGAATATGTGATTAGGTTAATTAAACTTCAGTACGAGACTTTAAGAGTAGTTGATGTTTTTGGAGATAAATATTAAGATTTACTATAGATGACTATGTGATTTAAATCCTTATGAGTTTTTGGTTTCAATATTAGTTTTTTTATTTTGAAAAATTTTAAGGACAATTGTATATTGAATAGTCTTTCTTAAACATTAGGTAATTTTTGTTGGATTTTTGATATTAAGAGTGGTATTTCTTTTTATAAAGTATTATCCTTTTTGGGATTATCTAATCTTGTACTAACCAATTTTGGTTTTGGTTGATGTGTAAAGATAGTGGAAATATATAGTTCTTATTTTGTGGATTATGTGATACTCTAGATGTTTATTCTAGTGCTTTTAATGATATCAAGCCCGTTTGAATACTCATCGTTTGGAGAAAAGATGAGTTTGTGGAAGATATTTAGTAAATAATGATGGTATTTATGTAAAGTATGTATGTTTCCTTATGTTTTTAGTTAATCTCAAAAATAAATTCCTCAAAATTATGAAAAGTATCTTAAAAAAACATTTTCTATTAACTTTTCCTACTGGGGAATCAAAGACCATTTAACCCATCATAAGTTAGTGATTTTCTGGTGGTTAACTTTCTCCTAATCTTGTTTTCTATCACTCTCTATTAGAACATGACAGTTTGTTTTCTCCTCCATATCTATGTTTTTATGGGATTTTAGTATCATTGGTCTGGGGTGACTTTTTTACTTATCTTCCTTTATTTTAAAGTGATAGATTTATTGACTCTTTTTCTGATGTGGTACTTTCAATGAAGTTTCCATGCACAATTTTAAAATTGCATGGACGCAATTCCCAAAAGGGGGGAAGGATGTAACATCCCGGGTAAATAAAGAAATAATACATTTTCATTTTAATTAATATTTTGTAAATTAAATATTAATTTTACTTTAAAGGGGTTTCTATATTCAATGGCATACCCAATATGCAACAATGAGTTTCTTTGAAATCTTACATTACATAACAATAATATAATATTATTATTTTAAATGGTAGTTAACACCAAACCATTTTGTTGGTGGGAATGAACATAAAGTACTAATATATGATTATACATGTTTTTTAAATGTTTTTACATTTATCCAATAAAAGTTAGAGGCATAAAATGTGAATAAAATTAATTTTTAAGCATAATTTACATTAAAAGGTTGATTTACCTCATTTTGATCGTGAACCCTATTTAAATCACATTTTGATCACTTTTATACGTTCTATTTAACAAAATAAAATTCTTATTTAGATTTGGGACATAAAAATTCACTTTGGGTAAAATTTTGGTATTTTTTTGATAAAATTCATTTTTTGATGAATAGTGAAAAATAGGGTATTTTAATTCAAATATGCCTTTTAATGTAATTTATTTATATGGTTATATTATCTTTTTAGTTGGTTTTAAAGTGTAATTATATTATTGTTTTACTATTTAATCTAATGGTGGTCATTGGAATTAATTTTACTTTGAAATTGGACATAAATGAATGTCAATCTTTTGATAAATATTGTATCTTAAAAACACGCAATATGTTTTGAAAACGGGAATTAATTTTAATTTAATTAATGAAACTTCTATGTTTTTAATTTTTAAAAATTGAAATAATTTTTGAATTCAAAATATCAAATATATCTTAGGCTGAATATTTGGATTTTTTTGAAAAACTTAAATTTTTTATAAATAGTGAAACCACTAAGTAGTAGTTAAAAAAACTAAATTTTTCATTTAAATGAAATTTTAAAACTTCTATGAATTGAATTTATAAAATCCAACATACATGGTTTTTATTATTAAGTAAAATATTGTTCAATAATATGAAAATAATTATTTTTGAATAGTAACTTTTGAATTTATTTTCCGCGGTTAAAGGTAAATAGGGTAGTTCAAGGTAAACAGAATATTATAATAACACATATTTTCTTTAACACTTGTCCTATCCTTATTGTATGAGTGGTTTCTGACCATGGGCATCCTTGGCTCGATTAAGGGACCCCATGGAGCCACTTGGGAGTGATAATGACACTTTAGATTAATTAATTTAAAGTAAAGACAAAAATGATATAAACAAATATCTTTTAGTAAATTAATTTGTACATAAGTTTATATAAATTATAATTTCTACTATAAATATTCATTGGAAAGATAAAAAATTTCCTAAATTGTTTATTATTTTTATAATTTTTAGACATCAAATAAATTAAATTATTTATGACACTACAATGATGTAGTGTTTACCTCATTAATAAATCATTTAAATAAATAAGATTATAAATATTAAAATAACATCCAAAACCTATCCAATTATTATTGTATGAATTTATATATACTATTAGTCATCTTATATTTGACCATAATGAGTTTTTGACCTTTACAAACGGAAAATATTTATATAATAAAATAATATTATCACACTTTCCTAAAGAACCCCTCACCCCCCTTATAAAAAGACCTCACCTCCAACCCATTCCCCACACCTCTCAAGCCCATTGGCTCATCCATACCTACCAAAATAAGCTCTCAAGATCACTCTCTTCCACCTAGAAGCCTTACCTTATGCATAATACACTTCAAGAAGTCCTTTTGGTTCTATCCAAAGGGAGTTACCTGAATTAAAGGTAACCGTTTGTCTTAATTTGTTTTGATTTATTTTGTTTTATTTTACTTTTACAACCCCCTAAACTCTTTTTATCCATTTTTTATAACAAAACCAGAATATAAAATACACTAGGTTGTTTTTATGAGAAGGATGCAAACTACGCTTACACACACCTCCGTCTAATGGGTACAGAACATATTGTTTCTGTGGACGGCGAACTACTGCCTCACGGAATGATGATTGTTCAAATATCTCTATCCACCTTTCATGGTGGCCATTTTGATAGAACTGTATTTATATATTATATATATTATATTTATATCGTTTATATACATATGTATTTTTCATTTATTTGATACCTTTATGGTTTCTATAGTGGGTAATAAGATAATCTCATTTAAGGAAGTGCGGACTACCGCCACCTCAAAGTGATATTACTCATTCATTCCTTATGTGGAAAGTATAAAGTGTTGAGTTAATGAAATTATATATTATATTATACTAGAATTATAAATAACTTATTTATCATTAAGTTTCCATTCTATTAAAATACGAAATATAAATGGAAGTAGTGTTCATGCATACGTATGACATACCGTCTCCATGAACGGTGAATTTCATTTCTTATCTTCAAATGTTATGTACTATTATAAATACAGGTATATACTGGATATATATGATATATATGATATCTAAATCATGAATATCATTCTGTATATAATGAGATTTTGACCACATGAACATCTTTAAATTATACGAAGTCTATTTTTGACTCAAATACCAAATATCGACAAAACGACCTTTATTAACTTAAATGATTACATAGTGTTTATAACATGGTAATAAGTGATATAAAAGAAATAATGACCTTGAAAAAGGTTATAAATCAAGTATAAATTAGCGTAAGTTTATTATTCTGGAAGAACAAGGAACAAACAATTCAAGTCGGACAATAGGTAATGGATTTATTATCTCACTTTTAATTCCGTGAGATTTCCATTATTCGCCGCTTATTTTTTGAATGTGGTGTATTTTTTACTTCCATTTGATATATATTATCATAATTATTTTTATATTCAATTTATTTTGTTTTTAATTTGGTGTTTATTAACTTTTTATCATATGAATTGATTAATTACAATGCGATAAGGGGTTTTCATCTCGCTTTTTATTCCCGTGAGATTCGACCTATATTGCCACTCTTTCTTTTCGTGTGGTTTATGTAATCCCCATGATTATATTAAATGTGTAGTATAAATAAATTTATGGGTATATACATATTCATTTTATGATACGTCTTTAATATGGTGTATGTTTCGTAAGGTACCAAATCGGTAAGGGAACCTTTCACCCTCCACTTTTTAAAAGACTTCTTTTTGTTATGCATTTTAATTTAAATCTTTGAATGTTGGGATATATTCTTCTATATCCTTAATTAGGAAAATTTTATGTCCATGTTATTAGATACCATTTTCTCTCTCACCATATTATTTTTTGAATTTTAAAGTGATGTGGTTAGGCTGTCGAATTTCTATAAGGGAACTTCTTATCCCAATTTTAATTCTTTGTGTTAAAATTATACTTCTTGATTATGTTGTGTTATAAATATGTGTGACTAAAAATTGATTGTTTCAAACTGAATATACATATATATTGAGGGTATTCTTATTTTTCATACATAATTATGAAATTTATTTATCCTTAATCTATAGATACTGTCTTTATAAAGGATTTCATCTCAATTCACATTCCCTTGAGACTTCATTGTTGTTATGCACTAATTTACTTTTATATGGTGTATATACTGAATTTTGGAAAATTATATCTTGAATCCTTTTATTATCATGATATTATAAAGTTTTAATTGAATTTTATTCCTCAATTATTTGTATTCAAGCATATCTCTTTTGGTTAAGAACTCTTTAACTAGAATATAATTTTAAATATTTTTTCATCTAAATATTTCTCATTAATGACCATGTTTTAAAAATGGTTTTAAGGATTTATTTATATTCACATTAATGTTTTAAAATGATAATTCCTTTAAAATATTCATAGTGGTATGGGACACTTTGATTCAGAAATCACTTTTTAAATGCTTTTTGAAAATGGATTGATTATTTCAATATCATGAAATTATTTCTTATGATTGAAAATGAATTGTTATGAGTGAAATGATTATATTTTAAACATTTTATGTGTAATTATGTTACTTAGAAATTTTATAGGTGGTTACATGATTAACTAAATGACGGGTGGTGCTGTGATAAACCATTACGGGTGGTTATGTTATAACCTCTAATGCATTGGGTATGGAAGTCGGACATATGGCTATTCCATTTAGTGATATGTGTGGAAGTTTACCTTATGGTTATTCTATTTAAGTATGTTTATGTCCCAAGTTACCATTATATGTTATATGTTTTTTATATGGGTTTTATGGTAATATTTGGGTTACAAAAGGGTAAGAAACGTTCTTTTATTCAGTGAAGTGTATTTACTACTTCATAAAGGTGAAAAGTATTATTTATGATAAAGTATTCATGGTTTACTTTTTGTTTTAAAAAACTAATCATTTTCCTTCTTTTTGTATCCCTTACTAAACGTTTTATGCTTATCCCATGTTTTTTGAATGTTTTCCCGAGGACTTACAGATATATAGGGTCAAGGATGGGGTCAAGGAAAATTCAGGCTGTCCAAAACATGGAACTAGACATGTTTCTTTTTAAGAGTTTTTATTTTATGAAAAAATGGATACTGAATAGTAGTGTCTACATATAATATTCAAGTTGTTATGTAATAGTTATGGCCTAATTCTCTATAACTCTAAACCTGAAAAGATCTTCAATGTGAATTCTTGACAAAATTCAAGATTATGTAATATTTAAGGCTGAACCTTTATAGGGATGGTCCTAAACTGAACAATAATAGTGTGGGAAGCTAGTAGCTATAAATAAAATTTTCTTCTTCTAGAGGTTACAATATAGAGGACTGTCTGTGAGTATTGAAGTTGAGAAAGGTGCTGTTAAATTTCTGTTGAGTATTAATAATCGATTAGAGTTATGGATAATTGACTTGGGGGGTATCATTTTACTTTATAATGAAAAGAGGTTGAATGAAAAATAATATGTCCATAAATTTTGGTAATTTCATCATTCGAATTAAAGAGCTCTCAAAAACCATTGAAAATGGTGAAGATAATGCTTGGAAGTGTTCAAAAATATACTAATATTTAAGAAGAATATTTTTTTCTTGGTTTGAAAAGATGATGTTGGGTTTTGTATAACTTTTTCAAAAGGGGTGTGAATGATCACTAAGGGTTATATGGTGGTGGATAAAGGTGTTAACGAAAAATTATTGTATTTGATGTGGATGTTTGATGGTATAAAATATTTCGATACATCTACCGAAGATTCAAAGTTGTGGAATTACCATCTTAGTAACATGAGGGAATAATTGATTAAATTTTTAGTTTTTAAAGGAATACTAAAAATCAATAACATAGAGTATAAAAGATGTGAAGTGCGTATTCTTGGAATGTATAAAAAATTATTATTTTTTCTATATAAGGAAGAACATTTATGACCTGAAATCTAGAGTTTATGTATATTGATGTATAGGGACTAATTTTGTTTCATTCTCATGGTAGTATATAACACTATGCCAAATTTATTAATGATGTGACTTGGAAATTGTGGGTATAATTTCTAAATCGCATGTTAAAAGTCCTCAATATATTTATTTATATAGAGTAGAAAGGTTGAGAATATGATCGGTTTACAGAGGAAAAGATTTAGGTTATAAAATGGTCTTGAATACTGTAATAAAGAATTTAATAAATTCTATTTAAAAAAGAGAATCAGTTTTTTTAAATTACTTGGGATGTAATAAGAAAATGGAACCACAAAAAATCCATTTAGTGATTGTATATACAATCACTAAATGATTCATGACGGCTTCTTAAAACTATCCCAGATTCCAATATCAGGGATAATTTCATGACATATTTAAAAACCACAATGAATAATTTCAGAACTCTTTTTAGTGATGATTTTCAAATTTAGATAGAATTTACTTTTTTTGTTATGAAAATTTGTATAAAAATATATTTAGCAGCATTTTTCGGTATCGTCGCTAAATAAATAGTGACATTTTTAATTTTCATAACATATATATGTATATATATATTTAAAAATATTTATATTTTATTTTTAATTGAATGGGAAATCCAACCATCCCAATCCCACTACCCATCCCATCCTAAGACATGATTTAGGAAACTTTCATCATAAATTAGAGAGTTCTCGGATTTGAAAACATAACCTCTTCCAAAAATTCTAGCAACTTTACGACGTAGCTAAACATATCATCTATTAATTATAATGACATAATAGTTAACACACAAAAAAATTAATGAAAATAAAAATATATACTAGTATATATATATATATACATTCACAAATATAAATATATCTAAATAAAAATATAAATTATTACATATAAATATATATATATATATACACACATACACCAAAATAAATACACCTAAAAGTATGTGGGATTACCCCTCGCCCCCTGCCACATTTCAAACCAATTTGGGTTGAAAAGACTGCTCCAGAAGGGATGACTGCTGATCAGATTGACATTCCCAGGAATTGTAGTAGTAACTTGATCTCCATGGATGATCTAAACCCTCAATTATCCAATCCCCATGAAAATGATATCCCTCATAATTCCATGGTGGAGGTCTCCATTCCTGAGGGCTATGAGACTAAGGAAGAGGGTCATGAGACTAATGAGGCTGCACAACTGGAAGCTGATGAGTCTTTTCAGGAATATGCTGACAAGATATCCCAAGTGGAGGAAGACTTTCATTTGAATGATCGAAAAGGAAAAAAGCATATTGTTGACCCTAAGGTCTTCATCACCCTGAATCCTAGGAAAACTCAAAAACATAGGTAAAATGTCAATAGTGAGAGGACTATTATCACTAGATCATTATCTGCCAAGATTATTGAAAATGAGGTCCCTCCACAACCTGTCCCTCTTGAACCCTTACCTGAATACTCACAATCCTATGATTGTTCTGACTCAGAAGCTTCCTCATGAGAGGATAAGGAAAATGATCCTGCATTTAGAGATGCCTATCAATATGAATAGAAATTGGATTTCTCAAAAGAACTTGACTCCTGGTTTGTAGAAAATGAGACAACTGCCTTCCGAAAATATAAAAATGATGAAATGAATACTGATGCTTATCTGGATATTAGAAAAAGGATGTTTATCAAAGTGGATGAGGAATTTAAGAAAGGCCCAAACATTGATTTTAAGGACATACCTTGGCAATGACTTCTGTCTACTGGTTCTTTGGAGTTTTTTTAGTTTTACGTTCAGTTTGGGCTTTTTATTTGATTTTTTCTATCGATTAGAAACTGTCTGCCATCTGGATTTGTTCTCAACTCTTTTTCTAGAAACCTGATTACTCTCTGACCTCTCATTCAAAATCATGGACTTTACCTTTAGCCTCCTACTATTTTCTTATTATAGATTTGAAAATGTGACTTTGGAGCTTATAAACTCCATTACATGGTTGTATTATACCTCTGTTTTGGTTCCTAGAGGCTGCCCACTTGTTTGGAATGATGTTTCCACCAATGGATGAAGGTCAATGAGTGCACTGATGCAACTATTTTTGTTTTTTGGTCCCTACTGTCTTTAGAGGATTTTACTGCATCGGTTTTGGTTTTTTTTCTGTTTATGAAACTGTTTAGCAAAATGGCTTTGTGGATTTTAGTGGAGATTCTTTTGTGATATATGCTGCTCAAGGCAGGAGAAGGCCGGATGTATTGCTACCTCTCTAAACTTTCTCTCCATCCTTATTATGTTCTGGAATTGTTGATGATAAAGGCTGGATTTGATCTTGGCTTGCTGTATATTGCTGCTGGTTATCAAAGAATTGGCCTGCCAACGAGTAGCCATCAACTAGCTTCCCACCACCACATTTTCAGCCTTATGAAGCGGCCAACTGGACAAGCAGGACACCATGAGATATTACCCATGGCAGGAGAAGGCATTCATTCCCATCCAGGGCCTATGGGGATAAATCAAAAGGCATTTATTGCTGGGCTAAATCCAAGATGCACCAAACAGTGGTGGTGAAACCCAAAATTTCTAGAATTTTTGATGATGAAGGCTAGATTTGATCTTGGCTTGTTGCATATTGCTGCTGGTTTGTCTTTAATTCTTCATATGTTTTCTCTTTTATTCCCTACTGGTGTAAGCCATTTACACCTCGAGTCTATAATGCTACTCTTATTTTTTAATAAATTCCTTCAGGGGCATGAATTGGGAATCCAACTCATGCCACCATCTTCTTAAAAAACTATTTCATTTGAATTTTATCAAAGAAGGATTCTATGCAATGCTTTGAGAAGATCAATTAATTTTTAAATGGGGGAGAAGATAACTTTGCCCCTAGTTAGCCACACCTAAATCCATAATTTAATGTCCCACTAATTCTCATTGGATTGAGAATACAACGTGTCATTATAGGGCCTTAAGTGACATCCCCAAGCTGTCCAAGGCCGAAAATAAATGAAGAAGGGTTTAAAAGTAAGTGGGGGATGATTTACCCTTTAATGACTGAAACCAACAACACAAAAAACCATCCACAACCACTCACTATAAGATGTATAAAATAAACTAATATATTTCAAATCATTCTCTTTAAAACAACCAACCGAGGTATACTACAGTGGAAGATAATCCAACATCAATGTAATGGGGGGAAGGACAATGAATAAACTTCAAAATGATAACAAGAATACATGATCCAGATTCTCTATGCTCTAACATCACCAAGTAGTCCAAAGTATCATGACATGGTGTGAAAGAAGTGTGCCAATTTACCTTTTCCCAGGTATCGGAAGGTAGCATCTAAAAAAGCACCAAAGTTACAAAGCATGGGTGAGTATATAACTCAGTATGTTTTCCCCAATGACATTCCTTCTCAAACCACTAGGATAGAAAGGTTAGGAACATTTATATAAAACCGTTTATATAAAAGAATTCTGAAAAACAGTTTATTATGAAATAAAACCAAGTTCCAAAAACCCTTTACAACCAAGTAAAAACAAAACTAAATGAAACCAATTTCCAGCAAGTTATTTTTTTTCTAGAAAATAACTATTCAAGACATAAAAACTAATTCTTATTATCGTTGTCACATACCCATTCCATAGTTTACAACACACCCACACATGTATGATTCGTTCGACAGTTCCATACTCATGAGTGGTCTCTCGTACAATTACCTTGTGTCCCAATGAAACACTCCCCCAATCTAGGATTAGGCACCTTGTAACCCAATGGTACACATCCCTTATTAAGGGGCACATAGATTATGTACTCAAATAACCCCATATAATCTAAATCATTCAAATAATCTAATTGAAACCATTTCAATACGACTGTACTGTTATTGAAAACCAAAGCATAAACCAATTTCAAAACAAACCTTTAGTTTCACTAAAACATCCCTTTTTTATTGAAAAAATATAGTCAATTACATTTTCCAAAATTTTAAAAAATCCCAATTTTTTAAATCTATATTTTAAAACCAAGAAAAAAATCACTTTTTTCAAAACACCCAATTTTCCATATTTCTACTATTTACCAAACCATCACAAAAGAACGTTTCTAAAAATTAATAACCAACCAATTCACGATCAATTCATCACAAGGAAATCAATTTGGAAGAATGACCATTAGTTCTACTAAGTGGGGTCGAGAGGGAATCCCCCTAACTCAAAGGTTTTGACAAAACTTGAGAATGGACAGAGAACGCTTAAGAAAACATGGTCAATTCATTATGGAACCTCTTTAGATCTCTTCTCCTTGCGAGATCAAGACCATAACTTTTCTTATTTAGTATGAACAATCATAGATCTACCCAAAAAGGGTGTATTTATAATAAAACAAGATGATAGGGGAATTGGATCTAAGTTGATCAATGAAACTGATCAAGAACGATGAAGAATGATCACATACATCAAGAATCATGGTTAGAAACACCATGGGAAGCCTTTGGATTGACTCCAAATCTCTTGAGAGAGGTTATTCTACCTTTAAGGAAGAGAAATACTGAGTTATGGATGATTATGAAACAAATGATCCATTTGGAGGAAAAAACAAGTGATATCCACCTTTTTAGGATCTCATTTAAGCCGTGTGCATGGTTAGTTCACACAGTTAGAAAAAATATATGCTAACCGTGCATTAGGTACTTTCTAGACATACCCTTGCATGGACTCCTCGCATGGTCTCCCTAACCATGTGCACAACGTGCTGAAGTTCTGTACCTCAAACCTGCCATTGTGCACAGTTTCTACTATGATGTTTGCACGGTTTGGATAAACCTTTCGCAGCACGTGTGCCACACCTTTATCCCCCAAAACATACTGAAGGTTTACAAAACTCTCCCAATATTCCCCACCATTCTTAATATCTATAAAAATACAAATAAAGGGTTACATACTAGAAACCATGGGTACTATACATAAGACACCTACACACCCTATTCATTGAAATGCCTGTATGCCCTACCATTTGAAGCACTGGATGTATTTGTAACATGATGGTTATTTGGGCAACCAACACCCATTTATTATATTATAACCCATATACCATACATTTTCATCACCTATCATTATGTAAAAATGAGAATTAATTCAAAAACTCTGAGTAAATGAATCCAATACTATGCCTACCATGATTCCCATTATTCTATTAGGACCATTAATTGAGATTAAAAAAATTATCCAAATTATAATGTTGGGACTCTTTTTCCCAAATCAAACCACTATAGAGTCATGTATAATGAAACCGTGATAGTCCTAGACATAAGAATTAAAATTGAAATATTATTGTCTTTATAGAATTAAATTAAATGGTAAATCATTGTCTAGGGTTAGGAAACCTTAAAAGTAACCACAACGGTCCTTGTAACATGATAATTATTTGCGATTCTATCTTCTATTTCCAATATAAGGACCACTTAGCCCCCCATTCATTGGGAAAATTACCTTGAATGGAAGAGAAATAGTAAAAAATATTAGATTGAAAGGAATCTACATCTAGGCCTTCCAAGATTCTCGTATGGTCACCCAATTCACTCTGGTCCTTTAGTTGTGTTAAGGAAAACACCCAAAATTACTTTTAAACACACTAAATCATGAATCAACTTGCTAACGAGTTGTCTTTGAAGGTAACATTATGGTCATATATGCATGACCATAAATGGTACCGTGATGTTCCTTTTCACACAACCTTAAAAGAAACATCATTAGTTATAGTTATGAAACCATAAATGAAACCATAATGGTTTTTTTCAAATGATGATTATTTGGGCTCCCACCCCCCATTTCTAATTTAAGAACCTACAGATTCCCCATTTTCATTACCAAATATGGATTTAAGAAGATAAATCATTGATATAATCTTATTTTAAGGATTACACTCCCAATCCTCCCAACAATCCACCATGGGAGTCATGGTTTCCCATATCATTTAATTAGGGTAAATAAATTTCCCAAAAAGACAAAGTTGAGACCTATCTTATAATCTTTAGCCAAACTCGACCCACTAACGAGTCATTTTTAATGGTTCTATAATGGTCCAAGAAGAATAAACATAAAATTAATCATGATAGTCTCTTTTTAGTAACCTTATCATGTGCATCATTGGTCGTGGATTTAAGACCTTAATAGAACTTTGGTGGTCCCTGTCAGAAGTTGATTAATTGGGAATGTTTTTCCCAAAATCCATTACTAACACAATTTTTTTGAATTAAAGTGTTACTGATTCATGTATAAAGGTACTAGGATTTCATTGGATGAAAAATAATAAAAAATACCATAATGGTCCTTATCTTAGTTCCATAGAATAACCATTTAATAAGGGAAAGATAAAGAACTCCCAAATTCCCCATTTTAGGACTTTATATGATGTGTGGAGGAGAATGTTCTGATGACATATGAGAAAAAGGAATCCATTATAAATCCTCCAAAGATTCCCACACGGGAGACACTTTCACTCAAGTCATTTAATTCAGATAAGAAATTCCCAAAATTTATCTTTGACACTCTTTTTCTAAAATCATCCTAGTATTGATTCTTGTTTGTCTAAGCCTCCTACTCGATGTATTCACTAACCATGTCTTGTAACATTAATATATAGAAGATAAATAACAAGTTTATCCTACTAAAAGTAATATATATTCAGGAAATAATTTTTTATCTCATCTTTATTCCCAATAAATTATTTATAAACACTACACAACTCCTACTAGGTCAAGAATTCCCTTAAAAATACCAAAAATACTAAGACAGATCTAAAATTATTTAACTTAAAAATCATATAGAATATAATCAAATTTTATTTTTAAGATTAAAAAATGAGTTACATTGTACCTATCTATAGTAAATGGTGTAGATATCATCATAATATTCATTTTGACAAGTTACAAAGCCCAAATGGACACCCAGATCAAGAGTTATGGATGATAGAAGTTGAAGTCTGATTTTAACTTATCTTATAACATTAATTTTTTTTAATAATTTATAATAACTTTTTATCCAGTATGATCAAATTTCTATTTTATGTTTCAATTTTAACAGTTATTGGGTAAAAATATATAGTTGGAAAAAAATCATGGTTATTTATATCTAAAATTTGAATGTTAACTTATCATATAACAGTACATAAGTGGAGAAGTTTCAACCACAATTTTAATATATATATCTATGTGTGTGTGTTTATTTATATATAAATATATCCATATATAAATAATTACTAATTTCTAATTACAAATTGGGAAATAAGAATTTATAAATAATTATTAATTAATAATTAACTTGTATTTTAAATAGTTGAAAACTAATCATTATAAATAAACAATAATTTATAATTTAATAAAATTTCAAATAATTAAAAATAAATGTATGAAAATATTAAATAATAATTATTAAATAATAACTAACTAAATAATTAATAATTATTTTCGTGTTGAGTTTTTAAAAAAATTGACAAAATTAAATAAAAAAATATAAAAAAATGAAAAAAACAAAAAAACCCCTATTTAATGACATTTTTATCCATTTCTAAGTCATCACAGTTTCTATATAAACCACTATGAATTTGAGAAATTTTTTTAAAATCACCATTAAGAAATGAAACATTAACTAATGGTTTTTAAAACAGTTTCTAAAAAACCACAACTAAATGATCTCTTTATTGTACTGTGTTTAAGCAGAATGAATGGAAATTGAATTAAATGTGGGTCCTAAGAGCATGAAACTACATTCCAGTTCTATAAAAGATCTTAGGGTAGAATTAATGAATATCATTAGTTATATAATAAACTAGAGTCCACCCATATCAATAGAGAATGATATGTATGAAAAACCTTATACTGGTCAACCAGTTGTTGTATCACACAAGAATGACCTCAGATATATCACATATGTTCTTAATAATGTCAATGAAAGGGATAAAAAAGAAGTTAAGTATGATAATTGTTTCAATATATGGTATAATGATAAGGATATCATATTTTATCCTTTGGTGTAATTACAAATAGAAGAGTATTATAATTGAAAATGAATTATTTTTAAATTACATTTTTTTTAAAATAAAAATTTGGTGGAAGAAGTAGATGAGAGAAAATAATTTATAGAGTATGGACATGTCAAATTACACCAAAGACTAGAAATATCAATTAGTTTAGGGAGATATGATCATCTAAATATTATAAAATGTAACAAAATACCAATAGGGGTCATATTCCTGAGGCACTTAGAATGAAATATATACCAAAATGTGATAGGTTTTAGAGGATTATCTCATGATCATGGTGGATGAAGGAACTGATAAAATATTACAATCTATCACCAATAAAGCAACATGATGTATAAAGAACATGAAATATAAACTACTGAACCGATAATTCTTCAAGATCTATATTTTTTAATATTTGATAGATTTTTCCTGATTCACATCACCAATAAATATCCAATAGAATTTTACCTCTATAGGGATGACATCAACCACTAGAAGCCTCATTCACAGTGAGAGGAACCCCTAACAATAAAGAGGCTCTAGGACCTTCTCTATAAAGACAAATAACAAAATGGGTTAAAGAGAGATTCAAATATGGATTATCAGTCTTATACTAATACACTCCCCCTCACACACATGATAATAAGAGGTTCAAATTATTTATATATGCTCCCATAATTTAGTGAAGGGAGTCAACCATCACATGATAGATTTCATTTGTACCCATAATCTGTGACCCTTGGAATATCATAATCATTTTATAATTTCAAATAATTTTGTGTGTCTATAAATGAATCAAAACATTGATTCATAACTAAAGATATACCATGTTGAAGACACTACATATCTATGCCATCAATATCTTACATTGGTAGCCTATTTTATGCTATGATATACATCAATTGTATTCTATGATTTAATAATGTACAATACACATCTCTATTAATAATTTAAGGGATATCATAAAGTATGATATAAATTTTTTTGAATTTATAAAAAATCCCACTTGAACAATAATATCATAAGGACTTTATGAAAAACACAATAAATCACTCTGAGTCCATTCAAACTCATTTAGTACTATTTATCAAAACATTCTTTATTTTTAAAACAAAAAATTTGTTTGAAAATTAATCATTATTATACAAATTAACCATGTAACCCTATGGTCCTTTTTAGAATTGAAAAAAGAGTGAAACCTCAATTTCAAAGATTTATGCAAAGATTGGTCTATAACAATGCATCTACACTTCTTAAGATACAAATGGTTCTGGTTTGATCTTGATCAAATATACTCATATCCCCTTATGAAAATGTACAACATAAGATGTATAATATACATAATATATATACCTATTTAATACCATTTCACATACAATGAGGTACCACTAGACATGGAATATTTCAGTTCAGTATAGGATATCTCATATATTAATCATTCTCTAAAGTATGCTGAAAAGTTGTTGAATAAATCACATGTCAGCCATATTTAAGACGATAAAACAACATGTCCCTCATCCAAATAGATGAGAACATCCCATGTCACTCCGCTAATAATGTGCATAATGTTTTATAATATAATTGAATAAATGTACTATATGTACTTTCTCATCACAAAAGTCATAATGTA
The DNA here is from genome assembly GCA_963277665.1 of Viscum album. NCBI lineage: Eukaryota > Viridiplantae > Streptophyta > Magnoliopsida > Santalales > Viscaceae > Viscum > Viscum album. The sequence continues at coordinate 1,600,752,160 of OY728128.1, forward strand.
CCATATTGGTTAAGAACCAAAATATGACATTATTAACACCATACCCAAAAACCCCTTAATTAGATATTCCTTGAGGCTTTCAAAAAAAGGTATCAAATAATGATGGTTATCATACTAGGTATATCACTAACCATTATTAATTTGAATTCATAATAAAAATAGAAGCCTAATTATTTTAATTTCTATTTTACATTATATGTTATATACATTGGTGGGTAAGTCCAAATAATCACTCTGAACATTTTATATTATTAATCAATTATTTATATATCACATACAACTCTTGGTATTGACTATAATTTTCTCCTCATTCCATCCATATCATATAATTATAACCTATTATACTCCATGAAGATCATAAATTTTGGATAACTCAGAGTCATGCATTGAGGGGATAATTATCATTTCACACCCTGAATAATATGCAACCAATGTGAAAAAATGTTAAACTGTAGATTTCATTTTTATTTTGTATGATATATTTTATAATTTTTATTTCATTAATAAACCTCGAAAAAACCATACTTAATAGCCTATATAATATATCATTTATGATAGATGATGAAATCATACTAATGTTCCAGGGGTTTTTCTAATCTCATTACTTATTTATACAATTCTTACAACATATTTATGTGTCAATATGATAAATTCATTCCACTAAACTTTTTAGTGAGTATCATATATGAAGTAAGATAGTTTGAATAATGTCATGATATAAGAATATTAGTATATTATTCATCTCCATGAACGTATTAAAGCTTATTAACTCCACAATATCAAATTTTACAGTGTTCATAACTCATGTTGTCAACTTAGAACTGTTTCTAATATCATCATCACAATTTTTGAACCAATTTACATCAAAACATTTCAATGAAATATGTTGGTAACCAATGTATCTTTTTAAATTAATATTATACCAACATGCCCCAAACATGTTATGTTATAATGTGAAACTCAAATGGTATTTTGATTGGATTAATATTTTATTTGTAAATTTTTAACTTCTAATATTCTAAACATACTCCAACTATCCATTTAGACATTATATTCTATTTAGAATATCATTATAATATACATAATCTTCTTTGTGTTTATTAAATGACTCTTATCTCATTTTTGTATATTATTTAACAAATAAAATAGTGTTTCCATATCATATATAGTATTTTATGTGCTAATATGTTTTATATTAAAAATAATACTTTATTATATAAAATAATACACTTAAGGGCGGTAGTAACACGTTCCGACATATTTTAACAAACATTTGGATAAACACTTTTAACTAAGATAAAAAATATTTTTATCCTTGATTACTTTTGAAAACATGTGAAAAAGATACAATGAATTATAAAACATGTATATTAATATCATATTTTCACACTGAAAAATTATTCATTATAAAAATTATCCAATCATTTAATAGAAACGATACGTAGATACACATCCTTTACTTGGATATGTATGAGCATGATATATTCCTTTATGTTAAAATTATTGATATAGAAACTCATTGTTTAATCACTTAAATACCCCCATTGATTTCAAACTCTTGTGCACTCACAACATTTTTAAATTTTACATTAGTATCACATACTTTTTCTACAACAATAATTCCTAACTTTGGAAATCCATGGAATTTTACAAAACTCATCAAATATACTAAAACTTACATCCTATGGTATCATTATTCATCCTTCTAGATAACAACTTTAGGTTTTACTAATATTTAATAGCTACTATAAAAATCATTTTTCTTTATAATAAAAAAGAATAATTTGTGGTAGTTTATTAGTGGTGGTTCTGGAAAAACTAACACTAATTAAAAATCACGAGTTTCTTCCCCAGTAGGCATACTTTATTTGTTGTTATTAAATATAATTACATTATAAAGAAATATTATTAGTGGGTTTTAAAATATTTTTTACTAGTTTGAATATTATTTGAGGTTATCTAAAAACCATCACAAGTTACACACTATTTGACAGTGGATTCACATATATATACTCCTCCTTATTCCTGATCTCCCTTCCCCTTATTTGTCTCTGCATCCATCATGTGGACATCACATTATTCAATATAATCTAGAATTATCTACCCCATTCTAATTATTTATAGTGGATTCCCCATTCATAAAAATTTAATTTCTCTTTCTTAAGATCCTACTTTGTCCTCCCATCTGTTTATCATGTAAACTTCTTCCCCTTCTCCATCTATATATTCTAGGTGAAAGGTATGTTCTTAGATTATCTACTCTTCTCCCATACTTATTATTTTATAATTTCAATGAACTCATTGATATTTACATATGAATTTAGTATTAGTTATTTAGGGATTTTTCTATTGAGGATATAAATGTTTGGTTTTATCATGTTATTAGACCATATAGTAAAACTACTCTATTAGTTAATTTATAGGGACTTAAATAATGACATCCACCCTCCCTTTACATATTCACCAAATATAGTTAAACATAAGTGATATATATAATTTTAATTCAGTGATCCACAAATGTTTTTACATTTTTTATTTAATTAATAATTTTATTGTATAATATGCAGTTAATTTTTACTTGATTATTACAATAAATTTTTTTACATTAGTTATATTTTTTGGAACAATTTTGTATAGATAAATTCATGAATTCTTTTTTCATTTTATTATTTTCATTGTAAATATTTTGTATATTAATCATTATTTTAATTTTTCATCAAAATATATTTTATTGTCATATCATTCATGGTCTTGGTTTTTTATTTTGAATTAATATTGATGATACATTGTTTTTGAATTTGGTTCTTCATATTTATTATATGATTAATAAATAACACTTATAAATTATTTTATGATTAAATATTAATTTAATCTTATATAATTTCAATTTAATATTTTTAGTTATCATACATTATATACTATGAAATTTTCTAGTGTGCTTTATATTCTTTTTAGATATTGGGATTCCCAAAACAAAATGATTTTAAGATATAATACATTCTTATACTATATCTACACTATTAGATAACCCATGTTATAAGCTTTCACATTAATAATTCATGCCCCTTACTTCTGAAATTTTCCATTTCAACCAATTGATTCCCTCTTATACACTCCCATAATTATTTGATATGATTCATTCTTCCAGTGAATCAACATATGTTTCATGGTTATTGGGGGATTAGATTAAGTAGCTGAGGAGCAGTCATCAACATAGAATATGGTTTCACAGTTACCATATTGAGAGATTTATAGGGTGACTATTATTGGTATGTAATTGTATATGAAAAACATATAGTTTATTAATATATATATATATATATATTTATATGTATATATATAAATTTAATAATATATTTATTTTGACATATTTATGTAATAAGTGAACATAAAAAACATGAATAAATCTGATATTCGTATCCAAAAACTATTTAATGTAGAAGTGTTAGTTGACATGAATAAGGTGACTAAAAATGATTTTAGAGACTTATACAAACATATATTAGGGAAGTTAGTATGTTAGAATAAATCGCTTCCAATTATTTATCATTATTGCTGATACATTCCCATCAATTGGAAGAATGAAATATTTGATAAAAAAGTAAAATTAAGTCAAAATCATTATTTACAGTTTATTTTATCTGATATTCCTATGAATTTAAGTCTAATTTGTTTTTAAGTCAAATATATAGATGATTTAACATTTTTATATGCATGATGCGATTTTTCATCAGTATAAGTTGAAATTTTTGGGGGAAAAGTGAATGTAATTTGAGTATAGGTTATGGTGGGAGTTTAATAACACCTGCTTGAGAATTATTGAAATGTACAAAAAGGTACATGGATGGATTCTAGTGGAAAGTGTAAGTACTTGGTTGATTTGAATAATTATAATTTATAAGAGGTATTTGGTACTCTCAAAGAACATTGATATCAATTTATCAGAAATAATTAAAAAAATTAATGAAATTAAACTTTTTTAGGAATATTCTAAAAAGAGCATCTTACAGGGTGATGCATATCAAACCACACATAAATACCTTGAAAAATATTTTCAATGAGAAGTTCAAATAAGGTAATTTTATTTCTATAATAAAAAATATATTTTCATTTTTAAAACTTAATTTTTTGTAGTTATGAAGTTTTTTCCTTTGTTGATATAGGTGAAATAAGCTTGTGACGAGGTCATTTAAATCGAGTTGTGATTTAATGTGTATGATAATTGTGAGGGAAATTATATAAATAAACCTATTAAAAAATTTGTGTAAAAATATAATTATAAATATTATTTTTTGAATGAATATATTCTATTAAATTCATTTATTTTTACATCAATTATTAAAAGAGTAATTTAATAAAAAGCCCTCACAATTATCAATAGTCTCCCATGATTATGTTATTTCACATGTTTTTTGAAAGAAGATTTCTCGTTATGTAGAAGGTTTGGGTACTACATACCCCACCACACAAGTCTTTGAGAGAAGCTCATCTTCATTCACTATATTGCCCCATCCTGTATGTCCAATTAATATTTTTTTCTCATTCAATTAGAATGACAGAAGAAAATAATAATTCTAAATAATGGAATAATGGAAAAATAGTCCTAATTATATCTCAGGATGAGAAGAATGCAGTGACAAGGAGTAGTGTGGCTACTTCATTTCTGGCTATGACAGTAAGCATTCTGACAGAAATTGATTCCTTGATATAAGAAATATTGAATCTATTATATATAAATATAACAATTTTATATTATTATGAAAATTGTTCCAAATTAATTTTGTTTTCTTAATTTATAATTAAAACTTATTTAAATTTTAGTTTTTTTAATATAGACATCATATTCACCATTGGTATGTTGTCGAAAAGAAAATTAGTAATGTGCATTATCTAGGAGAAAACCACCTGGCCTAGGGGACTAGTGTTGATGTTTGATCCCCCTTTTCATTTTATTTAGTTATTATCAGAACTTATATATGCTATATATTCAACATATGATATAACAAAATGTTTGTACGCTTGAAATTTTTATACTAAATGTTTTTAATTTTTGTTTGTTTTTTGTTTTTTGTTCCTAACTGTGGAAAGTATTGAATTATGTACCTTGTCAATATATCTATATTTTAAACTAAAGGATTTAACATATTTAGAATCATCATATTTCCATTTTTTTTTGTTTTAGTTGTGGTTTAAAGTGATATCAAATTAAAAAACTGCCAATATATAATTCGCATTAGTAAAAACCACTATTATATACTTCTAAACCACCACTATATACATATAAACCATCAATAATTAATTCATGGTGATTAAAAAAAATAATAATTTATGTAAAACATAAAATTAATTATATGTGAATGACTATTTAGTATCGATTATAAGTATCTTATATCTAAGGATAACGCCAGATGTTAAACAACCACTTTAATGACTATTTCAAAACTGTCTCCAATTACATATTCAGAGAAGATCTATAATAATTCTATTGATAAATTAAAATTCTAATAGTTAATAAAAATTATTTAAAATGGAACTATTACAGAAAATGCTATAAATTAATTACAGTTAGTTTAAACTATAATGACTTAGAAAAAACTTTCCACAAGTTGTTATTTTCCCTATAGTGGTTAGATATTCTAAATAATATTTTTTATTTTGGTTTGAACATTTTACCACATATACTATTAACCTCACACAAAAACTCATAAATATCATTAATAATTAATTTATTCTTAACAATTTGATAATATTTATAAACTATTCTTGAACTTATTCAAATGATAAGATTTTTTTCTAATAAATGAATTATACAACTATATAAATACTTAAAAGATACATTTAGTCCTAACAAATCCTAAGAATACCGAATCACATCAAGCATAAGAATATAGAATAAATTAACTTTGGTAAATTTTCATCTTAATAACTTGGAAACCTCTTTTGAATCATTATATGTTTCTTATATACATCTAGATTCTGATTGTTGACCATCTTCAATAATTTGGTTTTTTAGGAAGATGTTTCTCTAAAAAATAGAATTTATTTTAAATAAGAATTTTCTTAAATTACTATTCTAATAAATTCATTACATTAATATTCATCTGATATCCTAATAGTTAAAGTTTACTAGCTAAGAAAAACCTAGAAAAACACTAAGAACAAGACAACTAGTTATTAGGGATACCTAATTGATTATCTTCCTAACATAAGATAATGTAAGTTAACTCTATTTTATAATGAACCTTCCCAGTTGGATGACCAAGGCCTTGAAAAGTTTCTATTTGGAAGGAATCTATCACTTAGTATCTTAAATAGGACTCAATCTTCCTATATTTTCTCATCTTATTCCCATTACAAGTATACATGCTTTTAACGATTTAGAGTGGAATCTAATTACTTTAACAAACTCAATATGTTTATAATGTAGTGATATATAACTCTTACACAACTCATATCTTATGTTTCAATTCAAAATTAAAATCCATCTGTGTCTATACATATCCAAATTCATCATATGCGTATGTTATATAGATTTATTTTATTCAAGGGAATAGAATTATGTGAAATTAACAATCTCTATGTCAGTTTTCTTGGAGCCAAAGATAGTCAACCCCCACATTTATGAAATAATTTATAAGACCACTAGATAGTGGGAAATCTGATATAAATTCCTTCTACCTAGGGAACATTTTCTCAATTGATATCTTAAATCCATTATAGCTCTAACACTTAATATGTATAAATCATAATTATCTACTTAATTCAATCTCATAAATTAATAAAAAATAAATTCAAGGTAGAAGGATACTAAATTAATTATAATACCTAGAATGTAAAACATTTGATTTATGTATAATAATATCAAAAAAGTAGTTTAACATATTTATACTAAAGCATACATAATAATTAATAATATAAAAATTATACATATGAATAAAGAAATGAAAGCCTTTTTCAAATATTTAAACATTCGATAAAAAATTATGAAAATTTAATAAATAATGATAATAATAAACAGTTTATAATTTATCTAAATTTTATAACATTCCATAATTTTGAATGTAATGCCATTATATTAATTTCGTAATACGAATTCTTTCATATTATCCATTATATAGAATTTAATTTAAAGATAATTCATTAAATTAAATATAAATATTTTATATTAAATTTATATTACAAAACCCTTTACATAATACAATTATCAAATATTAATTATTATTTGAGCATCGATTAAATTATTTATCAAAACTCCTTTTGATGTGGCTTAAATAATTTACTCAAATTATGCTTTTAATTTGAACTATCAAAATTAATAAGTATAAAAATTTTATAATTTTAAATATAAAATCGTTTTATATTTGGTCTTATTTTTTTATATATAAAGACTTCATAAATCACAGGCTTAATTTCAATATAATCTCTTTGTATTTAAACAATAAATCATACCATATAAGTTTCATCAATTTAATATACGTCTTTTCCATAATAAATCCATAACTATTGCATCCCATGTAGTCTTTATCATCTCATGTTTTATTACTCTATGAGTTATAAACAATATATGATGGTGCAAATTGTAATAGACACACCATGGTGGGGAGTGAATCTGATTGTACACCACATTAAAATATTTTCTTTTCTTTTAGTACCCTAGGATTTATAGATCTTATTCCCTCATTAGAAGAGACACATTCAATAATTCTAATTATAATAATGGAAATGTCAAAAAATATAATGTATGAATATATAGAGTAAATAATATGAAAATATAATAATTATACTTGTTTCACTACTAAGGTATAATCCAAGGAGATTAAACACGACGATGTGATATTGTACCAAAATGCACTACACTCAATTTCAGTGGATGTGAGTTTTCAAGGGAAGATTTACTCCATATACAAGGAACACTATCCTTATAAGGTCCTATAATGTTACATTGTAAATCCAAGATACACCCTTAATATCTTTGATAAACTACATTAGTAAATGAAATAGTTAATTTTTAGATATTTGGGTTTATCCATGTTTAACATGTAAGTCTTCTTAGATCATAAATCAAAATTTGATTCTTTTTTGAAGTACATTTTTTTCTATTACTATCCACCAAGACATAATGAGAATGAATTATCAATGTGAGTATAACTCATAAGCATTCCACATGAAAAAACAAAAATACATATTCTTCTAGATAAAGATAATTCTGTATTGAAATTATCATGTTTTTATCCTTCTACTACATCAAAATGTAGTAGCGTAAGTCCTATGCACTTCAATAAATATTCCTTTATAAAAATATCATCAGTGATTCTCTATCCCAAGATATATTTTACTCAATTTCTATGAAATATATCTCTCAATATGTTCAGTCTCTTTTCCCCTATACAGATCTTCTATAAGTATTTTTTGTAGTATTCAATGCATCCAACCCCTGAATAAATTGTAGGGATCAATCCATCATATTATAATAATATAAGAATATATCATCTATACCAAATGTTTTTAATGTGGCCATAATATTATAAAAAATGGAGTCATCTCCATAAAATCTCATTCCACCTATTCATTTCAAACACTAAGAGAATCATCTGGGCATACTAGCAATAACATGTTCACAATGTGACTTCTTCTACTATTGTGTGGTCTTATATATCCTCTGATTGATCACACGGTGAAATACTTATTCACTACATGATACTTAATATTAATAATTTTGTTAATATATGAACAAATATCATATTTAAATCATTTAAGTATCACTGTGTGACCCTACTTTAATCATGAATTAAAATTCTCTATCAGGGTAAGACAACGTCTTGGATTGACTATATTATAAATCAAGTTTTATGATTGATAATTTGTATCACAATATTTTGTTGGAAATATTACTAATAATATATTATGATTGATATTGACCATTAAATTTTATCTTTTTTATCAATTTAATATTCTTATGTGCTTCAGATTTACCATCACTATTCAATTACTATTCACCACTACCATTTTTCAATCTAAAAAAGCATACATATCACTATATAATGATGGGTAGACCTTAAATGTCATCTATGTTCTATCATAGTAACCTTTATGTATTATGTTTTTGTTACAATTAAGTACTTGAATTTTCCAAAATCGTGGAATCTATTTCCTTCATGCATCGGTTGGGTTACCGTTGTGTATCAAATTAGTTACGTTTATGTATTAATAATTTTTCAAATTCTTAAAACTACCTTTATATATCATCCTTTTTTACTTTTATATATTAAATTAGTTACCCTTTCATATATATATGAAGTTATAATATTTTTAGTTTGTAAAAACATAACACTAGTTACCATTTTATATCAGGTTTTTATTGCCTTTATAGATAAGACTTTACCATTATTTGACTCATGCTTCCTTGATCCATGGTGATCCTTATATATCACATAGAGAATTTGAATTACTAATATTTATCACTTCCTTTTCAAAATTTCACTCTTATTCTAAAGATACACTTATGTATTCAGTTGATTTACTCTTACATAATTCCCTTGCTAAATTTTAGTATTCATTTAAAGCTTCATTTCCTAGAAAACAATTATACATCCAATTTATTTTAAAATATATTCTAATCCTACTAAAAAAGAAACCCTGAAACATATTAAATTTTATAATGAAATTTAATTTACACCCAAACTCACATATAACTCATCCATATTTTCCATTACTTTTAGAATAACTCCAATTATCTGTGTCTTAATGTTATTCATCCTCAATAACCCAAATGTGGTTTCCATGTGTGTGATAAGAATATTCATTTTTAAACATCTAAATCTTTAAAAAAATATCCAAAAATCAAACTATTATTTTTAACAAACACAACAGAAAACCTCCTTATTGTAACATCATACCCATTTTTATTTTTTTTAAATATTACAATAAATCCCACAACACTTATTTAATTTGAATCCTTCAAATATAATATACAGATATATGGTGACTTTTTCTCACACTAACATTATTAATAAAATTAATGTTGTGATCTAATACATATTTTTATTTTCATTCTCTCAACTATTATCATAGAATTCTATTGGGGTGAATTCTCGGTTATACCCCCTTCCCCTCATCAATACATGAATTGCACTGTATTTTCAATGATCACTACTATAGTCTTATTGGGACATAATTATTATCCTAATAACCTTATTGTATGTGAGTCGTGGTCACCTATAGACACCCCTTTTGAGTTTTTAACATCATTGTATCATTTTAAATTTGTCTACTAATTTCAGTTCTTGAATGAAACATATTGATTTTATTTTTGAATTCTCTTTCTTATGATTTTACTTTAGATTATTATAATATCTATGATGGTAAATAGTTAAATTTTATGTTTAAATTTTTTTATTAATGCATTTTTATAGAATTATAGACATTATGAATTTCCTAGAAGAATTTGATTAATTAAATCAATTTCATAGGATAAATAACACCCATAATGATGTTTTATATGGTTTTCTAAATGAATTAGGTGTATATTATGGGGTCTCAAAGATAGGATTGAGAAATTAAAATAGGATACATTTTATTCATTAAATAAGAATGTTTCATAATGATTAATATTTTATACTACTAATAAATTTAAAATATTATTTCATACATTTATTTAGTAAAATTTTCTTCTTATTTCACATAATCACTCCCCAATTTTCTTATAACAAAACTCTTTTTTTTACTTTTTTCAAGTTCTTATAAAATTTATAATATTTTATTCTTATTTTTTAAAATATAATATAAAATTAACAATTGTGAAATTATTTTATAACCTCCTTTATATTCAATCGTAGAAAACATTATACTATATTTAGGGATTTAAAACACTAATAGAAATTTAATGATAGGATCCTACCAAAGAATTTGGCTATATTTAAAGAAAGTTTTCCTTTGTTTATTCTATCTATTTATTTATGTATAGGGTTTGAAACTCTAATTTATTACCATTCAACCGTGAATTTGATAGGAATTATCACTCTAGAGATTGAACTATAAGGCCTATATAAGAATAACACTAATTTATTGACCACATGGCTGAGGAAACTGTCATCAACTAACCAAAAACATATAATTTTTTATAAATCTACCGAATCACTTAATTGAGAACCTTTTAAACACGAAATAACTATAGAAGACAACATAAATATTAATTATTTTGACAATTATTATGATTAAAATCAACAAAACAATGTGGAATATCCTAAGTAACCAACCAATTTAGAGATAATGTCAGGATTAATTTATCAAATTTATAATAATAATGGGTTTTAAATAGAGTATCAATAAATAAATATTTAAAAATGTAGTTATATTTATGTGAACATGAAACCACAAAGAGTGAATGGTGATAAAATGTGACATTTATATTTTCATTTTTCTTTAGAAAGATTATCCAAAGGGAAGATTTTATATTCTCACTCTACATTAATTAGATATTGAAATGAATTGAATAAATTTTATCTTGAAATTTTCCCCTACCTATAACTTTTCTATAACTAGAAAATAGAATTTTAGTATTAGGTAAAATCAATGTGAAACATTTCATGACTATTCTAATAGATTTAATAGACTTTGTTTTTGTTAACCCCATGATCAAATTAGTGAATAAATTTAGATTCAATATTTCTAGGAAGGGATTTTTGTCATTAATAAAATCATGATATATGATACTGCCTGAGGATATTTATTTGATAAAACCCTATATTATTATAGTGCTATTATTAAAAACATACCATATAATGATCATAAATTAATAACAAAAGGAAAATTTCATTTCATAATTTCTCAAGAATTATTTATTTCTAGTTCTAAAAATATTTTAATTGTGAGTCAACGTAGTGATCTTACCACTATGGTGAGGTCCACGATGATATTAAACACTTAACAAACCAAACAAAAAACTCAAATTGAATTTAAAAATCAAATAATTTATGGATTTTATTCCACAATTGAACACTTTAATAAATAATATAAAAAAATACATGTATATTCTAAAACATTCAATGTTTTTTCTATGGACTCTTTCACAAAAAAACAAACCAATACCATTTAAACCAAACTAAAATTACCACAATGGATTTTTTCTATGGAAAATAAATCAATTTAAAACCTAATTATATTTATAATAATGGAAATATTACTCCTATAAGGAAATTATATTTTAAAAACCCCTACTAATGAAATTTGTAAACATGCTTGATAAAATTGTGAAACAAAAAAAGATTCTATTTAACAATTTGAAGGATAAAATGGGTCAATTGGCCACTAATTTTTGTAATATAAAGATTTATATGAGTAGAAAACTTCTCTCTAAACCTAATAAATATCTTAATATTAAGGGTAATTTGTGTTATATAAAACCCAGAAGTAACACTAAGTTAAAAACACCAAAATTGACAAGTCTAAAAATGATTATGAACCTGAACATGTTTTGGAGAATTATATAACTTTTTCACATGACATAGATATTATTAAATAAATACCAACTACTAATGGGCCTTTTATAACATTAAAATATGTTTCAAAGTAAAAATAAATATAAAAATATTGTGGTTATCTTGATAAATATAGGTAATTCTAGATAATAATGATATAACCTTTTATCTGTCAAAACAATAATCAAAATTATTAAGAAGTTATCAAATAACAATTACCTTTAAAAAGGGGGATTACACTAATGAATAAGGTTTCTAATATTAACATAGATATATAAATTTCTTGATACTTATAAGATGGATCGAGTTAGTAATCATTTCCATGAGGTTGTGAAATAGATTCCTAAACAAGCCACATTTTTTAATGAAATGTGTTCTCAATGGATGGAACTGAATGGGAGATGAAATATGAAAATTATGTAAATCAATTTCCTCTATGATTTAATAATCAATTCATATAAAATTAAATGACTTGGGGATATTTAATATTTCATGAACAATATGGGAGTGTGAATTAAAATATTTTATTTCAGTTTCTAGAGCATCAATATACGTGATGCCTCATTCTATTTATTATACATTACATATTTGAAATTTAAATCCTAGTGGGTTTTCTTTTTAATTATACAAATGAACTACAATCTAAACATATTGTAATTATTCATTATGTTTTACTATAATTAGAAGACATGATCTTTCTTATTGATTTTTCTTATTTAGAAATAGATGGTGACATATTTCATATAGATTATCATTTCATTCATGGAAGTACTTTTATAAAAAATTATATGGTAATAATAAATCTTAATCATTGAATATTGAAACATAAATTTAGATGAGAAATAGTTTAATTTAAAAAAAATTAATCCATGAAATACCAAATGGGGGATCATTAATCGCACCAAGTAAACATGACTGATTGATTTTACATTGATTAATTTCATTATTTAATCATCAATGATCCCCAAAAATATGTTTCTAAAAATGAGACATTATTGTTTTTTAAAAACTAATTTACATGTATAGGAACATGTTGCATGTGAGGATAATGTGAATGATGAAAATCCTATATGTAAACCTACTATAATTTATAATTTAACCATTAATTTCAATAGAACTACAAAAAATATGAATTTGATGTGAATTTTTGTTTTTTATTCTTCTATATGTTGCTAATTGTTTATGAAAAAATAATATTAAGTTATTTAAAATTCAATAAATTTTTACTAGTTATTAATATAATAGAATTTTATGAATTTAGAATTTATTATGAAAATATAAATTGTGAATTTCCTATTGAATTCATATAATCTACTATTGAAATTTAAAAATATTCTTTTTTTAGAAAAAATTTAGAGGATGAATTAAATTCTAACGAGTGCACAAAACCATTTTTTCTATGTTAAAATATCCCACCCAAGTTATAATTGAAACCCTTACTTGAAAACATTAAATATTTTTTTTACATGGGAAGGACAAATTCACTTTCATTATTACCACAGGGATATAAACATATTAATATAAGAAACTTTTTTGAGACATTAGAGAAAACAATAAAACAATAGTATATAATTTATATTTTCTAACTGCAATTAGTCCTTTAATATTCATGGATAAAGTCATATAATAGGAAAATTCAATTTCAATCAAGAAATTTAAAAGGAGGTTGAATCCAACACTATTAGAAGTTATTAAAAAGGAAGTGAAAACCTTGATGAATATTGTAATAAATTTTTCCATTTTTAACTGTTAATGGGTATTTCTTATATAAATATTCCAAAATGTGTAGTTTTCCAATTTCAAAGAATGAATTGGTAGAAGTAATTCGATTAAGGATTCAAAATAAATATAAATAATGTATTTTTAATAAAAAAATAAACCTAGTGACTAGGAAATATGACTTTACTCACCTATTTATTAATAATGTTATTTTTGGGATTTTAGGATTGACTCATTACTATTTTCTTGATGGATTTTTTATTTACTATCAAATTCATATTGCACCAGAATATAAAGAAAAAAGAAATTTCAGTTTTTACTTTTGCTACTTTTTCCAATATGATATTATGTTTTTGTTTTTTTAATTATATATTCCACTTTCAAAGGTGTAAGTTGAGTATATTTAACATTTTGTAGAGGAATATAAGGATGTTTTCATGGATGTTTTTTTATGATTTATGGATTTTACTTTGAAATTTGATTGATGTTTTTTACTACTATCCTTGAAACATGTATTGATTCAAATATAGTTTTTAGCTATGAGGAATTCCATTTTATGATATAAATAATAATTTTCTTATGATATATAGTGTACAAATATGAAATAAAAATTGACCAAGTTAATTTATAAATTGTTACATCACTAAAATACCCCAAAATAGTGAAGGATATCTGATTTTTTATTAGTTATGATAATTTTTTATAGAAGATCAAGAAATATTTTTTTGTAAGATAACTTTTCCTTTGTTCGTATTTTTTAAAAGAATCCTATGTTTCCTTTTATGAGTTCTATAAAAAAACATTGGGATAAGAAACATAAGATGGAATCCCTAATTATTATCCAACCTCCAATATGAGATTTACCCTTTAGACTTATAAAAGATACATTATTTTATCAAGGGGGATGTTTTTATTCAAATAGTGTAATAAAAATATCATGTGTTAAATTATGCATCCATGACTATAAATCAGGAAAAAGATAACTACGCAACTATTGATAATGAGTTATTAGATTTTGTTTTTTTACTTTGGAAATGTTTAGATGATACTTGTAATGTTTTAGAGTAACTTTTATTACTGTACATTTTGAAATAAGATTTATAATGAAGAAACATGTTGCAAAATCACGATGTATTAGATGGTTTTCCTTGTTATAATAATGTTTTGTGGAAATTAGTTATGAGAATAGTATTGGTAATCTAGTGGATATACATTTAAGTTGACTAACTAATTTTTTGAGTGGTAAATATCAAATATATCTACCAATCAATGATAACATTCTTGAAAGAGAAATGTATGTAGTTAATATTTTTAGAGTATGATTTGATATTATTTTGATTTATTTTGTGTTCGATTAAGTTCTATTTTTTTCAAAGTAATTACTTATAAAATCATTGAGGGAAGTAGGGTAATGTATCTAAGGTGTTTTTATAGAATGTTAAAAGTTACCAAATAATTAGGTGATGCATCTAAAATTATATAATTCAATAAGTGCTAAAAAACGTTTCACTACGTTGAGTTAAGGTGGTAATTTTGGATGCTAAAAAATTATAAGTATTGTTATAGATTCTGTTATATTTTTGGAACCTATTTTAATGGAATCTTTTTGAATTTTTTAGAGGATGGAAAACCAACCAATTTTTAGGTATATTTCTATAAAAAATGAAATTACAAAACAACCCCTTTTATTTTATGAGGTGTCTTATTTTTGGGGTATGTAATTCAATTTAAAATTTCGCAATTCATTCAAGTACCTTTACATATTACTTGTTCATTTAGTTTCTATCATGGAATAATCTATTCTTACTAGAGTTGATGATAAAAAATTAGTTTCCAAATTTATGTGATCAAACTTATCTTGTAGATTTGGGTTTCAAAAGTTAATCATCATTTATCATGGAACTCATTTTAATAATTGAATAATTGATTCTAGTTTAAGAAAATATGGTGTTTATTATAGGGTTTCTACACCATATCACCCACAATAACATGGGATATATGAGTTTTAATGTAGAGAAATAAAACCCATTTTCAATAAAATAATCCAACCAAAGAGAGGGTATTTTATTTTATGATTTGATGATGATATGTTTTGTTATAAAACAAAATTTTTTACAACTTAAAATACAAAATTATATACTAGTGTATGTAAAATATTTAAATAAACCAATGAATATAAGTCATATATAATTGTTTTGTCTATATGAGGTTATAATATGAATATATTTGAAGTTGGAAGGGAAAGAGGATTTTTCATTTAATAGCTGGAAGAGATTAAAAATAATTCTTATAAAAAATCAAGGGTATACAAAGAGTGGAACAACCCATTTTATGATGGTTTTAACCTTAATAAATAATTTTTAGGAGAAAAGGTGTTGCTTTTGAATCTAGAATAAATATTTTTCTAGGTAATTTTCATTATAAAAGGCCCATACCCTTTGTTGTTACTCATAACTTCTATTTAGTGTTCTGTAGATTAATGAACCAAGGAAAACAGAAACATTTGTAGGCAATGGTAACATATATTATCAATTAATAGAGAGTTATGATGACTATATATGGGTGTCTATTCATCTTTAAACATATTAATACCACCAATTATGGATTATTTCCATCATTCTAACTTTTTTTTTCCTATAATTATCAAATTTAATTTCTCATATAAACTCACAAACAATGAGGAAATTACAAACAATTCTGTGGGGTGATGAAAAACATTTTTTATATTATTATTTTTATTTATTTTCTATTTTTTATAGAGGAAAATCTATGTTAATATTAGGGTTTGTTTTTAGTTCCATTTTTTTACTATTATTCATTTTGGTTTTTCTATTTTTCATTTATTTTAGTGTGTTTATTTTAAATTTTATTGTGTTTTTAAAACATATGTGCCAAAATTTAATGTATTTTTATTTTTATAAACCATTAAATGTCTGGTCTATGTTGGCCAATAAAAATAATCTAAAATCAAAACTAAAATGACCTTTATTTCAAATTCAAATATTTTTTAAACTATTGAAATTATAGTAACATTTTTTAAAGACATACCAAAAATAAATGTCAAAACATTTAAATCACTTAACTATGAGGGATCTAAAACCTTTATTCATATGCTTCCCCATAACCTCACTTCTAAATTGAAATAAATAATAAATGAATAACAATAATTACTTATGAATTTGTTAAAACAATGGCTCTTTAAAGTACACGTGTTTGAAATTATTGGGGAAATTATATTTTGATAGAAATAAATTTTTATAAAATTATCCACTGATTTTATCATTATATTTTCATTTGACTAATGTTAACCCTTATTATCTGTGAAAATTCTTTTAGAAATCCAAATTATAGACCTAAAATATCTATCAAAACAATTTGGATTTAAATTTCATAATCATGGTTGAACTGAAGTGTGGTGGAGGTTGATTATTTTTGGTTTTTTGAATCATTTTAGGATGAATTTGAGTAAGTAATAATTCTAAGAATATAATTTAAAACTTTTTTTGAAAATATACTTAGAGCATAATTTTGAAAGTCAAAATTGTATCAAAGATCTACTTTGTGGAATGATCTAGAAAAAATATATATCATATTTCATAAATCAATAAATTATACTTATCAAACAAAATTTAAACTGGGATGTTTAAATAACTATTTTTTATATGAGGAGAAACCTTATATACCTTCAAAATTATTTTTTTTTGAAAAAATTAACAATAAAAATAGAATGGTCATCTCTATTCATGCTTGCTGTGTGAATATATTTTATTTACTTCTATAATGGTTAAAGTGTAAATTTCCCATCAAAATTTTAAAAATTTCAAAAGATTAATAATTTATAATATAGAGAGGAGGATGTAATTCTTGAGAAAAAATATTAAATCTTGTTTTTTTATTGAAAAGAGATAAACAACTTTATTATTCTTTCTATTTTGAAACATTTAATCCAACCAACCATATAAAGACCTGAACATTGATAAATGAATTTTCATTTTATTAAATTAATAGATTCATTATAAAGTATTGTAGATACAATATTCACATGATCCACTTTGGTTATTTTCGATAGTTATAGCCAATATGATTTAAAATACTATTAAAAATATAATATTTGATAATATATCATTTATAAATTGACCATTAAGATTAATATATTATGGTTTATGATAATGTCCAATTTTCATAAATGAAAAGAGTGATGGCCTCGAACAATAAGAGTGTACCCAATGAAGCTCATTTATTGAATATTCCTTTGGATATAGAATCACTAGGTGTTTCACTTATCTAATCTCAATATGTGATTCAACACCTAAAGCATGAACAAAGCTGTTTCAAGATATATTAAAGCTTATCGAGATCACATCTCTAACCATGTTCACTGAACCGACCCAAGAAAGATTCACCATCATAGACATTACCCTTAGGATGTACACAAGTTTAATATGAGGTTATTTATCTGGACTCCAGTGGTATGAATTTTTATATCTTATTAAAATTAAATAATGTTTATATTTTTTCTTATTTATTATTACTTAATAAATTATTATATAATAAGTTTGATAAAAATTTAATTTTGATACAAATAAACATATTAAAACTAATTAAGAAAAAAAACTATAAAGATAGCCCGAGATAATTTAAAATCCCAAGGCAAGGTTCGAAGAATTCAAAGGAAAGACAAACCCTCCAAACACCTGCATGACAGATCTATATGACCGACCTGCATGACAGACCTGTTCCATAGACATGCGCGGCAAACATGTGCGATAACATATTTTTTGTACCCCTATGCGGAGGACCTACGCTAAGTTCCTATGCGGAGGACCTGCGTGGACAACTTTACTTCGACCAGGTCCCATCCGTGCATATAAATAGGACTCTTGGGCTTCCCATTTCACAAACTGAAAAAGTTGAAAGACTCTTTGAAGCTCCCATTGCATATCTATTTTTCCCAGATCCCCGAAATTGTCTCAGGTATCTCTCTAAAATACAATAGAAGAGATAATTAAATGGGATAAACATGTTTCCAAATTATTTCACAATTTTTAAATAGGTTTGGTTCCACTACGTTAAATATATTCTTCATTATTCATACAAACCTATGTGGCACACCTACGTGACACCCTTGCGTGGTACAGTTGCGCAGCGCAGCAACGTGGGGTACCAACGTTGCACACTTGCGTGAAGTACCTATGCCGAAAAGATTAGTATGAGGCCAACATACCAATTTAAATACCATATTTAAGGCCATCCATGTCATGGTATCTCCTTCCTTGGTTCCCTTGTTTGAAAGGGACTAAGTTTAAGCCTCCACTAAAACCTCCGGACATATCAGACCTTTGAGAAAGGCACATCTGCGTGTCTCCTACTTGGGTTTGTATTTCTGTAGTCATAGGTTTCCCACATCTATTTCACAGTGTGGTTAGGATTCATGGAATGTCTATGGGTTTTTATATCCATAGCCACATGGACCTTTCTCCCATGAAAAGTCTTGGGGAGTTCCTCATTTGAAAGATTAGGGTTTGGGTCCTGACCTCTCCCTTCTCAAAGAGCCGGAACACCAGATCTCTAGTTGGTAAGGTAAGTTTCACGCTTTATATTCCATGCAAGAAAAAGAAAAATTTTCCTCCCCTACTAGGATAAATTTTAGGGAAGTCATCCTGGTGTATGACCCCAACCATCATCCCTTCTTCCTTTCATTAGACCCTTGTCCAATATAAAGTGAATAGAAGGATGGCTCATCGCCTTATCCTCATCCACCTAGGCCGCCGTAGGTGAGCCCTCTTCTACAAATGAAGTAGGAAATGTGTGGGTTCCTTTATTGAATCTTTGACTTCCTCTTGTTTCTCACACCGAGCATGACTCATGTGGGATTAGATATTTGTCATGCTCAAAACATTTCCCCAACCACTTGAACTACGAGAACTCTAATTTTTATTCAATCCTAGATACATAGGAAGTCTTCATCAAGGCTCGAGATCATTGGATATCCTCTTTAGGAATCCAACCCTAATTTCCATAATTTGAGAAACCTCCTTAGGAATAATCCACAAATTAAACCCCCAAATCACCAATGTATCCTTTTAAAGAAGTAATCCCAAAATCATTTCCTCAAAGGACTATAGTTTCCTACGAGACTTATCGAAGTATGTGGTATTTGATTACCATCCAAATGGGATACGTAGAAATCCTATTTGTGGTTCAAACCTAACAATTCAAGTCAACCTTGTTCTACTTGTGCAGTATTCCCAACACGGTCTGATCTTACTTGGACAACCGTATTCTTTCAATGTTCATTGGGATCCTTAGGCATAAGTCATACACTAAACATTGACTAAGAAATTTATATTATATTTCCTTACCTCATGACATTAAACTATACAAGTAGGTCTTCCTCACATGACCTAAAAATTTATGATGTGTCCCATTAAGCGGCACCAAACTACGTGGGTTATGATTCCTTTCACAAGGATACATAGGTAGCCCATTTTATGGGTATGATCCCAATATCAAAACCAACATTCGTCTCCCAGGATGAAAAAAATACTAGAGTGCCCCACTATGTGGATTAAAAACCAATATCATCATAATGATGATTAAACTTATCTTTAAATAGTATATGAGAGGATACAATTGACGGAGAACCTCGAATACATACAAATATCTCTATTAATGAAGAACCTTGAATAAATATTGATGATTCTAAATTTTACACATGTTAATAAGTGATGGAAAATTACAAGGGAATATTATTTTATAATTGGTGAATTAATAAGGATTCATGAAAATATATTAAATTTATAAAGAGAGTCCCAGAGTTGGAAATAATACCCCCAAAAGGGTGTGATGAGTCCGACCACCCATCCTCTAGAACAATGCACATTTCTAAGTATTGTAATGTTCAAACATAACGAATGTCTTCCTTTGGAAAGTAGGTCCCTTTTAGATGAAGAACTATTGGGAGTTTCTGGTTTAATGAATAAATCCAATGGAAACGATCGGGAAGCAGTGATTCTTAAAACTAGAACACACGTTTCAAGGATCTATGAAACAGAAATGGTAAAATTGACGTGAATCCATAACCAGGTTAATAATGTTACCCACATGTCAGGACCCTATCAATTGATAAAGGAAGGCCAGACAAAGTATTCAATCATGCATGTATCCTTCTAAAAGATTTCGATTTAAAAGATTTTATTGTTGTTTTCATGTTTTTTCTCAGAACTCCGTTCAGTACAAAATGGATTTCTCCAAGACGATATCTGTGAACTTCTAGACCGCTTCTCAAGATAGATCCTCATGCATGGAAAAGATTCCATCACCCACCCAACATCTTCAATGCTAGTTCTCCCATGCGAAGGTAAGGGAGTACCATTACCATGGTATAATCCCAACCTTGGAGGCTGCCCAATAGGATCTCTAGGTCGATAAAAATCCTTGATTGTCCGGCCAACAATGATCGATGATCAGGAAGCCGATGCTTCCAACCACCGTTTTCAACCATTTTGTGTCCTTATCCCGGGAATTCAATAACTTGTCCCACTCATACTACAGTTATGTGGATAAAGAGGTCACTTAGGGCCTCAATTCAAGGATGCGGGGGTCCTTCCTAAGGACACCCACCAATAATCGTTGCTAGCTGAATCATGTGGCAGTGAAACCCCTACACGATGGTAATGTTGCCTTTGGATGTTCGTCTAAGGTCTCTTATACTCAGGCATGCAAGATGAACCACTAGGGACAACATCCGGTCAAAAGGGAGTATGTTCTTACCTCTTCCCCCCTCTGGAGAAGTCCATCAATCTAACTTGATGGAAAACAACGAGCGGGCACATACACCTATCCGTCCTAATTCCACTGCACAATAGATTCATCTAGAAGAAACTCACTAATACTACTAGGAAAATCTAGGGGAGTACTATGAAGTGGAACATACACCTATTTACAAATAACTAGTCAGCCATCAGGCTCGTTTGACTACATTTAAAGAAGTCTGTGAATTAAATGTGGTGGAAAATAGTAAAAAAGAACACACAACTGATTACAATAACCAATTCTACCAGCTGTCTCATATTCTAGTATTGAATGATGTCCACCAACCAGTCTTGATGGAAAATAACTAGTAGACACATACACCTTCCAGCATTCATCAAGACTACCAATATTCTTGTTTGGAAGCACCTGGAGAAGTCAATCAGCATGCTTCGACAAAAAATCTGGGATAGACTCAACTCTTTTCCCCCATACATGAGTACTGTCAATACCTATTGAAAAGAAAAGGAGGACACATTCAGGCACATGCACCCACTCCTAGTATGGAATGGACGTTTATTCTTATTCTAACTACTAAAGTCACCAAACATATCTTATTAATGGTGAAAGGGAAGACACAAATCCATGCCCATATTTTAGAAGCATGGAAGAATATTATAACAACTACTTCCGTAGTACTAGGGGAACAGACACATAAATCTATCCCCACACCTAGGATGACACATCAACAAGCCATCCTGGCGTAGATACACACCTCTTTTCCAGTCAATGAGGTTCATGGGGTATACTCCCCCATATCATATGGACAACAGGATCAGGAACATACACCCATTCCAATTGGAGGTAACTGGTCCATTTTGGTGACCACTCCAAGGAAGGAACAAACACCTATACATGATAACCAATTATCCCAACATGTAATCCTAACTAAGTTTAAGAGAACATCCAAGAAGAAGTCTCTCCAAACTTGGTTGTAAAATAAAGAGTCAAGCTATAATTTTGATCATCTTAATGCTATAGTTCTGGAAGCCCTCATATACTTATATGTTGCAGATCAAGATTTTAATACCCCGACCCTAGATTCCAGGAGCCGGTGAATTATTTTAATACATTATCACGATTACAAGGAATCAATTCCCGAAGGACCAGTTATTTTAG
Source organism: Viscum album (assembly GCA_963277665.1). NCBI lineage: Eukaryota > Viridiplantae > Streptophyta > Magnoliopsida > Santalales > Viscaceae > Viscum > Viscum album. The sequence continues at coordinate 1,600,775,286 of OY728128.1, forward strand.
TAGTATTGGAAGCAAGATACATACATAATTTCAGCACTAAAACTTGAAAATAATAACAACACTAATTTATTCCATTAGAAACATCAAAGCCTCCAAGATTATTCCTGCAAGTCACTCATAAATAACTTATTCATATCCTTGGAAAATAAAACATGAGAAAGGGGGTGAGCTCAAATTCTTGGTAAGAGTAAGCAATATAGAAGAAGATAACATAAACATTAGGCATGGCGAATAATTGAAAACATATTCCTTTACAAATAATTAACACGAACACTTTATGGCAGGAATATGAGATGAAAAAATAATTCTATAATAAAACATAGTCATGGGTATTCTACTAGTCGAATAACCACATGAAATATCAATAGCTAATCTAATAATGATGGAAATCATAATGTCGGACATCATAACCACATAGTCAAGGCCTTGTTCTAAGACTACAAATAAGATTTTGTCAAGGCCTTGTGCCAAGACACTAGTTTGTCTCATGAGAGCTACCGATGCATCAAGGAGATATAGTGGGTTCCACCCCTCAATTAATAAGTCAAATTAATTCCTCATATGAAAAGTTAGAAACATAACATAAAAATTCGTATTAAAACTAGCATACGAAATGTCAATAATTTATCTACAAACCATGAATCGTATAAAAATAGCACATCTACGGTCAAACATAACTCATTTAAAACAATATTAAATATTGTATTATAACAGCTTAACCTAAATCAAGAATAATGAAGGAGATTGACATAGATGAAAATAATCATTAAAACTATTTGGGGGAAATATCCCCCTTTTTTGAAAACATTTAAAAACCACACTATTTGTCAAGAAGCTATTTAAAAATAGATTTTAGAATCAAAGTGTCCCAAAACAATTTGAAAATTACAAACGGAATTTTAATTTTAAAACTTTAATGTTCGTATAAATAAATCCTTAAAACCATTTTTAAAACATGGACATTGATGTAAAATATTTAGAATAATAAATCATTAAAACATTTAAAAATGATATTTTATTTAGAGTTTCTAACCAAATGAGAGACGATTGAATACATATAATTGAGGTAATATAAATTTTATAATATCATGAGAATAATGTATTTCATGATATACTAAGTCAAAGGACAATATATACACTATATAAAAGTGAATTGGTGCATAACAACAAAGAAGTCTCAATTGAATAGAAAATGAGATAAACTCCCTTATAAAAACTGTATCCTTGGGTTAAGGATAAATAAATGACATATTTATGTGTGAAAAAATATTAATACACTCAATATTATAGGATATTTAGTGTAAATAAATGAGAGGACATTCACACATATTCTTGTAAAAACAACACCAATGACTTGGATGTTTAACTCAAGGAATATCAATTTAGTTAAAATTACTCTAATAAAGTTCATATCGATGACTTGAGAATTTATCAATGGAGTGATTATGTGTATAAAAATTAAATCCACATAAAGGGGAGTGGAAATTACTACAAAAATAATAGATAATTATTCCACACATAATCATGGGGTAAAATAATCAATGAAGTATGCGTAAAGCCCAATGTGTGAAAATTGAAAATTGAAATTCCCTTACCGATTTGGTAACTTATGAAACAAACACCCAATGAAAGAAGTATCATAAAATGAAGATGTAAATACCCATACATTAAAGTATATTACAAAAATAATACAATCAAGGGCACTATATACTCCACAAAAAAGGAAATAGTGGCCAATATAACATGAATCTCACGGGAATAAAAGTGAGATGAAAAACCCTTACTTCGTTGTAATCAATCGAGTTGTTTGAAAAAAAGTTAATAATGACCAAATTAATAACATAATACCCTGAATATAAAAAGAATCATGATAATATATATCAAATTACAGTGCAAAATACACCACATTCAATAAATAAGTGGTGAACAATGGAAATCTCATGGAATTAAAAGTGAGATAAGAAACCCCTTACCTCAAGTTCGACTTGTATTGTATGTTCTTTGTTCTTCCTGAATAATAAACTTAAGTTAATTTCAACTTGATTAAAAACATTTTTCAAGTTTATTATTCTTTTTATATCCTTTATTACCTTTCAATAACAAATAATTAATTATTTGAGTTCATATTGGATATTTTATCGATGTTCAAAACTTGAGTCAAAATTGAACTTGTTATAATTAAAATTTTTCCTTGTGGTCAAAAGTCCATTATCTCCAAAATGATATAAATGATTTAGATATCATATATATATATATATATTATATATTCAGTATATATATTTATTTATAATAGTACATAACATTTGGAGATAAGAAATGAAATGTACCGTTCATGGAGACGGTAAGCTGTATGTACGCATGAACGCTACTTCCATTTCTATTTTGTATTTTAATAGAATTAAAACATAATGATACATAGGTATATTATAATTACTGTATAATACCATATATAATATCATTAAATACATCTTTTATATGTCCCACATAAGGCATTAATGAGTCGTATAATTTTGAGGGGCCGATAGTCCGCACTTCCTCAAATGAAATTATCGTGTTTTACCCATAATGGAAACCATAAAAAAATGATATGAATGGAAAATACAGAAGCATAAAGAAAAATTAAAATAATATATATATTATATATAAATACAGTTTCATCTTAACGACCACCATGAGAGGCAGTAGGAGATAATCAGACATTCATAGTTTCGTGAGGCGTTAGTTTGCAATCCCCAGAAATAGTTTGTTCTTCACCCATTAGATGGAGGTGTGTGTATGTGTAGTTAGAATCCTTCTCATAAAAACATCCTAGTATATTTAGTATACTGTTTTTTTTATAAAATAAAGTAATAAAAAGAGTTTATGGGGTTGAAGAAGTAAAATAAAGCAAAATAAAAAAAATAAAACAAAAGAATTTAAGAGAAAGCATTACCTTTAATTTGGGTAACTTCCTTTGGGTTGAACCAAAAGGAATTATTGAAGTTCCTTCTGCATAAGGTTAGGATTCTAGGAGGAATAGGGGGATCTTGAGAGATTATTTGGGAACAGGTTGGACGATCCAAGGGGCTTGAGAGGTGTGTGGAATGGGTTAGAAGTGGTGTCCTTTTATAAGGGGGAGGAGGGGCTCTTTAGGAAAGTGTGAAAATATTATTTTATTATATATTGTTATTCGGATTATAAAGGTACAAAACTAATTAAAGTCGAAGATAAGATGACTCATGGTCGAAATAAAATCATCCAATAAGAATTGGATAGGTTTTGGATATTATTTTAATATTAATAATCATATTTATTTAAATCATTTATTAATGATGTAAATACAACATCATTATTACATCATAAATAATTTAGTTTATCTGATGTCTAAAAATTATAAAACAATTTCCATAATTTAGAAATCTATTTATATTTCCAATTATTATTTCTAGTCGAAAGTATGACTTATATAACCCAATGTAAAAATTTATATACTAAAATATATTTGTTAATGCCATTTTTGCCATTACTTTAAGTTAATTAAAATAAATTGTCATTATCATTATTAAGTGGATACATGGGGTCCGAAAATTTACCCAAGGATTCCCATGGTCATCCATGACTCATTAAATAAGGTTAGGTCAAGTGTTAAGTTAATTTAGTGTTATTATAAAATTATTTTTACCTTGAATTACCCTATTTACCTTTAACCGCGGTAAATAAAAGTCAAAATATTCTATTCACAAAAAATTATTTTCATCTTATTGAACAAAATATTACTTAATTATAACAACCATGTATGTTGGAATTTAGAAATTCCATTCACAAAAATGGTCAAATTCCATTTAAATGAAAAATTCAGTTTTTAAACTACTACTAAGTGGTTTTACTATTCATTAAAAATTGATGTTTTTCTGAAAAATACCAAAACATCATCCTATGTTATATTTTATATTCCGAATTATAAAATTATTTCTATTATATAAAATTAAAAACATAGAAGTTTCATTAATTAATTTAAAATTAATTCCCGTTGTCAAAATAAATAGCGTGTTTCTAAGAAATAATAACTATCAAAAGACTGATAGTTGTCTATGTATAATTTCAAAGTGAAATTAATTACAATTACCAAAAATGGATTAAATGGTAAAAATATAATCTAATTATACTTCCAAACAATTCAAATGTATAATTGAACACTATAAATTAATTTTATTAAAAAATTTGTTTTCAATTAAAATTTAGTATTTTTTCACTATTCACCCAAAAATGTAAGTTATCAGAAAAAACACCAAAAATTTATTGAAACTTAATTTTTATGTCCCTATTCTAGATAAGAAGTTTTTTTTTCAAATTGAGTATATAAAAGTGTCAAATATTGGATTTAAAAGGGGTTTATCATTAAAAGGTTGTAAAATTGCATTTTTGAAAAATACTTCCTTTATGCCAAAAAAATAATTTGTTCTTATATTATGTCTAAGAAACAAATAATATGGTTGTTAAAATTATATGGAATATATATATATATATAATTCAAAATTCAGTTAATACTATTCATGACTACTTTTGAATGGCTAGTTTGGTAAGTCGTCGTGCGCTCGAACTCTGTGTTGTGTGAGGTGCAAGCTATTGAATTTAAAGAAAATAACTTACTATGAAATCTTGGGGTGTTACAAAGATGATACCCTCTCATTACCAAATCATGAGAGTAGTAATAGTAATTCTGAAGTTTCCCATTAGACACTCAATCATGAAGGCTTTCCTCATGAAAATTCAGTCAATCCAGAGAGCCTATCTCTGGATAAGAGCCATGGTAACCCTCTGTGTGGCCAGAAGACCAAGGAGCAAGAGGAGTTATCCCTTATGATAATCAACCATGGTGGTACTTCTCGTGATGGAATTCGCTGCGAAAGTCCTCTCCACAGTAGTATTTCTCATTTTCAAGATAATTCTATAATTGATAATGTAGTGATGATAAAGCCCTCTTATCTAGAGGCAATTGCCAATACAAGGCTAGTCATGTCTTATACTTTGTCATTAATAGGTGAAATACATTTTCAACCAGAAGACATCTTGAGGGAACAATCATTCTACGAACCCCTTTTGGTAATTTTTCTTCTAATATAGAGTGTCCACTATGGTCAGACCATGTGGAGAAACCTCTAGTGAAAGATGATGAAGATATAGTAAACATGAGAAAACCATAGGCTAAATGAGAAATCCCTGTCATGTTCTGGACTTTGGAAAGTTCTCAATACTACATTCTAGAATTTTTGGAAGAAGATTGCATTTATGATATCTTCCTTAAATTTGGAAGACACTTCATCATTTGAAAACCAAATTATTACCATATGATGAGTAACAAAATCATGTAAAGGTAATAGTATAAGGGTTACAACTCAAAATTGACTATCCATCCCTCTGAGTTTCCCGACACCCAAAGGTTGAAAATAAGTAGAGAACCCTTCAGCATGCAAGCCTCAATGCTCAAAAGAGGTTAAGCTGGTTAATTTCTAACTCCCTATCTGGTGTTCGTATCAGAGGATGGGGTGCACAAGGATAATTTCATTTCATTGTACTCTAAAATCTGAAAAACCATCCAAAAGTGGTCTCATGCAATGTTATTTCCCATGGCTAGCTACAATCAACATATTTTGTATGAAATCAAATTTACACACAAGAACAAGCCTCAACTTGCTCTAATCAGAGTCAGGCCCAAAAGAAAAAAAATTGAGTTACTTTTGCATCAAACATATGAGAATATTGAGTGGTCCTCCAGCTTAGAGGATTCTAGACATTTGATAACGCAAATATCTGAAATGGTAGAACGATCTTCTGAATCAGGTGATTTGAGTGGTTTTCAGATAATGCACCCAGCTAATGTCCTGACCAAAATTCGTAAAATCATAAGTTCATCTATACGAATATCATCCATAGTAGTTCAAAATCTACCGCAACTTATAAGGTTGGGGGCTAGTTTATTTCCAAACTGAAATTCAATAAGAAAAGATAAAAGGTTTGAAGGAAAATAATAGGAACAACCCCATCCTGCAAGGTTCAGGGCCTTTTCAAATATAAAATACCCTCCTTAATAGAAGCTAGTTTTCTCACAATTAGTGTATAAGACACAAAGAGAGTGTAAAAATAAATTATCGTAGGATCGCCTTCAAGTTACTATTTTTCAAAAATCTCCTGATAATCCATCATATAGGAGATCAGAGTCTCATGGATGATACAGAAGGAGGAAATCTTACAAAGATACTAACATAATTCCATCAATTCATTATGCGTTTGTGAATTTTATTTACACCATTGAAAAAGATCCTACAGAAAATGAGTCTAGTTCAAGGGAATTAAAAGATAAAGTTCTTATCCACAATACGGTTCACACTGAAGCTTATAAAGAAGGTGTACATACCCAAAATCAAAGGCTTACCTAGAATCTAGGCATGCCTCCAAATAATCAACTCACAACCCTCCAAACGGCTTCTAAAAAGGGTAAATGTAAAAGTTGTATTGTATCTCACTTTTTCATTGGAGAAGGTCAATCTCTTTCACTTGAAGAGAGATTTTTGCTACAAAAGGAGGACATGAAAGAGTCGAAAAGAGTCAATGTAGAGATATTTCAAAGCATCATTTCGGCTAGACATACTCCTCAGGATTATCCTCAACTTTCACATCCTGTAGGAGCTTCTCCTCATAGATTACATGTGGAAACTACATATGTGGATAATGAATTCCCTATATTAGGTACAGAGACAAGGTATGATCCAACACACCCTTATAGGCATGTTCCCATGGGTTATACAAGGAAGATACCAGCACCACCACCTGTGGTTTTGCCGGTCGTTTCACTAGTGCATGCTCCATCTGTTTTACCTGTATAGGTGACAGCTCATCCATATATTCCCCATGTTCTTATGAACAGAATTGAGGCACTAAGAACTCGATTGGAATCCATGGAAGAATGGAGTGCGATAGTTCAGTCAGAAAAGAAAGTTTAACCTAAATGGGTGGATCTGATTCCACCCCCACTAAAGTTTTTACATACCACATTCCAAATCTTTAATCATTTGGGAGATCCAGAACAACACTTAACAAATTTAGTTTCTCATTATGATCCCATGATCGGGACTCCTCAACAAAAAGAAGCAGTAAAGCTAGTGTGTTTTGTGCAGTAATTACAAGCACCAACTTTTGTATGGTATACAAGTTTGAAATCATGATCAATTACATTATAGGAAGATCTTAATCAGAAATTTATTTCTCAATTTATCTCAATGCTACTGAAGATGATAGTTTTTGATCTTATAAATTGTAAAAAAAAGGAAAATGAAATAGTTTCATATTTCACGTCTCAATGGAAAGGATTCATGTATTCTTTAAATTTGGCACTCCCTCAAGAAGAGTTGCTGCCAATTTGTGCGGAAAGTCTATGTGATGATTTACACACACCATTGATCCCTGTAAAATACACAGGAGGGTTTTAAGACCATTCTTCAATTTCTCAATATATTAAAGATTCCATTATGAAATCTAAAGCTAAAACTTGTGTAATTCCCTCAGCTCAGGGAAGGAGAATAGTGAAAGTAGAGGATGGTATAGTTACACTCATGCAAGTTCCTTTGCCTGCTTCCACATCAAAACATTCATCATAAAGAAGATCTGTTCAACCTAAGCATCATCAACAACGATTTCCTTGTCAATATGATCAAAGAGATCAAAGGAGGAAATAGTTTGAGGAGTTAAAGAACAAAGTTTATTCTTTCTAGGATGAAAAAGTTCCCAGTTACATTATTTCATCTTTGGAAAATAATTTGGTTCAATTTCTAGGGATGAAGAAACAAAAAAAAGAGATGAAGATCTTCCAAATTATTTTCCCTTTAACCAGATGTTAGGGAATCCCATTCAAGAGTGTTTTATTTTCAAATACCTCCTGCAAATAATGGTTTAATTTGGAAAAGTAAAACTGAATTGTTCTTCAACCCAAGTAGCATGTGTCACTACTATTGATCTAGAGGAAGAATCTTAATGAATGGAAGTGAAAAGTAAAAAATTCGCTAAAATATGATGAATGGATGATCAAGAAAATGATTAACCAAACTCATTCCACTCTACGAAAACAGCTGAAATAGAAGATATTGTCTCATGCTACTCCTACCAGAGAAAAATCATCTTTATCAAAAGACCAGTCCTCTAAAGGTCAATCCTTAAATAAGTAATGTGATCATAAGGAAAAAAAGAAGTCAGAAGAGGCCAAGCTCATATCAAGGCAAAAGTTGTATTTTACTTTAGAAGATTTCATTGCATTAGCTTCAAAAAACAGGCACCGCCCCTCCACACAACACAACTGAAACTGACCTGTCAAGAAGAATCTTCATCAAATGAAAAATTGATCTTTGGTTTCGTCAACGTTATCCACTTAACGGATCCTTAGGACAATGGTGATTATGATTATAGTGATCTTGAGTTCTCCATAACTAATCGAGGAACTAGAGGAAGAGGCCAAGGTTAAGGATACATGGGAATATATGGGAATTCTAGAAGCCACTATTTGAACTCTACCCCTACTCAAACCGTATATGCAGATGAAACTCGTGGGAGAGCCCTTCAATGGGCTTAACAAGAACAAGGATATTCTTCCATGCATGATAGATTTAGTCTTGACATGATTATTTTGGTGGACTGATTAGAGGCCACACCATCTTTCTATTATCATGTAGATAGAAGTATTCGGTCTAATCTACCAAATCCAAGAGTATTCCTAGTTTTTGATCCAATATAGAGAACATCCACATCAGGAGCATCAACTTCCAAGTCACCAAAAAAACCACATATCCTTGTTGGAAAATAAAGGCCTATGGACCAAAAGTATGATGTTTTGAAATATATAGCCCACGTACCGATGAAGTTTTCAATTTTGGATTCATTGAATCTATCAAAAGAGCTTCAATAATCAATTATTGATTCTATGTCAAGTCCTCAAGATCTTGAAAACAAAGGTTCTACTGATGAGGTTTACCATATAGAGAATGATCCTACCAAATGTCATGAAATTATATCTTTTACAGATAAATATGTAGATGATGTAGTACATGGACATATCAGGCCCTTATATCTATCAGGAAGGGTCAATGACAAAGACATTCGACGAGCCTCCATTGACAATGGATCAGGAGTCAACCTCATTCTCATTCATACACTTCATCAATTGGGCCTCAACGAATCTTATATCTCCTTCTACCTTAATATGGAATGGTCATGACAAGAATGAATAAGAACCTCTAGTTGAGATTGCACTCAAAACTCAATTTGGATATCTTGTGTCTAACTCAAATTTCATGGTTATCATTCAGGACACAATGTTCCACATTCAGCTTGGAAGGCCTTGGCTATATCAACATACAACCATACCTTTGTCATACCATCAATGTCTCATGTACTATTTCAATGGTCAAATCTGGAAACTATATGGTGACAAGGCTCTGTTCAAAACGTGTGAATCTCAATACATTGTGGAATAATTTTATCACACGAAGGAAATAAAGTCCACAATAAAGGAGGTAACCAAAATTAATGCTATGAATGGACTGAAAAAGATCCCATCAAACCCTTTCATACATTTGAGTACAAACCCAAATCCAAGAAATCATCGAATAACATTCATAATTTCAGTTGTGTCAATCAAGCCTGGTAGCATGAGAGAAATTATTTATTCACCAATCTGTGGTGAATGGTTAAATGGATATGTATTCATTTCATCCATTGAACTTCAACAAGCCTATACTTCATTAATCAGATTATAATAAGTTGTATCAATATTGAAGGAAGACCATGATGTTGATTCTCAATCCATAATATCCTCTTTATTACCCTAAGAAGACACTTCATCATTAGTAGGGTCAGAAATTGTGGCTTCTTTTTCAAGATGTTCAAATACTGACTCCTACCCGAACTCTGGATGTTTTGCTTCATCATACACTATGAAAGTATAAATAGAATAAGTGATGAGTAAGGAAGAGGAAAAAGAAGAAGAAGATCTTAGGGACTCTCCTCCTTTATTTGAGGAAGGTGTCTCTACCACTGTGGATGAGCTAAGAGAAATAAATATGGGTACATAAGAAGATCCATGCCCCGATCTAATTACTAAGACCATGAATCCTAAAGAGAGAGAAGCGTATACTTAATTTCTAAAGAAACATTGAGATATATTTTCTTGGAATTATATAGAAATTCATGGACTTCATCTCGATGTAGCTACTCATCATTTGGGTTTTCCAGAAGAACATCAATAATTCAAGCAGGTAGTAAGAAGAACACACCCAACTCATGCCTCCAAAATTGAAGCTGATGTAGATAACCTTATAAAGAAAAACTTTTTTAGGGAGTCTCAATATCCAAAATAGATGTCCAACACTGTCCCAGTGAAAAATAATAATGGGGAAATCATAGTTTTCATTGATTTCAGAGATCTTAACTGAAATTTTCCTAAATATGACATTACAGATATGATCACAAAGATTTTAATCGATGAAACAACTGGATATAAAGTCCTTTCCTTCATGGATGGATACTATGGGTATAATAAAATCCATATGGCCATATAGGGTGAAGAATCTACATCCTTCAGATCCCCTCAAGGTGTTTTTGCTATCGGGTAATTCCATTTTGTTTAAAGAATGCAGGTACAACGTATCAATGTGCCATGCACCATATCTTTAAACCCTTCTTAGAAAAATTTGTCGAATGTTATGTAGATTATTTGGTAGTTAAATCCAGAAAATGTTCCAATCACTTGGCTAATCTTAAGCTATATTCAATAAACTTAGGCAACATAATTTGAAGATGAACCCCATTGAAATTTTTTTAGAGTAACCTCAGGAAATTTCCTCAGCTTCGTTGTATGCTATCATGGTATCGCAGTTGATCTTGAGAAAACAAAATAAATCCTTGCCATGTCACCTACTATAAATTTGAATGAAATAAGAGGAATCCAAGGACACTTGGCCAATATTAAGTGATTTATTGGAAATATTTTAGGCACGTGTTTTCCCTTCACCAGATTAATGAATAACGGAGTCACCTATCAATGGAATAAAGATTGCAAAGAGTCATTTGATACCCTCAGAAAATATCTCTTGATTCCACCAGTATTAATTCCACCAGTTGAAGGAAGACCACTTATTCTAAATGTGACATATTTAGAGCGATCACTAGGTTCCTTCTTTTCCCAAAAGAATGATGTTGGGAATGAAAATACCCATTACTATCTTAGTAAAACTATTCATTATGCATAAACATGGTATTAAAATAATGAAAAGTGATGCTTGACCTTATTTTTTACAGTTCAGAAATTGAGGCACTACCTACAACATCATGAGGTCCAATTGGTGTATTTCAATAACCCACTCAAATTTATCCTCAGTAATCCTATTCTTATAGGGCGTCTAACATGGTGGGAATATATTTTTCAACAGTTTGATATCTATTGTGTACCTCAGAAGGAAATAAAGGGCTATGCTATGGCCGACTTCCTTAATGATCACCCATCTGCAGAAGATACAAAATTGAATACTGAACTCCTTAATTAAGAAGTCCTGTCTATTCAAGGTAGTTCCCAAACATGGGAGATGTACTTTGATTGTCCCTTTAGAAGTCCAATAGGGAATAGAATGGAAAACCCTAAACTCAACAAATTTGGGTTAGGAATTACACTTATCTCCCCAGAAAAGGCAGTTTTTCCTTATTCCTTCATGTTGTCATAAGGCGGTACCAACAATGAAGCAAAATATCAAGCTCATATATTAGGATTGTAATTGGAACTTTAGGTGAAAGTGAATCACTTGAAAGTGAAAAATGATTTGGAGTTAATAATCAAACAAATCATTGGGAATTATTCCAAAATAAAATAATAGTTAATCCCTTTGTGTAATTACATTAGAGGGTTAATGGTTAAATTTCCTCTGATTTGACATAGTCGTATGTCCTGTGATCACAAAACAACTAAGATAATGCACTGGCTAATGTAGTTACAGCCTTGGAAGATCCAAACTGGGATGATACAGTCATTAGCATAACCCATCATTGTGTGGTAGCACCTTTTGTTCAAACTAGAATGGAGGAAATTAATGAAATTAGTTTTATTTACGAGACATATGGTCATACCACGGGATGGAGAACACCCATCATGGAATACCTTCAAAACAGAGTACTTCCACCGGATAGAGCTGAAAAAGGACATATCTGATGACAAGCGACTAATTTTACTCTTTATGATAGTTTGGATCACCAGAAGATCGTCTACAAATGAGGCTTTGATGGATGTCTCTTTAGGTGTATTGATGGAGAAGAAACCATAGCTATCATGAAGGATGAACATTCAGAAGATTATGGTGCTCACCATTCTGGGAATTGGATTTCTGATCAAATCTGGAGGCTCCAATACTTTTGGCATTCAATGACGCAGGATTGCACAAATTTTACTAAGAAATGTCATCCCTACCAAGTGCATGTCAACTTCATTCACCAACCACTATAGTCTCTACATACAACTAAATACTCTAAGACATTTTACACATGGGGAATGGATATAATATGGCCTTATCCTCTAGCTATGGCTAAGAAGTTCAAGTATATTCTTTTTGCTACTGACTTCTTCTCCAAATGGGATGAGGCAATCGCTATCAATGAAATCAGAGTTAAATATTTTTCAGTTTTGTTAAGACTAACAACATCACCATATTTGGTGTTCCTCATACTATATTATTGGAAAATGGAACCAATTTATTTTCTGTTGATGTAAATATGTAATATCAATAGAACAATATCAAATCTAACCATTCATCAAGCTATCATGCGACAGCTAATTGACAGATAGGGGCCTTTAATAATACCATATCAAATATACTCCAGAAGATGGTGGATAAAGATATGAAATATTGGCCTAACAATATTTTTCATTCTTTATGGGATTATAATACTACTACCCATACTCCCACGTAGAAAACCCCTTATTCATTGGTGTACGGAATAGAAACCGTATAGCTAATTGAAATTCAATTGCCTTCACTCTGAGTCTCAATCTATGATCAGTTGTCTACAGATGAGAAGTCTCAGAAACGGTTTGATGAGATGGAGTGATTAGACGAAAAAATATTGCATACTTTTCATCATTTAGAAATCAATCGGAATAGAATTGCGCGAGCCTTTGACTAGAAAGTTTTCCTCCATTCATTTATTCAAGGTGAATTGGTATTGATCCTCCGGACTCCAATGATACCAGGAATGAATCCTCCATCGTTTGAGCCAAAGTGGAAAGGGACTTATTCCATATATAAGGTATACTCAAATGGATCTTGTTCCTTAATATCAATGGATGGATATTTTATTACAACTCTAACCAATGTGAGATTCTTGAAGAAATACTTTTTGTAATTTCACACCACGTTCTCACTCCAAGACTTAAAACGACATTGTACATCATCCTCACTGCAAGACTCTAAACGGCACAATACAAGGTCCTAGTCATTAGAAGTTAAACTGCATAACAACCATAAACGCCCATGCTACATGATGATAAAATGTGCAAAACCCTATAGTTTTAAAAAACAATTCATTTTATAATCTAGACATTAAACAAAAACTTTTCCTCTCCAATGTTTTGAATTTCTAAAAACGGTCATCTAGAGTTGTGATCAGTAAGTCATTTGGAGTTTGACAGAACAAACTTGATTTTTGGTGAATAGTAAAATACCCTCATGAAAAGTAATATGAATAGTAATATGACCCTGAAGAATAGTAAATAATTATAATATTTTATTTTCTTAAGGTAATAAGATAATAAAATCTTAATTAATTTTTCAATGTGATTTAAAACAAATTATACCTTTAAAATTGTTATTTTTCGAATTAACTAAGATTTTATTTAAATATTAAATTAATAATATTTAGAAAATTATTTTTGAAAACTGGAGTCCATTTTTTAATTATACACGTCAAAAAATGGCAGGGGAAGAGTTTTGGGATTTTTCTGAAATTCTTGAATTTTTTATAAATAGTGAAATACGGTAAAATATCTTATATACAAATTATTAATTAAATACAATATTTATGACATCATAAGTGATGTAAGGACACTTTTTTATAACTCACATTAAATTATTACTATTAGGGGTCACATGAAACAACACTATTGGTTGTCTTTAGGGAAATAATAAAATATTTAATAAAATATTTTAATTTCACTCCTCTCGTCCAATATAACCCCCCACCACTCCCTCTTCTATTCACTTCTATATGCCATGAATCTCCTCAATGTTCGGCCCAAATAGCCTTTCCTAGTCACTCCCCATGTCCCAGAAGCTCTTGGTCTGGCCAAAAGACCAAAACACCTTTCCTTAAGGAGGTTCCCAAGTAGGTTTTATTCAGAGGTAAAGCACCTTTCTTTTTCGTTTAGTTTCATTTCATGTTCCTTTATTTTGTAATCCTATCCTCACCTCCTCTATCCAAATGACCATGATAGATCCATTATCATCTATATAATGAGATTATATCATGTTAATTGATGAACCATCATCAATATCCTATCCCTCTCTTTTATTTTATAAACAAAATCAACATCCATGAGGTTCTAATTTACAACCTTCATGGACGACGAATATTCATTCTTCAAATTATCAATCATTACTAGTCATAAAATTTTTTTATGGTTTAACCAGAAATTAATATATGTATTATAATGTAATTATGATTCTGGAACCAGTATACATACATATTATTAAATCATATGACCAAACTAGTTCATAATAATCAAAATACCGCTAAATAATCTAAGTGAATGATATAAATATTTCATCTAATGATTTATCCTATTTATATGTTACCAAATGATTGAAATGACTGCTGAAAATTTTGGATTTTCATAAATAATATTTAATTTCAATTATGGAAATTTACATCCATCCCACTCCACTACATCAGAATAAGTGAACCAATTATGAAAATAAAGAAAACAAACACTCTGGAATGATGAAATTACATATAATAACTTATCACTAAGGGAATAAATGAAATAAGTTGAATTATGATAATATAAATAAATTAATAATATGTTATGAAATAAGTTATTAATACGTCTAATTTCATATTTCAGGAGCTTTAGTTCAAGAGAGGAACACATTCAGACTTAAAGTGAGGGGTTTTCCACCCAAACTCCCATTTTCATTCAGGTTACTTTGATTGTCTAATTACCTCAATGAAATTATTATGTATTAGTATTTTCTCATAATAAATTAGGTGTGAGTATTCTATATATGTTTACCAACCATAACCCTTCCTTATTTTATGGATAGTTACATGTTTTAAAAGTAAACATTCAAAATGGTTTCCAAAATACAAGCCGATTCAAGGGAATTTCTCAAAATTCATACCCATTTTCAAGGGAACCCTATAATAATTTTTTGGAAACCATTTTATTTATAAAATATCTCATTTTATAATGAAAATACTACCTTACTTTACTTCTAGACTTATACAAATATTTTTCCAAAATGACTCTTCTTTTCAATGTAAAAGGCTATTTATCTCAAGAATTACTCGAAGATTTTATAAGAGTATCTTCATCGATTTCAACAATTTTTTTTATTCTTATGTATTATTGGGATTAATATATTATGGTATCATATACCATATTTAATTTAATGGTTTATTATTATTTTGTTTGTGGATGTGTTATCTTAAAACCATTCATCAATTTACTCTGAATGGTTAGTGTTTATGCTTAATGTTCGTGGAAAGTTATTTACATTTCATAAATTAGTTTCAAAGTGAATGTATAGGTTGTTTTTATTTATCCCCATTCATTTGAGGAATGAATTAGAAAATGAATGTGTCAGGTGGGGCCCGCTATTTCCCCTCGGTGCATCGGTAGGTCTCATGAGACAAACTACAGTCTTGGCACAAGGCCTTTACAAAACAACTATTTATGGTCTTGGTACGAGGCCTTGAAGGCATGGTTATATTGTCCCGAATTAGGAATTACCGAATTATTAAAAATATTATTGATGGTTCATGTGGTTATTGAACAAGCAGGAACACCCATGATTATGTAATATTATGACAATATTTACTCAACTCTTATTCTTTCCATAATGTGATCAAGTTTATTATTTTTTAAAAGCATTTTTTTTATTTATTCAGTGTGCCTAATGTTTATGTTATGATATATTCCAATGTATTTCTTACTCTTACTGAGCATTTGATCTCACCCCTTTCTTATATTTCATTTTCTTAGGACATGAATAATTTTAATATGAATGACATGTTGAAATAACCTAGGAGTTATGGATGTTGTCAAAGAAGTTTCTATGATGTTTTTATTTTCCTATTGTAATGTTGAGTTTATGTATGGATAATGTTTCTAATAATACTAAACTACTTGGTCCTTTTGGATTCATATTCCTTTATTATATTCCAATGTAACCAAATAAGGCACAAGTTTTGGGAAACTAAGATCGGGTCCTTACATTTGGTATCAGAGGAAGTTTAGTATAAAACATGGGAACTAGATTTAGAAAAAGAAGATTAGGGAAGAGTCCATAAGATAGTCTTTGAGGATAAAATACAAGAACATCCTGGTATTTTGGTAAGAAATATATTATCTGGATATTTCAAGCAATACATCCATGTCTAGATGCAAGCATGTAGAGGTGGCTCTAGCTCATATGTACCTGGGAGTGAAAGCTCCGATAAGGAGTTTCGAGCATGACCCGGGGTATCTTGGTACATTAAAACGGGCCTTCCTGCACTATTGGTTACAACACACCCATGGGATATGCTTCAGATAATTTACATTTTCTTTACAATCTATTATGAAGTATTTAAATATAAATTTTTCCTCAAAGATACCATGTTTATGATTAAGAGATTAGCTATGTGTGGGATCTCAATTTATGCTATTTATTTTGTTAAGTTAAGATTATACATTATGATTCATAACCAAATATGGAGTATTCCATTGTTTAGAAATGACGCCTAGTGAAAGGAATGGAAACCACATTAATGCACGTCTCCCCTCTAGGGATTTCCCTCTGATGGTGGATAATGATGTTGGCTATGGTGCTGTGACTGGTGCTGAGCAACTCATAACTATACTGGAAGAACTTACTCAGTTTATGAATAATAACCTTACCCGTATGGAGCATCCAGATCCACCACGTGGAGGAGCTATGTTAGATCAATTTATGAGATAACAACCACCATCATTCAATGGGACTACAAACCCATTTGTAGCTGATCAGTGGATAAGTTCCCTATAAGAAAATATTTCTCACTTTGGGATGTAATGAAAGAGAGATGGTCATCATGGTAGTTTATATTATATCAGGAGATGTGGATTAGTGGTGGTTGTTAATCCAAAACACAAAGGAGGAGGAAGATATAGAATAAATGGAATAGGGGGACTTTCTGGAAATATTCCTAGAGAAATATTTTCCTCGTGGGAAGTGAGTGGATATGGATAGGCAGTTTATTAATTTGAAGAAAAAGTAAGATGAAATGTTGAAAAGTATAAAGCTATCTTCACAAGGTTATCTAGGCATTCTATGGGCTACATACAAAATACGAAGAGAAAAATTGATTGATTCTTTGACAGTTTGAAACCATTCCTCTGAAGGGCTCAAGTCTCCCAGAATTTCTTATCAAATGAAGACATAGTTTCATGTGCTATCAAGATAGAAAATGAATTCTATAAGTATTATGACTATAAGGGAATGCAGGAAATAATATGGCTTCTGAAAACTCTGGGAAATGAAATAAGGAAATAGGGATAAGGGAATAGTTGAATTTCCACACTATGACAATTGTGGGAAGAAACACCCTGTAACTTTATTGAAGGGAATGAGAGTCTATTGCAAGTGAAGAAAAAAGGCCACCTAAATCAATATTGTAAGGGGAAGAAAGAAGATACCAATGTTCAATTCTATAATTGTAGTGATGTGGGACATTATTTTCATGAATTTCCTAAGCATTAGAGAATTGTTCCCCAAAGAATTTAAAGGGAGTAAGGACAAGCGTATGCGGTCACAACTGTGGAGGTTGAAGTTCCTAATGAAGTGGTGGAAGGTACATTGATCATTTCATCAAACATAGCCAATGATTTATTTGATCTTGGATCACCTCATTCATTTATATCTTCCCAGTTTTCTATGAAAATTAGACAAGTCCAATTTGATTTAATAAAGGAGTTATTTGTCAAAACCCCGAGTGGATGTATCATTGTAATAATGATGTGATGATTAGTCCCCCTCATAACACAGAAATGTGGTTTAGTTTCTAACCTTATCATCATACCAATGGTTGACTATGAGACAATTCTCAGTTTTAATTGGCTATCAAATTATGATGAAATGTACTATTACAAGAAGGAAAAAGTTACAATTTTTGAGAATGGTTTAGAATACCTTATTTTTTGAGAAGAAACCTATCCATTTGATTCTCACCAAGATCCACCCCCAGCCACTCTAATGAATTCAATTCTTTGTGGAGGAAGGGAATAAAATAAATATAGGTGAGGAGAAGAATGTACAGATAGAAGATGTACATATTGTACAAGAATATGTTAATGTCTTTCCAAATGATTTACCTGAATAATATCAAGAGAAGAAAATTTATTTTTCCATTGACTTAATTCATGGTTCAAGGGCCATGTCAAAGACCCCTTACAGAATGGCCACTTTGGAGTTAGTGAAACTAAAGAAACAACTAGAGAAATTGAGTGATAAAGGATTTATTTTACCTAGTGTTTCTCCATGGGGAGCCCATGTCCTCTTTGTCATGAATAAAGATGGATCCATGAGGTCGTGCATTGATTATAGGGAAATAAATGAGATTAAAATAAAAAATAAGTATCATCTTCCATGAATTGATGATTTATTTGTTCAACTTCATAGAGCCCAATATTTTTTTGAAGATTGATCTTCGATCTGGATATCATCAGTTTCTTGTGACGAAAGAAGACATTCAAAAAAATCATTTTGAAATAGGTACAAGCATAATGAGTTTACAGAAATTTCTTTTGGACTAAATAATGCACCATTTGTTTTCATGGATCTCATGAACATAGTTTTCAAGGAATATATTGATGAATTTGTAGTGGTGTTTATTGATGATATCCTAGTATACTCTAAAATCCATGAAGATCATGAAAATCACTTGTGAACTATTCTGAAGAAACATAGAAGAAATAAATTATATGGGAAGTTTAGCAAGTGTGATTTTTGGCTCCAATCAGTATCCTTTCTAGGACACATTGTTTATAAGGATGGAACATCTATAGATCTTGTAAAGACAAAGGCTGTGCAAGAATGGCCTACTACAATGAACGTAACTGAGGTATATAGTTTTATAGGTTTAGTAGGTTATTATCAGAGTTTCATTCAGAACTTCACCCGTTTAGCCAACCTAATGACCAATATCACACGAAAATGGGTTAAGTTTGTATGGACAAAGTAATGTGAAGAATGTTTTGAATAATTGAATAGCAGGTTAGTGAATGCTACGATCCTAACCCTAACATCAGGGAATGATGGGTTTGTTATCTATAGAGGTGCATCAAATAAAGGACATGGTTTTGTCTTTATGAAGAATGATCGAGTGATTTCCTATGCATCGAGGAAGATAAAAATTCCCAAAATACTATCCAACTCATGATCTTGAGTTAGCAGTGGTAATATTTTTTCTGGAATATTTGGAGACATTACTACTATGGCGAAAAATGTGAGATATATATAGATCATAAGAGTTTGAAATATATATTCTCATAGAAAGAAATCAACATGAGACAAAGGAAATGGATTGAGCTACTCAAAGATTATGATTTCACAATACACTACCACATAGGGAAGGAAAATAAGGTAGTAGATTATTTGAGTAGAAAGTACCATGGAATTATGAACAAGATGAGAGTTTAAAGGGATCCTTTATTCATGGATCTATTAAATATGGATATGAGAATTATCAAGGAAGCTAACACATCATAAAATTTCCAAATTTTTTCCAAATCCACTTTAATGAAAAGGTTATAATGTTCTCCAGCTGATGATGAGGAGTTTCAAAATAAATTAAAGCTATAAATAATGGGAAGTTTACTAACTTCGTATATGAAGTTGAAATTTTGAAACTTGGAAAGAGGATATTTTTTCCCACTATTCATAAGATAATGAGGGAGCTTTTGGATTTTTCTCATAGCTCTAATTTCTCTATACACCATGGTATCACAATGATGTATAGAGATCTAAAGAAAAAATTTTGGTGGGAAAACATGAAAATGTAGATTGCTGATTATGTGTCGAGATGTTTGGTTTTTTAACATGTGATGGTTGGAATACAACATCCTAGAAGATTCATGCAACCCATTCCTATACCTATGTGGAAAGTTAATTATATTATGATGGACTTTGTCATGGGGATACCAATGACTCTAAGAAAGAATTATGTGATATGTGTCATTGTTGACCTTCTTACAAAATCTGCACATTTTCTTGCTATAAGGGAAAATTTACCTCTTGAATGATTAGTAAGACTATATATTAATGAAGTTGTAAGACTTCATGTTTTACCCATATCAATTGTTTCTGATCTTGATCCCCATTTTACATCATAATTCTAGAAAAATATTCAGAAGGACATAGATACTAATCTTCGTTTGAGCACTACCTACCACCCACAAACTGATGGACAATCAGAACAAACTATTCAAACTTTGAAATACATGTTGTGGTATTGTTCACTTTACTTTAAAGGCATGTGGGAACAATATTTACCTCTTGTAGAATTTTCCTAAAACAATAGATTCCATTCAAGTATTCATATGGATCCATATGAAGCATTGTATGGAAAGTGATGTCGTACACCAACTTGTTGGGATGATGTTAGTGAAAGAAATCTCATAGGACCATAACTTGTTGTGGAAACACCAAAAAATGTGAAGATTATCCAAGCCCACATCAAAATGGCTCAAAGTAGGCAAACGAGCTATGGTGACAACTGAAGGAAGGATTTGTAATTTCAAGAAGGAGATCATGTTTTCTTAAAGTTATCTCCATGGAAGGGTATTATTATATTTGGTAAGAAGGTAAAATTAAGTCTTAGGTACATCAGAACTTTTGAAATTATGGACCAAATTAGAGTGATAGCATACCGTTGGACAATGCCTCTAATTCTCTCCAAATTTCACAATGTGTTCCACGTATCAAGGTTAAGGAAATACATGCCAGACCCAACACATGTACTCACCTATAAAGAAATAGAACTTGAGACCAATCTGTATTATTGTGAATATCCTATCAAGATTCTAGATACCAGAGAACAAGTATAGAGAAATCGAACAACTCATCTAGTAAAGGTTCTTTGGAGGAACCACAAGATGGAGGAAGCAACATGGGAGCGTGAGGAGTTTATGTTGAAAACATAACCAAATCTTTTTAGGTAACATTTTTTGAATTTTGAGGATAAAATTTTTGTAAGGAGGGGATAATGTAACACCCCAAGGTTTTGAAAATAAATTCATTTTATAATCTAGACATTAAACACAAACTTTTCCACATCTATGTTTTGAATTTCAAAAAATGGTCATATAGAGTTGTGATCAGTAAGTCATTTGAAGAATGATAGAACAGACTTGGTTTTTCTGTTGAATAGTAACATACTCATATGAATTGTAATATGAACCTTAATAATAGTAAATAATGATAATATATTATTTTCTTAAGGTAATAAGATAATGATATATTAATAAAATTTTCAATGTGATATAAAACTAATTATATGTATAAAATTGTTATTTTCGAATTTACTACAATTTAATTTAAAAATTAAATTAATAATATTTAAAAATTATTTTTGAAAAATTGATTTCCTTTATGAATTCTAAACATCGAAAAAGGGAAGGGTTGATTTTTTGATATTTTTAGGAAATTCTTGAATTTTTGATGAATAGTGAAATACGGTAAAATAACGTATATACAAATTATCAATAAAATACACTATTTATGACATCATAAGAGATGTAAGGCCTCTTGGTTCAAACTCACATACACTTATTACTATTTGGGGTCACATGAAACAACTCTATTGGTTTTCTTGAGGGAAATAATAAAATAATGAATAAAATATTCAAAATTCACTCCTCTCCTCCACTATAACCCCCCCCCCCCCCGCCACTCACTCTTCTCTTCAATCCTCTAAGCCTTGATGTTTATCAACTTTCAGCCCAAACAGCCTTCCCTATTCACTCCCCACGTCTATGAATCTCTTTGTTTTCCCAAAAGACCAAAACCTCATCCCTTAAGGAGGTTCCCAAGGAGGTTATATGAAGAGGTAAAGCACATTTATTTTTTGTTTAGTTTCATTTCAAGTTCCTTTATTTTGTAATCCTCTCCTCACCTACTATGTCCAAATTACTATGATAGATCCATTATCATATATAAACATTAATTATATCATGTGAATTGAATAACCATCGTCAATATTCTCTCTCTCTCTCTCTCTCTCTTATTTTATAAATGAAATCAATGTCCATGAGGTTCCAATTTATAACCTTTTTGGATAACGGAGTTTTGTTCTTCAAATTATCCTTCATTACTGGTCATGAAACCGTTTTTATGGTTGAAACAGAATTCAATATTTTTATTATATCCTAATTAATATTCATGAACTAGTATATGCACATATTATTAAATCGTATGACCAAACTATTTCCTTATAATCAAAATACCGCTAAATAATCTAAGTGAATGTCATAAACATTTCATCTAATGATTTATCCTCTTTCCATGTAACCAATTGATAGAAATGACCATTAAACCTTTTGGATGTTCATAAATAATATGGAATTTCAATTCTAGAGATTTTCATCCATTCCACTCCATTACATAAGAATAAGTGAACCAATTATGAATATAAAGAAAACGAAAAATCTGAAATAATGAAATTCAATATAACAAATTTCAATAAGGGAAAAAATGAACAAAACACAATTATGAAAAAATAAATAAATTTCTAATAGGTTCTCAAATAAGTTATTAATATGTCTAATTTCATATTCCAGGAGCTTATGTTCAAGAGTGGAACATTTTCGGACTTATGGTAAGGGTTTTTTCCACGCAAACTCCCACATTCATTCGGGTTTCTTTGATTGTCTAATTACCTCAATGAAATTATTATGTATTATTTTTTAGTCATAATAAATTCTGTGTGAGTATTCTATATATGTTTACCAACCAGAACCCTTCTTTATTTTATGGATAGTTACACGTTTTAAAAGGGATCTTTCAAAATTGTTTCCAAAATACAAGCTGATTAAAGGGTATTTCTCAAACTCTTACCCATTTTCAAGGGCACCCTATTATCTGTTTTTGGAAACCGTTATCTTTATAAAATGACTATTTCTATTAGGAAAATAATACCTTACTTTACTTCTAGTTTAATACAAATATTTTTCCAAAATAACTCTTCCTTTTAAAATAAAAGTGTATTTATCTCAAGAATTACTCGAAGATTTTATAAGAGTACCTACATCTGTTTCAACACTATTGTAGATTATTATGTATTATTGGGATCAATATTTTATGGTTTAATATACCATATTTAATTAAATGTTTTTTGATTATATTTCCACGGATGCACTATCTAAAAATCATTCATCAATTTACTCTAAATGGTTAGTGTTTATGTTTAATGTTCGGGGAAAGTTAATTACATTTTGTATATTAGTTTCGATATGAAAGTATATATTGTTTTTATTTATCTCTGTTCATGTGAGGAATGAATTGGACATAGAATGTTTTGGGGGGGGGGGTCCTGCTATATCCCCTTAGAGTATCGTTCGGTCCCATGAGATAAACTACGGTCTTGGAACAAGGCCTTGACAAAATGATTATTTATGGTCTTGGCACGAGGCCTTGACGATATGGTTATATTTCCCCGAATTATGAATTCTCTCATTATGAAAATAGTATCGATGGTTCATGTGGTTATTAGACTAGTATAACACACATGAATATGTTATATTACGACAATATTTACTCAGCTCTTATTCATACCATAATGTGTTTAAGTTTATTATTTGTTTAAGGAATATGTTTTTATTTATTCAATATGAATAATGTTTATGTAATGATATCTTCCACTATATTTCCTAATCTTACTATGCATTTTAGATCACCCCTTCCTTATTTTTAATTTTCTTAGGACATGAAGAATTTTATTATTAATGACATGCTGAAATAACCCAGGAGTTATGGATGTTGTCAAAGGAGTTTCTATGTTGTTTTTATTTTCCTATTGTAATTATGAGATTATGTGTGTATATTATTTCTAATAATACTAAATTACTTAGTCCTTCAGGATTCATATTCCTTGATTACATGACAATGTAACCAAATAAGGCACCGGCTCTGGGCAACTGGGATCGGGTTATTATAAAATGTGTAGCATATTTGGCCTTGTCGCATGATGATAAAATTCATGACATCATTTGTCATAATTAAACCACATTAAACTATATGGATAATGTCTTATCTAATTGATGTTAGGATCTTCCATATGCAAGAAGAATTTACATCATTGTTGCTCCTTAGTGGCACATGATTCCCTTTCTTCCCAATGTCTGAGTCAAATCTGCATAGGGACCTCATTTCAAAAACTATGTGTGGCTTGATTCTCATTCATATGAGATACATAGAGATGCCTAGATATCCAATCTTGGGCCCAGCTGCAAGATACCAAAAATTTTATTTCCTTTTCTCCTCATGTATATGAATTATATCTATACAATGTGTTCCCTTAAGATACATGGTCTGATTATTATACCATTTTGTGTCTTAAGTTCAACTGTTCTTCCAGAACGTGTCAAAAATACCATGTATCCCTTTTCAAACTTGATTAGTGTGGGAAATGAATGATTCAAGAACTATGTAGGTCTTTATTATCATCTATATGAGATACATATAGACACCTATATCTCTAATCATGGGCCCCTCCATGATATAAATCACCATTTTTATTCCATATAGAAGAATCCAACCTGGATAGGGAATGTTTACAGAACTACGTATGGCTTGATTATTTCCCACAACAAGACATGTAGTGACACTTGGGTTTTATCCCTTAGTACATTTAAAATATGTCTTTCTCTTCACATTAGTTCATCTTCATCCTTACCACATGATGTTAAACTGAATGTAAATCTAATACCCCTATTCTTCACTTGTGTCACATTTCGTGTTACAGAAGAATCCCTTATTTATCATTGTTTTTCACACCGATCATAGCTCACGTGGGCTTAAGAATTGGGTAAAATGATTCTCTATATAAATGAGGTGTCTGGATTTCTTATGGGGTTGTCAATTTCATCACTACATTACTTAAAACTACACAATACAATGTCCATACTGCATGACGTACAAATGCACAGTACAGTGTCCTAGTTGAATGAGACTAAACTGAATAGAATTATATTGATTCAAAGGAAACAAAGAAAGTATCTGTTTTTACATATGAGTCGGATTCATGTAAAAGACTTCAAAATCATGGACAATATTAATCCAAATATTTCTCTTGTTCATTGAGCATAACCCCTTCTATATTTCACACTATAAATCTTGAATATTTCCATATTTTCATAATCTTTTATAAGGTTTCTAGTGACAAAGTTTCTAATATCTGAGAACTCTTTTTCCTGACTACGTAGTCTGTGCCCTTAGCTGGCCTTGAATAAGTTGGCTACATAACGGGCCAATTAGTCAAAATATTTTTACTATATGGATATGAATTATATTCCCCAGTTGGCCTTTCATAATATATCCCCCATAACGGCTTTGTCAAATGATGGTAATTTCGTTCTGGGTTATAGTGTCTTTGTCCCCTTCAAACTTTGATGAAAATATAAATGAATCTGTATTACAAAATAGTCATTCATGTATATTTTTCCATTACCTTTCTCTTGATCTGAAATTCTTCAAGACCATGGTTTACACATATCTCTCAAGATATGTTCAAAGAAATATGAAATAACCTTGGATCACCTAATCACATATCATATATTGTTTCTATTTCTGGTTCTAGTTGTATGACCTAAAACTAAAAACACCATACTCCCTATGTTTCGGTCAGACATTTGTAGAAACCCTACTCCTACGATTCTTTGGAAGTCATGATTTGAAATACCCTCTCTATATTCTGGTACCTTTCTCCATACACCAAACTCCGTGCTTCAAAAAATATGAATCTCCATAAACATTCTTCGACTTTTAGCAATATAATGTTAAAATTCTTAAGATCTCTTTTTTATAACTATGCAGTACGTGCCCCTAGGTGGCCTTACATAAAATTTACCTACATAATAGGTCTATCAGTCAAAAGATGCCACTATTTGGCTTTGCAACATATGCCCAAGTTGGCCCTGCATAATATAGCCCCCATAACTATTTTTTCAAATAATGGTAACTTTATTCATGGAAAAGTCTTCTTCTAATTACTTTATACATTTTCCAATATCATTAATCAGATCCATAAATTCCCAATTCACAGTATACAATTTTCCATTTCATACCTAAATATGGTAATATATTTCCAAACAAACTATAAAGAAATTGGGAGAGTCTCATACCTTTGGTCAAATCTAAAGTCCTTAAATTAAATCCACCAAATTTATTCACAGTATGACTTAAAACTGCACAATATGATATCATAAATTAGGCTTTATGAAAAATTTTAATCTTTCCTTAAACACTGAATTTCTATAGAAGTGATTTTTCTATTCATGAAATATGTCATCCTAAAATATCCCTTTATTCATAAAATTCCTTTCCATAGAAAAACCACCCACTTTGGTCTTTAGTCACCCAAATCTTATTTTCCCTTATCCATCTATAAACAAATGCTAAATTCCTCAGATCACTTTTTTTGACTATATAGTACATGCCCACAGGTGGACTTGTATAAAATTTTCCTATATAACAGGCCTATCAGTCAAAAGATGCATCTATTTTTCTTTACAATATATTCCCTAGTTGGCACTGCATAACACAAATCACGTAACGTGTTTCTAAAATAATGGTGACTTTGTTCTTAGAGGAGACACCCCTTGTGTTGATACAAGTTTTAATTTTTGTGACAATAAAATAACATTGCTCCAGATTCCCCTCAAAAATATTTAATGAATATTAAAGAAAGTTTTTAGCCCCTGAGTCTTATTTGGGATCTAATTTCAAAATTTATGGTCAATGTTGTTCGACCATAATCACTAGCCCTTTATAGTCCAAAAAACATGTATCCAAACTGCCAACAATAAGAGACATGTTAGTCACCCGATTGAGAACCCGTAAAGGGAACTCTGAAAAAAAGTCGAGTCCTAGCTCATTAAATGTACATTCACTGTGATTTAGGTAGTATTGAGCAATAGAAAGTCAAAAGATAAAATTTTTGTGGGATTTTCAATATAACCCTATTAAAAATCAAACTATAATAATTAGGCCCATAGGTTTAATAAGAAAATTTCTAGCACCCCCATTCTTTTCATTTTAATCATGATTTTCTAACATGAAGGTTTCATGTTTTTTTAAAAACACCATCATCATTACATTTAATATTGAAATCAATGAAAAATATAGAAATAATGAAGGTATATATGATTTAAGATAAAATTTATTTCATTCATATGAAATCAGAGGGATATCCATAAAATAAAGCCTCTCTATCATGTTTTAAAATAAATTATCAATATGAATTCCCATTTATTGAATGTCCTCATGAGCCCTGTGAACTGCTTGCTAATGTTTAGACAGTGGAGAAACTCCATCCTCCTCGTCTTGAAGAAGTGCTTCCTTGGTAGTTGAAATGTAAATTATCCCCTCCAATTGGGTTTCTACCAGTGTTTGGTTAAATTGCTCATGTTTTTTATAAACAACATCTAGTTTTTGTTGAAGATATAACAACTCTCTCATGGATTCTTAAATTAGTTGGCTGATTTTGGTCAACTTCTTATTATAATCTACCTCTACCTCAACTACTGCATCTTGGATGCTCTCAATATTGATGAGTTGTTTAGACTTTTCAAAATCTTGTTGCAGATTATACTCCTTCTCCCTTCAGAGAATGACATCTTTCATTACATCATAGACTGGTCGATAATTAAATCCAACAAATCTCAATACACAGAATAATGTAGGGAGTTGAAAAAATTGGACAACATTCATCCAAAGGATTCTTAGCAATTATTATCCATATATGTTCCTATGTCTTCTTACATTCCATTCCCAGAGAAAATTTCATGTCTAAGTATAAATTGAAGTCACTTCCATGGGGTAGAATGTACTCCCGGAAACAATCAATTAAAGATTTTCCTTGTTTCGCTTCTCTTAGAATAGTATAAGCTTTACCCCCGTTGATGATTGAGCCAACATAGATTCATCACCTTTTGATGTAACTATGGGAGATGTTAAAACTAAGTGATAAATTACAATCATTATCAGTTTCAGAAAAATGGGAAAAACAAAGTATGATCCAGATAACCGATAAGATTTACCCAATAATAAGTCAACCACATGATTGGATTAATCCCTAGTATTTTGAACTTTAGCAGTTTTATTAGATGTTTCTTGAGAAGGGGAATTCTCATGAGTCTTCCCAGTTATTATCATTAAAGGATCTAGAACATCTCTTGACAAGGGTCCTTAGTAGGTATTTCTCCAACTTCAACTGAAGAAGGATAGAGTGGAATTCCCCATTCCTAAAGAGCCTTTGCAGCATTTTCTACAGATAAAATTGCATAAGGGGAACTTTGATGTGATTTATCAAGTAAAATAAGAACAATTATTTATGAAAAGTTAAATAATGAGAACTTATGCCCTTGAAATTCCTCATGAAAATACCCAAACTCCTTAATAGAACCTAGAATATCAATATTTGGTTAAGGGATTCCATCATTTTAGTGTATGCAGCTTCAAATGTTATATAATCCTTACCATTTAAGGTATTCAACAAATGTTGATTGATTCCCAAATAGGATCTACTGACATTCTATTTCATTGGTTCAACAATTGGTATAACATCATCATATCTTTCCAAGTTTGGGTCAACAATAGTATTTATTTCAAACTACCCTGGGTCTTCATTTTTTTATTCCAGGTCAATTGAAATATTAGAATTTGGTATTTAATTATCCATTTGAAAAGTCATCTGATCTATGATATGTTGAAAAGAATAATTTTAGAAAATATTTTAATATTGATGAGAAATGTATTTGATCTTACCATTTATATTCTCTCTCTTAGTAGATACAAGAGTGGGTAAGGATGAATATTTTGATGATTTACCTTCTAAGATAGAAGATCTATCATCATGAACAATGGTTTCTCCTACGGGTTTCTTCTCTGGTCTTGAAGAATCAGCTCTTAGTCCCTTGATAGTGGAGAGAGATAAAGATACTAGGAGTTGATAAATGTGATTATTAGAATGTATCCGGAAAATTATAATTCCTTGAGGATAGTATAAATACATACTCCTTTGGTGAACACTTTGGTCCAATCACATTTCTGTCTTTCATTTCTTTTTATAAACATTAGAAGAAATCGAAAGATCCTCTTGGTAGGAGAAACTTGGGGTAATGGATGAGGTTTATCTGTCACCATTACCATAGTCAGGATTATCTCTCCTGGAGAATGTTCTGGAGACCTGGGAGGATCATTCAATGCGTCGATGTGATAACCTGCAGGCCCATACATTAGTGATCTAAGAACTAGTAAGTAGTTTCCTTCCCTGTATTAAAGATGAAAAAAATACATTTCATCAAGATTAATGATTATGAATGGTATAGTAAAATTGAGACAAAGGAAAAGTAAAATATGTTCTCAATATTAATTTAAATATCCCACTCATCCTCAAGGTCAATAATTACCCCTTAATGTATTCCTAAGTCCATCACATGATATACTCATTTGGAGGATGGGATTTTTTTATCAGTTTCTTATATAGAAGCCTACAACTCCGTAATATACTCATGTACTTCACCCAGGTTATTATCCAGATTTGCAATCATAAGGCGCCTTAATGTCACCGACATCCGATATTCGAATTCCATGATGGAGGAATTCCCATGCTTACGTAAGATCTTAAGTCACACTCTCCCAATGGTGAATGGGTGAAGGTTTCACATAACTTGATCTCGGTATGGTTTGTTGTGGAGGAGAATCAATGCCTTCTGACTGGTGAGCCACTTCAGGCCTCCCTTATTCTCTAGAAAGTTCAATAGATCAACTCTCTTTCTGATTGTGGCGACTGGATCACCTTGGCGTCAGAGGTATAGATTCCATAGCCCTATCCTTCCTTGTATACCTCCTACGAGGATTTTTTTGAAGGATTTGAAACCTCTGAAACTTATTCATTATCACTAGCCCTGGACATCTTACCATGATTTACACACACAACAATCATTATTGATACTATTTGATATATTCCTTTTTTCAAATCCCCTTAATGATATGAAGAATCCCATGATCTGGCATATCCATCTTCCAATATGATTGATGAATCTCATGGAGGTAACGTAATAGACAATTTGGATGCCTCTAAAGCAGTTAGAATCTATAATTGTCTCTCTACCATTGGGTATTTCTCTAGTCAAAAAAACGTGGGTGGAAAAGTGTTTGATTATTGAAGACATCTGAACTGACGAGAAAACCTATAAGGTATGTAACCCTCAAAGATAATTTCACCATCAATAATGGTCGATAATACACCATCCATGAATTCCTTCATATAAGATCTCAGCTCATAATTATTTTCTATACCATCATCAATAAATGTTCCAATTGGTGGGTAACCAAAATGAAAGAAGCTGAATTCTCATAAGGAATTTAATTCCTTTAGCACTACATCATGTCTCGTGTTCTGGGGATGAATACTAGAAAATTTATGTAAAAATTAAGTGAATTGGCCATTGGGGACTCTGACTGAATTCAACACTAAGTATGAATAAAAGTGTGTTTCAATCCAACCTCACAACACTTGGAATTTCCCTAATATTCTAAATAGAGCCTTCCCATTGTATAAATGAAATATGGGATAGTAAATTATTTCCAATATAGGAGTTTCTAACCCAATATACTTCCCCTCTACCAATTTAACTATAATGACAAAAGTCCCTGTCCTTATACCGCCTCCTGACTCACGAACTGGAAGCAAGTAAATGCCTAGCCACATGGCAAGGAAGGCAGCAAAGTGTATATTTTCATCAATATCACATTTTACTTTATATCCCTAGTGATTATAATCACCTCTATCCAATAGAGGACAATATGTTCCTGAACTACCCCGATTATCTTCAGAAGGAAAAATAGTAGGACGTCCATGGGTGGGACCATTCTCTATTCTTGGTTCTAAAAAGGATTCCATCAACACCCTGGAATGAATATCTTTCTGGTATTAGTGTAATTTATTTTCTATTTTGAATAGTTCATGAGCCAATGATGGTGTTCTAATAACATCACCCCATTTTTTAGTCAGTGGAAAAAACTCGTTATACATTTTCTGAAGAATGGGAACCCCATCTATTTGGTAGAAATCCCATAAACTAATGCCAACTTCATCTTGTGTCAAATGGAAATAATCTTTTTTGTGGAATCCATAAGCTCAACAATTAAGGAATGAAATAATTTTTATAAACATAATTTTGTCCCATCCAGACATATTCATAAATATAAACATCTGAAATCTCTTTCCTAAATTCTGCACAAGTCCAACACAACTAAAATGCCCACATCCATTTAGGTTTCACACCTCCTCCAAAACGAAGATCCATGTCTTCCTTCCAACCATTAGACTGATCTGTCTGAGAATCCTGAAATCTTAAATCATAGAAATGCGGCCTTGTCTCTATAACATGATCCTTAATATCAGGAGCACAACTACTTTTGTGCAGGATGCAACAAATAGGGATTGTTACTTCATGAACTGGCATTCCCCTTGCACTAATATCCATGCAGTTATAGTTTGATAATTGATGAATACAAATCTTTGGGAAGTATTCTTAATAGATGGAATATGGGAATCTTGTAAAATCCCATACCTATACAGGGGTAGGTAAGGACTTTTTGGGTATTCATGTTGATACAAAATTAAACCTTTCCATAGTCTAGGAAGAGTACTTTCAATAACTGTATAATAATCTGGTCCGATGATCTTTACCATCTCATTTGGATGAGCCTTAGATTATTTAGTAGAGGTCATCAAATGAGCCATTTTACTATAAAAGAATTACCAATCTCCCCCTATTATGATTTAATTTTGACTTGAGATGGAAATCAAATTTCAACTTAAATGAAAAGGAAATAAAAAATTTAGCAAAGGAAACTTTTCGTGTAGGTGCTTCGATGAGATATGTCGCGTAGGTCCTTCAACAAGGGTCATTACGCAACTCCTTCAACAAATTTTATCAGTGTAACTCCATAGATAATGTAGTTCCACCTTGAGAAAATTTCAAGGACACTACATGAGAGCACAATGCATTGAGGCTAGACAAAAGAGCTATGCAACGAGAGCCAGAAAAATTGGAAGCACGGATGAAGAAAATCAAAAAGGATCGAACCTACTTATAGCCATCCGTAGATCTCCATGAAATACATGTGCCAAAAATATAAATGACAAAAATACATGAATTAGCTCTGTAGAAAACCAATGCAGTCCAGCAAATAATCTATAGTCTTTTCCTCACAATTTTACATCCGGACTCGACCCTCCTTTTAATCTGATCCAATCCTGAGGGGGGGGGGGTTGAAATTACCTAATAAAAAAAATACTATGAAGATAGACCTGGATATTTAAAAATTCTATGGCGAGGTTTGAAGATTTAAAAGGAAATTCAAACCATCCAAAGGCATATGTGGCAGACCTGTGTGGAAGAACTACATGGCCGAACTATGTGGCGGCATATTTTTTGTTCCCCTATGCAGAGGACCTACACTGAGGACATCCACAAAAAACATTCCTTTAACTAGGTCCCACCCATGCCTACAAATTAGACCCTTGGTCTTTCCATTTCATACACTAAAAAAGTTGAATGTCTCCCTAAATCTCCCATTGTGTAGCTTTTTTACCCAGATCCCTCAAATTGTCTGAGGTAGCTCTGTAAAACATGAGAGAATATATAATTAAATGGGTTAATAATGTTTTGAAAGTATTTCACAATTATTACATAGGATTGGTTTTCCTATTTGAAATATATTCTTCAGTCACCATACAAACCTGTGTGGCACACCTACACAACCCACCTACACGGTACAGCTGCATGACGCAACAACACGGGGTACCTACGCGGCACACTTGCACGAAGTACCTATCCAGCAGAGCCTGGTATAAGGCCAAAATACCAACATAAATACCTTATTTAAGGAAATTATTGGCATGATATCTCCTTACTTGGTTACCTAATCTGAAATGGAGTTAGTTGAAGCCTCCACCAAAACCTCCTGACTTATCAAACCTTTGGGAAAGTCTCATCTGTGTGTCTCCTACTTGGGTTTTTATTTCTACAATCATAGGTTTCCCACATTTTTTTCACAATGGGGTTAGAATTAATAGAATTTATATGGGTTTTTATATCTGTATTCACATGGAACATTATCCCATGAATAGTGTTTGGAAGTTCCCAGTTTGGAGGATTAGGATTTGGGTCCGGACCCCTCCCTTCTGAAAGAGCCAGAACCCCAGATCTCTGGTAGGGAAGGCAAGGTTTACGGTTTCTTTTACCTAAAAGAAAAAAGAAAATCTCCTTCCCCTACTTGGATCAATTGTAGGGAAGTCATCCTTGTGTAAGACCTTAACCTTCATCCCTTCTTATTTTCATTGGACCCTTGTACAATGTAATGTTAATATAGGGAAGGCTTGTCGCCTCTCCTTTGTCCACTCTGGCCACTGTAGGTGTTCCCTATTCCACCAAAAGATTTGGAAAAGTGTGGGTACCATTTTAAAATCTTTAACATCTTCTTGTTTCTTCCACCAAGAATGAATCACGTGGTCTTATAGATTTTTCATGGTCACAACATTTTCATAACCACTTGAACTACAAGGACTCTGATTCTTGTAAAAACCAGGATACTTAGTAAGTCTTCATCAAGGTTCCAACTCATTGGATATCCTATTTAGGAATCCAGCCCTAATTCTTTTAATCCGGGCATCCTCCTTAGGAATAAGCCCCAAATTAATCCCCCAAATCACCAAGGTATCCTTTTCAGGATGTAAGCCCAAACTCATTTCCCTCAATGGACTAAACTCCCCTATGAGATGTAACGAACTATTTGGGCTTTGATTCCCATCCAAATGAGATACATAGGAAGCCTCTTTGACGTTAAAACACAACACTTCAAATCAACATTATTATCCTTCGGCCATATTCCAAAAATGGTCTAATATTACATGGAATCCCATATTCTTTTCATGTTCCTTGGGATACTTAGGCATAATTCCCACACCAAACTATGACTAAGCACCTTTCACTTAGATGTACTTACCACATAACATTAAAATGTACGGCTAAGTACACATCAAATGACCTAAAAGGTATGATGTGTCCCATTAAGCGGTACTGAACTATGAGGGTTATGATTCCTTTCACAAGGATATGTAGGTATAACTTTTTATTAGTATGATACTAATATCAAAACAAACCAACATCTCTCTCGATGATAATAAATTCCAGAGTGCCCCTATGAGTAGATTAAAAACTAGTATCCTCATAAGGATGATTAAAAGAATATCTAAATAGTATATGAAAGGATTCCATTGATGGAGAACCTAGAATACATAAGGATATCTCAATTAATGAATAACCTTTAATGCATAATGATGATTCTAAATATTACACATGTTAATAAGTTATTAAAAATTACAAGGGAAACTTATGTTATACTTGGTGAGTTAATAAGGATTTATGAAAATATGATAAATTTATAAAGAGAGTCCCAGAGTAGGAAATAATCCACCCTAAAAGGGTGTGATTAATCTGACCTCCCATCCTCTTGGACAATGCATGTTTCTAAGTATCATAAAGTTCAATCATAACGAACTACTGCCTTTGGAAAGCAGGCCCCTTTTCGATGAAGAATTGTTGGCAGTTTCAGGTTCCATGAATAAATCCAATGGAAAGAAACTAGAAGTAGTGATTCTTAAAACTAGAACACACATATCAAGGAACTACGAAAGAAAACCAAAATTTTAATTTTGAAAAAATATATGGATTTAATTAAAACCAGTTTTTTGATAAATTGAAGAATAAATT
Source organism: Viscum album (assembly GCA_963277665.1). Taxonomy (NCBI): domain Eukaryota; kingdom Viridiplantae; phylum Streptophyta; class Magnoliopsida; order Santalales; family Viscaceae; genus Viscum; species Viscum album. Next base: position 1,600,810,591 of record OY728128.1, read on the forward strand.
ATATTTTCATAAACTATCTTCATTATATAAAATTTCTCTAAATATAAATGATTATATAATTTAATGATGTATAATGTAATCCTTATAAGGGTTAGAATTTTTTCTATTTTCATGTTAACATGCATTTTCACAATAAATGAATTTTTTTATTTAAATAATTAAGTTAAAATATTAAGATATTATTTTGATAAAATAAATATTATTTTTGAAATGTACACATTGAAATTTTTCAATGGAAATTTTTTCATAATTTTCCGGGACATTAAAAATATTGGATTAAAACAAAATATTGTAAAAATATACATTATGTATTATGACATCATAAAATACAAAACCTGATGAGACAAATACTATTTATATTATCTAAACCCAAAATTGTGTTTCCCTATTAAAATAATGTGTTTTTGATGTTATTTTATTAACATTATAAGCCTTTGTGGAATCCTCCGAAACATATATTATATTTTTAGGTTTTAAAATCAGTTCCTTTTGGCAATGAATCACTTCTACATCACCAATGTGGAGTCTCCCCTTTTAATTACATAACATTTCATTACAATATACAAATATAAGATCTTTTGAAGTTCAATTTCATGGAAACAAGTTACATAATACACGAAAACATAAATAATTATTCCAATCCACAAAAAAGGATTCTTAAAAGGTTCATCGTAAGTAAATTTACCACATCTAATAACCTAGGGACAAACATCAATGGAAAGGGTGAGAATTATGCCCAATAAGGGAAAACAAAGGAAATATTTTACAAGTGATCTTGAGGAACATCATGAAGAATATTAGGAATATAATTATTGAATAAGAAAGATAACATTAGGCATATCATAATAAAAAATACAATAATAATAAAAATAAAATGTGGCTACAACATTTAAATGAGACATTCATAAGCATATGACCAAGGTCTGTCACCAAGGCGTCATAAAAAATACCACGATTATTCACCCAGGTATCATAAAACATGTCACCGCTAGAGATTAAATTATTTACCCAATAAATTAATGAGAAATAAAATATCACCCTTAATATGTCTTAATTTTAAAAGATTCAAACAGATAATAATTTAATATTTCATAAATAAAACATAGAGAAGAAATGGAATGGGTTTCATATTAAAATCATGGAATTTCCAAAAGTCCTTAAAAAAGATCATTATGTAATTTTCAGACCATATAAAAGGAATGTGGGTTTCATTAATATTAATACTAGAATAAAATATATCATTTTCGAAATCTAGTTGAATATCCTTGGGAATGAAATATACTTCCATATACACTAAATTAAAATAAAAGAGAATTTCTTGAGGAGAAGAGATAAATTTTGAGAAGTAAATTCGACAACAAAATAGGTATAAAAACTTACTTTGAAAAAAAGGTAAAAATATAGTGTAAAGGGATATACCATTCATAAGAAATAATTCTGAATTAAGGGTATTAATAAATGGGTAATAAAATAGTTAATAATAACATTTAGAAGATATATATGAAAATTGTTTCTTGAATTGAAGAGAAAAGAAGGGTAATTTCCTTACCTTAATGTGATAATCCTAAAACATGAGGATGGGGTACAACTTGGGAGTGATCCTTAGGAAGTAAAAATACCATATATTGTGGTAGGATGTATTTAGAGTGAATGGAAATAGAGAAATGGGTGGTTATTTATAGAAAAAGTGAACGATTTGTTTATTAATTTCAAAATATAGGCCTTGGTAACCTAGGTTGTGGAAATGAAAAACCATGGGATTTCCTATGGTATTTTCACATGGTTTTGGACACATGGGTAATATTTTATGTTATTTCAATCCAAAAGATTCTATCATCATTTTATATTACTTCTTTGGGAATTCCGAAGGAATGTTTCTATAAAACTAATAATTTTAATGTTTGAGATTCAATTTTAGACTTTGGGAAGTAAATTATAAGTTTGGAAATTGATTAAAATATATTAAAATACTTGGTATTAATAAAATAACATACTTCACAACTTTTATTGTGGTTAATTAATTATTCAATCAGTATTACATAATTAGGAAGTCATTCAACATACTGAAAAACTCAAAGTGTATTTTTACTATTTTAAAAAATTAAGTATTTTAGAAAATTATCATAAATACAACCTAACCTAATTTTAATGTGATGATTTAAAAAATGATATTTATTTTATCAAAATAAATATATAAACATTAGAATTTTATATTTTTAATATAAAAATACTTATTTATTAAAATTAATAGTCAATTAAAAATGCATAGTAAAATTTCTAACACTTAAATGAAATACAATTATTTTATCATTTATATTTACATAAGAGCATTTTTATCATAATATTTCATTAAAATAAGTATTATTCATAATATATTAATATATTTTAATTATTTATATTTTTTCGAGAATGTACAATTTTTATCAAAAAAATCAATCTATCAAATTTCATCTTAATTTTATTAAGTAACTATGGCCTATATAGATAACCCCTTATTACACCAACATACTCCCTAAGAGTAAGGTGTGTGATGGTGATAGTTTTGTGGGGGTGCCTCAACTATCATTGATCGAGTGGTAATCCAAAATAACATGATTTCTCTTATAGATTATTTCATTCAATCTTCAAATATTGAATCTCAAGTTGGGATTGGTCAAGATCAAACCCCAGTTATGAAACCAACCTTTGAATCTCAAAAATATGGGCCTGATATGACATGACTATACTGGTTGAGTCCATAATTTCTCCCTCCTACATTAATTATTCTTTATCACTTCTAGTTATAAATTATTATGTAAAAATTATTATCATGGGTGTAGTTTCCAATGGTCATATTGGAAAATGTTCATATTAACCAATGGTCATATCTAACTAATAGTCAAGATATAGTCAAAACCTAATGGTCACATCTCCCTTTATAATCAATTAATTATTAAACAGATCTGGTTTTTTCATGTATGGTTAAATATAACAAAAAATATTTAGGAAACAAATATCATTTAAAAAGTTTGGGTTGTTCCATTATACCAAACCTTAATAAATTTCATCGCTAAAATTTCAACTCATTCTCTCAGTTGATAAAATGTGTTGGTAATTCTATCTCATTGGATTATATGGTTCCCCTATCACTTATTCATGTATAGGGTCCCTCCACAACACTTTGGCGAGGTGGGTAGTCTTATTAAGTAGATCCTTTTCTCTACATTCCATGATCTCCATCGGTTGATCCTCATAAGAGAGGACATGTTCTAGTGGTACCACCTCATTATTTAGTACATGTGAGGGATCAGGTTTATACTTTATCAAGATATATACATGTAATACATCATGAACATGAGCTAGATTTGGTAGAAGTGTAGGCCAATAGGCCCCTGCTCCTCTATGATCAAGGATTTCATAGGGTCCAATGTACCTGGGGATAAGATTAACCTTCTTTCCAAACCAGATTACTCTCTCCCATGGTTATATTCATAGGAAAATTTTGTCTCCCACATAAAACTCATAGTCCCTTTGAAAATTATCATCATATATATTTTACCAACTCTGAGAAATATTAATTTGTTATTTTATGGCATGAACCATTTTGTTCATCTCTTGAACAAGATCATGCCCAACAATATTTTTATCACTTACTTCATACCAACAAGTAAGAGTTCTACATCGCTTACCTTATAGAGCTTCATAGGGTACCATTTGAATACTTGAATGAATGTTGTTGTTGTATGTGAACTAAAGTAATGGGAGATGCTGATACCATACACCTTTAAATTCTACTGATCATGTTATCAGCATATCCTTGAGTTTCAAAATAGTCCTTACATATTGGAAATTAGTTTGGGGGTGATAGGCCATACTGAAATTCAATTCAATATTCAGATAAATTTAAAGACTTCTCCCTAATTATTATGTGAGCCTTGGATCATGATTAGAAATTATATAAAGTAGTACCCCATTTAACCTTACCACTTCCTTTACATAAATCTTGTAAAGTTGTTCAAGAGATAAATCTTCCTGAATAGTGATGAAATGGGATGTCCTGGTGAAACGATCCACTATAAGACATGTCGCATTGTTTCCTAGGGATTCTATTAATAAACTAGTGAAAAAGTCCATAGTGATATTGTCGCACTTCCATGTTGTTATAGTAAGTGGTTATAGTACCTCATTAGGATGTTTTCTCTATGTCTTAAATAATTGACAAACCAAGAACCTTATAGTGTAGTCAAAAATATCCCTTTGGATGTTATCCCAAAAATTACGATCACAAAGGTCCCTATAAATTTTAGTTCTTATAGAATTTATAGAGAATGTAGATCTATGATATTCATCCATCATATACTTATTTATTTCAAGAATATATGGAACAAATATCCTAGTACGAAATTTTAGTACACCTTTTTAATCAATATGGAACTCATGAAACCTCCCATTATTCACATCTTAAATCTTCTTCTATAATGAATGATACTCCCTTTGAGCATTATTTATATTCTCTAGTAATGATGGTTGATAAATCATACTAGATAGGGTTGATGAACTACCTTCCCTAATTATTCCCATGTTCTACCTTACTAGGTCCTTGATCAATGGATCTCCTTGGACCTAATCATTTCCAAAACAAAAAGGTCTTTCCTAATTAATGCATCAGGGACTTTATTTTCTCTTTCAGTGAGATAATGAATTGAAAAATAATAGTATTTAAAAATTTACAACCATATCATCTCTTTCATGTTCAATTCCTTTTTCATAAAAATAAATTAAAACTTTTATGGTCTGTGTATATATCACATTTTTCCCAATAAAGATTGTGGCTCTATATCATTACAGAAAAAATTACTGCTTCTAGATCAAGTTCATGCATTGGATAATTATTCTAATGAGTCTTCAAATATCAAGATTCATAATCAATCACCATTTCATTTTTAATGATTATTCACCCAATCCCTTTCAGAGATGCATCGCTAAAAATATTGAATCTTTCCTTAATAGAAGGTAGATTTAATATAGGTGTAGAAACCAATCTCTTCGTTAGCTATTGGAAACAATCATCAAACTCATTTTTATAGATGAACTTGGACCCTTTTCTTGTTAAATTGGTTAGTGGATTAGAAATTTGTGATTTGTTTTCACAAACCTCCTTTAATATCAAACTAAAATAAGGATACTATGAATCTCAGTTACTATTGTAGGATGAGGACACTCCCCAACAACCTTTATCATGGTTGTATCAATAGATATTCCTTCATTGGTAATAATGTTCCAAAAATAAATCAACCTATTGTAACTAAAATTCACATTTTCTTAACATTACAAATATCCTCTTCTTACTCGTAGTTTTAAATGCGAAACTTAGATAATCGTCATTCTCTTCTAGACATTCAAAATATATCATAATATTATCAATAAAAATTACCACGAATTTATCAAAGTAGTCCTTACAGACTCAACTCATCAAATCCATAAATATAGTAGGAGAATTAGTTAAATCGATGGGAATAAAAAAACTCATAATTCCCATATCATGGTCGAAAGTAAGTCTTTAGAATATATTCTTTATTCACCTTCAACCAATGATAACCAGATCGATGGTCAATCTTGCAAAATAATTGAGCCCATTGATGCTAGTCAAATAAATCATCAATCCTTGGGAGAGGGTACTTATTATTCAATACGATCCCATTAAGTTATCTATAATCAATGCATAGCCACATTGATCCATCCTTCTTCTTCACAAAGAGAATAGGTTCTCACCAAGGAGACACACTTGGTAAGACATGTTTAGTCAATAAGGTTTCCTTATGAATTTTTAATTCCTTCATGTTTTGAAAATCACAAACACTCTATCTTAATGAAAATTTCATTTTTCCCTTAGATTTTTCTTAATAATGTACATTTCCCTTCCCCATGGAAAATTTATCCTTACCTATATTTCATTGTTCATATTATAGTTTATCTAATTCTAACTCTTTTTATTCCGTAGTAAAAATTCAGTTTTACATCTAAAACCTAGTAATTATACAAATACATAGATACAGGATATTCTATTTTTAGGATCTGAATTCAGGTTCCGAATTCACTAAAAGTCAGAATCTGAATTCTCTGAAATTCAGAATCTGAATTCTAAGAAATTTGGAATCTGAATTCTCTAAAATTCAGACTCCAAATTCTATGAAATTCAGAATCTGAATTCTTTGAAATTTAGACTCCAAAATATCTAAAATTCAGAATATGAATTTCTCAGAATTCAGGCTCTGAATTCCTCCGAATTCAGACTCTGAATTATTTATAATTCTGTTTATGAATTCCTCATTTTGTAGACTCTGAATTCCTCAGAATTCACACTTCGAATTACTCAAAATTCGAACACCAAATTCCTCAGAATTCATACTCTGAATTCCTCAGAATCAGGACTCTGAATTCCTTAGAATTAAGACTCTAAAATCTATATAATTCTTATTTCGAATTCCTTGAAAAATAGAATTCATATATCCTTGTAACATAGAATCTGAAGGTTTACTCACACAGACTCCAAATTATATTTTTCCTTAGACTCCGAAAAATTGAATTTGGTTGAGTAACCTTATTTTACGTAGTATTTTATAAGTTATAGAATGATTTCATTCATTATTTTACTAACTAAACATTTTTTTAGTGACAAGTTTACAGGTCCCTCCAAAATTCATGGAAAAATATGAACATTGGGGGAGGGAGCCGACCGTTTAAGATGTGACTATAAATAGGAGCTCATTTTAATGAGCTCAGCACAACATTGTTCTACAACTCTAGAGATTATATGATGTTGAAGTGATTTATGGAGAGAGACTCTCATGCTTTGTGCATACTAAACATCTTGTTCAGAATTTATTTGTGCAACTATGAATATTGATGAGTACATTCGAGGGATTCCGGGGATAGGAAGAAAGAGGTATGGACTACCTTGATGTTCGAGGGCTTGCGGGGATAGCAAGACAGACTCCGATATTCATATCGAGGGCTTACCCTAGTGTGGGTTAGACAGACTTTATTGAATTTATAAATCATGGGACCTTTATTCAAGGTTGTTGGATACCCTACTCTTTGGGTTAAAATATTTCATACCAGTTAATTGTGTTGTTTAAATTTTTTTTCCACTGCATATTGATTGATAATGAAAGTATAACATTATTAGACATTCTTGTACTTGTATACTCTAATTTGTTAGATTATATATGCATTAAGGTAGAATATTTGTCTTTGTAAACTTTTCTTAAGTTTCATTTTCCAGAACCGCATTTCCGGAACCAAGCAAGTTTGTAGAACTAAGAGGTCTTGTAAATTTACCTTGTTTAACTTTGTTAAACATTACCATATTTAAAAGTTCCAAAAGAATTTTTTTTAAATTATACAATTCACCCCCCCTCTTGTATATTGGGAATCTACATCATTATTTCAATCCTATAATTGGAATTAGAGGAGATTTATGAAATACTTATATCCACAGATAACTTTTCATGCTCAAGTTTTTCATTGTTCTATATTTTCCTTTCTTAGGATATTTTTATCTTTGTTTAAAAACATTTATTACTAACAAGTATGTGTGGAATGATTTTTTCTTTGATATCGATGGAGTGAATGTTGGTTCGATTGACAATCTTAATCCTACTAGACCACCTATATTTGATGATAATGATTATGAATATTAGAGAGATCGTATGAAGACTTTTGTTATTAACACTGGTGTGGAAAACTCTTTATTTCTTACTAGAGATTACCAGGTTCCTGATAAGGAAGTCAGAACTTTTACTAATCAAGAAAAGTCAGAATATCAACTGAACTACAAGGTACGAAATACTTTGTTGTGTTCCCTGAAAAGGAATATCTATAGCCATATTACTTCTTGTGAAGCTGCAAATTGTATTTGGAATAAGCTTGAAGTTACTCATTTTGGAACTTCCAATGTTATTGAAACTAGAAGAACTATGCTTAGAGCTGAGTATCATGGTTTCTGCTTTCCTTTTGGATAACCTATATGTAATGTACACCATAGATTCATGACTATTGTTAACATCTTGCAATCCATGGGTGAAAAAGGTTTAGATGATGAGGAATTTGTGGATGTGATTATAGACATCATGCCTAATGAGTGGGAATCAAATAGAACTGCTATAGAGAAGAATAGAAAGTCTCATATATTACTCTAGATGATCTTTTTGGAACTCTTCTTTAACCTGAGACTATAATGAATAGAGATGAGGACAATATGAGTAAGAAGAAGAATGGTAATGGAAGGGTTTATTTTACCACTACTTCTAATAATATGAAATCCAAGACTCCTGACAGAGATACAACATCTAAATCTAAGAAGGTCACTATTTTATCTTAATCAAGTGAATGTGAACATTCTGAGAATGAACTAGCTAATCTTGTTCAATGGATGAAAAAGATATTTGGGAAGAAAGACATTCAGTATAGATATATGAAGAAAGAAATAATGGACAAGAAAGACTCTGATGTTACTTGTTATGAATGCAAAAGAGCAGGGCATATAAGGCCAGATTGTTCTATTCTTAAGAGAAAGATAGAAATTAAAAACATTCTGAGAGGAATAAAAAAAATTAATACAAGGCTAAATCTAAGAATGTTTTGAAAGCTAATGAATCCTAGAGTGCCAGTGGTGGAGACTCTTATAATGAATCCTTAGTGTATGAATCTTCTGGACAGAAGAATATTGGTTTACATTCCAAGTTACCTATTCAAAATCATTGTTTAATGGACAAGGTACACAATGCTGAATCAATAAAAAATGTATACTTGAATTATAATTATAGTCATTGTAAATATTATGAATCTTCTGATGAAGAATATTCTTCTGATGAAGATAGTACTTTACCTACCTATAAAGAAGTTTCTAGGTTTGCTAAGCTTCTTGAGAATGAAAATTATAAAGTCAAGAAAAAGATTGATAAGGAAAATTCTAGGATTTCTATTCTTACTAAATAAGTATCAGATCTTTCTAAAGATTTTGATAAGAAAACCCTTGATTTTAAAAGTATTTCAAAAAACATTTAGAAATTTAATTTTGAGAAGGATAAACTTTCTAAGGATCTATAAAAAGTAATTTATAAGAAATATGTTTTAAAAAATCACTGTAGTTCCAAAACTAATGTTTTTGATGAGAAGAACTTATTTTTTAGACTAAAGTTAGAAATATTTTCCTTGGGGAAGTGTTTTTCAAACTTTACCTTACGTAAGGGAAATTTTGATAAGATGTATTCTCAAATTCGACCTCTAAAAAATAATTCTGGTTTTTGTTATACCAATTCAAATCCGATTTTTTGTAACAATTATTTTGTTTCTCAAAGTGATCTATTCTGTATTAAATGTCAGTTTGGTGGACATTGGGGAAAAAATTGTTCCTTAGACAAAACTCAGTCTTTAGGTTTTCATAAATCTTATTTTTCATGGAAAATGAGGATTCCTAAAATTTAGCTTTCTAATGTTTCCTGATCCCAGAATGTTTGTGTTCTGAAAGTCTAACAATCTTATTTTTAGGAAAATAAAGATAGTACCAACAAAAATACATGGTACACGTATAGTGTATGTTCCTAGAACATGACTGGTAACAAAAACTTCTTTGAAAATATTATCAAGTTTAAAAGAGGAAAATAAATGTCAGAGATAATGCTAAGGGAGAAATCATTAGTATAGGTAACATTGTTATTCTTAGAAAAACATTGATTTCAAATGTTTATTTGTTATGGGTCTTAAGCACAACCTCATCAGCATAAGTCAATTTTGTGATAAAGGTTACATTGTGAATTTTAGGAATGAAATGTATACACACTAAAAATAGAAGACCTTAGGAGCCAAGATTTACATTGTCTTAGTACAATGGAAGATCATTCTTGGTTATGGAATAGAAGGTTAGGACATTGTAACCCTTGGAACCTATGAAAAATCTTTTAAAAAAATACTAGTTAAGGATATACTGGAGCTTAGATTTGATTCTTCAAAAGTTTTTGATCCTTTTCAATATGGAAAGAAACATAAATCAAGTTTTACGTCAATCGGTAAAGTCTCAACTACTGTTTTTATAGTTAGTGCCTATGGATCTTTTTTGTCAAAAAAATGGATGCATTGGAGGAAAATATTATGCATTTGTGTTAGTTTATGATTATACTAGATTTACGTGGGTCTAGTTTCTAGCAATGAAATCTGAAGATTTTTCTTATTTAAAAAGTTTTAGAGACCAAGTTAAAAATGAGAAAAACATTATATGGATAACTATTCATAGTGATCATGGTGGAGAATTTCAAAATTCTAATTTTTAATCTTTTTGTAGTCGAAAAGGAATTAATCATAACTTCTCAGCACCAGGAACACCTCAAAAAAAGGTGTTGTTGAAAGATAAAATAGGATTCTTCAAGAGATAACAAGAACCATGATGAGTAAATATTTGGTAGCCAATCATTTCTCGCCTGAAGATGTAAGTACTGCTTATTATACTATAAATTGTGTTTTGATTATACGTTTTCTTAATACAACTTTTAATGAGTTATAGAATGGTAAAAAACCTAGACTTTTCTACTTCAAGGTTTTTGGTTGGAAGGTATTCATTTTAAATATTAAAGATAATCTACCCATATTCACACCAAAATATGATGAAAGAATTTTCTTAGGCTACTCCACAACTTCTAAGGATTATAAAGTTTTCAATAAAAATACTTGTATCGTTGAAGAAGCAGTACATGAAAAATTTTATGAAATTGGTCCTTTTGTTTTTAAACATCCTCAACCTCCATATTCTGATGTATTTTCAAAAAATTAATATCAATCCTTGGTAGAAGATACTTTGGATAAGGAAAATGTTCAAGAAAATGTATCTGAAGCATTTACCCCAGAATATTTCCTACCCTATGTTGATGAACAGGTTTTACAAAACCCAAATCAGTTTTTTCTTAAGAATCATCCCAGTGATAGTATCATTGGTGATGTAAATCACCATGTAAGGACTATAAGTTCCTTAAGAAATTAAGTAGAACATCTAGCATTTCATTCTCAATTAGAACTAAAAATCACTAATGAAGCTTTAGGCGATGATGATTGGGAAAAATCTATTCAAGATGAGATAAATTAATTTAAAAGAAATAAAGTCTGGACCTTTGTTAAAATACCTATGGAAACTTCTGTTATTGGAGTAAAATGAGACTTCAAGAAATAAGTGTGATGAAAATGGAATCATAATAATAAATAAAGCTAGATTAGTTACAAAAGGATATAATCAACATGAAGGAATAGACTATGAAGAAACATATGCTCCAGTAGCTAGACTTGAATCTATTCATTTTCTAATTTCCTTTATATCATTCGTCAATTTAAAACTTTTCCCAATGGATGTTAAATGTGCTTTCTTTAATGGTTATGTTCAAGAGGAAGTTTCCATTGAACAAAATTCTGGTTTTGAAGATAAAAAACATCCTGAACATGTTTTAAAACTTCCTAAAGATTTATATGGAGTTAAACAAGCCCCTAGGGCAAGGTATTATAGGCTTATAAGATTTGTGTTTCAAAAAAATCATGTTAAGGGAAATGATGATCCAACTATTTTTATAATGAAAGATAAGAAAAATGTTTTCATTGTTCAAATTTATGTGGATTACATTATATTTGGTTTAAATCAGAAATCTTTAACTAATTCCTTTGCGGATCTAATGAAATATGAGTTTGAAATGAGTATGATGGGTGAGTTAACCTTTTTCATTGGTTTTCAAATTTCTCAAAAACTAGAAGGAATCTATATATCCCAATATAATTATATTAAATATATTTTAAAAAATTATGGATATGACAACACTAAGAGTATAAGTACTCCCATTGGTACCTCAAATTCACTTGATCTTGATGAAGCTAGGAAACTAGTAGATCAAGCATCTTTTAGAGGTATGATTGGAATTTTACTTTACTTGAAAGATAGTCGTCCAGATTTAATGTTTTCACTATGCTTATGTGCAAGATATCAATCCAATCCTTAGAAATATAATTTAAAGGAAGTGAAAATTATTTTTCGCTACTTAAAGTATACCATGGATCTATGACTCTTTTATACTTCTGAAAATGATTTTGTTTTAAATTTTTTTTCGGATTATGACATTGGTGGATGTAGAATGGATTGGAAAAGTACATCCGGAACATAACATTTCTTAGGAGATTCATTATTTTCTCGGTCATACAAAAAGAAAAACTCAAGAGCACTTTCCACTACTGAAGATGAATATGTAGCAGCTGGAAGTTGTTGTTCTAAAGTGTTGTGGATACAACACACACTCACAGACTATGGTATGAGTTTTAGCAAAACACAAATATTGTGTGATAATACTAGTTCCATTTCTTTATGTAAAAACCCCACACATCACTCTCGTGCAAAACACATAGATATTAGGCATCCCTTTCTTAGAGATCACACACAAAAAGGAGATATAATTCTTCAATTTATCAGAATGCAAGATCAACTTGCTGATATTTTCACAAAATCTTTACCATCCAAAAGATTTTAATATATAAAACAGAAGTTAGGAATAATAATCAAAAGGTAATATTCCATATTAATTTCTTTATCAAACGTATATCCTTATAGTAAGAAACTCATTTTCACAGGGTGAGTACATTTTCTTGTTAGCCAAAATGTTCGTAGTCCAAATTCTCATAGTCAAAATTTTTGTAGTCAAAATTCTCGTAGTCAATTTTTTTTGTAGTCTAATTTTTTTTCCATAATCAAAATTTCGAAATCTTAAGTTATTCAAATTTTTTTTCCTCATTAAGAATAATCTTCCTTATAATTTGAAAGGTATGTTCTCTTTCCAAAGTTTTCATAATCATCTATTACTAGTTGGTATTTTCTTTTTGTTTTAAATTTTTTGAATTCACTTTTCCTTAAATCTGAATGTTTTATCTCAAAAACCACAAAAGATCTGAACCCATCAAAATCCTTCTTCGTCTTTCATCTCAACCATCAGATATCCTCAAGATTATTTCAACCATTCTATCAATCTAGGAAGCTATACCATCACTTTGATTGCTAGTATAAAGTCCCCCAAAGGTTGTCTCATATCAAAACTCAAGCCTTCACATGCTAAATATCTGTCTCTATTTTTAAAGTTGTTCTGGATTGTCAATGTTTCCTTACTTCTGAATGTCTGCTGAAGCTTCTTCTCAGAAAAATATATCAAGTGTTAAAGAAATATCTTAGTGACAGATCTACCGTGATAGGTTAGTAGATCCGAATTTTTATGCCAAGTATGATTCTATTGTGTCTAATAATATCAAGCTTAATAGTTGGGAGAGTGTTTGTGTATCAAAACCAAGAACACAATATCTAGTGTATCCAAAATTGTTAGTTGAATTCTATGAGATAGTCAGTTTTTCAAGGAAGGAGGAAGAGATATATTATATTTCAAGAGCTATGTAAAGACGTATTCTCTTTCTTATAACATGGTAGAAAATCTGATAGAAATTACCTATGAGGGATAAGCTTAGTTTTTCTCCCACAAGTTACCTAATGAAATATGATCCTTTGATAAGAAAAAGGCTATCGCATTTCTTGGTCTTGAGGAAGTGAATACTCCAAAAATTATTCATCTCTCTAAAAATATTTATATTATTTAGCTATGGGTTCAAGGTTTTCTAATTCCAAGAAAAGGTGACAAAGATACCCTGAAGAAATGTGATATTTAGATTCAATATTTCTTGGTGAACCTAATAATGTTAAACCTGGTTAATCATATCTTGGTTATGATTGAAAATATAATGAATGAAAATCTGAAGTCATATATTATTATGTATCCCGCCATTCCTCCAAAGATAATAGTTCTTTGTGTTTGGTATTTCAAGATTCATTGTAGTTCCAAGATTAGAAATTGTAAGGTGGTTCTTCTGAGTGATGATACACTAATGAAGATGAAGATTGGCTTTAATAGTCAATCCAGAGAATTTCATGATTTGTCAGAAGTAGAAGTTGAATCTCTTTCAATAAAGCTGTAATAGGCTGAAATTTCTAATAAGGGTGGAAGGAAGTGGAAGTTGAAGGAACCAGAAAAGAATTCAAAATCTCTGGTGGCCATGGAAACACAATCCACACCTTCAAAGCCAAAGAATCAAAAAATCATATTCTGATGAAGTAGTGGCTAAGTGGGGAGAAGATAAGAAGAACATGAATGAAGGGGAGCCTAATTTTTGTCTGGATCATGCTGAGGAAAAGGCATTGAAGGAAAAGACTACTGAGAATCTACAGAAGGAAGAAAAGGAAAATAAGAAATGGAAGAAGTTGCTTGAGTCTGAGATAGTGTAATCCATTCTGAAGGCTGCTGAGAAAGCCTCCAAGAATATTTCGGTACCAGAATCCTTTTTGTTAGAACCATTACCAGAGACTCCAGGAAAGAAGTTAGTGATTCCAGAAAAAGATCAAGTCGAAGAAATAATCCAAGAAGAATAAGTAGAAGCAGAAGAGGAAGAAGGTAGTGGTGATACGAAAGATATCATAAAGTAAGTAGAAGATTATCATGAGAAAGAGATCCCCTCTGAGAAATTATCTATCCAAAATTCTGAAGCAAGTCTTCAAAACATGATACCCCTAGAAAATATGAGAAGGGTGAGGAAGAAGTGAATATGTTTTCTGAAAATGATAGTAGAAATCATGAATTCATTTTCCCAGAGGATGCTGAGGTAGGAGTCGTGAAGGAAGAAGTTGATGAATAAAAAATTATTCAGCTATCATATAGTGAAAATGAATATCCTAATCAAGAGGAAGTCATTATAAAGGCTGATAAGGGAAAACATGTGGCTGTGGATACACCTAGAAAAGTTGTGGTAAAGAAGAAATAATTTGGTGGTTCGTCAAAGAGGAAGTCTGTTGAATTAGAAAAACAATTATGACCAACACAAGTCTCAGGTTCAGAATCATCCTCTCTTGGACATGAATTTGTAGTTCAGTCTTTGAAAATGATTTTTGGGACTATTCCAATATTCCCTAGTATAGACTCGAGATGCTAGATTCATTAGCATTCATTAAATCAGAAATCAGATTCAATATCTATGGTGATGGATAAGTGTGTCAAACTCAAGGAAGACTTCAAGAATTTTCCCATTGGCTAAGAGGATCATAAAAGATCACGTAAGAAGATGACAAGCTGGTAAAGAAAGACAATATAAGTTATGATAATGTTTGATGAATTCCAAGAAAGTTTCAAGGATGCTTTTGACACCGAATATGTGAAGATCAAGGATCTCACTAATAGTTTTGATGAAAATCTAACCCTTGAACAGACTTCTTGGAAGCAAGAAGTTAAGGATTTGAATGGGAAACTAAACACAATTTCTCAGAGTTAGAAAAGGGAAAGGGATCTCAGAATTGAGATTTAAGAGAAACTTGTTAAGCCAGAAGAAGTTATGAAGGCCTATGAAGAATCTCTTAAGGCTCTGGAAGAGAAAATCAAAGCCTAAGAGAAGAAAACAGAAAATTAGGATCAGTTGCTCAAGCGTGAAGAAGATGATCACAAGGAGATTAAGAAGTTAAAACCCACAGTGAAGAAGTTAACGCAGAAGGACAAGGAAGGATAATCTTTTCTAAATCAGATATTTTGTTGTATTTTATTCCTTGTAAAAATTCATTCAATCATAATGAAATTCTTGTTGTTCTTCATATTTTTCAGTTGTTTAGTACTAATATTTTAGGTACTATATTTCATTTATATTCCTAGTATTTCTTTTTGAAAATAACAAAGGGGGAGAAAGTAATGTAAAAAAATAATACATAGAAAAGAATAAATTTCCCTAAGTAAGGGGGAGTTCATCTAAGGGGGGTTTTCATCATGATGATTTTCATATACAAGAAAATGTAAAATCTCATTCCGGAAATTTAGAATACAAACCTTAGTGTTTCCAAAGACTAAGGGGGAGTTAGTCATATTCACTTTAATCCATAATTAAAGGGAGACAAGTTTTTATTTATAGGCCCATAAAATTTCTAAGTCCTTATATTCTTTATCATAAGGATGTTTGTGAATTTAAAAAAGGGGGAGATTATTGAGTCAATAAAGTTTCCTTGTGACTTTTTCATTCCATCATGTTTTGAATATCACAAACACTATATCCTAAGGAAAATTTCGTTTTTCCTTAAGATTTTTCTTAATAAGGAATATTTTCCTTCCCCAAAGAAGATTTATCCTTACCTGTTTTTCATTGTTCATATTCTAGTTTCTCTAAATTCAAACTCTTTTTATTCCTATGTAAAATTCGGTTTCACATCTAAAACCTCGTAATTATAAAAATATTTAGATATAGAGTATTCTGTTTTTAGGATCCGAATTCAGGTTCCGAATTCTTTGAAATTCAGAATATGAATTCTCTGAAATTCATAATCCGAATTCTATGAAATTAAAGAAGATGAAATCCTCTTAATTATGGTTCTTAATTCTTCATAATTCAGACTCAGAATTCTATATAATTGAGGTTCTAAATTCTTCATAACTCAGAATCTGAATTCCTCAGTATTCGGACTATGAATTCCTCATAATTCAGACTCCAAATTCCTTATAATTCATACTTTGAAATCTATAGAATTCTGATTTTGAATTCCTTGAAAAACGGAATCTGTATATCCTTATAACAAAGAATCCCAAGGTTTACTCACTTAGACTCCAAATAATATTTTTTACTTAGACTCTGAAAAATTGAATTTTTTTGAGTAACCTTATTTTACTTACTCGTGTTTCAGTTATAAAACAATTTTGTGAATTCTGTTACTAACTAACCATTATTTGAGAGACACATGCATAGGTCCCCCCAAAATTCAAGGAAAAATATGACTGTTGGAGGAGGGAGATGAATGTTGAATATGTGCCTATAAATAAGAGCCCATTTGAACGAGCTCAACACTGTTCTAAAACTCTATAGATTACATATGGTTGATGTTATTTCATGAGATATACTCTCCTGCTTTGTGCGTATTGAACGTCTTATTTAGAATATATTTTTGCGACTCCAAATGTTGGTGAGTATATTCAAGGGCTTCTGGGGATTGGAAGACAGAGGTTCCGACTAACATGAAGATTGAGGGCTTGTGGGGATAGCAAGACTGAATATAATATTCGTATCGAGGTCTTACCCTAGTGTGGGTAAGACAGACTTTCTTGAAAGTATAAATCAATGGACCTTTATCCAAGGTTGTTGGATACCATACTCTTTGGGTTAAAAGATTTCATACTTGGTACTTGTACTGTTTCAAGATTGTTTTTCGCAGCATTTTTATTGATAAGGAAAGTATAAATATCTTATACTTTCTTTTAATTTTATACTCTAATTAGTGAGATTCTATATGCTTTAAGGTAGAATTTTTTCCTTTGTAATCTTTTCATAAGTTTCATTTCTAGAACCTTATTTTCGGAATCAAGAAATTTTTTAGAACTAATAGGTCTTGTGAATTTACCTAGTTGAAATTTATTAAACATTACCATATTAAAAAGTTCCAAAAGAATTTTTTAAATTATACAATTCATCCCTCCTCTCTTGTATATTGAGCATCTACATCAGTATTTTGATCCTACAAGACAAACCACTTCTCCAAAAGATCTTGGATTTGTTTCTTTAATTCCTCCATCTCTACCTTTTCTATTCTATATGGGGTATTTTATATTAGCATAGATGTAGGAATGATTTCAATTAATAACTCTACCTCCCTTTCTGGGGGAGGTCCACAGAACTCCTTAGGAAATATATCAATGTATTCATATTCTATTCTACATTTTCGATGCATGTTGAACTCCTCAATGTATTCATATACATTTCCAATATTTCACAACGAAATCATATACCACAATGAATCTCCATTAGAAAACATCCAATACATATCTAATAAATATAGCTTGATATTATCCTAGGATTAACTAGGATAATAACCCTACCAAGATACAAAAAAATTCAAAATATAATATTCCATTAAAATTTTTTCCAGGTGATGTTTCACTTCATAAGTTGTTTAGTTAACCTAAAATTTAGTGTCAACCTTTGTTAACCAACAAAAATCATCTTATCCACTAAATAATAGAATATCTATCCTACACGAAACACTCTATATTCCATCCATGTAATCATCTTCCTATATAAATTAATTACTCTGTGATCTGTATCCCTCCTCAATAATAGAGTTCTCTATCCTCTTAGATAGAACATGGAATAAAAACACATATTATTCATCTTGAATACATTGAACTTACAAAATTGATGAATAATAATAGATTATTTTATGAACATCTATGAAAAAAATTGGAAACCATCATTGAGAATCCATTTAAAATATTAAATATATCTGATTGAGAAACTATATAGGAACAAACTAATTCATATGAGAACTAGATTAAATTATAGGATGTTCTCTATATAGAATTTGTTGAATTCTTTTGGGAGAGACTTGAAAACTGATTTGTTTGGATTCTATATGATGTAGCTTCTAATCCATATTGGCTATCATCATGAAAAAAATTTGATATACCTCTTGAACATCACATCATGGACACCGAGGAGCATATGTACTAGAAGCATGTTCTGTTTCTACAACATGGCATAAAATACAGTAACAACATATTATTACAATTAAGAATTAATCCTATTAGTTCTAAACATAACCTACACTATTTAAGGAGTGGAAATAAAAAAACATGATTTATGCACACTATGAGGAATTGAAACACTCTTCAGGAAATTCTATATAAAATCTTTCAACACCCTAAAAACCCATGACTATAATTCTTGTAAAGTTAGGATTATATACATTTACCAAAATAATTGAACCTAAAAGCATATGGTAAATAATCTAATGTACTCCATATATTTATTACAACTTATTACCAAAAACTTGTTTAGGATAACTGACTATGTAATTTAGAGACATGACCCCTACACACCCCTCCCCCTACCCCCTACACACCCCCGCCCCCTACCCCCTGCACACCCCCACACTACCCCCTACCCTACCCTCTTCCCCCTCTCCTGCACACCCCTCCCCCTGCCCACTACACACCCCCTACCCCTACCCCAGCACACCCCCTGCCCCCAGCACACACCACTACCCCTACCCCATACACAACCCTTTTTCCTCTACACCCCTCCCCCTCCCCCTTCCCCCACCCTTACCAATGCACCCCCTACACACCTTCACACCCCATTAACTGTAAAACACAACATCTACCAAACAATAACATCATTGTATGGTAGAATTCAACGTATAAACCAAGAATAAAATTTATATATAAATTGTACCTCAATATTTGTATCACTAAAACCATCACAACCCTCATCATCTCCTTTAGAAACACCAACATCATTATCTCCTCCTCTCAGACTTCCATCATCATCAACATCTGCATTGTCATATGCACCTAAATCAGTGGCAGCAGTAGAAGAATACACATAAACGAAATGAAAATAAATGAAAACACATTTAATTAATGAAAACATAAAAAGGTTATCACTAAAATCAAAAAATAAATCCAGATTTATTTTACTCATACAAAATCATACAAAATGTGAAAATATATCAATACTAAGGATTTTAATGTAATTTTAGGGAATAAAAAAATGTATTACATATAAAAATTTATGAAATGTCTAGTTTGATCACTCCCCACACTTAGTTTATTGAACTCCAAGGAAATGCATTGTCTATTGGACTTACTAAAAATGAGAAACACCTTATGAATATGAATCTCACAGCACTATAAGCTCATGAAACAAAAAAATTTCAAATATTTTAAATTGTATAAAACTACACCGATATTTGGACATAACAATTCTTATTAATATAGAGATTATAGTCAACTACTCTCATAAACCTCAAACAAATTCTCTATAAATGGACACTTATATATCAATAGAATGAAATACTAAGATGAGATATTGATAAATTCTTATTTTCTACATGAGAGTTCCTAAAAAGAAACAAAATCAACATCATATTCAATCATTTAAGTTCAACAAAAATAAAAGAAGGTCTATGGTGAGAAAGGAGTGGCCATGATGCTCCAATTCAAAGGTGTTTATTGCAATGCACTATGGGCATGATGGATATAATTTCTTACACTCAATAGAATACCAATAAAGGATCCTAGTAATTCATAATAACAAAAATGGTGTGAGCGAAATTTATTTTGAGATTTTAAAAATCAAAACAAGAACGCATAAAATTGAGAAATTAATGAGTAAACAGTATAAAATAGTTAAACTTATCTGAACACTCCCACTATCTCAAAAAAAGAACACATAATCCTTATACACATTCACTAAATATCTACATGATTTCTTCTAGTTTACTTCACTATAACATAGTTCCAAAATAACTCACATAATAGTATTTCTTGTGTTGTTTCATTTAGTTCTCACTCATTACCAATAGTCACACAACATTATTTTCATTATTCTATCATAACTAAATTAAAATTTTGAAAATAAATAAGATTTTAACTAAATATATAACATAGGTAACTTTTATATAATATTTTACAACACCCTATTCACTTATAGTAGGCTATGTGATTTCCAAGCACACTAAAATGATTAAGAAATATTTTATATTTTCATTGAACTTTACCACGTTTTATTTGAAATCATGTTCTTAATAAATGACACAAAGAAAATTAAACTAAAAAAATGAATATATGTAAGTGGGATAAATATATTTTGTAAGAAATATAATTACAATATGTATTAGTAAAACATTTAAAATAATAAAGGAAACTGAAATCTAAAACATTCTATATTTGATCATAAAAAGAATAATAAACATTCTATATTTTATCATAAAAGGAATCCTTAAAAAAGATATGGAAGAAATATAACTTCAATGGAAAGGTTGATAACCAGCAACATCCAAACTCTAATGTCTTTCCTTGGAATATCATCTTTCCTAGGAATTTTCCCTAACCCACACATCTTCAAAATCTACTCATATTTTCTTTCTCATTTTTACATCCTTCCTTGTAAAAAATTATTCAGCAAATCATCTGTAAAAACTCAACCAAATACATTCACCAAGTGCCATATATGGTAAGACATAATAAAGAGAACATTGTACTGCATGGTTTTTCAACCTCTATACCAAGAGAGGGCTTCCACATAGAAAAACCTCAGAAATGATAAAAAAAAATTCAAAATAAATAATTAAGACCTAAAATGAATTTAAATCCAAAAAATAAATTGCATATCAACCAAAATAAATTAGCATAAGAAAGGTATCTTAAGAGAAATTGAAATTAACATTGTTTAAAATATTTTACAATGTGACATGAAATATTTTTATTCTATGTTGTTAAAATTACAAAACATTTAATAAGATATCATGCATGTTAAAAAATTTATAACATCCATTTAATGTTGATATAATTTCACATAGTTTCTTGCACATTGCTGCAAGGTTGTTGTTAATTTTATATATTTAAAGAGATATAATATATTTTGAAACAAATAAAAATAAAAATAACTTTTTCTTATTAAAAATATTAGGCAGATACAATATGGAAATAGAAAAAAATTCTAGAGTGATTATTTATAAGTGAAAATGTAATAAATAGTTTTCAATATAATAGGGGGTCAATAAGGGAGAAAAAACAATTATGCATGCCTATGGGTTTTAACCAATGTGCATGTATATGTACACGCGTAGGTAAATTCAAACAATGTATGCATACCACATGTAATTTATTAATTTGGAAGTGGCATGAGATGTGTGGGAGCTTGCAATTGTGTACTACATATAGTTTACTATATGTGTATATGTGTATTTACCTTTAAACAAAGTATTCATACATTATGCATGCATGTGTATCTAATTTAAAAAAAAGTACATATTGTGTGTATCCTACATTAAACTATACATGTACAATAGATGAGTCATAGTAGAATATATGTGACCATTAATAAAGCAGACATAGACTATAAGAACATGTATACTTTTGAAAGACGTTTTGATGTAAAATGTGTTGCAATGATGGAAGAACTAACATAGATGCAACACCTGGGCTTTCCAGACCTACTAACCCTCCACAAGTTGGGTTGAATAAGCCGTTCATAGGACCATAAATTGAAGGTGAAAATGGAAATGGTTACAAATCCATTTCCTAAAAGATAAATTATTAAGCTACAAGTAAACATAATGATACATTCTCTATAAATGGACACTACTATATCAATAGAATGAAATGATAAGATGAACTATCAATAAATTCCTATTTTGGAAATGTGAGTATACAAATCTAGTTATATGGTTGGATAACAAGCTCCCAACGATCAATGTCTATAAAAAAAATTAAGGGATTGGTTGAACCCAAATTTCAAATAGACTTAAAATTTATGAAAATAAGTTTTGAACAATCAGGTTGGAACTTGACCCGGATCCATTTATATATTTGTGTTATGAATCTCACGTTGATTTTCTACTATTATAAAATTTTAAAAACACCTATCTCTCTGTCTAGAGCCTAGCCATCCACTAAACCTAACCCATCAGGCTGCATGCCTCCTTTGGCCACCAAACCCCAATTTCAGCTTCCCAGGACACAGCCCAGCCCAGTGACCACTTCCTCCTCACCCCCTCCTGTAGCCATGCAGCCTCTTCCAAGCATGGCCCTTCCCCTAACCCCTGCACTAGCCCCCTAATCCCCAACCCCTACACCACCCCTCACCTCCCCCTGTACTAGAATCCCCCCTAAACCAGTCCCCCCTACACCACCCCCAGCCCCTAGCCTACACCACCCCCAATCCCCCAAGCATGCACTATCCCCACAACCCCCCCACCGCAACACTAGCCCCCCTACCCCCCCCCCTACACCACCCGCACCCTTGTACTAGCCTCCCCCAAAACCAGTCCCATCCCCCACAACAATCCCATATACCCCCCTAAACCAGTCCCCTCCCCCAAAAACTAGTCCCCCCACCCCAGCACCAGTCCCCCTAAATATTCAATGCAAAACAAATGAAGTACATCAGTGACAAGATGAATGAGTTGGTTTTCCAACCCATACCCCATGAAAAAAATTTAAGGTTCAAGATACAGTGAAAACATGAGGTGCA
Organism: Viscum album; assembly: GCA_963277665.1. Taxonomy (NCBI): domain Eukaryota; kingdom Viridiplantae; phylum Streptophyta; class Magnoliopsida; order Santalales; family Viscaceae; genus Viscum; species Viscum album. Next base: position 1,600,833,682 of record OY728128.1, read on the forward strand.
ATGAGCATGTACTATCAAGTAATTAAATGAGTATATAAACCTGACTTATAATAACACTTTATATAGTGAGGAAAATGAGTCACCATATGGGCCCAAATGCGCATCATAACTCCATAAAGAAAATCAGGTTGTGATATACACCTTTTCTGGTATTCCATAATTATAAGTATTTCACTTCATTAACAAAAAGTCTTCATATTCCTCTCGGACCAACCTGACAATCAAGTAAATAATTATTGTCCAGCCCTCTATCCATGTTAATCAAATGCAGATTCAACTGAACATGATTATATGAAATAGAAATATAAATCATTCTATCAGATTTTCAATAATAGATAGTCTTCAATAAGAATTTCTATAAACAAAAACATGATTCTAGATGAATGATCAAAGTGCATCATGAAAAACACTAGATATTTCTAATTCAATAGGTAGATCTGATTATGACCTAAAAAGATGATTTCCACTAATTTGTAACTCCAATATAGCAATGTAATACAACAAAAAATTAAAATTACAACATTTTATAGTGAAAAGAGATAGAGAACCACAAGGTTGTGGAAGGATATAGTCATTCATTATTCTCAAACCTATACTAATAATACACTATTAAGTTTAAAATAATGAATTAATAAAGGATTGGGAACACAAGTTCATGGAAGATATACAATAAAATTGAAAAATGATGATTATAATGAAGGGTTCCCTTATATAATTCTCTCATTAATTATATAATAATCTATTATAAAATAAATTCACCCCTAAAATAATACCCTGTAATGACCCAATATCTCAATCCATTCACTCTTTATTTAGTGTGTTAGGTTAGGTAGTGAAAAAATGATTTTCAATACACTAATTTCACCTACCCATGGTAATTGAGATTGCTTAATCATTCTTTTATCATCCCTCACTCCCCTGCATCATATTAATAATGAATGAAAATTGTGTTAGTATTATGTGTAAACCAAATTAATAGATAAAACCATGATGAAATTTAATGGCTCATGGATAATAATCTACTACTCATATGGAAACAATATGATTTCATGAAAATAAAATTAGAGAAATGAAAATAAAAATTCATTTAATTCAATGGATTTTGATGGGGGGATGTCTCTTCAACCACACCATATTAGTCTAAACACCATCACTATATAAAAAAATAACTAATCAAAAACCATTATGATATATTATAATTTTGTTTGAGATCAATCTATTTATAAGTGGGCATGAGTTTATTTATCCAATAGTCACATCAAGGCCATCTTCCACCTATTATTTTAGTGTCGATAGGAAAGATACATCTCATTATTCATTGGATGGGTTACATGTTTCAATCTTTGAGGGGTTTATATATATTTATCAAAACTCTGGAATCTCTTATATTTTCATGACACTCCCCCATAAATAATAAAATAATATTTAGTAAAATCTTTCCAGGATGTCAAATTTCTCTCTTTTGAATATATAAAATCACTTTTCTCCCGATTTTAACACCCATCAACAATTTCCCCATGTTTTTCTAGTTGAATTTCAACATTCCCAAACCAATTCACTCATTATTCAGCTCTGATTTTTCAGTTTCTAATGTTGGTTATTCAGTTTTTTCCAATTATTTTGAAGACTCTAATGGTTTAGGAATCAGTGGTTTAGGTTTTAAAATAGTTTTCCCACTCTTGGTAATAGTCACAACATTGAGTTATTCATGAGAGGTTTGTGTGTAACATGATTGTTCTAAGATATTGAGGAAGGGTAAACCTTAGAGGGAATAGGTTCCATAATTATTTCAATGTTTTATATATCTAATTTCAATGATGTAAACTGATAATTCATTTTCAATATTTTTAAAAAACATTATTCTAATAATTTATATGGAAATGATTATATTTGATATGTTGAGATGGTTGGGATTGAAATTGGTAATGGGTTGGAAACTTTTCCAGATGGTTAGGATTTAGACCATGTAGTTGATTGGGAAATTGATTATACAACCAATTGAATTTAGTATTTTCATTGTACATGTGATGGAAATTGTTTTATTCATAAATCTCTTGAGTATTCATATAATTCACCTCCATTAATGGTATCCCTAGAAGAACTTCCTTGATTGATGTAATAGTTGGGAAATTATCAGTCACTCAAGAAGAACATTTTCTTGGAAAATATTTCACTTTGGGAGTCTAAAGTGGTGAATAATGAGGGTTTCAACACTAACAATAATTTCACAGTAATGTGGGAGATCCCCTGTAATATGATAGATAATAAGAAAATTATAAGGTATCTCTTTACTAGATAGATTTTATGCAGAAAAGTTCTCCTCCCTCCAAGTTTGAATGATATTTGTGCATTGATCGATGGGGGACCTACACTTCCTAATATTATAAACATAATACCAAGGAGGACATGCATCATTATGTAGGAATCTTAAAATAATATTGGAGTTATACTCTATTATACAAATATTGAGGTTATCTATCCTCCAAATTTAAAGGTCGCTGAGTAAAAATCATTTCTTAACCTAGATAGAATTACCTAAACCATAAAAGGAACTATATTCGATAACCATAGATCCCCTAGAATCTTACACAATCCATCCTCATAACTCCCAGTTTACGAGACCCATTCACTTTATGTTTTAGTCCAACATTGGGAGGTATCAACTTGATCGACCACCCTAGAGGAGCCCTATCATTTGTAATCACATCCTAAGGGAGGATCCCCTTACTAGTATCCATTCTCTTTTCAATAGGAAAAAGGGAACCTAGCTTTTCAATGATAGAGATCACATGAACTAGAATGAATAGAGGGAGAAATTCATGCCTTCACGACCCTTGTTCCTTGTCTCCTAAATCACCCAATACACCACTGAATACACTATTACATGAAGATTTACCATATATGAATGTTTCTAAACACTTTGAAATAATGTACACAAAAAGTCAGAGATGTATCCCCCCTAAAATTGAAATCCCATAAATTTCCCAACAAGGTCCCAAGAAAAGCAGGCTCATTATACATCAAAAAATAAGTTCTAGACTAACTCAGATTTTAGCATCTCATAACACATACATGGTGAGGGTATCTAAATTAAATTTCTATGGATATTAATTTTAGTTGGTATTATCTTATAGCAGAACCTCCAAAAATGTATGTTCAATTTAATTTGGATTTATTTAGATAAGACCTTCCTCACCCACTCATCATGCTACTGGTTGGATATTAATAACAAGTGAAACACCAAAGCATTAAATTATCCTAATGTAAAATTTGAGAATGTGCACATATTCGGTTCATCGAGCATATAAATCCTATCATAAAAAATCTTATGATCTTCATTGAGGGATGATTATATAAAACTAGGGTTTATTCTAACATTCCTAAAGTAAATGTGAGTGATTGGGAATCCATGTATGAATAGAAAATGAACTAACAAGTTTTCTTTCTCATAATTGATGTCTCCCCACATCCAAACTAGCACAACATGTGTAGGAACCTCTCCATAATTTTTTGGAATAGCAAGAATGGTAATTGATTTTAGGATGTCTATTTCAATTTTTGTGTATTCCAGATTTTAATCCCCATGGTCAACCATACCTAGAAACTTTTCTAAGTGTGGGATCAAACCTATATAGGGTTCCAATAGTGCCGGCCCTGGAAATATCACTGCCCAAGCCTGTTTTTTTTAAAAGGTTGCCCAACTAAATTATGGGAAAACAAATTTATACACATAAACCCATTAATTTTAATTCTAATATGTCTTAAATTGATGTTGGATATATCAACATAATGAAACATGACTAAATTAAAATTACAATTAGTGATAAACAGTCTAAATAACAAAATAATTTTGAATTAAAATCAAATTAACATATCTAGATGAGATCAAAAAAATACCCCCATCACAATTTTTTTTCAAAAAAGTGAAAGGAGAAAATTAAAGTACATACAGAGGAAATGCACTTCGCTACAGATATATGCAAAGAAAGGAGAAGAACCCTAGCAAAAACCAATTCACAAGGAGGTAAAAATGAAGAAGGAAAGAAGGCATGGCAGGGTGATGTGTTATAGGGGATCAAAGTCGTAGAAGTAAGGTGTGTCTATGTGATATCATTATGGAGAAGGTGAAGGGGTGGAGGAGGCCGGGAAGCTAGGCTGGGGGGAACGATGAGGATTAGGTTGGCAGGGAGGAGGTGTGGCGGGCGGGTAGGGAGGCGCGGCAGTGGAGGCACGCAATGAAGTAGTTTCCACTGGCATGCTTGGTTTGAGATTCGAGGAGGGAGCAATGAGACCATGACAGAGCCACATCGGAACCATGCCAGAGCTGCATCAGAACCGTGCTGGAGCCAAGTCAGAGAAGGAGGGTCCTGGGGAGGTGGGTTGGTTGTGTGGGAGATGTCAGAAGAAAAGGAGGATCACATGGGGGGGATCGCATTGGAAGTGGGGAGGGGAAATTCATGAGGGTGGGGGGGGGATCACATGGGGTGATGTGGCCTTATTTTTACACAATTTTCCACTTCCTTTTGATTAATTTTTAATGATTTAATTAAATATTTTTACACTTTTTATTAAATAAATTCACTTTTGAATTTTTATAATTAAATTTGTCAAATATTATTTTTTTATAAAAATTTATGTAATTATGGACTATAAAATAATAGATTTATTCTTTATTTGTTTTTAATATAATTAATTTTTAATTTGTTTACCTAATTTTTATTTTTATTTTTTTTAATTTTTTTTATTGAGTTTTCTAATTAATTTACTTTTAGTTTTAAAGTTAACACATCCAGTTACTTAGTTACCACTTGCCATGATACCGGTAACTAAGCTACCGTTAGCAATGTTACCTTTTCTCATACTAGCGATAGCCATGTTATTATCTAACAGTGACCAGCATTCCTTTTTCGCTACTAGTAGGCATGTTACTGGTACTGTCTAACAGTGACCTGCTTTCTTTTTGCATACCGGTAGACTATTTTGAGTTGTAACGGTGACCTTTGTTATACCGATAACCTTTTTCACTATTACTCTTCCCTATCGGTAGCTCCCATTTAAGTATAACGGTATCCTATAATTTTACTGGTGAGTTTATTATTTTAATTTAATAATGGTGAGTAATTAGTTTAAATTAGTTCTACTTGATTTCTTTCTAATAGGTTAATTTTTATTTAATCAAATATTTAATTGAGGTTAATTTATTTAAATTAACTTAGACTTTGTTTTCATAATTAATCTTCTAACTTAGTTTCATTATAATAGGTTAACTATTTTAATTAATTTGTTTAGATGATCTGCCAACTATCTAGGTAAGTTGTGTGTCTTTTTAAATTTAATTAAATGGTTCGACCTTAATTATTTTGGTGAAATTAGTTAATTAACTAATTAATTAAGAGTTATTAAATATTAATTTTATTATTTTATATATGCAGATCGAATTTTATTTTATTTTATAATTGTCTTAGTCTACCGGTGAGGTAATTTAAGAACTTGCAGTGATTTATTTAGTTGACCGATGTTGTTATTTTTATTTGATGCTACTCTTTAATAAATTTTTTTAGTTATTTTAATTTTATGTATTTTATTAAGTTAGTTTAAAAATGTATTCAGTTTATAATTTTAGTGTTGCTAATTAATTATTTTAATGAGTTGAAAGTTTAATAAAAATTCTTCTTTAAATTAATGGAGTTTAGTTATCTTTTAAATTAATTATCTTTAACTTTTTATTTAGATATGCTAATTTTTAATTATATGATTAATTTATGTGTTTTGATTTTTTTTAAAGGTCACCGTTACTTATTTTTGTTCTAACGATGACCCTTTTCTTTTGAAGTCTAATGGTGAGGTTTCATTTTGGCTACCATTAACCTTTATTTTATTTTATTTCATTTCCAATGGTGACTTGTTTTTAATTTTTAACGGTGACCCTTTGCGCACCCTTTTTCTCCTCACTACTACTGATTCATTCCTCACTGATAGAATAGACATCATCCCTTCAGATTCACCGTTACCCAGTTTTCCAACTTCATTATTGCCTTTATTTCATACCTCATAGTTACTGTTGCATATCGGTGACCCTTTATTTTCTACCTCACTGTTGGCCCTCTTTGCTTTCTCCCATCCTCACTGATACCCATTCCAACCTCACTGTTATAACTTATTTTTTAATTCTCACCATTACTTATCTCACTCTCATACCTCACCATTACAACCCTGTTTTCCCACTACCATCACTCACTCTATTCTCCTGCTCCTCACTTTCACTACCCGCAGAGAAGATCCCGCATCCACAGACTTCGATCGGGAACCAGGGTTGGACGCCGCATCCACCAAAAACCAATGAGAATAGATTATTCCTTGATCAAGGAAGGGAAAAACTTCCACCAGATCCGAGTACTCCAATTTCTCCAAGTGCACAAGCAATAGAATGAATCTGCAACAGCATGAAAACACACCAGCGACACAAGAGCTGAACCCGCCGCTGATTCTGGCTATCCGCATTGCTGGAGAAGGTGGAGTCTACCAATACTCCTGCTATCTGCCACTGGGAGGAGATCTGCTCCGCGCCGCGCTGCTGTGTGAAGCAGGGAGAAGCTCTGCGGCTACTGGGAAAAGTACAGGCTTGTCGTGCCACTGCTTTGGAGTTGCATCGAAGAGTTCCGCCGCTGTTTGCTGAAGGGCCTCTGTTATGGTCTTCAATCTAGGTCAAGGATGAAGCCAATGTCGCTCAACCCACTTTGTGTGGTTTTTTAATGTCACCGGGAGTCCAAGACAATCCATACCTCTAGGAAGAAAGTGCCGCTCCGCTGGTGTCTGCGGTGGATCCAAGTCACCGCCACACTGCTGTACAGCCGCTGGTTTGCCGGTGTTCGAGTCGAGGAGTGTGTTGAACTTGGTTGGAAGAAGGGAGTAGCTGATACGCCACCGGGGAAGCACAACCCCCCCCCCCCTATGCACCGTTGAGGAAGGGGAGGAGGAAGAAGAATATTAAAATAAATTCACAATAAAATTAATATAAAACAAAAAAATAAAGTTAAAAGTAAAGTAAGAAAAAACAAAACCAAAAGTAAAAGTTAAAAAATAAACTTTAAAAAAATTCGAATGAATTGAAAATGATTTATAAAATTTATAAAACTTATAAAATTTTAAGTAGATAAATTATAAATTAAAGTATAAAACTAAAATTAATAATAAATGTAAATAATAAATTAATTTAGTTTTAATAGAATTTATTTAGAATCAATATTAATTATAAATATACTATAAATTACACTTAATAAATTAAAATTACTTAAAACTTAAGTAATAATTTTAATTACTAAATTAAAATAAATTAACTAAATAATTAATCTATCAACTTAATTTCTTTAATGGTAATAATTAAATTATTAATATAATCTTAAATAATAACTTATTTATTTATTTATTTATGTTTTCAATTTTAATAACTTAGTTAAAAATAATAAAATTAATAGTTCAGCAATTATATTTATTAACTTAGTTTAATTAATGACTTTAATAAACAAGTGTTTTACCATAATAATATTATTTGAATAATTTTATAAATAATAATAAAGTGAATAATATTTATCAAATAAGATATTTATTATTTAACATAAGTTAACTTTTTAATAATTAATTTTTCCTTTGAGTTTTAATTTCTTTATTATATTTATAACATTTGCAGGTTCAATCGAGAGGCGAAAAACCGTCTAGATACATACAAGTAACTTGTCGAAGTTAGTTACGTGAGAAAAGATAGTGCGACATGTTGGTCGCCAAAAATGGACATTTTGCAGTGCGGGGTTGAAGAACTTTTGAAGTCGGTGGAAGATGTGGTAGTGACAGGCAGCAGTTGACAATTATTATTAAAGCAGAGCAAGCAGTAGTATTTTAAGGGGACTTGACGAATTCATTCAGGGGATGCATTCGTTCATACTCGGAGAGACACTCACTCAATGAACACATGAGTCCCGGAGTAGAGCAGAGGTCCAGGAGCAGCAGTTGATGCAAGAAGAGGGAGTTTTCTTCCTCTATTTTCTATCAATTTGCTTCCTCTATTATTTAATGACCATTGTATTTGAGTTAGTGATAATGACCAAAATTTTAGTTGGATAAATTTTCAGTTCGGGGTGAGTTTTAGTTCTACTGGTAATCATTTTCTTCCTTTTTCATTAAACACTTCTTTTGTGATTAGAATTGATCGGAGAGATCGGTTCTAATTACAAATTTATGCTGCGAACCACAAACACTGAATTTTCAAAACTCTATAATCATTCAGCGAGTTTGATTATTGAATAATCATTAAATCAAACAACTCTTAATGGAAACATCAGTACTTACGGCGAGTTTGTACTATTGTTCAATTTAAGTCATCTTTATATAATTGTACTTCTTTGGAGTGGAGAACTCTAGTTATACATTTTCCATGACTTAATTCCTAGTGAGGGAAGTAAGCTGTCTCTTTTTAGTGGTACAAAGCAGTTCATTTACATGAAAAGGAAAAAGAATTTAAACCAGTAGACTAGAATGAACCCTGTGCGTTCTTTACTGTTGTCCTTTATCATCATCTTATCCTCTTTGTTGTACCTTGTTTCCAGCTGTACTCTGTTTTAGTTTAGGTATAACAAGTTTACAATAGATGTGTAGTTTCACTTTACAGTTTTGAAAAACATAAAAAATATTAAAAGATGTAAAAAATTAAGAAGACCACTACATTGCTGACAACAGTGAAGTTTGCCGAGTTTTTTTAAAGAATAGTGGCCAAAATAGCCTTCCCTGTGGGTTTGACCCTGCTTTCCACATATACAGCAGTTAGTAGGAAAATAAATTTTAAACTTTGACCGACTTCAACAACAGTTTAGGTCATGGGGAAATATTTCCATAGACAGAAAACACAGTCGTGGGTATAAGTGATCTATAAGAATGGTTTTTATTATTCATGGCTATAAATCTGTAGCTATAAGTCCAAATTCTAGCAGCGATTCTACATTCTTTGAAAACATGGAAGATATAAAGGAATTTATAGAACATGAATCAATCAAATTACTTGGTATCCAGAGAGGAAAATGATAGTACTCTCTAAAAAATCATGTAGAGATTTAATTTCATCCATCATGATAGAAAAATCTTGACCTTGCTCTCTTGGCTTATGATAAGGTTAATGGTGATTCGCCTCCATTATCTTCTGATTTGGACATTTCATTTGAAAATTTCCCAAGTTGTGCACACTTGAAGCATTTGGTTGATGCTGAGCCAGTATCATCTTCCCATTATCATTAGTGTTGGGATGTTTAGAATTCACGTCACTATAATAGTTCCAAGAAATATGGCCATCTCTTCTGCACTTGATAAATTTCCCCTCATGAGAAATAAGTTCACTGAATTCGTCTTCCCAAATTAGTTTCTTATGGTTATTTTCACTTAATATCATCCTCTTCTATGATCTATGTTCCTATATAATCTTTTCTCCATTTATCTCTTCAATTCATTAAATCTTTGAGACTTCTACATCTCTTTGAACTCCAATTCGACCTTAAAAATTCTACACTATCTCCTCATAGATATCATATTGTTGTTTTGATAGATTTTTCTATAGATGTGGTCTTAGTCCACTAAATAATCTATCAACATTTATCTTAGGATCCATGACAAAGATAGAGGTGTAATGATAAATTTATGTAAATTTTATCTCATAACTTCCCAAAGATTCGTTTTCCTTCAACTTTAGCTTGATGAATTTATTTTCAATTTTGGTTTGCATCGAAAAAGGGAAATATTTATTCAAAAAGGGTCCCCCTAAAATATTCCCACTCCGTAGCATTAATCTCTCTTATTATCAGCATATTTTTAATCAATTATACTCCTAATCATCTTCTTCATCTATGCGGTACACATCCAGGGTCACTTTCTATTATTCTAAGAAATAGAGTATAGAAAAGAAATTTTTCAGTAGAGCTTATTGATTTTTCAATAATAAATGGGTCAGTAGATCCATTGAAAAAAAAATTGTCATTGAGGTATAAAGCACTCAACATAAATTTGTTCCCTTTTATATGAATCTTGTCTCTCACCATGATTCATGTTATTTTTCATAACTTGAGTTAGTTGATTCATCATTCTCATGAAGTTTTCCATTCTGGCTTCCATTAGAGGTCTATCAGTTCTTGTTCCATTGCGGTCCCTATTTACACAGTTCTTCTTATTTCCTTCTATTTTCTAAAAGAATAAAACCATAGTGAGAAACATGTTTCTTTTAGGAATATTGTAATTCATAGTGAATTTTAAGTCTTAAAACATCATTCATAAATCTATTTTTCTTTAAAAACAACTACATTTTCTATACATCCTTCATAATGTTTCATAAAAAAAATTTAATTATGAAAAAAATATCCCACAGGAGTTTCAAAATAGGATAGGAGAAAGGCCCATTTTCATGCACCAATTCCCATTCAATCCTAGTTGAAATCAGTTTTATACGGTGTTTACTCTAGATACATCAGTTCTAAAGCCATGTCAGCTTGTTTTTATCTAGAATTGGATTTATTTTTATTTGAATTAATTTACATAATACTTCACCAAAATACTTTGACGTTTTCCAATATTTAAAATTTTATCTAGGGATATTACTAATGTTTTAAAATCCTAATTTTCAGAAATAACTAAATATACCTTTGATGCAAACTATGTAATCTAACCTTTTTAATTCAAAAATTTTCAAGAAATTATATAAACATAAGATATTTTAATGTTTAGTTTATGGAAAAAAAGATACATAATACATAAAAATTTAAAAATTATTATAATAGAAATTAAATATTTATTCAAAGGTTCATAATAAAAAAATTTACTACATCCCAGAACTTAGGGACATACATCAAAGTAAATGGTGATCATAAGTCCCAGTAAGGGAAATAAATGGAAACAGTTTACAAGTGATCTTAAATAATATCAATAATAACATGATGAATATCATTATTAAATAATAAAGGGAATATGAGGAATATCAAAAAAAATACATTAATAAAAACATGAAAATTTGGATAAAAGAATTAAAAGATATGTTCACAGTAATAACACTATTGTTAGTCCCCAAGGTGTCATAAAAAGTACCAATGTTATTCAATAAGGTATCGTAAACATGCCATAACTAGAGATTATATTATTTACCCAATAAATTAGAGAGCTATTAGGGAAAAAACATAATATATCATAATTTCATATGATCCACATATAACATAATAAAAAAATCATAAATTACTCATGGAGATAAAAATAAATGAGTTTCATATCAAGATCACAAATCTTCCCAAAGTTCTTAAAAATTATCATTATGTCATTTTCAGCCCATATAAAAGGAATGTGGGTTTCATATATGTTAATAACAGAATAAAATATATCATATTATAATACATGTTAATAACCTTTGAAAATAAATATACCTGGGTATTCAAAAAATAAAAATAAATGATAATTTCTTTAGGAGAAGACAAAAAAATTGAGAAGTAAATTCGGAAGCATAACGATTACAAAATATGGTTTTCAAAAAAAGGTAAAAAGATGGAGGGAAAGGGTATCCAATTAAAAAATAATATTTTTATAACAAGGGTATGAATATAAGTTTAGTAAAACAGAGTAATCATAACATTTGAATGATATATGCGAAAAGAGTTTCTTGAATTGAAGAGAAAAAAGGACAATTCCCGTACCTAAAAGAGTTACTCCTAAAAAATAAGGATTGGGATATTGGGTGCTTAGTGTCACCTTTGGAAGAATACATGGGAGGTAAAATTACCATATCTTAGTGTAAGATGGATTCCCAATGAATGAAAATGGATATATGGGTGGTTATTTAGAGAAAGTGTGAAGGATTTGTTTATTAATTACCAAATATATGCCTTGGAAGCCAAGGTTGTGGAAAATGAAAAACCATGGTCTTTTCCAAGGTATTATCCATGGTTTTGGAAATATAGATAATATTTTATGTTATTTTATTCCACAAGATTCAATAGTCATTTTTATTACTCTTTTGGCATAAAAGTGGTGTTTCTACAAAAATAATGTTTTTAATGTCAAAGTTTCCATTTTAGACTTTGGAATGTAAATTATAGGTTGGGAAATTGATTAAAATCTTATAAAATACTTGATATTAATAAAATAAAATATTTTTGTTTGTGGATTGTGGTTAATAATTTATTAAATCATTATGACATAATTTTGAAGTCATTAAACATAATGAAAATGTCAAACTATATTTTTACAATTCACGAAAAAATAATGTAATTTTGAAATTTCTCATAAATTAAACACAACCTAATTTAGATGTGATTATTCCAAAAATTACATATTTTATCATAAAAATTCTATAAATATGAAAATTTAACTTTTAAATATAAAAATATTTATATATTAAAAAAATTAGGGGATTGAAAATGCATTGTAAAAATTATTGAACTTGAAATAAAAAACTTATTGTATCATTAATATTTAATAGGAGTTTTTTATCATAATATTTTATTAAAATAAACATTAGTCATAATATATTAGTTTATTTAAAATATTTATATCTTTTTTTGGAAGAAAAAGTTCTGTCTGAAAAATCAATTTATCAAATTCTATCAAAATTTTATTAAGTGAACCAATTCTTAAAATGGAATTCGTGGAATAACAGTTTTATTTTTACAATGGAATTACACTTGAAGTAACTAATTACTTGAAACATAACCACTTATTACATCTTTTTACTCCCTAAGTGTAAGGTGTGTGATGATGGTAGTTTTGTGAGGTGCCTCGACTAACATCGATCAAGTTATAATCTCTACTAAATTGAACTCCTCTCGTAAGAGATTTCATTCTAGATTAACATGTTGAAGATCATCTTGGTCTTGGTCAAGTGAGAACTCCAGTGATGCTACCTCAATCCCTAGTATTTAGAAATAGGCATCATATGACCTAACACTACTGGTTGAGGCCATCATTCCTACTTTCTACATTAATTGTTCTTTATCACTTCTACTTAAAAATTATAAAATAAAACTTATTACCAAAAGAATAGTTTCTAATGGTAATATTGACCAAATGATCATATTTTACCAATGAGAAAAATATTCAAAACCTGATGGTCAAATTTCTCTTAATACTAACTTCATTATTAGTTTTGTTGTGTATGGTAAAATATAACACACATTTTATCAAGCAAAAAATATTACATAAAAAATTTGGGTTGTTACAACCAAGGTTGTTATTTTAATAATTTCTATTTGTATCCTCATAAAATATTGAAAACCACATTTATTTTGTAAAAACTATAGGAAAAACCATACTGAGGTTTATGATTTTAATTATATTATTATATAGATTTGAAAAACCAAGTCTAAAAATAAATATTGAATTCCCCCTTTTTCTATAAATTCCCACAATACCGACCATTAATCATCACTAAAAAACCATTCAACTTTTATTTACTCTCCCTATACATCTCTAAATCCCTCCCAATGTGTTCATAATATCTTAAGAATCTCTTAACAACATTTTAGAATCTCCCTCTCAAGGCAAGAGATCATGTCATCCTCATATTTATTCAAGCACTTTATTTATATTATGCCTTTTGATTTCAGATTTCCCATGTTGTAATACTGTTTTATACATCCATATTACTATTTTCATTATGTATAACTAATTATAGAACACATTTTAACAATTTTATGAATCTTTATTCAAAATCATTATCTGACAAAAAATATCTTGTGATTTCCATACCAAACATTTAGGTAGTGAATTTCCATCTCCATTTACACTCAAACGAATTCACCTAGATGTAGATATAATTTATTTGTTTTCGAATTCCACGTATATAAACCACACTATTTAACTTTTGGGGTTAACAATGATAAAGTAAGGTCTTATTTTTTTTATGATCTATGAGGCATGACAATGTATGTACATGATATTATTATGACAAGAGGACCCTAAATTATAGATCTCTCTAATGCATTAAGTAATATTTTAATATATTGAGATAAAATTTATGGATATTGTGAGGGAATCCTGAGCACACAACGTTATGATATCTCGATGGTTATCCCTTAATTAATTTTAGGATGTCATGTTTTATGCCCTTTCCAAATTCCTATGTTGTGTGGATGTTATCATCTTTTATCATGCTTCAATGTTCATGTTTATAATAATCACATATATTATGTCACCTTGATAAGAATATTTACTCAAATGTATTACATTAATCATATTATTATTTTATTATTCCTTACTAGGATTTATAGTGAAACCCTTTGTTTTGTGCATTCCCGGGTTATCCTATTCGGTTTTATAAGAATAATTAATATTAATGGCATGTTGTGGAGATTTTAAATAATTTCATGAAACACCTATTTAAATTTATTGTGTTACGTATCTAATTTCACAAAACACTTGGACAAAAAATATTCTAGAATTGTGTTATGTGTGTCTTTATTAATCAAGTAATGTGATATAGTGTGTAAAAGATATGGGTTTTCATACTTTGAAATTAAGGTAAGTCTAGTTATATTTTGGGTTTAGGATTATGAAACCATATTAAATTTCTTTTAGATATTCCTAAAACTAGGAAAACATCACTAACATTTAGTGAAGTATTTATTAACTGGTTTCTATGAAATAAAATTATTCTCTGGATACTATAAGTGGATGTGTCTCTAGTACAATTTTACTAAGGGGTAATAACACCAAAAGGGTACATTGGTAATATACAAAATGTTCACCTAATGTATGAAAAAGAGTTATTTTTCACTCCTAGTTTGATAATACTTTGGGATATGATTTGGTAAGTTCAAAATATCTTTATGAAACATTATGTATGGAATAAATAGGCCCCTAAAATCTTATGTTAAGAAATAGACCATGGTAAACATAGATTAAAACCGAGAAATTAATAGTTAAAAGAATATATGTCATTTATGATTTTTCCCTCCAATATAAAAAATAATATCTTCTATGTGTATAGTAATTTAAAAAATTATCACCATTAATTATTCCTTTAATTTTAAAAATGGAAATAAATAAGTGGAACCGCATTAACAACCAATGTAAGGGGACATTTTATGACTTCCCAAATGAGATTCCCAACCTTATGGGAGTGGTATTTTGGAAATTCATGAAAATAATTTCTCAACTAAATCATATTTTGAATATAAAATTGAATTTATAGGAACACCAATATAGGATTAAAAATGGACAAAATTTAAATTTATACCTTTATGCGTTAAATTCCACAGACCTTCAATGGATTTTATGATCCCTTAATCATAAAAAATTGATCAATTCCATTGAAAATATCTCCACTATCATTAAATTCATAGAGAGAGAGAATTAGATCTATATATTTGACATATAATGGGATAAGTAGATAAATGGTTTACATTGATCAAAAATATAATGATCAAGGTGGATATCTAAGTGACGGAGAGGAATGAATTCGAAAAAATGTTTTTTGATAAATATTATCTTCTCACAGTTTAACATAATATCAAGATAGATTTTATTATCTTCAAGAAAAATAAAAAAAATACATCAGGGCATATAAGGATAACTGAAAAACGAATTGATTATATGCCTATGAATTTTTTATTGACCACAAAAGTAAATTTGACTGCTTATTTTATTGGATAAATCCAAGTCTATTAAAACCGTTAAATATTCGATACTTTGAAAAATATGAGGAAATTTTCTAATATTTACACCATGTTGAAATAGAGACTGGTGAATCTGAAAGATTTCCTGGGTCAGGAGAAAAGATGCGAAGAATGTATTTTAGTTTTGGTATTATATTGGAGAATTATCATAGCACAAAGAGAGTCTAACTTCCAACTTATCAAAAGTGTGGGAAGAAGAATATTGAAAATCTCCTGAAGGGGACAAGAAAATACTTTAAGTTTGGGAAGAAATGAAAACTAGGTAGTGAATGATTACAAGATAAAAATAAAAAAGTGATTGATGGAATAAATGCACCATTCAACCCTTATATTGTTTTCAAATGTTTCAACTGAAAGGAATATAGACACCATGGAAATCAATTCACTAAGTTAGGGGTTGTCAAAAATAACAAATAACAAAAACCTCCATAAGAATGAGAGAAAATATGAGCTTATGACATAATGTATATTGAGGTGGATATAGAAAATAGATTGTTTAAAAGTATGGTATTTATTCATTTAATGATAGAGAACATAGTATTTCATTCTATTTGTATGAATTTTTTCATATCATGCATGTTTTGTAGAACTATTAAAAACACCAACTCAAAACATGGATGTTGAGTTATCGGTGAATAAAGAGAATATGTCAATTATTTAATCCCAATAATTTAAATCATCCCCTATCAAAATTTTGGGATGAACTATAACACCCCAATATTTTATAGTATGAATAAATTTAATTTCTTAGATAATTTACATTTCACACAACACCAAGCATAAATTAACCACAACATACTATAAACAAGAAAGTTATAACCTAGACATTAATTTGGATGGTGTGAATAAGATTAACTATATTATGAAATATATATTAAGGTAATATTCTATAAAAATGTATTTATACTATTGAAATAGCCACATAATATTTAGTAAATTGATTTTATTCCTAAAATATATGGTTTCTTTGGAAAGAAATTTTTATTTCGTTCTATGAGAAAATAAAATATAATTATTTTTTTAAACATATATAAAATTTATTTTATAAAATGATTTTTTTGTATTAATCTTTTAAAAATTATCATTGGATGAATTTTCAAGAGTTTAAGGAAAAGTTTAATTTTTCAGTGAGATGTAAAAAACACTAATTTTTACAAAACACTAATTTTTTTATATTTAAAAGTTAATTTATAAATGTAAATTGATATTAATGTAACTTAAGTACTTTTTAGTTATATATAATCTAATTAATTACATTAAAAAATATTAATACCTTATATCTTTATAATTATATTTTTTAGATTAAAAAACACATTTTTTCCCAAAAATATTTTTTTCATATCATTTTGATAATAAATTTATAAATAATAATTTGAAACTACAATATTTTGAATTTTTAAAAATTTATTCCATATTTGGAATTAATATTTAACATATAGGTTATAGATTCATTTTTATTTTCAGGCATAAAAAAGTTATGATGGTAAAAACTGATTTAACAAAGTATATGTAAAACAATGTAGTGGGTTAAAGTAAAAAGGTAAAAAATTAAAATAACTTCAAAATAAATAATTAAATGGTTGGTTTATGTATTTCTTGAGATTAGAGATCCTTTAAAAACTAATTATCCAGAAAATTCATTGGGATTAATGACACCCAAATGTGGTTGGATTTAAATATAAAATAATCATTATTTAATCAATTAAAACCACCCCTCCCCAAGTATAAATACCCCTCCTCACCACCCTATTTATCCTCACAATCCTAGAATTAGTTAAAATATCTTAAAAAATCCCTAAAAACACTCTCTAAATGTCATATATCAATAGGTATCAATGAAATAACAATTCAATGTTCCTCAAGGGGTCCTTCAAAGAGGTGATATTCCATTTGTAACTTTCTCAAGCCAACTCTCTTAATTAATTTTCTTATTCTACATTTTATTCACCTCCTACATCCATAAAATCATAATAAATCCATTATCATGTATAAATTGGAATTTTATATTTTAAATGGAACATATTATATCTATCCCCTTTCTTATCACCTCTAATTCAAATGAATGAAACCATTGTCTAAATTATGTTGGTTAACCATCTCCACGGATAATGATTTTTTATTTTTCATTACCACCTTCAACGATGGATATAGGAGTTTTATTCTAGTAAAATAAGATTATTTTAGGTATATTAAAACCTATTTCATATTCTAGAGATAATATATATATATATAAATAATATTAAATAAAACAAAACTAGTTTGTGGTGGTCAGAAAACCCACCAAATTGAACTAAACATTTATCATTGACATTTTACAAATTAACCAACATAATGTAAGAAATAAAAAATGAAAAATTAGAGCATTTAAAATTATTTAATTTCATAAATACTATATCATTTCACTTCTATAGTTTTATATCAATTTTATATGAAAAATCCATAATTATATGAAAATTAACGATCATGAAACTGTGAAATGAACACACTCGAAACAGTGAATATAAAGAAATATTGTTAATGAAAGGGTCGTAAAGTATTACAAAAGTATCATATAATGTATTATAAATATTATTATTGTTATCTAATGAATAGTTTTTTTAAACCTTTAAACATGAGGTTAAAGTACTCAAAACAAAAGTGAACTGTGAGGTAAGGGTTTATTGTTTCAATTTTACTTCTGTGATATATATGTATTTTTCAGAACTTATTTATTTTGTGTGGTGTATATAATTCCACTTTAAATATCATATAATGAATCTAATTATATTAATGGTATTAAATGTTTTATTTTATAATTATTACTTTTATGTGGTATACTATATGATTGATTAAAAATTGGTGAGGGGCTTCCTTACAAAATTTCCATTCAATGGGGTAAACTTTTACTTCATTGATCAGGCCATGTAAATATTAAGTGTGAGATTAATTTTGACTATTTTGTTTTTTATTTAAAATTTTTTATGTGAATTTATATCTTATACATATAATATATTCATTTTACTAATTCCACCGTCAATGATCTGATATTTATAAGGGTATTTATTTTAAAAATAAACTTTTTAAAGTTTCCCTTAAAACTCTATTTATATTCCATGTTAATATTTTCAAATATTATTTCAGTTTTTTTATTTTCACTTATGACTTTATAATTTCATTTATACTTAATTTTTAATTTTTAAAACAACATTTTGAAATGAATTTTTTGTTCCCTAAAACTGTTTCTTTGTGGCTTTTTCAAAAAAAATACAGAAGGAATGTTTTTTAACTTATACAGAATGAGTTCATTTTCCCACCCTCATGATACCTTAAAAATTTATATTTCCTTCATAGTATTTTGAGGTTATTTACTAAGATAAATCTTTTGCTTTATAATTTCATGACTCATTAAAAATAAATGATTTTGAAATGAAGATGTTATTTTACTAGAAGAATTATTTAATGTTATCATTAAAATTTATTTTTATCTATGATGACATTATTTACTGTAACTAATTATATACTGGGTATATTATACAAGTATACTATTATTATCATTTTTCTCATTATGGTTTATTTTATTATGGAATTTTGTTTATGAATACCATTACTTTTTAATGATGAAATGTTTACGTAGCCAATTACATTTATTTGTTTCTAATATGATATATTTATTTTTTTATTGTAGAACACATATTTATTGTTTTCATTACTTCATGTTGGGGAACAATATATTCATCCAATTCATGGGATGAATATGGATGACTTGTGTGGTAAATATGTTAGCATGAAGCTGATTTCATGTTCACAATTCAATGTGTGGAACTTGTTTTCATGTATATAAGTTTATGCATGTACCTAACTTCCATGACCATAATTTTATGAGTGTAATTATATTTAATGTCCATAAGATTATTCATGGACATTGTTTCATGTTTATAAGTTTATAAAATTTCATGGTTTCATGTCATTTACTTAACGAGTGAACCTGTTTCGGTTTATACAAGTTCCCAATGTTATATGTTTATGTATATGCTAAAATTTCATGTTTAATTTCAATGTTAAATTATCATAGATTAAGAACATCGATTATTTAATTATTTATGTCTTATTAACAACCAATATTTATGTTATGGCTAATGATTATGAATATATTACAAACATGATATAAATTTTCATATATTAAGTTCTTGTTATCACACCATTATTCTAATGTTATTCTTATGTGATTATTGATATATATTTTGTTTACCCTATCTGAGCATATGATCTCACACTCTTATTATGTTTCTTTTTACATGGATATGAAAGAAGGAATTAATTATGATATTAGAAAAAGGGTTCTAGTTATTAAATAATAATCTGTTGATGATGTAGTTGTTTTATGACCCATTTTTTATGAATAAATGTTTCAAAAGGAACTATAATTATACTATTTGGATATAGATCAAGATTTTAGGTAATTAACGTTCATATAATTATATGCAATTACTATGTATGAATTTTATGTGTCATTATGGTTGGTATAAAATCATTTTTTAGTTATCCATTGGAATCTTGTATAAGAAAACCATAGTAATAACCCAAAGGATAAGTCTAGGTTATAATCCTAGAGTTTTGGTAATGATCGTAAAAAATTTAATTAGAACCTATTGTGTCATAAATTGATATTTTATAAGTAATTTACCATGATTATGGGGTTTTCCCACTATGATAAGTGTTACTCACACTATGATTTTTATTATTTTAGTTAATGTGTGGAACCAAGAGGGTTCATGTTAATGTTGAATGTGATAGTTAGTAGAATGATCTTCCTCATGAGAAACCAAAAGAAGCAGGAGTTATAAGGAGAAACCTTTTTATTATTAATAATAATAAAACTTTTAATATAACCAATATACTAGAAGTTGGTGAGTTTGCTAACCTATATAATAAGATAAAGATGGAGTTCTATGGTGACCACAGAGGAATGAAAATTGAATTTCCCATATGTAAACATTTCGGAAGAGCAGGCATGAAAAATGTTTCAAAGGAACTAGAAGATGACTTGGGTGTGGAAATTAAGGACAAAAATCATATAATTATAACAGAAAATTGAATGTTTTGGTTAATTCAATGGAAAAGAATAATGATATTCCAAAGAAATGTTTTACGGTTAAATGTTTTAAATGTTTAATATATGGTAATTATGAAAATTTATGACTAAGGGTGAAATTTTGTGAAGTGAATCAGCAAGGTTTTATGAGTAATGGTTATATTTATAATTATGACGATACTATGAATGACATATGAGATGGAAGAAGTGTTATGAATAAAATGATGAAGCCTAATTAATGGTTTAAAAATGTTATAGAATGATTGATAGGTTATGTATATGAAATATGGAATAATGTTTGTATAAGTACTTTTATAGTATTATGAAATAATGAAACATATAAGTATTTTTCCACATTATTTTTTCCTAATTTATTTTCTAGTATATGTTTAACGGTACGGTTAACCACTAAAAGTGATTGAGGTAGTAATCCAATATTTTTGGAGAACACGTGATTCAAGGAAAGATAACCCTTAATATGTGTTTAGTGTTGGGATAATAATGATATAAAGAGATTTTTTATTATGAAAAAATAAATAGGATTGTATTTATGACCTTGGAACTGATTATTAAAATATTGATAAGGTTGTTTATGGACCGAGTTTATAATTGTTTTGGATTTATGTTATGGGGAAAGAGTTAATTTTTTGAATCATGCATGTTTTCTATAATTTATTATGGTAATTCAGGTTATTATCATGTTTCAAGAAAAAAAATGATAATTATATTCACATATTTGGTGTGTGATAGATAAAAGATACATTATGTTGTTTTGGGGATTAGTGAAAGTTTATTTTGAAAATTTAATGACCTTCATTCGAAAGGTTTGGATTTTAATTTCTTTTAAAGGTTTATAAGGGTAACAATTTATGAAATTGATTATGTTGAAATTTGGAATAGGTTTTAGTGATTAATGTATTACTTAATGATATTAATATTTTGGAATATTGGATAACTTGTGCTAACAATTTTTTTATGATAACAAGATGTATAAGTAATAACTTTCCATCCCATTATAGATATTATGATCCACTAGTTATTCAGAGATTAAAATTTGAACTTCATTTCATGGAGTGATAAATGAAGTACAATTTTTTCATGGTAAAACAGAAGAGTGAGATTGTACTTACAAGATAAATTCAAGTAAGTAAACCTTCTCAAATAATTTTTAAATAAAAAGTTTTGCTTTTATAAACATTTATTTTGTTATCAATGAACGTTTTCATACCTATTTGGTCTAGGGTTTTGTGGTCATTAACCCCTTAATGAAAATTTTCTCTATCATTATCCATCAAAACATGATAGTTATAATTTTCTTCCATGTCCATATATTCAATTTAAACCAATATTATCTTATTGGAAATCCTTTTATTATGGTGATCTTCACCTCTTACATTCCATTATTTTAAGAGTAAGTTTTATTGATAGTTTTTATAATGTAGGACTCCAACAAATGAGTTTTCATACATTCAAATTTTATTTTTTAAGTTCAATTTCAAATACCATGGTTGAAATATTATGAAATTCTTGATCTTTGGGGATGGTAGCTTATATATAGTCTCTTTCACTAAATCTCTCCCAATTCATGATGTGTTCTATGTATATCTCCTAAGGAAGTACTTAAATGATCCTTCAAATATACTATAATTAGAGGGTGTAACTATAGTGAAATATATTTCTTATAAGGAACAAGTAGTATATATTTTGGATCATAGAGTTAAAATTCTAGAAAATAATACCACTCATCTGGCTAAAGTTTTGTGAAAAAACGACCAATTTGAGGAAACTATGTAGAAACTTAAGGATGTGATGAGGAAGTATTGTCATAAAAATTAATTTTAGTGATGAATTTAGAGGATTAAATTAATGTTAATGGGGGGTACAATGTAACACCCCAATATTTTATAGTATGAATAAATTTAATTTCCTTGATAGTTTACATTGCACGGAACACCAAGCATAAATGAACCACAACATACTACTAAAAAGACCGTTATAAACTATACACTAATTTGTAAGGTTTTAGTAATATTAAATATGTTATGAAATATATATGAATTTCATATTTTATACAAATTTATCAATATTGTGGAAGTAAACAAGTAATTTTTATTAAATTCATTTTATTCTTCAAATATATGTTTACTACGGAAAGAAACATTTACTAGTATCAATGAGAAAATAAAATATAAATAATTTTGAATATTTTAGAAAATATATTTTATAATATTAAAATTATATTTTTATTAATAAGGTCTAAATTTTATTACAATGTATTTTCCAGAATTTTCTGAAAAGTTTAATTTTACAGTGTATATTAAAAATCATTATTTTTATAAAACTCTTATTTTATTTATATTAAAAGGTAATTTTATTATTTTAAATTCAACTAAAAGGAACATAGAAATTTTTATTAATATATAATCTAATTAATTAAATTTAAATAATACTTATACCTTATATTGATATAAGTATATTTTTGGGATTAAAAACACATTTTTTAGAAAAAAGTATTTTCCACAGCATTTTGATAATTTAATTTTTAATGTAATTTTGAAACTTCTATGATTTTAATTTTTAAATATGTATTCTATATTTGCATTAAGGTGGTCCAAATCGGGTCATAAGGTTATTTTCATTTTTTTCCATAAAAAGCTACAATGGTAAAAAACGTTTTCCCACAATATAGGTAAAATAATGTAGCGGGTTAAAGTTACAGGGTAAAAGATTAAAATAAATAAGGACTAAAACATTAAATGAATGTTTTATATTTTTATAAACCATAAATATCCATTAAAACGTTAATTATTAATCAATTTTTTTTTGAATTAATTCCACCCAAATGTGGTTGGCTTTAAATATAAAATAATCATTATTTAATAACATAAAACCACCCCTTATCAACTAAAAATACCACTCCTCACTAAAAAAAATTTCATCAAAAAAATTTCATATATTCAAATATTTTTCAAAAACTCTCGCCCCATCTCTCCCCATGTATTGGTTTTGCTGGTCTAACCCAAATACCAATTCCATGTTTCGTAAGGGGCCTTCAAGGAGTTGATATTCATGAGATAACTTTCACAAACCACCAATCTTAATTTCTTATCTTATTATACATTATAGTAACTTATAGTGACTTGTGATTTGACATGAAAGGAATTGGAAAATTCATAATAATATTTTCTAATCTAGGTGCCAATTCGGTGTAGGATTCTGGGGCTTGTAGAGATTCAATGCGGTGTTTTTAAAAATATTAAATATATTCAGTCATAGATGTGTAGTTCCTCTTAAAACATGGAATAACTCCCGAGTGAAGTATAAAATTTGAAATATGATGTCGTGGTTGAGTGTATAACCTCATTTTTACCGTTTTCACATCATAAAGATGTCTACACTAGGAGTTTGGTTATAGGAATGTTGTTAGGGTGTCGAGTGGTTAAATTATTAATTAAAGGATAATTTAATTAATAAAATTAACCTAATATCAATCCCTATCACATTTTGTGAACAACAAAAGTAGGATCCAACCATCTTATCCCCCTTTTTCTGGTGGGATAAAACCAAGATGAATCTAAATGAAATAGAACTGTCAATATATACTATGGGCGCTAATCATCATCATATCAAGGAGTTTCATGACCCGAGCATCATTATAATACCATATCTTTAGCGTTTCACCATCGAGGTATGAGGATCTGAGTTTTGGTCTCTAATACCATTATTTACACTTTTTTATTTATGACTTATATTCCTATTATGAATGCTAGAGACCCCTCTTAAGTTTATATTTAGGTTTTGTGGGAAATTAGGGTTAATCTCAAGGTAATTCCCATCTAGAATTTTCATCTACATAGAGTGTTGTACATTGCGACACACCATGTGTCCCTTCCTATTCAAGGAAGATGACTTTTGAGGATTACACAACACATATCAGGGTTACATGTTGTGTAGTTACCCCATATCGTGTGGCCAGAGGACATGGATAGGGTAAATGTGTAACAATACATGGACATTTAAAAGTAGATGACCAATGTACACAAACATATGATTCTGGACATGTTCATGAGAAAACCACATGTCTAAGTGACCATTTATCCTGAACACACCATGTAGTATGAGATTCATGGTTTTTGAGGTACACAGTTGGTCTGGCCGTGTTGCAAAAACACACAACTAGGGGTCATGTGAGCAAGAACAAGCCTTTTATGATCTCTAAACTCCATGTACCCCAACATGTCCAAGCTAGGATATTTGAACGGGATGCAGGACCAGGTGTATAGGATATTCCACATATGAGGTGGGATCCAATGCATGATCTGTACTTCTTATAGATCTTATTGATAAATTCCACCTTATATATCTTCTTCTTTGAAATTTGGATTTTGGATTGTGATTATCCTATAATAAGGTGTAATCTATATAGAAAAAGATGATGGACTTTGTTATAGCCTATGAGATATTGTGTGGTGTGTTTCAAGCATGAATATTGTATAACATTGCTTATCCTTGGGAATTGATTAGGGTGTACCACTGGGTTGACGTCGGGGCTGATAACCATCCTTTTCACATTAGGATGTGGGTCCCCAAAAATCCTTAAGCCATAATAGTGGTACTCCCATGTTGTATTAGGGTTTGATTCCCTACTCATGGTGTTTTAGTGATGTGTGGTAAAATAAGTGTGACTCTCCTTTTATCAGTGCTAGACCGATCCTATAGATCAGTTTGGTATTTAAAGAGAGACATTGGGTGTGTTACACCCATGTGGAACTTAGATGTAGGTTTCTATTACCTCTAAGATTTGGTTGAGACAGGACTCCCCGCATCATGGGAGTTGGTTTTATACCTATGGGGTAGTTCATTTGGGTTTGGAAATCCCCTGTCAGATCATGGTGTGGATTCCGTGAATCATTTATGTAGTCGAAGATAACACTCTACCATTCCAGGGTGTGTTCCCTCTATAAATTTAGGTCAGATAGAGTTGTTATTCCCCGGTTGGACCCGGGTTCTAGTCCTCTATTTTTGGAGTCAGTACACCCCTGATGTGTCAAGGTCCAAGCCCTCCAGAAATGATGTAATGATAGAATGGGTGCTCCTCTATCATGTTAGGGTGTGGTCCCTCTATCCTTGGAGTAGTAAAACTCCTATAATTCCGGGGAATGGGCCCTTCATACGTGTTGTGTTCAAGAATATTTGGTACTCCCCTTTCATACTAGGGAACAAGTCCTCTGGATTGGGGTGGTACTCCCCTGTCGTGTCAGGGTGTGGGTCCTCCATAGTGATCGAGATGATATATTTTTAATACCCAGTCATACCTGGGTGTGATTCATAACATGTAGAATTGTACTCCTTCATCTCGAAGTAGCAGTTGGGAGTGGGTCCTTTATTACAGTTAATTCTCCTTCATCTATTGAGTATAGTTACGGGGATTGGGCCCCTCCATTAGTTACGTGAAACACCTAGTTTGGAGTGACTACTCTGTCGACAAATTTAGGTGAGGGACACTCCATTTAGGAGGGACAGAGGTTTCACAGATTGGTTAAGAGATAATACTCCCTATACTATAAGGAAATAGTGAGGTGAGTGTCCCTCTATTCCCTCTCACTAGAGACAGTGCATGTGGTAAATATTCTAGATAAGTTCTCCCTTGTATATGAGAATATATTAGGGATGTGCCTCTACACTTGGGTGCTTATGGAATTGCGTAGGGTACGTGGTAGCTATGAAGGGACCGTCTGTGATGGGCACTTGAGATAGACTTGTTGGGTTGTTCCCGATGGATCATATCTCTCAGGAGAGTTCCATCTTGGATGGCTTAGCCTGTGGTGTGTGTTATCCTAGTTTTGTGTGCTCTTATATCCTCTTATAGAATCATGTCACTTTCTATGAGGTCAGAACCACATGAGAATTGGATTCAGAAGAGTATATATGGGTGATTCTAGGAGTCCTTAAGGGGTTGTCATGTGTCTGGGTTAACACCCTTATGGAATAAGATGACTAGTCATGTATTGCCAACGATGATTCATGATGGATTTTCTCTCTCGATTGGGTTCCCTCTGGCTAGGTTGAGAAAACTATTTTCTTTTAGTTTCTTCCATTTGCTTTTGGTTTTTTGGGGCGCCTATTGAGTATTGTTATACTCACCCCTGAGGTCGGTGGAGCTTAGTGAGATAGAGCAATTGAGGTGTTTATCAGAGATGGTTAGATGTGATTTCTAGTATTTTCATTTGATAGTAACACCCTCTTTATGAGTAGGTTGAATGCTATTATGGTTTTTTGGGGGTATGTGTTTTTTCCTTTTTACACATATTGTACTTCTACTGTACTCTCATTTGGGTTGATTTTTTCATGCATTTTAGTTTCTATATATTTTAATGTATGCACTGTTGCATCAAGGTTATTGTGCGTGTTTGCATACAAGTACCTTAATGAAAGGTCTCTCATATGTGTGATATTCCTACTCAACGCTAGTCGCCAGCCCCTGAACAATTAGAGGAATTCATGGGGAGTTACATCCTAGTCTCTATTGTGTTGGGTCATGAAATAGTGGTATTACAGCAGGTTCGACTTTGGGATCGTAGTGTCGTAAGCCTAGTTGGTGTTTCATAATGACTGTGTTAGGATGCTTCGAGTTCGGCTATCAGGAAAGAGGTTACATTGTTTGTGGGGTGACCAAGGTATCTATTCACCATGACTTTGAAAACCTGATTTTAAAATTGGTACACTGGTCATAAGGAAATAATGGTCTATACATCATATATGACTGGGTTTCTAGTTTTTTCCTTATCTTTCTTTACTCATCTCCCCAGATATACTCTTTGACCATGGTGTGTCTTTATTCTATTTTAGAATTCCACTATGATGAAATAGATGTAGGGATTGATCATATGATTGTGGTGATGATACTCCCCATGAAGAGGCTTCAGTGTAGGGAACTGGTTCTAAGGTGGTACCCCCCGAGTGGTTGGTCATATGAGACACCACCCATTGAGAAGTTGGTTGTGCCAGTAGTTTAGGATAAGGATGCATGTAGGATAAGTGTGTTTCATGAGTTCCAGATTCAGTGACCTCTAAGGTAGTTTGGTTATCCAGACCCCTAGGTAGCTGATTATTGGATTGAGGTAGTCACGCATGTTTTCCTCCTAGTAATAGAACCTCTTGATCATATAGTGGTCCTAGTGATGAGAATTCTGTTGGGTTCAGATAGGAAATGATGTAGTTTAGTTATATAGTCCCTTTAAGAGGTTTTGCTCACTTGGGTAGCATTAGATGGACTATTAATGGATGAGTTTTACCAAGACACATTGAGGTTGGTGAATATCCAAGAGCTTATGTGACTTCTGTAGAGTAGCATGACTATGTAAGATTACTCAACCAGGTTCGTATACCTGTCACATTACTCCATGTATATGGTTTGAGACCTATTAGTCTGTACTGAAACCTTCGAGAAAGGAATCATTTGATATTTTTATGAAGGTTTGGTCTCCTTGTTCATTTTCTATTATGTTGGGGTACTAGATCATTCTCTGGTGGTAGAGAGCTTATTGGCAGATGGATCGATGGATGTGTCCTGCAGTGGTGGTCACGAGGTTGAGGTGTCTACAATTGTTGATATATAAAAGATGATAGGATCGCTAAACAAGAGTCATACCCATGTCCAGTCTCCAACACATGGGAATATAGTTCAAAATCCACACTAGGGACCATGTTAGTTGTAGGAGAGGTGATGTTATGCCTATTATGGTTGAAGACATATTTATAGAGATTGTTCAACCCACCATGATTTAATGTGGGATCCGGTCGAAAGAACACCTTGGAAGTGGCAGCCTTTGGACTAGAAATTTTTACAAGATATAATACTTGGAGGAGGTTCTAGGAGAGTAACAGTTCATCGCATGTGGTTCGAGGGGTTTCCCCCACCACCCACGGGTGGTCCACATGATGCTTTGAGAGCGATAGGACATGTGCAAGGACATCTGTTGTCCATAGAGGTCCTTGACCCCTGATCTATGAGGATGAATATATGTATACTCTGTGTTCTTTCTTGTTTCTACATTAGTAATTGTTAGAAACTATTATGATGTGCTCTTTTCATTATGATAATTTTTATAGGATTAACTGTGTTTATTTGGGGAATCAGTAAAACTCTCTATTGGTGTTGTTCAATATAGACTTTAATGAATGAGGAAGAGGGGTCCTTTCCCCATAAATATTCTTCTTTGTGATGTGACTAAAACCATGATGTAGAGTCAGTTCCACCCAAAGAAGATAGTATAGAGGTGTCGAGGATGTATCTCTCTGACTTGTGTGTTTGTGGGAAGGTGACGTGTTTGTGGTTTTCCAACAAAGGGCATGGTAAAACCCAATGGGAGAATTTTTGTATCCCTTTGTTGTTCTTTAGTACCCTCATGAAGTTGCCATCATCTTTTTATGTGAGCCTCTTGAAAAAGATACGATTTTTTTGTCATAGATTTGGACTCATAGAGAAGAGGGGTGATTTCCCCACCAAGACGTGTTTTTGTTACATGATGAAAACTATGTGGGAATGTTAGTGTAGCCCAAAGTGGAAAGTTTCATGTTGTGGTGGATAAGTTCTTTATACTTTTCTGTTCAGGACTATGTTGTACGATGGAGTGTTAGGGTAATCTTTTAAATTTCCAGTGGATATTTTTTGCTTGACCTTTTTTTCATGGTATCATGTGGAGAGGGAGATAATTTATTAAAATAGTTCTATTGCGGTAGATTTAGACCCTACAAAATTTCCTACAGCTTTGATTTGTTGATTTCCATCCACACTCAGCTGGGATTACACTACTAGGTGAGGAGGTGTTTCAATTTTGGAAAGTTGTTTTACAGCTGGATGTTAATATATGAAGGTCTTAGTAAGACCCCATGTTTTCACTTGGGTATCCCTATTTTGTTTGTTGGTACCCTCACATTATTAGTGTTAACCATGAAAAAGAGACACTTGCGGAAGATGGGGTGCATTTCATCCGATAGTGGATGTGAAATGTGGGGTTACATCAGTATATGTGCCAGGTTTGCATGGTGGTGTACCTCTAAAACATATGACTATAGATGGGACAGGGTTCATGGTGTGTCTCCACCCATCACAGCTGAGGAGAAATGTTCCCACTTTCTGCATGATATTGACCTAGATGGAGCTGGATGTATGTGTGGTGTGTCCTTAGTAGTTCCCCTGAGTGAATGATTGTAAGAAGAATGATAACCCTTGGTAAGCTTAATGGAATGGGTGTCTCAGTGTAGATATCATTTTCATTCCATTATGACTATGAATTATCTTTCCATGGAAGAAACAAACTATTGTAGGGAGAGTTTAGTGACATGATTTTTGACCAGTTATACTTTTGGACATCCATTATAATTTTTTTTGAATCCTGTATTTGAATTGGAATGAGATACTGGGGCATAGAGAGCTTCAATGCAATGAAAATAAAAATATTAAATATATTTGGTAATACTTGTGCAGTTTCTATTTAAAAATATAGTAACTTGCAGCAAGATTTTTGAATTCGAAATCTAAGGCCATGGTTGAGTTCAAAACATTGGTTTTACCCTATGTACAATATCAAGTTGCCCATGTCAGGAGTTTGGTCAGAGGAGAGTTGGTGGGGTGTCGAGTGGTTAAATAATTAATTAAATGATAATTTAATTAATAAAATTAACAAAATATCCACCCTATCATGTTGGGGATCACAAACCAAGAAGGATCTAACCGTCCACTCCCCCTTTGATAGATGAAAAAAAACTAAGCAGAATTGAAGTGAAAAAACATTGTCAATCTCCATTCATGGCATTGATCATCCTCTAATCAAGGAGTAAGATGATCAAGGCTTCATTCAACACCTGAAGCTTCAACTTTAATCCCCCCATTTAAGAGGATTTGAATTTTGTTCATGAACCCAATTGTTATGATTTTTAAGGTTGTAGAGTCCTATGAAGAATGCTAGATATCACTCCTAGATCGATCTGTAAGTTTCAGGGGAAACCGAGGTGAATCGGGAAAATATCAATGTAATTCATATATGGAATTACCATCTACATGGATTACAGTCTAGAGAGACAGACAATGTTTCTCTTTCGATTTAGGGAGTATGACTTTTGGGGACTATATGAAATGTATCGAGGTTACACTTCATGTAGTTACCCCATGTTGTGTAACCAAAGGACATTGAAAGGGTAGTAGTGTAATAGTACATGTCTTTGAAAAAGTACACGTCCAATGTACATGAACATGGGGTTATAGAAACGGGTGTGGGAAAACCACATGATCAAGTGGTCTTTTATCATATAAGATCCTTGTATTATAGGATACATGACATGTGAGGGACACAGTTGGACGAGCTGTGTGGAGAAAGAGCAATGCTAAACGTCATGTGAGGTAGAACATACCGTGTATGAGTTGTACATGTCATGTACCCTAACATGGCCAAGCCAGACCTTTTGAAATGGTGACAATTCTAGGTGCATAAGAAAGTCCACATGCCCTATGGGTTGTACTTCATGTTATTTACATTTTTGGAGATATTATCGAGATCATCCACCTTACACATCTCCTTCTATGGAACTAGGATTTAGTCTTATGAGTAGCCTATCCTAAGTGTTTTTTCATGTAAAAAAATGATTGTGTCCTCCAATTTATCCTAATATATGTGGTGTGGCATGTTTTGATCATGACTCTTGTATAGTGGTGCTTAAACATGGAAAATGATCCGGGTGTATCATTAGGTTGATGTAAGGGTAGGAAACCTTCACTTTCATCTTAGGATATATCCCCCTATACTAATTAATCCAATAGAGAGGTGATCCCCTATTGTATCAAGGCACTGATCCCATACTCAGGTATGAGTTTCTTTGCGAGGTATGATAATCATGATGATCCATTTAGTGGTGCTTGTATAATGTTATAGATCAATGTGGTTTATAAACAGAGACTTTCGGACTAGTAATACCCTATGGAATCATGGTATTGGTTCCCCTTTCCTATGTGCTATGGTAGAGACAGACCTCACCATGTCATGAGAATGGGTCATATACCTATGGGGTAGTTATTCCGGTGATGGTAATACCCTATTGAACTAGGGCGCAAGTTCCCCATATCATTCATGATGATAGAGACAGTGCTCTCCTGCCATGATAGGGTGTGATTCCTCCATATTGTTTGCTCAGGTATAGTTGTTACTAGCCTATTGGACCATGTCAAGGTCCTCTATCTATGGAGTTGGTACTCCCCTGCCATGTCAGGGAGAGATTCCTCTTGACATGACTTATATATTGTGTGGTTACTCCCCTATATGGTATTGTTTTGGGACCTCTATCCCAAAATTTGGAAATCCACTATCATTCTTTAGAACATGTTATTTATACATGTTGTGTTCTGGTAGAGTTGGTACTCCCATATCATACCAGGGATCAGGTCGTCTATTATAGGGTCAATACTCCCCTATCATGTCAGGGTATAGGTCCCACATTGTGATCGAGCTAGTATAGTTTTACTCCCATATCATACCAGGGTGTGGGTCCTCACCTATAGAGTGGAACTCCCCCATCTCTGAGTAACAGCTTGCAGAAAGACCTCCATTTGAGTTATTTCACCCTATTCTATTGATTGTAGTTACAAGGATCTTGACCATATATTAATTAAATGGGACACCTAGATATGATATAGTTCACCCTTAAAGGATTTATGTATAGTAAACTTAATTTTTGAGATACAAAGATTTACCAAGTTGGTTAGGAGATATTACTCCTTACACTACAAGGAAGTGGTGAGGTTTGGGTCCCTCCATTCCCTCTTTCTAAAGGGGATACAAGTGGTTAATATTCTGGAGTAGTGCTCCATCATATGTGAGAAGAGGTGAGGGCCAAGCCTCTCTACATTGGTTCTTACCGCCTTTCACAAGGTTTTGGTTACCGTTGGAAGGACCTCTAGTGTCACGAACAAGAGATAGTTATTTTGGGTTGTTTCTAATGGAGCGTATCACTAGGACGAGTGCTATCTAGGATTGATGACCTCATGGAGTTTGTTGTCCATATTTTTTTGTACCATTAGAGACTCATGTAAAATCATGTCACCAACTATGAGGGAAGAACCTCACGAGACTTTGAGTATGATGAGTATAACTGAGAGATTCTAGGAGTCCTTATGGATTTTTCAATTGCCTAGGTAGACACCCTAGTGGACTGAGATGACGAGTCATGTATAGGTGAATATGGTTTGAGATGGAGCTTCTCTCTCGATTGGGTTCCCTCTGGCTAGGTTGCACAGAACATTTCCTTTCACTTTCTCCTTATTCATTTCATTTTTTAAGGATCATACTGAGTATTATATACTCACCCATACACAATCCTTTCCCACACATGTTTTGTCTCGTTCATACCACATGCCTTTCGATGGAGTCCCCTAAGCACCCGAGACCTACATAACGTAGTGATCTACACCAAATGAGGTGTTTGTCAGAGCTAGGAAAAGTATATTTACAATAGTTGAATTTGAAATTGATGCCCCATTATGAGAAGGTTGGGTGCTTTCATATTTTTTTGGTCATGTTTTTTCCCTTTTTATGATTATGTTACTTCTGTTGTTCTCTGGTTTGGGATATATGTGGGGATACGTTATAGTTTCCAGATTTTTATATCTATGAACCATTTCATCATGTTTTTTGGGGTGTTTTTATATAGGTACCTTAGGAAAATATCTCCCATATGTGTGACATGCCTACTCGGGGATAGTCTCCAGCCTCTGGATTATTGGAGGTGGGCTTGGGAGTTGCTACCCAAACTCCTTTGGGTCCGGTCATGACATCACCTCCGTCATACATCAAAGCATTATAAATCCACTATCAATTTTTTACTATAACATTATATTTCTAATGTAATGTATTATATCCATCTATTTTCTTATCTCATCTTATTTAACGAAATGAAACCATTGTCTAAATTATGGATGTTAACCATCTCCATGGATAATTATTTTTATGGTTTCCATTATAACATTCAAGGTTGGTAATAAAAGTCATATTCTGGTTGAATAATAATTTTATAGTGTTTGGAAAAAATCTGTAAAGGTATCATTGAATCATTTTTGAGGTAATTGTGTTTGTTGAAAAGGTAGGCCTCCAGGTTGTGTTTGTTGACAAAGCATACCACAATGTCCAATTTGTTAACAAAGGGGGTTTTCATGGTGATTTATTAGTTTCAAGAGATGTTATTGGTTATCCATGTTTGATATAAGAACCTCAACAAAATAATGGATGATATGAAGGTGGTATAAAAAGACCAGATACAAGGTGAAAACTTGTGCACAAGGCATGTTTCCACAACAGAACGTCGAAAACTGGAAAAGGCATGTCATGTACAAAATATTAGAAAATGTGTGCAAAAGATGTGGTTGTGAGAAAGAAACTTGTGTGCCCAATGAGACGTCAAATTTAGGCTTGCACGCTCGAAGAGGGTCTTGCGTAACAAAATTAAAATCTTATGAACAGGGGTCGGTGAATCCTATAAATAAGAGATGACCCCCAAATTCACTGTAGCTCAACATTTAGTGAATATCTGAGCACCAAATCACATAAGGATTTCGTGCAAAGGGAGTTGCCCACAAGATTTTGAGTTGGGAACTTGCTAATAAAGTTGTGTGGAAGATTTGAGTTGAGATAAAGATTGAAGTTGCGTACAAGAAATTTTTCCGGAAAAAAGTGGAATCTTCTGTGCAAGTCAATAAAGTAGCATGAAATACACAATATGGGTTGCATGAAAGATTTGGAGTTGCCCAGTATTACTGTGGTAAAGTGGTATTCATCTGTTGATGAAAGTGGGAAATTAATAGAGCACTTACATATAGTGAAGGATGAATTCATTTGAGATAATGAAGGGACCTACAAGTCATTAAAATGTGAGTGGATCTTCTAAAGTAGTGAGAAAACTTTAGTTGAGAGAACAGTGATATTTCATATTGTGAGTGGCTGTAAACTAGGAGGGACAACGAGTCCACTCCAAACATATAAACAAATGTGCTCTTTCAGTGGATTTGGTACATTGGAACCTCACCGGTGTATACTCCTTGGACATATTCTAGTGTGGTTGAACCATGTAAAATTTTTGTGTCCTGTGAATTCTTTAATTTTTGTTCATACTCTACACCGGGAAGGAGAGAGAAGAGAGTTTTTTCCAATGACGAAACAAGATCAAAATAGGCTGTCGTTTTAATTTGTCATACCCTGATTCACCCCCACTCTCTGGGTATCTTGGCTATCGTACTTAATATATATGTATATTATATCCTATTTTATATTTTTTAACTAATATAGAGACACAATATTAAATAAAATGAAACTAGATCATGATGGTTATAGAAATCGAAAAATTAAACTAAACAATTAAAATTATCATTTTATAAAATGAATCATCCTCACATTGGAAAGAAAAAACATATATAAGGCCATTTAAATTTTTTTAAATTAATGAATAAAATTTCGTTTCACTTCTATATTTTTATTTCAATTTGAAAATAAATTCCATAATTATACACGGACGAACCGATCATGAAACCATGTAGCGATCGCACCCAAAACAATGAAAATAATTAAATATTATTAATGAATATGTTGAAATATGTTATAGATGTATCATAAATGTTGTTATAAATGTGATTATATTTATGAAAATAATTAATAACTTTTTTTAAACAGTTACATAATATTTTATGGTATGTGAAATTGAAGGAAAGTTTGAGGTTACAGTTTACCTTCTCACTTTTACTTTTGTGAGATATATGCCTTATTCACCAATTATTTCTTTTGTGTGGTTTATATAAATCCCTTAGATATATTATATAATGAATCTCATTATATTTATGGTATTAAATGTTTGATTTTATAATTATAACTTTTATGGGGAATATGATTTTACTGATTACGAATTGGTAAGGTATTTCTTAACTCAATTTCAATTCATTAGGTTAAATATATACTTCATCAGTCATTTCATTTTATGATTATGGGAAAGTTGAGTTTTGATAATCATATTGTTTTATTTAAAATTTTTATATGTGGATTTATAGATGATTTACATAATCTGTCCATTTGATTAAGCCTCACGTCAATGATATTACATTTATAAAGGTCTTTTATTTAAAAATTATCCTTTTAAATTTTTCCTTAAATATCTCTTTTTATTCGATGTCTGTATTTTCTAATATATCTAATTATTTTACTATTCTTTAATGATTTTTTAAGTAATTTTTACTCATGTTTTACATATTTAAAAACTGCCTGATAGTATTATTTTTTTCATTTTCTAAATGAGGTTCTCTAGAAACTTTTTAGACACAAATATGAAAGGAATTTTTTTTAACATATACATCATGTGAATATTTTCATGTTTTCATAATTCCTTTATGATTTTTTGTTTCCATTAAAATATTATAATATTATTTTCGAATAAAATATTTTCCTTTATAATTATAGAGCTCTTTAAAAATAAATGATTTGAAAAAAGGTTACTTTATTAAAGAATGATTTCAAGTGATCTTTAAAAATCATTTTTCTCTAAGATGACATTATTTGATGTTACATATTCTTTAATAGAGATATTACCTAAGTATAATATCATCATTTTTTCTATAAATGTTTTATGCTTATGATGACATGATTTTTATGAATCCCATTACTTTTTCTATGATGAAATTTTTATAAAAACCATTTCTTTTCATGGGTTCTAATATGATGAATGATTTTTGTTCTCCTAAAACAAATATGCATTGTTTTCCTTATGTGATGGGTGGGACCTATATCCCCCTAAAATTCATTGGATAAATATGGAAGACTCATGAAGTAAATGTGTTATGCATGAACATGATTTCATGTTCACTATTCTATGTATGGACCTTATTTTCATGTCCATAAGTTTATGTGGGGACTTGGATACCATGTACATAAGTTTATTCATGGAAATGGATTTCATGAACATAATATTATGCATAGACCAAGTTTTATGTATATAATTTTATTCAAGGGATTGGTTTCATGTCCCTAACAAAATTAGTGAACCTATTTTTATTAATACATGTTCACAATGTTATAAGTTTATGTGTATGAAGAAATTTATTGTTTCATGTAAATTTTATGCTTTCATTGACTAAACTCTTTGATTATTTTATGATTCATTTCTTATGAACTTTCAATATGTATTCCATGACTAGAGATTATGAATTTATTATATACATGGTATATATTTTCTTGTCAATTTCATGTTCTCACACCCTTATTCTCATGTAATGATTATTTGATTATTGATATAACATTTTTTACTCTTATTGAGTATCCTAAATCACCATATTATTATGTTTCTTTGCCCAAATATATGAAGGAATGTATTTAGTATTATATTTAATAAATGGTTCTAGATATGAAGGAATATGAAGGGGATGATGTTGATGTTTTATGTTCCAGTCATTTTTGTTTTCATGTTTCCAAAAGAACTAGACCTATATGATTTTGGTGTGCATTTAAATATTATATAATTATTTTTCACCTAAAAAGATATAAAAACTATGTTTGAAATTTATGGGTCATTATATGAAATTTTTGAAAACTATGTGATACCCCCTTTTGTGGAATTTGATGAAATTATCATTATGTGTTAGATTTACTTATATAGATCCAACATAAATTAAAAATGGAAGAAAATAAACTGTCATATCAAAAATTTCCCTCAAATTATATACAAGTACAAGGAGGAGGATGAATCCATTTTGTAATAATCATCTCAAAAATAGATATAATTTTTATATGAAAAATAAAATCTAGATCAAATTATTGAGACTAAACAAAAGATCATCCTTGATGACATAAATATTATTATGGAATATGTTGATATATTTACCAAATAATTATCTAGTCTCCTTTATACTCAAGAGGTTGATTTCATGGTCGAATTTATACATGAATAGTTTACAATATCCAAGATTCCATATATTATATAGACTATTTTACTTGAAGATTTTTTGAAGAAAATAAAAGAGAACTTTGATAAATAGTTTATATTCCTAAGTGCTTCATCAATAGGTAAGTCAATCCATTTCTTCAAGAAGAAGGATGGTCCAATGTACCTCTATATTGATTATCAGGATCTTAAAATGATCATAATAAGGGAAAGGTATAATCTTCCATAGACTAATGACTTGTTCGATTAACATCACATATACACATAGTTATCTAAGGTGGACCTTCAAACATAATATTATCAATCAATGGAGAAAAATTTGGATTTCCAAAAAACTAATTTTTTTATGAGGTACAGACACTACGTGTTCATAGTGATTCCATTTTGACTCACTAATTCTCTATCTATATTTATGGACATGATGAATTTAGTCTTTAGAAATTATGTAGAGAAATTTGTGGTCATGTTTATAGATCATATTATTGTCTACTCTAAATGTAAGGAGGAACATGAGGATAATTTTAATTATACACTGAATACCTTGTGAAAAAATATGTATGAAATGTATAATAAATGTAATTTTCTGATAGGGAATGTGATATTTCAGTGGCATGTTATCATCAAAAAATGGATATTTTAGTTCCTTTAAAAACAAAGGAAAACAAAGGATGACCCTCACTAATATATGTGATAGATATCCACATTTCTATTGATTCTATGGTTACTTTCATTTTATTTTAAGAAAATTATCTTAATTATCAATCCCATTAAACAAGATGAATTGGAATGGAGTCACTTTTTTCTAGACTAATTAACACAAGGAATGCATTAAAGAGTTAAGGAATAGGCTAATAACTACACATGTTCTCACATTACCCATTAGTGGGGAATTATTCGTGATCTATATCCATGCATGAAAATAGGGCTTGAGTTATGTAATGAAGAAATATGAAAAAAGATAGCCTACGACTCCAAAAAAATTAATGCTTCATGAAGATAACTACCCAATGCGTGATCTATAATTGGATGAATTGATCTTCACACTAAATATTTGTGACATTATCTCTATAGGAATAAGCATGAAATATATACGAATTAAAAACTACTCAAGTATATATTGATTTTAAAGGAGATAAATATTAATCAATGATGGTACTTAGATCTATTCAAGGATTATTATTGTTCAATCCATTACAATATTAAGAAATTGAAAAAATTGGTATATTCTATAGGTAAAAAGGATCGAGTTACCCTATCCACAATGAGGATTATATGGGAACTGATCTTATTGTAAATGAAATAGATGGAAATGAGAATAATAAAATTATATCCATTCTACATTGATCAAATAAATTCTTATTCATCCATTATTGACAAGACTAAGGAGGCCCGAAAAGATGTGAGGTACTATTTAAAAAGATAAAAAATATTCTGGAGTTAAACATTGTTGACTATGGAGTTATATGATTTAGAACCCAAATATGTGTCTCATAACATCCCAAACTAAAGAGGTAACTTATGGAAAATCTTCATAACTCATCCTTCTATTTTAATTATGGAATCTCTAATATGTATAATGATCTAAAGAAAAACCTCTTGTGTGATATCTTGAAGAGGGTTATTGCCAAATTTATATCATAAAGTATTATATACCAATATCTCAAGGGTGAATGATATAAGTATAAGGTTATAATGCAACCATTTCTCATACCAATATTGAAATGGGAAAACATAACCATTTATTTTATCATTGGACTCTCCAAGGAATCTTAAGGAAATAATTTTATATGGGTTCTATCCAATCTTCTTAAAAAGTTAAAAAATTTCATTTTTATCAAGTTAGATTTATATCTTGAATAAATAATCAAGATATTTATAAGATAAGGGGTAAGACTTCATAGAGTAAAATATTCATTGAATCTGATAATGATTAAAGGTTTACCTTAAGGTTTTATAGAATACTTCTTCTTGTTTTGGATATAAAGTTGTCTTTCAGTACTTCTTATCACCCTCATAAAACCAAGTCAATTGAGAGAACCATTAAAACTCTAGAGGATATGTTGAGATCTTATTCAATGGTTTTACAAGTATTTTGGGATAAACACCTTCCCCTAGTGGATTTCTCCCATAACAACAGTTTCCATTCTATAATTAAAATTGAAACTTATGAGGCTCTCAATGGGAAGAGGTTTCATACTCCAACATGTTGGGATGTAGTTATAGAGGGTAATATGATGGTACCAGACCTAATTAATGTGATTAAAGTTAAGGTTAAACACTTTTCAATGTTATATTAAATCCATACAATATGGAATGAAAATCTACATATAAAATCAGTAACATGATATAGAGTTTGAATTCGGAGATATAATGTTCCTTCATATATAATTATGGACAAAATTTATGAGTTTTGGAAAGAAGGGAATGATTTTTACTAGATACGTCGAACACTTTTATATCTTTGATTTCATTTTAGTTTTGTATTATTGACAAAATCTCCCACTTAACCTATCTCATGTACATGATTTTTTCCATGTATGCCTCTTAATAAAGTACATAGTAGAATCCTCGAATATACTATATCTAGAAGTGGTACCCTTGGATAATGATATTTAATATGAGTTACAGAGTGTGAATATATAATATTGTAGGTACAATGTTCTAAAAAACAATATAACTCACCTAGTCAAAGTGTTTTTTGTGGAACCACATCTTTGATGAAAAAAATTGGGAACTAGAAGAGGTGATGAGACATAAGTTCCCTCATTATATTTAGTGCATGGAAAGAAATTTTTAGGATAACATTTCTTAAGGGGGAATAATATAACAACCTGAAAAATAATAAATGAAACATTATTTTTTGGAATGAATAAATTCCATAATAAGAAACGTAGTTACAGAAAACACATTAACCACTTTGGTTATTCTGGACTGTTATAGCAGTCCATATTTAAAAATAATATTATGAACCATAACCATTTATTACACAACCATTGTTTACTGAACATTAAGATTGGAATTATAATGGATTTGAAAATTTCAAATTGATATAGATAGAAGGATCCATGTCCTCGACTAGTAGGATCATACTTTATAAAGTTCATATATTATAGATTCTAAGGGTGATGAAGTAAATGGGATTTTCACTTGACCAATACCAATAAGAGATTCAATAAATCAAGAAAAAATAAAAATTATATATATATATATATATTTTTAATATTATCAACAGCACGACCTAAACCAAATTCTAAGCTCCACCCTAAGAAAGTGTCACTATTTCTCATAATATCGTTAGGGTGTACATGAGTGTAATAAGGGGTTATGCATCTATCTCCTAGAAGTATGAATTTTTATAGATTATTTAAATGAAGTAATGAATATATTTTTCCCCTTTATTATTACTTCATAAATGATTATATATTATGTTTTATAAGATTTATGTTTTGATAAGAAGAAAAAAATTGTATTTTTGGAAAAATTATGGTTTTAATTAAAATAAAATTTTGGATAAATTGAAGAATAAATGATATTTTCATGAATTATCCTTGTTAAATAATATTTATTAAAATATCAACTTAAAATTAAATTTTTTATTATGAAAATCACTTTTATGGAAAAATCGGGAAAACATTCAAGTTCATGAAAGGTTGACATCTGACACCATAAGAAATAACTATTTTACTGATATAAATTTTAAGCCTATTAGAAACCATACCTATGTATAATCTTTATAGTATTTACTACATTACTTTTGGGATTTTTTTGATATCATAATACATAATTTATATTTATACGATATTTGATTTTAACCCAAAAAATTGAATGTTTAAGAAATTATGAAAAACTCAGCATAGTCTAATTTCAACAAGCTGATTTAAAAAATGGGTTTTTATAGTCCTTCGATTAATTTTATAATAAATTAATGAATCCTATAAATCCTATATAATAATTTATTATTTTAAAATAATTTATTTATAAACCTGAATAACTTTAACATAACCAATGTTACAATTATTATTAGTTCATTTATTATCCATATTAAAAATTTAATAACTCTCTTATTTGGATGAAACCATTGGAAAAATAAGAAGGTTTGTGGTGTTGATTATTTTACTATATAGAGACCAAAACCTAAGTTTATATATTAATAAATATTTCCTTTATCTTTTGTTATTAATACTAACCCAACCTCTTGATAAAATTTATTAAACCAATTGATCATGAATTTACTCTCACTACCCCTCTCAAAATCCCACACAAAGTGTTGAAGACTTATTAATAAGATCCTCCCAAGATTTTAGAAGAACCCTCTTAGGGAAAGGGATCTTCTCATCCTCCTATTTAACCAATAACTTTCTTTGTGTTATTCTTTTTTATTTCCAATTTGTTTTTGAATTTGATTTTATAAATCCCTCTTAATATAATTATGCTATGACAGTGATGATACGCCCCATTTTAATCCCATTAAAACCTTATATTAATCTTTATATACACTTGTTATTCTAGTGAAATTGTCCTGTGAATTTCTATGCCATTTTTTTGAATAACCATCTATATTTAAACTCAATGTTATTCACATAGATGTATCTATACTTAATTTATTATATACATCCATATATGTTACCCAAAATCTTTAATTATGTGGTTAAAAGTGGCGAAAGATGTTTTAGGTTTTATGATGTACATGGAACACAAATTCATGCTCATGACATGAATTTAATGGGTTTACATAAAATTACATATACCTAAATTGAAATAGGAATTTTTATATCTCATAAGATACAATGAATGTTGCATGAGAGGTTATCCTAACAACATGATACTGTGATTTATTTGTAGTTAATCTTGAATTATGATTATGATCTATTATTTTTTGTTTTTTTCAACATTACTATATTTAATTTATGTTATCATCTTATATCATAATTATATGTTCATCCTCAGGATATTCACCTACTGAGATTTAGAGTTCACCATTTTCTTATGTACATCCTCAAGTTATCCAAATTAGCTATAGAAAATTAATGGATATTATGGGAACGTGATGTTATTTTTAAATAATATAATTATATATTTGTTTCAATGTATTGAGTTTGTATGTAATATCCAAAATACACTAAGCATCTTGATCTTATGGGATTGCATTAAGTGTTCCTTTATTTAATAAATCATTTGATAATGTGTGTAAAGTGTTATCTTTTTCATAAAAAAATCAACCATTGAACAACCCTAAAAATTCATCATGATTAATACAAGTCCATTACTCAATTGGGTGAAGATTTAAGAACACATCATGCCTATGGTGACCCTTGTATTTTTTTATGAGAAAAACAATTTCTTGAATTCATATTGGTGTAGTGGTTTTAAATATTTGTTTTGAGGTAGATGTTTATGTGAATGATAGGATAAAAGAAGTGGTAATGGTATAAATGTACCTAATAATGAATTTGGGATAAATTACGTTGGGGATTTATTATAATTTTTTGTTCCTTGGTTTTT
The DNA here is from genome assembly GCA_963277665.1 of Viscum album. Lineage (NCBI taxonomy): Eukaryota > Viridiplantae > Streptophyta > Magnoliopsida > Santalales > Viscaceae > Viscum > Viscum album. The sequence continues at coordinate 1,600,876,906 of OY728128.1, forward strand.
GAAATTTTAAACTCTAATTTTCTTGTTTTTTTAATTTAATTTTGTAATTATTTTTATGCTTACTTGTCTACAAGACCTATTATTTAGTGTGGGGAAATTTTTAGAGCTTGTGTTTTAATCATTTATTTCTTTATATTTCAATTATTTATTCACCAATTTTTTTTTTCATATTTTGGAAAATTTATCATTTCTTGGTGTATAGTTTTTTTGGGATTTAATTTATAAATGGATCAATTCAAGATTTTTATATTTTTTAATCTTTTATATAATTTTTTTTACAAGAAATTATTTTATTTTTATTTATGAGAAAATATTTTTTAGAATTGAAATCATTGATATGTACATGTTCATTCATATGATGTGAAAACGCATTTAAATTTGAACAAGTCTATCTTTTTTCATAATGGCCAAAAAAATATTACACATTCACTAAAACTGGAATTCTAGTAAATGGGATAATAAATAAAATTATGAAATAAGATTCATCATCTTATATATAATTTAAAATTGTGAAATTTGGATAAGTTAAAAATCTTAAATATCACATAAGATGTTCATTTTCTTAACAATCATATACTTATATTTTTTAAAATTCAAACATGTTATGTAAAAAGGAAAAATTATATGTATAAAGTTAACCCAAGATTTTTTATAGTACAACATCTTATATATCATGTAAGATGTTTATTTTCCATATAGAAACCTTAGTTTTCTTGTGCACAAGACTTGGATCCTCTTTGATATTCAGTGATCCAAAATCTTATAAATGGTATAATGTTAGTTTCCAATTTAAAATGAGATCATAAGTTTTTTTGATGTTTTCCTTATTCTAGGGATGTGACCTTTACTATTAGACAAGAATTTGGTGATATTTTGAGTCAGGTTTATTATTTATGATATTTATTATATATTAAATAAATAATATTTATTTTCAAGAATGTGAATGTTGATATCCTTGAAACAAAGATCCATCTAAGAATTTTAATATCTTACTTGTTTCTTAAAATTGTGTTTTTACCTAGGAATAATATACACTTTGTTTGGGTTTCAGGACTCGGTCTGTGACACTCTTGGGCCCCAGGTTAATTTAATTTTGGGTTTTTATTTTCCCCCTTCCTAGTATCCTCTCCCCCATCATATGAAAGGGAAGAGTCCCCCTACCAATATGAACACCATTGGACTGAGAGGAGAAGGAAGGAGTGGGAGGAGGAGCTTTACCCAAGGAGTTCGATCAGGATATACTGGTGAGGAAGAAAAAAAATGAACAAGAAGATTCATCAATTCTCTATGAGTTATATATCATTTTTTATTTTTCCTAATTCACATTTATTTTACATTTTTTTAAAATTAATATAAAATTCCACTACTAAGGATCTACTTTTTCTCATATAGGTGTAATTTTACCAAGAATCAGGTTCTTAGGGTATTTTAGGGGATTTTCTTCTAGTAAACTTGATCACACATCATGAAATTCATGAACACTCACCTTTAATTTTTTTCAATGTGATAAAGGTAGATGATTAGGTATACAAGAATTGTTGGATATATGGACATGTTGTATAATTCTACTGGTGTATGAATTAGGGTGTGTCCATATTCATGGTTTGTCACCCAATGTTAGAAACATTATTTATAGATGCAGATGTTATGTCAGATTATATTACATGAATTAATCCATGATACATGATAGAGGACCCTATGTGGATCACATTCCATGTATGCTTGATACATTATATATACTTGATATGTACACATTTTCTAGGATGAGTTATATTCCCAAGATTATACATTGAAGGTACACATCATGGACACGTGGTAAATACCTTGTGCCTTCCCTTTGAAGGGGTTTTTACATGTTTTCTCACCCTAGAGACAAATTATGACTAATATTTTGTTTTAGTTATCATTCCACATTGAATGTGATGGTGGGGTACTAATTTATGTTTGTGTCCAATGGAGATATGACTTGAGGCTGGTGGTTATTCATATCCTTATGGTGGTAATGAGGTGATTTGGGTGCTGATGTAGAGTAGCTATGAGGTCAGTGAACACATAGGAATATTTCTAACGTTGGAATTTGGTACCATCACATTTATTTAGAGACCAACATTCCCTATATGTGTGTTGGTAGTTATAGATTCTTCAGCAGTGTAAATTCATGAATACATGATTCAAGACAGTCTTTTATGTTTCAATCTCTACAACAGGTTTAAGAGAAGGTTGTTTTAGATTTAAATTGAACATGATGAATTTTCCATCCTTCCCATACACCACTAAGATAGGTTCAATGCCTAATTTTTTTATTAGAGGATGAAAGATTTGGTAATTTTTAACTTTTTGTATTTAAATCAATATACAATAATAATTATATGTGGTATAAATATTCTCTCATCATACTTTCACTATGAATTACGTCTATGATATATAAAGAGTAGTGAATGTAGATTTTTTTCAGTGGCTATTATTAAGAGACAATAGTTTATGATTTATTATTGATTTGAGTGATATGATGACTGGTTTTGGGTACCCCCTAGGGCTTTTATAACAAGAAAAATTGTGGGTCCTCTTATATTTTGATGTAGTCAGTGCTCCCCCAGTGATTTGGATGTAGGTTCATTATACTTGGTGGGGGTCTCTTAGGGATCTATTCTTGGATGGTATTAACATTAAATAAGGTGTGGGGATCTATCTGGGTTTGGTAGCTCCCCCGGCTAGTTTACATACCACAAAAGGCATGGGTTCTCTTTTCTATCATCAAATTAGTGGTTTTTTGGTGGTGGTGGTTTGCACAATGTTGATAGGTTTGGGTGTTTAGAGATCTATGGAAAACTAGACCATCTAGGTTCCCCTTCAGTGTGTCGATCATGTAATGTTGAGTTGGTTTTCTTGATACCACATTTTGTTGTATTAGTTTACCCATTTTATGAATATATATTACAAGAATTCATTTTTGGGACTTAGAATTAATGGGGAAGTAGATTCTTACTCTAAGGATGAGGTAATAAACTCCCCTATATAATGGGGTGTAGGTAACTCATTTGTGGGGTCAGGCCCACATTAATATTTGCATAATTTTTAAGGGGTGGTTGCCCTCTTCAAATATACTAGGAAATATGAACACATTGAGTGGGACATTTAGATTGTTCATCAATGGCTACAGTTCCTTTTCTTCGAATGAGGATTTTGGAAATGTGTTCAAATTCCCAATGTGTATGATGAGAAAGTGGTCATTGGAGTGTATATATATTTTCATATGAATGATGGCCCTCCTTAGGTATGGGGACTTACTAAATAGACCCTAGGGTTTAATGTGTTGACTTCATTTGTTTTCTTATTTTTTGGATAAAACTTCTTTGATATCCGGAATCAAGGAGGATCAAAGAGGTGTTTTTACCTAAGGCATGTGGTGTATCTATCATGGATGGTCATGGAGGTGTCTTCTCAAAAGGTTGGTGTGTTGGGAGGTATTTCCCCATGATTTATAGAATTTAATCATTGAGTCCTTGCTTCGTGGAATGAGTTGACATTCAAATTTATCCTTGGTACTTTTCTCTACAAGACAAGGGTTGGGTCATATATGTATGTGAAGTCATTAATTCTTACATGGGAATTGTTTTCCCTTAAGTTGAGTTGGGATGTTTTATGGTGTTTACAATTTTCAATGTGATGACTTTTCATCCTATTTCACTTTATATTTTTGGGGTATCCTACTTGTTATTTTTATACTCACCCCACACGGGTCTTGATATCACACTCATTATGTCAAAAAAATAGTTCACATGGTAATTGTGATATCAATGGTCATGAATCTATGAGAGAAAAAGTCTTTTGGAGTTGGTGGAATTATTTTCTTGTAGTTATCAACTATAGTTTTTTTGTGTGATGATTCCCTTTTCCTATATTCCTCAACAAAAGGTGTAGTTTTTAATTTTTGGGCTAAAAAATTCTCCCTTTTGTTTTGGAATTTATATTGTACACCCTAGGAAATTTAGTAGATATATACAAGAATATTTTTATTTTACATAGAAATATATATCTTGTATGGTTATATATGTGTGGGTTTTATATGGAGATGTATATCTTATATAGTTTGTATAGAATTGAGGCATCTGATTTGTAAGATATGCTTACTTAGTGCTTGTGACCATCCCCTATTCTATGGAAGTTATACATAGGGTGGATCCATGGTCTCACATTTGGCCCATCAGGGACCCATTTGGCCAGGTTTTATCATCTTATAATTGCATTTTTATATTCACAAGGATTCATATAAGATATTATAATTTCTTAAATTAAATCTGAGCTTCTCCCATGAAATGTATCCTTTTTAATTTCAAAAAAAAAATCATGTTTTACACCAAAATAATTGTATTTGTGCCATAATTGAAGAAATATAATTGGATAAGGAGAATAATTGTTCCTAAGATATTTTTTCATGTTGAAAAGAAACATTAAAAAAATCAGGTCATACTATGATTATAAATGGTTGTGCTGTGAAGAAATCTGTATGATGCGATTCAATTAAAATCATACAACTATACCATATAACTTGATAAATTAAAATAAAATAAATAATTAAAGATCATGGAAGTGTTATGTGGTATAATTAAAAGGAGGTATCCATTTGAATATCCCATGTGATGTTTCAATCCCAATATGCATTGAATACATATTGTTGTTACCACATGTTAAAAAAATAATGTGTGGTGCCTACTCCCTTGGTGAAACATAAAATATACATAAAAAAGGAATTTATGGTGGGGAATACTAGGAATTTTAAAAGAATAAAGATGAACACAAAGAAGATATCACAATCATTTCCCGAATAAGGGAGAGAATCATCAGTGGTCCTGAGCAGCAATAAAAACATGGTAAGCAAATTGAGACTAGTTTATCCATGTTTTTTTGTACTCGCATGGTAGTTGTGAGTAATTCATATATAAGGATACCCCCTTTGGATTTATGAACTTCATTTTTTCTTTTTTTATTTTTATGATAATTTGTGTTATTGAATGAAATCGGCTGATTTTATTCTGGATTTATACTTATTCGGATTCTCTTTTTGGATTTATATTTAATATTTGAAGTAAAATAATCTAATTTGGTTTCCAAATTTCTTAAGAGATTCCTTTTTTCGAGCAAAACAAATTTTATTAGGATTATTTTTTGGAGGACTTTGATTAATTAAATAACCTTCATTAGGGAAATAACATTCATATTATGGGTTTTCCATGGCTTTCATACTAAATTATGTGTACATACTGAGGTGTTGATGTGAAAATTGAAAAATTCATACTGGATAAATTTTTTATAATGAATAAGGGTGTTCTAAAAGGTTGATATTTTTTCACTATTATTGGAATTAAAATATGATTTTAAAATTTTTGATTAATTAAATATGATTATTATTTTCAACCCACACTTTATAAATTTCTTCTCAATAATCTATTTTTTTTATTTTTTCCAAAATCTAATAAAATCATAAAGAAATTTCTTCTTTTACCAAAAAAATTAAAAACAATTTACATAGTGTGAAAAATATTTGAGAGAAAATATTGGAGAAAACATTATAGTGTTACATTGGTATTAAAATATTGATATATAGTCCAGGACAATATCCCTCCCATAAGTGAGTAATACCATATATTTATACTTCTAACAAAATTTGATTATTATTGACCTATGATTCCAATTTATATCAAATATTCTATATTTATTTCAGGATTATTATTTTCCAAATGTGGCTAACCATCCATTGAATGATCTTCACCAACAGTACTTGAATTAATTCAATTTTTGAATCTATATATTAAAAGACATTTCAAAACAAATAATTCACTTGTTAGTTAGGAAACCCTCTTCTTTACTATTTTTATAACCCGAAAAGTAATCAACTAATACAATATCATTAGTTTATAAAAAATAAACATAAATTCATTGAATTTTGATAATTATTAATTTAATTTATCTTTTCCATAATTTTCTATAAAGTAAACACTTGAGATATAAACTAATTTCATTTATTGATCATTACATTTGTCTTTATTCATTCAAAAAAATTAGATAAGTCTTTTTTACCACATTAATTCCAGATCATGTTCTATTCCATTAGAATTTATTCATACAACATGAAACACGAAATTTATCATTGAAATACAATGTGATTGTGCGAAACCACTTGTTGAGTCATATTAGGTTTTGATAGAATTTTATATTTTATATTTTTGATTTATACCAATTAAGAATTGTCGAAAATCTCACCCCACTCATTTCATTTATCTCTTTTTATCACAATAAAACACAATGGATTTTATATCCCTAATAAATCTACATCAATCCAAACAAAAGATAAAAATATTTAAAAATCTGAGGTGGGGGAACTTCCCAAACATCATCAAGTCAAGTAATGTGTTTATACTTGGTAAACCAAAAAATTTCTTCTATTTTTCTTGCAAGACACACTAATTGTTATTCGTTGAATACCACTTGTAGAAAATTCACTCTATATATAATATTTAATATTCTTTATATTCTTTGTTTGGTATTTAATTACATTATGAGGTAAGTACCACTTCTACAAGTTTCCTATTTTGATACACCATTGTTCTTTCTTTCATCGCACATCCTCTTCTATATGAGGGTTCTTACATAAGTTTTGATTTATTTCCTTTTAGTGCTATTTATAAGACCACGTAGTCATGAATCCTGATTCTCACTTTATATATCCATAAAAATCACCTATAATTTATTTACCCATGATTAATATTTCTTGAATATATAAAGCTTATTTATAATATCTTGTGGATCTTAATAACTTTTCATCCATATATTTTTTGTTTCTTTACATGAGGGTTGTTGTGAGTATACCTTTATTAGTATTTGTTGTGACCTTTGTTTTACTCTGTTTTCCTCTCTTAATAAATGAATATTTTTTATATATTATAATATGTTTTAGAGATAATTATATTTATGTTTTCCATAATAGTAAATAATAATTATTTAGTTATCTTATATCAACTATATTGATATAATTTATATCCATATGAATATGGTTTGTGTAAGTAAAATATCATCAGTAAAATTCGTACATTGTGTATTAATTTCTCCATTGAAATGTTGATGTAGTATTTTTTATTACACCATTAAGATAATGGGTTTCTAGACACACACTCATAATGCCTCTCAATCTACCCTATAAGTAGAACAATTCTACTACCTTAATTTGAGAGAAATATCCTATAGATTTGGAAATATTTTTCAATTTACCCACAATATTACATATATTTTTAATTTTTATATTACACTTAAAGATGATATTATGGGAGGTATATATTTTTTATTAATTTTTTTGAAAAATTATCTTGATATCCTTATTATTATCATTTTCTTCATTAAATTGGGTAGATTTCTCTATGAAAATCAATCTCTATTTCTTTTTAGATTTTATTATTTATAAAATTTGGGTTTTGATATAGATAATAATTTATTTAAACTCCTTATCTACATCCATTTTTACCCATATCATGTAAAATTTGTTCAATTAGATCATTGACCCTTCAATTTTCCAAAAATTCACACGATGTATCCACTCAAGTCCACCTATACTCTCTTTATATTTTTATTCAAAAAAAATATGTCATGAATGTAAAATTATATAAAAACCTAATCTAAAATTGATCAAACTTATTATAAAAGGATGGGATCTCATCATGATTTATACAATAAAATTATATGGATAAATTAATTAATTTAATTTCCAAATTTTCCATGAAATAACTGTGCTCTCCAAATTCCATTGAGATATATGAATTTTTGGATATTTATAGGTATTTAGAATCCATTTTATATCCAAAAGATTAATAGAATTTGAAATATGTATCTTTATTATAGAGTCCATCTTTATGGGAGTCTATTTATTCTTATTCCTCTTATTCATTTTCATATAAGAAAATATTTTAATTATTATTTTACTAGTTTATCATCTTAATTAGATTTATATTTTTCTTTTGAGGAATCCTCTACAACTTCTGTTGGTTATATTGAGTTTCTATAAGTTTTCTAAAAAACACTCCAAATATTTAATGAAATGGAATAGTGAATTTTATTTCTGGGCACATCATTAAAGAAATTTATTTTCAAGACCTTTTGTATCTCAAAATCCAAAATTATTTCAATTTAATTTGTTAAATATGTATCAAAAAGTTTTTTCGTGATGATATCTTTGAGAAAATCTTTTAGGTAAGTAATAACTATATTTTTAAAATAATAAATGTTATAACCAATGAAGCATGGAGTCCTCATCATTCAATCCATGTGTAAAAAAAATTCAAATTCAAATTTTTATTTGGAACACCAGGTTGAAATATTTTCTCTAATACTGTATGTTGGGACCAAGTGGATTGTACACACCTTGAGGGGGTGAATATAGGTTCACACCATATTAAATTTTTTTATCTTTTTTAGTCATCTAGTCCATACATATATTGTTCGATATTTTAAAGAACACATCCAATATATATGTTTCTCTTAACACCAATATCACCAAATATAAATAATAGAAGTATAACATAAATAAAAAATACATGTAAGAATTTTAATTGGCTTCGAACAAAGGTCTAATAAAGCAGGATACACATAATGATGTGATGGTGTACCAGAATCCCCTATACTCTCTTTTTGTGGATGTTTTTTTAGAACATGGTCACTCAATGCCATGGAACACTACCCTTACAAGATTCTAGAGTGACACATTATTGATCCAAGGGGTATTCTCTATTATTATCATCTGGATACTACATTAGTGAAGGAAAAAGTTAGTGTATAGGTGTTCAGGTTTATTCATTCAACATGCGAGTCTTCATGAATCAAAACTCCAAATTAAGTGCTTGTTTGAATTATATGTTTCCTATTATTTCTATACTGTATGGGGTTTTACAACCTCCATGCCAAAAATATGAGGCCACTGATCTCTCATCAGTTCCTCCCTTTCCCACATCTCTTGTGAATCATAACTATAATTCCATAGCACATGTACCAGAGGTATCATCCTCCCATTAAGTACCTTGGTTTTAAAATCAACTATCTTGACTGGTTATTTAGTAATGGAAAAATCAAGATTGACCTCAATATACTTATAGCTCAGAACATGATATGTATTAGATAAATACTTGGTAGATGCGATACATAGAACACATTATGTATCGACATTAGCTTCAGTGGAAGTTATAAATGATAAGAAACTTTTCCCACGTTCAAAAAAACCTAAACAGGTCCCACAAAATGAGGAGAAAGTTTTCCTTTCCTCCCAATTTGTGATGACCCAACTGGGGCGAAACTTTCAAGAAAAAATGGTCACCTACATAGAATTCCAAAGTTCTATGGTGATGATCATCATATTAATTATATCATATTTTTTTCATTAAAAATATCTAATGAAACAATTTTATCTTTCATTTCCTCTCTTCGAACAAGTTTAGTCCAACAATGGAACTTTCACCAATCTCCGACCAACACAATGAAAATTTACAAGGCCATCCATTCAAGTCCTCAAAAGGAGCCATTCTGATTGCTGACTGGTAACTATTATTATAAGAAAACTCATCCATCCCTAAGTGATCATCTAAAACCCCACCAAAGTTGAGAACACAAACACAATGTAAATCCTTAATAATCTGTATAGTTATTTATTTCGAGTCATCTGATTAGAATTGTATGTGGTAATTAAATAGATGTAAGATTTGTGTTCCTCTTGAAGGCATCCCCAAAAAATGAGATGTGAACTGAGGATACCTATCAGAGGCTATAGCATATAGTACTATATATAAATGAACAATATCTTTTATATGAGATTTATTAACTCCTATACTTTGGTTATATCATAAATAGGTATAATGTGATCTGATTTTATTAATCGGTCAATCAAAAACCATATTGAATTATTCATTCTATGGGTATGTGAAAAACCAACCACAAAGTCTATACAGATTGCATCCCACTCCCAAGTAGAAAATGGAAGTGGATGAAGCAAACCTGAAGGTTTCTAGTGGTCAACTTTAATCTGTTGGTATGTATAACAATGAAAAACAAACTCAGTAGTCCCCCATATCTTACCAGGACATCAAAACATATGTCACAAGTCATATAACATCTTAATGGTTCTTGGGTGCACTTCCAACTGGGAACCATGGAAATACTCCATTACAACTTTCTTTACAGAATTTAGAACCACTAAATGATTTTAAAATCACATAAATCCCTTTTTTAGAATGACTAAGAAAGAAAGGTCTCCCCATCATTAACAGAGTATCTAATTCTATATAACACATCATCAATATTTTGTTCCTTAAGAAAAATTTTGAGGAGAGAATATGTTAACAAAACACTGGATAAGAAAGCCTCATCCCGTGATTCTCAGACTCCAACATGAAACCGTGCAAAGAGAGATATTAAGTTCCAACCGTTTTATTATTCTTTCACAACATGGATCATAATTTTCCTACTCAATGCACCTGCAACGAAATTCCCTTTCAATGAGGTATAGGTGTTGTCGAAATAGAAATACCATAGGTATTCCACCCAATGACTCTGGTGGAGATTTAAATATTTTTGAGAGAAGACATAACTAATGATCTTATTTTCTGAATAAATGGTAAACCATTATTTGTAAAGGTAATTTCAACAACCCTTAAACACGTCCATCATTGCTGTAAGTTCAAGGTCTTGGGTTAGATAATTCTTAGCATGTTTTCTAAAATAATGAGATCCTAATAATCAATATGATCACTATGCATCTTGACACATCCCAAATATGAACTCAATGGATCAAAAAAGACCACATAGTCGTGCTCGTCCTCTAAAAGACACATCATCAGTGCAGTAGTCAAAAGAATTTTCAACACAATAAAATAATTCACACATTTCTCACTCCAAGAATGCTTCAATTCATTAGGAGTTAGTGTAGTCATTATAGAATTCAACTTTGAGAAGTCCGTCATGAACCGATGGTAATACATAACAAGAAAAAATAAGCTCTGAATCTCGAAAACATTTTTTGGTTTATCCCATGTTATAATAGATTTCAGATTTTCAGGAAAAAATGAAATATTGTGTTATGACACTATGTTTCCTAATAATTTTACTTCCTAAATACACAAGTCAAACTTAGAAATTTTGGCATAATGTCTATGATTTCCCACCAGACTCAGAACTTCATTAAGATTATGCACATGATCCTCCACAAACATAGAGTAAATAAGGATTCCATATACAAAGAAAACCATAGATGTATCTAGTTATTCATGGATGATTATTCTCATTAAATACATAAAAACTAAATGATTATTTTTTATAACAAAGGGCATGAAAAGGAACTTTTAGTGACCATACCTATTCCATAATGTGGTTTTTTGAATGTCAGATTCTTTTATCCTCAAATGATGGTAGCCATAATGAAGAAAAATCATTCAGAAATACTTCACCCCTTTTAATTATTAAAATTGATCATCAATCCATGATTACTTATACTTGTTCTTTACCATAACCTGATTGAGATTTGGATAATCAACTCATAGGTGTTGTGAACCAGCATACTTCATAGAAAAGAGAATTGGTACTTCCTAAGGTGACACGCTCAGGCATATCAGGCCTTTCTCAAATAGATCATCTAACTTGTACTCCATATATTTCATTTTATATGTTTCCATATGGTAGGATGGAATAGAAACATGTTGAGTACCAAGCATTAAGTAAATATAAAACTCAACCTCTCTTACTGAGGGAAAACTAGAGAAGTTAGAAGGATAAATGTTGGGAAACATGATGATAACTAGAGTTAGATCACTGATCAATGATTCTTGATCCAAATCTAAGGAAAAAACCCATATCAGTTTCCCAAACTTTAGGTTAGAAGTTTCAGCTCTGCTCGACCATGGGTCTCATTCTCCTTCAATGACATGGAACACACCATCAAGTGTAGGAAAAAAGGCAAGTCATAGATAACAGTCGATCTAGGATTTATTTTTAATGATAAAATCCATCCAAAAAATGACATAAAGTGACTTCAAGCCTATAATTAGAAAACTACATGCAATATCAACATCTAATAAAGAGAAAACAAAATTGGAACTAAAAATATCTTACTCTCTCTTTATACCAAGGGGTGTAGTAATTTTGATTTCACAAGAAACAATATCTAAACTAAGATTTAGATGATTAACAATATGGGTTGAAATAAATGAATGAGATGCACCAGTATCAACTAAATCAGTCCCTAATTATAAATCGATAGTGATGGTACCTCTCACACTCGCTAGACCTGTATCAACTTCCTATGGAGACTCTTCCCCTGCGTGAATAAGTTCTGTTCCATATACTTGGGGATGGAACCCTTTTTCAAATGAAGAATCAGATTGGACCCTATTTTAGATGTTTTGGATAATCCTATTCCACCTCACAGAGTGAAAAAACATAGAAGAATATCTTCAAGTCACAAAATCATATGTAGGAGCCATAGTTCGTGGGTGCCTCTGTGCAAACCCCCCTTTGAATCTCCCAACTGGCCACACTAGAAACAAACTAAAGGACCTATGTTAGGAATTTCTAGAGGTCTAGACTGACCCTACATTTGATAACCACCATGAGAAACAGCACACATCCTCTTTACCTTAGAGAAGTTCACACTACCATGGGAAGAAAAATAAACATCCGATAACCCTGAGTTGCCATCAAAGTTCATATGAGCCATTAGTGATCTATACAGAACATCAAAAAAGAAGTAATCTTAAATAAGAAAACTTGAGAATGATTATCCTATTAAAATATCAACATGAAATTTCAATCCATAATCTTCTCATTTGATAAAATCTTAGATGAAAACTATATAATCTTATTACAAAGGATTTAAAAATCTATCATGGTTCTATCATCCTGATAGAGATAACTTTGAATATATATAGAAATGGTTAGTGAAAATAACCATTAATTATTTCCACTCTAATCCATCATGTTTTATCATCATCACTTTCATGTCCAAAAATCTTCTACTCGGTCCTTCTAGCACGAATGTGGCACACTTCACCGTGATTTCATCGGGTATATCCACGAACCCAAATTCTCCATTATACTCAACCACTTCTCATCCTCTTGAGAATAATTTTAAACCATGAACAACACTAGTTTCTGGTGATGGAAATATTGAGAAATATTTTGAGAACAACCCTTTGAGGATCCACTGGGGGAGCCTAAACATGAACTGGAGGTGGTGTTCATCTCAGAACTTGAACATTGTACACAATCAAATCAACCAGATTCTGGTCCATCAAAAGGATTTGATCGCTAAGGTTCAACAAAAGATTCATCCATGATCTAATTCACATGTCTTATTGGAGACATGATTCTAAGAAACGTCGTCAGAAAACAATTAAAACATCATATTAACACTCAAAAAGAGAAATAAGAAAATTAATTCCAATAGATAGAAAAACAAGATTTAGATGTCAATATACCAAAATCAAAAGTAGGGAAACAATTAGAAATAATCCTCATAATGTATTTCCCTATCCACACATCATAGATTAAGGTTCATTATGGTGATTGTTGGATAAACACTCTAATGCAATTGCCTACCATGTTTCGACATGATTACACAAATTCATACTGAATTCAATACGAAAGATCAATGTAGACCTCTAATACCACTTTTTCATGAACCACCCCAGGTACCTTGGTAACCTAATAACCAATCCAGTATTGACATAGATTAAAGTAAATTCCTGATCCCAATAGGCCAGAGACTAGAACCTTGAATTACACAAAATGAGATTGGGAATGATTCCACTAACAATACGAAATTAAGAGAGACAATTCAGAAATACATACAATGTAAAATGCCATGGTAGAACTATAAAAGTAGAAAAATAAGGAAAATTTAGATAAGTACTACAAATATTTATCATATAATAGGAAAAACTACCTAATAACCAAAGGATGAAATTCACTAAGCCCACAGATAAACAACCAGAACTACACCCAAGTGGTGCTTTACCCCTGCTCAAACCTAGAAGGACATAATCTAAAATCCCAGTATGTTCTCACCAAGGATTCTATAATAAATGTCAATATTAACCTAACCATAGAGATCGTTAAATTTAAAGCAAACATGTTTCACATTTAAAAAGAATAATTAAAAAATACCATTCTAGTTATTTCAAAATATGGAAATAGTTTAAGTAATGAATTGTTTCAACTGATGAAATGCTTCCAAAACAATGAAAATTTTCAAAAATAGATCAAATAAACACTTTTTATGTAAAAAAGTTCATATAAATCAGAAGCCATGAAAAATATATTATAACAATGGACAATATTCATTTAAAATACAAACAAGCGAGTAACATGGTCATATGACTAAGAAGGTACAATATATATAGGCTATAGAGACTCCACACTCAAGGTGACATAGAAATATATATATATACCTTTGAACCCAGGCTAAAGAGGACTCATGACTATCACATAAGGGATGTGATGTGCTAAATTTTTGTTTTGGAACCTTGTAAATTATAAAGTGTTATCCAAATAAGTCACTAACTACCAAAGTCTTTCATGTGCTCTAGTACAAAACAATTATGATAATTTTTTTCAAGAAACATTAAAATATAATTAATCCCATTCTCCATTTCAAATATTCCAATATCTATTTTAAAATAGTAACACATGTTTTTAATAAAAAAACAAGCCTTTTCCAAAATAGAACCCAAAGGATCCAATAAAACCCATTTTATTCCATTTTCGCAATATAATTATTTTAAATTAATTCATAATTAAATTTCACAAATCACATTTTCAAATTAAACTATGAAATTTAATTTTCTAAAATATTCTATCAATTTAACAATAAACTAACAATTCAATGGAATTTGGCGGTTTTTACATTTTTCCATCCATTCCATTTTCATAATTAAATTAAAATTTTTAATTGAAATAATTTCCATAAAACCCAAAATATAAATTGAAAATTTTAACTTTCAAAAATTTCCATAAACACTCCCCAGTTTATTAGAATTAGTGGTTTTCAAATTTCATACCAAAACCCATTTAAAAATCCCCAATTAAATAGAATTGGGTTTTTCCAAAAAAAAATTGAAATCCATTTAATCAAAATCAATAAATTTCATTTAATTCAAAAAATTGAAATTAAATAAATCAATTTAGGGTTACCAAAAATCGGGCATCGTAATTGAACCACATACCTCAGGTTCACGGGATCACAAATAAAAAATCTGTACATGTAAAACTCTAATAGAGAATTATGGAAACAAGTATATATGAATAAAAATAGGTTTAGATGAAGAAAATTGGGTATTATAACCACAAATCAACATGGGGGTTCACAGAACCCTAAGGGGAGAAGAGATATCTAAGGATAATGAGAATGAGAAGATAAAACTAGTCGAGAGAATATCTAAAGGTGTTCCTTATGTTTCAAATAGCTTCTGAGAGGGATAATAGTTTCCAAGAACTATTAATGGGGCTCCAAGAAGGGTGGAAATATATCAGGGGTCATTTCGGTCTAGTAGGTAACTAAAGGGGGGTTTTGGAATTTTTTTATAAAAATTCCGATTAATTATAAAACCCCTGCACAATGTTTCCTTGGAAGATCCAAACGATTTCACAAACCAGGTGGAGTAACTATGCACCTATATTCAATAGGCTTAATGGTCACTACTAACAGGGAACATGTTCTGAAAAACCATGTTTCAACTATTCCAAGCCCCACTACCTAAGTTTTCACAGTTTTTCTTGAGAGGGCACATAGTTTGGGATAACCATGTGCCAACCATGCACTAGCATAAAAACATCCAAAAAATTCAAAATTTCAACCCAAACACTCCCAAATGAAAAGAACTGAATAAATATCAAAAGGAGGTGTTTGGGAATACTTGAAAATAGTAATAGGAAGTTTCCATATGTATGTTAAATAATTATACAGTGATGATGTAATAATTATTCAATTCATGGAAAAATCAAATAAATGATATTGAAAATATTGACAGAAATATTGTTTTTAATTAATTAAGGAGATCCATGAATATTTTAGATGAGTATGAAATGTTATAAGTATATTAATATATTTTTTTCAATATTTCATGTTGTCTTTATTTTCTTAATTTCAATGTAATGAAAAGTGTCAAAATTGATAGCAATGATATTTTATTAAAATAAAATTTTATTAAATTATTTAAAAATCATAAAAATATTAAAAAGGAAAATAGTATTAGATATTTACCTAAAATTAAATTAATTGTCAATTTAAGGTCAAATTTAAACTTTATAAGTAAAAAACCATTACATCCTCTTAATATTGAAAAAATTTGTTATCGCTGTCAAAAGTCAAATGGGTTAACCAAGGTTTAATCAAAATGATAAGGTTTAAAACAACACCAAACATGGAAAAAATATATTGGCTGATTATATTAAAACCTTATCATTTCATATATTTTAATTAATAGATCTTTTTAAGGTATTTTGATTGAGATTTAATTTAATATAAATTAATCTTTTTATAAATTCCAAAATTTCACCTAATATAAATTATAAAAGGGAACCTCTTATTATCCTTTATTCACACTTTAAAACAAATTTTGTTTGTCAATAACATATCAAAATATCCTCCAAAATTCCATCTGTTCATCTTTGAATCTATTCTTTTAGCATAAAACTAACCAAGGAAGTCATTTTGTGTGAACTAAATGGACATACATGAAGAAGAGGTAACGTTCATGAACATACATTTTTTATTTATTCCTTAATACCCTTAAATTATTTTTACATCATATTTGTATAATATCATTAATTTATTAAATATAATAATATGTTGTAATTTTAAGGTTATTACCTACAAATTCACAACCTTCTATCAAATGGGATACACAATCTTCGTTCGTGTGTACAAAAGACTACAACATCGCGAACTGATGTCGTTTGTTCTTCCATTACCACCTTTCAAGGTTGAGAATAAAGAAAAATTTATAGAATATATATGATATATATTATTTTTATTTTGTTATTATGATTCTGTAATTGTGATATGACACATACCATAATTATTTACATTTTGTGGGAATATTATAATGTCATTCGTGTGTACGACAGACTACCGCCTAACAAAACGATGTGATTCATTCACATTTTTCATGGGATGTATTGAGGATGGTTTTAAAAAAAAATTAATTTATATGACATGTAAATGATTCATTAATGATCAGATATCAGAAAATTTTCTTTCATTATTCCAAAAATAAATGAAAACAACTTTTAGGCGTATGTACGATCTAACGTCTCCATGAATAATGTATTTTATTTTCTACCTATATATTTTATGAATCACTATAAATACATATATAATGAATATATATGATTTTTAAATCATTTTTATAATATTAAAGATGATTAAATCATGAAATGTTTAATAGGACTGGGAATAACAAGTCCAAACATGTATGAAAAACAAAGCGATAATTACACGAAACATAACTTTATTATGGAATTATTAATAATTAAGTAATATAAAGTCATAAAAAATCATATATAGTATTATATATATATATATATATGAATATGGTTATTTAGAAGATATATAATAAGCTTATATATATTATAGAGGAGTTTTTAACATGAATAAAGGAAGTCAAGACTTCTTGTAAGTTGATTTCTAGTATAGCTTTTATTTCTCTGAGAATTATGTCATATTCACCACCTGTTATTTTTTATGGAGTTTATAATGACCATGAATATAATATTTAATATTTATCCTTATATTTATGGGTATTTATATATCCATTTTATGATCTATCCTTCATGGGTTTTATGGTTTCAATAGTAACAATTATGTAAGGTGATTTTGTCTCAATATGCCTTCTTTGAAACACATGTTATGTTATGCACTAGTATTATTTTAAGTGGTGTATATAAGAACATATTTACATGTTTTATAATGAATATAAATCTTTTATTGATATTACAAGCTACATGTAATGTTAGTCTCCCTTCATTCAGAAATATGTGTTCCTTAAAGACATTGTTTTCTAAAAATGATTTAAATGATCTTTTAAGAATTTTTAAGGGAAGCTATTTCATAGAATATTAAAAAGGTTATTAAAGATTGATTTATAATTTTTTAATTATATTTTCAATGAAAAAGGTTTTCTAACTGTTTTATTATTTAAAAAAAAATTACAATTGGAAAGGATATTTTCCTCAATAAATTTTTTAAAAAGATCCATGAAAATTATCTAAGATGACATTTATTGGTTTTAATAATTCCATACTTGGGATATGATTCAAGGGTAACATTAATATTCTTTATTTTAATTGTTTATGTGTTTATGTAATAATTTTTATATATCTCATTACTCATTAATGAAATATTCTATGACGAAATGTTTGTAAAATCCATTTCCTTTTCACAATTTCTAATGTATTGAATGATTTATGATCTTATGCCTCATATATATATATATGTGTGACTTCATCATGTGATGATTGGTACCTATATCTCCATCCAATGCATTGGGTAAATATGGATAACTCATGAGGTACATGTGTTATGGGTGAACATGATTACAAGTTTACAATTCTATGTGTGGACCTAGTTTTAGGTCCATACGTTTATATATGAATCGATATTTTATGTCCACATGTTTATGCATAGACCTAGTTTCATTCCCATAAGTTTATTTAATGGTTTTATTTCATGTTTTTAACTTAATGAGTGACCAATTTTGTATTTATACCTATTTATAATGATATAAGTTTATGTGTTTGGCACAATTCAATGTTTTATTCCATTATTATACTCTCATGGATCATGTTCTTTTCTTATCTTATGATTCATGAACTATGAATATCCAATATTTTTTCCATGATTTAATATTATGATCTTCGATATGTAGGGTATGATTTTCAATTGTTATTCTCACATTCTCATACCCTTAAGTTCATGTCATTATTATGTATCTCCCATGATTACCCTAACAAAGCAATTTACCTCTCCCTTTCTTATATTACATTTCTATAAAAAATGAAGAAAAAATTTAAGAAAAAATTATAAAGGTTAATACATTAATTGGATATTTTAGTGATATTCCACTAAATTATAAGAATGTGTTCCAAATATCCAAATTCATTAAACAGTTGTGTTCCTCGAGCATGTGTTCATGTAATGTAATGAATATTCATCTGAATGCATGTAATATCAATGTACAAAAATCCTAGGCTGTTATAGTTGGTATTACAGGAAAGGTTAAGTCAACATTTTGAAACTAGGATTAGAAAACCTTAGTAAGATCCCTAAGGATATGTTTAGCCTACAATCCTAGAGTTTTGTAAATGATCATGAATAACCTATGTTAAAACTAAGGTTTTATGGATTTAAATTTTATAAGAAATTTCCCATGATTATGTGGTTTTCCCAATAAGAGTAGTATTTATCACACTCATCTTTTTAGTCTTAGTTAATGGAGGAAACTAGAAATAACTGGGTTAATGTTCAATGTGACGGACAATTAAATGATAAGAAATAAAAGATGATATGGAATGGTGTGAACAAAGTTGTGAATATTCCTAATCAACAATGTTATATTATGATCAATAATATCAACCTTGGTAAGTTTCATGACCCATATAATAAGAGAGATATGAAGTTTCATGGTGACCACATAGGAATGAAAATTCGAATTTCCTCACAAAAAACATATCAAAAGATGCATTAGGGTAATGATTTCAATGAATTGGAAGACAGTTTGGGTGTGGAAAAGAAAGTCCCCAAGAAAGTAATTGAAAATGAAAAGGTTCAGTTAATAAAATGTACGGGGATAATGGTATTCCTAAGGCATCATTGATAGTTAAATGTTTTAAATGTGGAATGTATATGAAATATGAAAATTGATTCCCTAGGGGGGAATATCATAAAGATAATCAGCAAGGTTTAATGAGAAATGGTTATACTTATTTTAATTATGAGATTACAAATTACATATGATATGAATGAAGTGTTATGGTAAAAAAACGAAACCTAGTTAATGGATTAATAAGGTAATGGGGTAATTGCATATTTATGTATTGGAAAATGTTATAGAAGTCATTTTATGGTATTATGGAATAATGAAACATCTAAGGTATGTTCCACTGTAGATTTTATTTAAGTATTTAAAAATTATATGTGGGATGGGACTAGTCAACATGAATAGTGATTAAGGTGGAAAGATGACATTTTTGGAGAAAACATTACTACAGGAAAGATAACCCTTAATATTTACATTCTGTTGGGATATTAATGGCATAAATAGATGTTTTATTGTGATATAATAAATGGGATAATATTGATAACCATAGAAATGAATAAAAATATGATGACAACGTGGTTTATGGATTGAGTTTATAGAGTTTATTATTTAAGATATGATTAAATTGTAAATTTTTTAAAGAAATCTATTTTTCCTAATGTTTTATGTAAATTCAGGTTAGTACTATGTTTCATAAGAACATTTGATAATGATATTCACATATTAGGTGTGTGAAAACTAAGAATTAGATTACGTTGTTTGGGGGATTATTGTTGAGTTTATTTTTAGAATTTATTGAGCTTATTTAGAATATTTTGGATTTTAATGATTTAAAGGGGTAACTATTTATTAAATTTTTTGGTGTAATTTTGCATCAGGTATACATATTAATTCATTAATTAACAATATTAATATTTATACATATTATATATGTTTTTCTAACCATTTTATGTTGGTGATAACTAAAGACAGAGGGAATGACTTATCACCCCATTATGGATCTTAAAATACACAAGTTCTTCAGGAATAATTAGTTTTGATTTTTTTCATGGTGTAAGAGATGGAGTAGAAATTAGACAAGGCCCAACTAAATAGTTAGGTTATAATTAAGAGATTAAATCAAGTATTTATATATTCTCAAGGGTTATGGCCCCACACATGCCTGGTCTCTTCCCTTTGAATCTTTTCTAATGTTTCCCCATTAGCCTTTTCACGGTGGCCACTCCTCCTCCTCATGGACCTCCATCATCGATTCACTCTATCTCTTATAGGATCTTCTTCTTTGGATTTTTATAGGATTGGGATTTCCATTATAGTGGTATTTATGGTTTCTTCCTCGATGGACTCTATGTCTTCTCGAAGGGTTCCCACTTCTTCTCTCCGTGAACGTGGATCCCGACCAAGGCCTTGTTCATCTCAATCTCTACTCTTACTCCAAGATCTACTGCACTAGAGTCTATTTCGTTCTGATGAATTGGATCTCACGGGGGTTAGGATATGTCGATAGAGAGATCTTTAGATTCTACGGGTTTTTTATCATGTTGGTTCTTTTCTAGCATAGGGTTTTTAGTCATGATTGATGTTCTGAATCATGAAGTTTTGGATTGGTTCATATTTTTCATCCTCAATGAAAAGATGCTTCCAGTGCTGATTTTTTCACTAGATAGCATGTGCTCCTAATATTCCCTTTTTACATGATTCCATCATTATCCTCCTAGTTAGATTTTCATGGTGGTTCAAGGTGTCTTAGTGGCTGGGTTTGATTGCTTGTCGACATTCCAAGTGGTTGTAGTGCTCGTTGATAGTGTATTTTTCTAGTTACAAGTTATCTCGGTTCAGTGATGGTGATCCGTTTTTCTATATCAATGTTAACAGTTACATAGAAGTATCTTTATTTAGGTTTCTATTTTTATTTCTATTTTTTTAGAATGGTTTCTCTTTTTTGTTTTTGTTTGGGTTGATTTCGGCTCCCGGTGATGCTGCTCTCACTGGTAGTTTCTCTATGAAGTTGTGAAGATGAAATTCTAGGTCTTTTTGGTGATGGGCTTCAGGGTCACGAGGGTGAATTCCCTATTGTGTTATATTGTATTGTATTTGATGAAGATGAAGGTGATTTACGATGATGACGAATTCTGATAGTGTTCCTCACTGACATTCTTGTATGATGACCGGCTCGAGTGTGAGGGTACACGGCTCGAGGTTGATGTCGCCTGAGGAGGGGACATGGTTACAGTTCGAAATTCGAAATTTGAATTTTAATGTTGAATTTTTTAGTTTGAATCTAGTTTTATTAGGGGTGTATGCATGGTATAAATGGTGTTGTAGGTTCCCACTAAACCAAAAAGTGGTCTGTCAAAATAAAAAAAATGGATTGAGGAGTCAGGTAATTTTATATTTTCAAATTATCTTCAAATAAACTTTTATCCTATTATCAAATATTTTTAGGATATCAATGCATTTTTCCAGAAATATGGTTTTTTGGTCATTATCCTTAACTTGACCATGTTCCCTATTACTATCTTTTAGTTATAGGGGATCATTTTTCTCTTAGAAATCCATATTTTAATGTTTTTCCTATGTGGAAACCTAGTTATGCATTACTTCCGGTAACCTTTATTTTTCCAAAATTTATTTTTAAGGGAATTTCTATTATTCATTCTTACAATGTGGGTTTCTATGAATTAATTATTAGAAATTGAACTATTGATGATGTAGATAAATTTTGAGGGTGAAATTCATTTTAATGGGGTAGAATGTAACACCTCTAGTTTTTATGAATTATTTTTTCTGAATAAAATTATTTTATGCATTGTGTTGCATGATAAAACATGTAAATATTTATTTATACATAATATTGATCTAGACATAATACAGAGTTTGTGTTGTGATACAATAAATATTATTTTTGTATTTTGTTACGCACAACAATGTGTTTCTTCAATATTTTTTTATAAGAAATATTGTGTTTTACTGAACAACAATATAAAATTAATATTCAATATGATAGTTATCACATAGTTATTAGAATGGAGAGAATGAATATGATTAACTGGATTTTGAAAACAAGGATTATAATGTTTTTGAAAAATAGATTCTTTGTTTACCAATTAATTAAAAATTAATATAAAAACAAATTAAAAATCAAAGATGGGTTTTTTATGAAAAAACTATTTTTATTCCCACAAAGTATTTTTATATTAGTAAATTAAATTGATTACTATTACTGAATTATATTAAAATAATTTATATTATACATATTCAATTATATTTTTTACATTAATAAAAAAAATTATATTCATAGAATGACAAAAAATCAATTTTTAGGTCAAAAATATCTATTTTTCTAAAATGTAGTTTGCCGCCTTTTAATGTAAAACTTGTTTTAAAAATAAATTTTGAAACTTTTATAATTTTTATTTGAAACAAAACATCATAAATGATATAATATTACCAAAATTTACTTTGGTTTAATTTTTTTTATTTTTCTGATAAGTTTGATTTTGTTGATAAATATTGAAAAATAATGCATTTTAATTGAAAACTGACATTTCATGTAAACAATTTATAAAGTTATAATATATTTTAGATTAGTTTTAAATTAAAATTAGATCATTTATACATATATAAATAAAATTATGGTCATTAGAGTATTTTTTTATTGAATTTGGATACAAAAACATTTCAAACTTTTGAACATTTTCACTTTAAAAACATGCTTTCTCACCCAGTCTACAAGATTAAATTTAAATTAATTTTACCCACTGTCACGAACCAGCCCGGGTTGACCCTGAACCGGTCACCTGAGCCGGTCCGCGGCAAGTCCCGAGGGGCGTTCCCGATCCCCCCGGGATGGCAACAAGTGCCGGGCATCAAAAGTAAACAGGTGGGAACGATTTGGCCCAAAAGAAAAATAAAATAAGCAGCAGAAATTAATGGAACTGATGCAAATAAAGAAAAAAACCAGCAACGCTACTAACCTGACCACGACCCAAAACTCCCTGTGACCCCATGGGTCACTCTCCAATACTACAACCAACGTTTCTCAAGGTGAACAACTGAAGCTGAAACCTGCAACAGAACTAAAAACAAGAAAACACTATAGGTGTGAGTATTAAAACTCAGTAGGTAGGCACGAGTAATTCTATTCCCAATGCACATACCAATAAATAAAGAATTTATCAATTCCAGGTTTGAACTAAATTATATAAAATATGGTTTCCATGCACACACTTTCATTTTTCTCAAACAAGTAACAGTCCATTGCCCTTTTAAGTTAGAATAAGTTTAATGTTGAAAGAAACAGGTGCATTGCATTTTAAATCCTTTTGTGAACAATTTAGAAATCCAAACATTAGTTGATAGTAAAAAGGAAAATCACACACAACACACAACACACACTAAGGGCAATGGAAAAAGTGGCACACATGGTTCAGAAACCGAACTTGACCTCTCAATCATCCGCCACATACCAATAAACACTAAAAGAGACATGGGTCGAACCTAGGAGATCATGAACAAACCAGAACGTACTATACATGTGACTCATCCTGAAGGCATCCCATAACTCGATGAAGTTATAACGCCCATAATACTACCCGGCATAGCCCTGCATGGCCTAACCGAGGGTCCCAATCCCCATAGCAGCAATAACTCAGTATTCCCCTGCTATGGGGACACTAGCCAGTGCGTGGTCTAAACTAGTGCAGAAATCGTTCTCAGAAAGTTCACTCAATATTCCAGGTTCCCATGTCAACACAAGCAATAAAAAGGGGGTGTGTCTACAAGGTAAATAAATCAGTCACGATGCACAACCATCACATACAGCTCACGCAAACAACGCACACCAAAGCTCACCCCCCGAGTGGGATTTCCAAGATAATCCATTTCATTAAAGTGCCAAATGGGACTTCACCAATTTTAAAGTAAAACCTCATTTCTCAAAAAGCTCAAAACACTTGTTCAGAAGAAATTATTTATCTTTAAAAATAGAAGAACATTTGAAGTTCTGTGAATTATGTTTAAAGGCCAAACGGGTATTCGTTCAATACTGGGTGTCTGCTCGTCAAGAAAATGTCCCAAGTGTTCGGTATAAAATAAACAGCTCTTTTCACACTAAAAGATAATTTAAATTTTTTATTATCTAATATTATTTATAATTCATTAAAAATTTATAAAACAACAAGAAATTAATAAATTCTAAATCTAAAGGTAACTGCAGTGGGGGTCCTACCTCAGCTTGAAATCCAAATGCACGGTGTGTCGCACCTCGCACAAACGCACAAACACACACACGTTGACGACCATAGTATCGCGAGGTTATCTCACCAACGAGCTGCATCGAACGCACAACAATTAAAATCACAAAACCACCGACTAATAATAATTCATATAAAAACTAATATATATATATATACACAAAAATATATAAACATTGATATAAAATAATTCGGGTAAGAAACGAGGCAAACCTCACCTAAAATCGCAAACCGAACACGACGACGTAGAACACCCCGCGCAGGCGCATACACGCTCGCAAGCCGAAAACCTCTGCGTTTCGGAATTAATCCTCCAACGCACTGCACAAAATAAACAATTAATCAACCAACCACAAATTATAAATATAAATATAATCACACGACACAACACTCACCTCGGCGCAGAGACGCGCTCGACCCACGGGGTCGCGCGACAGTTAAAGTGGCGGCGCGCACCTGCAGGGAGACCGTCAGAGGTCGCGCGCTGATTATCGGGCGCGCCGCTGCCTGGCGCAAGACGGTGGCGGCTGGCCGGGCCACGGAAAGGCAGTGCGCAACCTCCCAACGGTGTGGCGGAGCCGATCAGAGCGCTGGAAAGGACTGGGGAACGCTGGCAGGCGGTGCCGGAGCGAATCAAGGGTGCCGGCGGAGATGGGAAACACCGGCGGGGTCACCGGAACAGGGCAGGGGCGCCGGAACGACGCCAGACAGCAAAAGAGGGTCGCCGGATGGAGAGCCGGAGGGTGCGTCGGGATGCCGAAACGGCGGCGGAGGGCGCTGGCTCGAGCGGGGCTCGCCGGAAGGGTTAGGAGGTGTGTCGAAAGGGGGCCGAGGGCTACTGGCCGGTAGGGGGGCTCGCCGGAGGTCCTGGCCGGCAGAACGGGAGCCGGTCGGGGGTCACGTGGGGTTGTTCACCGCAGAAGGCTGGGACAGGGGGGGCCGGAGGCCAGGTTCAGCGGGGGTGAGGCCGGCGGTGCGGTCAGAGGAGGCCGGCTGTACGGAGGGAGGATTCGGGTGGGTCGTTCGGAAGGAAGTCGTGCGGGGGAGGTCGGAGTCGGCAGCGGCTCGGCTGGGTGTGGCCGCACGGAGGAGGCCGGCACGGGTAGAGGGGAGGAACTTGCGGGGCCGCGGGCGTCGGAGGTCGGCCACTGGACGGGAGGTCGGTAGGCCGGAGGAGGGTGCGCCGGCGACGAGGTCGAGCGCGATGAGGAGGTCGAGACGGTGAGGATGGGGAGCGGGGATGCCGGGAGCCAGTGCACCCGGGACGGCGGAGGGAGCCTTGCAGGGGCCGGGACGCCGGCGGCAGGGAGCAGGGAGGGCGGCGCGGTGGTCGGTGCGGCGAGCCGCGGGCTGCTGGCGAGGGGATGCTACGCAGAAGAGGGTGCTGCGTGGATAGAGAAGGAGAGTAGGGAGAGGGGTGTAGCGGCTGGGTAGGGGTTAGGGTTTTTGGGAGAAGAAAATATATATATATATATAGGTATACATATATAATAAAAACAACATAATAAAAATAAGTAGTAATAATAATAATAGTAATAATATTAACTAATAAAAAAGGAAATAATAATAATAATAATAATAATAATATGATAAATTAATTAAATAAATAAAATCAAATCTTAATAGTAATAATAAAACTTTATTAAAATAGTAAAACTTTAAAATAATAATAATAATAATAATAATAATAAAATAATAATTATATAATTATAATAATAATTATTATAACCAAAATATTTAAAATAATAAAACCATTTAAAAATAACACAAACAAGTCTATACATATATACATATATATCTATATATAGATATATAGATATATATATATATATACCTATATATAAACACATAAACATAGATACGATAAACATATATATATATATAATTATATAGACATAATACATATAAGCATATATATATATACCTATATAGACATATGTATATATATACATACATATACACATATATAAACATATATACAATAAAGATAACTACAATAATGATAACACAACTTAATTAGTAATAATAATAAAATGTCAACATAAAAATTTTAATATTTAAAAAAATGTCGGGTGAACACATAGTCACCCGGGCCGAACGCACGGTCACCGCTAGCGATGCGATGACCGCGCACCGGCGCGAAACCGCCAACAAAATTTAACCTCGAAAATTTTAAATCGGGACCAAGAAAGAAGTAAAATAATGACATCTGCGGTCGGGGTGTGACAATTCTCCCCACCACAGACACTTTCTGCCCCCAGAAAGTCACCAAGCCAAAAGTCAGACAAATTTCAAGCCTATGCCCAAACAGAACTAAAGGAACTGAAGAGAACTGAGATTCTCAGGATGACCTTACTCCACACAGGTCACACCCGACCGATTCAAGAGAAAACCGAGATCCAATGTTGATGGGAGAACACAAAGGGGTTCTCCCCACCACAAGAGCTTAACTTGTGCAGAAAAGTTGACCATCTAAATAGAAAACCCTAGGAAAGGGGGGGGGGGTCGATGTGGGAACCCCCAACCGGTTTAAACCAAAACTTATAGCACGAACGAAAAAAAGCACCTTCGTCGAAACATTGAATCCTGGACTATAGTAAGCAAATTCAACACCAGGGATAACCCACAGAAAAATACTTAACCAGACATCCAACTGGAGGCATGATCCATTGAAGTCCACGAATCATAACTACATCTGACAAGCATAACTCAACCGAGGTAAACCCACACAAGGTCTAACCCACTTTACGAAAGAAACACGAATCAGAATATCACATCCACACGACAAGTCTTCTTAGATTATCATAGAACAAGTCCATCGTCACTCTATAGAAAAACAACGCATTTACAATGCTGTTGAATCTTTAATAGAAGGAAAACAAGTATGAAAATGTTTTTAATTGCTCCACCGTCAATACGGAAGAGAGAACCTGGACCAAAGCTTCACAACCCTGGGAACTCTTGACTGTGAGCGAGCTTCACCCCATGACCTGTGGTTGGGGCTCTGATGGCTGAAGCATCTTCTGCCTCACAGTTAGGTACTGATGTTCTCCCATCACGACATCCTCTTCATGCGATGCTTCCTGCAAAACTTCTCCAGATGACCCAGACAGCCGCATCGATGACACATCTTCGGAGGGTTGCGACAAGACGACTTTAAATGCCCGAATCGACCACACTGATAGCACACCACTGAACAATCTGATGAACTAGAAGCTGGGACCAAAGGGGATAACTCTTTAGGAACAGTTATCTCTGGCGCCTTTTCCTCACCAGCGGGGGAACTCTCAAGAACAGCAGGGGATGCTGAAGTATTAACCACCTGCATACCGGAAACCAACTCAGCCAAGAAAGCTTTCTCCACCAGCTTCTCGAAACAAAGGTCTTTAGAAGGGAGGACTCGCTCCTTGATCTCTGGACGAAGACCCCCAGTTAAAAGAGAGACCTTCATGAGCTCATGCGACGCTACCTCGGGAGAAAGGGAAATCAATTCCTTAAAATAGTCAACATATGCCTTCACCGTCCGTTGGCCTTGTCGAATATGCACAAGATCTCTCTTTTTCCCCAGCTTCACATCCTCAGGTACAAACCATTGGATGGAAACGATTTTAAAGACATCCCACGTCATTTCACCTTGCGTTGATGATGGGGTAACCATCTTCCACTGGTCATAGCTGGACCCTCGAACAAATCCATAATTGCACGAACCATAACATTATCGGGAGTTCCCAACATTCTAAAGACACGTTCCACTTCCTCAATCCATTTCACTGCCTCTAACAGACCCTGATCACCAGGGAGAATAGGAAAAGTCTGAGAAGGACCAAAAACTGGGCATGACTTATCCGAATCCTTAGAGACCTTTCTGGGTGGCATTTCCTAAGCGACATATAAAACACAAGGACACCAAAATCAAACCGAAGCAACATCAATAAAAGCGCCTTCATCAAAACAGTCAGCACAAAGACAAAAAAAACACAAACAGAACCCAAAATAAAATATCCTTTTTAAAATCCCCTTTTTATTTTTGACTTTAAAACCACCCTTTGTGAAGACCACTTCCCAAAAACCAATCCACTTTCAAACCAAAAACTTTCCAAAACCGTTTCCCCATTAAAACCAATTTAGAAAACAAGGTCAAGCCTTTAATTTCAAATACACACCCAGGTAATCTCATGAACCGTTGCACATGTCTTCATCCACTGTCCAATAATACGTGCACCAACACGCATTTTTTTCCCATGCATTCTCACACATGTGCAAACGTTCATAAAGAGGACCTGAGGTTTCACCCCAAATCATTCTTAACCAATTCCAAGCAAACAACAGATTTCCAAATCAAGAGATTTCAGTTTTAAAACCCGTTTTATACATTTAAAGTCTTTTAAAAGAAACCAGTCGAATTTTTCAAAAACCTTTTTCATTCCCAACAACGTACTTACGCAGACCAAAACAAAAGCAACATCCAAATTTGCATCAACCATTGGAGTGAGGGACTAGTAGTCACGCTCAACCTGGCGACATGGTAGTGGGCCATGTCCCAAGTCAGTGTTGACCACTAGGAGGAATTCAAACCGTGTACTCAGACACCACATGGGTCACTACTCCATGTGAAATCACGATGTAATGTCAGCTTGCCACCATTATCATCTCTCAATCCAAGACAAACCAGAAAAGATAAGGAAACAATTCCCGGATTACCCCTGGTAACTCGAGGATCAATACAAGCAAGAGTTCGCGACGCTCTTCCTGCACCTACCCCTCGAGTTCCGACAGTCCTAATCTCCTTCTACCGGACAACCCAAAATAACAAGAACCACCCTTTGATACCATTTTGTCATGAACCAGCCCGGGTTGACCCTGAACCGGTCACCCAAGCCGGTCCGCGGCAAGTCCCGAGGGGCGTTCCCGATCCCCCCGGGATGGCAACAAGTACCGGGAATCAAAAGTAAACAGGTGGGAATGATTTGGCCCAAAAGAAAAATAAAATATGCAGCAGAAATTAATGGAACAGATGCAAATAAAGAAAAAAAAACCAGCAATGCTACTAACCTGACCACGACCCAAAACTCCATGTGACCCAACGGGTCACTCTCTAATACCACAACCAACGTTGCTCAAGGTGAAAAACTGAAGTTGAAACCCGCAACAGAACTAAAAACAACAAAACACTATAGGTGTGAGTATTAAAACTTAGTAGGTAGGCCCGACTAATTCTATTCCCAATGCACATACCAATAAATAAAGAATTTATCAATTCCAGGTTTGAAATAAATTATATAAAATATGGTTTCCATACACACACATTCATTTTTCTCAAACAAGTAACAGTCCATTGCCCTTTTAGGTTAGAATAAGTTTAATGATTGAAGAAACAGGTGCATTGAATTTTAAATCCTTTTGCGAACAATTTAGAAATCCAAACTTTGTTTGATAGTAAAAAGGAAAATCACACACAACACACAACACACACTAAGGGCAATGGAAAAAGTGGCACACATGGGTCAGAAACAGAACTCGACCTCTCAATCGTCCGTCACATACCAATAAACACTAAAAGAGACATGGGTCTAACCTAGGAGATCATGAACAAACCAGAACATACTATACATGTGACTCATCCTGAAGGCATGCCATAACTCGATGACGTCATAACACCCATAATACTACCCGGCATAGCCCTGCATGGCCTAACTGAGGGGCCCAATCCCCATAGCAGCAATAACTCAGTATTCCCCTACTATGGGGCCACTATCCAGTGCGTGGTCTAAACTAGTGCAGCAATCGTTCTCGGAAAATTCACTCAATATGCCAGGTTCCCATGTCAACACAAGCAATAAAAAGGGGGTGTGTCTACAATGTAAATAAATCAGTCATGATGCACAACCATCAAATACAGCTCACGCAAACAACGCACACCAAAGATCACCCCCCCCCCCAAGTGGGATTTCCAAGATTATCCATTTCATTAAAGTGCCAAACGGGCCTTCACCAATTTTAAAGTAAAACCTCATTTCTCAAAAATCTCAAAACACTTGTTAAGAAGAAATTATTTATCTTTAAAACTAGAAGCACATTTGAAGTTCCATGAATTATTTTTAAAGGACAAACGAGAATTCTTTCAATACTGGGTGTCCGCTCGTCAAGAAAATGTCCCAATGTTCGGTATAAAATAAACAGCTCTTTTCACACTAAAATATCATTTAAATTTTTTATTATCTAATATTATTTATAATTCATTAAAAATTAATAAAACAATAAGCAATTAATAAATTCTAAATCTAAAGGTAAGTGCAGTGGGGGACCTACCTCAACTTGAAATCCAAACGCACGGTGTGTCGCACCTCGCACAAACGCCCAAACACATGCACATTGACGACCACAGTATCGCGAGGTTATCTCGCCAACACGCTGCATCAAACACACAAGAATTAAAATCACACAACCACCGACTAATAATAATTCTTATAAAAACTAATATATATATATATATATATATATATCTATATATAGATATATATATATATAAATATAAACACAAAAATATATAAATGTTGATATAAAATAATTCGGGTAAGAAACGAGGCAATCCTCACTAAAATTGCAAACCGAACACGACGACGTAGAACACCCCGCACAGGCGCATACGCACTCGCAAGCCGAAAACCTCTGCGTTGCGGAATTAATCCACTAACTCGCTGCACAAAACAAACAATTAATCAACCAACCACAAAATATAAATATAAATATAATCACACGACACAACACTCACCTTGGCGCAGAGACGCGCTCGACCCACGGGGTCGCGCGACAGTTAAAGGGGCAGCGCGCACCGGCAGGGAGACCGTTAGAGGTCACGCACTGATTATTGTGTGCGCCGCTGCCTGGCGCAAGATGGTGGCGGCTGGCCGGGCCACAGAAAGGCGGTGCGCGACCTCCCAACGGTGTGGTGGAGCCAGTCAGAGCCCCGGAAAGTACCGGGGAACGCCGGCACGCGGTGCCGGAGCGAAGAAAGGGTGCCGGCGGAGATGGGGAACACAGGCGGGGTCGCTGGAACAGGGCAGGGGCGCCGGAATGACGCCGGAAAGCAAAAGCGGGTTGCTGGAAGGAGAGCCGGAGGGTGCGTCGGGATGCTGAAATGGCGGTGGAGGGTGCTGGATCGAGTGGGGCTCACCGGAAGGGTTAGGAGGGGCGTCGGAAGGGGGCCGAGGGCTACTGGCCGGTAGGGGGGGCTCACCGGAGGTGCTGGCCGGCGGAACGGGAGCCGGTCGGGGGTCGCGTGGGGCTGTTCACCGGAGGAGGCCTGGACAGGGGGGCCGGAGGCCGGGTTCAGCGGGGGTGAGGCTGGCGGTCCGGTCGGAGGAGGCCGGCTGGACAGAGGGAGGATTCGGCTGGGTCGTCCGGAAGGAAGTCGTGCGGGGGAGGCCGGAGTCGGCAGCGGCTCAGCTGGGTGCGGCCGCACGGAGGAGGCCGACGCGGGCAGAGGGGAGGACGGCGCGGGGCCGCGGGCGTCGGAGGTCGGCCACTGGATGGGAGGTCGGCAGGCCGGAGGAGGGTGCGCCGACGACGGGGTCGAGCACGATGAGGAGGTCGAGACGGCGAGGATGGGGAGCGGGGACGCCGGGAGTCGGTGCACCCGGGACGGCAGAGGGAGCCTTGCAGGGGCCGGGACGCTGGAGGCAGGGATCAGGGAGGGCGGCGTGGTGGTCGGTGCGGCCAACCGCGGGTTGCTGGTGAGGGGATGCTGCGCAGAAGAGGGGGCTGCGGGGAGAGAGAAGGAGAGTAGGGAGAGGGGTGCGATGGCCGGGTAGGGGTTAGCGTTTTAGGGAGAAGAAAAAAAATATATATATATAGGTATTCATATATAATAAAAACAACATAATAAAAATAAGTAATAATAATAATAATAAATAATAATGAAAGTGGAAATAATAATAATAATAATAATATGATAAATTAATTAAATAAATAAAATCAAATCTTAATAGTAATAATAAAACTTTATAAAAATAGTGAAACTTTATAATAATAATAATAATAATAATAATAAAATAAAAATTAGATAATTATAAAAATTATTATTATAACCAAAATATTTAAAATAATAAAACCATTTAAAAATAACACACACAAGTATATACATATATACATATATATCTATATATAGATATATAGATATATATATATATACCTATATATAAACAAATAAACATAGATACGATAAACATATATATATATATACTTATATAGACATAATACATATAAGCATATATATATATACCTATATAGACAAATGTATATATATACATACATATACACATATATAAACATATATAAAATAAAGATAACTACAATAATGATAACACAACTTAATTAGTAATAATAATAAAATGTCAACATAAAAATTTTAATATTTAAAAAAATGCCAGGTGAACACATATTCACCTGGGCCGAACGCATGGTCACCACTAGCGATGCGATGACCGCGCACTGGCGCGAAACCGCCAACACAATTTAACCTCGAAAATTTTACATCGGGACCAAGAAAGAAGTAAAATATTGACATCTGCGGTCGGGGTGTGACACCCACTAATATTTCTTGAATTTTTATAAAAGTATTATATATTTTTAATCAAAATTATAAAAAATATTATATAAGTCCATTTTAGTTTTGGACAATATGGGTATTGAACTTAGTAATTTTATTACAACGATTAATAGTAAATCATGTAACTAAAGTTGAAAATAATTTTATAAATATTATCCAATTACCTAAAAACATGTAGTAATCTTGTTGTATGAGTAATTTTAGACAAAAAATAATCCATGGTTATAATTTATTACCTCTTGGATCCACTTGGATGAATTTATTCCCCTTTTAGTTTTTAAATTTAATAAAAGTCAAACTTATCACATTAATGTTTTTAATATGTATAACATTTTTCATATGGGGTAATCAAGAAAATATATTCTACCATAAATTTTATTTGGAAATATAAAATATTTATATTCATCCTGAAAATTTATTTTGAAATTTTATTGAAGAAATATTTACCTTAAATAATTGAACAATAGTGATGTAGTAATTATTCAATTAATGGAAAAATCAAATAAACGATATTAACAATATAAAAATAGATACAATTTGAATTGATTAATGTAATAAAAAATAAATATATATGGGTTTGAAATTTTAGTGGTATATTAAAGGGTTTTTTAATATATATTGTTATATATATTTTCATAAAGTCAAAGAAATTAATAGTGTCAAAATTGACACTAATGATATTTTAGTAAAATAATATATTATTAAATTATTTAAAAACATGAAAATATTAAATAAGGAATATGTTATGAGATATAGTATAAGATAAAATTAATTGGACATTTTTGTCTAATTTAAACATTATATTTAAAAATTACATCCTCTTAATATTGAAAAAATGTATTACTGTAGTTAAAATTAAAATGGTTTAACTATGGTTTAATCAAAATGATAAGGTATAAAATAATAACAAAACATGTCTAAAATTTAAATTTTAATTATATAAATACATTATAATATATTATATTTAAATTTATTTAATTTTGGAGGTATTTTTATAGATATCGAAATTATTAAAAATTAATATTTTGAAAAATTTGAAAAGTTTCCCTTATATCTATTATAAAAGGGAACCCATTCTTATCTTTTCTTCATACATAAGAATATATTTTTTCATCCAAAAAATGTCAAAAATATCCTACCAAATTCAACACCTTCATTTTATAATGATTTATTTTTTTGAATAAACTAAACTATGGTAGTCCTTTGCTGAAAACCCGTAAAAGATACCCAATGAAGAGGTAAAGTTCATCAACAAACATTTTTGTTTTATTTATTAGTAAAACACTTAAATTATTTTTATATAAAGTTTATATAATAAAATAGTTATATTAAATATTCCTATATGTTTTATGTGAATTATAATACCTAAAAATCCAAACACTTCCATCAAATGGGATACAAAATCATTGTTCATGTGTACGGTCAACTACGGCCTCACGAACAGATGTTTTTCGTTCTTCCATTAACTCCTATCATGGTTGGGAATAATGATGGATTTAAAATTTATATATGAGAGATATTTTTTTATGATGTTATTATTATTCTATAATTATTATATCACACATACCTTCTTTCTTTCCATTTTTTGGTAATTCAATAGCGTTGTTCATGTGTACATCACACTACTGCCTCAGGAAGCGATGTGATTCATTCGTGCATTAAATTGGATTTATTAATGATGGTTTTATATATAATATGTGATAAATAGGGCATAGAAATTATTATTTAATGATAATATATCATATTATTTTATATTCATTAATTTGGAAAGAAAATGAAAACAACATTCATCCATACACACGACATATCATCTCCATAAACAATGTATTTTATTTTTTACCTATAAATTTTATGAATCACCATAAATAATTATATAATTAATTTACGTGATATTTATATCATATTTTCATAATTTATATGAATAAATTATTTTCTAAGTAAGAGGACCAAAAATAATAAATAAAAACAAGTACTAAAAACAAAGCGGTTATTACCCAAAACATAACCTTAACATGGGATTGTAAAGAAAATAGAAATATCAAGTCATAAGTAAATCATATATAGAATTATATATATGAATATAGTTATTGGGAATTTTTATAATAGATTTATATTTATTATACAAGTGTTTTGAACATGTAAGAATGAAGTCAATACTTATGGTAAGGGGATTTCTAGTCTAACTTTTATTTGTGCGAGACTTATGCGATATTCACAACTCGTTTCTTTTGTTTGGTGTAAATAATTCCCATGAATGTAATATATGATACATATAATTAAATTTAATGATACTTATATATACATTTCATGATATCTCTATCACTGTGTTTAAGATTCAAATGTTTTCAAATCAGTAAGGAAATTTTGTCTCAATCTACCTTCTTTGAAACAAATGTTATGTTGTGCACCTAAATTATTTTACGAGGTGTATATACTACCATTTTGACATGGTTTATAATAAATATACATATTTTCATGATATTATATATTTTATTCTATGTTATTATCTCATTGGTTAGAAATATTTGTTCTTTTAAAACATTATTTTTTAGAAATTATTTAAATGTGTTTTAAATGACATTTTTTTAATATTAAAGGAAAATGATTTAAAATATTATTAAAATGGGTTTTAAAGATTCCATTATATGTTTTCATAGATATTTTCAATTAAAAATGTTTTCTAAATTTTTTATTATTTAAAAACAACTTTCTACTGAAAAAAAGGATATTTTCCTCTATAAATGTTTTAAAAATATCTTTCAAAATTATCTAATATGATATCTGTTGGTTTTACTCATTCCTTTTTGGGGATATGATTAGAGGGTACCATGCATATTCATTATTTTAATGTTTTATGTTTTGATTGAAGGATGTTTGTGAATCCAATTTCTTTTGGATGATATAGGTTATGATGAGATGTTTACGGAAACCATTTATTTTCATGATTTCAAAGGTGTTGAACGATTTATTGTCTTATATAACACACAAACACAAACACATATAAATGATTTAATTATATGATGGGTGGGACCTATATCTCCATCCAATGAATTGGGTAAATATTCATAACTCCTGAGGTAAATATGATATGTGGGAACTTGATTTAATTTTTACAATTTTATGTGTGTGTCTGGTTTCATGTCCATAAGATTATGTGTGGACCTAGTTTTTATGTTCATAAGTTTATGAATGGACCTAGTTTTATGATCATAATTTTATGAAAGGGATTTATTTTCATGTCCTTATCTTAATGAGTGGACTTGTTTCTATTTATACATGTTGACACAGTTATAAGTTTACATGCTTACTAAAATTCCTTTTATTATTGAATTATTATACTGTTATGGTTCATGTTATTTCCTTATCTTGTGATTCATGAAAAATTAATTGCTAATATTTATTCCATGATTCAATATTATGATCTTTGATATATAGGTTATGATTTTCAAATGTTATGTTCTTGTTCTCGAACCCATATGATCATTTTATTATTATGTATCTCCCATGTTTACCCTTACTGAGAATTTGAGGTCATGCTTTATTATATTTCCTTAACCCATGTTATGAAGAATGGTTTTAAGTAGGAATACTAAAAGGAATGATATTGATATAAAATATTGAAGAAAGTTCACCAAATTATAATAATCTCTTCAATGTTTCAAAAGGAAGAAAAATATTATGGTCCTCAAGAATTGTTTTTGTAATGTAATGAATATTAATAAAAAATATATGTAATGTACATGTATGAAGAACTTGGGTCATTATAGTTTCTCCAATCCAAGAGTCAAATGTTGGAGTGTAACACTTATACTCATCAATCCTTCTTCCTTGAAAAACTAGATATGGTAAATGGTGATTTGTCTATTAGTCTTTTATTTTATAAGGCTCTAAACATAAATTTTTATATATGTTCTATTTATTTCCTCATATTGAGAACTATTAAAATTTGTTTTTATAATATTTGGTGTATCCAATCACTAAATTAATTATTGGGTATAATCTTTTTTCTATTAATCCTATACATACAGGCCAAGTGTATCAAATTTATAATGTAGTCATAATGTGCTCATACAAAAAATTTATCTCATTAGAATCTCATGACGTATCCTCATTGCACAATCTAACCAAATATGTAATATATTCAAGAAATAACATATTGACAACATGAATTCATAAATTATGTAATTGTATTCTATTCCCTTATCATGATCCTAACATGAAATCCTTTTCCAAAACATGATTCTAAATTAATGATGAGATCCAAAAAATAAAAAAAAACCAAAAAATCATATTTATTTCACTGAAGTATTATGACATGATTATTTTTTACTCACGACATGACATTATCTATCATTGTGTGATAATAGGAAATATTATTAATTTTATTTTACAATTGACAATGTATATCATCATCCATAGTGAACCACAAAATAAATAATATCTTAAAACTAATATTTATGCTTGTATATCAACTTTTCTTATCTGGTTATCTTTTCATACGCTCCATATTTACTTTTAAACTTTATGGTACAAGTAAAATCATAAAACTTATTACCTTCATGTACAA
The DNA here is from genome assembly GCA_963277665.1 of Viscum album. Classification (NCBI taxonomy): domain Eukaryota; kingdom Viridiplantae; phylum Streptophyta; class Magnoliopsida; order Santalales; family Viscaceae; genus Viscum; species Viscum album. The sequence goes on from OY728128.1 coordinate 1,600,915,177, forward strand.
GCCTTGTAACATTTACATGTTTTCTTGGAAACCTTTATTTATTGGGACTAAAAAATATTTTAAATACATTTACATAACATCCGAGTTAATTTTATTTATTCTATCGGTTACCTTTACAAATCATAGTGTAGTTTATCACATTTTCCATTACATTGAAGGAATCGTTAATTAACTTTCATTATGACGTTCTTGTTACCTTTGTATATTGGAATTTAGTATTTTTCTAGTATTTCCTATCAGTACTCTACTAAACTTTTTATATCACTCAAATAATCTAGATTAATCTTATGTGTGAATTTATTTTCCATATTTCACTCTTCTTTTGAGGGTACACTTACATATCTAATAGAGTGATTCTTGAGAAATTTCTCTTCTCATCCTCAATGTTCTTCCAAATATCGGCCTACAAGAAAACATCCATAATTCCAATTTACATATATAACATGGTCAACACCTCTTAAAAAATAACATATAAAACATAACCAATTTCATAAAAACTTTTTATTTAATTTCAGTTTCACTTATTCTTCATAAAAATTATAATTTAATTGAGTAAAAACTAAAATGTAATGTGACTCACTAATATGCATCATAAATAAAACAAATTTGGATCCCATGTCCATGTTAACCATATTTACTTCTTCATCCATGTAAACCATAATTCACTATCAATAAATACAATTCTTCTTTCCAATAAATCGAACCCATAACCTCATAGTTATCACAATCTATAAGTGTAAAATTATCTATTAAATTAATCCATACATAATATTCAAAGTAAATAAATAATTTATATATATGAATATTAAAAATTATTAAAAATTTTCTTTATTTTCTAAACATGTGATATTAATATAGACATTTAATATTTTATTTAGACAGTAAAATCTCTTATATACAACAACCGATACTTTCCATTGACAAAAAAATTAAAAACTATAATAATTTTAATCCACAATAATATATTTCTTACTTTTTGGATTGAATCAAATTTTAAAGTTGATAAAGGGGCATTATAAATCATAATATATAATAAAGATAAGTTCTTACTTTAATCATTATCATAGGATGCACGTCGTATTTTATGGTATATGTTAACCCTTACATATTTAATTAACTTGATATTTTGGGAAACACTAATATAACACTATATATTAATTTAATAGGAAAATAAAATATATTACTTTTGGTAAATTTACTTATATATAATCACTGATGTTTCCAATATCACTAACATGATTTGAAACTCTATTTTCATACAAACCAAGTTTCATTTATAGCCTGTGATATCTTGTATTATAATTTACGAAATAAAACAAAATCCCAATATTTTGTTGCATCATACCCTATGATAAAAATCAATTATAACATATGACTAATAAAAATAGAAATTTTCCTTAGGATAGAATATATCTTAATCCAGAGTAGAGAGATCTAATGGTTGACACTCAGTGTTATCATACAATATGTTATGATATATCCTTAAGATGATTTTGATATACAAGTTATTTATAAAACTAGTAAAAAAATATGTTGATTTTTTTATGAACCTGGATCTAATATAACTAATGTGTTTTGTAGGATTGTCTCATGATCATGGGATTGGATGAAACAAATAGAAGTTACTGATCTTCCATAATAAAAGAAACATATAGTATGAAGAATGTGGAATATAAACTGACATAATTTCAATGGTTCAATCACCATCTCCATCGATATTTGTTGGAGTATCCATGAAGGAGATCATTATATGACAAACAAAAAAATCTCATACCCATAGGGATTCCACTAGCTTCTTAAATCCTAATTCACAATGAGAGAACCCAAATACGATCTGGCTACATTCGACTAGATAAATACACAATTGTAGCCATCAAAGAAAAATAATCCACAAAAACAAGATCATCACATAAGAAATATGAAACCTACTAAAATAGAAATGAATAAATTTGGTAAATGTGTTTACCATTAACAAATGAATTCTATGAAATCCTCTCATTCTTCATATGATATTCTTGATAAAGACCAATGGCATGGAAGTTGAAGGATATCCCACCTCCAGAGATATCCATGAGTTTTTATTGAATCTATCATCGTATAAAGAAAAATTCTCCTTCTTCCATGGTGTTCTTGAACATTGATTTTATATGGATGAATAAGAAGAGAGTGTTGGGATATTTAGAGTTTTGATCAAGAATCTCACCCACTTCCATTGAATTTACATTTCATTACATAACACTCAGAGACACTACTTTGGTGTTGCATCATTTAATCAAGGGATATAACAAAATTTTAAATTTTATGACTAGTTCATGAATCCATCATTTGAATCAAACACCTCCCTCACAATTAATTTTTTGATAAAATTCATTTAATGATATCCAATTATAGATATGTATGTATACCACATCATCGATAGATTCCATGTATATCGATATGGGCATACATAATAAGAAATTAGTGGCTTTAGGGAATATCTCTTTCACTCTCCCACTAGCACTAAATTATAAAATAATTTTGTCCATCTCACTTTATATTCTATTATTTACAATAAGTTATGGAAAATTATTCAAAACTCATTTTGGATATATTTTGAATGATATTTTGGAAATCTATCATTCACTTCACCTTATATCACATCATTTATGATATATAGTGCATACACATCTAGTATTCTTTTTATATTAACTCTAGAACATTCTTAGATTATCTCTTTGAGTCAAACTCAATCCACATTCATTAAATCACAACGTGTGACCCCATAGGCTTTTATAACATAGTAAAATATAAATATTTGGATTCATAAATATAAGAAATGATATGAACTGAAATAGTGTGAATTCTACTCAAGATATTATAAGATATTGTGTGATCTCTAACAAAAAAATGTTTCCCTAAACGTATTTATACTATTCTATATCATAGAATTTTTTTACTCTCATATTTTTCATTTGTTCAAGACATTAAGTGAACATACAACATAGATTAGGTAAATACCATATATCCTACTCATCTATTCTCGATCATAAGAATATATACATACCTACATAGTGAATACATCACATGTCATTCACCCTTGTAGATAAGTACATAACATGTCCCTTACTTGAATAGATAATAGCATCATATATACTATCTTGGTGTAGTCATACACTCTATATAAGATCTCAATTGAGATCATAGATGTCATACTCTTCATGTGGGAGGATAAATCTTATATTTGTGAAGGCTCAAAATACCACATGATAAAAAACATACCCACCCACCCTCATATATAATAATCCAACATGTATACTTGTGTAAGTTGGGTATAAAAGTATGAATGTTCTCATGCTATATATCTCACTGACCACATGAAGTTAGGGATAAAATATGATTTATGAATCCCATGTATATCTAATACATCTGCATGACACTCCTTGTGTTATAACTACCCATTCATATTGCATACGGATAGGAATATTATTATTTGTTTTGTGCCTGATGAGTATATTTATTATCACAGTACAAGAATACTAGTCATGTTTACCTTAATATTTCATTATAACCTATAATATTATATGAGTAAAATTAGTTAAGGATAACTCAAATTCATTATTTGAGAAATAAATTATCATTACACTTCATAAAATATATATCTATATATACACAATAGTATTAAAAATTAATGAATAATAAATTGGAGACTACACCTAATATGATACATTTTATATCATTAAAATTATTTTATTAAAAAACCCAACATAAGATCCTATCTATCATACCATATTTGATAAACATCCAAATTGGTATTATGTATGACACACTTTATAGGAATTTAGTAAGAAATTACATCATATTCACTTACTTTCACATATATGTATGGTCAATTATTTAAATCCTTCCACTAAATATTTTGTGAGAAACAACTATTAAGTAAGATAGTTTGTGAAATGGTGAGATTTATGAATCATACTCCAAATGTTAAAATCTTTAAAAATATTCAATGTTATTAACTATATAAAATTAAATGACATGATGTTAACTTTAGTTGTCTACTTATAAATTTTTTAAATGCATTATCATTAGCATTGGAACAATTTCCATTAAAAAATTTCATTGATTTTATAAATAACATAGCTTTTAATTTATTACTTTACATGAATATCATATTCCATGTTATAATAACATGAAATTTACTTCATTAAAAAAATTTAATATTTTTATTACTATTTTTCCCCATACCATAACAAATTTTAGGATTTTAAGAGTAATTCAATTTTTAATTTGACTGGTACAATCCTATAATGATATACACTTATTCCCAAGAACTAAATGTTACAATTTAAATTTCTATTTATCATGACATTTACTAAATTATATATGATATTAATTGAAAAAATATTTGAGCCATATAATAGTTTGATTCTATATTTATTAACTTTTAACTTCTCTATGTGCAAACATACATCCACTAGCCTATTATATACCATATTATTTTTCATAATTTCTTGATTAGATATGAATTCCAGTTTTGTTTTAGTAAATTAAATTTATTTTGATAACATATAGGGTATTACATGTGTTTGATTATTTTTTATTTAATATAATATAATTCATTAAAATATCCCACTAATGGGTAGTGGAGTTATATTCTTCTATATTTTAACAAATTACTGGACAAAAACTTATAAAATACCATTTTTTCTTGTATGTTATGGAATAGGATAATTATTAAGCCATGTATAAAATTAATAATCTCAATTTTCTTCATAGTATTTATTTATTATTTAACCAATTTACTAATTATTTAAAATAAATGAGATAAAGATACAAATTCTTTAATTAAATTTATCAAATCTTCATACATTTCATTTTATGGAAATTTGAGGTATAAACTCTATTAATGTAAAATAAAATGATTATAAATAATTCTGAGATTTTGAAATTTGTATATTTATATTATTTTTTAAATAGATTTTTTTTATTATATAACTTTTAAAATTGATGAATTAAATACTATAAAATTAATACATAATATATAAATTCCAAAATCTTTTCCTAAATTCCCTTAATTACTTTTAATAATAATATCATATAAAATTATTATTCCTCCTTTATAACATCCATATATTTTAATTTCATTGAGTGATTTATTTAATAATTATTTTTGAACTTTTTAACAAAATTTTCTTCTATTGGTTTAAAAATTTCCAATTAATATTGACCATACAACACTTAGAACTTAGTCATCATATTCTTAATCCACCTATTCTTTCCACTTTGATAATATTATGTGAAAAGTTATTGAGTTAAATAATACTGTCAGAAAATTTCAATAAATGGAAAATATGATTAATTACTAAACTATAATAATCCAATTTTTAGTCTCCCTTAAAGCATGCTATATTATTGAAAAAGTAAAAAACTACATGTATCATAAATCTCATTTCATTTAATTTAAAAAACAATTATTTATATGATCTACTATAGTGAAAAAATTGAAAAATATTATGAAATATTCAACTAAATATGATGTTTTTAAGTCTATGAGTCTCCAATACTGCAACTTATTTTCTCTATTACTTGGAAAAACATTAGGATTTATTCTTCTGTACCTTTCACTTTTCTGACCTCATGTATATATAAAATAATTTTTAAAAAAATATATTTGATATCATATATGTAATAGAATGGATGAATTGAATTCTATAACATTTATAATTAGAGTTCACCTTCCATTAGGCTTAATACAACCTTTTGGGTAGTGTAGATATTTTTTAACCAATGGAAAACTTAATCTCATTAAAAAAATTTCCATCCTTATTCTTATTTTCCTTGGATGTGGTTGAAGACTCCAATTAAACTATTTTATTCCCCTATTTATCAAAATATTTACCTTTATTTTTATGCAATGTTAGTATGATTTTTGAGGTAGAATGACCCATGTATTTCTCTACAATTCTCAACATATTGAAGAGATCGGGTAAAGGTATATAGAGTAAATTCATGTTATAATGTAAAGAAAAATATTGTAACCTTTGACGTGGTGATAGTATAATGAAATTAGTGATCTTTTCGAGCTGAAGGGGTGATCGTAACCTCTCCAAATTTGTAAACTTCCTAATCATATTGAGTACATGGGTGAAAAATGATGTTATTTATATTACCTAGACTATAAAAATGGATTTCAGGACTTTATACCATTCATTACATAATTTATCTTGATTAATCTATTTTATGTTATCTATAATGTAATAAGCATCTAGGGTATCATTTTGTTTCTTTATGTTCAATTCAATGGTGAATAGAATTAGTGTGAATAATTACTTTTCATCATTTATATTCTTGTAAAAGGTATCTAAATCCTTTTATTTAACACCTTTGATGACCAATTTCTTTGGATGGGGTTGTTTAAACATACATTATTTCTTAATATTTGAAAACAATTTTCAAAATCATATACCAGTCAAAGAAAGTTGTTTACATTTAGCTTTTCTTTTTTGATTATCAATATTGTGTTAAACTTTTATAATGATTCTAATTACTTATAATAGAACCATTCATTTGATTAGTATCATATTTTATAACCATTAATAAATAATTTTATTAAATGGTATCCCACTAAAATTTTGACCCCTTTAAAGTCCGTCATATCCATTTTAGGCCATGATCTATAGTTCACTAAGAAATATGTCTTATATGGCATTCAACTCACCACTTAACTATTTAGGTTGGGAATTATCTCTATCATGTCATATATGATTATTAGAAAATTTATTAGATAACTCTTCATCCAATACATCATATGGATAAAAAAACTGTATTCATCTGGTACCTTAACCATTAGGGTTTTCCAAATAGTGTAACTGAAATAAAACAAGGTAATATGATAAAAAATATATAAATCTATGAGATTTTTAGGATTTTTTTATTTCATCGATAGCTTGTGTTAAGCGCAACAACGAGCCCAAAAGAACCATGAAATATTATTATTTAAATATGAATGTTATAACCAAGTGGTCAAAATTCATGGGCATGAATAGGATTAAATACCTTATCATATATATATATATATATATATTCCCAACTCAATATATATATATATATATTGATTAATTCCTAGAAAACAAATACTCAATTATTTTTATTTTCATTTTCTTTTTCAAAAATACTTTTTCTTCAAAAATGGTTTTTATTTATTTTGTGAGAAAATATTATAAATAATGTATATAAATTTTATTTTATAAAAAAGGATATATTTTTTTTTAAATTAGTATATTAAAATTATCTTATGGTGATGTTTTTCTACTTTTCTAAAAAGTTTAATTTTTCAAAGAATAGTGAAAAATAATATTTTTTACTGAAGAATATATTTTATTTTATATAATTTTGAAATTTAAATTATATTTATGATTAGTTTTAAAATTTAATTAGTTTCTATTAATTCATAAAAATACAATTATACTATTTGGAATGAAATTCATACATGAATTTGGTATAAAAACATTTTCACACTTAAAATGTTATTTTTTTCAAAACAATTTTTCACTGCGTTTTGTGTTTTAATATTTTATTAATTTCTTTCACTTAAAATAAATTGAATCCTAAAAAATGGATTCCATATTTAAAATCATGAGTTTGAAATTTTTTAAATTGGCCACTTTTTTTTGTTAATATAAATAGTAATCGTCATAAAATTTATAACCTCAATAAAGGGTAAATCAGGTTAGTCGAGGTTAATACTATGTGATAAAGTCATAATTATTCTTCCTAATTATAATTGGATGGAGTTAATTACACCCTTATCACCTTATGATCTGAATTTAATTTTTTAATGGAAACTTTTTCGTGAAACTAATCTATATAATATTTAAATTAAATAAAGTTATAAAATGACATTATTTTAGTTTTAACTAATTTTTATTTGTTCATTTAGGGAAAAAAAGAAGTGGTGAATGATAATTATTGGTTATTTTATTCATAATAAAATTATATTCACGATGTTAATTTATTTATATTTTCTATTTAATAAATAATTACCTTAAATTCTTGCACAAAACTAATACAAAATTTATTCAATTAGTAGGAAAATAAAATAAATGATTTTCAAAATATTAAATGTGATAAAATTTGAGTGATTTATTATACTCCAAAATTTTTTAGTTAAATATAACATATTTTTATTTATAAATGGATTATATTTTAATTATAACTTTTTATTCAAGTATAATTAGTCAAATAAAATGAATAGTGTCAAAATTGATGGAAATGATATTATATCAAAATGATACTTTGTTTGATTTTATAAAAAATATATAAAAATATTATAAGGGGATATGTAGGATGTTATACGATCTTAAAATTCATGTTGTTTCCATTTATAAGTCTATAGTTTCATTATAATTGAAATTATACCCCTTTAAGTGTAAGGTTTTAGCACACTTAATGTCAAAATTTGTCATCAATGTGCTAAACCAAAATATAAGGTCTAAAATGCCACTTAAACCTGTCAAAATTATATTTTCTGATGTGATTACAATAAATTCATAGCTAATATTTGAACCAATGTCTATTTCTAATTATTTTTCATGATGATGTATGTCACGACCCCCCCCCCCCCCCCAAAGATTCCTTTCCTGGTTTGGAAATGAACGAATGAGAGATAATGATCCTCGAGTCCAGCCTTCAGTGGGCCCATAGGGTGGAAACTAGTGCCAAGGGCATAAAATCTCACAAATTGGAAGGCATTACCCATTATTTAGGAAACAAGATAGGGATATAATATGGTAAATCCCAAAAAACTCTAAACATTTTAAAGTAATTTCGAACAAAAATACAATCCATATGCATGTTTAAACGAAACTTCTACTAAGTACATGAAAACACCAAAGTAAATACCAAAGGAATAAAACTAAGCAGCGACACAACAACTATACCCAAACCCAAGCAATTAGGGTTTAGTGTAGTCCACCTAATCTCCCTAGAAACCAAAAAGTAATTTTATATACATAGGATGAGTATACAAGTATACTTAGTAGGAAAATCCAAATTCACCAGTGCATAAGTGGGTGAAGCATACCAATGATCATGTGAGAAAAGAGTAGAAACTCAAAAGCACTTAACAAGGTATTCTATCCACCCCAACCTCCCCGAGACACACTCACCAAATAATGAAAGTCATGAAAAGTAAATTAGTAAGCACGTCGATGATAGGGTATCCCGCACAACTTTCCATTGGTTAACTACTCATCCCAAACAGAGAACATGTTGATTCTACCATACTTCTCCACAAATCCCACTCCCTCAACCTGATTTCAACCACTTGGGCCACATACCACAACCCTCCCACAAACCCATGGGCCACAACTACATTACATCCTTCCCATAGACACCTAGAACATAAAACCACAAACTCATCTCGAAGACACTCAGGAAAGCACAAAACATCTCATCCCAAAGGCACATGGGAAACACACCATGTCTGCAGACTCCTAGGAAAAAAACCACACAATAACATACATGAAGAGTCATGGGATACCAATACCAAGAAGACAGAGTATAGAAGATCCAATGAACATCCATCCATCCCCCCACTAGGATGTTGGAAAAATCACCCTCCCTTATTAAATGGGGGTGTTTAGTACATAGTTCTTAACTAGAGTGGGGTGTGCATAGAAATCACAGGGAACTAAAAGTATATAAATATTGGTATCAAACTCTCAGACAAACCGATGGGTTTCTAAACAAAAAACCATCCCATAAAAAACTGCCCTTGTTTCCACCTCTAATGCATAACCACAGCCTTCCAAAAATTAATTCATAACCCCACCAAATTCATTTAACCCATTATCATTCCTTATTTAATCCAGAAAAAATTATTGATTCCATCCCTACTCACGAAACCACTAAACATTGCACATGTTATAATGTCAAAGTTGCCATACCAACCACTTACAAATCCATCAGAGAAGGAATGACCAGGGTAAAAGATCCCACTCTTACACCCATTTGAAATATAACGGTCTTTTAAAACTCCTGGAGAAATTCCCACATAGGGTAACATCATCCTTCTTCAAAATTATCCCCCCAAACCTTCCTTGGTAGCCCCGATGCACAAAAAGAACCACATACCACAATAAAAACAAAACTCATCCAGGTTTTAGTCCCACTAAATAAACATACCATGACCAAAAACCATCACACAACCAAGATGCAGACCCACTGTTAACAGGTTCGTCCATTCAACAATCAATCAAACTCCCGATCTGAGATTCCATTACACAACCTACACCACCCCATACACACACTGATGCTCTCTTCCACAACACCACACAAGGTACAAGGCTGAAAATATTCACACACATCACATGACCACACTAATGAGAAAAGTTTTTTAAGATTTAGCCAACACTCGTTATTTAATTCCACTTTGATATTTCCGGGGTGATCACACAATAGTTCAATCATGGGGAATTCATTTATTTAACCAGGTATACATGATTAACCAGATTTCATATTTTCATCCAGTTAGAAGAGGATTATAAATAACTATAAAGAATCAACTGTTTCCAAGCACATTCCACCAACATCCATGATTTTCAAAATGCTTATAGCCCATAAAAACACAACATGGATCAAAGATAACAGATAAAAAAATCAAACATCATCATCATCTTTACAACCACTCATTTATTAAAAGATTATACAAACCCATTATCATGATAGGTTTGTTCATCTTCATAAAACACATTATTAAGACTTTGATTCGACTGTATTCTAAAAGAGACATGAGTTTACCCACCCCACACGATACACAATTAAAAGAGAGACGAAGGAATTCCCACTTGGAATAACATATTACCAATGATTTATCCTTACGCTAAAATTAGGGGTCACACATGTAACAGAAAAAACTCCAAGGGAAAACTCAATCGACAAATACAACATAGATGTGACTCCTGAGGGGAAGAAAGGTTCTTCCACACCAATAGGAAACGAAATGGTTCATGGAAGAGATGATCATGACATTAGAAAAGTCCAAATACTATATCAACTGAAGGGAGATGATTATGAAGTACTTAAAATATAGATCATGTTCAAGACCACACGCTTTGGCCATTTCAATATCTAGGGGTGCTAGAATATTAAGGATGAAATTTTCATCCTTAGAGATAGTGTAAATGGATTCGGAAATGCTTAAAATGAAAATTAACTCATTTAACATCAAATTAAATGTAAAAGGGGTGAAACTAGAAAAATTCGGAAATGCTTGAAATGACTCATTTTTGGTTGAGTTGCCATTGTGAGCTACTGATGGAAAGTCACCTCTCAGTGAGTCACCACTCGATGAGTCACTATTTGGTGAGTCACCATTCAGTGAGCTACCACTTCATGAGTCGGCATTTGGAAATTCACTATTCTACGAGCTACCTCTTAGTGACTCACCATTCAGTGAGCTATGTTCAGTGATGCACCGTTTAGTGAGGCACCATTAGGTGACCTACCATTCGGTAACCTACCAATCATAGATTCGTCATTTGTTGAGTCACCATTTGGTGACCTACTTTTTGGTGAGCTACCAAGGGATGAATCACTTTGCGAAAACCAAAATACTGGAAAACCCCTGGAATGAGCCACCATGGCCTCCCTGAACGCCTCAAACACTAGATTTTCACAATGGAAAATAACAGTGAGGTCTGGGCCATTTCATCAGATACCTCTTAATCTATTCTTACCCCTAATAATTCAAAACCAAACCTACAAGAAAAGAGGTCTTAATAACCACCCCATAAGATAACTCTCAAGGATTAACCACCATATGTAATTCAAAAGCTCGAGTGAAACATAAACATCCATGAAAATCTCCTCCTACATCTAATTCCCCAACCTAACACAAGATACACCACAAAATTAACAAAATCTATACTGTCTAAACACATGATCCTGGTAATTTCGTCTTCCCTGTCAAGATACTATTTACTTTGGTAAGCACTGACTCATCCACATGGGTTTAATTGCATCTTCATTAATGTACCTTGATTAGCGATCAAGTCCTCCCCTATTCATATATTAGGATTTATCACATAATATTGAATAAGAAAACAACTCAACTCATTGAAAACAAGGTTCAATAATTATATCACAAAGGAAAACACATAGGAAGAACTCAAAAAAAACTCTGAGTACTGGCACGCATCTGTGCTTTGCACTCCCAAGTACTCTCCACCAAGCCATCATTCCTCCACAACACATGAACCAAGGGAATTCATTGTCCACATAACACCTCCTCCCAATGGTCCAGGATCTCCACTGGCCCCTCCACGAATATTCTTTCATCCTTGATATTGATCAATCCCCAGTCAATGACATGGGAGTCATCATGAATATACCGACAAAGATGAGAAAAATGAATGACATCGTGGATCATATCTAACTTCGGTGGAAATTCAAACTGGTATTCCACCTCGCCAGCTTGTCCCAACACCTTGAAGGGTCGGATGATCCTTGGAGAAATATTTCTCCCTCAGTCAAACCATGACATCCCATGTCAATAGGAAACCATCAATAACACATGGTCCCCAACTTCAAACTCTAAGGGACTCCTCCTATTATTAGAATATGACCTTTTCTAGTCATGATCTACCTTTATCCTCACAAAATTGAGATAAACCTTCTCTTTCATACTCTACACCATATCATGTCCAAGAATAGTCATTTCCCCAACCTATTTCCAGCGCACAGATGAACAAAATGGTCTTCCGTATAAAGCTTCAAGTAGATCCATGCCAATGGTAGAGGGATAGATATTTTTGTAAGAAAACTATACCAAGGAAAATTTCACACTTAAGTCCCACCAAAGTCCAAGAAACATTCTCACAACATATCCTTCAATGCCTAGATGGTCCTTTCGACCTGCCCATCTATCTGAGGGTGGAAAGTAGGGATGGGGCATAACTGAGTTCCAAAATCATACTTAAATCCCTTCCATACTCTCAAAGAAAAAACGTGCATCCCGATATGAGATGACGGATCTTGGAACTCCCTTCATCCACAAAACCTCATCCACATACATATATGCTAAGTCATCCACAACGCCCAACTCCACAATTGCAATGAAGTGAGCCAATTTTGTTAGCTGATCCACTATTTCCCAGATTCTATCTCAACCTACTAGAGCCCTAGGTAATCTTAAGAATATATCCATTAATATGTCATCCTACTTCCACTCAGGTACATCTGGGGGATACAAAAAACTAACAAGAACATGGTTTTCAACCTTCACCTACCAGCACACTAGGCATTTTACCACAAACTCTTCCACTACCCACTTCATCCAAGGCCACAAAAACTACTTCCTCGAGCCATGGTTTATCTTGGAAATGCATGGATGAAATGATAAAGGTGATATTTTACAGTCATGGTAAACTATTTCATGCATGTCTACTGGGATAAAAATCTTTCCATAGAGAAGCATCTGATTCAAACTATCCTCCTACCATCCTTTTGGAGCATCACCCTAGTCAATGCGATTCAGCATCAATTTTTCCTTCGAGTCTCACTACTTGAATACTCCACCTTATTCATCATATATGACATCACTATCATCCGAAATATAAACCCACCATCACCATCCATTCATGCATCTATGTGCAAGGCGGCTGACTCCTCCATCACATTCCAATCGTTCGTAGATTCTCAAACAACCTCCTTATTTGACTTCATGCTCGAAGCATCAACCACAACATTCCCCTTCCCTGAGGTGTATGAGATATTGAAATAATAATCAAGGAGAAAACCCATCCATATTAATTGTTCTAAGTTCATAGATCATAGAGAAATGATATAACTCGTGCTCTTATGATCTGTGAAGACCAAAAAGCACTCTCTAATGAGGCAATGTCACCCTAACTTTAGTGTGAACATGACCGCCACTAGCATCAAATCATGGGTGGCATAGTTACATTCATGCGGACAAAACAATATATACTAATAACAAATCACTCCATGTTGTTTCATCAACACACACCCCAATATTAGATGGTAAGCATCACAAAACACCTCGAACATCACCCCTTCTTCTAGAAACTGAGGCACTGGAAGATTATCCAACATCCCATTCAGGTAAATGAAAGATGCATGACAATTCTTACTCCACAAAAAAGATACATCCTTTCAATTCAAAACCATCAAAATAGTTTTTAATCAAGATAAATTGGGTACAAATATCTAGTAATAGACTACCAAACTGAGAAAACTGAAAACCTCTACCAAATTCTTAGGTGCTAGAAAAAAAACAACTTCTTAGACTTTCAAATGGTCTGATTATACACCCTGTTGAGACACCAAATGTCCTAGGAAGTTCACCCATCTTGTCCAAACCATAAACTTGAAAAACTTCCCATAGATGTAGTGGTGTTGAAGAACCTCCAAGATAGTTTTGAGATGATTTGTATGCTCCTCCTCTAACTTCTAGTATATCTCTATGTCATTGATGAAAATGACAATGAACCAGTCCAATAACTCATAGAAGACAGAGTTAATAATTTCCATGAACAGGTTTGGTGTGTTCGTAACACCGAACGACAAAACCACGAACTTGAAGTGCCCATACATGCACATGAAAGCAATCTTTAGTTCATCATACTTCATTACCCTCAGCTGTTGATATCTAGACTAATGATCTATCATAGAGAAACATGTTCTCCCCTTAACTAGTCGAAGTGATCTTCTATCCTCGGGATACGGTAACGGTTCTTGACCATTTCCTGATTCAACCTCTAGTGGTTTATACATAACCCCAAACCACCATATTCCTTCATTGAAAACAAGACCAGAGAACCTTAAGGAGAGAAAGTTGAATAGATAAATACATTTTTCATCAGATCTTCAATCAGAATCATTATCTCTCACATCTTATAAGGTACCATCTAATAAAGATCCAACAAAATTGAAAAATCACTGGGCTACAAGTCTATCCTGAACACAACATCATCTCTAGGGGGTAGAGTCACAACCACCTCCTGAAAAACATACAAGAACTCCCCAAAGACTCTAGGAACCCCCACCACTTCATCATCCACTAATTACACTAATAGCTCAACCAACAACTAAAAAAGAGGCTCCAAATACCGATTTCCTATCATACAACTCATCTAGCCAAAGAACTCCACACATTGGCCATCCAAATCTAAAACATGACTCTCCACTAGAAGAATTTGATAATAGAATGTATTGAGTACAACTAATTGATTCCAATTATGACGCTGTATGGATGAATTTGTAGAAAGAAAAGATCCTCGGTGGACTGATGCAGCCCCAACATTAGTACACATCCCCAGAAAACATCAAATTAGATTGTATGACCTCTGAATGGTGTACTCAACACCAGGGGTATAGAATGTATCTCTATGTATAGTCCCAAAAATGGGCTTGATATGGTACACAAAAGGAGTATTAAGCTTCTGAATCAAAAAAAGTGCAAGAAATAGTACCCAACACACTGATCGTACCTCTAATGATCTCTGGACCTGCTGGAACTACTGCTTATGTGGTGTGAAATTGAACACACCCAGATCCTCTACCCCTCTATTATCAACTACCTCCTCGAACCCATCCAATTCAAGGTCCCTGAGGAACACCCTGAGATTGGCCTTTTCCTATTCTCTCTCCCCTCAGTGGAGTAGGAGCATGCTATCCCTACTGCTGAAATGGCCTGGCCTGAAACTACTACTTGGGTAAAAGCTAAACCGTCCAACCTCCACTATACTAATCAAGAAATGGGAACAAACACTTAGGTTCCATTGGCCTCAATAATATAAAAACCTCAGTCCAAAGCCAATGGTAAATCATGAGTAACATAAGGTCAAAATAGAAACTAATGTGGTCGACTCCCCATTGGTTGAAACCATGAAGCCCTTTCCCCTTAGACATGCTACTAGAATCCTTTCCCTTTGTAGAACCCTTCTGGAACCCCTCTCATAGTATACCTCTTCTTGAGTGCATCCTGTCAACAACTTAACCTTCTTCTGGACCTCCAGGTATGTCAGCAAGTTGAATGGAGTAATTGTGTACTAGAGGGAAGGACATAGTGCATCATCTAAGTATCTCGCCCAAGACTCCTCGTTTGAAAAGAGATCTAGAGAAAAATGAAGGAGATCCTTGAACTTGATCCCCAAATAATGTACTAACATACTTCCCTACTGAAGGGAGAGTAGCTCCTATTGCATCTCAGCTTTTATGGTTGAAGAACGAAATTTTGCCTAGAACTCCTTATTGAAATAGACCCCTATAACATCTGCCTCCCTTTTCTCCCACAAGTACAACATCCACCAATGACACGAATCTACCCTCATCTGAAAAACCGCCAATAGAACCGAGTACTCCTCCAGAGCCCAGACTGGGATGAAGGTGATCTCAAGCTACATGAGCTATCTCTATGTCTCCATATCCAAGACACTACCCTCATAGTTTCCCTAAGTCTTTCACTAAAAAGCACGTAAGGTTCCCTACCACTATTTTTCCCCCTCTACTGGATCAACCCTTCACTGATCAACCGAATTGGTATACTGATCCTCGACTACCTGAGCCACTCAAAGATGACAACCTGGTTCCACAGCTAAAAGGTAAACAAGGAAATCCTAAGCCTGAGTAGTATGAAAATTTATTTAGAATTCATGTTATCCATTTTTTTATTGTAAATTCCCAATAATTACCATGATAAACAAGAAAAAAAGTCATTATGATTCATGTACCATCCCTAGGGTCTCAATTCTGTGAACGGTGTAGCGTCATTTGGTCATTAGGTAAGCTAAGAGTCCTTACATCAGATCATGAGGGGCCCTAAAATCCCATGTCCTAGCCAGTCTTCCATAACATATTTCATGTTCCAAGATCACCTATCGCTATTTCCCTACCATCCCATGCAATCCTCACCATGACTAACTCCAAACTTTATCTTATCTCTCAACCAAAACCTCGAATATTGTTTTATCATGACCCCACCAAGACACCCATCCTAGAATGATAATGAATGAAAGGGAAATAATGACCCCCAAGCCCCGCCTTCAGAAGTCCCTAGAGTGGTGACCAGCACCATGGGTATAGAATCGCACAAAGTATAAGGAATTGACATTTTTATAGGAAACAAGACCATGAGAAAAAAATGGTACATCCCAAATAAATCCAAACATTCAAAAGTAAAGTAAAATACAAATCTAACCCATATGCTTGCTTAAAAAAACTGCTAAAAAGTAAAAGAAAACTCCAAAGTAAGTACCAAAAGAACAAAGCTAAGAAAAAAACAACAACTATCCTGACACATGATCTAGTAGGGACCAACGCTATCCATATAATCTCCCTAGAAACCTGAAAATAGTTTTATATACGTAGGTTTAGAATAAAATTATACTCAGTTGGAAAATCCAAAGTCACTCATGTACAAGTCAGAGAAGCATACTAATTATCCTATGAGAAAATAGCATAAACTCAGAAGCACTTAGCATGGTATACTATCCACCCCAACCTCACCAAGGCATGATCACCAACTAACACAAGTCAACTAAAGTATAGTAGTAAGCACATCTATGATAGGGTACACCACACCACTTCCCACTAACTAACTGCTCATCCCTAATGGTGAATTTCCTAATGCAACCACACTCTTCCAAAAGCCCCACGGCCACAACCTTCCCACACAAACATGGGCCTCATACAACATCTCGTCCCCAAGCACCTGGTCCACAACAACATCACATTCTTCCCACAGACACCTAGTCCCCAAAACCGAAACCTCACCCCGAAAACACCAGGGAAAGAACACATCTCATCTCGAAGAAACTCGGGAAACACACATTGTCCATAGACACTTGGGCCTCAAAAACACACCACAACCGGCTCGAAGTGTATTGGTATACCAATACCAAGAAGATAGAGCAAAGAATATCTAATAACCATCCATCCATCATTTGACCGAGATGTTGGAAAAAACACCCTCCCTCATGAAATGGGGTTGTACAACATATAGTTCTCCATTAGGGTGGGGTGCACATAGAAATAATAAGGAACTAAAAGTTTATAAATATTGGTATTAAACACTCATCCCAACCTATGGGGTTCCAAACAACCAACCATCTAAAAAAATTCCCTTCCTGCCACCTCTAATGCATAATAATATCCAGCCACAGAATTAATTCATAACCCCAGCAAATTCATATAACTAATTATAATTATTTATTTAATATAGCCAAAATTATTGATTTCATCCCTACTCGGGAAAATAAAAAACATTGGACACGTTATAAGGGAGAAATATCAATATGATCGAGTACAAAATATGAATAGATAAGGATGGACCTGGGTAAAATAATGCACTCTAACACCCATTACTATTATACTGGTCTCTAGAAACTTTGATTGAAACTCCACTCAAGGTAACATTATCCCTATTCAAAATTATCTCTCCAAACCATCCTCGATATCCCCACTACACAAAAATGATCGCATTCGAGAATAATAACAAAACTCGGCCAAGTTGCAATCCCACTACACAAAAAAACCATGCCCAACAACCATAACACAACCCAGATGTAGACCTACTGTTTAACAAGATCATCCATTCACAATCAATCAAACTCTCCATCAATGATTCAATCACACCACTTACACCACCCCATACACAAAACCACGCTCCGTGCCACAACACCACACAAACTACACAAGGTACAAGGCTGAATAAAACCACACCCAACACACATTCACACTAATGAGCAACGTGTTTTCAGATTTATCTAACACTCATTATTTAATACCACTTTGATATTTTAGGTGTGATCACAAAATAGTTCAATCCTGGGGAATCCATTTATTTAATCGGGTATACATGATTATCATAATTCAAATTTTCATCCAGTTAACATTGGATTAACAATAAGTATAAAAAATTATTCATTATCAAGTAAGGACCACCAATGGACATGATTTTTAGAATGCTTATATCACATACAATACACATCATGGATAAAACATAACATTTAATACAAAATAAAACATCATCATCATTATCTTTCTATACCATCATTTATTACTAAGCTAGCCAAACCCATTATCGTAACAGGTCTATTCATCTTCATAAAATCCTTAATTAAGATTTAGACCCTTAATTATGATTTCGATTTGACTGTATTCTCAATGAGACTTGAGTTTACCCAACATGAATGATATAAAATTGAAATATAGATGAAGTAATTCATAATTGTAACAATAGGAGAGCAATGATATCCTCTTTCACCAAAATAGAGGGTCACACAATCCGTAGGAAGGACACCATGGGAATACTTGATCAATTGCTATAACACATATGTGACTCCTTAGGTAAGAAAGTTTATGTGTAAGTGAAGAGGAAATGGAAGGGTTCAAGGTAGAGAGGATCTTGGAATTTGAAAAAGATAGATCTTATATCCATGGAATGGATACGGTTTCAAAACACCTAAAATTTGGATCATGATCAAGACTATAATGATTAGTCATTTAAAATTATAGGGGTGATAGAATATTAAGGATATAATTATTATCCTTAGATATGGTGGAAACGTCTTCAGAAATGATTAAACATGATAGGTCACTCATTTAAGGTCAAATAAATTGTTATAGGGGAGAAACTGGAAAAACTAGGAAAAGCTGGAAATGAATCACCATTGGGTGAGTCACCATTTCGAGCTACTGATGGTGAGTCACCATTTGGTTAATCACAACTAAGTGAGTCATTATTTGGGGACTTGTCATTCAATGAGCAACCAATCGGTGAGTGACTATTCAACGAGTCATTGTTCGGCGAGTCACCATTCGGTGAGTCACCGTTCAGCAAGTCACCATTCAAAGAGTGACCATTCATTGACCTTTTATTCTATGAGTCAACTTTTGGTAACCTAACATTTTGTTACCTACCATTTGGTGAGCCCCAGTTCGGTGAGCTACAACTAGACGACTCGCCGTTGGAAACTGGAAAGCAGGAAATCCCTTGGATTGAGCCACCATGGACTCCCTGAATGCCTCAAACACTATATTTTCACAAATCAATAAACTGGTGAGGTCCCAAAAACTGAAATTATTTTATTTTAATTTATTATTTTAAAAAAACAAAACGTTTCCCTCAAATAAATTAAAAAATTGCACCCTTCTTTTCTACTCTTCACACCACATTGTGCCTTCTACAATGACCATACCCTAGAAAATTTAATTCTGAACTTCCTTATTCAAATTATAGAGGTTTTGTACTTCCGAATAGACCGACGCAAAGATACTTAAGAGGATATTTAGTTGTGTTATTTCATATAAGAGTACGTTTGAACATATACAAAAGAAGTCATAATATAGGTAAGGGTCTTCCGTCTAACTTTAATCTTAATGAGACACATTCCATATTCATCACAAGTATTTTATTTGTGGATTTGGATACTCAGATGGAACTACTCATGGAATACGGATAAGAAATTATGCATGATGTTATGGTGATTAAGGTGGAGAGGGAAGACATTGATCAAATGATGGGAAGATTGATCCAAGGGGTAGTATCTAGGGAGTAAGCAGAATGGATTGACAAGCAAGATAACATATTGATTATAGGTTTAAATATGGATAAGATTAGTAAAGTAGAATATATGAAAGCATGGAATTATCTAGAAGGTACTAGTTAGAAAACATAGAAGAAGATACATACTATCAGGTAAATTCCCTCCCTTGGAAAATGTTTAGTGAAGGTGAATCCAATCGTTGTAGACTTGTGTTTAATAAGTCAGCCGTGTCCTTTGATGTATGATCTGCTTTTCTGTGAGGGTTCTCACTTCCCCTTAATGGTTTTAGAAAATAAAAAAGTTAATTTGGTGCAGGGGTTAATATAATTCCAATTGTTTTTAATGATGCATCTTATGAATGTTATGGGGATTTATATATCCATTGGAGGATATTTATTTATTGGGTTATATGAATCAAATGTTACCAAATAAATAATATATTTGTGTTTCAATATTGTTTTAATCTGGAGTTTTTATTCTTGATTTTCAATTGATGAAATTATTTGATCATTATCTAAAAAAACCATTTTATTTTCTTCTCTTCTAGTTATTTCTTTAAAAATATATGTTTTTATTTAATTTTTCACACGTTAAGTATTCCAGAAAATCAATAAAATGCTTTTAAGAGAAATAATTTTTTCTCACTTCGATATAAAGTCCATATTCCATATCCATATTTTCTAAAAAAATATTTTTTTATTCTCGTATGATTGTTTAAATTAATTTTTATCCATGTTTGACCTTTTTACACAATGTTCTTAAAGGAATATTGTTTTTGAAAATGTTACTTATTAACTTTTTTTCTAAAAAAGTTTGAAAGGAATGTATTATTCAAACATATAAGAAATGAAAAAATTTTCCTACCACTATGAGATTTCAATGATTTGAATATTTCATTAACCATTTCCAAAGTTATTTTCAAGGAAAATGTTTCACCATGGATATATTTTTCATGAATGTTTTCAATGATCCTTTTATATACATTTTCATTAATTATAAAATCCTTTGATTTTACTGGGGATATAATCCAATGATACCATCATTATTTTTTTTTATGATTATGATTATGATATTTTTATGAAACTAAATTATTTTGTGTAGGTTAAGTTATAATGTTATGATTTATGATCTTATGAAATTTATTTGAATGAATTATGATTATGTGATTGATGGATCCATTAAATCCATCCAATTAATTATGTAAATATGGATAACTCATACGGTAAATGTTTTATATAGAAAATAATTTTATGTTCATGATATTAAGGATGGATTTGGATTTTAGGTACATACAATTATGAGTGGACCCTGTTTTCATGTCCATAAAAATATGTCTAGACCTGACACTCATTTCTATAAGATTATATGTGAACCTAGTTTTTATATCCATAATTTTATCTATGGACCTATCTTTCATGTCTAAAATATTATACATGGACCATGTTACATGTCCAATAGTTTATGTGTGGTCCTGATTTCATATCATTAACTTAATGAGTGAACCTTTTTCTATTTATACATGTTGAAAAAGCAATAAGCTTATGTACATGCCAAAAATATATTTCCTTTTCTAATATTATGCTCCCATGGATCATGTTCTTTGATTCCTTTATGATCGAAGAACCAGTAATATTTATAACATGACCCATGAATGTAATTTATGATATGATGGGTATGTTTTTCAAATTTTATGATCATGTTCTCATCCCATTATATTATTGATAAGTGGTCATTGATATATCCCTTGTTTACCCTTACTAAGAATTTGATATCTCCCTCTCTAATTTTTCCTTTCACCTGGTCTTGATGAGGGTTTTATAAAGTCATATCTATGAAGAGCACAATTTCGGAAGATCTATGTGGGAGATTTTGGAAATATTTCATGAATAATATGTTTTTGTATCATGTATAAAAATACACTAAAATTGTAATACCCTATAATTCCATGATTTTTTTAAATTAAATAGGATAATTTCAAGACCAGGTGTTGAGAAAGTGTGAAATTCCAAGGCCCGGAGTGCCCAAAATGATCCATAAAAAATATTAAGTTTTAAATAGTGCACATGAGCGGTTTTCCTAAAAAAGTGGAATAATTCTTAAATGGTTTCCCAGATAAAAAATCTGTGGGTTCCGTTGTATTCAGGATGGTGGGTTCACCCTAGGCGTGACTTATGTTTAGTCGTTATAGGACTCTAGTGAGAAAACCCCGAAATGGCATAACCATAAATCAAATAATTAAATAAAATAATTTAATTTTTCAAATGATTATAAATCACGAACGGTGACTCAGATTAAAAATATGTGACCCCAGCTGAACTTGTGATGTCATGATTTCTTTATGCAGATCCAAACATTAGCCAGCATGAGCCAACAGTGGAAGTCTATTTTTTTCCATAAATAAAATAATTAAGTAACAATTATTTTATTTTTGAATCATTATAATTCATAATTTGTAACTTGGATTGGAAATCTGAGTGTACCATTGAGGTCATGATGGCTTGTTTCCCTTAGGCAATGCTTAACCTTGACCATCGTGGGTCGAGGGTGAAAGATAGTTTTTGAAATTTTTATAAGTGAATTCAAATGATGCACACATGTTGTTTTGGAAACATCTAAAAGGGTGCCCAGATTGAAAATACGAGGGAATCATTGCATCCGGAATGTAAAAATAACCTATGAATAGACCTAACCTCGACCGACATGGGGTGAGGTAAAAAGTTAATTTTCAGACATATTAAGAAAAATAATATACATTAAAATGTTTATTTTATTCAAAAGAATTGTTTGGCTGCAACACAATGATAAGCTGACTATTTCATTCAATAAATGAAATAGTGTAGCGACTCTTTAACTAAAGCATAATAGATATATTGTTTGATAAATGAAACAATATAATGATGTCGGGACACAGTGCAACAAAAGCTCTGTGATGTGTTTCTATTTTAATGACATAACGGGTTGGAGAATCTGTGATGGAATTTCTTTGACCAACGATGAAGGATTTCTCTCCAATGAATTGTGTTGGGGAATTGTAAAGCTACAACGAAGTCTTGGAGAATGGATACGGGTATGAATATTGATGAATTCCAATATCTTTGAGTGGATCTATACCAATGAAGAACCTTTTCCTAGTTAGGGGGTTTATTTTTAAGTAAATTAAAACTTTCCATGTTCTTCCTTTTAAGATGATGAACGCGGGTTAACTCATGAACAAGTTAACCCATGGTTCAAACGTTTATATGGGATGGTTAATATATACAGGATGAATGGAATATTCTATCTTAGTAATTATTGTATATGTTGTGTGTTTTCTGGTAATACACACAATCCCACACCGACATGAACAATGGTCGGTTGTACATTTGGGTGTTCTTGGTGATTTCCCCCTCTCTCTCCCTCTCTATTCTTCACAGTGCAATGAAGATGATGCACCGATTTAGGAAGCATGTGGCGAAAGTAACATGGCCAAGAGGCCAAATCACTGACAAAACAAGGACGTGATGACCGACCGTGGTGGCATCACCAAGCCGTGGTACCCCAACCGCAGCGGCAGGAGGGAGACGACACGCTAGTAGCACGTCCCAGTGGCAGCAGGGGCCACTGGAACCCAGGTCATGGTGTATGAGGAACTAATGGAACCTAGTCCATAGGCAGTGGTGACGGGACACAACATGAAGTCATGGAAGATGGGGGGACCCACGACAGTGCCACGAGTCGATGCTGGCCACACAGACTGGCCGCGTTCGTCCGTCGGGTGACCCTTCAGGGAAAACGACCATGAGGAACAGGTCAGCATGGCTTATACCGCATTAACCAAGAGAAGGGCGGTTTGGTCACTAACCTTGACTACCTGGCTGGAGGAAGACGGCTGATCAAGCAGCTAGCCTAGCGCACGAGCCGTGCCGCGGGGCGGTCCACGTGGGAAAAAAAATTGACCCACAATGCGGGTCGAGCTAGGGTTCTTGTACTAGGCCAGTAAGTGGCTCAGGATGGAAAACATCAGCCCACTATTTTGGGTCTTTCCAGATGGATATGTTATAGGCTGCATAAGGGCCCATGCGGGGAATAAAAACTAGCCCACCTGTGTGGGCTGGGCCGGGTAAATCTGTGTGGATAGGAGACCCAGCGGGCTGAACCAATGGCTGAACCGGGCCGGTTCTAGTAAGTCTCAATGGGCTTGGACCGGTCTCCAGGTCAGACTGGGTAGCCCACACTTAAACTAGGTTGGGTCAGGTTGGTTGAATCAGGTGAGGTCATGCAGGACCCTCGGGACGAGTGGGTTGGGTTTGTCCGACCGAGTCGGATTGGGCCAAAACACAACCGACCGATGTTTATCAAAACGCCAATATCATTCAGATCGTGTGTCCAATTGACACAATGTCTATGGTGTTGTGACTCTTTTGACAAGATGGCCTTTTGGGAATAATCTAAGTGAGTTTTTGTGGTAGTTGAGATAATACTGATGGATTGAGGATCAGATTCTGTCATGTGATGGAATCTTGCAGTTGGATGAGACCTAGCGACCCTGTGTGGATCAATTCCTAGAGACCCTATATGGATCAGCTCGTAGAGACCCTATATGGATAATCTCATAGATACCAATTGTAGATCAGATCCTAGAGACCCGGTGTGGATCAGCTTCTAGAGACCCCGTGTGGATCAGTTACAAGTGGATCTGTGTGACCTAACATAACCACAATACTCATCTGGGATGAGTACCTCAAAAGTCCAAGGTGTTCAATGTTACATCTGATTGTCTTGATTTTTGTACTTTAGATTATACATGTGTGAGCTGACTCTATATGTACATCACATACTCTCCTCAGTGGTGTACTTAGGGTACTTCGCGTACACTCCTCAGTGGTTTAATTAGTATACTTTGTGTAATCTCATAAGTGGTGTACTTACTATATTTAGTGTACTCTCCGTAGTGGTTTATTGAATTTACCTTATTCAAACTCTCCTTTTTGGTCTTTCCATTGTGGTTTGGGGTCCCAATTATGTATTGTGTTACTCACCCCTGCACGGTCTTCACCTGTATGTGTCGTGTATCATGCAAGAGATCGCTGCATCGACAGAGACCTTGGTGGTCCAAGACCAGGTGGTTCTCAGTGAGATAGGATAGATGAATGCTTTGAAGGAGACCTTGGTGGTCCGAGGCCAGGTGGTTATTAGTGAGAGGGGACAGACGAGCATTCTACTATCGCTACAAGTATCTATCCTTCACCTACCCTTTAGGTAGGGTCTCGAGCAGACGGACCATGATGGTTGTACATTCCATTGTGGTTTTAGGATTGTATTCTGGCCCCTTTGTACTTTCCTTTGTTTTTAGGGCTTGTATTCTATCCCCTCTGTGCATTTAGTTTGTGATGTGTTCCTATGTATAGATTTTAAGGAAAATGACTTCCATTTTTTTTGCTATACACCTTTTTGGTGCTAGTCCCCATCCCCTAGAATATGGAAGGCAGACTTGGGGTTAGTCACGACATGGGCCTTGGATGAGAAGTCATGACAAATTGGTATCAGTGGAGTTCAGTTCTACCAGAAAACTAATAGTATGAAATTTTTTATTGATCAACAATGTTAAGTGTCTCATGTTTAGATTTTATGTCTGGGAGTACAGTGTTGGTGAGGTGGCCGACGTATCCATACACCATGACTTTGAATTATAATTTCTATCCCAACACATGAAAACATCTATTGCACGCATCTATGAATGTTTTCTCATGATCTTTTTGAGTCATAGTCAGGTCACCAAGTGTAATAAATTGACATTGGTTTATCTTGATTGTAATATGATATTACTCTATGCAGACAGTCAGCCAGGATTGTAGTGCAAGACCATGAGGATGGTCCACAAAGTGAGAGGGCTTCAGTACAGGGACTGCTTCCAAAGATGGCACCTTTGGGAAGTGTCATAGATTTTCCGCTACCTGTTGGTCAATAGTTACTATCATCACCACCAGTAGTGGACGAATGTTGGATTAGTACCCTAAACGAGTTTCAACGATAGAGACCCCTTAGGTCTGGAGGTGATCCTGACCCACAGGCGGCTAAGGAATGTCTTGAGGTGGTGAACGAATTCTCTGTCTACTAACGGTACCAATATATTAAATAGTAGTCCTGGTAGTGAGCATTCTTCGTGACTCTGTAGGGCGAATATGGGGTTTAGATTACCCGATCTTATGATGAGCTGATTTTTCGGTGGATAGAGCTTGAGAACCTCTCTCAGAGAAGGAGATGTTTCCATAAAATCAAATGTATAGGTGTGCCCAAGAGCTTCTACATCTTTAGTAGGATGACATGTTGGTAGCTGAGTATTCATAAAGACGTATCTACCATTCCAGGTACTCGATGAAAAAGATACGATCAGTGATTCTGGGATCAGAGCCCCCGAGAGAGATGTGTTTAGGGAAATAAAAGAAAGAACTATTCATATGTACATTCCTACTTATGCTAGGGTGATATAGAGAACCATTATAGTTGAATGTTCTTTGGATGAGCAGATACATCCAATTGATGTTAGCAGTGGGAATGCAAGCAACCGATGTTAGTCTCAGAGACTTAGATGAGTATGAGAATGTCTTTCCAGATGATATTCTAGGACTACCTCCTCAGAGATATATACATTTATTCTTTGATCTATACCTTGGGACAACATCGATATCTACACCTGCATATCAGATGGATCCCACCAAACTTAGGGATATGAGGTTACTGTTTTAGGACATGTAGAGGAAGGGGTTTGTAAGGCCCATTGTTTTTCAATGATCATCCCTAGTGTTGTTTTCCAAGAAGGTAGATGGAATATTGGGGCTATGAGTATACATCTGGTGCCTGAACTAGGTGGCCGTGAAGAACAATTATCCTTTACCAAAGATTTATGACCTCTTCGATCAGTTGAAGGGAGTGGAATGGTTCTAAAAGTTGGACCTCATATTTGTCTATAACTAGCTTCAATTGCGAGATGATGAAATCATGAAGGAAACTTTAAAATTTCACTACGGCCACTACGTGTACATAGTGATGTTGTTTAGTTTTAAAAACTCCCATGTTATGTTCATGGGTGTTTCGTAGTTCCATGGAACATGTGTTCTAGTTTATCAATCACTACTTCCAGGCGGTTTCCTTAGGATTTATTAATGGAATTAGAAACATCGTACAATTATTTATCCAAAAGGGACCAACTATCCAATGTCATACATTTATTAAGTTTGATCTTACAATACTTAAGAAAACGCATTGGTCGAGAGTATGGGATGTCAGACTCATCATACCCTTTTGGGGGGAATTATTGTCTACTCTTAGACTATCTTCTTAGATTTGATATATTTTCATGAATCCTTATAAATTCACCAAGTATAACATAGGTTTACTTTGTAATTTTCAATCAATTATTAGCCTGTGTGAAATTTCGAACAATCCATATGTATTTTATGTTATTCATTAATAGAGGAATATGTATGTATTCGAGGTTCTTCATCAATGGTATCCTCTCATATACTATTTAATGATTATTTTAATCATCATTATGATGATACTAGTTTTTAAGACACTTAGTGGGACACTCTAGAATTTATTTTCATCTTGGGAGAAAAATGTTAGTTTTGATATTGGGATCAAACCCATAAAATAGGCTACCTATGTATACTTGTGAAAGGAATCAGAACCCTCACAGTTCTATGCAACTTATTAGGACACATCATACCTTTTATGGTCATGTGATAAGGACATAACCATATAGTTTACAGTTATTCGTTAATTAAATCTAAGATAAAGTCACTCAGTCAAGCTTTGGTGTGGGACTTAAGTCTAAGAAGATCAAGTAACATTGAAAAATATGAGTTTCCAAGTAAGATTAGACATTATTGGGGATATGGCCCAAGGAGAACATGGTTGATTTGAAGTGTTGGGTTTGAACCTTAGATAGGCTTCATACATATCCCATTTCGATGGGAATCAAAGCCCACGTAGTTCGATGAGTCTAATAGGAGAGTGTAATCCTTTGAGAGAAATGAGTTTTGGATTACTTCTTGAAAAGGATGCCTTGGTGATTTGGGGGGTTTAATTTGGGGTTTATTCCTAAAAAGGATTCCCAGATTAAGGGAATTAGGGTTGGACTCCTAAAGAGGATATTAAGTGAGATTGGGCCCTGAGAAGGCTTCCTACATATCCCAAATATGGCGGGAATCAGAGTTATTGTAGTTCATTCACTATGGGTGTTTGTGAAAATGTTGTAATAATCACAAATCGTTAATCCTACATGATTCATGTGTGGTGTGAGAAACAATAAGACATGAAATATTCAACAAATGAACCCTTAGTTTTCCTCCTCCACCAGTGGAATGGGGCATGCCTACGGTGGAAATAGTGGATGAGGTTGAGGCGTCATGGGAAGAGGGAGAGGCAATGAGCCATCCCTTGATTCCCTTTACATTGGACAACGGTCCAATGTAAGGATGGAGTAAAGGTGATGGAATTAGAGAGGTTCAATACTGTAACCTCATACTTTAAAGGTAATGGTCTTAAACTAGGATGGATTCCCTAAATTTAGTCTTGGTAGGGGATAGAGACTTCTCATTTTTTTAAAAGGGAAAATATGTGTGAATCGTACCTTCGCTACAAGAGACTTCAGCTTCCGGGTTTTAGAGATGATATGGGGAGGTCAAAACCCAAAACCTACTTCTAAAAACTGGGGACTTCCCAACATTGTTCGTAGGAGAATGGTCAATGTGACTTTGGATATACAAACCCACAGACACTCCATGAATCCTAACCCCATTCTGAAACAAATGTAAGAAACCTCTAACTATGGATATAAAAACCTAAATAAGAGACATGCTGATGTGTATTTCCCAACGAATTGAGAAGTCTGAAGGTTTTGTTGGAGGTTTTAAACATAATACATTATTGATAAGGGATACAATGAATAAGAAGTATGTCCACGAATGGATTTGAAGAAGGCCTGGTGGCTTGTATACTAAAGAGAACAGTTGAATAAAAGGAGGGCACCCAATTAAGTATCTGGCATGCTAGTATGGGTGTGCAAGTATGATTGGGTGAACTGAGGTTCACATAAGTTATTAACAACCAATATTTTAATACTTTGATGAGACATAACACAAGAATTTAAGAGAACTTAGAGGTATTCCCGAAAGTGGGGCACCCAAGTTACTTTGAGAGGAATGGGTGGCATGTAAGTGATTCTGATCCAAGGAGGTTGGGCGCTTTAGGCGCACTAGTGTTATGGACTTAAAACACTAAAAGGAATTAAGTCCTATAATTATCATTCAATTATTCCACTATAGGTGTTAAAAAACTACCTTGAATGTTTTTAAAGACTTGGGTGAAGCACTAGGGTGATAAGAGAACCAATTAAGATTTAGGGAAATTCATATGTACAAATGAAGGCCCCAAGGGGTCTATTTATAGGCCAAAATAGGAACCTGGGTGAAAGGAGATTGGGCATCGTGCAAGTGGATTGCATGCTAGAATTGTGGTTTGCAAGTACCTTGTGTGCCAACGGTTTTTTGGCTAGAATGGGGAATCGATTTTAGTACTTATCAAATATAATTACTTCATTCATATCCATCATAGTGGAGTGTAGGTGTTTTCATGCAGGTTCCATGGGTACTACTTTGTGGACATAGCCAAATTTATTCTCCATACCATGGGGGTTGCACCCCCAACAACCTTCCTTGGGATTAGTGTCGGGTTACGGTCCCAGCCCTTTGGTCTGATGCCTTCACTACCATCACTGACCCCATGAAAAATACAGAGTCGTACCATGAACCTTTCCAGTAAAGGTGATGAAATTTTTCAAAAAAGTGCATGGAAGACATTTTAGGGTGTCTATAATGGGACCCAGGAACAACATCTTCCAGTCGGAACTAGACTGGGTTGTAGTGGAATTCATTTATTACATCTTAGTGTATTCAAAATTAGAGAAGAAACATAAGATACACCTATGTATGGTCCAAAACACACTCTGAGAGCAACAAACCTATGGTAAGCTCTCAAAGTGTGAGTTATGGATATGAAAGGTCCACTTCTTGGGACATGTCATCTCAGAAGCTAGAGTTACAAAAGGATCTATCAATGATAGAGGAGGTTCTTGCTTGGGAGCCACCCAAGAGCATTACTGAGGTGTAGAGTTTACTTGGGTTGGTTGGATACTATCAGAGTTTTGTACTCAACTACTCCCGAGTATCAGCACCCATGATGGCATTGATGAAAAAGGAAAAAACCTTCATGTGGATATAAAGATTCCAATAGAGCATTTAGTAGCTGAGTCAGAGCTTTACGAGTGCTCCTATCATGATGCTGCTAGAGGAGGGCACCTACTACATGGTGTTTTGTGACACATCTAGGATCGGGATTAGTTGTGTCTTTATAGAAGGAAATGTAGTGATTGCTTATGGCTCATAACAATTGAGACCGTAGAATATGGACTATGAAACTCATGACCTTGAGTCGGCCATGGTATTTTTCGCACTGAACATGTGGTGACACTACCTTATGGGAGAAAAACTCATCGTCTACTCTAACCAAAAGAGTATCAAGTATATCCTTTCTCAAAAATATCTGAATCCGAGACAATGACATTGGATAGTGTTTCTCCAAGATTATAACTTCAAGATAGTCTATACTCTTGGGAAGGGGAATGTGGTGGAATATTCTCTCAGTAAGAGTTCAAGTTCACAACTACTGAATGAGGCCTTAGAGATGTTGGCCTCACTTCTAATATTCTTTGCGGATATAGGTGAGGTAGCTTATCTTCAGTCGATGTTGATTTATTTTCCACTCTTACTATGAGTCAGGGAGGTGCAACTCAGAGATAATAGCTACAAGACCATGCATTTCCATATGTCTATAGGGAATGCCCCATATGGATATTTGAAAGGTGGAGAGAACATCATTCTTCTTAGAGGATGCCCCATAATACCAATGGAGGTGCTGGAGGAGGTGTTGAGGCAGTCCCATACATCCCATTTGGTGGTGTATCCATGTGATGAAATGATCTACCATGACCTCTGACATTTATACTAGTTATTGGGGATGAAGAAGGAAGTGTCCGAGTTTGTTTCTAGATACCTCACATGTTTGAAAATGAAGGCTGTGCACCAGGTTCCAGTAGGGTTGATACAACCCCTCGAGGTATCAGAGTGGAAGTTAGATGGAATATCAATGTACTTCACGATGACCTTACCATGCACGGACAAGGGCCACTATTCTAACTTGGTGATCATTTAATGAATCACCGAGTCAGTTCACTTCCAAACTACCATAGAGTAGAGTTTAGTAGAGGGCTCTTGATGCCCTTAAATGATAGAGATTTGAAAATAGGGAAATGTTTTGCATAGTTTCTGGTAGAGATCAAGGAACAATAGGGGATGATCCTTTGTGTATGTTTGATTCCTCTGGTATATGTTCCTTGGTATCACATGAATCTCTAGGAGAGAACATGGGAGTGGGAGGCTCATATTCATGCCCAGTAACCCCTTTTGTTTGATTAGACCTTGTTTTAGCATACGATGATGTAAATACCATAAGGGGGGTGGTGATTTAATACCCCATAATTCCATGATTTTTTTTAAAATTAACTTGTATTATTTTGATACCAATCACTGAGACGATGAGCGATTCTGAGGCCTAGAGTGCGCGGAATGATCCATCGAAAAATGTTAATTTCTAAATAGGGAATGTGAGAGGTTTTCCAAAAAAAGTGTAATAACTCTTAAATATTTACCCAGACCAAAAATATGTGGGCACCATTGCCTTTATAATGGCGGGTTTACCCTAGGCATTACTTAAGTTTAGTCGGCACAGGCCTTCAGTGAGAAAATCCAAAAATGGCATAAACGTAAATAAAATAATTAAATATTTTTTTTCAAATTATTATAACTCACGAACGGTGACTCAAATTGAAAATACGAGACCACTTTTGAGCTCGTGATGGTATTCTTTCCTTAGGCAAAGCCTAACGTTGGCTGGCGTGGGCCAACAGTGGAGGTTAGTTTTTGGTCGTAAATAAAATTATTAAGTAACAATTATTATTTTTCAAATCCTTATAACTTCCAAATGATAACTTGGAATAAAAATAAAATACTAATTTTGAGCTCATGAGGGCGTGTTATCCTTAGGCGGAGTATAACCTTGAATGTCATGTGTCGAAGGTGAAAGATACGTTTGAAACTTTTTTTAAGATAATTAAAATAGTGCATGTGTGAAATTTTGGAAACTTCTAAATAGGTGCCTATATTGATAATATGAGGGGAACATTGCATCTGTAATGACCAAATTTCCTAATAATGGACCTAACCTCGACTGGCGTGGGTCAAGGGAAAAAAGTTAATTTTCAGATGTTTTAAGAAAAAATAAAATAAACTTAAAATAAATTTTTTTAATCAAAAGAATTGTTTTTGTACAATACAGCGATGAGACAAATGATAGATTCTATAAATGAAATAGCATAGTGACTCTTCAACTAAAGCCTAACAGATATGCTATTTCGTAAATGAAACAATGTAACGACTCGATGATGCAGTGTAATAGAAATGTTGTGACACATTTCTCTTTTAATGAGATAAAGTGTTGGAGAATCAGGGAATAAATTTCTCTAATGGACGGTGATGGATTTATATCCAATGAAGAATTACAACGAATCATAATGTGGAGACGATTCCTTGAAGAATAGATATGGGGTTGGAGGTCAACAAAATCCAATGGCTTCTGAATGGATCGACACTGATGAAGAACCATTTCCTAGGTAGGGGGTTTATTTTTTTTTATAAATTCATACTTTCTTCTTTCTTCCTTATTAGATAATGAACACGGGTTAACTCACGAACAAGTTAAACCATGGTTAAAACATTCATACAAGATAGTTATTGTATGTAGGGCGAAATGAATATTATATCTTAGTAATTATTGTATATATTGCATGTTTTTCACTAACACGAACAATCTTGTACCAACATGAACAATGGAAGGTTGTTTATTTGGGTATTCTGGGTTATTTCTCCCACTCTCCCCCTCTCTGTTATTCACTGTGAAATGATGACGATCCATCTATTGAGGAAGCCCCAGGCGAAAGGACTATGGCTAAGCAGGCCATAGCATCGATGGAACAAGGCCATGGAAACCGACCACGTCGATATCACCAGGTAGCGGCACCCCGGTAGTAGCAACATGGGGGAGGTGGTAGCAAGGTTCATCGGCTACTGGAACCACCTAGGTTGTGGTGGTGGAAGATCCTCTGGCAACTAGGCCATGGGCTGCGGCGATGAGTCGTGGCATGAAGCCAAGGAAGATGCGGGGAGGGGGGCGCCGCGGGAGAGTTCTAGACATGCAGAACGACCGCGTTGGTCCGACGGGCGAACCCCCGAGGAAAGTGGCGGAGGGGAGTAGGTGAATGTGTCTATTGTCACATTGACTGGGTGAAGGGAGGTGTGGTCATTGTCGATGCCCGCCAAGCTGGAGGATGTTGGAAACTCAAGCGGTCAGGCTGGGGCACGGGCTGGGCCAGGGCACATTTAACTGGGCTGCAAAGTGGCCCAAGTTAGAGTAATGTAGCATGCTGTTGCGGGCAGGTCCGACCGGATAAAAGCCAGGCCGCTGGCTAGCGCCTATGGGGAAAAAGAACTAGCCCACAAGTGTGGGTCAGGCTAGATAAATCTAGTTCGCTGAGTGACCTAGCGGGTTAGACCCACGGTCAGACCAGACCAGCCCAGAACTGAACCACATCGGGTTGGGTTGGTCGAATTAGGTCGGGTCAAGCAGGACCCTCGGGCTGGGTTGGTCGGGTCAGTCTGACAGAGTCAGACTGGGCTCAGACAAAACCGGCACCTATTTACTACAACACCAATAGATCGGATGTCCGATTGATTCACCGTCTATGGTGTTGTAACCATTGCAGCGAGGTAGTCCTTTGGGAACAATCTAAGTGAGTTTTGTGGCATTCAAGATACAACCGATGGATTGAGGAGTACATTATACCAAAATCAAGCATGTTATGTGTGGTAATCCTACCGCTGACTGAGACCCAAAGACTAGCGACCCTATGTGGATCAGCTCATAATGACCCTGTGTGGACCAGCTCCTAACGACCTTGTGTGGATAAGCTCCTAGCGACCGTATGTGGATCATCTCTTAGAAACCATGTGTGGATCTTATCCTAGAGACCTTGTGTGGATTAGCTACAAGTGGCTCTATTTGACCTAGCATACCCACATACTCATCTGGTATGAGTACCTCAACTGTTTAAGGTGTTTAGTGTTACGAATGATTGTCTTTATTTCTGTAATTTAGATTATATCTATGTGATATGACTCTTAGTGTATATGGCGTACTCTCCTCAGTGGGGTACTTAGTGTACTTGGCGTACTTTCCTCAGGGGTGTACTTCGTGTACTTGGAATACTCTCTTCAGTGGTGTACATAGTGTACATGGTGTACTCTCCTTAGTGGTGTACTTAGTGCACATTGTGTAATCTCCTCAGTGGTGTACTAATAGTACCTTGGGAATACTCTCCGTTGTGGTCATTACTTTTTTGTTTGGGGTCCCTATTGAGTATTGTGTTACTCACCCCTACACATGCTTCGCCCACACCTTTCGTGTCTCGTGCAGGTGATCGATGCTTCGATAGAGACCTTGGTGGTCTTGGACCAGGTGGTTCTCAGTGGGATAGGACAAACAGACACTTCGACGAAGACCATGGTGTTCTGGGATTGGGTGGTGCTCAGTGAGATGAGGCAGACAGGCATACTACTGCAGCTACAAGAAGCTACCCTTCACCTATCCTGTATATAGGGTCTCGAGAATATGAACCAGGGGTAGTTGTACTTTCCATTATGGGTTTGGGCTTGTATTATGGACACGTTTTTACTTTCCTTTGTGTTTTTTGGGCTTGTATTCTTTCCCCTTTGTAATTTTAGTTTTTTCTATGTGTGTGTGTACAGATATGCCTTCTCGGTGCTAGTCGCCATCCCTAAGCTTATGGAAGGAATGATTGGGGTTAGTCATGGCACATGCCCTGGGGGAAAGATGGTGACAAAAATATTTTGGTTTTGCAATGGACCTTATTTCCATGTACTAGAAATTCATCCATTATGATGTGATATCTATGTAAGAAAAGTATGGGTCTCTATATTTGGTATCAGGTCAAGGACTTGTTAATGTTAGGAGTCTAGATTTAAAGGGCCTTGGTGATACCCCTATGGATATGTCTAATTGTTGGATAAAATCCTATAGTTTTGGTAACAATCATGAATGACTTACCTTAAACCTAATGTGTTGTAGAATTAAAATAAGTATGCTTGATTTAGACACAGATCAATTTTTTTTTATTATTTTATGGTTTTCCACTATTGTTTCTCACATTATGTCTTTTTTGTTTTATTCAATCGATATATCCTGAAAGAATCTTTTCAGCATAAAATGTGACAGACAATGCAATCAATGTTTTCATGGGTTACCAAATTCCTTAAGATCTAGGTTGAAATATCTTTTGACTATTATCACTCAACTCTATCAAATATTAGTTGTAACATATATCTTATTGAACTTATGAATTCAGAAAGCTGAGGTAACTATGTTGATAAATGTTTTATATAAAAACATCCACCCTCTATATTTGGGTCTTCTGATCATCGGTTACTGAGACATGGATAATTTGATGGAAAATATGTTTTCTCTTCTTCAATGATCAGACCATGAAAAATTTGTACTGACAATCTATCATTTGGAAGATAAACCAAATTAATAGTGGAATATTATTAATAATATTATGTATGAGAATGAAATTCACTACATGTTATGGGATGAGTTTAAGAATATATTTTTAAGTAAGAATAACCATCATCTTCTACATAAAATAATGGAGAAGGAATTCCTTGAGCTTAAAAATAAGGATGAGGAATCTATTGGTACCATTGATAAAAATATTACAAGAATTACAAGGTATGATTATAGTGTAAGCATCATCCATGAATGAAAAATTGTTCGATTCATTAGAAATTTAAAACTAATTATTCAAATGGTGTTATCCATAATGTACTTTGGAATTTGTGAAGAAATATTTCAATGTGAACTCATATTGGGAATGGAGTCCAAAAACCCTCATTGTTTTGTTAATAATAAAAGGAAGATGGAATTTCATAGAAGCTCCAGTGGAATGAAACATGGAGGGAAGAAAATGTTTCAACCTCCAACTTGATAAAATGTGGGATGTTGAATTCATGTGAATTCCCATAAGGTACAAAATGTTTCAAGTGTGGGAAGCCTAACCATCGAGAAAAATAATGTCGAAGTAATGTGAAGAGGCTAGTTGATGAAATGAATAGATAAATAGATCAATAGAATTACCAACTCACACATCAGTGATATAAATATAAATATTTTTTGCATTATGTGAATAAATTCCATAATCCAGTGGTTAATAAATATAATCATATACAATAACCTGTGAAGTCAAAACATAAAGAGATAGCTTATGCAAAAAAAATAGTTTATGTGAAACATGATATCTAGGTAACACTTATCCTTTATTATCTAATTTGGAATTCCATATTGATATTTGTATGAATAAGGACTATTAAAATCTTATCATTTAGTGAAATATTATGTTATTATGATCATTGAGTATCTCTCCCCACATAGATTCCATATAAATTTATGGAATTAAGAAATCATATTTGATATTCTAGAATCAACCTATAATCATCAGTCAATGAAAGTATAAACCCAATGGAAATATTTTCTAGTTAATATAGGATATTATTTAAGTATTAAATGGTGAATTATCTTTTGGTATCATGTATCGCTTTTCTATGACATTATTTTGGGAAATGTTGAGGGTAAATACATTTTGTTATGAGCATTTATGTGTGATTAAAATTATCTCAATATAATTAGTATGTTGATCATGTAATGATATATGATCAATTATTTCTAATATTTGGGTTATGATTTTGGATTGAAAAAGTTTGGGGGACCCTAAATGTTATCAATTTATCAAATGGATTAAGTTGATCTTTGGTTTTTATTATTGAGGTTTTTTAGATTAAACTAATATATTTATCTATATTGGATAACATGGGATGAATATTTTGGTTTTTTATAAATATTTAAATGTATAAATATTTCCTTAGGAATATTAGTCTTCATTAAAATTAATTTTATTACTTTTGGAAAAAATATTATCTTGAATAGTCAGCATTTGGAAAAATAGATGAGATTAGGATGAAAATTGATTAAAAATAGAAATTATAATTCTTAAGTATGAATTTTCCATTATTTTATTAACCTAGATAGTAAAAATATATAAAATATACTAATAAATATTCATGGAAAAAATTATGTCATATAACATTTATATATGATGAATTGATGGAAATTTTTCACCTATCATAGATTTATGGTTTTTTGGTCGTTAAATTTCTTATGAACATGTTCTCTATCACTATTTATGAGTCCTTGGGATTTAGTTTTCTCTTCCATGCCTATATTTTTACTTTCCAATAATGTTTTTGTTTTCTTTTATATGGACTTCGTATTTTCAATTCTGATTTTTAAGATGATGTTTTATAAACCCTTTTTTATGATGTGGTTTTCCACAAAGCACTTCTCAAATGTCAATGATTTTATCACTAAGCACAAGTTAAAATTTAAGTGAATCAATTTATTAATCGGTGGGGGGGGATATAACACCACTAGATTTTATGAAATTTATTTTTAATTTGTTTGATATCCTGTATTACACGCAACCTAGAGCATAGACAAATAGTGATTTTTTTATTTAAATGTTATTGTTGTAAAATAGACTTTAAAATTAATTGGTATGAATAATATTAACTAATTTATGATATATATATATATATAATTACAACTCAAAATAAATTTATTGATAAATGGTTAGTAAATTATATCTAAATTTTTAGTAAAATAATTTTAATTTTTAAAAATACATTTTCTTCAAAAATTGGTTTTATTAATTTTAGGAGAAAATACTATAATGTTTTTTAATTTTAGAAATTTAAAACTATAATAATTGTATCAGTTTTTAAATTAACTTATAATAATTATATTATGGTGATATTTTAAAATTTTTCAGAAAAGTTTGTTTTTTTAATCATTTGTAAAAAATATTGATTTTTTTTTTAAAATTATATTTTATTTTAATGTACTTACACAGTAAAATTATAATTTGGATTAGTTTTAAAATTTAATTATTTTATTTTTATTTAACATAATCCTATTATAGTATTTGGAATGAAATTTATTATTGAATTTGTTCTAAAACATTCTTATATTCAAAAATATTTTTATGAAAACAATTTTTTCTTTCAATTTTAGGTTTCAATATTAGATTAATTTCTTCCACTTATAGAAATTAAATATTAAAAAATTAATTTCATATTTTGAATCTGGATGTTCAAATTTGGTAAATAAACCCCTTTTTTTATAGTCAATATGAAAAGTAATCATGATACAATTTATCACCATGGAAATGGGTAAATCATGTAGATCTAGGTTGAAACTAAGTGATAAGGTCATAATATTTCATCTTATTTCTTATTATATATTGGGAATTTTACACTTATAATGTTAGGATATTAATTTATTCGTTTAATGGAAACATTTGAAGTAAAATTACCTATATATTATTTAAATCAATGATACAAAATGTCACTCTCTTAGTTTTAAATGTCTATTATGTTTTCCCATAGGAAAACAATCTAGTAGTTAATGAATATTAATTACCATTTTGTTAAAAATTAGATTATTTTATTGATGTTAATTTAGTTATTATTTTTAGTGTTTAAATAATTACCTTAAATTCTAGAGAAATTCTAACACAACATTAATTCAATTAATAGAAAAATAAAATAAATGATATTAAAAAAAATAAATGTGATATAATTTGAGAGAGATATAGTGGTCCATGAAATTTTTAGATACATATAACATATTTGTGACGTGGAAAAGGCTTATATTAAAATTATCACATTTTCACTATGTCTTTAAAGTCAAATTCAATGAATAGTGACTAAATTGACATAAATGATATTTTATGAAAAAGAATTAATTTAAAGATATAAAAAACATGGAAGAGGAAAATTAAGATAAGATATGGTAAAAATAATAATACATTATCTATTTATATGTCCATAGTTTACTTATTTTATGAACTAACTAGGGTCGACCCCCAAACTAGTCACTTATTCTAATCTTAAAAAAGTCCAAAGGGAGCCTTTGATCTACATGGGCTGATGATATGCAACGAGGCATCACAAAAAAATATGTGGAGGGTTTCACCAAAAAACTAAAAAACCGATGAATAATAGAGTACACCATGGAACATGAAGATTATTAATTTATTAAATGTAATAAAATATTCCAGGTCTAAAAATAGATAAAAAACAAAAATGAATTCCAAATCAGAACAGACCAGATCTCCATGTGACTTCCTAGTCACCACCATCCATAAAACCAAACCTCTACAGGGGATAACTAGAATGATACATGAACCTACAGAAAACTGATTCTAAAAATTATAAGTGGGGTAATTAGGGTGTGAAAAAAAAAGAAACTCAGTTGGTAAGAACCACAGAATACATACTTTTCATTTCCTGAAATTTTCCATAAACTATAGTTTGAAAATAAATGTGGAAAATATTCTTTATCTTTGAAAATAACCAAAAAAATTATTACCAAAAACACTTTCTTAAGAAAAATGAACATTATTTAAAAATAGTTTCCATTCCAAAACATAGTTTTGAAAACCAATCTCTAACATAAAACCACTATATAAGTATGTCTATATATAAGATGTAACAAACTAAACAAAAGTAGCAGGGTATAACAAGAGAGAGCAATGCTTGAGGAAATAGAGGAAACACTAGAACAAGAAAGTATGAGTAAATAGAATAAATAATAAAGAGACATAGAAAATACCAGAAAATATAGGATAATAGTAATGTGAATATCCTATATATACCTAGTGGTAACTATATACATACTCATTTCGAAACCATCTGCTAGAATATGATATTTTCTATAGTCTATCACCAATCTGGATTTTCTAATCGCCTATCACTAGTGCCTCTCCCCCATTGATAATATTTCGACCCTCTAAATGACTTCTAGGATTCTATGACAATAATATAAGGAGAAGTGAGGAGGCCATCACATGCTTGACACCAACAGAAATGCTGATGTGCATGCCTTTCCCACACTCCAACACCATCCGTGTGGAGATCCTCTCTCACTATAGGATAACCATGTGGTTATAATAATTTAGAATATATTTTAAAATTTCCCAATCAGGCCTACACATCATGGGAGTCCAAAACCATTTTTCAAAAACTATTTAAAATTTCCAATCATGCTCCAATACATGAAATTAAATAATAATTTTTTAAAGGATGTTAAAAGGTACAAAATGGGACATAGATTATAGAATCCATACCATTTTCAAGAAACAATTGATTCCTTCAAAAACCATTTCCAAAACCAAGGGAACTTTATAATAACATTTCCAAGATTCCAATTAGACCTTTCAAGAAAATATTGAAAAAACCCATTTGAAACCTCAATTTCTAGTAACATGAATACAAAAAATCAATTTTAAAACACATAAGGATCTTGAAGTCATTTTAGAGGAATGTAGAACTATTAATAGGGAGGAAATTTTTTTAGAAGATAAAATAATTAATAGAAATATACATTCAATGGATTTTACCATTTTTATATACACACACACCCACACGTCCATATGTACACCCCATGGACATATATTTATTAACATATCGTGATAATATATATATAGATATATATATATCTGTGTGTGTGTGTGTGGAAATTCATATGAATATAGAGGGTCTAATTAAAGAATCACAATATAACATAATAGAATTCATATAAGAACCAAATCCATATAGAGGCCAAACACACAAAAATGAAAAATTATCCATACCAACCATACTTATACAATTTCCAAAGTGAGAAAAAAACATTCCAATGAAGAAAACCATTTGAAATGGTGCATAAAATTTTATAATACAATTTACATTTATATACATTAGATACATATTGAAATAAATATATGAAAAGTTTGAAAAACTCTTTTCATTATCAAACCACCAACATATAAATCCATAACAATTAATTATAATCACCACAAGAATTAACAATAAAATAAAATATGATTTGAGGAAGATCAAACATCAATATCATGATTCCAAAATTAAATGCATAGAAACACCAACCTCAACGGTCTTATAAAACACAATGAAACAATAGAATTAGAATTAAATTATCCTAAGATACAAATAACATACCCTAACATGAAATGAAGCATCCCAAATAACCCATCCTTCTCTCTTGGGGTCAGATAAGAATAACCTCAACAAAAAAAGAATAAAGCAATAAGAGGTAGAAAGGTAAAGAAGAAGAAACCAAGACAGAATCCAAAGAAAACTCACCAAGATCCAAGGAGAATATCCAAGGGTGGAAGAGGAACCAAGGAAAGAGTTTGTTGGAGATTTACCATGTGAAAAAACCATATGGGAGAGAAGGAGTGTAAACTTTAGGCAACATATAAGGGCGAGGAATAAAAATTTCATGTTTTTGAGAACCTAGGAAAGACGAACCAATTTCTGTACCATGAACTAACCATTCACAACATATTGGGGATACAACCACCCTCGCTCAGGCTGCCATTATGACTTGAGAAACCATGAAAAGCCAATGTGTACTAACCAGGATCATCATTTTATGTATGTATCATTATTCCAAGTTGTTTTTGAGGAAAAATAATGATTTGGAAATTTTCTAAGTACATGCCATGTACTTTTGAGTACACACCGTGCACCGGGTCTCCACGTGTAGTCATGTACTGGCCGTGTAACAACCGATTACATACCTATGTAGGTGACCTAATAGATGGCCTAAAGCAGGTTCTTATTAAGGCCGGTACACAGCATGTACATTAAATGAAAATTCCATGTATGTTT
This sequence comes from Viscum album, assembly GCA_963277665.1. Classification (NCBI taxonomy): domain Eukaryota; kingdom Viridiplantae; phylum Streptophyta; class Magnoliopsida; order Santalales; family Viscaceae; genus Viscum; species Viscum album. The sequence continues at coordinate 1,600,957,742 of OY728128.1, forward strand.
ATTTTTATTTTTTATATTGGTGTGGAATCTTGTATCACATCAAAAAACAATTTCTTCTCCATTTGATTCGTATAGGAGAGTGATGTACGACTGAAGATATTCAATATCCTCTTATTCCTTCATCCAAACACCAATTGACACATCGATAGGTGCGTTGGATTACCACTAATGAATTCTATCTTCCCATAGAGCCTCCATTACTAATTTCCACTCTCTCTTGATTTATATAAGGTTAAATATTTTATCCTTTTTGCAGATCTACATCATTCTAGGCTGATTCAAGGGACTATGTCCAAGAGTGTTCATTGTATAGCATCAATGGATGTGGTTTGTGACTTTCTTTGGTTGTATTTTGGATTATATATGCTAAAGCTGTTCAATACCCATGTTTATAATATTTCATATTTTGGAATATAACCCTGATTAAGACCTATTTTGGGTTGTTGACTGTGAAAGGGTTGTTGATTAGTAATTAGGTTTATTTTAGTTGATTATGGATGTGTTTCCCATGTTTGATTGTTTTTTTTTCTGTTTTGTCTAAAATTTCCTATTAGGATTTATTTGTTTTCCATGCCCAATGTTGTTAGGATAAAGTTACTGATTATATTAAATTCATGTGTTCTTCATTTTAAATGTATGGAAAAGGGGAATTGATTATGAGAGCTTCCCGAGGTAGGGTCATTTATGTATAAATGTTGTTATCGTTGATCAAAGGTATTGAATGCGAGTGCTATCGTCAGGTCATTGACCAGAGGGGTTAGACCGTGAGAGATAACCAGATGGTCATTATTAAATAAATGTTGGACCATAAAGAATTGATTGTGAGTGCTTCTAAGGGTCATTATATTTTAGTTTTTCTATGCAGACTAAGGGGGTATTGACAGTGAGAGATACCAAGGTGGTTGTTTGTAAATGATTTGTGCCATGTGGGACAAGGGGGGTTAACCTATGTGATCTTTCCCATAGGATAATTATGTATTGAGTTGATGATATTATATACTAGAGAGGTTAGACTTTGAGAAATTTCCCAGACGGTTTCTTGTGAATCATTGATTGATTTTGATGAGTCTGCCAAGCCAAAGCATAATCTTGGACTTGGTCTTACATGATTGTTCAGATGGTCTTTGAGACATCTAGTTGTTATTATTATACAAGGGGATAAGAAGATTAGGATATATCTCAATTTTACATTATTCAATGGCTTGAATAATTTATAAATGTAAATGAATGTAATTGAAAACTTTATGATTGTTTACATTGATTACTTCCTTGTTTATTGCTTCATTTCATCATATTACCTACTATATATATCCACTGAAAGTTAGGAATGGATCTTTTGGTGGTTTCCTACTAGGATTCATCTCACGCCCTATTTGGGTCATGTATTTTGACCCAAAGAGATTATATGGTTGCAGGTATAGATAAGGTAAATCTCCCTTCATCATCAAGTACTTGATTGCTGTTGGAGCTGGAGAGCATGAGGCCATGATGAGTCTTCCGATGCTATGGAATTTACTTTTTTTGTACATTGGTTACAATATTTAATTTCTATTTTTTTTATTTATTTGGATACTTTAATAGATACTTGTGACATGAATAATTTATTACTTATATATATTGTAATATTATATATTATCAGTACTCCCCCATTTATTTTTGTTTTATTGTATTACTGCTCCTGCTATTGACTTCTATTTGTTTCTGCTATTTTACTCTGCCAATGAGGGAATTGTATCCCCACTATCACACCCAAGTCCCTTTCTTCTAGTTGGTAGCCTCTAGAATTCAGATAAATGCGCTTGAGAACATGTGACCAACCGGTTATGGGACACCTATGGGCAACACTCGGATGCGGGAAGTTAAAAAGTGGTATCAAAAGCATGATTATTTTCGGTTTTGTCTTTCTGGTTGGAGAATATAGATAGGGATATAAATGAATAGGTAGTTGGTAAAAAGTTGTGCCCGATAGTAGCTAACCCGGCTACTACAAAACAGGGTTTCCGCAGCGCCACCCTTTATCATCGCTTTTTTAGTAGCACTGATGAAGGGGGTTTTATCCGCGCGCATTTTCCAAGCACTGATAAATGTGTATTTAAAAAAAATTCATAAAAAATAATATATTAATATGTAAGTATATTTATATTGATATAAATATAATAAATAATTTTTAAATATGCTTTATATCGATTTGATATGTCGTTGACCCAAAATGGACACCCTAGAGCAGAAATTATGGTCATTTATAGTGATTAAGGACCTTTTCATACTATGAAGAATATGAGAATGTGTAAAAATGGTCACTATAGTGTAATTCTTGTCAAAAGATTCGATTTTTATGTGGTTGAGGCAAAACGGACTCCCGGAGTAGATGTTAGGGCAAAACAGACCCTCGGTGCCAAGCTTATGACCATTTAGAGGGTTTTTGTTCCTTTTTGAACCTCAAAAAACGTGGTAAGGGTTTTTGGTGACCACAAGAGTGTGTATAATTTTTCAAGATTCGATTTGATAAGTGGTAGAGCCTAAACGGACACTCAGAGCAGAAGTTATTGTCGTTTGCAATTTTGCAACTCTCGTATCTCCTAAAAACCTAAGAAACAAGCAACTCCCTAAAATTGCCATAACATCTGCTTCGGTTGTCCATTTGAGCACTTTGAATAGTTAAATCTAATCTCTAAAAACAAGTGACGACCACATCTAGTCGAAACCGTTAGAATATTAGAAGAATGAATGATATATCAATTATAGCACTCCAAACAAATTCCAACTTCAAACAGCCATAACATTCGCTCTGAGTGTTCTTTTGGGCTCTACTACATATCAAATCAAAGGAAACGAAGAGGTATATGCAGGAGGTTGACTCAGACATAGTTCCAGTCACTTCTATGACCTGAGTATCTGAAAAAACACCAGAATTCCTCAAAAACTCAGTTTCCGTGTCCGGACCCCTATCAATTTTTTATTAAAACGGTCATAACTTCTGATCTTTGTGTCTATTAGGCCTCCGGAACCAATGTTATCGTATTTAGTTCCATGAGCTTTATTTTTACTATTAAATAACTTGAAACGTACACCAGATGAAGAAGTTATGTTTTTTTCAACGACCCTATGATTTTTTAGGTTTTTCGAGACCCCATTTCTAGCACTTTTGAATATACATATTAATATATAATATAAGTAAATATATAAAAATAAGTATTATTATACCTACATATATACATATAATATATATCATTGTGTGTGTGTGTTGTATGTATCTTGTATGTATGTATGTATTTATTTATCTATAAAAACACACATAAGAAAACTTATTTTATAAATGTATTTGAAACTAATCTTAAAAATATATATTAATTTAGAAATAAAGATATAGATAAAAAATTATAATGAAATATATATTAATACACAGAGATATATATATATATATATATATATATTAATATAATTAAAAATATTTATATATTAATATGACTAAATATATATGTATATATTTATATGACTATATGTATGTGTTTATATATATATATATATTAATATATAGATATATATATATATCTATAAATATAATTAAATATATTTATATATTAGTATGACTATATATATATATATTAATATATGAGTAAATATAACTGTATATATATATAAATAGATATATTAATAAATGAAAAGCAAAGCAATATGGTGGAGTGGTAAAGGCTTAGGTGCGTTGAAAATAGGTCTCGAGTTCGAATCCTGGGGGAGGCAGGTCGCACGCCTGGTGTGGGGAATTACCTATTGCTATTAAAGAGAGGTGGTGCTCGGTGGAGCTGGCCTGGGGCATACTTGGGCTACCATGGGCGGTGGACGCTATTAAAGGGGGGCTTCAAGCACTGCTGAAGCCCCCTAGAATGTCCAAAAAAAGATTTTAATTATTTTTTCAACTTTTATCAGTGCTTTTTTTAGCGCTGATAAAAGGGGACTTTATCAGTGCTTTTCGGAGCCCTGATAAAAGGGAACTCATCCCCCTTTATCCTCACCTTGATTAAAAGTTCTTTTTTAGGGCTATTAATCAAATTTCTAGTGCTGATAAAGGTCATATTTGTAGTAGTTCCCATATACAGGTAAAATCCAAGTCACCTCGGATATTGCAATTTTTTCTGGTTTTTGAAATTTTTATAGTTTATTTGATTTCAGCATTGGGTTATTCACATGTATTTTGATGTTATCGTTGTTATTTTTGAGGTTCTATTTCTATTTAAACCCAATGATATGAGGTTATTCCATCTCATTCATCATATCGGTACTTTCTAGAGATCACAAGTCATGCATTCTTTTCATGCCATTTTGGGTGCATTACTTATTGCATTCTGTTGTGATAGATGTTGTGCTATATATGCATGATATTGTGATAGATTCCATAATATAATACCATCTATTTGATATGGTTTGGGAATATGTAAATTTCATTGGGATGTATTCCAATCTTTGGTCCCTGTAGTGTTTTGGTCCCTCTAGGATCAGAATTTGGTGGATCATGTTTGAACTTTAATTGAATTTTGTCATGTTTTGATTTGAATAAGTATTCTAAAAATTTATTAGTGGGAGTATGGGCTCTCACGGGATGGAATTTTTCATACCTTGGAAAGAATTTTATGTTATTAAGGGTTCTGGAGAATTTTCAGAGGATGACTATAGAAAAACCCAGACAACACGGCCTGTGATGTTATGAGCACACACATGTGTTATTCTATTATAGAAGAATCAACTTTTCTTAAGTACATTCCATGTACCATATGTACACACCGTGTAGTCTTTGAACATTTGACTAAATGTATGAGTAGAAAAACGTGTTGGTAAATGTTTACTGGAACACATCGTGTATTGCATGTACACATCATGCTGAAGAAACCATGTATCCAGCTATGTTCCGAACGACACGGGTGGATGAAATTTTGGTTGTACATGATTTGTCTCGTTCATGAACAATGTGTAGTGTTGATCGTGTATCCGACCGTGTTATTAATGACACAGGTGGTTATAACTTAATAAGTACACATTGTGTCAAGCGTGAACACACAGTGTAGTGTTACTCAGGTAGATAGTCATGTGGTTTGTTGTGTTGAGGAACTTGGTTAGGATGGAAAATTTAATTATGCACTATGTATCATGAGGAATAGACCGTGTGTATGAGTGTTGCACAACTAGGTTTGGCAGAGGTATACGCCATGTTAAAAGGTTATGGGAATACATTGTGTAGTGTTTCTCTACGCCGTGTAACCTTGTTTTGTAAAACTTGAATGTTTTCTTCTCCTATTACTTTCTTGAACATCTAAGTTTTAGTAATTTATAATCTTAAAATGAGGTTTTACCTTGACCTTGTAGAGTCATTCCACCAAAACATCCCCCTATTGTATTCCATATATATGAAAATGATAAGACACTGAAAACAGTAGATCAGGGACTACCAGAAGATCCTCCCATCATGATTGTTTTGGCACCAGATCTTATACCGGATGCAGGTGTTGATGCACAGTTCCATGAAGGCTTTTTGAGAATGTTATAGACCATTAAGAGAGAACCACATCCTACCCCGTCTATAAAAGAATTGAAATAGGTGTTACAACAGCAGCATCATCCCACTTTTTCATGGGATGGTGCACCACGAACTATAAATTCATGGTCGGAGGCCATGCTTTCTATCTTTGATAATTTGGAGATTCATCTAGAGAGGAGGGTAAATATCATGATGTAGATGTTACAAGATTCATCCAAGAGATGGTGGGATGTTATCTCACAGGAAAGACGTCATCAGGATATGTCTTGGGATGAGTTTAAAGAGACCTTCTATGACTACTTCTATCCCAAGAAATTGAAGGCTGATCGAGCCCGAGAGTTAGTGAATTTAGTGAAGGGAACTCTTTCAGGGATGGAATAATCATCTCATTATATAGAGCTACAAATCTTCGCACCTATTCTTGGAGGTGATGATTTATTTTTGGCTAGGAAATTTGAGGATGGTCTCAGGTATGACATCTAATCACGTGTGAATGACTTCAGGCTGACTTAAATGAATTTTATACTAAACTAGGTGCTGATTACTGGGTGTAATATGAAGGATTTTAGAGCTATATTCCAGGGTGGTTCAGCATCCTGGGTTGGTACTCCTTCGAAAAATAGCAGGAAGTGCTGCATTGAACTTTCACACGATGTTTCTTCAGGAATCCAGGTTATACGATACCAGTGCGGGAAGAGTGGGAATACAACACCATATTTCTCGAAGTACCTAGTCAAGTGATGATAATGTGGGAAGATGGGACATCTTATGTTCTGTTTTCTAGATGTTCCCACCAGGAGGGAGTGATAGGGGTTCTATTATGACTCCACCATCAGAAGCAGGACCACTAGTTTCTCATTAGTTAGGGAAATGGAGTTCGTCATGCCATTCAGGCCGAGGAGGTGGTCATGGCCATGGTAGCCAAAAGGCAGGATTTTCGTGATAGTAGGGTGGATCTGGTCAGGGTAGCCAGGCAGGGTCACATGGCCATAGTACAGGTTAGACTTTTCCATTAGAGAAAACCCAGTAGGAGTAGGATCATGGACCCTATACGGTTAAAGGTACGATTCTAGTTGCCTCAGTTTTCTCCTTTGATCTTTTTGATATAGGGGATTCCCATATGTTTATATATGGTTCCATTTCAGAGATCCTCGGGCTCTGTATATTTAGTTTTGTGGATTTTAAGACACTAGAAACTTCGTTGGGGTTTAGGAAATCTAGTTTACATTAGTGTAGGGAGTTCCCTCTTGAGATTGCAGGGTGTCACATCATATGGGACCTCTATGCCTTAGCGATGACAGTTTACAATGTCATTATTGGAATGTACTGGTCGGTCTCCATTCAAGATATTTATGACAAGTATCTCTGAAGGCTGACTTTCACATCACCATAGGGTGGGTCTTCTCTACACAAGTTTGAATGGGATGTCTAGGAAAGAAAATGTGCACCCGAGCATCATGGGTTAGGAGGAATTATAGCCCATATTTCAAGATTATATATGGATGACCATGGTAATTCATATATGGACTTTCCTTTAGTGGCGGATCATTTTTTAGATGTCTGTCTAGATGAATTTTCAGATTTACCTCTAGAGATATAGGTATATTTCTCTATTGATCTTGTTCCAGGAGTGTCATCGGTGTCCATTCCTCCTTATATGATGGCTACAATAGAGTTACCAAAGTTCAAGAAGTAGCTAGAGGAGTTAAAAGAAAAAAGGTTTCATACGTCCTGATATTTCTTCTTGGAGATTGCCTGTGATTTTTGCGAAGAAGGATGGTACCCTCAGACCATGTGTGGATTATTAGAAGCTGAACCAATTGATGATTATGAACCGATATCCCTTGATGAGGATTTATGATATCTTTGATTATCTTAGAGGATCCTGGGTGTTCTCTATTATTTAATTGATAACGGGTTATCATCAGTTGTCCGTTAGACCATGAGATATGCCTCTTACAGATTTTTAGAGCTTGTATTGTCAATACAATTATTTTTTTATGAGGTTCAGTATCATGAATGTGTCAGTAGTGTTTGTAGAACTGATTAATTGAGTGTTCCATTCTTACTTTGATTATTTTGTGGTAGTCTTCATGGATGATATCTTGGTGTACTCTCACACTCGAGACGACCATGTCACCCATATTGAGATCATTTTGAGTACACTGATAGAGAATCAGTATTATGCTAAGCTCTCAAAATTCCACTTTTGGAATGAAAAAATTCACTTTGTGGGTCATGATATCTCAGAGAATGGTGTTTTAGTAGTCTCAGAGAAAGTGAGAGTAGTAGTTTCCTATGATCATCCACAGAATGTCTCTGAGGTGCGTAGTTTTCTCGGGATGGCTGGTTACTACATGAACATTATACATGATTTTTCACACATAGCAGTGCCACTGACGAGCCTAACCAGGAAGGGTACATAGTACTTGTGGATAGATACCTATGATTCATCCTTTCAATAGCTGAATAGGAGGTTTACTTCAACACAGATACTTAGTTTTTCAGAGATGGGAAAGAGTTACACTATTTAATGTGATGGATCCGGCATCGTGTTGGGCGATGTGCTTATGCAAGGGGAAGGAGTTGTTGTGTACGAGTCTTGGCAGTTGAGGAAAAATGAGAAAAACTACCCAATGAATATTCATGAGTTATTTGTATTTGTGCATTCTTTACACTTTTAGAGACATTATATTTTGGGAGAGAATTTTGTGGTGTTCACTTACCACAAAAGTCTCAAGTATATCTTTACTTAGCATGATCTGAATTTGAGACAGTGAATGTGGGGTGAGTACCTTCAGTATTTTGACTTTGAGATTTCCTACATGCATGGGAAAGGCTATATATTGGCTGATTCCTTGAGAAGAATGACTCAGATATAGGAAATTTAGGAGGCTAGCAGTGAGTGGAAACTTACGGATCTGTTCTTTGTGATGCATTTAGAGGTGCACGATAGACAGGGGAAGACTTTTATTTCTTCTATAATTGTTACCTCTACTCTTATGGATCGAGTTCCAATGAGGTAGTTATCATATTATGAAGGCCTAGTCCTCTTGAAGAGTGTGTTAAGAGAGGACCCTACTCCTAGGTGGACCGTAGGGGAGGATGAGGTCTTTCACTTTCATGGATGCGTATGTGTGTAAATAGATATACACAATGTGTTGATGCTAGATTTTCTTTCCTTAGCATGGAAATTTTATCCGGTCATCACCAAGATATATTCAGATATGCACCGTCAGTATTGGTGGCCAGGTACGAAGAGGGATGTATCTGGTTTTGTTATGAGATGTTCCACCTGTTAGCGGGTGAAGGCGGTGCATCAGCAACCGTCATGGATTTTACAGTAGTTACCCATTCCTGAGTGGAAGTGGAAATACATCATGATGTATTTCATGATGGGTGTTCCATGTTTCCTCTATGGAATTGTGTGGTTTGTGATTTTTTTGAAACACTCATAAAGGGTTCACATTTACTGTAGATCAAGGAAACCTTCAGTGTTGATGAGCTGGAAGGGTTGTACATCTGAGATATTGTACATTTTCATGGGGTTCTTCACTCTATTATTTCAGACAGGGATACCCAGTTTACTTCTCATGTTTTGAAGGGACTATAGAGGGCTTTGGGTACACGATTAATTCTGAGTACATGTTATCATCCCTAGACAGATGGCTATTCCGAGTACAAGATTTAGGTTTTGGAGGACATGCTTCAACCTTGCATCATCAATTTCATGGCATCTTGGGAGATACACATACCCCTAGTATAGTTTTCTTATAATAACAGTTTTTAGGAAACAATTCATATGGAAAATAATTAGGCTTTGGGGGGTAGGCCATGCCTATCACCCCTATTTTGGATGTAGGCATGATAATCCACTATGTTGGGACCTCGTTTTTTCTAGGAGACCACTAAGCAGGTGGATTTGATTCAGAAGAGGATGGATATAGTACCGTCTCTCTAGAAATTGATTTTTGATCGATAGAGACGACCTTTGGAGTTCGAGGTCGAAGATTATGTTTTCTTATGTGTCACACCGAGTTTGGGACATAGGAGGATTATGAGATAGGGGAAGCTTTCACCAAGATACTTTGGTCCATTTGAAGTTTTGGAAAGAGTCAGGCTGGTTGCCTATTGGTTGTAGTTACCTCAGAGGTACTGGGATATGCACGACATCTTCCAATTTTTTCAATTATGGTGTTACTTTTCAGACACGCCTCATGTTTTTTAACTTTATAAGGTTTAGTTGGATGTGGATTCATCCTTTTAAGAGCAACCCATTCAGATTATGGATTAAAAAACAAAGGTTCTTCATGGTCATTCTATTCCTCTATTATGGGTGATATGGCAGCACAGGTGAGTACAGGATGAGACATGTGGGAGGGAGGCCAATGTACAATCATAGTAGCTAGAGTTTTTTGAAATATTTTCTTCACCACCCTTAGAAGGGTAATTCGGGGATGAATTGCTTTAAGGGGGGAATTTTGTAACAACCAAGATCTTCATTTCAAAAATACATGTTTATTTTAGGATTTTTTTTAGGAAATAGGATGATTTCGAAATTTTCTATATACATGTCATGTACCATGTCTTTATTTGTAGGCATGTACTAGATGTGTAATGGTCGTGTACATGGTTGTGTAGGTAACCTGGAAGACCGCCTAAAGCAGGACCCAGTTGAGGCCAGTACAAAGCGTGTACATTAAATGAACATGCCATGTACTTTTCTTTTTTTTATATCAGTGCATAATCACATCTCACATCCATAAATATTTTCTTATACCCGTGTTTCATATAGGAGAGAGACATAAAACCAAAGATTTTTGAGCACCTACCATTTCTACATCTTAACTCTAATTGAGACGCCTTCAGGTGCATTGGATTCCCACCAGTGAGTTCTCTCTTCCCCTAGAGCCTCTCTTCCTGATTTTTCCTCTCTCTTGAGTTTTCCAAGGTTTAAGTATTATAACCTTTTTTTAGATATACGTTTTTCTAGACCAATTCTAGGGCTAACATCCATGATTTTTTATCATATAACATCAAGGTAGTTATTTTTTCCTTTCCTTGGTTTTATTTGGATTATATATGCTAAAGGTGTCTAATACACATGTTTAGGGTATTTTATTTTTTGAAATTTAACCCTAATTAAGACCTGTTATGGTGTGTTGACTGTAAAAGGGTTATTGATTATGCATTAGGTTTATTTTCATTGATTATGGATGTGTTTCCCATGTTTGATTGTTTTTTTCTGTTTGGTCTTGAATTACCTGTTTGGCTTGCTTTTTTTCATGCCTCATGTTGTTAGGATGAAGTTATTGATTATATTAAATGCATGTGATTCACATTGTAAATGTATGACCAATAAAAATTGATTATGAGATCTTCCCGAGGTAGGGTCATTTATGTATAAATGTTGTTATTGTTGTCTATAAGTATTGACTCTAAGAACTGCAGTGGGGTCATTTACTAGAGGGGTTAGACCATGAGAGCTACACATAGGTTCATTATTAAATGAATGTTGGACAACATGGAATTGATTGTGAGGGCTACCATGGCTCATTATATTTTAGTATTTCTATGAATACTAAGGGGGTATTGATCATGAGAGATATATATGTGTTCATTTGAAAATGATTAGTTCCATATGTGACCAAAGTGGTTAGATTGTTTGATATTTTCTAGAGGGTCATTATGTATTGAATTGATTATTTTCTAAACAAGAGAGGTTTAACTACGAGAACATTCGGAGAGGGTTTCTTGTGAATGATTGATTGATTGTGACGAGTCTGCCATGCCAAAGCATGAGCTTGGACTCAGTCTTACTTGATTGTTTTATGGTCTTTGATACATCTGGTTGTTATTATTATACATGGGGATACAAATCATAGGCTGTATCCCAAGGTTACATTATTCAATTGACTGAATAATTTATACATGTAAATGAATGTAATTGAAAATTGTTGGGTTTTTTTACTTTTGAGTACTTCTTAGTTGATTTCTTCATTTTAGCATATTACATGATATATATATTTACTGAAAGTTAGGAACATATATTTTGGTGGTTTCCTACTGAGATTCATCTTACACCCTGTTTGGGTTATGTATTTAGACCCAAATAGATTATATGTCGGCATGTATAGATAAGGGAAAGAACCCTTCTTCATCAGGTACTTGATTGTTGTTGGAGATGGAGAGCATGGTACCAAGATGTGCCTTGAGATGCTGTTGAGTTTACTTTTTCTGTAATTTGGTTTCATTATTATATTTCCAGCATTGTGACTTGTTTGGTTGCTTTCCTAGATACTTGTGACATGCATCATTTATAATATATAGATATATATATGTTGTCGTTGTTTATACTATCAGTCTTCCGCTGTTTATTTTTGTTTAATGGTATTAATACACCCGCTACTGACTTATATTTGTTTCCACTATTTTACTTTACCAATGAGGGAATAGTTTCCCCACTATCACACCTAGGACCCTCACTACTAGTCGGAAGCCTCTGGAATTCAGTGAATGGCACTTGAGGCCATGTGACTAACTAGGTACGGGGAAACATTGGGTGGCACCCGGAACAAGGATGTTGCACTATGAAAACTATTTCTTTCAAAATGTATATATATTTCACATGCTTAAGACATTTTCCCTTAATTATGAAAAATATGTTCACCAATTCCCAAACACCCTAAGACAGACACATGGTTACTCCATTATCTCACACTCTTTGGGACAAATTGCATGAAAATCAATCATAAAAGATCATGCAAGAACAAAATTAACATGAAATGATCCTTAGATCATCCATACACATTATTTCTTTCCAAACCATGCACACTGACCACAGTCAGAACCAAAAAGAGACTAAAACCCCCAAAACGCAAAATTTTCATTGGAAAATCAACCCAAAACCATAAAAAATATTGAGAACCAATAAATAAAATAAATTAAATGAAAAACTGAATTTTGAGTGTAATAATTATCTCCATCATAAAATTTTTATTCCCCCAGAATGTTTCCAATTCTAAAAATAGAAACAAAACTAGAGGTCTCAATGCCAATGAAAGAACCCCAAAAATAAAACCTTCAAACTGATCTAAAACCCAAATGAACCGCCAATACCACTGTGAAATCTATCTTCACAAGCCAAACCTAACCAGAATAATATAAAATAATTAAGAGTCCCATGGTGGTTCTTCCACCATTTAAATGATAAAATACACAAAACCAAAACCAAACATGAGAAGAACCTAAACACGACATTGATCTGGACCAAAATTAATAATTTCCTCAAAATACTGTTATCTCTAAACTAGAACAAGAAAAACAACTACCTAAATAAAACACATCTAAAGGTAAAACAAAAAACAAGGAATGATAAAAAATGATCAAAGTGAAAATATAGATTACATCAAAAAATCCAAGAGGAAAAGATGAGATGAAATTGGAACTGACTTATAATTATTCTCCTTCAACTAAGGTATCACCCTTTATAATTTATGAAGATGTCCCAATTGACCACTATGATGGTAGGTCTTCAGTATGTATTGAAAATACGGAATAAAATTTCTAAATCAACCACAATGGATTAAAATTAATGAGATGAATTTATGACTAGTAGGAGGAGATGAAAATGAAGGGTTCTCAAGAATAGTTTCATCCACTTTAATCACCTCAAAGGATGAGGATCATGTTTTCCCAGAGAATGGAAAACTAAAAAGTAAAAAGTGGATGAGGGTGAATTGAGTCCTCGAATATTTTATTTACTTTTAAACCTCCGTCTTCAAGGAATGTTAGTTAAAATATTTTCATTTTTAGAAATAGGAAGAGGAAATAAAAAATATTTGTTTAAAGATATTTAACACTAGTGATTTGTTGTGGTTATGGGAATATAAATCCTTTTGTACACTCTACAAACACTCTATTCCATGGTTTTGATTATTTTCACTATGAAAACCCTTTTACAGGGTATCCTAACAAAGTACCAGAAGTTCTTACTTTTTATAAATGCTTAAGATATTATAACCATGATCTCCTTTTACATGAAATATTAATGGTATTGTCATAATAACTTACAATGCGTGTGGTTGAAATAGAGATGAATGAACTTTTATGAACTGTTACCGCACAAAGATATAATTGGGAACTGATAGCTGATAATGATAAATATAGAGAATATGATAACCTTTAAAGAATAACTCTATATTATATTTATTTTCACTGATAAACTTATAAGAACAATATGAAAGCGTTGTATGAGATTTTTTTTAAATGTACATGTGTTTCTCTTTAGTGTTTCTAGAGTATTCATATGTACCTATATATCTTTTTCTATATTTCTGAAAAGAAAATTACTCCCCATATTTATATATCCTATCGAATTTTGTACTTAATTATATGAGATAATCATAACGGTCGAGTGAATAGACAATTTAAATGTTTATGAGATAGGATCTTAATGTTATTTGTCCATTATTTCAATATATGGAGTACACTTATGGAAAAGTGATTTCATAAATCATCTTCTTCAGATCATTCTATTCATGGAAATATGAAACTTTATAAAAATTTATCTTTCTTTAATTAGAAAATTCATTTTCTAATATACTTAAAAGCATGAAATGGCTTATTAAGAGATTATTATAACATTATAAAAGTAATCATGATGATCTACACAAAAAATTATTTTTCATAATATAGCCAAATTATTGCACTATCCAAGTAAAATAAATTTCAAACTATCTTCATAAGATAAAATATATATTTTACTTATATGGTGTGTAAGATGGCCCAAATTCAATATTGTGTAGAATAATTCTTTTGTATAATAGAATTATGTTACTAAAGGGTGATACTTACCTTCTATAGCTTCTCTTAGTTACCTCTAGTAAATCCCTTTCAGACTAACCTTTATATAAGATAAATACGTTACATAACAACTTTCTGGATGAAATATCTAGTGTTGAACATGTGATAACTAATCTATTCTTTTTATAATATAATATCTTACATAGCATGAAAAAATTTCATCACTGGGTTTTATAGATTTAAGAAACTAAAAATAAAATTTCAAAATAATATTTTTATGTTATAAAATACATTTATGTAGATTAATAACTTTACTTAATATAAAATAATCGCTTAAGTTAATCATAAGATAAATTCTTTTCAAACAAATAGATCACCACTTGTAACAAAATACAAAAAGATACACTTACAATAAACTCATTAAAATATAAATATGGATTTTCTGAGTCATCAAACACATAAATATTAAGATATATTGAAAAAATATAAGTCTATCAAAAAATCTTCTCCTTTTTTACGACAAAAAAACTCATGGAACAAAAATTGATGAAAAAAACCTTAAATGAGATATTAATTTTCATAATATTCTTTTCACTCTACCCTTTTTTTGATATCAAAAATAAATATGATATATAAAAAGAATAAAATTTTTATGGAACATGAACAAGTGTAAATAGTTAACACTACTAAATATGAACATAATGTGGCATGATTTTTTTTATTGAAAAAGTTATTAAGCAGCAAAAGTCAACAAATAATTAAATAAAATAAATAAAGAGTAAAGAATAATACAATGATCATTGTGAATGAGTGCTAAGAATAATAAAATTTAAGAACATTGAGAAAATATATAAAGGAATTAAATATAAAATGTAACAATAATGAAATAAATAAAGGCATTAGAATCATGAAACATAATCATATAACATTTCAAATGTTTTTTCAAAACACCATTCTAATGTTTGTGTGGTGATATGCAATATAAAAACAAAATCAATAAAATATATCATTTATGAGCCTCAATATTATTTTTTGGAGGGTTATCATAGAATATTGGGGCAAGAAAATATCCATGTAGGATGTAGGTATAATATCATGAACAATTTCTCAAATAATATCAACAAATGTTAGTAAAGATTCTCTAAGTTTACCTCCATTGCCTTAAGTAATCCTTTCTTACTTAGACCGAATGTTGAGGGTAATGTTCTCTCCTTTTTCCACATAAAAATTCTCTATAGGGATAATTTATAACTTAAAATAGGGTTAAATTTTATTTAATCAAAATTATTGTTCAAATATGAGATTCACTTTTAAATAGAGTTCAGTTGGGTTGGTGATCTCCTTGATTCCCTGAGATGAAGAGGCATGGAGATCCAAAATAGTAGATCTAAGAGAGAATCTTCCTCAAATATGTAATATATCCTCTATAGGTACGTCAATAATCTTTACTACATAATTCTTGAAATAATCTTGGAGAGTTAAAAACCATTCCAGACTCATTGAGATAATATTTCAAAAGAAATTTTAAATATCGCCTTCCTTCACACAGCTCACAACTAACTTCTTCAATATTTCAAACTTATTTTTCAATAGACCAATAGGATGATCAATATGAACAATATCCTTTACTTGTGAGGATACTTTATTCTTATTAGGTTTAGGAAACACATCATCCTCTTCTTATTCTTACGAATAAGGTGACTTTAAATTGTTTTCTACCAACTGATGTAAATTTTCAAACTTCTTCTCTAACAATTCAAAATTATTTTCCGATAATCCATCCATTTATTTCATCCCTATGATAAAAAATCTTGTATAATTTTTTTACTTTAACTAAAAGATTTTTAATTTTTTTCACTTTCTCATTCAGTAAGAAATTTATTTTCTTCTGATATTGATTAATAGTCATGATAGAGTTGTGTAGAAAAACTTGAATCATTAAAACTTCAACAATCATGTTTCTATGAAGATAATGAATCAATTATTTAGAAAGGATATCACGATGAATGGAATGAAATGATGGAAATAATTATATATATATCCTAAGAAAATCCTTCCTATATTGACTCTAAAGCCAATTATTTTGAATCTTCTCCTGTAGATTCCTTAAAAAACTTCTAAAAAGTTGATTAAACAAAAAAAAATTAATTCACCGACATCATCATTTGAAAAAAATTACCATGGAGAGTTCTGATTTCTCTCCCAGACCCAACTAACGAATTTTCAAAGAGTACACTTCATACATCAATTTTTAATAGATCTATCAAGATCTTTCATAAACATCTTCAAATTACAAAGTGCGAATTTATGAACTTTATGCATTATATGAATAAATTAAAACATGTCTCGATGAACTTTCATATTCCAGTTGTCATAAATATTTTTATTTTCACTAAAATAAGTTACTTACGCCAAAAAATTTTGTTCTCCCAATTCTGATCTAGATCTTTATTTTTCATCAAGAAGAGTTTATTCTTATTTTTCATCATCTTATTCTCTACCAGAATCATTTTGATTAACAAAACTGACTATTTATATTATGAATTTTCAACTTGTATCCCTAGATATAGATACATAAAAAATGGATATCACCTAATATTTTTTATATGATCCTTTATTATCCAATACTAACAAATATTGTTATGGATGGGGCTAATTCATATATAATAGAAGAAATATGAAAGACATCAGTTTGAATGGTTGCAAGAGAAGGGGATGAACTAACTTTAGGAATAGTTCCTTCCTAGTATTGAACAAAACCTTTCAATTTTATTCAAATTTTAGTGAGAGTGTAATTTTCTATGTAATATATTATATCCATACCTTGAACTAGTTCTTCCTTAGGAAAAATAACACTTGAAGGAGATTCACCAACATGTTTTCTAGAATGTTCTGTGAGAGATGGCTCCCCCTGAGTAATAGATGGGTATATCTAAACGTTTCATTCTGAAATAATTAGAGTAAACATATTAAAATCCTAACTCCATTAAAAAAACTTCATAATAACAAACTTACACTCAACATTTTTAATCCTTGACTATGTGTTGTAGTGGTTTTTTCCAGACGTATGCTTACTTTACCAAAAACTGAGTTTAATATTCTTTTAATGGGATAAATATTTATTAACTTGTTTTTGAAAATTGAATATATAACATAAAATATATCATTCTGAATTCATTGTTTTTTCAATTAAAAATATATATAATAATGTAACATATTGAAAAACATCTTTTTCAAACCCATTATTCTATTGTGCAATAGTAGACTAAATGAATATTAAAGGAACCTTACTCTCATGTTTTAAAACATTCACCATATTCTTCATAACATCAAGAGATCAAAATAGAGACCTCATTACGTCTAGATATAATTATTCATCAATATCATCTAGAGAAGTAATAATGTTGGCATATCCTTCATGGGGACATTTGAAAGCTTCATCCATTTCCATTTATGTTATCAAAAAAAAATCTTGGTTTACTGTCTTTGTAACAAGATCATGACTATCACCTACATGAAATACAATCATCTCATAAATATATAGGACCTATTGTTAATAAATTATCTATGTTCATTTTTCTTCAAAAAACAATTCACATCCTTGATGATTTATCACGTACTTATGTAACATACCGGTACCATCCATGAAACTGAAATTTATGGCTCTTCCACCAAAAAATTTTCTAAAGGACTGTGGATATCTATCTCTATTAGTGGTATCGAAACCGATTATTTTTACTTCAATATTTTTAAAGAGTTTTATAATATTATAGGGTTACGATAGAGTGATTTAGATAGAATATAGAAGGAGATTCAGATGTTTGCATGGTGTTCACATGTAGAACTAATTTACATTATTTTTTATATTAATCAAAGGGTTATATAGTATGACACAAAGAGTATTCATAAAAGAAATCAGACATTTCCTATTTTAATTTGACTAATATATAAATGGAAACTCCAACTATTGGATGAAATATTGAAAAAAAATTATAAATCATAAATTTAATCTTATAAGTAGCACTACTAGAAATTAAACTTATAGCCACAGACCTATAGCCATGGTTTTATTGGTCTGTGGCTATAGCTTTCTAATTTCCAGGGTTTAATTAAACCTTTTTGGTTATACGTCATCCCTCAAATTATCCCCCCATTCTGTATTGGGCTCATCCTCACTCGATCTGCTACTCACCTCGCAGTGCTCCTCCTCGACGACTTCTCATCCCCGAAGATTTCTCCTCCCCAACCTATCCTCACCGCAACACCCTCCTCCCCAATTACATCTCCTCCCCAACCTCTCCTCCCTGACCTCTCCCCCCCAACCTATCCTCCCAGACCTTTCCTCCCCAACCTCTCATCACTACTACGCCCCTCCCAGATGAAATCTCTCATCGTGGTGCGCTCCTCCCCAGTGACCTCTCACACAGTGAAACCCTCCTCCCCATAGACCTATCTCACTATGGATCCCTCCTCCATGACGACCTCTTTCACTACGATGCCCTCATCTCTGACACATCCAATCAACACAGTGCATCCCTACATAATATTTTACACTATATTATTTCATCAATGGTATGATTTTAAGGTTGTACTGTGATTTGGATTTCATGTGATGGTTATTTAGATCCCCATTCCCCTTGAATATACTTAATATAGGGTTTTTAAAATCTATCTATGAAAGATTCAGATCTACCCAGTCAATGTTTGGATTCCTCTTGTGATGAATTAATTTTCAACTCTCATATAATGATTTATTCCTAGAATAAAAGGAATTTATTAAGTTAGGGATTATTGATAGAAAGTTATCCTTATAATACAATCATGTGGAGGCATAGGGTATATAAAAATATGTATTTTATCATGTTTTTTATATTTTTAATCATCATGATCATTCGTGGGTTATCTCACATGAAATATTAGTTGTTGTAAAAACAATGGAAGGTATTAATTATAGTCCTAATTCATGAGGGTAAGATAATCTAATTTTATGAGACATGGGATACCAAATGAGTGGAATCTAATATTGATGGTTGATAAGTCCCCTCTTATTAGTTGAATTCACTTGATAGTATATATAGTCCATCTCCATGTTGTATCAACTAATTGGAAAACCACATCTATGTCCCTTAATATTGATTCTATTCAAATTATTCATTTCAATTTTAAATTCATTGCATCTATTCCCAGTGAAAAGATCGTGAAATCATTTATGTGGTGGGTAGGATATATCCATGAAATTTACATTTTATTTAGTTGAGGCCTTCCTTGTAAAGAAATATCTAAATATTTAGTGGATATCAAAGATATTTAATCTACTTATTAAACCATGTGAACACCCATTCATCATGTACTTTAGTGAGAACCATTTTTTGGTTGGATATAATATCACTATGATCATCCTTGTTTGTTTCGTGATATATGTTATCTACATGGATAATTATAGCAAAATTCACTCATGTAATGTGAATAATTGTGATCAAATCCTCTTCAGTGTTGTAGGGGGATTCATTTCGATGAAACTATTTTTAAGTCGGAAAAACAACTATCATTGATATTTTCACTCTTGGTGGTCCATTTTAGATTATGATCACTATGATGATCCTATCTCTCTCTCTATTAAATGATCCATCAAAATAGTTTTTTGATAGGTAAATGTGAATGAATTTTCAATTGATTACATTAAACTAGATCCCAACGGGGGAGGATGATCATAAGGTGGATGGAGCCAAGATAATTCTGCCTATGAAGTCACTCTTAACCAAGATATGTCTCAATAAATTTAAGGGGAAGGGTGTAATAATTATCCTATCTATATGGTACGAGGTTACTATACTATCATTATGACAACCTTTGAGGATGCAATGGTTTTAATAATATCCCAATCATTAGGGGGTGGGTTTTCTTATATAATACTACAGAGGTAGTTTCTTCAATAATATTTATTTCTTTTTGGGCTTCAAATAGGGAATGAGTTTGGTGTAATACATTTTTTGGGTTAACAGTTCACATGAGTAGGGGATTCCTTATGATGGAATGTTTTGTTTTCCCTAAATTAGAGGCATGTTTATCCTTATTGGAATCTTAATTCATGAAACTATTTATATATTTTCCTATCAAGTATTTTATTTCAATGATTTAGAAATTCAGTTATTTTTTCACAGAGACGATCTTCAATATATGAAGCTTGGCCCTGAGACCTATTAGGAGGGGGTGAAATGTGAATGAAGGAGGGTAGGGGGTGCAGGGGGAGGGGGGCTGTCCGGGGGGGGGGGGGGGGGGTGCTCGGGGGGTGGGTGGTGGGGGGGAGGGGTGTGTGAAGGGGTGTAGGGGTGCATGGGGAGGGGTTTTCATGGATGGGATGGGACTAGGGGAAAGTGTGTAAGGAGCAGGGGGTGTGGGGGTGTAGGGGGGTGTCCAGGGGGCAGTGTATAGGGAGGGGGTCGGGGGTGCAGGGGGAGGGGCTGCCTAAGAGGGGGTGGGATGTGGGGGGGGGGGGGCGTACAGGGAGTAGGGGTGTCGGGTGAATGGGTGAATGGGGAGGGGAATGTGGTGAAGGGGGAGGGGCTGTCTAGGAGGGGTGTTTGGGGTGGGGTTGGGGGCAGTTTGCAGGGGGTTTGGGGGTGTAGGGGGAGGTGGAAGAGGTTGGGGGTGCATAGGGGGTGTCTAGGGGGAGCAGAGTGTAGGGAGGGGGCGAGAAGTGCAGGGGAGGGGGCTGTCCAGGAGGGGGTGTTCGGGGGGGGGGGCAGTTTTCCAGGAGGGGGTTGGGGGTGTGTGGGGCTGTCCAGGAGGGGGGGAAGGGGGCTGGGTAAGCAGTGTGCAAGGGGCCGGGAGGGGGGTAATTAGTTTGGGGATACAGGGGGAGGGGGCTATCCAGAGGGGGGTCAGGGGGAGGGGGGCTATCCAGGGTGGTGTCCAGAAGGGAGGGGGTTTGTCTGGGGGGGAGGGGGTTTCCAATAGGGAGTGGGAGGGGTGTCCAGGAAGGAGCGGGTGTCCAAGAGGGGGGGGGGTATAGGAGGGGGGGGGTATAGGAGGGAAAGGGGGTGTCCGAGCGGGGGGGGGGGTTTCCAGAAGGGGGTGTTCAGGAGGGAGGGGTTTTCCAGGATGGGGGTGTCCAAGAAGGAGGTGATTTCCATGAGGGGTGGTGTCCAGGAGGGGGGTTCCCATCCGATAATTCTATAAAAAACATAACATGTCTTTGTTCATAAAACTAGGTTTTAATGTGGGTGTTGTAAGTTCACCAAAATAATCTTATTTGGTCATATAAAGGTGTATATATTCATGATTCTTTATAATTTGAAACATTTATGAATTCCCTTAACCATAATATTTGTTATGATTTTTTATTTACCTGTTATTGATGGTTACTTATTATCTTATGAAAAAATACATATAAGGCTAAGTCATTTTCTTGACTATTTATTTATTGTATGTTTATATGCCTCAAAATGGATAGATATTGGATATAAAACATTGACCAGATCACTGATGAATTTTAGGAGTTATTATATTTCTTAGACTATGCATTCACTAACGATTTAGATGGCATATTGATTCAATGACCATGATTTTATTGTGTTGGAAGACCATGGATAACTATTGAGGAACTGAGTTACCATGTCACCGAACAAGGTTTCCAAAAAAATTATCCTGAGTGGTATCACAATGAAAAAAACCCATGTGATGAATGACATCGATTCGGAGTAAAGGATTTTTATGAAAAATAAGATTTCCGATCATTTTCCTTTTGTTTCTCTAACCATCTCCTCATGTAGACAATTTTAAGAGGAAATTAATACTAGAACAGAGTTTTAATCTATTAATTAAGATGATGATGTTGAAAGTGTTAAAAATATTATGGAAGATGAAAATACCCAAATATATCAGGCATGTGAAAAAATGAGCAAACCAGAGTTTTTTGTCAGATTATATCATGGAAAAATAATGTGTGGATTTATTAATACTACAGTTGACTATCTCCTTACATTTATTACAAATTTACTACCTGATGATATATTTATACTAGAAAATTATTACATGGGATCAAAGTTTGTTGACTAATTTGGATTTTCATATATTAAGATGCATTTCTCCCATAAAGAGTGTTATTTGTTCTGGATGGAAAATACAGAGTTGAGTTACATAAAACATTGTGGAACATCAAGGTGGAAGACTAATAAAGATGGAAATCAATCTTATATACCATAGAAACTGATGTAGAAATTCCGTTTAATTCCCATGCTTCAAAAAGTTTTAATGTTAGAAAAAATGGTAAAGAATATGGGATGGAACGCAACTGAAAGAAATAAAGACAATGATTAAATAGTACATCCTTAATTTGAGTATTCATAGAATAAATTTGATAGGTTGGATCCTGATTTTGCAGCTGACCCATGAAATGTTATATTGGGATTATCCAGTGATGGTTTCAACCCATTTATTCAAATGCCTACTGCACACAGTACATGACCTGTTTTCATTCAAATTTATAACTTTCCTTCCTGGATGTGTATGAAGAAACCAATTACTATCATGAGTATATTGATATCTGGACCGAGTGATCCTGGAAATGATATTGATATATACTTTTATCCGTTAATAGATGAGTTAAAGAAGCATTGGATTATTGGTGCACAAGCGTACGATGCATTCAAGATGGATGAATTTATGTTTCGTGCAGCTTTATTATGAAGGATAAATGATTTCCCTGCCTACGGAATGATGTCTTGTTGGAGTACTGAAGGGAAATTATCCTACCCTATTTGTATGAAAAATACACATTACCAAAGATTAATGTTTTGACGAGATTTCTGATTCATAGGGAATCAGTGATTTCTACCGATGGATCATCCATACTGGAAAAATCAAAGACAGTTTGATAATGCCATCAAGATAGATGAGACACCTAAATGAATGTTAGAGAATGATATAGTTAAAGAAGTTGGTAATTTGAATTTTTTACATAGCAAAAGACAATCAAACATCATAAAGTGAAAACATATTAATTTGAATTTCAATATAAATTGGAGAAATAAAAGAATATTCTTTGATTTTTCATATTGTTCAATGAATTTATTGTGTCAGTGTTTGGATGTAATGCACATCAAGAAAAACATTTTTGAGGTTTTACTTGCTACTATTTTAAATGTCAAAGGAAAAAAGATGATTTTTGGTCTCATCATAATTTGATGGATTAGGTTATAAGAGCAAAACTTCATCCTGAGTTAATTGGTCAAAATAAGTGGAAAGTCCCTATTTCTTATTATTTGATGAAAAATGTGGAGAATAAACAATTTCTCTAGGTCTTGGATAGTTTGAAGTTTCCAGATGGTTATTCAAGTAATATTTCGAAAAGGGTGAATACACAAGACGTCAAAATATAATCTCTTAAGTCCGGTTATTTCCAGGTCTTGTTACATGAGTTGATTCAAATTTCCATTCATCATTTACTTTTACATAATGTTAGAGTTGTTGTGATTAAGTTATGTCATTTTTATCGAGACCATTGTGCCAAAATACTGAGAAGAAGTGTTGTTCAGAAATTTCAGAGAGATGCACCGATTATTCTTTGCGAGTTGGAAAAAAATTTCCCAACATCATTTTTCAAATATATGTTACATCTAACTATGCATCTTCCCACATAAATTATTTTTGGTGGTCCTGTTTTGAGTCGGTGGATGTATCCTACCAAATTAATGATGTTTACATTGAAATCTTATGTGATAAATAAATATCACCGCAAAGGATCTATTATGAAATGTTATTTAGCACAAGAATGAATGGATTTCTGTTCATCGTACTTGGTTAATGTCACTATGAGGTCTAATCGACTAATTGGGACTGAAGATGAGCAATATAATCCCACTGATCTTGAATCTCCTTCGATGCGCCAAAAAGGGGGTATCTGGATTGTACTCATTGTGTACTTTAAGCAGGGAAGAGTGGGAAATGGATCATTGTATAGTATTATTCAACTATGGTGTGATTGATGATTAAATCAAGTATGTAAAATAAAAAATATGCATTCTTTTCATTGAGTTATTTATTTATATATTCTGATATTTTTTATGCTCTCATATTTTAAAAGAACATTTAGAAATTATAAAAAATAGACATCCCCCTCTATCTATTAAGAGGAATGAATTGTTGCACCACAAAGAATTTGTTGCTTGGTTAAAGTCAAAGGTTATAGATTTTTTTCTTCTCATAACAGAATCACATATCAATTTAATATTCTATGTTGGTATATTTTATGTTTTAACTCTTATGATGAATAAAGAATCAGATAATGTAAGAGCATTGTTCTTTAGTTCAAATGATGTGGTACGTGATTTTAAAGAAATGGTTATCGGTGGATTTAAATTTTTTATAAATTGTTATGAAAAAACAAATTGTAACCCATCATGAAGGTGTCACAATAAGTTCCACAATTGATTGTTATGTGGGTGCATAAGATAGACAACCTTGGTCAAAAAAATATCATGTTATGGTGGTGTTGAAAGAATCAATTTATTAGATTACTATGCACAAGGTCGTGTCACATTGATGAAATGTAAGTGGTTTTATTAAATGACATTCCAATGAATGAATATTTATAACTATGAATTTAGAGTGATTGATTTGAGTCACCAACTTCATACAAATGACCTTTATATTCTTGTGTCACATGCTAGACATGTTTTTTATGTAAGTGACCCGTTATAACAACAATTTGGTGTTATTTTTGATGTCATTACTAGACATATATTTTATGAAGAAATGGATGAAAATTATGTTGTTGATAAACCTGTCGGTATTTATGCGAATGTGGCATTTGATGACACAGATGAATCAATTTCTAGAATAGATTGTGAACTAGAAATTGTCACAGAGCACACATAACATTGACACTTTTTTAAGTATTTACCTGACACTATCATAATATTTTATGTGTTTTTTTAGACTTATATACATGATATCAAATTAACTAGTATATTTTATACCATTATTGAATATAAAAATATTTATATTCTGAAAATTTTTGGTTTAAGCACATATATAGTAATTCTAGAACATATAAAAGTATCGATATTTTATCAACATAAATATCACATTGAAATTGTATCTCATTGTTTTATGATACAATTGTATTATTTAACATTTTTCCTTATTTATATTTAATTGAGAATATAATTTTAAATTTCCAGGTCAAAATGTCTGAATATGATGATACTAGAAGAAATAGAAGAATACAAAGAAATGAACAACATATATATCAGCTGACCAACACCGTTTGTACAATTTATGCTTGAATATTATGGTATTTCATATTATTTATCTTGTTATCATTCATTTTAGTTTATCATCTATGTTATTTTATGATACCTCGTCGAGGAGATGGTTGGATTATACTACTGAGGCTGATAGTATGGTGGGGTTATTGATTCTATAGTTCAGCCTACTACTATGCCGCTTGAGTCACTAGGAGGTTATCATCCCATTATGCCACCTCTATATTATCCATACCCACCTTTTCCATATCCATTTCTTCCCTCACCCACTTCTGATGGTAGTTCTAAAACTCATATCCGTTCTTATTTTCTATTCCCACCATTCACTGTACAGGGCACTGCGCCCCCATATATCTCACTATAATATCTATATACATATCCACTCTCATCTGTACAGGGATATCCATCGTGTTTTATCCCTCCATCAATACACTTATCATCATATACTATACATAGTACTCCTATTGTAGATATTCCACCTAAAACAAAGGATACCCCCCATCTAGACGCTTCACTTCAGGGGTTAACAGATCCCCCATGTACTGGTATGTGTTTAAAAATTACTATTTGTGATTAATGATAAATTCATATATATTATTATACTTTATTACTTTTTTAATGATTATCTGTAAACTCCACCAGAC
Organism: Viscum album; assembly: GCA_963277665.1. Lineage (NCBI taxonomy): Eukaryota > Viridiplantae > Streptophyta > Magnoliopsida > Santalales > Viscaceae > Viscum > Viscum album. The sequence goes on from OY728128.1 coordinate 1,600,983,988, forward strand.
GATGAGGCTGTAAAAAATGAATGAGGTTTGGAATCGACACATGCAAATCATGGTTGAATATAATTAGAACATAGCTAGAATTAAAAAAAATGGAACAGAATGTAAAAGATTTATGGGAACACTGTCTGGACAAAGAAATATCATCTTGGTTTAACCAATAAGTATGAGGGAAGTTAGAGAACAAATAAAGGGAAATGTCTGGGCAGAGATATGGGTAAGTAATGTTAATCACCTTTTATATATATATTAATTTATAGTATTTTCTTAACAAATATTTTGTCCATTGTAGATCCGATATAATTTTCCTAATGGAAAAAATGCCAAATCTTCAAGTTTAATGGATTTAGGTGATATGTGGAGAGTGTTAAATTATGACTTATATCTTGGTTGAAAAAAAGAGTTGGCATGGAATCAAAGAACCAACTCAAAAAGAAGAAAGGGAAATATATGAAAATATGATGAAAGGTATGTTTGCCATTTCTTCTACACATTTACCAGAAGAAGCTGCAATGGTTGACACATGTTTGATGTTGATGACTTCTGCTAATGTAGATAATTTTACTAGATCCAGAGCTGGAGCCAAATCTGTTGCATGAGCCGATCCCAGCGTCAGTTCTGGTATCGATGCTGATGTCGATGGTGATGTTGCTGGTGTGAGAGGTGCTGATGGTGTTTCTATAGGAGGTGTGGATGAGGGTTCTCATGAATCTGATGGTACTTATATTGAGACTCACAATTGATGTGAATTTTATTTGTTTAATTTTTAATATGTGTAATTTTATTATATAGTGAGGTTTTATTATTGTAATACTTAATTTTATTGCATTGTTTCATACTGTTTCTACATATATTGAATTATATTATTATGAGATATGTTTGTTTATGAAGTAGTTAATTTTTATTATTATTATATTGAATCATATCCTCCTCCGACATGGCCATCGTACCTCCTCGATGATGCTGCTCTGAGGCGGCCCCTCTATCTCCTCCAACACACCTCCAATGGTATGTAGTCCAACTTTCCATTTTTTCTTGAGGTGGCCCCTATAATAGTTTCCCTGATCATATTGTGAGTTTTATGACTTGTATTGGTATACAGGATAGGGATGTATGCTATGCAGAGAACCAACAAGAAAAAAAACTAATGTAATTGATTTGCTTCCAGGTCTTGCAACAAGGATTGACGAGAATATAAAATTCAGGAGGTAAAGGGTATTTTATACCATATTTTTCAATACATTAGAAACCATTTGTTGTGTTTTTAATCAAATTGACATAGCATACACCATGCTTGCAGAATTGAAGTTTTTGTGTTTACTCCTAAGTGTGCAATATTTGATCTTCTAGGCATTGGTATGTATCATGGTTGGATAGTTGATCCCGAGGTATGAACTTTTGAATCTTATACCTTTATATATTGTTTATAAAAATGATACATTATATTCATAACTTCATCATATTTTATTATTTGGAAAATATTAATATTTTTGAATGAAATAAATTGAATATGAATTAAAAATGTATATAATCTAATCATATAAAAAAAGTGTATGAGAATAAGAAATGAATGTTTCTAGTAACTGAGATAATACTATAGGTAGTGTTATGTATATGATTTTGATAAGGAACACAGAATCCTCTCTAAGATATGTTTTTTCCATGTTATCTGTTATGACATAAGGGCCCCTAATAGTGTGCATATCCAATGTAGTGAATTATGGGATCCCATTGGGTGCCCCGACGACATACCAAACCTGAGTGGGTGTGTTACTAATTGGGTGGATATGGTATTATGTGTCACCTTAGAATCCTTAAAGGACATGTGATGATGCTAATGATTTCAAATTACATAACTTCATCCTGATTCATGGATTTCAGAGAATCTACTGTGTATTATAAAAAACCAGTTCCATTGATTTTCTATTCCATGATTTCTTTGAATCAGTTGATTCGCATGAATATCATTTTATTGATGTTTCCTTGAAATCATGTGATAAATTGTTTTTTTGGGTTCTAAATACTCAATTACATTATAATGTAAACTATATTTTTCATTTACTATTTGTTACATGCAATGTAAAAAAATTAACTGTGAGCCCATAAATTTCATGGTCTTATTCCTCCATCAATTTTCACCAAGGATCATTAGGTTAGCCACAATAAATGTCCAGGGGGTGACTACAGGGGGGGATGTACAAGGTGGGGGCTGCAGGGGGTAGGGGGTGTGAAAGGAGGTAGGGGCTATGTAGGGTTGGGGTAGGGGTGGGGTGTGAAGGGGGGTGCTGTCCAAGGGTGGGAGAAGGGGTGTTGTCCAAGGGGAGGGAGGGGGTGAGCATGGGTTAGTGGGTGAGAATTAGTGGTTTTTTAGGAATTCATTTTCTTTCAAATTAAAACTCTCAAACTTGTTAATACTAAAAACATAACAAAGCATTAATACACTTTAGTATAATATTTAATCTTACCCAATAAAATGCATGAAATCGGTGAGCATAATGTTCTTTAATATATTATTCAATATAAGACTTTCACAATATTGAATCGCTACTTCCATAATCATCAAATAAATTTATTTAGGTACACTTCATGCATGGGATTCATGGAATACAAAACATTAACAAAAAATTTTATATATTATACTACTTTATGTGTTATTTAATAACTTGTTCTATGTAAGTCAAATATGTCTGCATAAATTTATGTGTATAATGCAACCTTAGTCTTTCTATCTTTTTTATCCTGGGGTGGGGGCTACTGCAAGGGGGGTTGTGTAGGGTGGGGGAAGGGGTTGGGTGTGCATGGGGTAGGGGGTGCAAGGGGGAAGTAGATTTTTATGGGGGAGGGGTGGGGTGTGCAAGGGGCAGGGGATGCACTTAGAGAGACCTCACCAACTCGGTTGAAGCTCTTTTGTGGGATTTTTTAGATTACAAATAATGGCATAATTTACAATTTCCCCATAGTGAAAAACATAAACTTGGAGGTGTTTTTTGTTTTTAGAACGAGGTAAAAATAGTTTTTATATAATTCAAACCTTTCACCTTGACTTCATATTCCAAATTTTTCATTTTTAAATTATTTTTAACCAATAATATTTTTAGGTAATCCTATCCCTTATTCAACACACCTATAACATATCTGAATTTTTGAACCTTCTTTTATAGGTTGTCAATTGTGATAATCTATTCTGTTCATGAAGAAATACAAATTTCCAATAGATTTCGTATCTCTAAAATCTGTTTGTTTAAGTACCCCTCTTTATTAACAATTTTTTATAGGAATTATTAAGATCTTTGATTTTAATTTTTTTTAGATTTCATACTTATCCTTTAAGTTGGCACAATATTCATTTAATTCCTAAAATGATAAATTCTTATTCTCTGATTCAAACTGATGATCAAAATAATAATAAGAATGTACCTCATCCAAATTTTTCCTAAAACACATGTTTTAGTTTTTATTAAATTCATAATCTTATAATTTGGAAGATGTATATTTGTAATATTCTTAAGAATAACTCCCCATGGTCTTTATATCCATCTAGGATTTCATCTTATATCTTGCCTTCTTGAATAAATTTTTAATAAATTTTTTATTTTCATGATATTTTGGATAGTCTAGCTTGATATGTCCTAGATTCTTACACTAAAAAAATGTCCCTTATTTATAATTTTCACAATTTTACCTATACTTGTTGAACGGTCTTATGAATTTTTTTTGTTATATAACTTTATGAGAATCTAGAAAAATTGTGAAAGTTCATCATTTGATCCAGAATTTATTGAGTATTCTTCTTCTTCTTCTAATGTTTCATTGATTTGTATAACATTTTTTCGTAATATTTAGATGTAAAAACCTTAAAATCATTATTTTATTTCTTAAATATTTAACATTCTCCATCTTTATCTTCCATTTCAACCGCATACATCATATGAGTTATTATGAGATCATTTATTTTAAATTTTTTAACATCTATATATTATTTTTTGGCTATTAATATTCCCCTCCAATTAGGTGGTAAAACTATTAAAACATTCAATGCTTTATTGAGCTTAATAATTTGTGTTCCTAGAGTAGCAACATTATTCAAATTCATAGTGGGTATTCCATGAAAATGAGTAATGATTTTCCCTTCAACAATTTTTAAGGGGTTGAAATTAATTATAGAATTATCATATATTAAGGTCTTCACATTATCTATACATTTATATGAAAATTATATAATAGTATACATTTTATGAGATGTCTTACCTTGTGAAACTCAATTAAACTCATATAGACCTAGTAAACATATTGTAGTATTTATATCTTTAGAATTTGATCATTTATTGCTTTAGTAACATCATCCCAAGATGATGGTTGTGTCTTCAGAATTTCATAATAATTTCCTACTTTATGTTCAACAACCATAATTTCTACCATTAAAGGACGATGCTCAAACCATTTAAATAACTTCTTTATTATCAGTCATAGCATCCAATTGAAACAATATCCTGGGACTCCAATCATTGGTAGTTGTGAACTCAAGATTCAGAAACTTTGATACCAATTATTGTCCCAGAGAATGGCTAACTAAAAACATAAGAAGGGTGTTGAATTTAGTTTCTGTGAAGTTTATTTACATTAAAACATCCCATTTATGTTTTGAGAGTTTCAATCATTTGTTTAATAGAAAAAGATGTAGAAATATAAAATTTTATGAAAAATATATTGAATAGAAAAGATTTATAGTTGCGAAGAGAACAAAAATCCCCTAGTCCACTCCATCAACACTCTACTCAATGAATTTGGTGATTTCACTATGAAAGACTTATTTAAAAGGGATCCCATCTGAGTACAAGAAGTTATTACTTGTTATAGAGGTTCAAGAGCCTTCAACCAGGCTCTCCCTTTACATGACCAATCCTCAGTCTTAATATAGTCACATGTAATGAGTGTATAAAAAATAGAGATAAATGATATTTAAATAACTCTTGCAGCACATAGGTGTAAGAAATAACTAATCATATATAAATATACATCCATATAAGATGATGATCTTCAAAATATAGCTCTGGATATTCTTCTAATTCCACAGATAAAGGTATAAGACATTTTAGAAGGATTTTATGAGTTTTTTTATAAAAGTGTATCTATTAAGTGTTGTCAGCTTATTCGTATGTATGTTCATATCTCCATCTATATATCCATGAAATGACCAACTCTCTTAATTTTTATATCCTCTTTTACTTTGAATGTAATCTTATGAGATGATAACAATGATCAAGTGAATAGTTTATTGAAAAGTTGACAAGATAAGATCTTAATGGAATTTTTACATTAATAAAAAATATGGAAAATAATTCTTCAATAGTGTTGTAAAAAATATTCTTCGTAGAGTCATTAAATTCTTGGACAAGAAAAACATTATAAAAATCAATATTTCTTTAATTAGAAAACTACTTTTATGATATGCTTAAAAGAATGAAACAGATTATTGAGTAATTATGACATCAATATAAAAGCAATCATGAAAATCTATATAATTAATTTTTTGTATGATAACTAACTGATAGCATTGTTATCAAAAAGTAAATTTTCCAATTTCGTCAAGAGATAAAATAAATCATTGAATTCTAGAAAGTGTAAGATAAACTGAATTCAATGTTGTCTAGAATAATTATTAATTATAAGATAATTATGTTACTCAAGTGATATACTTAAATTTCATAACGTATCTTGGTTCTTGAAAAATACCATTTTTTAATATACATTAGATGAGAAAAATAAATCCATAACTATATTCGTACTAAAATATCTAGATTTGAACATGAAATGCGTAATCTATTATATTTTTAAAATAATATATTACGCATTAAGATAACATTTCAAAATTTCATTTTTTGAATTTGAGAAAAAAGAATAAAAACATTCAAATATATATTTTCATAAAACAAAATAATTTTATGTACATTAAACTCTTTAGTAAATATAACATAATCACGTATGTTAAGAAAAAGATAAATTCCATTGAAACAAATAGCTCACCACTGGTAATTGAATACAATTTAATATGCTTATGATAAAATAATTAAAATAATAATATGTATTTTTTAAATCATAAAAATACATAAAGACTCAGATATGTTTTAAAAACATAATTCTATCAATCAGAACCATTTTTTTGACTAGGAAAAGACGGTATTGTAACCACAACAAACTATCGTATGAAGGTTATCGCAGAAAAATTCATCATCCACAAAATTAATGAAAAAAACATAAATATAAAAGAAACCAATTCTTAATATCTAGGAGAGGACCCAAAAAAATGTTATGAGTCTTCAGGAGGATGCTTATCACCATTTTTTATGAGAAGGGAACCATCTATGTAAAGTGGTCAACATATCCATTTCTTTTGTATCGACCTGACTGAATACCCAAGAGCCTTTCCAATTTCTTCACATTCAAATTATTACGAATAAAAAATAAAATTAAAGTTTTATTGAAGATCTCCCATGTAATAATAATATTCAATAAGGGTGGTTTGATCAGGTTCTACAAATGCAAACTCAATCTCTCAAAAAAAACCCAAGAAAACATGAACCCTCATGACTTCTAGAGTCCAGGGGAACTTGAAAACACATTCAATTTCCCTAATACCTCAATAGCCTCTAGAGAACATAGATCCCCATATAACATATAAAATCATCTAGATAAACATAATTGAACACTCTACTAGGAGTCTAGGATGGTTTAACAACTGGAAGAGACTCCTAAAAAATCTCCAGGTCCTTTCTGGATGGCATACCATGAATAGAATAAAAACATAAAACCGAATAAAAACCAAACAAAAAATTAACCAAAAAATTAACCAAAACCAAAATATAAATCTCATAAACCAAAACATCACAAAAAAATCCTCACCTAAAAATCACCACATTCATCTCAAATTTAAAAAAAAACTATTTCTCTAAAACAATTTAAATAATGAAAAACCATTTTAAAAAAATTATATTTCATGTCTTATTGGACCAAAAACATTTTTAATTCATCTACTTAAAACCTAAAACACCTCTTTTACCTTGAAATGACACATCCCATTACAAAATAATTCCGATTTTTTAGGATCAAAACCTTTTTTTAAAATAATTTACATTTCAAAGTACACTCACGCCAACCAAGATCAAATAAATTAAATACCTCTCATCAAAACACCTGATATTTGGAACTAGTGATTATTCATGATCTGTCTACATAATTTAGATTACCATGTTCTATGTATGAACTAACCACTGGAAGAATATTAAACCATTATCTCAAGATCTACATGGTTCTCCATACCTTGTGATTTCACCATGTCACACCGTAATTCTTCCATTTCCTTTACCCAAAATATAGAAACCAAAAAACCAAATGGTCACTAACATGATAAAAAAATAGGTAAATAGAATACATATAACCTAAACATACTTAGGAACTCAAGTTTCATCATGAGTGGTGGTGATCTGGTACCAAAACATGACCTACCTCTTGAGCCCTAAAAATAATACGTCAAATCTAAATATCACCCCAATTATCAAAGGGTAGATCTGATACCATTTTTTCATGAACCAAGCTAGGTAAAACCTTCAACCGGAAACCTAATATGGTCTACAAGGAGTCCTGAAGGGTTACCTCGATCCATACGGGCTGATGAAAAGGTTTAGGACGTAAAATAGAAATTGGCATACAATATTATCATGATCAAACGTTGTTAAAACCCCAAAATAGTCACCCCATCTGATCCTCAGTGATTCCCAAAGGGATTCCCCAATCCCCACATTCTAATGGAAAGCATCATGGCTTTATATAAAAATAATTGGGGATGATTTTAACCAAAAACCAGAAACCAAAATGAAATCAGAGTACATTGAGTAATAAGAAAATACATAAATCACTGGATGTAATAAAACATTCTAGGTCTAGACACCAATAAAAACCAAAACACATAACCAAACATGAATAGACCAGATCCCGATGTGGCCTTCTTTCCACTATAATCCATAAGACTAGGCCACTCTAAGGGTGAATTGGAATGATACCTTCAACTTCAAAAAAACTCATGTCTACTGATTTCAAGTGTAAGAAGTAGGGATTGAGCACAAAAAATCTCAATAGGTAATCAAAACAAAATTCATAAATTTCATTTCATAAAATAATTAATAAAAAATAGTTTGAAAATATAAATATAAAATAGGATTTATCTTTAAAAATTAAAAAAATAAACCTTCAAAAATCACTTTTGAAAAAAACATTATTTTTTTAAAAAAGGCTTCCATTCAAAAACTTACTTTTGGAAACTAACCTCCACAGAAACCAATTTCTAGGTATATGAATAAAAAACATGTAATGAACTAAATATAATTAATAGAGAATAATAAGTGTAAGAAATTCCAGAACAAATATAAGAAACATTAGTTCAAGAAATTATGATTAAATATAATAAAGAATAGGTTGCAAACAAATAATACAATAACATATAGGATAATATTCATGGTTATGAAATAAAAATACCTTGAGGATACCCAATACATACATGTTTTGGAACCTTATGTAGGTATAATATTTTATCCATAGATTGTAACCAACCTAGTTGTGTTACTCACCCATAACTAATTGAATTCCCATATGGCTTGGGTATACATGGGGGGTATAGTTTGTCTCATATAGAGATAGATAGTTAATATCTCTTAAACCTATAAAATAGGTCTTATATCCTATGATAATAATATAAAAATATGTGAGGAATTTATCCCATGCTTGACACTAACACAAATTCCAATGTGAATGCCACACCCACTCTCTAACAGAGTCCTTATAGATATACTCTCCTTATATAGGGAAACAATGGTAGTGCCCCTCGCATAGAAATTATTTTCTATGGTTCTAACCATACCTACTCATCATGGGAATTCAAAACCATTTCCCAAGAAACACTTAAAAGTGTTGATCATACCTCAATATGTGAAAGTTCTCAATAATTTTCAAAAAATTTCCCAAAGGTACCAAATATGACTTAGAATTTAGAATCCAAAAACATTCCAAGAAATAAACCTTCCCTTAAAAACCCATTTCCAGAACTAATGTAATTTCCCAAATACATTTCTAAGGTTCCAAAATTGATATTTGAGAATATCTTGAAAAAAACAATTTAAAACATCATTTGAGAGTAACATGAAAACCATGAACCATTTGGAAAACATTTAAGGATTCAATAACCATTTTTGAATAATATGGAACTCAAAATATGTAGAAAAGTGTTTGAGAAAATCAAATATTTATAATAAATGAACATTCAATATTATTTTCCATTTATATACAAGAACACACTTATATAAACACCCCATGCATATATGTAGATGCACATATCACACTACAATATATATGAACATCAATATGACTGCCAAGGGACCAATTAAAGAAGCATATAAGAACATCACAATATAAAAAAATAGATTTTATATAAGAATGAAATCTATATAGAGGTGAAAATCCACACAAGGAATAATTTTACATGATAATCATACTTATAAAATTAAAACAAGTCCAAACATCAATTTAAAATACCCAAAAAATTTAAATTCTACATGACATTTTATCAACCACTTTAAAAACATATACATTAGATAAATTCAGTCATATCTTTTGAACACCTTTGAAAACCCCTTTTCTCTATGTAACCCCCAAAATAAAAAACAATAAAAATAAATTACAACATAATAAAATTGTGAATAAAATAATTAAAAGCTAATTTTTGGAATCTAATTCATTAATTACATGTTTTAAAAATTATGTGGACAAACACACTTTCCTTAATGGTTTTTGAACACAATGAATCTCTAGAATCGGAAGGAACAATGCTCAAGAGTCAAATTGAACACCCTAATATCAAAAGAAAAGAGCTACATGATCCATCCCTCACACTAATGTTTGACCAAGAATAAACCTAAACAATAAATAATGAAGAAAAAATAGTAACAGTGGTGAAGATTTTGAGACCAAGACAAAAAATGATGAAAAATCACCAATATCCATGGTGAAGCATCAATGGGGGAAGTGGGAACATGGAAGGAGGTTTGGGAGGTACACCATGCACCAAAACTAAATGGTAAAGGAGGATTATTTAATTTTGGTTAAAACTTAATAGGTTGAATATTGTAATTTTATGTTATTGAGAACATGGGAAAGTCACATGGTTAGACCACACAATTTGTTAAACTATGCACCACTTGTGCATACCCTATAATTGAAAATCCACTATAACATAGACTTGAAACAAGGTTTGAGAAACCATGTGCCAATACTACAAACTAGTTATATCAAAATGAATAAATCCCTTGTGCTCATTCCAGAGGGTTCCCCCCAACCATGCAAAATCCATGTGCCAGGTCCTATGCACCACAAGAAAGCTACATAGTTGTCTCATTTATCTTGTATGGTTCGGTCCAAAACATGAACAAACCTTGTAATATGGACCATGAAATTATAAAACATAATATAAATAATCCATATATTATCCTACAACATGGTTTCCCTCCTAACACTGAACACAAACCATCCAAAGATACAAAACTGAAATAAACCCCTAGAACTAAAAAATTTCACCTCTTACTCATCCCAAAAACAAATAAAAAGATCGAAAAACAATAAATAAAAAAACAAAATGGATAACTGAGTTTCTGGTGGAAATATTTATAAGTGAAAATACAACTCTTAAGTGTAAAAAAATTCATTACCATAGTTAAGGTAAAAATTTGGTAACTAAGGAGATAAAATAAAGAATAAGGATTAAAAAATATCTTAAACCTATACAGATTCTATTGGATGATGAGATTGAAACCAAATACTTTTTTATCTTTGAATATATGGCCATTATAAATTATATTTATTGAGAATTATTTTTTCTAATTTAATAATTTAATAAAAATATAATGATTCCCCTCGATTATAAAAGAGAACCCCTCATTTCTCTCCTTCACACTATATTATGCCTTCTGTATGACCATCCCCTTCAAAAAAACCTTCTCAACGTCCAAGACACATTGTAGAGGTGTTGGAATTACAATAATAATAACCCTATGATTCTTAAGGGGAGATAAAAATGAGTTATTTCAAATAATATGAGTTTTCAATGCATACAAAGAAATTCAATCTTGAGGAAAGGTATTTTCACATCACTTTTATCTATGTGAGACACATTCCGTATTCACCAAAATTTTCTTTTATATAGTGTATATATTTCACATGAATTTATTTTATGATTATTTTTTTGAATTTTATAGGGATTTATATATATCCATATATGGTTTTTTATTCCATGGGTATTATGATTCATATGTTACCAAAGCTGTAAGTGATCTATGTTTCGAGATTATTTTAATTAGGGTTTCTTATACTTGAATTTCCATTGATGAAATTATATTTTCATTATCTGAAAAGACCTTATTCTTTTATTCTATTTTGGTTATTTCGTGAAAATATATTCTTTTTGTTTTATTTTACTCACTTTAATTGCTTTGGAGATCGAAAGACCTTGTTTAAGGAAAAACCACATTATTTATCTATTTGGTATAAAATAAATTTTCTTTCATATCCCTGTTTTCTAATTTTTTTTAAGAATGTGTTATCTATCCTGTGATTCTTTTTTAAATTTTTTTAAACCTTTTTTAACCATTAAAAAATGATTTAAAAGAAATCTTATTGACATCTTCCAAATTAAGAAAGTTTTTATTTTTGTAATAAAGTTTGAAAGGATTGTTTTATTTTAACATATAAACTACAAACATAATTTCCAATATAATTATTTAATAATTATTGGAAGATTCAATTACATGTTTACATGGTTATTTTCAAATAAAATGTTTTCATAAACATTTCCGTAATTTTTTCTTTTAAAAATATTTTTTCAAAGTGAAATGGATATTTTCCTGAATACATTTTTCAGGGATCCATAAAATAAAATTTGAATTTATGATAATATCCTTTGATGTTATTGGGGATATGATCCAATTATAAAATAATTATTCTTTATTTGGGTGGTTTATAACTATGATATTGAGATGTTTATGAAACCCATTTATTTTCCATTAGAATTATTATAATGTTAGTATTTATGATCCAATTGAATTTTATGAATAAATTAGGATTATATGTCTATTGGGTCTACTAAATACCTCTAATTCACTTGGACAAGTTTTATTACAAATAAGGTAAATATATATGAAATTCATGAACCTGATTTGATGTTCAAAATTTTATATATGGACCTAGATTTAGTGTCTATCAGGTTATTAATGGACTTGGTTTTCATTTCCATTACTTTATGTGTGGACATGGATTTTGTAAAGACCCATAGGCTGACGTACATGGACATTACATTACTTTTTCAGAATACATAATACATAACAAAAACATACACATAAGGACCGTAATAGTTTAGTTTCTTTGGAAACTCAGAATATAATCTTATAATCGTGGTGAAAGATCTTCAACATCTCCCATAAATATCTTCCCCTTTGGTTTTCGTACCTAAAACCTTTATTTAAATCCTTGGGAAAATAAAACATACAAAAAAGGGTGAGCTCAAATACTCAGTAAGGGTAAACATAGAGAACATAAAACAATCCATAAACATTTGAATGCAAAAACTTGAACATAAAACCTAAACATCAAAATCATGAGCAAAGACATAAATCTTCGAAGTACGTAAGGTATATATCACAAAGGAACATCAATAATGATAATATTTCAGGAGAATAAAACATGTAATTGTGGAAAACCATTAATCACATGATATGATTTCCATAATAGTCAAGGCATTGCTGCCAAGACCATCTTAGTGGACAAAGTCCCTTTCTGAACTGAGTTCACTCCTCATTCCTGTCCTATAACACTGAACCGGATTAACTTACTGTTCCAGACATGTCTATCTCATGAGATATAAATCTTTCCCAATGCATTAGAGGGATATATAGGTCCCACCCATCTCATATTGAAATCATTCTTACGTGTTCCACAAAACAATCATAAATCATTCATCATGACACAAAGAATAAAATGGGTTTCATAAACATCATCTCATCATAACATAATACATATAAAACAAATGGATATAATTTCATCATTTGAAAATTTAAACCATGTAAATCATAGAGGCATTATACTTGAAACATACACATATTAAATAATGTCATCTTAGATGGAAAATGGTTTTGATAAAACACTTGAAATGAATTCTTGAAGAAAATATCCTTTCTTCTTCAAAATCATTTTTCTTTTCACAAAATTCCATGAAATTTTAAAAGAATATTATTTTGTTAAAAATATTCATGAAATCTTGTGTAGGAATCTTTTTTTAAATAAGGCGTTATTAATTCTTAAAAATCCTTTCATGCCATATAAGTTAAAAAAACCTTCTTCTCGTACTTGTGCCAGAAAAGTTTAAAAGTACATCGCATGATAATCAAAAGAAAGATTCATTACATACCATGTAGTAAAATTAAAAAATGGGAAAAAGGACTTTAAACATACATGAAACCATTTTTATAAAATAGGGACATGGATGATAAATATAACCCCAGTAAATACTTACGAGTAAACAATCTCGGATAAAAACGAGATTCGAAAAGTTATCCCTTACCTTAGGTATGATATGCTTCGTACCTATCCAAACCTCCTGTATAATGATTTAAATAATGTCATTGACTTATTACAGAATCATATTCATTGTTATGATATCATATATGGTTGACTTATGACTTTATATTACCCATTTTTTGTAAATTCTTTATCAAAGCAGCATTTTGGGTAAAATCGTTTTATTTATCATACATGTTTGGAATTGTTGTTATTGATATTATTATACTTATATCATGATTTAATTACTTAAAAAAGGTAAATAATGATTTATATATCATATATATTCAGTATATATATATATAATAGATAGATAAATGAAATGAAATACACCGTTCATGGAGACGGTAGGCCGTACGAACGCATGAACATTGTTTTCCTTTCCTTATAGACTTGAATAGAAGTAAGTAGGTGAAATATATACATATATATCCATTAGGTATATAATTTCATATATTTAATTATTATTCATTACATATACATTATAATAATTTTTGAGTGGTAACATGGAGAATGAATCTCATCGCGTCGTGGAGACGGTAATCCGTATGTACGCACGAGCGATGATATCGTTCCCATAATTGTTGAATTGAATTGGAGTGAATGATATAATATCTCAGAATCATTATGATGTTATTATAACTATATATAGTTATTCATTACACCATTATACCCATCCAAGTAAGCTCATGGTGGAAAAATAGATTACACCACGGCGTGGAGACGGTATTCCGTACGTACGCACGCGCGGTGATTTCATTTTTCGTAGTATGGATAGAAGGTGAAATAGGGGTTTTTAATATTTATAATAACATAGAAGTATATCAGTGATACTTAGGTTATTAATTTATGATTAAACAACTAAAGAAGAAGATGTTGTAGAAAAAAGAAACCTGAAAGAATCAGTAGAAGAGATTACCTCTTCTTCGACACACATCTTTTAAGCTTCCTCTTAAGGCATTAGAGTTGGTCTTTTGAGGAGACCAGAATCTCTATAATGTTTCTAGGGAAGGTGATAAGGGAAATGGTCAGTGGTTGGCAGATCTTGAAATCTCAAAATTGTGTAAAGAGAAGAGAGAGGAGGTGCCCTTTTATAAGGGAGGGGAGGTTCACCTTAGAAAAAACATAAAATATAATTTTATAATAAAGTTATATTCGCTTTATAATAGCTCCAAATTGATTTATTTTGAAGATAAACTGGATATGCGTCGAAATCCTCTCAACCAATAGGTTTTAGACAAGTTTATGTTACTATTTTAACCTTATAATTTAGATTTAACTCTAAGTTAAATAATTTAACTTTTACCGTGTCTTCTTGTTTTCTTACACTATATGGTTAATAAACTTACAATAACAAGCCAAACGAACCCCAATTGTTTAATTATTAATATATATAACCTTATCTATGTCTTATGGTCGAGCCGTAGATTTCTAGGAATATAATGACAATTAATAATATAATATTTGTTTTAAAAACTATTTTATGTCAATTTTGACATTATTTGGTTATTGATTTTTGTGAAAATCATAACAGCATGGTTAGTTCGAATAAAGTTAATTAAAAAAATAATAACAAGTCATGTTAACCTAAAAAAGTATTTTAATTTATAAAAATTTGAAAATTTCATTTATTTGGGTATTTATAACATCAATTATGTTAATATTTTCTTGATAAGGTAATTACTGCATCATCATTGTGTCATAAATAAATTAAATTAATTAAAGTCTAAATATTATTAATAAAATAAAATTATGTATGAAATATTTTTATCTTTCTAAGGAATATTTATTGTCAAATTTATCTTATGTATAACCCTATATTAAAAAAGTTGTAGTTTTTAATCTTTGATTTTAACTCTTTTAACTCTTCTTTGAATTAAATCATAATAAATGTTCTAATCTAATCCATGTGGACCTAAATGATATTATTATATTACTAAGGTTGTTTTTGGTCGAATTATAGTCATCCAATAGAATTAGGACATGTGTTAGGGTCATAATAATATCATTTTTACCCTTAATTACCCTATTTACTTTTAACCGTGGTTAATAAAAGTAAGAAGATACTATTCACAAAAAATTATTTTTATCATAATAAACCACATTTTACTCCTTGATATTAACCGTGTTTCTCTGATTTTCAAAATTCCACTCATAGAAGCGGTAAAATTACTTTTTATGTACAATTGCAAATGCTCCTAGGAGGTGGGTAAAAGACTGTGAAAAGTTCAATAAAATTTTTATATAACTAAAATTATTATAAAATGACTCAAATGAATTACATTGAACTTATATGAGTATTATCTATCAATTTTGACTTAAAATGAATATAAATAAAATAAATTATTATTTAAATAAAAATTCGGTTTTATCCAATAACTCAGTGTTTTCACTAATCATCAAAAATTGAAAGTTTTTCAGAAAAATACCAAAAATTCACCCTAGGCTAATTTCGATATTCCGAATCCAAAAATGAAGTCCATTTTGAAAGATAAAATTTATAAAATTTCAAAAAGTGGGTATTACTATTCATAACGATTATTTTATAATAATATTATATTAATATCTCGTTTAGTGAAACTTGGTATTGCGTACTACACACGCTATTGAGGAAGGTCTTGATTGTGTGCAATGCAAGACAAGTCAAGGATTTGTGTAGTGAAATCTCTTTTTGGTGTTGTGTATAACAAAATAAAAACATATTTCAATTATACATTAAAAAATCTATAGTTAATGTTGGGTAGAATAATTTCCACAAAATGAATTTGAAATTTTTTGTAACACGAGCCAAGAATAGTGTTGTGTATACTGCAAGCTAATACGGTGTTTCATACAGTACAAGCTAATCTTGGTGTATTGTATAATAGAAGAAATCAATGAAATTAAAAATAATATATCTCATAAAAACTCGAGGTGTTACATTCTACCCCCCTTAAAATGAATTTCTCCCTCGAAATTCGTCGGGGGTTACAAATGGGTTTCTACTTGAACGTTTCTTTCATATAAACCCACATCCTAAATCAGAATACTAAAACTAAATTTTAAAAAATTAAGTATGAAACATAACGGTTACCCAAATTAACTCATCACTAGGTTTCCGCATAGGAGAACATAGGTGAAAATATGGATATGGAAGAGAAATCTAACCATCATGTTCTGATGGAGAGTGGTAGAGAACATGGCTATGAAAAATCCAACAATCACGAAGCCATAAATTTGTGATGATCTAAGGTACCGTCTGATTAATCATATATAAGAGCACTAGGACAACATTTTTGGTTTTCAATATCATTCCCCTAATGTTGAAACTTTTGAATTAGAAGAAATACTTAGTTGATTTTTTTACAGTATCACTGTTGTTTGTGCCCTGAACAATTTCAACTTCATCTCCTAAATAAATGAAGTTGAATTTGTCTTCCGTGAAGTGTTATCAGATCATGTGATAGAATGATAGGTCATTCCATATGTCTCAAACATAAGGTTATCAAAATTTATATACATAAGTCCATATATGGTGATTTTAATCGTATGTGGTTCCTAAAATGGACGTACACTTCGTATATCATACCACATAATAAATTGAAACTAATTTACAATTACCAAGGACATCTTGTAGGCCAGTAGTAGGTGTTAAAGTCCTGTCACACTTCGTTTGTGGGTTCTATTCCCGCATCCTTGTCCGACACGACGGGTTCTCGCCCATCCTACGGGTTGTCCTTTTTCTAAAACTATAATATTATAACATTCCAAAAATAATATCAAAAAGTTCTAGCCTTAAACAGTACTATCTGCGGTCTAACTTAATCTATTCCAATATTTAGGATTACCCAAAATCACAGTATAAGGAAAAAGATTTATAGAGAGGTCATCTACCAAGAATGTAAATACCGTCATTTATCCCCATATATCATAAGATATGTCTTTTTGGTCACATTCCAAACATTCGAATGCCTTAATCATGTATTCTCTTGAAAAATGAATACCCATTGAACCTTAGTGAAAACATGAATGAAGTTAAAAGTTAACACTTTCCACATACCAAAATTCCAAATATTCAATATACTCAAACCATGATATCACTTAGTCCTTATATCAATCATGATCTCATGAATACTATCAAACATATTATTTGCTCCTTATCCATTCATTATTCACATATAATCTTCCTTCCAAAAATATCTCAATAATTTTCCATGGTTACCGGTACCAAAAAATTATTGAAAACCACAATAGACTAATACATAAATATTCCAATATTCCATGATAATATATACAACATTATTTTGGGATCCCATTACATAAAAACATAATCATTCCATAAAATCGTTGACATATTCAACATCTCCATTAGTGACAGCTTGTGACTTCCCTTTGTCCTTTTCCTTAAGTGGTTTCTCATGTCGATAATCATTAACCCTTGGATTAGGGCATTGATTAGCATAATTCCCCATTTCCTTACACTTGAAGCATTGAAGTGTAGGTGGATAATTCTCTGTAGTCTTTTCTCTATTAACATCATTAGCTACATTTTTTCCATTACTTCGACATTCAATTTCTTGATGACCTTATTTTCCACACTTAAAACATTTTCTAGTACCTTTTAGGAAATCTCCACCATGCTTCTTTCCACACATTGAGCATAAAGAAACATTCATCTTCTTTTCACCATTGTTCTGAGATTTCTCCTTGAAATCCATCTTTCGTTTCTTTTCAAAACCATGAGATGGATATGTAACACCAACTTCCATTTCTACCTTGATAGCACAACACACAATTTCTTCATAGATACTGATGTATCTTATAGCTAATTCCCTTCGAAGACTTGGTTTTAAGCCACTAAAAAATCGATCAACTTTACTTTCAGGTTGGATGATAAAGCCAGATCCATACCTTGCAGGCCTTGTAAAATTTGCTTCGTATATACCATCAGATTCATCAAACTTTTTCTTAAGCTCAAGGAACTCCTTATACATCTTTTTTCTAATAATACGAGGGAAGTGATTATTGAAAAACAAGTTCTTGAACTCGTTTCATTCAATGGATTCAATTTCAAATTGGGGCACTGTATTCCTAATTAGAGTCCACCACTGGTCTGCTTCACCATCTAAATGGTAAATAGATAAAATGAATTTTTAATGTTCTGAAAATCAATGTATGAAAAATATCTTTTCAGTGGTACTGATCCATTGTTCAGCAACAAGTGTATCAGAAAACCCATTGAATGAAGGTGGGTGTTGCCTTATGAAGGACTCAATAGAATATGGTTCCCTTCTATGCTCATTCGGAAGTCCAGAATGATTCATATCTAGTTTTTGTATAGAAATAAGATTTTTCACTCCATCTCCCATAACATTGGTTTGTTCAGGAGGACAATCATTGCATTTCCCATTACATTGATAAACACGGTTCCTTTGGGTTCCAACCATCTTCTAAAACCCAAAAAGAATAGTGTAAGAGGAAAAAATCATGCCAGGAAAGCAACATAATAAAGGGGGAGTACTTTCAATCTCTAATATAATTGGTTTAATCCTATTTTATTCATGATAGTTATCATAATTCTAGGACTGTAACCTATACTTACACCTTACCTTAGATACATCCCTAGACATACATTAGAAATATCTCTAGGGACCTCACTAAGTTCTCACATCCTAGTTTCCAAAGGTTGACTAAACATTTCCTCTGATACCAACTGTAGAGACCCATATGCTAATGTACATGGACATTACATTACTTTTGTGGAATATATAATCCATAATAAAAACATACACACAAGGACCATAATAGTTTAGTGTATTTGGAAACTCAGAATATAATCTTCTAATCGTGGTGAATGATATTCAACATCTCCCATAAATATCTTCCCCTTTTGTTTTCGTACCTAGAAACTTTCTTTAAATCCTGGGGAAAAGAAAACATACAAAAAAAGGGCGAGCTCAAATGCTCAGTAAGGGTAAACATAGAGAACATAAAACAATCCATAAACATTTGGATGTAAAAACTTGAACATAAAATCTAAACATCAAAATCACGAGCAAAGACATAAATCTTGGAAGTACGTAAGGAATATATCACAATGGAACCTAAATCATGATAAAATTTCATGAGAATAAAATATGTAATTGTGGAAAACCATTAAGCACATGATATGATTTTCATAGTAGCCAAGGCATTGCTGCCGAGACAATCTTAGTGGACAAAGTCCCTTTCTGAACCGAGTTCACTCCTCGTTCCAGTCCTGTAACACTAAACCGGATTATCTTACTATTCCATCCATGTCTATCTCATGAGATATAAATCTTTACCAAATTCATTGGAGGGAGATATTGGTCCCACCAATCTCATATTGTAATAATTCTTACGTGTGCCACAAAACAACCAAAAAACATTCATCATGAACCAAAGAATAAAATGGGTTTCATAAACATCATCTCATCATAACATAATAAATATAAAAAAATTGATATAATTTCATCATATGAAAATTGAAACAATGTAAATCATAGAGACATTATACTTTAAACATACACATATGAAATAATGTCATCTTATATGGAAAATGGTTTTGATAAAACACTTGAAATGAATTCTTGAGGAAAATATCCTTTCTTCTTCAAAATAATTTTCTTTTCACAAAATTCCATGAAATTTTAAAAGAAAAGGACTTTGTTAAAAATAGTCATGAAATCTTGTAGAGGAATCTTTATATAAATAAGGCGTTATGAAATACTAAAAATCAGTTCACTCCGAATAAGTTAAAAAACATTCTTCTCGTACTTATGCCAGAAAAGTCAAAAAGTACATCGCATGGTAATCAAAAGAATGATTACTTACATACCATGTATTAAAATTAGAAAATGGGTAAAAAAAGACTTTAAACATATATGAAACCTTTTTTATAAAATAGATACATGGATGACAAATGTAACCCCAGTAAATACTTACGAGTAAACAATCTCGGATAAAAACGAGATTGAAAAATTTATCCCTTACCTTAGGTCTGATATGCTTTGTATGTATCCAAACCTCATGTATAATGATTTAAATAATTTCATTGTCTTATTATAGAGTCATATTCATTGTTATGATATCATATATGGTTCAGTTATGACTTTATATTACCCGTTTTTTGTAAATTCCATGTTAAAGCAGTGGTTTGGGTAAAATTGTTTTATTTATCGTA
This sequence comes from Viscum album, assembly GCA_963277665.1. Lineage (NCBI taxonomy): Eukaryota > Viridiplantae > Streptophyta > Magnoliopsida > Santalales > Viscaceae > Viscum > Viscum album. The sequence goes on from OY728128.1 coordinate 1,601,004,818, forward strand.
CGTGTTTGGACTTGTTGGTCTTGATATTATTATTAATTATATAATGATTTAATTAATTACAGAATGTAAATAATGATTTATATATCATTTTTATTCAGTATATATATATAGTAGATATATGAATGAAATTTAATACACTGATCATGGAGACGGTAGGTCGTACGAACGCATGAACATTGTTTTCCTTTCATTATAGACTTGAATAGAAGTAAGTAGATGAAATATATATATATACATAAATCCAGTAGATTTATAATTTCTTATATTTAATTATTATTCATTATATATTCGTTATAATAATTCTTGAGTGGTTAACCTGGAGAATGAATCTCATCGCGTCGTGGAGACGGTAATCCGTACGTACGCACGAGCGATGATATCATTCCCATAACTATTGAATTGAATTGGAGTGGATGATATAATATCTTATAATCAGTTTGATTTTATAATAACTATATATAGTTAATCATTACACCATTATTCCAATCCAATTATGGTTGTGGTAAAACAAACAGATCACACCACGACGTGGAGACGATATTCCGTACGTACGCACGCGCGATGATTTCATTTTTTGTAGGATGGATAGATGGTAAAATAGGGTTGTTTCATATTTATAATTACATATAATTAAATCAGTGACACTTATGTTATTAATTTATGATGAAACAACTAAATAAGAAGAAGTTTAAGAAGAAAGAAACCTGAAAGAATCGGTAGAAGAGATTATCTCTTCTTCGGCGCACCTCTTTTAAGCTTCCTCATAAGGCACTAGAGTTGGTATTTTGAGGAGACCAGAACCTATAAAATGTTTCTAGAGAAGTTTATAAGGGAAATTGGCAGGTTTTGGCCGATCTTGAAAGCTCAAAATTGTGTAAAGAGAAGAGAGAGGAGGCGCTCTTTTATAAGGGAGGAAAGCGGCACCTTAGGAAAAACATAAAATATTATTTTATAATAAAGTCATATCAGGTTTATAATAGATCAAAGTTGATTTATTTCTAAGATAAAGGTGGTATGGGTCTAAATCCTCTCAACCAATAGATTTTAGACAAGTTTAGGTTACTATTTTAACCCTATCATTTAGATTTAACTCTAAGTTAAATAATTTAACTTTTACCGTGTCTTCTTGTTTTATTACACTATATGGTTAATAAACTTACTATAACAAGCAACACGAACCCCAAGTGGTTAATTATTAATATATATAACCTTATCTAAGTCATTTTTCCAATCCTTATATTTTTAGAAATAGAATAACAATTAATAATATAATATTTTCTTTAAAAACTATTTTATTTCAATTTTGACACAATTTGGTTATTGATTTTTTTAAAATTCATAACAGCATTATTAGTTCAAAAAAAGTTAATTAAATAAATACTAACATGTCATATTAACCTAAAAAATTATTGTAATTTATAAAAATTCAGAAATTACATTTATTTGGGTATTTATAAAATCAATTATGTTAATAGTTTCTTAATAAGGTAATTACTGTATCATCATTGTGTCATAAATAAATTAAATTAAATAAAGTCTAAAAATTATTAATAAAATATCATTATTTAGGAAAGCATTTTATATTTCTAAGGAATATTTATTGTCTAATTTATCTTATTTATAACCCTATATTACAATGTTTTAGTTATGAAACTTTGATTTTAACTCTTTTAACTCTTCTTTGAATTAAATAATAATAAATGTCCAAATCTAATCCAAGTGAATTTAAATGATAATATTATATTCCTAACCTTGTTTTTGGTCGAATTATACTTATCCAATAGAATTATGACATGTGTTAGGGTAATAATAATATCATTTTTACCCTTTATTACCCTATTTACTTTTAACCGTGGTAAATAAAAGTAAAAAGATACTATTCACCAAAAATTATTTTTATCCTAATAAACCACATTTTACTCCTTGATATTAACCGTGTCTCTCGGATTTTCAAAATTCAACTCACCGAAGTGGTAAAATTACATTTTATGTACAATTGCGAATGCTCCTAGGAGGTGGGTAAAAGATGGTGGAATGTTCAATAAAATTTTTATATATCAAAAATTATTATAAAATGACTCTAATGAATTACATTGAAATTATATAAGTATTATGTATCTATTTTGACCTAAAATAAATTTAAATAAAATAAATTATTATTTAAATAAAAATTCAGTTTTAACCCATAACTCAGTATTTTCACTATGCATCAAAAATTGAATGTTTTTCAGAAAAATACCAAAAATTCACCCTAGGAAAATTTAGATATTCTGAATCCAAAAATGAAGTCCATTTTGAACGATAAAATTTATAAAATTTCAAAAAGTGGGTATTACTATTCATAACAGCTAGTTCATAATAATATTATAATAATATCTCGTTTAGTGAAACCCGGTATTGCGTACTGTACATGCTATTGAAGAAGGTCTTAATTGCGTGTAATGCAAGCCAAGTCAAGGATTCGTGTAGTAAAAGCTTCATTTGGTGTTATTTATAACATAATCAAAACTTATTTCATTTATACATTAAACAAAATCTATACTTAATGTTGTGTAGAATAATTTCCACAAAACGAATTTTAAATTGTGTGTAATAGGAGCCAAGAATAGTGTTTCGTATACTGCAAGCTAATACCGTGTCGCGTATAGTACAATCTAATCTTTTTGTATTGTATAATATAATAAATAAAAGAAAATAAAAATAATATATCTCATAAAATCTCAGGGTGTTACATTCTACCCCCCTTAAAATGAATTTCGCCATCGAAATTCGTCGGGGTTATAAATGGTTTTCTACTTGAAAGATTCTTTCATAGAAACCCACATCGTAAAAATGAATACAAAAACTAAATTTTAAAAAATGAAGTATGAAACATGATGGTTACATAAATTAACTCATCACTGGGTTTCAACATAGGAGAACATATGTGAAAATATGGATATGGAAGGGAAATATAACCATCAAGTTCTGATGGAGAGTGGTAGAGAATATGGCTATGAAGAATCCATTAATCAAAAAGCCATAAATTTTTGATAATCTAAGGTACCATCTGATTCATCATATTTAAGAGCACTAGGAAAACATTTTTGGTTTTCAATATCATTCCCGTAAAGATGATAATTTTGAATTAAAAGAAATACTTACTTGATTTTAGTACAATCTCACAGCTGTTTGTGACTTGAACAATTTGAACTTCATCTCTTAAAGAAATGAAGTTGAATTTGTCTTCCTTGAAGTGTTATTAGATCATGTGATAGAATGATAGGTCATTCCATCTATCTCAAACATAATGTTAGCAAAAGTTATATACATAAGTCCATCTATGGTGAGATTAATCGTATATGGTGCCTAAAATGGACGTGTACTTCATATATCATTCCACATAATAAATTGAAACTAATTTATACTAACCAGGGACTTCTTGTAGGCCAGTGGTAGGCGATAAAGGCCTGTCGCACTTCATTTGTGGGTTCGATTCCCGCATCCTTGTCCGACGCGATGGGTTTTCGCCCATCCTACAGGTTGTCCATTTTCTAAAACTATACTATTATAACATTCCAAAAATAATATCAAAAAGTTCTAGCCTTAAACAATACTATATGAGGTCTATCTTAATCTATTCCAATCTTTAGGCTTAGCCAAACTCACAGTATACATAAAAAGATTGATAGAGAGGTCATCTACCATGCATGTAAATACCATCATTTATCCCCATATATCATAAGATATGCATTGTTTGTCACATTCCAAACATTCGAATTCCTTAATCATGTGTTCTCTTGAAAAATGAATACCCATTGAACCTTATTGAAAACATGAATGCAGTTAAAAGTTAACACTTTCCACATACCAAAATCCCTAAAATTCTATATACTCAAACAATGATATCACATCACTAGTGCAGAAAACGTTTTTTACGTCACCATTTTTTACGTCGGTTATATAAAACCGACGTCATAATATGTAAAACGAGGTTTTTTACGTCGGTTATTTCTTAACCGACGTAAAAACATGTGTTCGGTACACATTTAACGTCGGTTATTTTTATAACCGACGTTATTAATCGCGCGGCTTCGTTTTTTACGTCGGTTATTTTTATAACCGACGTAAAAAACGCGGTTTTCGAAGGCCCTTTGACGTCGGTTATTGAATACCCGACGTAACAAACGCGGTTTTTGAAGGCTTTTTTATGTCGGTTATAAAATAACCGACGTAAAAAAAGAATCCGCAGATGTTTTTGACGTCGGTTATGGAATAACCGACGTAAAAAAACGCGGATTTTGAGCCATTTTTTACGTCGGTTATTATATAACCGACGTAAAAAATGAATCGGAGGAAGGTTTTTACGTCGGTTATTGAAATAACCGACGTTATAAATGTTTTTAAAACAATTATCACGTCGGTTATTGAATAACCGACGTGATAACTCATTTAAAAATTTACCCAGACCCGTGGATTGTCATTCACGAGTTTACCTTCGACAGTCGCGACTCGTCTCTCTCGCGCGTAAACCCGTATCGGCTCGTCCATTTCGTTGGTTTAGATTCGTTTTGCGATCATCGTTTCTCATATTTAATCTCCTCGGATCAATCATCTAAACTCGCAGCACTCAGGTAATCCTCCCACTCGTTCGTTTTTTTTCGCGGATAGTAAATATATATGTGTTGTGATTTTTTTGTTGAAACTAGCTAAGATTCTTCGATTGCGAACCCTTTTAACTCGTTTTGGCACCATAATCTTATTTATCATCCCTATATCTATTTGTTCGACTTGCAATATTGAGTAATTTTATGATTTCACTAATTTTTCATCGTTTTCTATAAATCCCCGAGAGGGTTGGGGCGTGTCCATTTGGATGGGTTTCCCTTTTACAGTTGTTACTACTTTATTCACACACAACCATGGCATAGGTGCATGGATTTGGGGTCGGGGGGTGTCCAGGGGGGTTTACAAGGGGGTGGGTGGGTGTGGGGGGCTGTCCAAGGGTGTGGGTGGGTGTTGGGGGGTGTCCAGGGGGGTGTCCAAGGGGGTAGGGGGTGGGGGGTGGTGTCCAGGAGGGGTGGGGGGGGGGGCTGTCCAGAGGGTTGGGGGGTGTCCAGGGGGGTGTCCAAGCAGGTCGGGGGTGGGGGGTTGTGTCCAGGAGGGGTGGGGGTGCTTTCTAGAGGGGTCGGGGGCTGTCCAGAGGGGTCGGGGGGTGTCCAGGGTGGTGTCCAAGGGGATGGGTGGGTGTGGGAGGCTGTCCAAGGGGGTGGCGGCCTGTCCAGAGGGGTCGGTGGGGTGTCCAGGGGGGTGTCCAAGGGGGTGGATGGGTGTGGGGGGCTGTCCACGTGGGTGGCGGCCTCTCCAGAGGGTATTTGGGGTTGTCTGGGTGGGTGGGGGGCTGTCCAGAGGGTTGGGGGATGTCCAGGGGGGTGTCCAAGGGCGTAGGGGGTGGGGGGTGGTGTCCAGGAGGGGCGGGGGGCTGTCCAGAGGGGTCGGGGGTGTCCAGGGGGGTTTACAAGGGGGTGGGTGGGTGTGGGGGCTGTCCAAGGGCATGGGTGGGTGTTGGGGGGTGTCCAGGGGGGTAGGGGGTGGGTGGTGGTGTTTAGGAGGGGTGGGGGGGCTGTCCAGAGGGTTGGGGGGTGTCCAGGGGGGGTGTCCAAGCAGGTCGGGGGTGGGGGGTTGTGTCCAGGAGGGGTGGGGGTGCTTTCTAGAGGGGTCGGGGGCTGTCCAGAGGGGTCAGGGGGTGTCCAGGGTGGTGTCCAAGGGGATGGGTGGGTGTGGGGGGCTGTCCAAGGGGGTGGCGGCCTGTCCAGAGGGGTCGGTGGGGTGTCCAGGGGGGTGTCCAAGGGGGTGGATGGGTGTGGGGGGCTGTCCACGTGGGTGGCGGCCTCTCCAGAGGGTATTTGGGGTTGTCCGGGTGGGTGGGGGGGCTGTCCAGAGGGTTGGGGGATGTCCAGGGGGGTGTCCAAGGGCGTAGGGGGTGGGGGGTGGTGTCCAGAGGGGTCGGGGGTGTCCAGGGGGGTTTACAAGGGGGTGGGTGGGTGTGGGGGGCTGTCCAAGGGCGTGGGTGGGTGTTGGGGGGGGGTGTCCAGGGGGGTAGGGGGTGGGTGGTGGTGTTTAGGAGGGGTGGGGGGCTGTCCAGAGGGTTGGGGGGTGTCCAGGGGGGTGTCCAAGCAGGTCGGGGGTGGGGGGTTGTGTCCAGGAGGGGTGGGGGGCTGTCCAGAGGGGTCGGGGGGTGTCCAGGGGGGTTTACACATCGATTTGTTTTATATTTCAAAATTGTTATATTCAAATTATGATTTTTTTCATATAAAAATATATTTGTCTTATCTAAAAAATATATATATTTTTTCTATTTGTTATAGGTAATAATGAGTCGAAGTTGGATTACGGCACATCGAATGAGCAATGAATATGAGGAAGGTGTTGATGCCTTTTTGGAATTTGCTAAACGAAATGTTCCAAGTAGTGACATTTTTTTCTGTCCATGCCTGAAATGTCTGAATATGAAGAATTTGAAAAGTAGAGAGATAAAAGATCATCTGATTTGTCATGGTTTCAATCCGAGTTACAACCCTTGGATTTGGCATGGCGAAACTGGACAGAATGTCACTGATGATAATGAATCGCAAGATGGTAACTCCGATGGAATTGAAGAAATGATTCGCGATATTGTAGCAGAACAAATTGAGATAGAACCGAGAGTTGCACGTCTATATGGTGATGCCGAAAAACCATTATATCCTGGTTGTACAGATTTTACGGTTTTGTCGGCGGTGTTAAGATTGATTAACCTGAAGGCGAAACATGGATGGAGTGACAGAAGTTTTACAGAGCTGCTACAATTGATGAAAGACATTCTTCCAAAAGATAACGATCTTCCAGATTCACATTATAAGTCCAAAAAAATATTATGCCCGATGGGATTGGGATACAGGAAAATACATGCATGTCCGAATGACTGCATTATATATAGGAAGGAATATGAATTTCTGAAAGAGTGTCCCAAATGTGGGACATCACGGTATAAGGTGAAAGAAAAATCACAAGCTGATGTAGAGATTACAAAGCTCCCTTCAAAGGTATTTTGGTATCTTTCTATAATTCCTCGTTTCAAACGTTTATTTGCTAATTCACATGATGCAAAAAGGTTAAGATGGCATGCTGATGAGCGGGTATGTGATGGAAAAATACGTCATCCAGCTGATTGTCCACAATGGAAGAAAATTGATGCCCAGTACCCTACATTTGGAAATGAAATTAGAAATCTGAGACTAGGCTTGTGCACAGATGGAATGAATCCATACCGAACCCTCAGTAGCACACATAGTTCATGGCCTGTTTTATTGGTAATTTACAACCTCTCTCCTGAAGTTTGTATGAAGCGCAAATATGTCATGTTGAGTATCATGATCTCTGGTCCAAAGCAACCCGGCAATGATATTGATGTATACTTGTCACCGCTGATTGATGATTTGAAACTTTTATGGGCTGATGGTATTAGGGTGTATGATTCTTATAAAATGGAATATTTTCAACTGCATGCAGTGCTTCTATTCACTATAAATGACTTCCCAGCATATGGAAATTTGTCTGGATACAGTGTTAAAGGGCATAAAGCATGTCCAATTTGCGAACAACAGACGTCATATTGTCAATTGCATCATGGGAGGAAAACAGTGTACATGGGTCATCGAAAGTTTTTGCCTATGGATCACCCTTATAGAAGACTAAAAAAGGCATTCAATGGCTCACAAGAATTTGATACTGCTCCTCAACCTTTATTCTTAGAATTGTATTTTGAGAGGGTGAAAAACCTTGATGTGACATTGGGAAAGACACAGAAATCTGGTAATGATAGACATATTTGGAAGAAAAGGTCAATATTTTTTGAGCTACCATATTGGAGGTATCATGAAGTCAAACATAATATTGATGTCATGCACGTGGAGAAGAATATCTGTGATTCTTTGATCGGAACATTGCTAGATATTAAAGGAAAGACAAAAGATGGGTTGAATGCAAGGTTAGACCTACTGTCAATGGGAATACGTTTGGAGTTAGCTCCCACTCCTAAAGGAAGACGAACATTTTTTTCCCCGGCTTGTCATACATTATCGAAGAGGGAGAAAAGTAGCTTCTGTCAGTGTCTTCATGATATCAAAGTGCCTCAAGGTTATTCTTCAAATGTAAAAATTTTTGTCTCATTGAAAGACTTGAAGTTGATAGGTATGAAATCACATGATTGTCATGTCATGATGCAACAAATTCTACCAGTTGCACTGCGTGGAATATTGCCCATCCGTGTCAGAAAGACTATAATGAGGTTGTGTTATTTTTTCAATTCAATTTGCAACAAGGCGATTGATGTGAATGCTTTGAACATTTTGGAAAAGGATGCAATTATTATACTTTGTCATTTGGAAATGTATTTTCCTCCAACTTTTTTTGATATGATGGTGCATTTACTGATTCATCTGGTTCGAGAAATAAGGCTTTGTGGACCTGTATATCTTCGTTGGATGTATCCTTTTGAAAGGTATATGAAAATATTAAAGGGATATGTTAAAAATCCATATCGACCGGAAGCCTCCATTATTGAAAAGTATATTTCTGAGGAGGTAGCAGAGTTTTGTACGAGTTACTTGGCTACGGCGCAACATATAGGTTTGCCTCCATCTCGCCATGAACGGGTTAATAATGAGGGAAAGGGGATTCGTGGCTTGAAAGTCAAATCACTGTCAGCTGAACATATGAAGAAGTTAGAATCATACATCTTGAATAACATAGCTGATGTTCAACCGTATATCACATTGCATATTAATGAGTTGAAACAATGTCATCCAAAGAAGAAAGAAATGTGGATTTTGAATGAGCACAACAAAACTTTTTTGCCATGGTTTAAAAAGACCTTGCTTGGTAGATCAGATGTATCAGAGACATTAAAATGGATAGTGGTTGGTCCATCTTTAAATGTGATAACATGGTCCGCTTATGACATTAATGGCTATACATTTCATACGAAAGCTCAGGACAACAGAAGTGCAGTTCAGAATAGTGGTGTATTGGTGTTTGCAGAAGCAATGCATTTTTCGAGTGCTAAGGACAGAAACCCAATTTCGGCATCAAGTGCATATTATGGAGTGATTGAAGACATATGGGAGGCTGATTACTTTAAAATTAAAGTTCCCGTTTTTAACTGTAAATGGTTTATTGGTAACAACAGTGTCAGACACGATGAATTTGGAATGACACTTGTTAATCTGAATAGATTGGAAGACACAGCTGATTCTTTTATAATGGCAACACATGCCAAACAAATTTTCTATGTAGTAGATCAATCAGATATGCAATGGGCTGTTGTTTTACAAGGTAAAAACCAATATGTTGGTGAGGATGAATTTGATGAAGATGCTGATTTATGTGAGATCCCTACTTCCATGGAAAGATTAACAGAACATAATGATGAGTATGTTGAAGACATGGTTTGTGCCATAAGGAACGATCACGAAGAAGGAATTTGGGAAAACAATCCAACTGTACATTCCTAAAATTACAGGTAACACAAGTTTATTTCTTGTTTACATTTAGTTTTTTCATATAATGTTAGATACTGTAAATTTTTTACTTATTAAAATATGTATCAAACCAAAACGATAAAACAATAAAAACCGTAAAGAGGAGAAGTCCTGGGCGCACCGGCAACCGGTCCTCTCTGTCTGAACCACCGGCCGGCCGCTGGCCCACCACCGGCCGGCCGGTGGACCAGACAGAGCCTTCCTCTCTGTCTGGATCACCAGCGGCCGGCCGGTGTTGAGCCAGCGGCCGGCCGGTGGTTCAGACAGAGAGGAAGGCTCTCTGTCTGGTCCACCGGCCGGCCGGTGCTGAGCCAGCGGCCGGCCGGTGGTCCAGACAGACAGAGCCTCTCTGTCTGGATCACCAGCGGCCGGCCGTTGTTGAGCCAGCGGCCGGCCGGTGGTTCAGACAGAGAGGAAGGCTCTGTCTGGTCCACCGGCCGGCCGCTGGATCACCACCGGCCGCCCGGTGGACCAGACAGAGAGCCTTCCTCTCTGTCTGGATCACCAGCGGCTGGCCGGTGAGGAGCCAGCGGCCGGCCGGTGGTTTAGACAGAGAGGAATGCTCTGTCTGGTCCACCGGCCGGCCGGTGGTGATCGAGCGGCCGGCCGGTGGTCCAGACAGAGGAAGGCTGTCTGGTCCACCGGCCGGCCGGTGGTGAGCCAGCGGCCGGCCGGTGGCATCAGTGATTCCACTTTTCAGCTTTCTTATGCCAACTCCTTGGCAACATTTTGCCTGTGTTTACCATGTTTATCATTGTTTAACATGCTTACCATATTACCGATGTTTACTATTATGTAATTTAGTACACTTTTCTATTTGTGAACTAATGTTTGTTTTTTTGATTTGAAGGAAAATGACAGATCAATCAGTTGATCAGCCACATGATTCTGGAGATGAGCATATTGGTCATACATCTGGGGAGGAACATTCACATGCTCCTATTACGAAAAAGAGTTCAAAGGTTGGTAAGCGTGGGTGCACACGTTTACCAAAATTATCACTTGCCCGTACGAAGGAGGAGAGGATAGTCGTGGAGTTTGATGAGGATGATCTTCCTAGAGGTCCAAATGCTAAAGATTTTAAGGGTTTTGTAGCAACTCAGGCTAAGAGCAAAGTAAGCATTCTCTATGATGATTGGAGAAGTGTGGATAAGGCGATAATTTCTCAGCTGTGGGAGACCATTTTGGTAAGATGTTTTGCTATTGTTTGACTGTTCTTTAAATGTTTCTAGTATATATAATATTTTTAACCACTTTTTTATCAGATGACATTTGATATTCCTGACACTGGAGGAGTCAGGAAGAAATGCTTATCGTTGGCTGCTAGGAGATGGAGGGATTTCAAATCTACCCTCTCATCTGATTTCATTTATGGGCATAGGAGTCGTGAGAATCCATGTCGTATATATCCTTTTATAGATGAAGACACATGGAGAGAATTTTTTGAAAGTAGAAGAAAAGAATCATTTTTGGTAAGGGCAATGTAAACTTTTATAAGCTTTCTTATATAAATGATCTTATTATTGTTTTGTTAATGATTACTTATTCTTAATTTACAGCAAACAAGGAAAGCTCATCAAGAGATCCAATCTAAAAATGTATACCCTCATAGTTTATCTCGGGGAGGGTATGCATTATTGGAAGAACAAATGATGGCAGAAAAATTTCAACAACTAAGAGCTGAGTCTTCAAGCTCTGGAGAGGTGGCCCCTCCATCCCCTCCATCTAGACATGAGAAATGGAAAAGAGCTCGGAAGGGCAAAAAAGGACAATATCTTTCGGAAGAATCGAGACTCGTAGTTGAGAGGATTGTAAGATATCTATTTTATTTATTTAAGTTTACTATTTTCGTCATATATTTCCAATCATTATAGAAAAGTTCAATTAATTATTACAGGAATCTCTTGAGGAGCAGAGTTCACAGGGGACATTTACACCATCTGGGAGGGAAGATATTTTATTTGTGGCATTGGGAAAGCCCGAACATCCTGGCCGTGTAAGAGGATATCCGGCAGGTGTATCGGTAAGAAAAGTGTTGCCACGTTCCTCAACTTCTAACGTTGAGGGAGTTTATAAAAAAAAATAGAATCGTTGGAGGCTGAAGTCCATAATATTAATGCGACAATGGAGGACAAGATTAGAGCATCGGTGCAGTTAATGTTTGCAGACTTGCAAAGACAATTTCAGGGTGCAGCTCCCACTCCACCTCTCCCAGTAGCTCCCATTCCCCCACCTCAGCCTGCGGACCCCATTTTTGATCCTCCTCCTCCGCCGCAGCTACCTACTTATTGTGAGTTGTATGTTGATGATCCTCAACATCATATAGTTGCATATGGGATGGTATATTGTATAGGAGATACAGTTCATCATCAACAGTTAGAGGTAGAGAATCAGAGGGTCACTGTACATGATATTATAGATAGATCAGCTCGGATACCATTACCTACAGATGAGGTGACGACAGTTGGACATAGTATCGGCCATTTTTTACTTTGGCCATCCAGACTTCTTCGACTCATTACCATAGAGGTATGGATGTTATATCTTTTATTTTATATTTTTATTAATGTTTTATCATTTGAAAACTAATATATTTTTCAATTTATTTTTACAGGAATACTTCAAAGGTAAAGAAATATTGTATAGACAACAACAAAGACAGATAGCTATGACATCAGATGCAGATACTAGCAGTCTTGACAAATTGTCAAGATATTCTAATTTGTTGGCGGATCATTATGACTTTACAATGGAAGCTCATGTCTGTGGACGTGAACTATGTGTGGGGATTATGAAAACTGATATCATGGAGTTTGTCACTGGAGATAAGTTGGGCATCAACGTGGTGCAAATTTTTATCATGTAAGTCTTAACTCCTTTTCCTTGCGTTATATTTATTAAAAATGTATACTTATGTCTTCTTTGTATTAGGTATATGTATAAAATTTGTGAGAGGAATGAGCTGACAGATGTATATGGATTCGTGGACCCACAATTGATTTCCCCTGAAGCATGTGCATTGGATGAGGAACAAAGAATGCTTTATATTGCTGATAGATTTGAAAAGAATGTAATCACACAGTGTTGGATGATGCCTTTTTGTGAGAGGTATGAAACACATCCCTCTCAAAGAGTTAATTATCTTTTAACATAAAAAACCACTAACGTTAAATTTCCTTTTCTCAGGGATCATTGGATGTTAGGGGTTTTTTGCCCTAGGGAGAAAACACTTTATTGGATATGCTCTCTCTATGATGATGTGCGAGAAAGTTTTAAGAATATATTGGAAACGTAAGTTTCAATTTCACAATAGTTTTATATATTATAATGAATTTTAAATTTACCCCATTCGTATTATTTTCTAACAGGGCATGGGTCCACTTTCGAAAAAGCGCAAAGAAAAGGAATTACAAGATCAAATATGTACATGCGAAGGTAAATATCCATTTATAATTTGTACATTTTGATTTATTACATAAAAATAATATATTGAATTTACACTCATTCAAACAGAAATGTCATGAGCAACAAGGCATCATCGAATGCGGATATTACATGTTAAGATTTATGTATGAAATAATAACAACTGGGACAGTTCTGAGTTTTGACCTGGTAAGATTTCCTTTTTCTAATAATATTTCAATTTGATTTATTCATTATACACGTTGACTACTATCCTTTTCCTTTGTAGCTTTTTGATGACCCTCAACCCTTTACTGCTGAAGATATCAAACACTTACAAGTGGAGTGGTCAAATTATTTTACAGGTTTTATTGACTTTTAGTTGTTTGTAATGTAAAATGTAATTTTGAATATTGTCAATGTAATTGTGTATTTCGTAGGCGTTTAGGTTGGATTTAGTTTTTTTTGAAGTTGACATTGTAAGTTTTGAATGTTATATAAGTGAATGTTTAATTTTTCTCTACTTCTTGTTTTGGTCTACTGTTGATGGTTTTTCTGGTCTAGATTTTGGTATGAGGGGAGAGGTTCCAAGGGGGTGGGTGGGTGTTTGGGGGGTGTCCAAGGGATATGGGAGGGGTGTCCAAGGTGTGTTTGGGGCTGTCCTAGGGGTCGGGGGGGGGTGTAAATGAGGGTGGGGGGGTGTCCAAGGGGCGGTGGGTGTCCAAGGGATATGGGAGGGGTGTCCAAGGTGTGTTTGGGGCTGTCCAAGGAGTCGGTTGGGTGTAAATGAGGGTGGGGGGGGGGGGCTGTCCAAGGGGTGGGGGGGTGTCCAAGGGATATAGGAGGGGTGTCCAAGGGGTGTTTGGGGCTGTCCAAGGGGATGGGGGGGTTTCCAAGGGGTAGGGGGGGTTTCCAAGGGGTCGGGGGGGTGTCCAGGGGGTGGGGGGCTGTCCAAGGGGTGGGGGGTGTCCAAGGGGTGGGGGGGGGGTGTCCAAGGGATATGGGAGGGGTGTCCAAGGGGTGTTTGGGGCTGTCCTAGTGTTCGGGGGGTGTAAATGAGGGTGGGGGGCTGTCGAAGGGGTGGGGGGGTGTCCAAGGGGCAGGTTGGGTGTAAATGAGGGGGGGGGGGGTGTCCAAGGGGTCTGGGAGGGCTGTCAAGGTGTGGGGGGGTGTCCAATGGGTGTTTGAGGCTGTACTAAGGGGTGGAGGTTGTCCAAGGGATATGGGAGGGGTGTCCAAGGGTTGTGGTGGGGCTCCAATGTGGTGGGGGAGGGCTGGCCAGGTTGTTAGGTGGGTATAGATGAGGGTGGGGCTTAGTTGGGGCTTGGGGGAGGGCTGGCATGGCTATTTTTGTATGGTTTCTGGTTGCTTTTTGGTGAGAGCAGTGCAATTATTTAAAAAAAAAATAATTTCTTTCACGTCGGTTATAAAATAACCGACGTGGTAAATAAATCGGTAGGGGTTTATCACGTCGGTTTTTTCTAGAACCGACGTGATAAACCGTTCCCGGGGATTTTATCACGTCGGTTCTTAATATAACCGACGTGATAAAAGGCCTGGGAATCGATTTACGACGTCGGTTATTGAATAACCGACGTGCTAAAACGTTTCCCAGGCCTTTTTATCACGCCGGTTTCCTAAATAACCGACGTGATAATAGGCCAGGGGAAGGGTTTATAACGTCGGTTATGACATAACCGACGTGATAAATGATATCCCAGGCGTTTTATCACGTCGGTTTAGGGAATAACCGACGTGATAAAGCCCCCCGCGCATATTTATCACGTCGGTTATTATATGAACCGACGTGATAACCACCGTGATGTTAGGGATATTACGTCGGTTTTAAATAACCGACATAAAAAACGTTATTTATAACGTCGTCCGTATTAACGTCGCCTAAAAACCGACGTAAATAATAAAAAATAACCGACGTAAAAAACGTTTTCTGCACTAGTGCATAGTCCTTATATCAATCATGAGCTCATGAATACTATCAAACATATTATTTTCTCTTTATCCATTCATTATGCGCTTATCATCTTCCTTCCAAAAATATCTCAATCAATTTCCATGGTTACCGGTACCATAAATTTTTTGAAAACCACAGTAGACTAATACATAAATATTCTAATATTCCACGATACTATATACAACATTATTTTGGAATCCCATTAAATAAACACTTAATCATTCCACCACATTGTTGTCATATTAAACATCACCAATAAAAATCACATGTGACTTCCCTTTGTCCTTTTCCTTAAGTGGTTTCTCATGTCAATCATCATTAACCATTAGATTAGGGCATTGATTAGCATAATGCCCCATTTCCATGCACTTGAAGTATTGAAGTGTTGGTGGAAATTTCTCTATAGTCGTTTCTCTATTCACATTATTATATCCCTTTTCCCATTACTTAGACACTCAACTACTGGATGACCTTATTTTCCACACTTAAAACATTTTCTAGTACCTTTTAGGCAATCTCCACCATACTTCTTTCCACACTTTGTTCATAAAGAAACATTCATCTTCCTTTCACAATTGTTCGGAGATTTCTCCTTGAACTCCATCTTTAGTTTCTTATCAAAACCATGAGATGGATATGTAACACCAAATTCCATTTCTACCTTGATAGCACAATGCAAAATGTCTTCATAGATACTAAAGTTTCATATAGCTAATGCCCTTCGAAGACTTGGTTTTAAGCCACTGAAGAATCGATCAACATTACTTTCAGGTTGGATGATAAATCCAGATGCATACATTGCAAGCCTTGTAAAACTCGCTTCGTATATACCAACAGATTCATCATCCTTTTTCTTAATCTCAAGGAACTCCTTCTCCATCTTTGTTCAAAGAATACGAGGGAAGTTCTTATTGGAAAACAACTTCTTGAACTCGTTTCATTCAATGGATTCAATTTCATCTTGGGGCCTTGTATTCATAATTTTAGTCCACCACTGGTCTGCTTCACCTTCTAAATGGTAAACCGATAAAATGAATTTTCATGTTCTAAACATCGAATTATGGAAAATATCTTTTCAATGGTACTGATCCATTGTTCACCAAAACTTTTATCAGAAGACCCATTGAAACAAGGTGGGCATTGCCTTAAGAAGGACTCAATAGAATATGGTTCCCTTATCGGCTCATTCGGAAGTCCAGAATGATTCATATCTTGTGTAAGTATAGTAATAAGATTTTTCACTCCATCTCCCATAACATTGGTTTGGTCAAGAGGACAATCATTGCATTGCCCATTACATTGATCAACACGGTTCCTTCGGGTTCCAGCCATGGTCTAAAACCCAAAAATAATAGTGTAAGAGGAAATGATCATGCTAGGAAAACAACATAATAAAGGGGGAGTACTTTAAAACTCTAACATCATAGGTTTAATCCAAGGTTATTCATGAGCGTTATCATAATTATAGGACTGTAACCTATACTTATACCTATCCTTAGAGACATCCCTAGACATACATTAGAAATATCTCTAGGGATCTCACTAAAGTTCTCGCATCCTAGTTTCTAAAGGTTGACTAAACCATTCCTCTGATACCAAATATAGAGACCCATAGCCTGACATACATGGAAAATACATTACTTTTTCGGATTACATAATACATAACAAAAACAGACACACAAGGACTATAATAGTTTAGTGTCTTTGGAAACTTGGAATATAATCTTCTAATCGTGGTGAAAGATATTCAATATCTCCCATAAATATCTTCCCCTTTTTTTCTTACCTAAAACCTTTCTTTAAATACTGGGGAAAAGAAAACATACAAAAAAAGGGTGATCTCAAATTCTCAGTAAGGTTAAACAAAGAGAACATAAAACAATCCATAAACATTTTTATGCAAAAACATGAACATAAAATCTAAACATCAAAATCTTGAGGAAAGACATAAATTTTGGAAGTACGCAAGGAATATTTCACAAAGGAACATCAATCATGATAAAATTTTATGAGAATAAAACATGTAATTGTGGAAAACCATTAATCACATGATTTGATGTCCATAGTAGCCAAGGCATTGCTGCCAAGACCATCTTAGTGGACAAAGTCCCTTTCTGAACCAAGTTCACTCCTCGTTCCAGTCCTGTAACACTGAACCAGATTAACTTACTGCTCTAGAAATGTCTTTCTCATGAGATATAAATATTTAACCAATGCATTAGAGGGATATATAGGTCCCACCCATCTCATATTGAAATCATTCTTACGTGTGCCACAAAACAATCATAAATCATTCGTCATGACCCAAAGAATAAAATGGGTTTCATAAACATCATCCTGTCATAACATAATCCATATAAAACAAATGGATATAATTTCATCATACAAAAACGGAAACCATGTAAATCATAAATACATTATACTTTAAAAATACACATATGAAATAATGTCATCTTAGATGGAAAATTGTTTTGATTAAACAGTTGAAATGAATTCATGAGAAAAATATCCTTTCTTCTTCAAAATCATTTTCCTTTCACAAAATTACATGAAATTTTAAAAGAAAAGTATTTTTTTAAAAATAGTCATGAAATATTGTAGAGGAATCTTTATTTAAATAAATCATTATGAAATCGTAAAAATCCGTTCACATTGTATAAGTTAAAAAAACGTTCTTCTCGTACTTGTGCCAGAAATGTCAAAAAGTACATCGCATGGTAATCAAACGAATGATTCCTTTCATACCATGTAGTAAAATTCAAAAATGAATAAAAAATAACTTTAAACATACATGAAACCATTTTTATAAAATAGGGATATGGATGATAAATATAACCCCAGTAAATACTTATGAGTAAACAATCTCAGATAAAAACGAGATTGGAAAAGTTATCTCTTACCTTAGGTCCGATATGATTCGTACGTATCCAAAACTCCTGTATAATGATTTAAATAATGTCATTGAATTATTACAGAATCATATTCTTTGTTATGATATCATATATGGTTCACTTGTGACTTTATATAACCCGTTTTTTGTAAAATCCATGTTAAAGCAGTGTTTTGGGTAAAATCGTTTTATTTATCATACGTGTTTGGACTTGTTGTTCTTGATATTATTATAACTTATATCATTATTTGATTACTTCAAGAATTTAAATAATGATTTATATATCATATATATTCAGTATATATATATATATAATAGATATATGAATGAAATGAAATACACCGTTCATGGAGACCGTAGGCCGTATGAACGCATGAACGCTATTTTTCTTTCCTAATAGACTTGAATGGAAGTAAGTAGATGACATATATATATATATCCAGTAGATTTATCATGTCATATATTTCATTATTATTCATTATATATACTTTATAATAATTCTTGTGTGGTTAACATGGAGAATGAATCTCATCGCGTCGTGGAGACGGTAATTCATACGTACGCACGAGTGATGATATCATTCCCATAATTATTGAAATGAATTTTAGTGGATGATATAATATCGTAGAATAAGTATGATTTTATAATAACTATATATCTTTATTCATTACACCATTATTCCCATCCATGTAAGGTCGCGGTGGAAAAACCAATTACACCACGGCGTGGAGACGGTATTCCTTACGTACGCACGTGCAGTGATTTCGTTTTTCATAGGATGGATAGAAGTTGAAATAGGGTTGTTTAATATTTATAATAACATATACGTATATTATTGATACTTATGTTTTTAATTTATGATGAAACAACTAAATAAGAATAAGTTGAATAAGAAAGAAACTGGAAAGAATTGGTAGAAGAGATTACCTCTTCATCGACACACCTCTTTTAAGCTTCATCTTAAGGCAATAGAGTTGGTCTTTTGATGAGACCAGAACCTCTATAATGATTCTAGGAAAGTTGAGAAGATAAATGGTCTGGGATTGTTTGAGCATGAATGATCAAAATTGTGTAAAGAGAAGAGAGAGGAGGTTCCCTTTTATAAGGGAAGAGAGGGGCACCTGAGGAAAAACTTAAAATATTATTTTATAATACAGTGATATTCGGTTTATAATAGCTCCAAATTGATTTACTTCGAAGATAAAGTGTGGATTGGTGGAAATCCTATCAAAAAATAGGTTTTATACCAGTTTAGGTTACTATTTTAACATTATCATTTAGATTTAACTCTAAAGATAAATAATATAACTTTTACCGTGTGTTCTTGTTTTCTTACACTATATGGTTAATAAAATTACTATAACAAGCCAAAAGAACACCAAGTGGTTCATTATTAATATATATAACCTTATATAAGTCATTTTTCCAAACCTTAGATTTTTAGGAATAGAATAAAAATTAATAATGTAATACTTGTTTTGAAAACTATTTTATGACAATTTTGATGCTATTTGGTAATTGATTTTTGTGAAAATCATAACAACATTATTAATTCTAAAAAAGATAGTTAAATCAATACTGACATGTAATATTAACCTAAAAAATTAATTTAATTGATAAAAAATCTCAAATAGTATTTATTTGGGTATTTATAACATAACTTATGTTAATATTTTCTTAATAAGGTAATTAATGCATCATCATTGTGTCATAAATAAATTAAATTAATTAAAGTCTAAAAATAATTAATAAAATACCATTATGTAGAAAATATGTTTATCTTTCTAATTAATATTTATTATCTAATTTATTTTATGTATAAATTTATTTTAAAAATGTTTTAGTTAATAAATGTTTATTTTAACTCTTTTAACTCTTCTTTGAATTAAATAATAATAAATGTCCTAATCTAATTAAAGGAGACATAAATGGTAATATTATATTACTAAGATTATCTATGGTCGAATTATACTTATCCAATAGAATTAGGACATGTGTTAGGGTAATAATAAATTCATTTTTACCCTTAATTACCCTATTTACTTTTAACCGTGGTAAATAAAATTAAAAAGATACCATTCACCAAAAATTATTTTTATCTTAATGAACCACATTTTACTCCTTTATATTAACCTTTTCTCTCAGATTTTTGAAATTATACTCACAGAAGCGCTAAAATTAAGTTTTATGTACAATTGCAAATGCTCCTTGGAGGTGGGTAAAAGAGGGTGAAAAGATCAATAAAATTTTTATATATCTAAAATTATTATAAAATGACTCCATTGAATTACATTGAACTTATATAAGTATTATATATCTATTTTGACAAAAAATAAATTTAAATAAAATAAATTATTATTTAAATAAAAATTCGGTTTTAACTAATAACTCAGTGTTTTCGCTATTCATCAAAAATTGAAAGTTTTTCAGAAAAAATACCAAAAATTCAACCTATGCTAATTTCGATATTCCAAATCCAAAAATGAAGTCCTTTTTGAAAGATAACATTTATAAAATTTCAAAAAGTGGGTATTACTATTCATAACGGCTAGTTCATAATTATATTATAATAATATATCATTTAGTGAACCCCAGTATTGCGTACTACACACGCTATCGAGGAAGGTCTTGATTGCATGTAATGCAATTCATGTCAAGTATTCGTGTAGTGAATGCTCTGTTTGGTGTTTCATATAATATAATCAAAAATTATTTCATTTATACATTAAACTAAATCTATACTTAATGTTGCGTAGAATAATTTCCAAAAAAAGAATTTGAAATTGTGTGTAATAAGAGCCAAGAATATAGTTGTGTATACTGCAAGCTAATACGGTGTTGTGTATAGTACAAGCTAATATTAGTTTATTGTATAATAGAAGAAATAAAAGAAATTAAAAATAATATATCTCATAAAATCTCGGGGTGTTACATTCCACCCCCCTTACAATGAATTTCACCCTCGAAATTCGTCGGGGTGATAAATGGTTTTCTACTTTTAAGTTTTTTTCATAGAAACCCACATCATAAAAAAGAATACTAAAATTAAATTTTAAAAAATGAAGTATGAAAAATAACAGTTAACTAAATTAAATCATCACTGGGTTTCCACATAGGATAACATAGGTGAAAATATGGATATGGAAGAGAAATCTAACCATCAAGTTCTGATAGAGAGTGGTAGAGAACATGGCTATGAAAAATCCAACAATCACGAAGCCATAAATTTGTGATGATCTAAGGTACCATCTGATTCATCAGATATAAGAGCACTAGGACAACATTTTTGGTCTTCAATATCATTCCCCTAAAGTTGAAAATTTTGAATTAGAAGAAATACTTACTTGATTTTGGTATAATCTCACTGTTTTTTGTGCCTTAAACAATTTCCACTTCATTTCTTGAAGAAATGAAGTTGAATTTTTCTTCCATGAACTGTTAGCAGGTCATGTGATAGAATGATAGGTCATTCCATCTGTCTCAAACATAAGGTTAGCAAAAGTTATATGCATTAGTCCATCTATGGTTAGATTAATCGTATATGGTTCCTAAAATGGACGTATACATAATATATCATACCACATAATAAATTGAAACTAATTTATACTAACCGGGTACTTCCTGTAGGTTAGTGGTAGGCGATAAAGGCCTGTCGCACTTATGTTGTGGGTTCGATTCTCATATCCTTGTCCGACGCGACGGGTTTTCGCCCATCCTACGAGTTTTCCTTTTTCTAAAACTATAATATTATAACATTCCAAAAATAATATCAAAAAGTTCTAGGCTTAAACAATACTATTTGAGGCCTAACTTAATATATTCCAATCTTTAGGCTTACCCAAACTAACAGTATAAGGAAAAATATTGATAGAGAGGTCATCTACAAAGCATGTAAATACCATCATTTATCCCCATATATCATAAGATATGTCTTGTTGGTCACATTCCAAACATTCGAATGTCTTAATCATGTATTCTCTTGAAAAATGATTACCCATTGAACTATAGTGAAAACATGAATTCAGTTAAAAGTTAACACTTTCCACATACCAAAATCCCAAAAATTGAATTATACTCAAACTATGATATCACTTAGTCCTTACATCAATCATGAGCTCATGAATACTATAAAACCTATTATTTTATCCTTATCCATTCATTATGTGCATATCATATTCCTTCCAAAAATATCTCAATCACTTTCCAGGGTTACTGGTACCATAAAATTATTTAAAACCACAATATACTAATACATAAATATTCCAATATTCCATGATACTATATACAAAATTATTTTGGAATCCCATTACATAAACACTTAATAATTCCACCACATCATTTTCATATTCAACATATCCAATAGTGATCGCATGTGACTTCACTTTGTCCTTTGCCTTAAGTGGTTTCTCATGTCGATCATCATTACCCCTTGGATTTGGGCATTGATTATCATAATGCCCCATTTTCTTGCACTTGAAACATTGAAGTGTTGGTGGAGCATTCTCTGTAGTCTTTTCTATATTCAGATCATTAGCTACCTTTTTCCCATTAATTCGACACTCAACAGCTCTATGACCTTCTTACCCACACTTAAAACATTTTCTATTACCTTTTAGGCAATCTCCACCATGCTTCTTTCCACACATTGAGCATAAAGAAACATTAATCTTCTATTCACCATTGTTCTGAGATTTCTCCTTGAACTCCATCTTTAATTTCTTGTCAAAACTCTGAGATGGACATGTAACACCAACTTCTATTTATACCTTGATAGCACAATGCACAATTTCTTCATATCTACTGAAGTCTTTTATAGCTAATTCCCTTCGAAGACTTGGTTTTAAACCACTGAAGAATCGATCAACTTTACTTTCAGGTTGGATGATAATTCCAGATGAATACATTGAAAGCCTTGTAAAATTTTCTTAGTATATACCAATATATTCATCATCCTTTTTCTTAAGCTCAAGGAACGCCTTCTCCATCATTGTTCGAAGAATTCGAGGGAAGTGCTTATTGAAAAACAAAAGTTCTTGAACTCATTCCATTACATGGATTCAATTTCATCTTGGGGCCTTGTATTCTTAATTAGAGTCCACCACTGGTCTGCTTAACCTTCTAAATGGTAAATAGATAAAATTACTTTTTCATGTTCTGAACATCGATGTATGAAAAATATGTTTTCAATGGTACTGATCCATTTTTCTGCAACAAATGGATCAGAAGACCCATTGAAAGAATGTGGGTGTTTCCTCATGAAGGACTCAATATAATATTGTTCCCTTCTCTCCTCATTAGGAAGTATAGAATGATTCATATCTTGTGTATGTATAGCAATATGATTTGGCACTCCATCTCCCATAACATTGTTTTGTTCAGGAGAACAATCATAGCATTTCCCATTACATTGATCATAATTTGTTCCTTCGGGTTCCATCCATCGTCTAAAACCCAAAAACAATAGTGTATGAGGCAAAAATAATGTTAGGAAAACAACATAATAAATGGGGAGTAATTTAAATCTCTAACAAAATTGGTTTAATACTAGTTTATTCATGATCGTTATCATAATTCTAGGATCGTAACCTATACTTATACCTACCCTTAGATACATATCTAAACATACATTAGAAATATCTCTATGGATCTCATTAAAGTTCTCGCATCCTAGTTTCCATTGGTTGACTAAAACTTTCCTCTGATACCAACTATAGAGACCCATTTCCTGACGTACATGGACATTACATTACTTTTTCAGAATACATATTACATAACAAAAACATATACACACAGACCGTAATAGTATAGTGTATTTGGAAACTCGGAATACAATATTCTAATCGTGGTGAAAGATCATCAAAATCTCCCATAAATATCTTCCCCCTTTGATTTATTACCTAAAAGCTTTCTTTAAATCTCGGGGAAAAGAAAACATACAAGAAAAGGGTGAGCTCAAATGCTCAGTAAGGGTAAACATAGAGAACATAAAACAATCCATAAACATTTGAACGCAAAAACTTGAACATAAAATCTAAACATCAAAATCATGAGCAAAGATATAAATCATGGAAGTATGTAAGGAATATATCACAAAGGAACATCAATAATGATAAAATTTCCTGAGAATAAAACATGTAATTATGGAAAACCATTATGAACATGATATTATTTCCATAGTAGCCAAGGAATTGCTGCCAAGACCATCTTAGTGGACAATGTCTCTTTCTGAACCGAGTTCACTCCTCGTTCCAGTCCTGTAACACTGAACCAGATTAACTTACTATTACAACCATGTCTATCTCATGAGATATAAATCTTTACCCAATGAATTGGAGGGAAATATAGGTCCCACCCATCTCATATTTAAATCATTCTTACGTGTGCCATAAAACAATCATAAATCATTCATCATGACCCAAAGAATAAAATGGGTTTCATAAACATCATCCCATCATAAAATAATCCATATAAAACAAACGGATATAATTTAATCATAAGAAAATTGAAACCATGTAAATCATAGAGACATTATACTTGAAACATACACATATGAAATAATTTCATCTTAGATGGAAAATGGTTTTGATAAAACACTTGAAATGAATTCTTGAGGAAAATATCATTTCTTCTTCAAAATCATTTTTTTTCACAAAATGCCATGAAATTTTAAAAGAAAAGGATTTTGTTAAAAATAGTCATGAAATCTTGTAGAGGAAGATTTACGTAAATAAGGCGTTATGAAATCTTAAAAATCCCTTCACGCCGTATAAGTTTAAAAAAACATTTCTCTCGTACTTGTGCTAGAAAAGTCATAAAGTACATCGCATGGTATTCCAAAGAAAGATTCCTTACATACCATGTAGTAAAATTAAAAAATGGGTAAAAAGGACATTAAAAATACATGAAGCCATTTTTATAAAATTGGGACATGGATGATAAATATAACCCCATTAAATACTTACGAGTAAATAATCTCGGATAAAAACGAGATTGGAAAAGTTATCCCTTACCTTAAGTCTGATATGATTTGTATGTATCCGAAACTCCTATATAATGATTTAAATAATGTATTTTACTTATTAAATAATCATAATCATTTCTATTATATCATATATGTTTTACTTATGACTTTATACAACCCGTTTTTTGTAAATTCCATGTTAATGCAGCGTTTTGGGTATAATCGTTTTATTTATCGTACGTGTTTGGACTTGTTGTTCATGATATTATTATTACTTATATAATGATTTAATTACTTCAAGAATGTAAATAATGATTTATATATCATATATATTAAGTATATATATATATATATAATAGATTGATGAATGAAATGTAATACACCGTTCATGGAGACGGTAGGCCGTATGAACGCATGAACGCTGTTTTCCTTTCCTTATAGACATGAATGGAAGTAAGTAGATGATATAAATATATATAAATAAATAAAGTAGCTTTATTATTTCATATATTTCATTATTATTCATTATATATACTTTATAATAATTCTTTGGTGGTTAACATGGAGAATGAATCTCATCGTGTCGTGGAGACGGTAATCCGTACGTATGCACGAGCGATGATATTGTTCCCATAATTATTGAATTGAACTGGAGTGTATGATATAATATATAAAAATAAGTATTATGTTATAATAACTATATATATTTATTCATTACACCATTATACCCATCCAAGTAAGGTCGTGGTGGAAAAATAGATTACACCACGTCGTGGAGACGGTATTCCGTATGTACGCACGCGCAGTGATTTCATTTTTCATAGGATGGATAGAAGGTGAATAAGGGTTTTTTCATATTTATAATAACATATAAGTATATGAGTGATACTGATGTTATTAATTTATGTTGAAACAACTAAAGAAGAAGAAGTTTAAGAAGAAAGAAACATGAAAGAATCGGTAGAAGAGATTACCTCTTCTTCGACGCACCACTTTTAAGCTTCCTCTTAAGGCACTAGCATTGGTCTTTTTAGGAGACCAGAACCTATATAATGTTTCTAGGGAAGTTTATAAGGGAAATGGGAAGGGGTTGGCCGAGCTTTAAATCTCAAAATTGTTTAAAGAAAAGAGAGACGAGGATCCCTTTTATAAGGGAGGAGAGGGGCACCTTAGAAAAAACTTAAAATATTATTTTATAATAAACTCATATTCGGTTTATAATAGCTTAAAATTGATTTATTTCAAATCTAAAGTGGGGATGGGTTGAAATCCCCTAAACCAATAGGTTTTAGACAAGTTTAGGTTATTATTTTAACCTTATCATTTAGATTTAACTCTAAGTTAAATAATTTAACTTTTAATGTGTCGTCTTTTTTTCTTACACTATATGGTTAATAAACTTACTATAACAAGACAAAAGAACCCCAAGTGGTTCATTATTAATATATATAACCGTATCTAAGTCATTTGGTCGAACCATATATTTTTAGGAATATAATAACTATTAATAATATAATATTTGTTTTTAAAACTATTTTATGTCAATTTTGACACTATTTGGTAAATGATTTTTGTGAAAATCATAACAGAATGATTAATTCGAAAATGTTAATTAAACCAATAATAACATGTAATATTAACCTAAAAAATATTGGAATTTATAAAAAGTAAAAAATTACATTTATTTGGGAATTTATAACATCAATTATGTTAATATTTTATTAATAAGGTAGCTACTACATCATCATTGTGTCATAAATAAATTAAATTAATTAAACTCTAAAAATTATTAATAAATTACCATTATGTAGGAAATATTTTTATCTTTCTATGTAATATTTAATGTTTAATTTATCTTATGTATAACCCAATATTAATAATGTTTTAGTTATTAAACTTTTATTTTAACTCTTTTAACTCTTCTTTGAATTAAATAATAATAAATGTCCGAATCTAATCCAAGTGGACCTAAATGATAATATTCTATTCCTAATGTTTTTTTGTCTAATTATACTTTTCTAATAGAATTAGGATATGTGTTATGGTAATAATAATATCATTTTTACCCTTAATTACCCTGTTTACTTTTAACCGTGGTAAATAAAAGTAAAAAGTTACTATTCACAAAAAATTATTTTTATCTTAACAAACTACATTTTACTCCTTGATATTAACCGTTTCTCTCAGATTTTTGAATTCAACTCATAGAAGTGGTAAAATTATGTTTTATGTACAATTGAAATTGCTCCTAGGAGGTGGGTAAAAGACAATGAAAAGTTCAATAAAATTTTATATATCTAAAATTATTTTAAAATGACTCCAATGAATTAAATTGAACATATATAAGTATTATGAATCTATTTTGACCTAAAATAAATTTAAATAAAATAAATGATTTTTTAAATAAAAATTTGGTTTTAACCAATAACTCAGTGTTTTCACTATTCATCAAAAATTGAATGTTTTTCAGAAAAATACCAAAACATCACCCTAGGCTAATTTCGATATTCCAAATCAAAAAATGAAGTCCATTTTGAAATATAAAATTTATAAAATTTCAAAAAGTGGGTATTACTATTCATAATGGCTAGTTCATAATAATATTATAACAATATCTCGCCTAGTGAAACTCGGTATTACGTACTACACACGCTATCGAGGAAGGTCTTGATTGGGTGTAATGCAATCCAAGTCAAGAATTCGTGTAGTGAAAGCTTTTTTTGGTGTTTCATATAACATATTCAAAACTTATTTCATTTGTACATTAAACAAAATCTATACATAATGTTGCATAGAATAATTTCCACAAAACGAATTTGAAATTGTGTGTAACATGAGCCAAGAATAGTGTTGCGTATACAGTAAGCCAATACTGTGTTGCGTATAGTACAATATAATCTTGGTGTATTGTATAATAGAAGAAATCAAAGAAATTAAAAATAATATATCTCATAAGATCTCAGGGTGTTACATTCTACCCCCCTTAAAATGAATTTCGCCCTTGAAATTCTTTGGGTTTATAAATGGTTTTCTACTTGAATGTTTCTTTCATAGAAACACACATCATAAAAAGGAATACTAAAACTAAATTTTAAAAAATGAAGTATGAAACATAATGGTTATCCAAATTAACTCATCACTAGGTTTCCACATAAGAGAATATAGGTGAAAATATGGATATGAAAGAGAAATCTAACCATCAAATTTTGATGGAGAGTGGTAGAAAACATGGCTATGAAAAATCCAACAATCACAAAGCCAAAAATTTGTGTTGATCTAAGGTCCCATCTGATTCATCATATATAAGACCATTAAGAAAAAAAAATTTTGTTTTCAATATCATTCCCCTAAAGTTGAAAATTTTGAATTAGAAGAAATACTTACTTGATTTTGGTACAATCTCACTGTTGTTTGTGCCTTGAACAATTTCCACTTCATATCGTAAATAAATGAAGTTTGATTTGTCTTCTGTGCAGTGTTACCAGATCATGTGATAGAATGATAGGTCATTCCATCTGTCTCAAACATAATGTTAGAAAAAGTTATATACATAAGTCCATCTATGGTGAGATTAATCGTATATGGTTCCTAAAATGGACGTATACTTCGTAGATCATACCACATAATAAACTGAAACTAATTTATACTAACCAAGGACTTCATGTATGCCATTGGTAGGCGATAAAGGCATGTCACACTTCGGTTGTGGGTTTCATTCCCGCAACCTTGTCTGACGCGACAGGTTGTCGCCCGTCCTACGGGTTGTCCTTTTTCTAAAACTATACTATTATGACATTCCAAAAATAATATAAAAAAGATCTAGAATTAAACAATACTATCTGAGGTCTAACATAATATATTCTCAATATTAGGCTTACCCAAACTCATAGTATAAGGAAAAATATTGATAGAGAGGTCATCTACCAAGCATGTATATACCGTCATTTATTCCCATATACCATAAAATATGTCTTGTCGGTCACATTCCAAACATTCAGATGCATTAATCATGTATTCTCTTGAAAAATGAATACCCATTGAACCTTAGTAAAAACATGAATGCAGTTAAAATTTTACACTTTCCACATACTAAAATCCCAAAAATTATATATACACAAACCATGATATCACTTAGTCCATATATCAATCATGAGCTCATGAATACTATCAAACATATTATTTTCTCCTTATCCATTCATTATGAGCTTATCATATTGCTTCCAAAAATATCTCAATCACTTTCCATGGTTACCGGTACCATAAAATTATTAAAAACCACAATAGACTAATACATAAATATTCTAATATTCCACAATACAATATACATCATTATTTTGGAATCCTATTAGATAAACACTTAATCATTCCACCACATCGTTTTTATATTCAACATCGCCAAGAGTGATCGCATGTGACTTCCCTTTGTCCTTTTCCTTAAGTGGTTGATCATGTAGATCATCATTAACCCTTGGATTACGACATTGATTAGCATAATGCCCCATTTTCTTGCACTTGAAGCATCGAAGTGTTGGGGGAGCGTTCTCTGTATTCTTTTCTCTATTCACATCATTAGCTACATTTTTTACATTACATCGGCATTAAATTACTCTATGACCTTATTTTCCACCCTTAATAAATTTTCTAGTACCTTTTAGGCAATCTCCACCTTGCTTCTTTCCACACTTTGAGCATAAAGAAACATTCATCTTCTTTTCACCATTGTTCTGAGATTTCTCCTTGAACTCCATCTTTCATTTCTTGTCAAAACCATGAGATGGATATGTAACACCAACTTCAATTTATACCTTCATAGCACAATTCACCATTTCTTCATAGCTACTGATGTCTCTTATAGCTAATTCCCTTCGAAGACTTGGTTTTAAGGCACTGAAGAATCGATCAACTTTACTTTCAGGTTGGACGATAAAGCCAGATGCATACCTTGAATGCCTTGTAAAATTCACTTCGTATATACCAACATATTCATCAACCTTTTGATTAAGCTCAAGGAACTCCTTCTCCATCTTTTTTCTAAGAATACGAGGGAATTTCTTATTGAAAAACATGTTCTTGAACTCGTTCCATTCCATGGATTCAATTTCATCTCGGGGTCTTGTATTCTTAATTAGAGTCCACCACTGGTCCGATTCACCTTCTAAATGGTAAATAGCTAAAATGAATTTCTCATGTTCTAAACATCGATGGATGGAAAATATTTTTCAATGCTATTGATCCATTGTTCAGCAACAAGTGGATCAGAAGACCCATTGTAATAAGGTGGGTGTTGCCTCATGAAGGATTCAATAGAATATTGTTCTCTTCTATGCTCATTCGGAAGTCCAGAATGATTCGTAGCTTGTGTAAGTATAGAAATAATTATTTTCACTCCATATCCCATAACATTGGTTTGTTCAGGAGGACAATAATTTCATTTCCCATTACATTGATCAACATGGTTCCTTCGGGTTCCATCTATCGTCTAAAACCCAAAAAGAATAGTGTAAGAGGCAAAAATCATTCTTGGAAAGAAACATAATAAAAGGGGAGTACTTTCATTCTCTAACATCATAGGTTTAATCCTGGGTTATTCATGATCGTTATCATAATTCTAGGACAGTAACCTATACTTATACCTAACCTTAGAGACATCCCTAGACATACATTAGAAATATCTCTAGGGATATCACTAAAGTTCTCGCATCCTAGTTTCCAAAGGTTGACTAAACTTTTCCTATGATACCAACTGTAGAGACCCATAGCCTGATGTAAATAGAAATTACATACTTATGCTCAATACATAATACATAACAAAAACCATCCCACAAGTACTGGAATAGTTTAGTGTCTTTGGAAACTCAGAATGTAATCTTTTAATCGTGGTGAAAGATCTTCAACATCTCGCATAAATATCATAACCTTTTTTTTCCTACCTAAAACATTTCTTTAAATCTTGGGGAAAAGAAATCATACAAAAAAAGGGTGAGCTCAAATTCTCAGTAAGGGTAAACATAGAGAACTTAAAACAATCCATAAACATTTGAATGCAAAAAACTAGAACATAAAATATAAACATCAAAATCTTGAGCAAAGACATAAATCATGAAAGTATGTAAGGCATATATCACAGAGGAACATCAATCATGATAAAATTTCATGAGAATAAAACATATAATTGTGGAAAACCATTAATCACATGATATGATTTCCATAGTATCCAAGGCATTGCTGCCAAGACCATCTTAGTGGACAAAGTCCTTTTCTAAACCAAGTTCACTCCTTGTTCCAGTCCTGTAACACTGAACTAGATTAACTTACTGTTCCATCCATGTCTATCATATGAGATATAAATCTTTACCCATTGCATTGGAGGGAGATATAGGTCCCACCCATCTCATATTGAAATCATTCTTATGTGTGCCACAAAACAATCATAAATCATTCATCATGACCCAAATAATAAAATGGGTTTCATAAACATCATCCCATCATAACATATACTATATAAAACAAATGGATATAATTTCATCATATCAAAATTGAAACCATGTAAATCATAGTTACATTATACTTGAAACATACACATATGAAATAATGTCATCTTAGATGGAAAGTGGTTTTGATAAAACACTTGAAATGAATTCTTGAGGAAAATATCCATTCTTCTTCATAATCATTTTATTTTCACAAAATGCCATGAAATTTTAAAAGGAAAGGATTTTTTAAAAAATATTTATGAAATCTTTTAGAATAAGCTTTATGTAAATAAGGCGTTATGAAATTGTAAAAATCCATTCACGCCATATAATTTAAAAAAACATTCTTCTCGTACATGTGCCAGAAAAGTCAAAAAGTAATCGCATGGTAATCAAAAGAAAGATTTCTTACATACCATGTAGTAAAATTCAAAAATGGGTAAAAAATTAATTTAAACATACATGAAACCATTTTTATAAAATACGGACATGGATGATAAATATAACCCTAGTAAATACTTTCGAGTAAACAATCTCAGATAAAAACGAGATTGGAAAAGTTATCCCTTACCTTAGGTTCGATATAATTCATACATATCTGAACCTCCTGTATAATGATTTAAATAATTTCATTGACCAATTAAAGAATTATATTCATTGTTATGATATCGTATATGGTTCACTTATGACTTCATATTACCCAAATTTTCTAAATTCCATGTTAAACCAACATTTTGGGTAAAATCGTTTTATTTATCGTTTGTGTTTGGACTTGTTGTTCTTTATATTATTATTAATAATATCATGATTTAATTACTTCCAAAATTTAGATAATGATTCATATATCATATATATTCAGTATATATATATATTAGATAGATTAATGAAATTACATACACTGTTCATGGAGACGGTAGGTCGTATGAACGCATGAACGCTGTTTTCCATTCCTTATAGACTAGAATGGAAGTAAGGAGATGAAATATATATATATATATACATAAATCCAGTAGATTTATAATGTCATATATTTCATTATTATTTATTATATATACTTCATAATAACTCTTGAGTGGTTAACATGGATAATGAATCTCATCGCGTCATGGAGACGGTAATCTGTACGTATGCACGAGCGATGATATAGTTCCCATAATTATTGAATTGAATTGTATTGGATGATATAATTAATCAGAATCAGTATGATGTTATAATAAATATATATAGTTATTCATTACACCATTATACCCATCCAAGTAAGGTCGTGGTGGAAAAACAGAGGGCATGGTATGCCTCTGGGCCTTCGGGCCATGTATTGCAGGTCATGTTGGGCCTTGTGAATTAGGAATACGGGTCATGTTTGGGTTCCCCATAAACCCCTAAAATGGGGATTATCTATAATAAAATAAAAAATAGGGACATTGGGCCATTCGGGGGGGGGGGGGGGGTGGAAAAACAGATTACACCACAGCATGAAGACGGTATTCCGTACGTATGCACGCGTGGTGATTTCATTTTTCATATGATGGATAGAAGATGAAATAGGGTTGTATCATATTTATAATAACATATAATTATATTAGTGATATTGATTTTATTAATTTATGATGAAACAACTAAAGAAGAAGAATTTGAAGAAGAAAGAAACTTGAAAGAATTGGTTGAAGAGATTACCACTTCTTCGACATACCTATTTTAAGATTCCTCTTAAGGCACTTGAGTTGGTCTTTTGAGGAGAAAAAAACCACTATAATGTTTCTAGGAAAGTTTATAAGGGAAATGAGCAGGGTTTGGACGAGCTTAAAAGCTCAATATTGTGTAAAGAGAAGAAAGAGGAGGTTCCCTTTTATAAGGGAGGAGAGGGACACCTTAGGAAAAACTTAATATATTATGTTATAATAAAGTCTTATTCGGTTTATAATATCTCAAAATTGATATATTTAGAAGATAAAGTGGGGATGGGTCTAAAGCATCTCAACTAATAGGGTTTAGACAAGTTTAGGTTACTATGTTCACCTTATCATTTAGATTTAACCCTAAGTTAAATAATTTAACTTTTACCATGTCTTCTTGTTTTCTTACACTATATGGTGAATAAACTTACTATAACAAGCCTAACGAACCCAAAGTGGTTCATTATTAATATATATAACCTTATCTAAGTCATTTGGCCAAACCTTAGATTTTTAGGAATAGAATTACAATTAATAATATAATATTTGTTTTAAAAACAATTTTATATCAATTTTGACACTATTTGGTAATTGATTTTTGTGATAATCATAACAGCATGATTAGTTCTAAAAAAGTTAATTAAATCAATAATAACTTGTCATATTAACCTAAAAAATTATTGTAATTTATAAAAAGTCGCAAATTACATTTATTTGGGTATTTATAACATCAATTTCGTAAATATTTTATTAATAAAGAAATTACTGCATCATCATTGTGTCATAAATAAATTATAATAATTAATGTCTAAAAATTAATAATAAAATACCATTATGTGGGAAATATTTTTATATTTCTATGAGATATTTATTATCTAATTTATCTTATGTATAACCCTATATTAAAAATCTTTTATTTATTAATCTTTGATTTTAACTCTTTTAACTCTTCTTTGAATTAAATAATAATAAATGTCCTAATATAATCCATGTGGACCTAAATGATAATATTATATTCCTAAGGTTGTTTGTGGTCGAATTAGTCTTATCCAGTTGAATTAGTACATGTGTTAGGGTAATAATAATATCATTTTACCCTTAATTACTCTATTTACTTTTAACCGTGGTAAATAAAAGTAATAAGTTATTATTCACCAAAAATTATTTTTATCATAATGAACCACATTTTACTACTTGATATTAATTGTTATTCTAATATTTTTGAAATTAAACTCACAGAAGTGGTAAAATTATGTTTTATGTATAATTTCAAATGCTCCTAGGAGGTGGGTAAAAGACGGTGAAAAGTTCAATAAAAAAATTTTATATCTAAAATTATTATAAAATGAATCAAATGAATTAAATTGAACTTATATAAGTATTATGTATCTATTTTGACCTAAAATAAATTTAAATAAAATAAATCATTATTTAAATACACATTTGGTTTCAACCAATAACTCAGTGTTTTCACTATTCATAAAAAATTGAACGTTTTTCAGAAAAATACCAAAATTTCACCCTAGGATAATTTCGATATTCCGAATCCAAAAATGAATTCCATTTTGAAAGATAAAATTTATAAAATATCAAAAAAGTGGGTATTACTATTCATAATGGTTAGTTCATAATAATATTATAATAATATATCATTTAGTGAAACTCATTATTGCGTACTAAACACGCTATCGAGGAAGGTATTGATTGCGTGTAATGTAAGCTAAGTCAAGGATTCATATAGTGAAAGATTTGTTTGGTGTTGCATATAAGATAATCAAAACTTATTTCATTTATACATTAAACAAAATCTATACTTAATGTTGCGTAGAATAATTTCCACAAAATGAATTGGAAATTGTGTGTAACACGAGCCAATAATAGTGTTGCGTATACTGCAAGATAATACGGTGTTGCGTATAGTACAAGCTAATCTTGGTGTAGTGTATAATATAAGAAATCAAAGAAATTAAAAATAATATATCTCATAAAATCTCAGGTTGTTACAGATTTCATATCTATATGAATACACATGGACATGGTTTTAGGTCCATAAGAATATGTATGGACCTATATTTCAAGTACATATGATTATTATTATACTTTGTTTCATGTCCATAAGTTTATAAAAAGGGATTATTTAATGTCCATAACATAATGAGTTAACTTATTTCTATTAATACATGTTCACAACATGATAAGACGATTTGAATGACATAAATATCTATCTTATGGAAATATTATTCTCTCTTGGATCATGTTTTCCAATTCCTTTATGATAAAAAAATTCTATGATTTATTCCCAGAGTCATTCTAATAATCTATGATATATTGTGTACGATTTTCAAATATTTAGATCAACTTATCATATCCTTATATTATTATTATGTGATCCTAGATATCTCACTAATTTACTCTTACTTAGAATCTATGTTCACCCTTTCTTATGTTTCATTTCCCAAGATACAAGGAAGGATTAAATAGGGTATATCTATGAAGTGTACTGTATGTAAATAAATTTTTGGGTGATGTTGAAGAAATTTCGGGAAAAATATGTTTATGTATCTAGTCTCCAAGGTCACTAAACCTTTAAATATTTTTTATAGATGTTAATATTATTTAATTAAAATTTATCAAAAAAATATGTAATATTTATTCACGAAATGTTTGGGTCAATATTAAATTATAGTCCCAGAGCACATAATTATGACATGAAACTATACAAGGATGATCCAACATAACCAACACTTTCTTAAATAACATAAGATAATCCAAGGGCACTAGACTATGGCATGAAAATTTTTAGTTTGATGAGTTTGGTCAGAAAAAGTTTCATTCTAGAAAGAATGTATAACTATATTATCTCATGTTAGCTCCTTTATTTAATCATGCTTCCAATGTTTTATGTTGGAATCCAATTCCATTTTACAAAATAACACGTTCAAACCATATTGATGTGTAACTCTTTATAAAACCAACAATTTTTTGTTAATCACCAAAAAACAAAATTCATATATAGTAATACATATCTGAATGAATCAAATTAATAAGGTGTGTGAACACCTCATGTAAATGCTTAGAGTTGTGTGAGAATAATAATCCCCACATGAGTATTCCTAGAGGATATATTTTCATCCCCATTTACCGGTTTCAACAGGGAATTAGATTCATGGATGGTAAGTGGTCCGAATGCAAGTACCACCACTAGAAGGAGTCTTTATGCAAGATAGAAATCAATTCATCATAACTCTGAAACCTAATATGCATAAAATATATTAATAAAACTAAATTTATGTTCCTAACCTTAATTAAAAATTGATTATATGGCATTTTAAAACCTAAATTTATTTTCATATGTAGCATATAATGCCAGGCTCTATTTTCTAGAAGTTCTTTAACATTTAAACTAAAACATACATGATTGTCAATATAAAGATTTTGTAAATATGATTAAAATAGGGAATATAATTAAAATTAATAAAAAATTAAAAAATTTAAACATGATATTAAAACACACACAAAAATTCCTAAATGTCACGACCCATCCTCGGGGCCCATGCCGTGACTACCCCAAACCCGCCTTCCATAGGCCAGGGGCTGGCGACTAGCAACAAAGACTTAAATCTCAGAAAAAGGGAAGACATTGTCTTTATAAAAGTAAACAAACACAACAGAGTAGAAAAGTGAAGAAAGCACTAAGTAAAACTGGGTACAAAAGTAAGTGGTGGAAAGTAAATGGGCCAGTATAAAAACCCAACTGAAAGTACAGTACAACTGAGATAGAAAGTACAACAGTTGTAAAGTAAAGAAGAAACCACCGAGTCATCCTCCAGAAATCCCACCTGAAGGGTCGGTACAGATAGTCTCATATGTACCTCGGGTCCATCCTTCCACTCCATGTATGTCCTGCTAGGTGGTCCACCTCCGGATACCGTCCAGCTCCACAAGCCTCAACCACGATTAGTTTTGTCTGTCGTCTACAACCAACAAAATGTAGTGCGGGCATTGCCTGTGCATGGGTGAGTATAACGATACTCAGTAGGGACCCCGAGACCCCCGAAGGTCTCCTAGAATCCACGAAGGATAATCCACAATGTAAAGGTACAAACACGAAGTAACAACCAACTATACTTAGGTATCTGTCTATACATATACCTAAGTCATCAATCTTAGTTTGCCTCCAACTTTCGAGCCCAAGCACATTCAGGTCCACACAAGAAATAAGTCAATCACATCAATGATAATGATTGAAAGACAAGACTCATCTCACACAGGTATACTACTCATGAAGAAGGGTGGAGATGATTAGATTTAGCCTCTAAATCATCTCCTCTGCCGAACCCACGTAGAATCCATGTACATAAGTCGTTGCTGTCGAACCCACGTAGGATCCAAGTATAGTAACCATCGCTACCGAACCCACGTAGGATCTATGTACAGTCATCATCATTACCGAACCCACATAGGTTTCAATTACAGTCGTCCTCACTGTCGAACCCACGTAGGATCCAAG
Source organism: Viscum album (assembly GCA_963277665.1). Taxonomy (NCBI): domain Eukaryota; kingdom Viridiplantae; phylum Streptophyta; class Magnoliopsida; order Santalales; family Viscaceae; genus Viscum; species Viscum album. The sequence continues at coordinate 1,601,042,259 of OY728128.1, forward strand.
TACAGTCGTCATCATAGTCGAACCCACGGAAGATCCCAGCACAGTAGTCATCACATTCGCAGCCAGCTCTAGGGTTTCTGCACATAGCGTGCTCGATTCTGGGAGGGTCCACTCCTTGAGTAAAGGGGTCGATACATCAACTATCACGAAGTATAAATTTTATGTATCCCGAAGTTCCATCTCGTCAAAAGGAACTCAACGCGAAAAATGGTGTGTCAATCGGACGCCCAGTCTGAGAGATATTGGTTTTCTTCATTCCAGGGGCCCAGTTGGAAATATGCTCGTTTTAAACCCAGATCTTTACCAAAGTTGTCCAAAACTCACTTAGAGTATCTCAAAAGAACCACCACATCAATAGGGTCATAGTGCCGCAAACGGCGCATCGTTCGGACGAGCGGTTTTGAAGATATTCCCCTTTAAGTGAAAACGAGCTCGACCCGTTAAGTCCAGTGGGCTGGCGGGTCGGGTTATCCCAGCTTTGATGGGTCCGACCCAGTATGGGTGTCGGACCGGCCTGACGAAATGCGTGGCTCGGCCTGCCGGCCATGTGGTCCGGGGGGGGGGGGGGCTACCCGAACTGGCAGTGCCCAGTGGCGCCGCCCTCCCTAACCGGCTAGCTAGGGCCAGCTGGCCTTCTGACGCAAGTGGCCTGCTCAGGCGGGCTGCGGGTTCTCCAGTGCGGCGCCCTCCTTGCATCACATCTCTCCTCCGCCCGACCGTCCAACGGGCCGTCCGTTTCCTTTGTCGATGCGGCCCATGATGCGAGTTGTGGTTCTTTCCTCACAACCGGTGCGACAACACTGGCTTCCTCCGCTGCAGACCACACTGTCTGTGGCTCTGCGTCCCCAGCACGGCGCGACAATGCCGTTCTTCCTCTGACACGGCCTTCTTGGTCGCGACTATTCTTGTCATGTGCGACAGCGTCCCTTACGCCACTGGCCTCTTCCTCGTTTCGCCTCCGGTCGCTGATTTCAAACAAAAACATGATCAAAATGGAGGGTCGTCATGCCGTGTTCGTTTGGACCGCGCCCTCTGCGTTAACCGATAGAAATAGCTCGGACAAACAAGATGTTCAATGAAAAACGAGGTGAAATTTTAATCCATTAAAATTGAACTTAATTCCCCTACATTGAATATGATTTGTTCATCGTAGACGTGGGAAGTGATGTCGCTCCATCAATGTCAGAGAAAGAATCGTCATCGTTGGTGTGTTCCTCGTGGTAGAGTCTCCTCCCTTGACGTAGAGGAAGAAAAGGATTGGAGAAGTGTGGAGCATTCTTTGCTGAGTCGGAAGGTCGTTCTTCATCGGAGAGTCGGTGTTCTTCAAAAACACAAGATCTCTCCCCAATGTTTTTCCCACACAACAAAGCTCCTCCAAAAATAAAATATTAGGCTTGGATAATATTTTATTAACACATCCAATTCAAAATTAAAATCACACAATTAATTAATTGAAGAGGTTCAATTCATTAATTAAGGAATGTTGGAAAACTTAAAGAGGGAGAGAGGGGGAGAGGAAGAGTGTTATTAATTAAGGGGGTTTCCAATTTATTTAAGGGAGTTTAAGGGAGATTAAGGGAAGGTGGAAGGCTATGGCTCGTGTGGGACCCACCTCTCAAATATCCACACATGGGAAGTTGGGTGGTTCTGGGCCCACTAATAACTTCCCATGGGAGGGATTAACTTCAAAAGACATAAAATAGTTCCAACTATTTTATTTATCTTCTAATCTAAACCCTAATTTTTAATTTACAACCCGCATAAAAAACAAATGTAGTAAAGGTCCACTTAGTCGAATACCAGTGATATGAGTTCACCGGTGCCCTCAGATTTCAATTCTGAGCAACGGTTCAAAAAATATAAAAACCCGCTCATTCGTTCACTAAACGTACCCGAGCTAAACATCGGAAATTGTTTCTGGGAACACCGGGAATCGAAATCAAGTGTCGTTAGAAGCCAAATACTTGTAAAATTCCAAATTATTTTAGAAAAAAATTCCTTGAAATTTCATGGTCTTTACATTACTCCCACCTCAGGGCTTTACGTCCCCATAAAGCTACAACATAAACTAGGGAATCAAATGAGGGTATTGAGCATGCATCTGAGCCTCCCACTCCCTTGTGCTCTCCAGGAGGTTCCCATGATGCCAAAGAATGCGCACCAGAGGAATCGACCGTCCACGTAGGACCCAATCCTGTCGATCCTCGATCTCCACCGGGACCTCCGTGAATGTCACCCCGTCATGGATGTCCAGCTCCCCGTGATCAATGATGTGGTTCGGGTCGTGCACGTATCTCCTCAGCTGAGATACGTGGAAGACATCGTTCACCCGATGCAACTGAGGTGGAAGGGCTAGTTGGTAAGCCACCATGCCTACCTTGCTGAGGACCTGGAATGGTCTGATTAAGCGTGGAGATAACTTTCCACCCCATCCAAATCTCTGTAATCCACGTCGAGGTGAGACCCGTAAGAAAATGTGGTCGACATACTTGAACTCCAGCGGTCTCCATCTTCTATCAGTATAGAACTTTTATCTGCTCTTTGCAGTCCTTATCCACTCCTGAATGATCTTCACCTTTTCCGTCATAGCCTGAACCATATCTGGTCCTACAAGTGCTGAATCTCTAGGGTCAGTCCAGCACAAAGGTGATCTGCATGGTCGGCCATACAATGCCTCATAAGTTACCGACCCGATGGTGGAGTGGTATCTTTTGTTGTACGAAAACTCCACCAAGGGTAGGTGATCCTCCCAACTATGACCAAAGTCAAGGACACATGCATGGAGTATGTCCTCGACAGTCTTAATAGTCCTCTCCATCTGGCCATCCGTCTGAGGATGAAAGGTGGTGCTCAGGTGTAGATGCATCCCAAATGCCTCCTGAAACCCCTTCCAAAGCCGGGATGTAAAGCGAGCATCTCGATCGGAGATGATAGAAGATGGAACACCATGAAGCCATGCGATCTCCTGAACATAGAGGTGTCCTAAGCTCTCAACTAAGCCCTACTCTATGATCAGAAGGAAGTGGGCTAACTTAGTTAGTCGGTCTATGATAACCCAGATGGAGTCGTGTCATCTAGAAGCACGTGGAAGCACTATCACACAATCCATGGATATCACGTCCCACTTCCACTCTGGAACCTCTAAGGGTTGTACCAATCTTGCTGGTACCTGGTGCTCCACCTTCACTTGCTGGAAAGTGAGGCATCGTGAAACGAACTCTACTACAACCTTCATTATACCAGGCCACCAGTGTTGTCGTCTGAGGTCCTAGTACATCTTCGCCACTCTAGGATATACCACTAGAGGGGAAGGGTGAAACTCCCTCAGCACATCCTCCTGTAGTGCAACTGGTACCATTGTACGTCCCCTGAAGAAGATGAAGTGGTCTCCTCCTTCATAAAATCCATCAGGCTCCTGCCCTGTGGAAATCTGAGCACGTCGCGTCTCACAGTCAACGTCCCCATGATGCGCCTCTCTGACCTATTGATGTAGTGGAGGAGTAACTATGAGGGACTGTAGAAAATCTTCCCCATCTCTATCCACGAAGGATATCTGCAAAGCAGCTAACTACTCTGTCACCTACCCTAGTAGTTGTATGCCCGATCTCTTGGTGAGAGCATCAGCTAATATGTTCCCCTTCCCAGGAGTATAGACTATCTCAAAGTCATAGTCTTGGTGGAACTTGAGTCATCTCCGCTATCTCAGGTTAAGTTCCTTCTGTGAGAAAATGTACCTGAGACTCTGGTTGTCAGAGTAGACTGTAAATTGCATTCCCATAAGATAGTGTCGCCACATCTTCAGGGCGAAGACCACTACTGATAACTCTAGGTCATGGGTAGCGTAGTTCTTCTTGTGATATCTCAACTGTCGTGAATCATAGGCCATCATTTCCCGCTCCTGAATCAGGACACACCCGAGTCCGATCCCTGATACGTCGCAGTAAACCACGTACCCAATGCCCTCCTCTTGTAGCCTCATGATGGAAGCACTGGTCAATCTCTGTCTCAGCTCCTGAAAGATCTGCTGGAATCTATCTAACAAGAAAAAGGGTTTCCCCTCCTTCATCAAAGCTGAAAGCAGTGATCAAACTCTAGATAAGTCTGGCACAAGTCTCTGATAGTACCCAGCCAGACCTAGGAAACTCCACACCTCTGTCACGCTCCTAGGTGGCTCCCAAGAAAGTATTGCCTCGATCGTCGCAAGATCTACAACAACACCCATATCTGAGATAACGTGCCCTAATAAGTGAACCTCTTCAATCTAGAACTAGAACTTCCATAGCTTACCATAAAGCTGGTGCTCTCAGAGTGTGTCCAGTACAACCTGCAAGTGGAAGGCGTGCTCCTCCTCAGTAGTTGAGTAAATCAGTATGTCGTCGATGAAGACTATGAAAAAACGATCGAGGTATGTCTGGAAGATCTTGTTCATGAGAATCATGAACACTTCTGGTGTGTTTGTTATGTCGAAGGGCATAACCAAGAACTCTTAGTGGTCATACCGACACCTGAAGGCCGTCTTCTACACATCCTCGTCTTGAACACTGAGCTCATGATAGCATGACCTGAGGTCTCTCTTCGAGAACAATGATGCTCCCTTGAGCTGATCGAAGAGGTCGTAAATCCTCAGGAATGGGTACTTGTTCTTAACAGTCACCTTATTCAGGAAACGGTAGTCGACACATAGTTTTAAGCTCCCATCCTCCTTCTTGGTGAATAAAATCGGAGAAGACAAGGTTGAAACACTGGGTTGGATGAATCCCTTTCCCCGTAAGTCCTACAGGTATACCCGTAGCTCACGAAGCTCAGTGGGAGCCATCTGATATGCTGGAGTAGATATCGGTGCTGTCCCAGGGTATAGGTATACGTAAAAGTCTACCTCTCTACAGGGAGGTAGTCCTAGAACATTGTTAGGAAAAATGTCCGCATACTGATCCACCGCAACAGAAAAACACGGACTTCGCACATCAACCGCTCCTTGGATGAGACTAAACAACTGATGTGTGATCGACTTCCCTCTCCTCTGCGTAAGTCCATCATGTGCTTCAATGGATCCCTTCTCATTGGTGAAGGTGAACCTGGTCCCATCCGTGCAGACACATCGCACTTTGCACCTAATACAGTCGATCTGAGCATGAACTGTAGATAACCTGTCCATACCCAAGATGAAGTCATAAGTCCTCGACACTGATACAAGAAGATCCCATATGAATCTATCGCCTCCTAAAGTAAGCTGACACTACCGACACCAGTGAGAAATCATCGAGTCTACTCCCATAGGAGTCTCTAGCCAAAAAGATCGAGCCAACGGCTTTGTCGGAATCTCCGAGCTCCGAACAAGGGCAGTGGCAATAAAAGAATGACTCTCCCTAGTGTCTATAAGAACTGCATAAAGGGTGGTGTAGACACAGATGGTACCTCGAAGCATATCAGGTGCGTCGTGGTCGTAGGACTCGACTGCCTGGAGCTGAGCCTGCCCCCGTTTTCCAGCTCTCTGTGGTAGGGGTTGTCCTCCTGGGGGTGGTGGTGGTTGTAAAGCCTCAAAGCATCGTCCACCACCTGCTGCTCGGCTAGATCCTCTGCCTCGTCCGCCTGTTCCCTGCGGACCGCCATAGTCGAACCTCTTCTTCTACTTGGGAGGTCCCTTTACTGTCTACTACTCATCCGCATGGCGGGTCGGGCAGTCACGAGCCATGTGGCCCTACCCGCCGCATGCATAGCACTGCCTGCCCCTCGTATGTATGGATCTGCTTCATGTTCCCCACACATCTGAACAAGTGTCATAAGGTCTCCAACCTGATGGCCCGGTCATCTTGGACCTCTGTGACATCTGTCTATTGTCGACTGGAGAAGACTCCACTACGTGTCGCCCTACGGCGAGTCTCGCTGCTGGTGTCGGCTCAGCGAGAAATCTCTCTACAAGAAGGGATCACTCTAGAACTCCTGCCTATGTCGGAATGCTGAGGGAGTGCATCGAAGACCTGCTCTCATGCCCTAGTCGCTGCTCGAAGGTCGAGCCCGAAAGAATGGGTTCTGTACTTTGTTCGTGGAGTAGCACGAGAGGTCGTTAAATCTCGCCGAGTTCTGAGCTACTGTCATACTGCTCCACCGTAGATGAAGTAATTCCTGGATGCACACCGCATGGAGGGTGGCTGGGAAAAACTCTGAGGGTAAGATACTCTCGAAGTCTATCCAAAGTAGAGATGCCTTTTCATGCACCTGGAGCATCAGGCTCCACCATCTAACTTTTGTTGCGTGCAGGAGACTCGTGGAAAAGATCACTATAAGGTCGGCTGGTGTCCCTACCAATATGAAGACTCTAACAATAGCATCCAGCCAATCCTCGGTTGCCTGAGGGTCTGTCTCTCCACGGAACCTGGGCGGCCTCTGTCACTGAAACTTGTACAGTGCACTTAAGCAGCGTGCACTCTCTGCTACTGGGGATAGTGGTATCGGTGGCCCAGTGGGTAGTGGTACCGCTGGTGCCTCCGCTGTAATGGGGCCCTACACCGAGGCCTTGTCGCTCGGTGGGCTTCCATCTCGCACGTAGCTTGGATCCCTAGCTGGATGCCAATGTGGGGCCATCTTGAAAAGAAACAGGTGCACCATGGTTAATACAGTATACCTGGTGAGATGACACAAAGTAATCACAAAGAAAACTCTTGAAACACACATGAAATCAATGATTTCATGCACTGAGTCAGAAATCAGAAGTCAGGGTTCTGGTGTATGGATATGTTGGTCACTGCACCAACACTGGACTCCCTGGACTAATAACCACACTCAATACTCTAAACACTATTTCTTCACAGAAAGAAATTATCAGAGTCCTGAGTTCTGTAGTAGAACCGACTCCTCTGATACCAATTTGTCATGACCCGTCCTCGAGGCCTGTGCCGTTACTACCCCAAGTCTACCTTCCATAGGCCAAGGGCTGGCGACTAGCAACAAAGGCGTGAATCCATGTAAAATGGAAGTCATTGCCTTTATAAAGTAAATAAACACAACATAGTACCCAAGTGAAGAAAGAACTAAGTAAAACTGAGTACAAAAGTAAGTGTTGGAAAGTAAATGGGCCAGTATACAAACCAAAATAAAAGTACAATACAACTGAGAAAGAATGTTCAATAGCTGTAAAGTAAATCAGCAACCAACGAGTCATTCTATGAGAATTCCATCTGAAGGGTAGGTAAAAATAGTCTCGTCGGTACCTCGGGTCCATCTGTTCGCTCCGTTTACGTCCCGCCAGGTGGTCCACCTCCAGATACCATCTAGATACACAAGCCTCAACCACGATCAGTGTTGTCCATCGTCTAAAACCAACACAATGTAGATCGGGCATTGCCCGTGTAGGGGTGAGTATAACGATACTCAGTAGTGACCCCGAGACCCCCGAAGGTTTCCCAGAATCCACGAAGGATAATCCACAAAGAAAAGGTATAAAAATGAAGCAAAAACCAACTCTAATTAGGTATATTCCCATACATATACCTAAGTCATCAATCTCAGTTCGGTTCCATCATTCAAGCCCAAGCACATTCCGATCCACACAGGAAAGAAGTCAATCACATCAATGATAATGATGGAAACACCAGACTCAGCTCACACATGTATAATACTCACGAAGAAGGGTGGAGATGATTAAATGTAGCCTCTGAATAATCTCCTTTGCCGAACCCACGTAGGATCCAAGTACAGATGTCGTCGCTGCTGAACCCACGTAGGATCCAAGTACAATAACCATCGTTGATGAACCCACGTAGGATCCAAGTACAGTGGTCATCATTGCTGAACCCACGGAGGATCCTAGTACAGTCGTCCTCAGTGCCAAACCCATGTAGGATCCAAGTACAGTCATCATCATCATCGAACCCACAAAGGATCCCACCACGGTAGTTGTCACAGTCGCAGCCAGCTCCAGGGTTATCGCACACAACGTGCTCGATTCCGGGAGGGTCCGCTCCTTGAGTAAAGGGGTCGATACATCAACTATCACTGAGTCTAGATTTGATGTATCCCGAAGTTCCGTCTCATCAAAAGGAACTCAACAGGACAGATGGCGCATCAATCAGACACTGGTCTAAGAGATATTGGCCTTTTCGTTCCAGGGACCCGGTTAGAAATATGCTCATTCCAAACCCATCCGTTTACCAAAGTTGTCCAAAACACATTTAATGTATTTCAAAATAACTGCCAAGTCAATAGGGTCCCAGTGCTGTAGACGGCGTGTCGTTCAGACATGCGGTTTTCAAGGTATTCACCTTTATGTGAAAACGGAACCGACCCGTTAAGCCAAGTGGGATGGCGGGTTGGGTTATCCCAGCTTTGACGGGTCTGACCTAGAAGGGGTGTCAGACGAGCCCAAAGAAATGCGTGGATCGGCCCAAGAGGCGCGGGTAGGCCCGAGGGGGGCGCGGCCCGGCCCAGAGCGCCCTCGCCCGAAGGGGCGCGGCTCGGCCCAGCCTGGTGCGGCCTAGCCCGGTGGGGCGTGACCTGGCTGGGTGCGGCCCAGAGGGGCACAACCCCTCTGTCTTGGCCATCTGGTTGAACAGCTCGGCCCGAAGGCCGAGCGGTCCGAGGGGGGGGGGGGTGGGGGCTCGGCTGCCCGAACCGGCGACGCCGCCCTCCCTAATCGGCCGACTGGAACCGGACATCCTTCTAAAGAAAGGGGCCTGCTCGGGTGGGCAAAAAGTTCTCCAGCACAGTGCCCTCCTGGCGCCGCGACTCCCCTCCACATGGCCGCCCGACAGGCCGGTCGGTTCCTCCGCCGAGGCGGCCTGCGAAGTGGGCCTCGATTCCTTACGCACAACCAGTGAGATGGCGCCAGCTTCCTCTGCCGCGACCCGCATTTGCTGTGGATCTGTGTCCTCGACGCGACGCGACAACGCTGTGCTTCCTCCACCGCAACCCGCTTGGCCACGACGTTTCTTCTCTTGTGCGACGGTGGAACTTGCGCCGCCGGCCTCTTCCGCGTTCTGCCTCCGGTCATCGATTTCAGAAAAAAAAAATGTCAAACAGAGGGTCATCCGGCCGTGTTCATTCGGCCCGCACCCTCCGCATTAATAGATAGAAATATGTCGGACAAACGAGATGTTCAACAACAAAATAGGCAGAATTTTAATCCATTAAAAGTAAACTTAATTCCCCTACCTCGAATATGATTTGTTCGTCATAGACGTGGGAAGATATTTTGCTTCGTCAACGTCGGAGAAAGAACCGTCGTTGTTGGCGAGTTCCCCGTGGTAGAGTCTCCTCCCTTGACACGGAGGAAGGAAAGGATTGGAGAAGCATGGAGCGTTCTTCACCGAGTCGGAAGGTCATTTTTCATCGGAGAGTTGGTTTTCTTCAAAAACTCAAGAGCTCTCCCCACTATTTTTCCCACACAACAATGCTCCTCCCAAAATAAAATATTAGGCTTGGCTAATATTTTATTAACACATCCAATTCAAAATTCAAATCACTTAATTAATTTATTGAAGAGGTTCAGTTCATTAATTAAGGTATTTTGGAAAAATTAAAGAGGGAGAGAGTGGGAGAGGAATAGTCTCATTATTTAAGGGGGTTACCAATTTATTGAAGGGAGTTTAAGGGTGTTTAGGGGAAGGTGAAAGGATGGGGCTCATGTGGGCCCCACCTCTCAAATATCCACACATGGGACGTTGGGTGGTTGTGGGCCCACCAATAACTTCCCATTGGAGGTATTAACTTCCAAAGACATAAAATTGTTCCAAAAATTTTATTTAGATTTTTAACTAAACCACAATTTTTAATTTACAGCCCACATAAAATGCAACTGCGGTAAAGGTCCCCTTAAGCGAATACAGGCGCTGCGAGTTCACCAGTGCCCTTAGATTTCAATTCCGAGCACCGATTCAAAAGATAGAAAAACCCACTCATTCGTTCACTAAACGTACCAGAGCTAAACTTTGGAAATTGATTCCGGTAACACCGGGCCTCAGAATCAAGTTCTGTCAAAATCCACAGGCTCGTAAAATTCCATAATATTTAAGAAAAAAAAATTCCTTGAAATTTCTAGGTCTTTACACTAAAAAATATATTTTAAAAAAAATTACAATTTTAACCATATATTGTGGACATTCCATTACTATGAATATTCAAATTTAAATCAATTATTATATGAGTATTTTATATTCATCATTATATCACATTTCAAAGTATGCCTATTTAATTTTTTTGAATTCAAAATAATTTATCATGAAAAATTCACAATTTAAAATATAAAACATTTTAAATTCCCACATCATTTATGTTATTTATAATCATTTTAAAAATTACCCTTTTCTGATTAAGGAATAAATAATTATATATATATATAATAAAACATGCCTTATAAATCACTTAAAATTTATTTTAAATATTATATTTTAATATTCAAAGAATACCAGATAATTAATGTTTCAAAAATATTTATTAATTAATTATAATCCATATATACATTATTAAATAATTAATATTTTATTAATAAATAAATATCATTCAAATACATTTTATTACAATTTATAATCAATTTTTAAATTATTCATTTAATGAAAAATTCAAAAAATTATAAATATGTTTTTCCTTTAACCATAGCTTTCCCAAGTCCATGGTCATGATTGTAGATACATACCCTTTTGTTTGTAGGATCAATTGTTTTAAATAATATAACCAAGACATATAATAACCCAAGTTGTTCATTTCGAAACTCTTTTGAAAAATTGTGGAACCTGAGTATAATGGGAGGCCTACCATGACTTGGTAAAATAATTTGGCAATTTATCATGTGTTAATACTTAGTTCATGAACTAAAATTATTTCCTCTCCATTCATAGTGAATTTATATTGACCATTTTTCATTCGATAATGCGTAAAAACTGTCTAAAATGAAAGATTCTAAGATGTTTTGAAGGGTTCGCTATGTCATAGTGACAGTTGGGATGATGCTCATTTCTTCAATGTTCTTCATTTCTCAGACATGATTTCATAAAATAAGATCAAAGATCACTTTGATACCACTTTTAGTGTCTTTACTGTTAATAAAAACATAAAAAAAATTAGATAAAAAATAAACCTCAAATATAGGATCACTATAGAAGAAATATGAAACCATGTAAAATCTAAATAAAGATATATTTTAAATATGTATACCACTCACTAAAATATCAGATGTTAAATTTCTTATCTTAATTTTATATTCTTGATGATTAACAATATAGTGGTGTCCAAAGGACATCAATCCTACAAAGATATATATTGGTTGTGCCTGTATTTTTCATCATTCAAGAGGGTATCTTTTCTTTCATGTTGTGAATGTGCCTCAATGTTACAAGGATGTAAAAGAAATGAGTTTTTGGATTATGTGAGGCTTATCCAAATATCTCACCCACTTCTAATACATGGTGGTGGCTTTATATGACACCCGAGGATGCTTCTTGGGTAATATAGAATTTACTCATGTGATGTGAAAAAATAGTAAATTCTACAACCAATTAATGTAAAAATTATATTATTAGAAACCTTTCTCACATTTCATCCTATATAATGGTTCATTTAATTATAGACTAAATGGTAATGGAATGCTAACTCCATCATCGATAGCCACCATGTAGACTGATGTGATAATGAATCACATGTTAGTAGTGTATTTATGGAATATATCATACATAAACACCAAAGGTGTGAAAATAACTTAAAAATGAATATTAATGGTGAACTGTGAAGAATAGATTTATATTTATGGATTATTTTTCTTTTTTTGTTACACACACACCAATATGAGGACCTTATCCTTTATATAAGATATCCTCATTTGATAAATGGATTTGAGTATCTTCTCACCATACATGGAACTCATCATGTGTTACCCCTAATACAATCCCCTTGGGATCTCATAATCTTTTGAATATTTCAATAATATTATGTGTATCCATAAATGAATCAACCTATTGATTCATAGCTGAAGATATACCATCTGGAATACATTATAGTGGCCATGCACTATATATCCCAGATCACTTCCCTATTTTATAGAATGATATATACCAATCATATTCTATGATAGTGGCATCTTCATTTTATATAAATATCTACGATTTAGTCTATATCAGAAAATATAACATCTCTTTTTATTGATCTTACAATAAAATTTTCAAAGACAAAGGAATCGTGAATGAATATTTTAGAAGGATCGTTTGATTCCCAAGTTCAAATGAGGATTTTTATGATATTTATTATAATAATAATATGGTTTGAATCAAACTTTTACTCTTTTATTATAATATATGGTGGGGAAGTTTGAAGACTATTAAATGTGGCTGGACTTAGTGAATCAAAATATTGGGAGTCCATAATGGTGAAAGGGATGTGTTCCATGAAAGGTTATATAAATTAAGAGTTTATGGATCTATTACTAGCTATGTCATCACTTCATAAAAAGTTATTTAATGATTAAAAAACATTAATGGATAAGAAACAATATAAATAAAATTTAGTTGTAAAATGAATTCAATAAAAAATAATGGATTTATTTTAGTGAAATATTCTATTTGATTGGGTATAATAAATCTATCTTGAATATTATAAGAATGGTTTAATAAAAAAGTATAAATCATGATCAATTAGATATGAATAATGTATTCATTCATGGTAATTTAGAGAAGGAAATTTTTATTGAGAAAAATGAATATTTTAATGAAACTGGAATGTATGATATGGTGTGAAAGCTCAAAAAGAGTATATAAGGACCTAAATGGGAACCTAGATAATAAATCAAGATATTTGAAGTTTTTATGAATGAGAAATATTTCATTCATTTTAATTTAGACCATTGATATTATTATGCTATTTTATGATATGAGTTTCAACCCACTTATATTGTATGAGGATGATATGATTTTGGAATATGTTATTATATGATGGATAGTACATTTTATGTAGGCAATATAATGATCTTTTGAGAATAAATACCTTATAGAAGAAAAATGATTCTAGTTATATCAATAAGTAGAGACAAGAGGATAAAAACTATGATGTTATCTATGATTAGTGAAATATTTAAGGATTTGGAATGAATGTGAATGTCAAGATAAAATCTATTGTTAACCCCATTGGATGGTCACTTTAAACTATTTAGAAAAAAACACCCATAATGAATGTTGAGGAAAAGTTTAAGGAAAGAGTTTCATAGGAATTGAAAGGTGGAATCCAAATGCATGAAGTGCTTTATTTTAAGACTGAAATGATGTTTACTATGAGTATTTCTAGTGGATTTATGTTGAAAATATGGAAATAACGTTGATAAACTTTTAATTATAACTCTATTATCTTAAATTATTAGTAATGGTTATGTATAATGGAAGATATCCTTAGTAAATAAGGATTAATAAATATTTATAGGTAAATAACAGGTAATCATAGAATTATGAATAACATGATCATAAAGAATAATATGACAAGAGTAAATAATGATCAAATAATTCCATATAAACAATAAACTAAGATTAATAATTATCCATGAATATCATAACTCATCATGTAATCACATGGACATCATTAAATAATTTACTAATTATATGATGAAAAATGTAAGAGATACAAAACTTATCATTGAATCCATGTACCAAGAGTTATTAAACTATGTGTAGGCATACAATAAAAACCCATTTAATATGTTTATCTAATTGGTTTGTCTCATGAGTCCTACTAATGAATTACGGAGCTATATTATGTAGAGTTCCCCCATCACTTAATATTTCCAATGCATTCCTCATACATTTAATGATCAATTTAATTCATAGACAGTATTATTTATCAAAAAATATATGTATTGAGTAAATAATATAGATTATAAATATTTTACCAGTCAAAAAAATAACTTACATGGTAAAACACTTAAATAGAAACGATATATGGTTTATGAAATATTTATATCCATGATACAATGAATATGGATATTTAAAATAAATGTAACTACCAATGATCATAAGAAAGTTAATGTTTCAATACAATGTTAATGAATTTAATATTATTCAATAATTTGAATATTAAAAATTTCCCTAGGAAATCTGATTGTGAAATATCCAAGGAAAGACAAGTATGGTAACATTACCATATGTCCCCACTATTGTATAAGTAAATTTTTTTTAATGTCATCGATAAATAAAAATACAAAAAATGCTCATTGGAAAACATCCTTCAGTAAAATAAACTTTTCAAATTGAAAATTTCTTTTAAGAACTAAAAATTTGAAAAATATTTGGAAACAAATTAATTTAAAATAATCCATAAGACTTTTAAATGAATCATCAAATCCAGGAGTGGTCACTATGGTGGGAAAATTCAATACATTCTGAGTATGATAAAATTAAGATTCCTTCCACATTTTTTGTAAAAATTCAAAATGTACATTGTTCAAAAAATGAAAAGGAGATTACATTTAATAAATATTATGAAAATAGAAACATCGATAAAAATGTCTCTAACAAATAACTGGAGTATATTAAAAAAATTGTTTAAAATTTTATAAAGAAAACATGGATATAGATAAAATGTATTCTTGATCAAGTAGAAAACCAATTTTGTTTCTATAAAAACATTACATCGGTTTCTCAAGAATGTAGAGAGTATAAAAGGAAAAGAAAATTTATAATTCTCAGAAATAAAAATAGGATAAGGAAATATTTTGTGTTTAAAATGTAGAGAAAAAATAACTCCCCCATTAGAGACTTAAACATAAATAATTCCAAATAATGATGAGACTGTGAAATAAACCATTACCACTTTGGTACCTTTTAAATCATAACCCTAATGAATGAAATAAATTAAAACAAAACATTAAATATCATGAATATAAATAGATTAATGATATAATAAATCAACAGGGTAGTAGATACACATCTTAAAAATAAATAGGTTCATAATACAAAATATGTTTCAATGGAGTGTAAATTGAGACAAAATATCTTTAAAAGATCACACCACTAATGTGAGAATTAATCAAAGAATTGATTTTGTTTATCCACCTATAATGGACTTGAGGCCTTCATTTTTTATTGATTTTAGGTAATTCACCATTCAAGGGGTGAGGTGGAACCCTTATAAGTCCATTAGGTGTAAGTATTATATGGAATGTAGGTATTATAGGAATTCATTGCCTCTAGGATTCTAACATTACCTACAACCCAGACTGACTACTTGGAACTGCTCCTCCCCTGTATCTTAATCGTGATATCAGCTCTCCACCTTCGCATAGTTATTCTGCTAGGCTTTCCCATGCATGTACAAGATTGTTCTGATGGCAGGTGCCATACCCTCTCATTCTTGCAATATCTTTATCTTCTGTTATTGTGAAAGATCCATTCTCATCCACCTTGTAGATCATGTTCCTTGTAGGTTGTCTATTTTTTATTTTCATTTAAGTTGGATCGAAGTCCTGAAGGTGGCACGAATGCCATGATGTGGCCTGAAGGCCTTACTAACCCGAAGGCCTGGATGGCCAGAAGGCCTTGATGGACTCGAGGACCAAATAGGTGACCCGAAGGCCCAAAGGGAGGAATATTCCCGGCTGCTATAGTGACAAACCGTACCTACTAAAGTTTTAGCTACAGTAACTATTACAATGCTGCTACAGTGCTTCTACAGTGCCCCCTGAAGTTATGCCTCCACATGGATTTGATCTCGGGTCCCCTGGATGCACATATGGAGTCCTCACCAACCGGTATGAGGCACATGTGCATTTTTTATCAATTTTCAATAAAATAAATAAGTGTAATTATAACATAAAATAATAAAAAATTATTACACACATAATCATAGATTATTGAAGACAATGAGGAAATAAGAAAACCTAATGAAATGAAATTGAGTTATGAAATGCCTTACTACTTGGTAACATTCCATTCAAATCAACTTGGTTGAAATAATTATAATTATAACTTAAAATACCATTAATTATGATGAATTTATGATATAACATGTAAATGGGTAGTGTATAAACATTATAAATGATAATATATGAATAATAATAAAATACGCCTCAATGAAGGTAAATTGAGACAATGTCTGTTACCTCAGGTCTGAATCATCGTGTATGTTCTTTATCATATTGAATAATAATATTGCGTTAATTTTTTACTTTTCTAAGAACCATTTTCATTTTTATTAATCCTTTTATTTTATTTAATAACACGTTCTAATCACAGACTTAATCAATTAATGACATGTAAAAGGTTTTGATGATATTCACTTTATATCTCCAAAATGACTTTAGTAGTTTGACTATGGTAAAATTGGTCATTTTTAAATCATTTAAAAAATAATTATCATTTTATGCATGAATTATACCTTTTAAACAAAAAATCGAATTTGGTTTGGAAAAATGAACTATGTTACAATCATAAATATGGAAATCAATACGTATGTGTGGGTGACATTTATATTTTTCAATGATCAATATGGAAAGAACATATGTACTCTTTTATACTTAAATAACTATAATTATGACATAAATATAATATTTTTTATTTAAATACACTTATATAAATCATTAATGTTAAGTGGTTATGAAAAGTTAATCATATCACTTCGTGGAGGTGGTAATCCACACATAAACACAAACCACATTATAAATTTTGAATGAATATAAAAGTAATCAATTATATGATATATTTTATCTAAATTAATATAAATGAATCATTACTATATATATATATGTATATATATATATATGTATATATATATATTAAATCTATTATAAAAACTAGCCATAGTTGGTGGTTATGTAAAAATAATTATATCAGTTTGTGAGGCGGTAGGTCCATCACACAAATACATGACTATTTCATTTCACATTTGATTAAAGAGAGAATGGATATAGGGTATTACATTAACATAACAACATCTAAGTATATTAGTGATACTTATGAAATTATATCATCATGGTTGAGTAATATTTTATGGAGGTGGAAGAAGAAATAACAAAAAAAGTATCCGTTAATTACAATACATCTTCTCTAGATAACCTCTTTATATTTATAACTAAAGCATTCAAAGGATGGTTTTATATGAAAATAGGGACTCTGTGTCATGGGGAAGGAATTAATTAAGGTATTTTGGGAGTTAATATTTAAACCAAATGTTTCTTGATGCTTGGAAATGAGAGGAGAGGGGTTTCCCTTATATAAGTGGGGGGCACCTTTTAGAATTTCAAAAGTATTAAATTATAATATGGACATATTAAATTAAAATTCTTTAAAATGGAAAGGTATTTAAAATTTATATTGGATAAGGTTTAAATATGGATATAAAACTGTATTTAAAAAAAATATAATTATAATATTAACCCTTCTCTCTTGGTTTAACCCTAACACACCCATTTTATCATTAAATACGGTGATAAATTTTTAAAGCTGAAAGAGATATAATTTTACTTATAATATAAAAATTGGGTAATAAATGTAAAAGGGGTAATATTTTATAATATTTAACATCCTAAATTTCCTCTTTCTGGTTTTTTGAATTTTTAAAATAATCTAAAAAATATTATTTAACATAAAATATCATGAACTTCATTTTTAATACTATTAATTTAATTTGACTTTAAATACATGAAGATAAAAATTAATTTCGAATATAATTCATTTCACCATAAATAACACACTATTATTAACAAATAATTCCCTTTTTAATGATAAATCATTCAAAATACTTTACTTTTAATGTTTTTAAAATTAAGTACCAAGAGTTTTCCAATGTTTGCACAAGTGTTGTGCCAGTGTTTTATAGGCATTTAATGTAACTATATAATCACTAAAAATTAAAAATAAATTACCATAATTAAAATAATTTCATTATTCTGAAAATAAAATTTCATATTAATTCACTACTTATTTTTATATAGATGTGATCATATAATAGATATTTAAAGTAAAAAAGTGTTATGTTTTATCTTCTTTATTACATAAATTATTATATAGACCAATTTCGTAAAAAAGTATCCCATAAATAATTTAATCTCAATAATTAGGTGATAAGGGTTGAAACACACTCATATATTAATAATTAAGTTGAAAATGGTGGCCTTAGCACTTATTTTAATACTTGGTTAACCCAATTTACACAATCATTGTGGTGACATATTTTACTATTTTTTCTAATTATTATGACAAAACATTAAGACGAAATCATTTGATAGTATTAAATATTATTATTAAAAATTAGTAATTCATATTATAAAATTCAATTCATGCCAGTTGGGAAATTTAATTTATAAAATCAACATAAAAATTGATTTGGAAAAAGTGATTTTTCAAAGAATGTATTTTTCAATCATAATATGATCTTACATTAACACTATAACTAGTAATCATCAATATATAAATTTGAATATATATATATATATAATATAAATTAATTTTAAATAATTACTCATTACAGTTTATTTTAATTATTTTGAATTGAGAAACATTTCTCACTTAAAAACAGTTTTAAAAAATATGCGATATTATGCCTAATTTTTTTCTCCTGAAATCCTGTATAAAGATGATTCAAAAATAAATAATTAGATAAAATAAAAATAAACAATGATTATTTTAACGTCAAATCTAATTCAAAAAATAAGGTTACTTTTAACATACACACTTTACTGAAAAATGTAAGTTTAACAAAAAGTGGTATTTTTAATATTCATTTAAAAAATAACTCATTTCTTAAAAAAACATCATATTTCACCCAAACATAATTTTTACATTATAAATTGAAAAATTATTTACATTTTTTACAATACAATATCAAAAATTGTTTGAAATTTATTATTTTATTTTCTCACAAAAAATAAAAAAAATTCTGATGAAAACCTTATTTTTGAATAATGTAAAGTCTTTACTAAAAATATAGTCCTTATTTAAAAATATATTTTTATTATTTTAAAATATTTATAAAAAAATTTCCTAAAAAATTATTCATATTTATACTTCTAATTTTAATGGTTGTGTTATAAAGGTCAAATTTGAATAGTATATCGCAGTTCATTTAGGCTCGATTGTTCGTGTCATATAAACTGCTAAAAATAATGTTCTAATTTTAAAATCTTTGGGTGCCACATTATACCCACATTCAATAAATTTAATCCCTTATATTTATACTTATGCTCAGTAATCAAGGGTTTGGAACTTGAAAATCCATATATGAAAACCCACACCATAAAACGGTTAAACAAACTGCCTCTTACAAAAAGTGAAAGGGAAACACTAAGGTCATCTAGAATGACACTAAAATATGTTTCTAAATATCTAGAATTATTGGGAAGTGAAAATATGGATATAGAGGAGAAAATCAATGTATAAGTATTAATAGAGTGTGATATAGAACAAGGTCATGATAAAGTTAACGAAAAAATCCAAAAATCTGTGATGGTTTAAAAGACCATGAATTCATTTAAAATATATTTAATAGGATATATTTCGTGTTTCGAGATCCTTTTCCAAGAGATGTGGAATTACATTACCATATAGACTAAGAACATAAATAAATATACATACTTGATACCTTTCTGTTTTATAAGAACAATTTCATCATCTGGTTATGCTTCAATCATTTTTTGATTTATCTCTTACTCTATGGAATTAATGTCAAATATAAATTATTTATTCTAGAATCAATAACTTTCAACTCATACTGAGATACATAAAATAATAATAATCCTTTCCTACTGTCTATAAATATTAACCAAATAAATAATGGTTACCACAAGGTATGATAAAAACAAAACTGTATAAACCTTTATATACAGAAGTAATACATTTTAATTCAAGATTTACACTAAAGATTCAAATTTTATTATTAGATAAATAAATAACCCCACTTCCTAATTAAACTCAATATTCTCATCACTAATTAATTTTTCCACCTGAAAGGGGATCTCTTACCCTTTAACTTAAAACCCCAAAAATATAATTTCATTATTCTCAAATTATCCTTTACATTAAACCAAATGTCTATATATATACCTCAACCAAATAATAAATTCACAAAATATCAATAATCATCTCGAAATAAAAAATATTTGATTATTTAATATGTTACTAAAAACTATCTTAATTTTTATCCAACTGACCATTATAGTAAAAATAATGTCATACTAACCAGTACATCACATATACTAGTGGTAGGAACCACATCCTTATCAACCTTTGATTTTGGGTTGATGCCATGAGGCCTTTCGGGATGTGATGGGTTTTCAAACAACATGTGGGTTTTCCTTTTTATAAAACTATATTAATATTATAACCATAAAATTTCCAAAAATATGATGAAAATTCTAAAATAGAATATATTTAGTCAAATCACTTTTTAACAAAAAAGGCTTTCTATACGACTTATTTTTGAATGTAAATAAAATAATCTGAATTGAATATTATTATCTTAACATAAATGATCACATTAAACCGAAATGTTATAAATAAATTTTATCATCTTTTCAAAAAATATAAAAATATTAATCCTCAAATAACCTTCCCACTAAAAGACAGGTTATAGATAAATGTTTCATATAGCTAAAATATCCATTCTAACTAAATAAATTTATTCAAGGTACTTTCATCACATAAAACCTCAGAAGTGGTATATATGACATCAAACATAAAATCAACCTTAGACTTATCAACCTATGATACTACACAGAATATTAAACTATCATCATTTGGATCATAGACATAGTGTATTTTGGTAATGTTCTCAAAGTATATCATGGGGTTATGTTCCTTTATCTGTGTTTTCCTAAATATAATTTTCAAGGTTTCTACCAAACATGTCCTCATACCAACTGTAATGACCCCTCCCCTAGTATCCTAGAGTTGATGGTAATATTATTACATTGGCATAAGATATAAGTAATCACATACCAATGGAGTGAATAATTTACTTGAAATTGAAAACTATATTCACACTTGAATCTCGTAATATATTTGAAAACATAAATTACAACATAGTGAAAGTAAATATTTTGTATCCTTGAACACATTTAAATAGTTATTTTTCATATCCTAAGAAAAGAAAAGAAAATAACAATGATATCAAATTCTCAATAAGGGTTATGTACAACTAAATCAATCATGAGTAAATGATAAATAATCATTATGTCAACGTAAATTATAGAATCATGTGCCACTAAATCAAAAAACATGAGTATAATATGGAAGGAGTAAATGATAAAAAAATAATTTAAAGACCCGGAACATTCAATGAAATTTTTTTCTTAATTTTCTTTGGAATTTTACAAGAACACAGTTTCTGACGGTGCCTGATTCTGAGGCCCGGTGTGCCTGGAATCAATTTCCGAAGTTTAGATCGGGTGCGTTCAGTGAACGAACGAGCGGGTTTTTCTAACATTTTAACTGGTTATTGAAATCGAATTCCGAGGGAACTGATGGATTCGCAGCACTGGTAATTGCTTAATAAGATCTTTTTCAGAGATGCGTTTTCACGAGAGGAGTTGTTAGAAATTTTTGTAAGATAAAATAAAAAGTGAGTTACAATTTTTATTTCTCTAAAGTAGTTATATCCTTTGAGTGGAAGTTAGGGAACTACCCATGAGAGGTTAAGAGGGTGGTGGGGCCCACACGAGACCCTAACCCCCCATGAGCTTCCCATAACCCCCTTGACCTCCCATAAATCACCTCCCACTTTAATATTGTAACTCCACTTTATCTTAAGTGACTCCTCTCCTCCTCACCTCCCACATTAATTCATGCCACCTAAACATTAATTAATTTGACAACTCAAGATCAATTAATTAATTGTGTTGGTTTTGAATTTTGTAATTTTGAATTCATGGCATGGGTATATAAAATAAGGTGGAGACTAATTTTATTTTGGTTAGAAACGTTGTCTTAAGAGAAAGGGAAGAGAGCATTTGAGTTTTGAAGAACTTCCTCCTCCGAAGAAGAACGCTTCATCTCCTTTGTTGAAGAACGCGAAGAACACCGAAGCTTCGACGAAGAACGTCATCTCATCTTGCACCTTCTCTCTACGTTAAAGAAAGCGAGACACCACATTCTTCATCGAGCGATCACCGACGACGTGCCTTCTCCTCTTCTTACTCCGTGTCAAGGGAGGAGACACCACCGCGGGGAACGTCGCCATTGACGACGACTCACCCTCTGACGTCAACGGAATCGGCACCGATCATCCACGACGCCCGATCACCGCGACGGTTGCCTCTTCCGCGGCTCGACGACGTGTGACGTCTTTGCAAGGTAGGGGTTTGGTTTTCATGTCGTGAATAATTTTAGATGTTCTTCGATATCAACGGCCAACTGTTATCAAATTAACGGAGGAGGTCGGACCGCACAAACACAGTCGAAACTCCTCCCCTCTTATTTTGTTGGTTATCTACATGGATTGAAATGGAAGTGACGCAGCGCCATCGCACCGTGCGGGAATTTAGAGAATCACGACGAAGAAGCACGGCGCCGTCGCGCCACGCCTTTGAGGTCGAACGAATCCGCGGTCGAAGTCGGGCCGCAGCGAAGGGGACCAGCGCCGTTGCGCGGCGCCGGAAAACCACGAATATGGTGTGTCTTGAATGTTGAGTGTAGATCAATGGGAAAGGAAAAATAAGGACGAAATGGCGTTTGAATTCCTTCATAGTAAATATCGGGTCCCGGGAGGACTGTTGGCGAAGGGGGAAGGCGAAACGGACCACCGGAGCGCGTCCGGTGGTCCGTAGAAGGCGGCGGCGGCAGCGCGACGCCGGAGAAAATCACTGTGGCAGTGAGACATGAACCGCAAAGGCCAGACCGTTACAGGTTTGAGGTGGTGCGGCTTTAATCCATGCCAGGTTGACAACTGGGGGGGGGGGGTGGGGGGGGGGGGGGTTGTAACCCCCCCACACCCGTCGCGCCGCGCCAGAGCGAGGCCAGCCGGCTGCCCAGGCCGTGCCGGGCCGCCCAAACCGGGCCGGGCCGCGCAGGCTAGGATAGGCCGTGCAAGCGGGCTGAGCCGCGCCTAGCTGGGATGGACCCGGACCCAGACCCGGTTCGGCTGACCAAGGGGGGCTGGGCCGGGCCGGGCCGGGCCGAGACCCCCGTTTTTAGACCACTTCAGTCTTTTGCCCATAACATGGGATACAGCCCTCCGATCGATGCACCGTCTGTTGAGATGCGATCCTTGGATCGAGACGGTCGTTTTGGTATCTTACACTCAAGGTTTCGGAGAACTTTGGGTTCGTCCAGGTTGGTTTGGATACGAAACCAACCGGGCCCTCGGAGCGGAAACACTTATATCTTGAGTTCCGGATGTCCAATTGACGTGCCGTCGACTTTTTTGGTTTCCTCTTGATTAGACAGAACTTTTGGCTTACTACACTCAATGTTTGAATGCTGTCGGAGTGCGGTCGAGTTGGTGCTCTCACGAAACCAACGGGGCCCCTGGAACGAAAAAAGCCAATAACTCACAGACCAGACGTCCGATTGATGCACCGTCTGTCTCTTTGAATTCCTTTTGTTGAGATGGAACATTTGGAATACTTCTCCTGAGTTTTGGATGCATTTGGAGTATGACCGGGTTGGATTGTACCCGAAATCCAACCGGGCCCCTGGAATGGAAAAGCTGATATCTTTCAGACCGGACATCCGTTTGACGAACCGTCAGCGGCATTGGTGATAACATTGAGAAATGGTCCCTATGGGTATACCCTATGAGAGTCCGGGGTAATGTTGAGATACGGACGGGTTGGTTCGCACACTAAACCAACTGGGCCCCTGGGATGAAAAGGCTAATAACTCACAGACCGGGCGTCCGATTGACGCACCGTCTGTTGCGTTGAGACCCCTATGACGAGGCGGTCCTTTGAGATACTTCTTCGTGGGACTTGTGATACTTGGAGTATCGACCTGTATCTCGTGGAGTGGACCCTCCTGTAGACGAGCATACAGAGTATGGAGACCGTGTAGGTGGCTGTGACCGTTGACTGCTTGTCCAATTTGATTCGGAGTGACTAGAATATCCCAGTGGGGAGCACTACTTTGTGAGGTGGCAGACCCATGGTGGAGGAGCACTACTGTGTGAGGTGGCAGACCCACGGTACTCGACAGGAGGAGTACCTCTGTTGGCTATGAGGGGGAGCACTACTGTGTGAGGTGGCAGACCCATGGCGGTGGAGCACTATTGTGTGAGGTGGCAGACCCGTGGTACTCGATAGGAGGAGTACCTCAGTAGTCTTACGTTAGTGAGCAGTTCCTCGTAGTCGTGACAGGACCACTGTACACTGTAGAGACGGGGCTCTTCAGCAGTTACAGTTTCAATAATGAAAATCCTAGTTTGAGCTGGATCTTTGACCTTTGTGTTTACCTCATGATTGAGAAGGGTCACTTGATAACATAGGTATATGTATGGGCATATACCTGGTTAGTGGTTATCTGATGATTTCATAATCTTGTGTTTCCTCATGATTGAGATGGGTTACTTGATAACTTAGGTATATGTATGGGCATATACCTAAGTATAGGTTATCTGTTGAGATCTTCTTTGTGGTTATCCTTGGTGGTTTTAGTGAGACCTTGAGGGTCTTGGGGTCCCTACTGAGTATTGTTATACTCACCCCTACACGGGCTATGCCTGAACCTCGTTGTATTGGATGTAGATGACGGGCAGTGCTGACGGAGGCCGAGTGTTCGAGGACTGGACGGTACCCGGAGGTGGACCACCCGACGAGTCAGTATCCGGAGGTGGACTTCCCGGAGAGATGACACTCGGAGTGGGTTGACGGGAGAGATCATTGAGGAGCTGCACTATCTGTACCTACCGTTCAGGTAGGATCTGTGGTGGACGATCCAGGAGTTGCGCTATCTGTACCTACCCTTCAGGTAGGATCTGAGGAGGACGACCCAGGAGCAGCTTCTTTTCTTCCAGCTGTTGTCTTTTTCTGTTGTACTTTTGTTCAATTGTAGTTGTACTTCCAGTTGGGTTTGTATTCTGTCCCATTTACTTTTCAGCACTTTCTTTGTACTTAGTGTTTTACTTCTGCTTGTACTCTGTGGTGTTTTGTTACTTTTATAAAGGCAATTACTTCCCAGTTATTGGGATTTATGCCTTTGATGCTAGTCGCCATCCCCTGGGCTATGGAAGGCGGGCTTGGGGTAGTCCGGCATGGGCCCCGAGGATGGGTCGTGCGAAATTGGTATCAAAGGAGTCGGTTCTAACATAGAACTTATAACTCTGATATTTATTTTCTATGAAGCAATAGTGTTAAGGGTACCGAGTGTGGTCTTTAGTTCAGGGAGTCCTGTGTTGGTGCGGACATCCGACGTATCCATACACCAGGACCCTGAAAACTGATTTCCGACTTTGTGCACGAAAACAATGATTGCGTGTCTGTTTCCAGAAGTTTTTAAATGTCAGCTCAAACCAGGTCAGCTCACCAGGTATAATCATTTGACCGTGTCACGTTGTTTCTTTCAGGATGCCTCTTTATGGACGACCGGCTAGAGCCCAAGGGATTTGCGTACTAACAGCTTGTCGAGCGAAGAGGCTTTAGTACATGGCCCTCTTGCAGTTGAGGCACCAGCGGTACTACCATACATTGGGCCACTGATGCCACCAGCCCCAGCAGTAGGCGATGCACGCCACTTGAGTGCACTGAACGAGTTCTAGTGCTGGAGGCCACCTAGGTTCCAGGGAGAGACGGACCCGCTGGCGGCTGAGGATTGGCTGGAGGCAGTGGTGAGGGTCTTCAGGCTAGTGTGGACATCAGCAGACTTCATGCTGATCTTTGCTGCCAGCCTCCTTCAGGAAGCAGTAGGAAGGTGGTGGAGCCACTTGTTCCAGTTTTGTGACAGGATGACCTTCACATGGGAAGACTTAGAGACCTTCTTTAGGGTGGAGTTTGTGCCAGTAGCTCTACACCCTGAGCGTGTACAGGAGCTTCTGCCTTTGCCGCAGGGTTTTCGATCAGTATCCAAGTCATCTGTGGGTAGTAGATTGATGTTGCAGAGGTCCAAGAGGACTAGGCCAATAGGTGGGAGACATCGGGGTATAGGATCAGTTGTGTGGGGCACCTGGGGTGGTGTCAGGGCCAGGCGCTCTAAAACCGGACAGTGTTTCTCCTCCGGCAGGAAGGGTCACATGGCACGTGACTATCCGAGTCCTCGCACAGTCAATCCGCTGGCGTTGGAGGAGCCACCGAGGCAGAAGCAGCGGCGAGTGCTTGAGCAACAGCCGAGCACTGGACAAGGTAGTAGAGCTCTAGGAGCAGGTGGACAGGAGTGGAACTAGTGGATACATCCATTATACTTCTAGTTCCATGTTGCTGTTGTATTCGTGTCTTTGTAATATGAGCTACAATAATAAAAATACACTTATATTTCTGATGTTTTCTTTCCTGTCCTTTTGTTTGGTTGATAATGAGTGGTCCCGGTTATGACTGTTGACTTGACCCTCACTTTTGAGAATTCTACTGGAGGAGACCCAGTGACCTCACACTGATGCCGACAGTGTGACTCGACCCTTGGAGGTGAGAGTGACAGTTGTATCTCTTGGTAGTTACGTCGAGGCCTTATGACGTCATCCATGGCATGAATGCATCATTCATGTCAGGATTTACTGTATTAGGAAATGGGTGTGGTTCATCCAGGGGATGAGACCGAGTTTTTCTTTTCAGAAAATGAGAAATTTTAGCATCTCTTTCAGATCATAGGCAAAGAAGCTGCAGATCATCCAGGAGTGGATGAAGACTGCACAGTGCAGTAAGAAACAGGAAAGTGGCACTAGTATTAGAGACTCGGGCATGTTAAATGTTTCAAGAAGTGGAAGCTTTTAGGAGATATGAGTCTGTAAAGCAGCAGACGTGGAGTCAGAGCTAGGAGAGCAGCATGTGGTGGTGTACGTTTTAACATACTACAACCACCCACCTTAGTTGTCCCTGCCAGGCTCAAGGAGCTGGAGGGCAAGGGAAGAGAGTAGCTGCTTGCGGTCAGGAAGAGTGACTCAATGGCTCTAAGAATGATTCAAGGGATAGTCTGTATCCACTACTAGCTACCGTAGTAACAGACGTCGATATGAATCATTCCTTCCTTCAACGAATCTTGTCCCAGACCTAGAGTTTCCGGTAAGCCGTAGACTTGACCCTCACGTTTGGAGATACCTTGGTAGAAGACTCGATAATCACACTTACGCCGACAGTGTGGTCAGACCCTCGAGGTGAGAGTTTTGGTTGGAATCTCTTGGTGGCAGCGTCGAGGCCTTACAACGTTGTTTTGAGTATGGACTGGGCAATCATAGTTCATACACAAATTGACGGTATTAGGCAAAAAGGTTGTGGTTTAACTATAACGTCGGAATGGGTTTTCCTTGGTCAGCGAAAAGGAAACCTCGGGCAGCACAGGATAAACTCATGCACAGGAGGGTGCGTCCAATCACTCTTGAGTCGGTAAAACTTACCCTCGTGGCAGCAGTCGTTTTGAGTTCCAGTTCTACACAGGAATTGGAGACCTCTATAGTTCGAGGATGACGATCATGTCCTTATACGGGTCTCACCTCGACGAGGTTTACAGAGATATGGCCAGGGCAGCAAGTTATCTCTGAGGTTCAGTGGACCATTCCTAAGTCCTCAGCTGGGTAGGCGGGGTGGTTTACTGCTTGACCCATCCACCTCAGTTTCACCAGGTGCACGACGACTTCCACGTATCTCAACTGAGGAGATACGTGCATGATCCTTCACATATCATCGACAATGGGGAGCTGGACGATGGCGATGGGGTGTATTTCACGGAGGTTCTAGTGGGGATCAAGGATCGATAGGAGTGGGTCCTATGGGGATGGTCGATTCCTCGGGAGCACTTTCACTAGTAGTATGAGAACCTCTAGGAAAGCACATGGGAGCAGATAGATTAGATGCGTTCTCAATACCACTTTTGTAACCCTTGTTTGTGTTAAAGCTTTACGAGGACGTAAAGCCCTGAGGTGGGAGTAATGTAAAGAAATGTAAATTTCAAATATATTTTTTTCTAAATTTTCTTTTGAATTTTAAAAGAACGCAGTTTCTGTCGGCGCCTGATTCTGAGGCCCGGTGTGCCCGGAATCAATTTCCGAATTATAGCTCGGGTACGTTCAGTGAACGAACGAGCGGGTTTTTCTAACTTTTGAACCGGTGCTCGAAATCAAATTCCGAGGGCACCGAGGGATTCTAAGCACTGGTAATTGATTAAGAAGATCTTTTTCAGAGTTGCATTTTCACGGGAGGAGTTGTTAAAAATTTGTGGAAGATAAAATAAAAAATGAGTTACAATTTTCATTTCTTTAAAGTAGTTATATACTTTGAGTGGAAGTTAGGGAACTACCCATGAGAGGTTAAGAGGGTGGTGGGGCCCACACGAGACCCTAACCCCCCATGATCATCCCATAACCCCCTTGACCTCCCACAACTCACCTCCCACTATAATATTGTAACTCCACTTTAACTTAAGTGACTCCTCTCCTCCTCACCTCCCACATTAATTCATGCCACCTAAACATTAATTAATTTGACAACTCGAGATCAATTAATTATGTGTGTTTGTTTTGAATTTTGTAATTTTGAATTCATGGCATGGGTAAATAAAATAAGGTCGTACCTTATTTTATTTTGGTTAGAAATGTTGTGTTAAGAGAAATGGAAGAGAGCATTTGAGTTTTGAAGAACTTCTTCCTCCGAAGAAGAACGCTTTATCTCCTTTGTTGAAGAACGTGAAGAACACCAAATCTTCGACGAAGAACGTTGTATCATCTTGCACCTTCTCTCCACATCAAAGGAAGCGAGATGCCGCATTCTGCATCGGGCGATCACCGAAGACGTGCCTTCTCCTCTTCTTCCTCCACGTCAAGGGAGGAGACACCACCGCAGGGAACGTCGCCATTGATGACGATTCACCCTCCGACGTCAACGGAATCAGCACCGATCTTCCGTGATGTCCGATCACCGTGATGCTTGCATCTTCCGTGGCTCGACGACGTGTGACGTCTTTGCAAGGTAGGGGTTTAGTTTTCATGTCGTGAATAATTTTAGACGTTCTTCGATATCAACGACCAACTGTTATCAAAATAACGGAGGAGGTCGGACCGCACAAACACGGCCGAACCTCCTACCCTTTTATTTTGTTGGTTATCTACATGGATTGAAATGGAAGGGACGTAGTGTCGTCGCACCGTGTGGGAATTTAGAAAATCACGAAGAAGAAGCGCGGTGCTGTCGCGTCGCGGCGAAGGGGCGCGACGCCGGAAAACCACGAAGACGACGTGTTTTGAATGTTGAGTGCAGATCGACAAGAGATGATGAATCGGGCTAAAATGGCGTTTGAATTCTTTTGCAGTAAATATCGGGTCTCGGGAGGACTGTTGGCGAAGGCGGAAGGCGAAACGTACCACCGGAGCGCGTCCGGTGGTCCGCAGAAGGCGGTGGCGGCGCGCCTCACCAGCGCGGCGGTGACACGACACCGGAGCAAACCACCGAGGTAGAGACGTGGTGGTGGGACGTGAACTAGAATGGCCGGACCGTTCCGGGTATGAGGTGGTGCGACTTTAAGCTGCGCCAGGTTGACAACCGGGGGGTTTTGTAACCCCCCGCACCCGTCGTGCCGCGCCAGCGCGAGGCCAGCCGGCTGCCCAGGCCGTGCCGGGCCGCCCAGGCCAGGCCAGGCCGCACCCAGATGGGCCGGACTCGGACACGGACCCGGTTCGGGTCGACCCAGTTCGGCCGACCCCGGGGGGGGGGGGGGGGGGGTCGGGCCGGGCCAGGTCGGGCCCAGACCCCCGTTTTCGGACCTCTTCGATCTTTCGCCCATAACATGGGCTACAGACCTCCGATCGACGCACCTTTAGTTGAGATGCGATCCTTGGATGGAGACGGTCGTT
The DNA here is from genome assembly GCA_963277665.1 of Viscum album. NCBI lineage: Eukaryota > Viridiplantae > Streptophyta > Magnoliopsida > Santalales > Viscaceae > Viscum > Viscum album. The sequence continues at coordinate 1,601,072,136 of OY728128.1, forward strand.
TCGGTATGTTACACTCAAGGTTTTGGAGAATTTTGGGATCGGTTGGGTTGGTTTGGATACGAAACCAACCACGCCCTCGGAGTGGAAACACTTATATCTTGAGTTCCAGACGTCTGATTGACATGCTGTCTACTTTTTTGGTTTCCTCTTGATGAGAAAGAACTTTTGGATTACTACGCTTGAGGTTTGGATGCCTTTGGAGTTCAGATGGGTTGGTGCGCTCACGAAACCAACCGGGCCCCTGGAACGAAAAAAAGACAATAACTCACAGACCGGACGTCTAATTGACGCGCCATCTGTCTCGTTGAATTCCTCTTGATGTGATGGAACTTTTGGAATAATTTTCCAGAGTTTTGGATGCAGTTGGAGTATGGCCGGGTTGGATTGTAAACGAAATCAAACCGAGCCCCTGGAACGAAAAAGCTGATAACTTTCAGACAAGACGTCCGTTTAAGGAACCGTTAGCAGCGTTGGTGATCACATTGTGAAACGGTCCCTATGGGTATAACCTATGAGATTTTGGGGTACAGTTGAGATATGGCCGGGTTGGTTCGCACACGAAACCAACCGAGCCCCTGGGATGAAAAGGCTAATAACTCACAGACCGGGCGTCCGATTGATGCACCATTTGTTGCATTGAGACCCCTATGACGAGGAAGTCCTTTGAGATAATTCTTTGTGGGACTTGTGGTACTTGGATTATTGACCTGTATCTCGTGGAGCAGACCCTCCCAGAGACGAGCATACAGAGTACGGAGACCGTGTAGCTGGTTGTGACTGATGACTGCTTCTCCGATTCGATTCGGAGTGACTAGCATACCCATGGCGGAGGAGCACTACTGTGTGAGGTGGCAAACCCGCGGTACTCGACAGGAGGAGTACTTCTTTAGGATATGAGGGGGAGCACTACTGTGTGAGGTGGCAGACCCATGGTGGAGAGGCACTACTGTGTGAGGTGGCAGACCCGTGGTACTCGACAGGAGGAGTACCTCAGTAGTCTTAGGTTAGTGAGCAGTACCTCGGAGTCGTGACAAGACCACTATACAATCCAGAGATGGGGCTCTTCAGCAATTACCGTTTTGATAATGAAAATATTGGTTTGAGCTGAATCTTTGACCTTTGTGTTTACCTCATGATTGAGAAGGGTCACTTGATAGCTTAGGTATATGTATGGGCATATACCTAGGCAGTGGTTATCCGATGATTTCGTAATCTTGTGTTTCCTCATGATTGAGATGGGTTACATGATAACTTAGGTATATGTATGGGCATATACCTAAGTAGAGGTTTTTTGTTGAGATCTTCTTTTTGGTTATCCTTGTTGGTTTGAGTGAGACCTTGAGGGTCTTCAGGTCCCTACTGAGTATCGTTATACTCACCCCTGCACGGGTTATGCCTGCACCTCGTTGTATTGGATGCAGATGATGGGCAATGCTGACTGAGGTAGAGTGTTCGAGGACTGGATGGTACCTGGAGGTGGGCCACCTAACGAGTCAGTATCTGGAGGTGGACTTCACGGCGAGACGAAAATCGGAGGGGGTTGACGGGCGAGAGAATTGAGGAGCTGTGCTATCTGTACCTACCCTTCAGGTAGGATCCGTGGTGGATGATCCCGAAGTTGCGCTATCTGTACCTACCCTTCAGGTAGGATCCGAGGAGGACGACCCAGGAGCTGCTTCTTTTCTTCCAACGGTTGTCTTCTTTTGTTCTACTTTTGTTCAGTTGTAGTTGTACTTCCAGTTGGGTTTGTATTCGGGCACATTTACTTTTCAGCACTTTCTTTGTACTTAGTGTTTTACTTCCTCTTGTACTCTGTGGTGTTTTGTTACTTTTATAATGGAAATTCCTTCCCAGTTATCGGGATTTACGCCTTTGGTGCTAGTCGCCAGCCCCTGGCCTATGGAAGGCGGGCTTGGTGTAGTCACGGCACGGGCCCCGAGGACGGGTCATGACAAATAATTCCATATAAATATTTATATGACCTTGAAAATTATCCATGGATATCATAAATAATAAAATAATAATATGGATATTAATTCCTAATTTTATAACTATGTAATAAATAATTCTGGACATCTGAAACATACCCTAGAGGCCTTGTCCACAATTGTTTAAATAATGGATAGATATACACAAAAAACCCATTCAGGGAAGCTAGCCGACAAGCTTATCTCTTGAGACATACCGATACATAAAGATACTATATTATTCCATTAACCACCTATAAATTAATAATTACAACGTATTCATCATTTATGTTATAAGTAATCTAATTTATAAACAATATTTCTTATTAACAAATAGTTGTATTGAGTAAATAATACAGAATATCGATATTTCCCCAGTTAATCTAATAAATTACATGATAAAACACTATATGTAGAAAAGATATACGGTTATGTAAATATTCATATCTACTAAAAAATAATAAATATATTTAAGAGACATGTAATTTCTAATTATCGTAAGAATGTGAATGTTTCAATAGAAAATTAATGGAAACAAAATTATTTAAGAAATTGAATTTTAATTCCTTCTATGGTTTGTATGATCATAAACTATCCAAAGAAAGAATAATAATAATATAATTACAACATATCCACCCTATAGTTTCAGTAAAATAAATTGTTAATATACTTGATGAATAGAAATACAATAAAATATCATTGAAAATCATTATTGGGGAAAATTCCATTTTCACTTTGAAAATCAACTTTAAAGAAAAAAATTATATAAAATAAAGGAAAACATTTATTTGAAAAGAAAAATGGGTAATTTTAAATTAATAATCATATAAATGAGTGGTTATGATTTCATGAAAATTATATTCATTCAATGTATGTTAAAATGAAGATTCCATTCACATTTTTTACGAAAATTCAATAAGTACCTTATTTAGAAAATGAAAATAATGTTCATTTTAAATATTTTTTAAAAAATTAAAATGTGGGTAAAAATATTTTAAATAAATCATTTGATAATATTAAAAATATTATTTAATAAATTTTAATAAAAACATGAATATAGTTGAAAAACATTCCCAACCGAGTAGAAAAAAATTTGGTTTTCCAAAAAACATTACATCAGCATCTCGAGTATTTAAAGAGAGGAAAATTAATAGAAATATTAAAATTTATAAAAAACATAGGATAATAAAATTATTTTTGTTTATAATATAAATATCAATTAAATCACCCATTTGTGGCTTAAATATAAATAATTCATAATAATGAAGATATTATGAAATAAACCCTTATCACCCAGGTAACTAATAAATCATAACCCCCATGAAAGAAATAAATTCAAATGAAATGATAAATATTATGAATATAAAGATATCCATGATATAATATATATAAAAGGGTAAGTATATAAACCTCATAAAAAAATATTTTCATAAGAACAAATATGTCTCAATAGAATATAAATTGACATGAAATTTCATACAAAATCGTATCATTGATGTGTGAATTATTTAAGTGTATAAAATTTAAATGAACACAATATAAGTGTATTTATAAAAAAAATCATTGTACACATAATTTTAGAATAACTAAAAAAATAATATGTATTATAACCCAATAATATGAAATTCAGTTATAAAACCCCTTACTACTTATTAAATTTGAAGTCAAATTCCCTAGGATGAAATAATATTAATTGAAACATAAAATAAAAAGAATTAAGAATGATTCATTATATAACATAAAAATTTTATTTTTATAGACCATAGGATATATATTATGTTTATAACCATAAAATATTCCTCAATAAAATAAAATTGAGGTAAAGTCCCTTACCTCAGACACGACACATCGAGTATTTATTTATCTTCCTAAATGAAAAAATTATATTAATTATTTAATTTATTATGAATAATTATTATCATTATTATTAATATATTTTATTTTATATCCATTTGTATTTAACTACTTAATAAATTAAGTTCATGTTAGTAGTTTTGATGTTATTTAGTTCTTATGTCTAAAATGACATCAGTAGTTTGACTATGATAAAATAAGTCAATATTCAATCATATAAAAAAATGGGAAGATATTTATCATTTTTATACATAAAAAATAATTTTTAAAGCGACTATGAAACATTGTTATGAAAAATGAACTATGTTACAATCATGGGGAATGTAATTCATACGAACACATGAGTAACATTTCCATTTTTTCAACTGCCATGATAGAAAGAACATAAGTATTATTTTATCTTTAAATAATTATTATTATAAAATAAAGATAATTTTATTTCTTAAGATTCACTTTTATATTATATTAATGTGACGTTGTTTGAAAAACAAATTACATCGCTTCATGGAGGTGTTAATCCAGATGTACACATAAATGATGTTACCATTTTCAAATGAATGGAAATGTAAGACATTATATTTTATATTATCTTTATAGAATGAAAAATATATCATAATTATAATATATATATGTATATTTATATTTTAAATAGACAATTAAAACCATATTTGAGCAGTGTTAATGGAAAATGAATTACATTTGTTCGTGAGGTGGTAGTCTGCGAACACACGAATAACTATTTCATTTTCAACTTGATGGAAGGGGAGAAAAATGTAAGGTATTCCATTAACATAAAAAAACCTCATTATATGTTATATACTTATTTATTAATATTATCATGTAAAAAAGATCTTATGGAGGTAGAATACGAAAATATATAAAAATTATTGGTTAAGAATCATAGATCTTATTCAGATAACCTATTTAGGTTTATACCTAAAGCCTTCATACGATGGTTTTATGATCAAGTATAGGAATCTAAGTCATTTTAAGGGAAGTAATAAATGGATCTCAGGTAGGTATTGGTTGAAACAAATGGTTCATTATGTGTGGAGAAGATATATGTGAGGGTTCCCTTTTATAAGTGAGAGGAGGGGCACTTTTAAAATTTCATAAACTATTAAATTATAATAAGGTGATATTCAATTGAAATAATTACAAATGGACGTGGATTAAAATTTTAAATATCATAAGTTTTAAATATGGACATACATTAGGATTTATAAAAGTATAATTATCAAACTAACCCTTGTCTCTTGGTTTAAATATCAGTAAACCTATTTAATCCTTAACTGTGGTAGTAAGTTGTTCAAACTTAAAGGTTTAAAATTTTACTTATAAGATAAAAATTGAATCATAAATGGAAAATGGTTGAGATTATATAATATTTATGATACTAATTTTTATCTTTCACGATTTTTAGGATTTTAAAATAATTTAATTAAATATTATTTAACCTAAAATTTAATTAATGTTTTTTTAAATCTAATATATTAATTTGACTTATAGACATTAATATAACTATGAATTTCGATATATTCAGTTGACCATAAAAAATAAATATTTATTATCAATAATAATCTTATAAAACCATAACCCATTAAAAATAAATTACTTTTATTGTTATTCAAACTATATTGATTGGTTTTCTTCCATTGTTTTCAAAAGCAATGTGCCAATGTTGAATATGAGTTTATGGTATTTATATAATCAATAAAAATTAAAAATAAATTACCACAATTAAAAAAATTAAATTATACTCAAAATAAAATTTAATATTCATTGGACACTTATTTTTTTCCCTTTGTGAAAATATTAGAGATTTTTAAAAGATATAGAGTTACATTTTTCATTTTTATTTAATTAAATTATTATACAGGTCACTTTTATGGACAAGTGTTCTTCAAATAATTTAATCTTTATCCTAAGGTGATAATGGTCGAAATCCATTTCTCTAATAAAAATTAATAAAAAAATAGTAATTTATCATTATTATATAATATTAATTATGATGATTCCAAATATGGAATCCATTTTATCAACTTCAATTAATAGATGTTACATAATTTAGCATAAAAATTAACCCACATTATGTGTTAGAAAAAAGGGTTATTCAAAAAATTCATTTTTCAATCATAAGATGATATTACATTAACTCTATAACTAGTAATGATCATTATATGAATTTAAATTAATATAAATTTTTATATAATTTATAACTCTAATTTAAATAATTTATCATTAGGGTTTATTTTAATTAAATAAACTAGAGAAACATTTTTCACTTAAATGGTATTTTACAAAATGCATTTTAATCCTAAAAATAAATTTTATAAATAATATGGTACTAAGAAGATTAAAATGTAACTAACTAGGTTAAATATAGATATAAAATACATATATTAATTTGAAATAAAATTAAAATATAAATTATAATTTTAAATAACATATTTTATTGAAAAAAATGATATTTTTACAGTAGAGGTATTTTCACTGTTCAATGAAAATCAATCATTTTAGAAAAATATCATAATTTCACCCTATGTTAATTTTAAAATAATTAATTCTGATATGAAGTTCATATTTTACAATACAATAACTATAATTGGGTGAAACTAATTAAATTATTTTCTCACAAAAAGAAATAATTGTTTTTGATAAAAAATATATTTTTGAAGAATGTAAATGATTTTTTTAAAAACATTGATGCCTTATTTACCAATATATTTTATTCTTATAAAATTTTTATACATAATATTATAAAAAGTTCTTATTCTTATTCATACCATTTATTTTAACAAAATTGTTAAAAAAAATCACAATTGAATAGTAAATTGTGGTCTGTTTAGGCTCAGTGTTCCATGTCATACAGACTATCAAGTATTCTTGTTATTAAATAAGGGTAATAATACATTTTTGGAATTAGATCAACTGGAATTATGGTGTATTAATTATGGGTGGTGCCTTATATCAATAAAAACAAAATTAGTGGTATACAATTTTTCGATGGGAGAAAATATCATTATTGGATGGAAATAGTTTGGTAGTGGAGTTCTAATTTCTCTAACATCAACAAGTAAGTCTATAGAACGAATTGAAACATTTAAAATCATTTAATGAATATATATATATATATATATTATTTCATTCATTTGAAAAATTGAGATTAAATACAATTTTTGAGGCTTTCAAATAAATGTGTGGTCCCCATATAGATGTTTATAACTTTTAATTACATTAATAAATTAGTTTTATACATACCTAACCATATTAGAGTATAATATTGCATAATTTAGGTGTTGGAGGTGTCAAGGGACGATTTTAGGCATTGAGGTGGAGTTGGGGTTGTGATTTTAGTTATAAGGGAAGCATCCCAACATATCCATGAGTGTTGTATCATAAAGGGTTGGCAGTATGAGAGAGAAGATCTACATTCTGGTGCATCATTCCTTAAAGATTTAAATCACATAATGGTTCTTATATCAAAACATGGGGTTTAATCCACATGTGTTTAGTGAAAAGCTGCATTGATGGGGAAGTCTCGTCATGACATTGTGGATTAGGTCATGACATCATGTGTTTTTAAGGGCAATTTAGAAAACTAAAAAACCTTTTGTTTTGGGGGGGAAATTACATACAGAATAAAATTATTCTTTTTCTACAATTTTAATATTCTATCCATATTTTAAAGATAATTGTTCATGATTTTATATCTTCCATGTTTCTTAAATAAAGGTGAGGCATTGATATATACATTTCTTGGTGTTTCTAAATACTCATATATATAATCCTCTTAAAGGGTAATGATCTTTCATTGTAGTGCTAAAGGTTATAATTGATTTTTTTTCAATCATTAATGAGTTAAAATCTTGATATTTTAACATCTTCCAAGATGTGACATTCTCGCTCCTTCATTTCATAATTCTTCTTTTTTTGGAACTGTCAAACTAGGGTTCTTCTTTCAAGTCATGGTTTAGTCGAGGTTTTCACCATGTATTGGAGAGAGAATACATACATGGTATGACAATAATTTAGTATGGAATTAATATTTTCAATCATATAAAATTAATTGATTGTATTGTATCTTAAATTGGGGTTTATAAGAGAAGTTTTAAAATGATTTTTAGATGTTTGGTTGACTTTGAGCAATAATGAAGTGACCATGACTTTTCAAATTGTGTCAAATGAAAATTGTAATTTTAGTATAGATTTCGAATACTATAAAAATTATTATAGATTCATTTATTTTTTCTCAATAAATAGGCGAGTATAGGTGAATATTTTGGTATCCTTAATCTCTATTTTGTGGATTTTTACGCTTGGAATTGTGATTATCTTCATCCCTTAAATATTTCATTGTGCTTATTGATAATCTAGTTGAGGTTGGGTATTTAGGAAATATCCATTCTTATTTTGTGTAAATTTTGATAGTATTATGTGGCTCACAAACATAGCTGAATAATAAAAATAATCCTAATGATTATGATGAAATGGTATAAAAGAAATTAATGGGGAGGATATGATTCAAATGTGTTTTATATTATTCAATGATATTTATTATGATTAATAACAATTTTAGGTTATTATTGATATATTTTGTTTATTCTATGATATCTGTAATGATTATGTCATTAAATTGATGCAATCACCACTCCAAAAGGTTAATTAGTTAAATATTATAAGGAATTGGTTGTGTGAATTCGTTATCAAGGAAATTATTCTCTGGATAGTGGTGTTGAAAAAATAAGTAGTAATGTTATAAAAATAAAATTATGGAAGTTTTTTCATTAAAATTAGGATTTGTTTTCTTATGGTTAATTAGATAGGTTGTTATGATTACCATAGTCTTGGTAGTGGATTTTTTTGTCGGGTTATATGGGAGGAGTTTTCTTAATATACACATAAAGTGATTTTTATGGTTTCCCTTGGGTTGTACGGGGAGTTGTGATTATTAATATAATAGTGTATGATGGATTTTTATATGGGTTTAAATGGTGTAATGGATAATTTTGTGGAGAGGAAATAGTTTTGTTGTTGTTTCTGGAGGTTTTAGATTTTTTACACTAGTTCATATAGTGATTGTTTGGTTATTGTGGTGTCATGTTATAGATTCCTGACGGTTTTGAATATGGTTAATGATATTTAAAATAACAATGGACTATGGTATGTAATTTAATAATTGGTGGGATGTTAATGATATTTTATTAATCAAATGATCTTTTTTATAGATGTAAACATAAGTGAATGTTAATGAATATATTAAAAATAAATATGGATAAATTGATAGTATACCGACCCAGTATTAATGAACATAGACATTACATCACTTTTTTGGAATACTTAAAACATTACATAAATAGATTCTTAAATACCATATTAGTTTAGTGACTTTGTAAATATGGAAACATAAACACTGGTACATAAATGAGCTACATTATCTCCCACTATGTTCTTCTTGACTATCACCCTTATTAGACACATAAAACATAATACTTATCTTCATAACATTATAAGGAAACATAAAATGGGTGATCTTAATTTCTCAGTAATGGTATAAAAGGGAGACATATAATAATAAACATGATCATAGGGGTATGAGAAAATGATCATAACATTATAAGATCACACCATTAATATCTAAAGATTAGAAACATGAATCATGGCATAAATCCTTGTAGTTAATAATACATGGATCATAAGGAAATAAATAACTTAATATATGAAAGAATATCATATAGATAATACATGGAATTTTGGCATACATGAACACATGATATCATTCCCTATAAGTCAATAAGCATAGATTGAACTTATTATGTCACATTATGGGAACTGAACCTATTGGTGGGACACCCCATGATCCCAAGTCACAATTAATTACTTGTATGGGATAGGGTTACCCAATCTTACAATAATGTATTAGGTTTCCCCATCTTCCATCTTCATGGTGACAACACATACTAGGCATAAATCACCACCATCCCCAGTCATTGTCCTTTCCCTGTAAGGGATCAAGTTTCCCCATCTTCCCACAATTGATCAAGCATATTGACTTGATTCCCATAATTATCTTATGAGATATAAATATTTACCCAATTAATTTGAGGGAGATATAGGTCTCACCCATCTTATAATAAAATCATTCATACAGGTTCCACAAGATAATAAAACTGTCATAATATCACAACCCAAAAAAAAGATAGTTTCTCTAAATATCAAATAATAACCCATGAAATATATGGGTATCATTAAAATTTAATCCTATAATAGTCTATGGAAAAAATATAGGTTTTATAATCATTTCATCAAATTATGACCCGTGAAAAGAAGCAAGAATCAAGAGCATATAACTCGAGGAAGAGAAATGGGTTTCATAAGCTTCATTCCCTCAAAACAGAAATCATTCAAGAAAGAATATGAATTGACATTTTAATAATTTTATAGGAAATGATTAACATAAATTCATTTTATCATATATTTAAAATAACATAGAATGATATTTTGAAAACATTTATTGGGGTAAATATCCTTTCTTCTTTGAAAAATGATCTTTAGAACATAAAACCTTTTGCAAACCATTTTCATGAAAATAAACTATATAACTTATAAAATAATATTAGAAACATTTTCAAAAAACATTTCCTTGAAAATAATTTGAAAACATATAAAACAATCTTTTATATAATTTTGAGCCTTTTCTTTAAAAACAAATCTTATCAAAATATATAAATGATGTTTTGAAAATAATTTAAAACAAATTTTTAAACATAAACAAATTTTTGAAAAACTTTTTCATTAAAAAAATTAAAAAAAATTATAGAATATTAAGAAAAAAAATTTAAATAAAAATAAAATTTTCTTGTTATAAAGTAAGCTTCAATGGACTGATGGTCATGACAGTGGGTAAATCCGTACATATTGAACATTCATTTTTCACCGTCAAAAGTTTATAATAGTGTCTCAACCAAAAAATGACAATAGGATTCCTTTTTAGAAAATTTTTTTTAAATGTAAAACATGGTTAATAATGTCTCTTAAATATAATAGGATAATATTAGTATATTTTTTTTAAATCTATTAGAAAACATTTTTTTGAAGGAATATAGATTTCTGACTGAAGAGAGGTAAATTAGGAATTACATAAAAATAATTTCTTGATAATATTATGTACCAAATAGTGTAAATATTATAACATTAGTTTGAAATAACATAAATAAAAATAGGATAAAAAATAATGAGATTTATCTAGTGATGTATCATAATATTTGATCAATGAGGGTATAATCATAAACAATCTTTATAAATGGTGAGATTTATCAATAAACTCTTCCCAATTTGTTAACCTTGAATAATAAAATAATGCAAAGTATAAAATTACTAGAGGAATCACAGATCATTAATAGAGTTATATTAATTATATAAAATTTTAAGGGTAGTATATTCACCTTATGGAATAATATAGTTTCATAACATGACATTTCTCTTGATTATCCAATAAAAACATATATTTTAATTACATTTTAATGGTATTAAATGTTCATTTTTGATCTTATGGTCCTGAGTTAGTGCATTTTCATTATAAACATCCATTCTCATCATTTGTGCACTTCATGCCTAATATACACCAATTTAGGCCCAATGAGTCATCTAATTCTAAGGAATGTAATTATCAATATTTTAATTTGATATTTTGGGAATTATATCTACCCTTAAATTGGAACATTTTTCATTTAGGATCAATGGATGATTCATAAATGATGATGGAGATATTATGAGATGAATGGAGGCAATTCTAGAGAAGGCAGATTGAACACCATCCCACTTATGAGACTGTGGGGACTAACATACAGGCCTCATGAATCCCAAATTTTGTGTCATGATAGAAGCAATGTTGAGGAAAAAATCACTCTTCAGTAGATAATGCTAATTCGGCCTCTATGGTGGTCATTAAGGTGGCTCAATTTAGAGATAAAATTCTGGGCCAGATTCTGCGGTCCAGAAAAACAGCCCACTAATTTGACCAATCTGGGAATACACAACTCCAAATGGGCCCATATTTACATGCGGTTATAAGACATCCAACTCTACATTTTATTCTTCTATGGCCCACTTTGATTCTTCTATCTATAAGGTCTTCTAAGCACGTCTGTTCGGTGGATGAAAGCTGGATGCCACCTCAGGTCAAATGTGGAAAAGTCCAAAATCCAAAAGCTTTCCACCACCTATGGCCTACCAAAATTAATTTAGATGTTTTGTACTATTGAAGGCTCGACCCAAGGGATCAAAAATTCCTATTTAAGGCAGTGGTGTTGGAGGAATTAGGGATCTTTGAGCTTGTTTTCATCTTAATGTTATGCTGCCAATTTCTTTTTGTAATGTTCTTCCTTCACATGTAAGTTGTTTTAATTCATCGTTGTTTCTTTATAAAAGTTCTTCTTCTCTTATTAATCTGTTATTCTCTTTGTCACTTTGATAATTTTGTTTCAAGGTGTGAACTTTTTCATACCAATCCTTGTGAGATTATCACACAACGGTGGAGTGATTGTTATTTTATTGCGTTTTTTTACTTCTCCATTTCCTCCCTCATGAGTCTACTTTATGCTTCCATTGAAACAATACAATCAATGGAGGGCTAATCAACTTATGGGTTGATCCAAGGGAGTAGAAAGGGGCTAGATTGGATGTTATTTATCACCTCATTAATGTATAATCACTTCTTTAATTGAGATTTCTATTTGATGGTTTTTAAACTCCATCGTCCTTGTTGAATTTAAGGCCACACACTTCAAGTGCTAATACGAACCTTTACCTTGAAGTGATCAAAACTTTGATCCTTCAAGTGTATAGGTGATTAGTATTAAAGGGTATCGGCATTAGAACAGTAAGTGATGATGTTTTTTTATCTCCTTAAATGAACCCTTCTCAAATATATGAAATTGAAATCATTAAAAAGGAAATACGTCCAATCCACCCCGAGCGATAACCTAGGATCAACTCATTATCTTAAATTTAATTCACTTAAATCTATTAGATATCTTTCAAACCCATCCAAAATAAATCCCAGTTGGCCACTTCATAGCCAAAAAAAGTCCATAGAATGTACGTGTCTATAGGATTCTTCTTAGGTCTCCGTGGATTCGATAACCCAAGATAAACTACAAGGACCATCTTACCTTCTTCTCTTGGGTAAATTTGAGCGAGAATAAAATTTTGGCGCCGTTTCCGGGGACCTAAGTAAGTTATCTTATACACTAGAATCCTTTTATCACCCCACTTTTATATTCGCATCCCCTATTTGACTCCAATGGAAACCCCTTTTGAACAAACCCAAACTTGGGGAACATCTCCCTACAATGATCACCGCATACAAAGTGTGATGTAAAATGATCATCCTAGTTTCTACTGGTGGGACAACCAACAACCTAATGAACCACATTGTTTTAAACCCTATGATCCACAAAACATCCCAACATATATTGACTTTCAATCCCCACAAAGCCAATTTGAACACCCTCCTGTGCAATTCCAACAACTTAATTATCCACCTTTAATAGACCATTTGGATCGACCCCTTATCCATCCTAATCCACATCCATTACTTGAAAAACTGTGTCAACAAATGGAGATAATGAATTTTGAGGTTTCATCATTGAGTTTAGAACTACAAAGCATTAAAACTTGTGAGTAACCCATCCCTACACAAACTATCCCTTCCATAACCTTATGTGAAGTGTCTAGTTTCCCACAAACCTCTCATGAATTTACTGAAGAGAAAAACTTTGGATTTGGGGAAGATAAGGAGGATCATGGAATTGTTTATAGGTGTTTAAATCAAGAGGAAACTGATTCTTTGTATTCACAAGAAGGAAATTTGACATCATGGATTGAGTCTCATGAATATAACTCCATTGATGATTTTTCAAAAACACAAATCACTAAATCGTTAAGAAAAATCGCAAAATTTGAGTCCATACCCATTCCTGAAACTGATCTTTCCAATTTGGTGGTTGAATATTCTATTAAAGATGAACCAATTCTATTGAAAAATTTTGAAAATGAAACTGAGTTCAATTCAAAGTCCCAACCTATGTTTGAAAGTTTTAGCCTACCTGAACGTGAACAAAAGGACTTTCCATCCACCCTTAAGTTTCCATTCATTGGGGATAGCCAAAAACTTATAGTTGTCACCATTTCTTATCTTGAAACCAATAAATAGGTAATGATTCTTAATGTCTTAGAAAATACTACAAAAGAAATTGAATCCATCATTTCTGATATTCCTTGGATTTACCTGCTCATTTTAGAACATAGGTTTTTGCATGAAAGAAATTCTAAAAATAGAATGAATCTCAACCTGGTAGAAGTGGTGAAACATGTGATCCTTAAAATGTTGAAAGTTGGTATTTGATAATTTGGGGGGTTTAAGTCGAGCTAATGACGTTAAACAAAGCGCTACACGGGAGGCAACCCGTGGTTTTTATGTTTCTAATATTTCTGAATCATCTTTATTTTTGAAATAAGATTAATAAATAATTTTTATATTTAAAAATAAAAAAATAGACTTTTTACATGTTCTTCTATTATGAGTATGGATGGGTACGAAAGGGGAGCACCATATTCATCTATGTCACGTGGTGTGATCCTTGAGTAATACCTTACCCAGAAATTTAAAAAGAAGAAAATGTATCATCAGTTTATTTTGTTGTATTTTTATTATTTTATAGTTAAATATAAAAATAATAAAAATATTAATATTAATATAATAATTAAAAAAAGGGGACATGCCATAGGCCGTGGGGAAAACCCCGTCACAACCGGCGAAGCCGCGAGGACTCGAACCCGGGACCGAAGGAAGACAGGGGCGCGCACTTACCACTAACCTACAGCTTAATGTGCTTACTTATTCTATAATTTTTATATATATACTTATATTTTACTTATATATATATATATATTGTTTTGTTTTTTTTCCTTTTTCTACTAGGGAACTTTGCAAGCGACATGGATATCAAAGGACTAAATTCGAGTGACAAGAATTTCAAACTTCAACCACCAGGTGACTTAATTCCATGATCCTCATATTTCAGTTTCCTTATTGAACTCCCCTTTTATTCCTCTACCTCATTCAAAATTTTTTTTATGAAACTAGGGACAGTTTCATTCTAAGTTGGGGGGTGTGGAAACAAAATGTTTGTTTTAAATAAACAATGATAAAAAAAGAAGTTAAATTACTTTATCATTCATATAATAACATCTTTTCTCACATTAAAACTACATAGAAAATAACTTTTATTTCTTTGGCTCTTCATTTAATTCATGATTACGTTTAAAAGCATTGATTTTGGAAGTTTGGTTGTCCAATGAAAATTTTCATCATTTTTATTTTCATCCAGTAAATCAAAATGCCACAATGCACGTCCTCTAGACTGTGGGGTACTAATTTGAATTTTTGGGGTCCCATAATAAATAGCATAGGCTGGTTTTATTTTTATGAATAATATGAGTATTCAAAAAAAATAAAAAAAAATTCGTGTAGAGCAATGGATTGATAAAATGCGAGGCTTTCGGCACTTGGGGATCATGACTCTAGAGTTGTCTAGCCCTGAGTTTTTCAATCTATCACTATTTATGGTAATATGACTTTGTTTTTGATTAAGTTAACTCGAGACGATTCCCGAGTATGTGGGCTTCACTTGGTGCCCTAAGGCCTTTGAGTTTGGGAGTTATCGGCAAAGTCTTGCTACATGGGTTAATTTGATTTACTGCAATCTCAATTAATATAGCAATATTGTGAAAAAAATCCAAAAAAAATAGGAATTAAGAATACTCATATTAGGATTAAATGTAATTCCACCTAGCGCTTCCATGATTTCCCCCTTGTATGAAAATGAACCCCCATGTCTATTGTGATTCACAACACATCATTACACCTAATTGAGTTGGATGAAGTATGATGATGGATTTGATCAAAGGAATAGGCTTGGGATTGGGATATGCTTTTAAATTCATCTTTTAATAAATTATCTTGATAGGTTATAAAAATATATTTGTGTGCAGTTTACATTGTGATCATTGTTTGTTATAATGTGTTTGAAGAAAGGAATTCAAATAAAATCATTAAATTATTTACTCGGGACTAGCAAATCTCAAGTTGGGGGTGTGATTATCCAATAAAAACATATATTTTAATTACATTTTAATGGTATTAAATTTTCAATTTTGATCTTATGGGCCTGAGTTAGTGCATTTTCATTATGAACATCTATTCTCATCATTTGTGCACTTCATGCCTAATATACACCAATTTAGGCCCAATGAGTCATCTGATTATATGGAATGTAATTATAAATATTTTAATTTAATATTTTGGGAACTATATCTAAACATAAATGTGAAAATTTTTCATTCAGGGATCAATGGATGATTCATAAATGATGAGGGAGATATTTGGAGATGAATGTAGGCAATTATAGAGAAGGCAGATTGGACACCATCCAACTTATGAGACTGTGGGGCCCAACATACTGGCCCAATGAATCCCAAATTTTGTTTGATGACAGAATATCTGTTTAGGAACAAATCACGCTTCAGGATATTATGCAAATTTGGCCTCTATTGTAGTCATTAAGGCGGCCCAATTTAGAGATAAAATTCTGGTCTAGATTCTGCGGCCCAGAAAAACAGACAGCTAATTTGACCATATCTCGGAATACACAACTCCAAATGGGCCCCCATTTTATAGACGGTTATAAGACATCCTAAGATACATTTTATTATTCCATGTACAACTCTGATTCTTCCATATAGAAGGTCTTCCAAGAGCGTCTGTTCGGTGGATGAAAGCTGGCTTCCACCTCGGGTCAAATGTGGAAAATTCCAAATTCCAAAAGCCTTCCACCACCTATTGCCTACCAAAATTAATTGAGATTCTTTGTACTGTTGAAGGCTCGACCCAAGGGCTCAAAAATGACTATTTAAGGCAGTGGTGTTGGAGTATTTAGGGATATTTGAGCTTGTTTTCATCTTAATGTTATGCTGCCAATTTCTCATTGTAATGTTCTTCCTTCACATGTAAGTTGTTTTAATTCATCCTTGTTTCTTAATAAAACTTCTTCTTCTCTTATTATTATGTTATTCTCCTTATCACTTTGATATCGTTGGTTCAAGGTGTGAACTTGTTCATACAAAACATTGTGAGATTATCACACAACGGTGGAGTGATTGTTATTTTATTGCATTTTTTTTACTTCTCAATTTCCTCCCTCATGAGTCTACTTTCCGCTTCCATTCAAATCATAGAATCAATGGAGGCCTAATACACATACGGGTTGATCCAAGGGAGTATCACGGGGCTGTATTGGATGCTATTTATCACCTCATTAATGTATAATCACTTCTTTAATTGAGATTTCTATTTGATGGTTTTTAAACTCCATCGTCCTTGTTGAATTTAAGGCCACACACTTCAAGTGCTAATACGAACCTTTACCTTGAAGTGCTCAAAACTCTGATCCTTCAAGTGTATAGGTGATTAGTATTAAAGGGTATAGGCATTAAACCAGTAAGTGATGATGTTGTTTTATCTCCTTAAATGAACCCATCTCAAATATAATAAATTAAAATCATTAAAAAAGAAATACGTCCAATCCACCCCGAGCAATAACCTAGGATCAAATCATTATTTTAAATTAAATTCACTTAAATCTATTATATATCTTTCAAACACATCCAAAATCAATCCAAGTTGGCCACTTCATAGCCGAAAACAGTTCATAAAATGTACGTGTCTATAGGTTTCTTCTTAGGTCTCTGTGGATTCGATAACCCAAGCTAAACTAAAAGGATTGTCTTACCTTCTTCTCTTGGGTAAATTTGAGCAAGAATCATCTCTTAAAGAAGGTAATTTGAGATATTTTTTTTTTGCGATTTGGTAAATTAGGAAACATAAACACCATGAGAGAAATATCATAAAATGGATATTTGAATAACCATAAATTTAAGTATAATATTAAAATAACACATTCATGGGTAGTATATATAGCACACAAATAAATGTATGGTGTATTTGTCATGTATCTCAAAGAAATAAGAAGTGATATGAAATTCCCTTACCTTATGTCTTGAATCTATTCATACATATAAAATATTCATGTATAATAAATTTAAATTTTTTTATAAAGAATTTTTATAATAATATTATTATATATGTAATATCATATGTGGTTTTAGTATTACTTTATATTACCTTATTGTTAATAATTCTATTTTAGGGTTTCAATTCGGGTAATATCTGCCTTGTTCTTCAAATGTGTCTTAATTTCTTATATCTTTGGTCCCTAAGCCTATATCGTTATTTCAAGAATTTAAACCATGATATAAATATAAATTATATTCATTATATTTTTAGTATAGTAATACATTTAATATTTATGTATGAAATGGAATACATCGTTCATGGAGATGGTATGTTGTATGTAGGCATAAACGTTGTTTCTGTTTTATTGTAACATTGAAAGTAAGAGATTAAATGACATATATGAATATATATATATATAGTTATTTTTGTATCATTATTATATCATATATACCATATAAGTTCCACAAACCCATCTTGAATACATTTTATGTAGTGTGTGAATGAATCACAACGCGTTGAGGGGGCGGTAGGCCACACATCATCAAACGAAATTATCATATATACACAAAATAGAATGTATAAAGATATGTGTTATAAAGGAAATAAAAAAGAATAAATTCGTTATAAATATCATATATTAAAATATTTTCCATCATAATGACCACCATTATAGGTGGTAAAGGAAGAACGAACAATCATCATTTCGTAAGGCGGTAGTTCATCATACGTGTAAATAGTATGTTTGTTACCCATAAGATGGAAGTGTGTGTAAGTGAAGGTCAAACCCTTATCATAAAAAACATGATATTATATTTAGGATACTTTTATTATTAAATAATTTAATAATATGAGTTTAGGGGTGGTGTAGAATGGAAAAAACTTAAAAGAACTTGAGGAAGAATATTACCTCTAATTCGTGTAACTTCTTTTGGTTTACAAAACATGGATTCCTTGAATTGGTTTTTGTTAAAATATTTTATTCTATGACTAGGGTAGATATTTTTAGTATCTATTTGGGTAGATATTTTAGGATCCAAAGTGTCTTTAGAGATGTGATGACGTGGGAGTAGAGGATGCATTATTATAGTGGTGGAGGAGTGGCACTTCGGTAAATTTTTGGAAAGTGAATTCCACCCTAGTTTTCCCCATGGAAAATGGATCTAATAATGGTAAAACGTTTATAAAAGTGAATATAGGGTCTAAATATGGACATATAATATATTTTGGACAATATTTTAGGTCATTTAGGCCCTTAAGATTAAGGTTTATTCCATAGTTAATCATAATCTTAACTTAATCGATGTATTTAATATTAAATACTTTTACTAATATTTTTTTGTCAAAAACTATGTTTACCTTATTATATATTATAAATTATTATTCTTCCAAATATGGAATCTATTTTCTCAAATTACAATCAAATAACTGGGAGAAATTAATTTAAATCTAATCCCATATTTATGTCGACAATGTGGGTTTTAAAAGTAAAAATGTTCAAAAGTATACATTGTTTTTAGATTAAATTTCAAAGTGAATTTTATTCCAAAAACCCCATTTGGGTTTATTAATAAATATATAATCTAAATAAACTTTTAAAAAAATTTAAAAATTAATTTAATCATATAAATAAAGTAGATGAAAAAGATTCTTTGAAATAAAATTCTTTATTTTTCAATATTTATTAAAAAGTGAAACATTAGATAAAAAATACCAAAAATTTACCCTAAACTTATCATTATGTTTCTATTTAAAATATTAATTTTATTTTTACCTATTATATATATATATCAAATTTCCAAAATTTATATTTAAAATATGCACACCATTAAAAGGCGATAAAACTACTTTTATAAAAATAAATGTTTTTATATGTAATATTGTGTATATTCTCATCTTAAGCATATAAAATAAATTGGAAGAATATAAAAATTATTTTTTTGAAAATTTATAATATAAATTTAATTAATATCATTCTATAGTATTAATTAGATTAACTTTTAAGATAAATCATCTTTTTTGCATGAAAGTACTGTTTTATAAAATCATTTTGTTTATATTTATTTGCTTTCTATATTATTTTCTAATTATTATGTAACTAATGAATAAAATTATAAGTTAGTTAATAATATGATCTTAAATTTAATTTAAGTTTTATATATTATTGAATAATAATATTTTAAAAAATAATTATGTTTTTGTAACACTAGGTCTTGTGTGTTATGCAAGCCATCGAGGAAAGGCAGGCTTGCGTGTAACGTATGATAGGTTCAATGTTATTTGTTGAGAAATATAAAATTTATGTTTCGTGAAGTGCATGATTTTCTTGGTTTTTTATATAATACAATCCATATATAGTTCTTTAATATAAAATAAACAATTTTCTATGTTTTTTGAAATACATAATATCAAAAAGATTAAATTAATTTGAAAAAACATAATTCACAAAATCTCAAGGTTTTAAAGATAGAACATTGAATTTAATGTGTCGTATAAAATGGTAAATTGGTAATGGGAAACCATGTATGATGTGGTGGATATTTTTTTAAAAGGTTTGTATTGTTTTTTTATAAAGATGATTTCTGTTTCAAGTGGATAGTGGTTATGGTTATGGAAATTAGTAGTACTATCCAATTATGAAGCCCTAGTTGTAGATTGTGAGTGGATATGATATATGTTTAAATTTATTTTGAATTATTATTAACCCCACATGACTTAGATATATTTATCTACTCCCAAATACTCTAGGTTCTTGGATATTTCCTCAATGTCTAGGTTAGTGATGGAAGGGATAAATGCCTACTAACTCTCCCCCAATCTCCCTTTTAGGTGTAGCATCAACTATAATGGCTTAAAATTATGATTCATTTGTTTGAATGGATGTAGGTTAACATGATAATGATGTGATGTGATGGTTTTATGATGTTGGAGAGATAATGACATGTGACACAGTGATGATGTGATAGAGGATGCGGTACATGGTAAAAGTCTAAATTATAAGAGGAGGGCACATGGTTGATGTTCTTCGATCTCATAATACCCAATTTTTATGAGGATTTTATATGTTTTTAGAATATTTAATTATGTGTTACATAGTGTTTTAATATTATAATGATATTTTTATAATTGTGATGCAATATGTGACAAAGTTGTTTTGTATATATTAAAGGTATGAGAGCACTAGAACATTTTTTGTTGTGGTTTGTGAGTGATAAATCAATAGAGAAGTGGATATGTGGAACCGTCATACTATATTATTTTGATATTATGTTATTATACATGGATTTGATTTTATTAAGTGAACCTTAGTTTGGTTTTTCAAAATATTATGTGACTTAGTAGCATGTTGGTTCTAATATTTACTCATGAAGACATTAAAATAATTATTTAATATTTTCATTAGAGGTCTTGAGAAGGATCTTACGGAGTATATAGGTATAATCACCCCTAAATATAAAAATATTTTTTATTTTTCTAGTAAGGATCCAGTGACCTAACTAGACATTAATAGCTCATGTCTCAAATATACTATTAAATTTATTGTTGTGTGAGTTTCTTTTTAGTATTTCATCTTTGGGTATTTGATTATGCCTTTCATTAAATTTTCTATTATAAATCGAATTAATTTATTAATATAGAGTTTATTAGTGGGTTTTTTACATGTTGCTAGGATTTTGAAGTTAAATAATCCCTTTTATGGGGTTTATACCTTCAGTATTAGTCACCAATATGTGGCCCATTGGAGGTTGGATTAGGGGGTTCATTCTTGTTGTTACTACTAAACCAAAAGGGGTTCCAAGGGGGGTGGATCATTAAAGAGTTATACCTGAGCTTTCAATAAGAGTTAGTATATCTTCTAGATTTAGGAATTGGTGATGTTTAAATAGTATTGGTAGGGTAAAAACAATACTTAAACATAGTGTGTAATGTAAAAAGGGAGACCAGCTAAGCCATATGTGATTAAAGATCCCTATTATGCAATGAAATGATCTTAATCTTATTGGACAACCTTAGGGTGTAACTTTGATTGTGGGGTACATACCTAGTAGTGTTAGAAACATAATGTTTATTTAAACTTTTATATGAATTGGGGAGATTAAGGGGAATTTAAAGGGAATCAAATTAATTAAACTATAACATACTATTTGATAATGAGAAATATTATTCATTATTACATTCTAAGATTAATCAAGTTTACCATATATATATTATTCAGATTTGTGATATGTAAAAAGATGATCTAGTTGAACTTTATAAGTTTGAACAATATGAGAAGAATGAATCTCAAAGGATAACATTATATGATTTCCAACATCTAGGTTTGGATAAGTATTTTGAAAGTGTTTTTTTGCAGATTGAGTGTTAGTTGGAGAATATTGATATTTATTTTCATTTTATATATGGTATGATAGATAATTAGGTCCCAATTTATATAAGTTAAATTAATAGAGATGTTATCTAGTACTAGATTCTAATTATTATAGATCATAAAGAGTAAAATATTTCAATTTATTGTATCTATTAGAATTTTTTATGTCGAGTTCCTTTCATCCAAGATGAATAAAATGATGTGGAAGGAGTTTCTCTCCCTTTAGTAGGGGATCTTGATAATGATGTTTATCAAGATTTTATTCATGGATCATATCTTATTTTCATCATTTCTTTCTCTCAATGATTAGGACATAGTGTTTTGTTTTTATGAAGTGATATGTACCACTATTTAATATTCGATTGCCGTAATTATATTTTGTATATATCGGATGATTCTGAATAAGGAATAGGTGACTGAGAGGATGCATGTACATTCTGGTTCACCTTTATAGGGGCATAATTATAGATTAACAAGAAGTATGGATACCGATTGATGGTCTTAGATGTCTGTAAATCAAGATTTTGAGTTTTGGGCAATTGATATCAATAGTTTTTCTAATTCGTAGATATTTAGTAGTTCATGTGAATAAATAAGGATCCCAATGCCTCTATTATTCACTTGTGGTTGTTATAGTACCATTCAGTTCTTATACCGAACTATTCTTAGTTCCCATAATATATATGGACAACTCTTTGATCATGGATAGAAATAATTTCTATAGAGGCCTTATCAGTAGTATGGTCTACGCGATTTTTTAGACAATGTATGATGGAGTATAATGAGTATAATCTTGTGATGTCCTTCATCCTCAGGAATATAAGGCTATGCATAACCATAGAGATGGTTGTTTGTATGGATTGAAAATAAAATTTGTATATTTAAGCTAGTTTCATTCACTAGAGATCTAAATTCCTTGAGGTATATAGATTATATGAGGTAAAATATATTTATATTCTACCCCAAAATTCAAATTCTTTGTTTCTATAGCACCACATACCATCAGTTCTCCCACCTTGTTCTATTCATTGAAACTAAAGAAGGAGAGTATTTTCAGGCCCCTAGTGTTTACTATTCTAGTTGTATATTAGTATAGTATTCACGATCTGTTTTGAGGTTTTGATTTGTTGATTGGGAAATATTAGTTAATGGGGTATTTCATCTTGCTACGGATAAAACCATACTATGTTTTCCGTGATATGAATTGGTAGTACATTATAGATTAAACTATCAATTTATTTAGAAAGTGGGTTATGTCCTATGACTTATGTGGATTTTTGTGGTGTTTATTTGGTGATAAGTACTATATTACAATTCATATGAATTCTGATCCCCTACGTTATCATCCAATAGTGTATTTATTGGGTTCATTAGTGTAATATGTGGTGGTGTTCCCTGTGGATGTTGAGGATTTTATGTATGCATTTTTTAAATAGTTTGTAAAAATACCCCATAAACATGATATTATGTTTTTGATAGTGTTTCAAATTAGTATCCTCTCAATTTATATGGATCCCAAAATGATATAACCTTCTTAGATACAAGGGTTGAGAATTCAAATAAATGATTTGAATTAGGGGGGTTATCCTTCCCAATGTTTCGTCATGGGGTGCATTAGTTTTGTTTAAAAAAAGGTGGATATATGTGATAAGTCATGTTAAAAAATACAAAAAGATTATTATGTGATGGTAAAGAACTGTTATTCACTTTTATGGGTAGATAATTTATTCAACCATTTTATTGTAGATACTCTTTTTTAAATATTGATCTATGGTTTTAATATCATTAGATGAGAGTGGTGGTGGATGAATCCCTGAATATTACTTCCATATATGATTTTTGGAGCTTTTATTAAGTACATATGAAATATTATGTCATAAATACCCTAGATTTATTCATGGGATCTACAGAATCCATGTTTAATGAGTTTATGTATTAATTCTATGTAGTGTTTATAAATGAAAATATTGTGTACTTAAAGTCAAATGATAATCATGTCGACAATAATAAGGATATCTTATGAGTCTTTTGGTACTATCACCTCAATGAGAAGTTGTACAAGTACGAGGCTAGGATATACAAGGACCATTTAATTAGAAATGTTGTGTTTTAATAAGGAGTTGAAGACAATCCATCGAATATCAAGGTGTATTTTTCAAGGGAATCTACTAAAAATTTTAAATAGGTATATAGTTTCATTGGTATAAGAAGCTATTATTAGTGGTTCATGACTAATTTCTCCTAGATTAAAACCATTTTTTATCCTCTAATAGGATAGAATAGCTATCAATAATGATTGATCAGTGTCAAGATTCATTCCTATACAGAAATAAAGGTTTATATTTTCTCAGTTTAATCCACATGTAGAAGGAGAAGTTATGCTTTCATTTTTTAAACATATTATCATGGTTTCAGAGTTTTTATTATGAAACAGTGTAAATGGATCAAATATGGTTCTAGGAAGCTACATCCTCAAGAGAATAAGATTTCTACCCATGATCCAGAGTTGAAAGATGTTGTGTTTGTTTCGAAGCTATAGTATCATTACCTCGTAGGTGAATGAATTTTTATTAACACAAATCATAATAGATTGATATGTCATTTCTCTCAATGGGATTTGAATTAACATTATTGGATGTGGGAAGAGTTTTTTTAGAGTTTGATATTGAGAAATATTCTACCCCAAGGAATGGGAATGTTGTGGATGATTCAATATTTATAAATTCATTAAGAGAAACTGTTTAGAAGTCCACAAATGGTTGGATACTATTGGAGGAGTTTGCAGGGACGTATCTTGGTTTGGAGTCAATAGGTGGTAGAGGTTTTCTAAACCATATGATAGTGTATTTCTTCTTACTTTAGTATGTGGAGTAATCTTAATGGGGAGACTTATAGGTATAGTGACACATGATCTCATATTAAATATATATTCTCTTAAGATGTGGGAAAAGGATGATACTTATCATATTCAATATCAAGGAATTTTATTTTTTCCTATAAGTTATAAGATTAGTGGTTGTTATTGAGTCTCATATCACACCCTTTTCAATATATACTTATATATCTAGGATTTATCATTCCTTAAGGAGTAAATTTTGGTTGTTATTGGGGAAGTGAGAAGTGGTGGAGATCATGTTTCATTGTTTTATCTATCAATAGGTGAAGGAAAAAAACATGTTCTATAAGCTTTTTGTATCCATTGGATTTCATTGAGTAGAAGTGGGTTGAAATTTCATTGAATGTTTTCATCATTTCTACTCTATATCAAGGGAATGTGATGATATTTTAGATATTGAGGATTGTTTTATGAAGCTGTATTACTTCATAGCGATTTATGAGTTTATTATTGTGGATCTCTTAGAGTGGTTTTATATATATGATCTATTAAAGCTTTATGGGGTACCAAAGACCATTATCTCTGATTAGGATCCTCTATTAACCTTGTGAGTCAGGGGTGGTCTTCAAAGTATTTTTAGTTCTCATTTATTCCTTACCAATACCTTTATCCTTAGAGGGTCATACATCTAGAGAATAAAAATCACACACTATAGTAAATATTTCATGCTAGTGTTTTGGAATTTGGTGGATCATGGGTAAATAATTAAATCTTGAGAGTGTTTTAATAAAATAATAACTTCATTTATTCTAATTCAATAAATCCATTTTGTACACATTATGGGGTATTATAGATTTTGGTAGTGGTAGATATTGGTTTTAGTGTCAACAGTATATTGACCAGATGTGTTACAGATCATAACTGAGAAGGTATAGATGATTTCAGAGTGGATTGAGGTGGAAAAAGATAGTTATATGTCTTATGGGTACCAGTGGATAATTTTTATGGATTTCTAGGTTGGGGATCATTTTTTCCAAAGGGTTTATTGTCATCATGGATTATAGAGTATTTTATGTGGGACTAAAATTTATCCCCATTTTATTAGTAATTTTTAAGGTGCTGGAGTGATTTTGTGAGGAGGCATGTTTTTTAGTACATCCTCCATAGCTACATAGGGTCCATGATGTTTTCTATTTGTCTCATATTTTTTTTATATTTTACTGGTTACTCCCATATCATTTATTGGGGATAATGTTTTGATTAATATGATATAATGGACATCGAGTGGATTATTGTGAATTAGGATTATCAAAAGTATGTTTTACATGGGAATATCATTCCCCTGGATCATGTATTTTGAAGGCCTAATGGATTGAAGTAATTTATGTGGGAATATGAGTTGTAGATTCTTATTCAGTACCCTGATATGTTTTGAACCATGATTTTATTTAATGATTATATGTTTAAAAATTTTATGATTGTTGTGGAATTTTTTATTTCAGGTTCATTATTAGTATTTAGTGTGGAAATTGTCTCTATTGAGATGTATCTCTTAGGGGTATTTGAGATTGGTAGTTGAAATATTTTTCTTATGGGATGATTTACATTCTTGAGGAATAGAAACGTTAGGATGTATTTAATGAAATAGTAAGACCTTATTAGAATCTGAAATATTATATTTTAGGTTTTGGAGGTGTTGAGGGAACGTTAGAGAATGGTAGGTGGTTTTAGAGCTAGTATTGGAGATATAAGGGAAGCATCATAGAGCGTATGTGGGCATTATGGTGTGATGGGTTTTCTAGAAAAGATGCAGGTAATGTATTCAAGTGTGTAATAATATGAATATTTGAGTTATTTTATTATTATTATGTGACAAAATGAGGTTTAAGAAAAGAAAGGAAATTTCCACACTATTTTGATGTGGAGGATCGGGTGTGATGTGGTGATTTTGGTCACATTGTAAATTGCATTTAAGTGAAATTTGGGAAAGTTAAAAACATAAATTTAAGGTAAAAATATAGTTTCTAGATTATGAAACTTATATATTACCTTTGTTTATTTTACACAAATGAAAATAATGGTAATGGTAAAAATGTGAATGCTTTTATGGTTTTTACATAAAGGATGGGATTTGACATATATGTGTCTTGGGGTTTTGGTTTTCCCTTATAAATGATCATACCATGATATGATGATATTCGATAATGATGTGAAGGGCGATTTGGTAGATTGTTTAATTTTCTATCTGTGATCATCATGGAATGGAAATAATTTCCATGACATGATTCCATGGGTGTATATTTCTTTTATCATTTTTTTACTCTAGTGATTTTTTTGTATCATTCCATGTACATGGAATGAATAAATTAGTTACAATTTGGCCATCCTCAGTAATATAAAATTAAAATATTTGACCAAATTTTAAATAGGGGTTGATAAGGGAGATCCTGAAATGATTTTTGGTAGTTTTTTTGTTATAGTCCCATCACTATGTATCCATGAACTATCATTTAATGACTCAGTAGAATTCCATTTTCAGTATAAATTTGAAATCCCATTTGAATTATTTGAAAATCCTTTATTTTTTCATAAACATCAAGAGGTCAAAGGTGTTTCTTCGAAGATCCTTAATCCTACTTTGGTGGATTATTATTATTATATTTGGGAACATATCTCTCTCCTCATTCATTCATGGATTTTTTTGAAGCTCGATTACAGGTTGGGGATTCAAGATTTCATTATTTTTATTTTTAAAAAATAGGGAATGTATCATGATTTTTCTTTCCATGTGTGGATGGAAAAGATTATCCTAATGAATATAATTAAATGGTATATATTAATTTGGTGGTGAGGGAATATTCTCATGTGTTTTATTTTTTTCCATGATTTTTCTTATTATTGATGAATATATGAGGTTGTTGTTGAGGGTTTTGTTTTCTACTATGATGTATGAAATGTTTCTATAAGAAAACTAATGTGGCCACCTATGTTAAAAGGTTAATCACATACAGTTGGTAATAAATTATTTGTGTGAATCTATGATTGATTTAATGTTACTCATAATGGAGTGGTTTAATTAATATGAAGTCATTTTTTTGAATGGGAATCATGGATGTGTTTTATTGCTTAAATAGTGTGTTGTTTTCTGCTAACATTCTTGTTTATAATGTTATGATTAGTTTTCTCTTAGAAAAATATTGCTATGGATGGTTGTGGGGTAATATCATGTGATACACAGTGAGCGTTTTATCTAGTTTTCCTTGATTTTCATTTGGATATGTGGTTTTAGATATTAAAGTAATAGATGGTCTATTAATTGGTTTTATAATGGCGGAAGAGATAGTTGTGTGGAGTGTAAATGGTTTTATGGTAGTCGGGGGGTGAAGAATTGTATTGTAGAGTGGTTCATGACATGATTGGTTGGTTTTTATTGGTTTTTTTATATATTCCACACATTATGGAATATGGTTGCTGATAATGAAAATAATATAGGGGAGTGGGTTGTAATTTAATAAAATGTGGCTTCATAATGAACTAGTAATGATTAAATGAGTAATTTTTGGTTGAGGTAAGCATGGGTGATGACTAGTGAATGGGTTTCAATTAAATATGGATAAAAACAAGGCATAAAGAATGTAATTTTTAAAATAAAATGATAAATATATAAATGTGGTGTATTTCGTTTTACTTTACTATGTGGAGTAATCTTAATCGGGAGACTTAGAGGTATAGTGACACATGATATCATATTAAATATATATTCTCCTAAGATGTGGTAAAAGGATGATACTTATCATATTCAATATCAAGGCATTCTATTTTTTCCTATAAGATATAAGATTAGTGGTTGTTATTGAGTCTCATATCACACCCTTTTCAATATATCATTATATATCTAGGATGTATCATTCCTTAAGGAGTAAATTTTGGTGGTCATTGGTGAAGTGAGCAGTGGTGGATATCATGTTTCATTGTTTTATCTATCAATAGGTGAAGGAAAAGAAACATGTTCTATAAGCTTTTTTGTATCCATTGGATTTCATTGAGTAGAAGTGGGTTGAAATTTCATTGAATGTTTTCATCATTTCTTCTCTATATCAAGGGACTGTGATGCTATTTTAGAGATTGAGGATTGCTTTATGATGCTGGATTAGTTCATAGCGATTTAGGAGTTTATTATTGTGGATCTCTTAGAGTTGTTGTATATATATGATCTGTTAAAGCTTTATGGGGTACCAAAGACCATTATCTCTGATTATGATCCTCAATTGACCTTGTGAGTCAGGTGTGGTCTTCAAGGTATTTTTAGTTCTGATTTATACCTTACCACTACCTTTATCCTTAGATAGTCATACATCTAGAGAATAAAAATCACACACTATAGTAAATATTTCATGCTAGTGTTTTGGAATTTAGTGGATCATGGGTAAATAATTGACTCTTGAGAGTGTTTTAATAAAATAATAACTTCATTTATTCTAATGCTATAAGTCCATTTTATACGCATTATGGGGGGTATTATAGATTTTGGTAGTGGTAGATATTGGTTTGAGTGTAAACAGTACATTGACCAGTTGTGTTATAGATCATAACTAAGAAGGTATAGATGATTTCAGAGTGGATTGAGGTGGCACAAGATAGTTATATGTCTTATGGGTACCAGAGGATAATTTTTATGGATTTCTAGGTTAGGGATCATGGGTTACAAAGGGTTTATTGTCATCATGGATTATAGATTATTTTATGAGGGAATAAAATTTATCCCGAGTTTATTAGTAATTTTTATGGTGCTGGAGTGATTTTGGGAGGAGGCATGTTTATTAGTACATCCTCCATAGCTACATAGGGTCAATGATGTCTTCTATTTGTCTCATATTTTTTATATCTTACTGGTGACTCCCATATCATTTATTGGGGATATTTTAGGGATTAATATGATATAATGGACATCGAGTGGATGATTGTGAATCATGATTATCAAAAGTAAGTGTTACATGGGAATATCATTCCCTTGGATCATGTATTTTGGAGGCATAATGGATTGAAGTAATTTATGTGGGAATATGAGTTGTAGATTCATGCTCAATACCATGATATGTTTTGAACCATTATTTTATTTAATGATTATATGTCTAAAAATTTTATGATTGTTGTGAAATTTTTTATTTCATGTTCTTTATTAGTATTTAGTGTGGAAATTGGCTCTATTGAGATATATCTCCTAAGGGTATTTGGGATTGGTAGTTGAAATATTTTTTTATGGGATGATTTACATTCTTGAGGAAGAGAAACATTAGGAAGTATCTAATGAAATAGTAAGACCTTATTAGACTCTGAAATTTTATATTTTAGGTTTTAGAGGTGTTGAGGGAATGTTAGATAAAGGTTGATGGTTTTAGAGCTAGTATTGAAGATATAAGGGAAGCATCATAGAGGGTATGTGGGAATTATGGTGTGATGGGTTTGCTATAAAATATGCAGGTACTGTATTAAAGTGTGTAATAATATGAATATTTAAGTCATTGTATTCTTATTATGTCACAAAATGAGTTTTAAGAAAAGAGAGGAAATTGCCACAATATTTTGATGTGGAGGATCGGGCGTGATGTGGTGATTTTGGTCACATTGTAAATTGTTTTTAAGGGAAATTTGACAATGTTAAAAACATACTTTTAAGGTAAAAATCTTGTGTCTGGATTATGAATCTTATATATTACCTTTTTTTATTTTACGCAAATGAAAATAATGGTAATGGTAAAAATGTGAATGCTTTTATGGTTTTTACATAAAGGATGGGATTTGACATATAAGTGTCTTGGGGGTTTTTTTACCGTTATAAATGATCATACCATGATGTGATGATATTCGATAATGATGTGAAGGGGGATTAGGTAGATTGTTTAATTTTCCATCCGTGACCATCATGAAATGGAAATAATTTCCATGACATGATTCCATGGCTGGATTATTTAATGGGTATATATATTTTATCATTTTTTTACTCTAGTGATTTTTTGTATCATTCCATGTACATGGAATGAATTAATTAGTTACAATTTGTCCATCCTCAGTCATATCAAATTAATATATTTGACCAAATTTTAAATTGGGGTTGATAAGGGAGATCCTAAAATGATTTTTGGTAGTTTATTTGTTATAGTCCCATCACTATGTAGCCATGAACTATCATCTAATGACTCTGCATAATTCCATTTTCAGTATAAATTTGAAATCCCATTTGAATAAATTGAAAATCCTTTATTTTTTTCATAAACATCAATAGGTCAATGGTGTATCTTCGAAGATCCTCAATCCTACTTTGGTAAATTATTATTATTATATTTGGGAACATATCTCTCTCCTCATTCTTTCATAGATGTTTTTGAAGCTCGATTTCAGGTTGGGGATTCAAGATTTCTTTATTTTTATTTTTTGAAAATAGGGAATGTATCATAATTTTTCTTTCCATGTGTGGATGTAAAAGATTAACCTAATGAATATAATTAAATGGAATATATTAATTTTGTGGTGAGGGAATATTTTCATGTGTTTTATTTTTTTCCATGATTTTTCTTATGATTGATGAATATCTGAGGTTGTTATTGAGGGTTTTGTTTTCTACTGTGATATATGAAATGATTCTATAAGAAAACTAATGTGGTCACCTATGTTAAAAGGTTAATAACATAATGTTGGTAATAAATTTTTTGTTTGAATCTATGATTGATTTAATGTTACTCATCATGGAGTGGTTTAATTAATATGAAGGCATGTTTTTAAATGAGAATCATGGATGTGTTTTATTGCTTAAATAGGGTGTTGTTTTCTGCTAACATTCTTCTTTATATTGTTATGATTAGTGTGGTCTTAGAAAAATATTGTTGTGGATGATTTTGGGGTAATATCATGTGATAGACAGTGTGTTTTTATCTAGTTTTCCTTGATTTGAATTTGGATATGCGGTTTTAGATATTAAAATAGTAGATGATCCATTAATTGGTTTTAAAATGGAGGTAGAGATAGTTGTGTGGAGTGTAAATGGTTTTATGGTAGTCTGGGGGTGAATAATTGTATTATAGAGTGGTTCATGACATGATTGGTTGGTTTTTATTGGTTTTTGTTATATATCCCACACATTATGGAATATGGTTTCTAATAATGAAAATAATAGTGGTGAGTGTGTTGTAATTTAATAAAATGTGGCTTCATAACGAACTAGTAATGATTAAATGAGTAATTTTTGGTTGAGGTAAGCATGGGTGATGACTATTGAATGGGTTTCCATTAAATATGGATAAAAACAGGGCATAAAGAATGTAATTTTTACAATTAAATGATAAATATATTAATGTGGAAGGATATGTTTAAATGTGAAACTTTTCATGTTTTTATGGATGTTTTTTTGAAAACTAGGAAAGTTTTGTGTTGTAGAGATGAAATTAATTTATAGAGGATGGTGGCGATGTTGTGTTAATGGTTATGGTATATACTAGTTCTTTTCTAGAATGAACCCTTATGATACTATTGCATGTGGATATGATATATGTTTTATTTTCTTAGGATTTCATATGCACCCCACCCAGGTTGGATAACTATTTCGATTATTAAATATTTTTGTTTCAATTAGTCTTCCACAACATCTGGATTAGTGAGGGAACAAGTGGATTATTATACCCTCTCCCCCTTTCTCCCATATTGTAATGGGATTTTATATAATTTCCTAAATTTATGATTGAAAAGATGTAATTTCTAGAGCTTATATTCTAGATATTGTGATTTGATGATGATGGGATGGTGATGTGATGATAAAATATAGTGAAGTTGTGATGTGATAAAGGATGTGTGTAACATCCCAACCTTTTTTTAGAGGTCACGTGATTGTTTATAGGAAATCTTTTGAATGATTTTGATTATTTTTTTTATTTCTTATTTGAGGAGTTTTTTTTGGTGAAATTGGAAAATTTTGGATGGATGTTGGGCAATGCATGATTAGTTCATAGTTTCTCCAAACCATGCTTTTAGCCCCAAAAAATCATGCAACCCCAGACAGAAAGGGTTTTCATAGTTAGAACATGGTTTTTCAAACCATGTTCCCTATTCACCTCACCAAGAATAGGTTTACAGTTTATGCACATTGTTTGGAAAACCGTATGGCTCGACCAAAGAAAACTGGCATTAGTTTTTAATTAACCTTGAAATTAGATTTTAAAATTCTAAACCCGGCGTACTTCACCCCAATTTCAACCAACACAGCCCCAACATGTTGACCTTGTTTTTTAATGTTCTCATATGGATACCTAGGTCTCCCAACCACCGTTTTGGTGATTTGAATTCCAACTATTAGATATTCACCTCTCTAGGTATGTGGTTTCTTCCCAATTGGTTTCCCCTTTTTTCCATTATTCATCCATTATTTATATGAATGTTTTAACATATTAGTATTTGATATAGATCTAGGTTTGATGTATCATTATCTTATGATCTTGTTTCTAGTATGTTATTTGAGATCCCATTCTTCATCCTGGTTTTGATCTTTTTATTTCAATATTGGGAATTTTCATTGAGTGATCGTGCATCAACGATTTAAGGTTGGTGGCCTATTATTTGAATCCCTCAGTCTTTATTTTAATTATGTGTATGTAATTTTAGACTGTATGTTGAGTTTTTAGAAATATAATTTCTCAAATTAACTTAATTAATTTGGTTAATTAATTGATTATATAATTTTTAAATGAATGTATTTATGGGATTTTGAAATTTTTCAATTAATGGGTTGTTTTAATTGGCCAATTAATGTGGATTAATTAATTAGATAATTAAATAATAGAATATGTGAAATTATTGAATTCAATTAACTAATTATTTAATTAATGAATGCATCTTTATGATTGTGGAATTGAATTCATTATTCTTTGAAATATTTGATGAGATATTTAGGATTTTGGAAATAGATTAACTAATTGTTGAATTAATTAATGTAATGTGAGATTATGGAATAGATAAATTAATTTTCAAAATAATTAATGGAATGGGTGGTGGTGGAATTGATTAATTAATTATCGAATTGATGAAAGGAATATGTGATTGTGGAATAGAATAATTAATTCTTCAATTAATTAAGGGTATGTGTGATTAAGGAATTAATTAATTAATTATTGAATTAATTAATGGTATTAATGGATAATTGATTAAATATTGATAAATGGAAGAATAGTGATTTGAAAAATATTTTCCATGTGATTTAAGTATTTACCATGGATTATTTTAATAATTGAAATGAAATATCATGATATAAAATTTTATGAGAGGATTAATGTTGATGAACCCTGATTGATGTTATATATGTGATATTGGGATATTTATGATATACATGTGTGAGACATGGTCTTCAACATCCAAAGCCCATAGTGATAAATTTGTATTAGTGTGTGGGACATAGACTACTACTTCAAAATCTCGTAGTGATAAATTGGTATTTTTCTGTGGTAGATGGACAACTACTTCAAAATCCCAGAGTGATAAATTGATAAATGAGATGTGTGATAGAGATAAGGCTCCAAATACCGAGATGGTTGTATACACGATGTTATACACCCATGATTTGGAATTAGACTATGGTTCCAATTGGATGTGATATAAATCAAGATGATATGATATGTGAGAACCATGGTATTATGATATGTGAGATCCCTTAGGGATAGTTCAACCTATAACAGGTCCAAAGTAGAAATTGTGAGGTTGGATTTCCTCGGGAACCTAGATGTTATGTGGTTAAATAAAGAGTAATTAAATAAATGTAAATTATTTACTTTATTTATTGTATTTTATTCTTTATACAAATAAATACACTATTATTGACTAGATACTATTTTATATAATGTTGGAGGTGGCCCAATGAGTTGTACTCACACCCTACTTAGGTTTCCAGATCATTACATGAATAGATTTCATGGTTGTTGAGAAGTTTAAGGGAAAGGGCCCTATGTTAGATGGCTGAGTTCGGATAGTCATGGAGGAGGGAACCAAACTTGGTGTTCGGACCCATTTGGGAGTTGTCAGTTTCCTTTTTTTGTTTTGAATTTTTTATATTGAAACATGACACATATTTTGGAATGGAATATCTATTGTTTAGTTTTAGATACTATATTTCCTATTTTTCCATCTTGTGATACTAGTTTGGTTGGATTATGAGTTATATAATTTGTTTATTTCAAATTCATTTCCATTGAAGTATTTCTATGATAAAGAGGATATTGTATATTCATGTGATATTAGACCTTAAATACTAGTTGGAAGCCTCTAGAGTATGGGGAGGCATGTTTAAGCTCAATTTACCAATTGGATTGTGGGGTTGGTGTGTGACTCCTAAGTCCGGATGTTAAAACGTGGTTTCAGAGCCCATTTTTCTTTTATTATTATTTTTTATTACTATTTGTGAAAGCTTGACAAGATAATATGATGATTCATTACTTGGTTAATAGCTTCTGGGTAGGAGTATCTGATCAATGCATGAGGGTAATATCAAAGTACCTAAGGTAGGACTTTTGTTACTGATGTGTGTCGTTATATTTGAATGATATTTCACATTGAGTGATGCACTTATTGTGTGATGTGATTTTTTTTCTGAGATTTTATGTGACTTATCTCATGGATTGGTATCAAATGAGAGTTTAATATATATGAATAATTCTAGGAACACATAATTATTATGTAACATGTATTCTATTTTGACAACGCGTGTGGAAAAGTTGGTTTATGGGTAAGTTGTTTAACTTGAAATGTTTTTCCGAGATTGTGAATTTCAAATAAAAAAATTCAGAATATGAAATGATAAATTGTGAATGATAAAATTTTGAATAAAAGAGTGTCTAATGGGAATATAAATATGATAATTTTTTTACCCTTTGTTAATAATGACCGAGATGTATGATGATTAAGGGTTGTTATAAGACTTCAATTTTGACTATGTGGTGAGGTTTGTGGAAATGACTTGTTATTTCTTATTTTGAATTATTTTAAATGTATTACTATGATATTGTTTTTCCTAAGGTTAATGTTTTTATTTTAATATTTATTCCACCATGATTAATCTTATAGACATGATGATATGAGGACATGGCTAGCGATGATACTCTAGTGGTGGAACCTAAGACACCATTAGTGCCAGGTGAGGAAGCAGGAGGGTATTTCCCTAGAACATTTCTTATTTAATGATGTTTATGGAAAGAGGATGAGGGAGGTTTTGGAAAATCATGTTTGATCAGACAATGGGGTTTTAATTGCAACACCCTCCAATGTTTACCAGAGAGGGTGGAACTGAGGTAGATGAGTTATGGATTGAGTCTATGAACACCATACATGACCACATAGAGACTCTTATTAGGAAGAGGTTCAAATTGTATTATTACCTGAAACATGGACAAACAAATCATTTTTGGGACTTTTAGCATTATAATGGATGGATAGATAATATGGAGTGGAAGGAAATTTAAGATAAGTTCTTGGAGAACTTTTACCCTGATATGCTTAGGTTGGAGAGAGAAACAAAGTTCTTGAGACTCACTGGGGGGAGAATTTTCATAATGGACTATGTTGTTTGCTTTACAGATTGATAGTGCTTTTTTATAATATTTTTCGAAGATGAGGTGACCTTGGAAAAAAATTTACTATGATCTTAAATGTGAAATTATGACCCATGTGAATATATTCAGGCTAAATAATTTTTCAAGAGTGGTGAATTAGGCTCTCATATCTTAAAGGAACATGAATGTAGCTTCCAATGGAGGGTATGTTGTTTCTCCTTGGAGATAAAGAGGTAAATATTATGAGGGTAGGAAGCATATGTAAGACAATGTTATCCATAGAAATAGAATGAAGAGTGGATAGGGGGATGGATCAATTCCTCCATATCCTACCAGAGTGTTTTACCAACAATGTGGTTGGTTGGGTCACTTTCTTAAACTTTTCCCCTGACCATAGGTTGAGTACTTATATTGTGGCATAATGGTACATCTATAGAGGATGGGAAGGAACACATGAAATATGGGGAATGATGAAGGATCTAGATAGAACTTCAGTATGGGAAAGGGATCTTCTATACTATATCATTCTGGCAGTTGAAGTTCTAAAAGTTATAGAGGGTGAGGAAGTAGAAAATGTTCTTATAGGAAGGAACACTCTTATCAGTTCAGTGGTGTAGCTTAGGGGATTAATAATGCATCATAAGGAATATGTGTAGTAAAGTTTCCTTTTATTCAGCATACACTAGTGTATAGAGATGATGGACCATTGATGGTTAAAGGCACTATTCTTGTAGCTTCTATAATAGCTAGTGCCTTATTTGAAACTGGTTCATATCATTCTTTTATATATACACCACCTATTAATGGTTTAGAAATGATGATGAAGTTCATGAGAAGGGTTATGAAAATTGATACACCATTATGAGTACAATCTAGAGACATAGGTTTGTGCAAGGGGGTTCTCCTGAGGTTGGGGAGTATCTTTTCCATGGGATCTTTATATCCCTAACATTACTAGATTTGAAATAATTTTTTTCTGTGGAATAGTTAGTATCATACAGGGCCCAAATAGATTTTTATTATAGGATATTGAATTTTACTTCTTCTAAGGGTGATTATTCTATGGATCGTGGAGTGTGAGATATCTAGTCAGTCCATATAATGCTAGTTCATCATGAACTAGGGGAGATCACTACCTAGATTACTAGTCAATTTTTGGATGATTAAGGTGTCATGTATGATGTATTACCACCATTAGTGGGTAGGTTTTAGGATATATTTCTTATGGACTTCTCAGGTCTTCCACTATAGATATTTGTAGAATTTACTATTTATATCATTATACGTGTTGAGCCCATATATATTTCACTATATATAATGGAACCAACTGAGATTCAAGATATTAATATTCAGCTATATTAGTTTGAGGATAATGGATTTATCCATTCAAATAATTAATTTTGGGGTTATCCAAACTTGTTTTCTAAGAATTATATTGATACCTTTCTCTTTTGTGTTGATTACTGGAAGTGGAACCAGATAACTATGAATAACCAGTATCCTCTACCTCATATTGATGATCTTTTTCCCAGGTGAGGGGGGATTATGTCCCCAATATCGAATAGAAATGAGAGTATCATAAGTTGAGAGTTCTACCTTATAATATACCTTAGAATGCATTCATAGTCTAGTATGGACTTTGTGAGTTTTTGATGATGTCGTTCCGGCTAACGAATTCTCCAGCTATGTTTATGGACTTGATGAAAAAAATCTTCCATCCATACCTGGATCAGTTTGAGGTAGTTTTTGTGGATAACATCTTGGTGTACTCTAAGACTCATGAAAATCATTCCCAATATATTTTCCACATCTTGATTATACTAGGAGATCATCAACTATATAAAAAGATATCTACGTTTCATTTTTGTACAGATATGGTAAACTTATTTGGTTACATAATCATGAGGAAAGCTATGTTAGTGGCCCTAGAGAATGATCAAGCATTGGTTTTATAGAATAATCCCAATAATGTTTTTGAAAACCATAGTTTTTTGGTAATATCTGGTTATGATCAAAGGTTCATCCAGGAATTTCCCTACTTAGCATCAGCTATATTCGGCATGGAAAATAATTGGGTAATGTTTGAATAGAAAGTATCATGTGAGAATTACTTCCATGAGCTAAATAATTGTTTGAAAGAAGTAAAAATCTTGATCCTACCCGAGCCGAGTTAGGAAAATGTGGTGTTTTGTGATGATTCAGGGAATGTTCTTGGGGTAGTGTGGATGCTAGTAGATTGATTTGTGGCATATGGGTCTTGAATGTTGAGGCAACTAAATGAAACTACCACATGCATGACCTTGAGTTAGCTAGAGTTGTTTATTATTTTAAGTGTTAGAATCATTATCTGTTGGTATAAAGGTTTACTCTGTATAATAATCACATGAGCATAAATTTTATAATTTTTTGAAAATATTCAAATCTCCAGAAGTGGAGTTGGGTTCAATATATGTAGTAATTTGATTTTAATCCACTATATGCAATCGAAAATGGGAACAATATTGTTGATTCTATAAGAAAAAAACTCAATCTCTTGAAGCTCATGATTCTAGTGATGAGTGGAAGAATATGACCTTACTAGATGAGAGGCATTTTTTCATTCATGAGATCCAAGAGAAGATGAATCTTGTATCTGTTTTAGTGGAGTCAATTTATTTGATATGGTTCAAGGATAGGTAGTATGAGGATCTTGAAAGTTTTTTCTTGAGGGAAACCCTTTAGGGTGTGGAGACACCATCCGATTTGATCATAGATGAGGATGATACCATCTATGTCATGAATTGAGTTGTTATACCTAAAAGTATGTAGGAGGAGCTTATGCATGAATTTCATGTCTCATATTGGGAGTTACATCTAGGTGTGGCCAAAATTTATTATGACCTATGATGATAGTTTTGGTGGTAGGGTATGAAAAAGGATGTTACAGTGTTTGTGACATGATGTTACACCTTTCATCATGTGAAGGCTAAGAAATAATGACTTGGTTGTTTCCTACAACCATTTCCCATTTCAAAATTGAAGTGGGATGAGGTTACTATGGACTTTGTGGTAGGTATTGTAGGGACTCCTCAATAAAATGACACTTTATAGGTGATTGTCAACTATTTGAAAAAGGTAGTCCACTTCGTACCAGTACAAGAGATGTTCTCAGTAGCCTAGTTGGGTGAATTGAATTTTCAGGAGATAACCTATCTATATGGGGATACAATGTTTATTGACTTAGACTATGAATCATGATTTTATTTGTGATTATTAAAGGACATGTCGATGTTTCTTGGTATACGGGTTTTATGTAGAATGGAATTACACCCACAGATATATGGGAAGTTATAATATACTATACATGTGTTTGAGGATATGTTTTGAGTGTCTGTTCTAGAATTAGGAGGGTTTTGGAAAAATCACCAATCTTTCGTGGAGTTTTTATATAAAAAATTTATCAAGAAACTATTTAAAAGGAACCATATAAGGATCTTTTTGGTATTCCATATAGATAGCCTCTATAGTGTATGGAGGCAGGTGATTCAGAACTCTTTGGACTGAATCTCATGCAAGTGACGTCAGAGAAGGTTCAGTTGATTTGAAAGCAGATATATATGACTCAGAGTAGAAAGAAGTCATATTCCAATAGAATCTAACAAACCATAAGTTTTATAGAGTGTGATAGTTTATTACTTTGGGTATATCCTAGGATGGTTCACTATAGGAATCAGGGATATGGAATGTTGGCATCTAGGTTTGTTGATCCATTAGAGGTTGTGGAGAGAATCATGTTGGAGGTGTATCGATTGGCCCTTCTACCAATGTACAATGATATAAAAGATGTTTTCGATGTTCCAAAGTTTTGATGGTATCTAATTTACCCTTATCACATAATCAATATATATGTTTTTTGATCTTGAGATCGATATGTTCTTTAAGGAGAATCTGATACGTTTGTTGGATCGTATTAAGAATGTGTTATTGGGAATAACCGAGTAAATAGTTTGTGTATTATGGAATCATGGATGTTTTCAAGAGGAAATTGGAGAGAGAAGTAGGTATGTGGGCTCAGTAACTTGACCTTTCTTACTCAAAATCATAGAGATTATTGGGATTATAGCTCGAGGATGAGCAGTTATAAGGTGTATAGATTGTAGGATCCCAACCATTTCTGAAGATGTCACAATCTTTTTTATAGGAACCCTTTTCCCTTATTTTTAGTACTTTTTTGTTTGGGTTTTTAATTAGGAAGTATTGGGGTGAAATTGGATATATCTAGAATGAAGATGGGTAATTAGTGGTTGGCATATGGTTTTCCCAAACTATACACCATGTCCTAGAAAATTGTGTAACCATGGATAAAGAGGGTTTTCATGGTTGGGACATGGTTTTCCAAACTTTTATCCCTTTTAGGATTAACATTGCACCCCCATAGAAAAGAAGCATGGTTTAGGCACATGTTTTTGTGTACCATTTCCCCTTGTATAGAAAACCGGTCACATGTAATTAATTAACTTGAAAATTAGATTTTAAAATCGCAAACTCCCCTAACTTCAGCCCAATCTGACCCAACTCAGTATTAACATATTTCTATCAATTTTATAGGTTCCAGGCCTGATTCCTAGGGCTCCTGAAATCCGTTCTTAGTGAATTGAATCCCAGTTTGCAGATATTCACCTCTTCTGGTATGTAGGTTCTTTCTGATTAGTTTTCCATTTTCTCTCATTATTCTCCAATCCTTTGATGGTATTTTCCACTGTTGGTCTTAGATAAAGATTTAGGTTTCATGAATTATGATCCATTTGATTATGTTTCTAGGATTTTATTCAATATCTCATTATTCATTATGGGTTTTACCTTTCTATATCAATTGGGGGAATCTATATAGGGTAATCGCTCATAAAAAATTCGAGGTAATTCGTCTACTATTCCAATCCCAAAGTCAAGATTTCAATTCAGTTTATATAATTGTATACAACATATTGAATATTATTCAATTCAATTTATTTAATTGAAATAATTAATTTGGTAAATTAATTAATTAAGGAATTGTGGAATTAATTGATTAATGGGGTTTGGAAGTTGGTCAATTAATGGATTGTTGTAATTGGAAAATTAATGTGGATTAATTAATTGGTGAATTAATTAATGGAGTATGTGAAACTATTGAATTGATCTAATTGATTTTTGAATAATTAATGTAGTGTTATGATTATGGAATTGAATTAATTAATTTTCTAATTAATTAATAGAATATTTGGGATCTTGAAATATATTAATTAATTGTTGAATTAATTAATGTAATGTGTGATTCTGAAATAGATTAATTAATTTTCAAATTAATTAATAGAATGTGTGGTTTTAGAATTGATTAATTAATTTTCAAATTAATTAATGGAATTTGAGATTTTGGAAAAGATAAATTAATTGTTGAATTAATTAATGTAATGTTTGATTGGTGAATTGATTAATTAATTATTGAATTAATTAATATATTAAAGGGATGTATGATTGAATGTTTATTAATGGAATAATGGAGATTTTTCATATTGTTTCCTTGTGATTAAATTATTTACCATTATATTTTTAATAATTGAAATAAAATATCATGATGTGAGATGTGATGAGAGGGTTAATTTTGGTTAACCATGATCGATTTGATATATTTGATATTGGTATATTTTTTGTATTCGTGTGTGGCACATATTCAACTACATAAAAATCACATGGTGATAAATTGATATTTCTACGTGGGACAAGGGATGCTTCTTCAAATGACCATAGTGTTAAATTGTTACTCATGTGTGGTACATTAGCTGGTGCTTCAAAATCCCATAGTGATAAATTTATAAATGAGATGTGGGATAGGGACTGAGGCTCCAAAAAACCACGAGGTTCTAGACAAGATTTTATACACCCATGAGTTGGTATTGGACTATGGTTCTAATAGGATTTTATATAAATTGGGATGATATGATATGTGGGAATAATGGTGTTGTGATACGTGAGTTCACATGGCGATATTTATAACTTTAGCATAGGACAAAGTTTTTTTTGATAGTTTGGGTGTCCTTAGGAACCTAGGAGTTTTGCGATTAAATAAAGAGTATTTGAATAAATATAAATTGTTTATATTATTTCTTGTATATTATTTTATATACAACTACTTACACTGTTATTGACTAGATATTCTTTTAGACACTATTGGTGGTGGCCTACTGATTTGTACTCACACCAAAATCAAGATTCTTGATTGCTACCCAAATATATTACATGGTTATAGGATAAGTTGAGGGAAAATGACCCATGTTAGATGACTGAGTCAGCAAAGAGTATAGAAGAGGGAACTGAACTTGGTGTGGAGACCCGATTAGGAGTTTTAATTATATTTATCTGTTTAGGGTTTTTCATATTGACACGTGACACATATTTTGTCATGGAATATCTACTATTAATTTTTGATAATGTATTTCGCATTTGGACATCTTGTGATATGGGTTTTTTTATTGGTTTTATCATTTGGTTATTGTATATTCATTTCCACTTATATATTACTCTGATAAAGAGGGTATAATCTCCTCATGAGATAGTAGACCATCATTGATAGTCAGTCACATCTGGCATGTGGGGAGGTACACATGAGTTCTTTTGACAAACCAGATCTGGGCACCAAAGTGTGGCACCCAGGTTGGGACGTTACAATATGATACATATTGGTGGCCATACATTGTAGGAGGAGGTTATGAGGATGATGCCCTTCCTGTTTATGATACCCAACATTAATGAGGATTTTATGTATAGTTTTTGAGATAAGGTTGCGTTATATTAATGATAATACATTTGGTATGTATAGAAAACAATGATGTGGGTGTAGTCATGATAAAATGTGTGACTATGTGATTATATCTCTATTGAATGTATAATAGAAGTAGAACAGTTTCCATTGGGGTTTAAGAGTGAAAAATCGGCATGGAAGTGGTTTCATGGTACCTACATTCTATAGTGATTTTAAATTATTTTATTATATATGGATGTGATTTTGGGTGAGTGGAAATTAGTTAAGTTGGGTTATAGTTAACATGGAATAAGAGTGTGTTGGTTTTGTTTTTTAAAGAATGATGAATTATAACGCTTCTTCAAAATTTTCTTCAGATTTATTAATGATGGTTATATAGACTCTACTTGTACTCTCACCACTATATAAAATAGAATTTTTAGTTTTAGAAGTTGTATTTGATGACTGAGATGGATAATACTATCTTGATTCATAG
Organism: Viscum album; assembly: GCA_963277665.1. Taxonomy (NCBI): domain Eukaryota; kingdom Viridiplantae; phylum Streptophyta; class Magnoliopsida; order Santalales; family Viscaceae; genus Viscum; species Viscum album. The sequence continues at coordinate 1,601,116,131 of OY728128.1, forward strand.
AGATTTTATCATAGTCACCGCAGTAGGAGTTTCTTTTTAGAAATATATTTTGAGGGATTTTATTCTATTTTAAATTACTTGTATTATTGTATATTTAATTTCATTTTATATTATGGGGTTGATTAGTTGTTTTCATTACATGTTCTTGGATTATAAGGGTATTGATTGTGATTTATTTTTTTCTATTATCGTTGGTAGTCTCCAACCTAGGGCTTATCAATGGAAGGCTTCGATGGAAAATATATCTTCTACTACTAGACTAAGAGGGGTAACTAATGGGATAAATCCATGACCAATTATTAGTGAGATTTCTTATAATGTGAAAATTTCTATTTCCTCTCTATTATAGGGTATTTTCTTAACTTCTCCATGGATTTATAGAATTTACCAAACCTTGTTAAATTCCTTGTGGTTCGGTGTTGTGTGTGTTAGATATTTCATTGTTTTCTTTCCTTTGACCTAATATATGTAGTCATGTTTTTTGTTTTGTTGATATGGTGGGTGATATCTTGCACAAGGAAACAAATATGTGTTGCCTTTAATTGTATGGTCTGTGTTTTGTATTTGATGTTTGGAGTGTAAATCATTGTTCCAACGAATTTTCATGACTATGAGGTTGATGGTTGGTTACATAAGGCACACCAATATCATTTTTATGATTATGACCCCAAATAATTTTAATGATAATTAATAGAAATACATTTTTAAATATTATTTATATTGACATTCCATTTACATAATTTATGAATATTAATTATAATTATTAAAATTATATTCTTATTATTTCAATATTATATTAGCTTTTTTATTATTATCATATGATATTATAATATTCTATTATAGTATACATATTTTTTATATTTTAGTATTTTTATTCTTTTAATTAATTATGAAAAAATATTAATTATAATTACAATAATTCAATATATAACAATTACATGTATAATATAATTTAGGGATTATTAATTTTATTGGGTTATATATTTATGAATATTAATATATCAATAATTTGATTAACATTTTTCCAATTTTATTTTAAATTTATATTTGATATAGGAGAGAGAAAATAAAACAGAATGGTTTTTATGATTGGAGGAATATGCTTAATTGGAGAAAAAAATAGAGATTCAGTGATTTTATATGGAAAAACACTAAATTTGGAAATGCAATCTTATAATCTACAAAAGGAGGTGGTTTTTCATGGTTTTCTCAAACAATTTAGACACATTGTGTGCCATATAAAATTAAATCCAGAAAATAAAGAATATTGCATCGATGGTTTCCACTATATCAGAAAATAATAAGATAAAAAAATTACAAATGTATCGATAAAAAAATAAAAGTGTAAGAGAAATCAAAACCATGTTATTAATAAATATAATTCAAATAATGAAAAATTCCTATGAAGGTCCAATAATCCTAATTTTTAATTTTGATATATTCATGAGGGAGTTTGGATAATTACATAATTGAATGGAGGAACATGACCCTCAGCCTAGTTTTTATGGTCTCTCTACGTACTTCCACGAGACCCAGGTTTAAAACCAAGCAGAAAAATAATTTAGGTATTTTAGTAGACATTGTATCAAGCACTGTGTAGGTACTGTGCAGGGATTGTAGCAGTTACTGTAGCAGTTAATATAATAGCTACTGTAGCAGCCTTAACTATTCACCTTGGGCCACTAGTTTCTGATTGGAGCCTTTCAGGCCTTCAGGCCACCCAGGCCTTCGGGTTAGTAAGGATTTTTGGCCACCTTGAAGGCCTTATATCCACCTCAAGGCCATCGATCCACCATAAGGCCTTTGGGGCCACCTGATATGAAGATGCCCATACAGATTCTTCAAAGAACCAACTATAGAGGAAGATTCAAGAGAAATATGCATTCACTAGAGTAAGGATAACTAATTTGAAAGAATGAGAGGGTATGGAACTTTAATCGATATCGGTCTTCTGTATCAATGCACCAGACAGCTAGCCGAACATCCATGCAATGGTGGAGTACAAATCATGATGCAGATGTAGGGGAGGGGTGGTTTCAAGTATTTATTGTCTGTATGATTTCCTTAACATTAAGGGGTCCTATAATATCTCCAAGCTTATGGGAAATGTAGGCTATAAGCCTACGGGCCTTGTAAGGGTTCCCCCTAATCACTTGAAAGGGGGGGTATCAAAAATCAATAAAAAATGAAGGCCTTCGGGCCATTCAAGCAGGGAGGTAAAATTTAATGGAGTAATATTTGGAACTAGTAAACAACCCTAAATGTTTTTCTGATGGTTCCATTTATCTCAAAATATAGTTTTTATCTTAGGGTTCATGTTAACCAAGAATAAAACAAGTAATTGATTTTTTAAAAAATAATTAATAAATTAATTTACATCATAATGAATTATCATGTTTCTGAAAAAAGAAGAATATATTGAAAAATAAACCTTGTATTGAGAAAGTATAGGTGGAATATTTCTATGTGTGTAGTTTTTCATTTAACTACAACATAATTTTATGTTGGTATTCAACCATGACCTATACCCAAACTTGTTTTGTTTTTATATAAATATATAGTTTTACTCGTTTGATAGATTATTTCACAAATGGATTAGGGGCTAAATCTTTTACTGAATCAAAAGGGGGCATGATGATTATCCCTATATTTTATATTCTTTAATTCATTATTTATTATATAAATATTCACACTACATAGTCCCAAAACAACAAGAGGCCTAATGTATTTGGTAAATTAGATACATATCCTAATAACCTAAAATAATGATATAAATAAATTAATTAAAACTACAAAAAATGTCCTTAAATTCCATTGATCTTTTAAAAATGCATGGGATAACCTATAGACGTATATAAGAAGTGAGTGAGATATAAAACCTGTTAAAGGAATTAAAAAATAATAACATGATTAAGGTAATTAATTTGAGTCAAAAGGTATATCACGGTGACATAATTGGATGATAATAATTAACATGAGAAAAAAATCATGATATAATATGATTACATCATGGAATCATAGGAACATGGAAACGTAATTAAAACATGACATTATAATAATAATTCAAAGTTAACCATTAAGTCATCAAAACATAGTGTTATTAGGTAACCAAACGGTAAACCATAAATGATATATCAAGAGATAAAAACATTACCCTATTGATTGGATGTTGATATAATTCTAGGCCCACACGTCACATTCATATGATGTACATGCATTTGTATGCCACATAGATCATAGAACATAAAAATTAATTTTATCACATTAAATCCAACAAATAAGGAATATGGGTTACATACATGTAACCATCAAATCAATGAATGATATGTACATATAATTTAATACCCTTGAGTGGAAATGGTAATGGGATTTAAAACATAAAATATACTCATGGAATATCACATGATAATTTCAGAAGATTAATGAGGGTACATAAGTGTCTATGAAGGGGTTTAATGAGATTGAATGGTGGTATTTAATTTTCTGGACATTATAAAGAAACAAAATGGATGTGTAAATATATGATAAAACAAGTTAAATTGGAACTTAATTGGATTAATATAAAGAAAGTACTTTAAAATGATTAAGGAAGAACCCCTTACCCTGAGAGGTTGCATCTAAATTCTTGTGAGGAGCTTCTTAAGAGATTGGGAATGCGTTGGTAGAGATTAAGATAGAGGTAGATGAATAATAACTCCATAATCAATGGGTTTTTATTGAATATGAATAGGAGTATTTATGGGTATTTAAAGTAAAAGAGAGGGTAATTATTTATTAATTTCTAAACTTAGGTTTTAGATTATAAAGGATAAAATAATAAAAACAGAAAAACATTTCAGTGTTTTCTAACATTGTATCTGTCAAAGAGGATTGAATTTCAATATTTTATTAAGCTACAAACCAAAACTATTTAAATGACACCATTCATGATGTGGAAGTGAGTTATGTTCATATATAATAAATCTAAAACCTATAAATTATCATATATGTTCTGGAGGATCAATTTTATGTTTGTGAAATTGATAAATTTACAAAATAATAAATTATTTTTAAGGGACTTTTTTGGGTCTTTGATTCATTTTATATAATTATTAAAATAATTTTTGGACAATATAATTTTATAATGCACACTATATATTTATATTGTTTTAATTTTTTACCCAATAATATGACTATCATAAGAAAACTAAAAAAAATAACCATTGACTAATATTTATGTGATGATTTAAAAAATAATATTTTTTACAAAGAAATTTCTAAATTTTATAATTTTCACCTTCAAATAAAAATCATTATTTATAGGAAAATAATAGTTTTTATGACACTAACCACATTATGGGGATTAAGTAAATTACATTGGAACTCATTAAATTATATTATTTAATTTTATAAGAACATTTAATGGAAATAAAACATATTTAAAAAATTCTTGAATTTATCAAAAAGTGTATTTTAATTGAAATTATTAATTTCCCAAAATACAATTTTCATTTCTTCATATCCAAATATAATTTTTATTAAACTAATTTTATAATCGTATTTATATAGGAAGAAATAAGGAAATGGGATAAATATAAACAATATTTTATTATATATAAAATATAAAATTCTTAATACTGGGGTCTAGATATAAAACACCTTATTATGGTAACATACTCCCTAAGGGTAATGTGTGTAATGGTGGTATGTTAATGGGGTGCATCATAGAACATTGTTTGGACCTGATCTCGATAAGATTAAATTTATCCTATAATCAATTCATGTCAACATTTAGTTACTGAATATCGACTTGGGTTTGATCAAGGGAATGGAAATGTGATTCCATCTCCATTTGAAGCTCTGATAAATGGTCTTTATTGGGAATGACCCTTCGAGTCTAGGCCAATGCATCTTCATTTTATGTAAATTTGAACTTATCAAAAACCTAAATGTATACTAATTTTAATAGACACTATTGATTGAATATATTATCAAAAATTATGGTGTTTAATGGTCTTTTAATCCCATCAGAAAATTATATATATATTTTATAATAGTAAAAAATTACAAGTGAAATATAGTGTATATTTTTTTATAACCACTTTTCAATACAACGAATTTATTCACACCTAAGTGAATTTAAATTATGATTTTTTTTCTTTTCACTATTCAGTTATTCATAAATTTATCCCTAAAAAAATTCATTTCATGCACTAGAAAATATGAGGGTACTTATGTTTCATCGCATCTTCCCATTCCCATGTTTCTACTTTCAAATTTTTGTTCTTCCATAGGACTTTGACCAGGTACGTTGTTTGTTTTGTAGAACTTTTTATCAATGATCTAATATATTCACAAGATACTCCCCATTTAAAATATCATTTCACAAAGGTGCCACCTCTATATTCACTACATGTGAGGGGTCTGGTATATATTCCCTTAAGATTAATATATGCAACACATCATGTATGAGAGATAGGTTAGGTTGGAGTGCCAAGTGATATGCTATATCTATATTACAATCCACGATTAAAAAGGGGAAAATATATCATAGACTAAGTTTTCTATTTTTTCCAAACCACATAAATTAATTCCACGGTATATACAAAGGAACATTTTATCTATCACAAGAAACTCTAGGTCTCATCAATGATTTTATACATATCTTTTCTATTGACTTCTCATGGATTTCATATGATACTAAATGGTTTGAACCTTCTATGTCATATCTTGGATAACATTAGGTCCTATCATTTTAATCTCCCCAACATCATCCCAGTATGTTGGAGTCAGACACTTATTCCAATACAAATATTTATAAGGTTACATTTGAATTATAGAATAATAATTGTTTCTATATGATAACTCAAATAGGGGAAGTTTTTGATCCCATCATTCTTGTAAATAAATTGAACGTGATCTCAGTATATCATCTAGAGATTGATTGGATATCTTGGATAAACTATCCTTTTGAGGGGGTAAGTAATACTATATATATATATATATATCCAATTCTTTCTAAAGGATTCTTCATAGCCTCAAGGTAGTCCTTAGATATCAATTATATATAGTGGAGAATGTTAATATAGGTAGTCTTACCAATTCTATTATGTATATACTAGAAAATTGGTTAAGAAATAAATCTTCTTGATAATAAAAAATTGTGATAACTTTATAAGGGGATCGATTACCACCCATATGGAATTATGGCCTTAACATTTCTTAGGGATACCTATGATGAATTCCATGGTATTTTTCATTTCAATAATAGTATTGTAATAGTTTTATTTTACCCATATAATTTTGTCTAACATCCTTGAACTTTTCCAATTCCAAGCATCGTGATATTAATTTTTTAATCTCCCTACTCATGTTATCCCACAAGAAGTTTTACCGAAGATTCTCATACATATTAGTGATTCATGGATGAATAGATAAGGATGATATTTGAAGATCATCAAAAAAATCCCTCTTTAGTTCCAATTACTTTGGGACACACGTCACAACTCTGAAACATATGAATCAATGATTAGAACATTTGAACTCTATAATATTCACTACATTTTTTAATATCTCATTACATTTTTTGGTCTCTTTTATCCTCTCTTGAATTGATGGTTGATATGTTGTTTGAGAAAGGAATGATTAAGCTCTATTTATGATTCCCATTCCCATAATCTACATGTCTATGATGATTATATTCCTTTTTATCTTCATCATGGATAGGGTTGTGAAATCCTATCAATTTTTAGCATCTTCAACTTTATTTATCATCCAATGATGGTAATGTATTGAACAGTTATAATACTAGATCAATTATAACCACTTTTATTGGTGTATATTGTGTTAATTTTTTGTTAATATATACTATATAATTTTAGGATCAGTATATATATATCACACTTCCCCAAATAGGTAATTTCACCAAATCATTAATTCAAAGAACATTGTAGATGATTGTAGATCAAGGGTTGGTATTTTCAACTAATTTATATTAAATTCGTTAGAGGAATAGGATATACCTTTTTGATCATCCATTAGTACACAACCCATGACCTTTTTGGATACAACTATATGGATTATAAGTTTTTCACTACTGGTGGGTAATTTGAGCACAAATTTATTGAATATGATATTATTTTAATCTTTATAACCCTTCTCATATTTATCATTCTAGATAATCTGTACTCCCTTATGAGTTATCTAGGTTAGTGGTATAGAAAATCATGAGATGTTTTTTCCGAAATCGATGATAGTACCCAGCTAATCCAATGAAATTACTTATCCCTATTTCTGATGTTGGTATCTTTCATCCTTCAATTGCCTCAATCTTTGGTGGATCCACATATTTCCCTTTACGAGTGAAAATATTCCCCAGGAATGTCAAATTCTCCATCTAAAAAAGGAATTCACTCTACATCACGTATAACTTATCCTTTCATGTGGTCTTCAAAAAAGAATTCATAACTTCCCCATGTTCCTCCATTCTTTTATAGTCGATAAGAATATTGTCTATAAATACTATGAAAAAGTAGTCAAGGTTAACACTAACAAATATATTCATTATATCCATGAGTATATCTAGAGATTTATTAATTCTAAATGGAATCATTATGCACTCATAGTTCCTGCACCTCTAACAAAAAGAAGTCCTGTAGATATCCTTATAATTCAAATTTAATTGATAATACCCTGACTAATGATCCACATTAGAGAAGTTCTAGTATCCATATAGTTGATCAAACAATTCATCAATCCATGGTATATGATACTTATTATTTATTGTGATCTTATTGATCTCATGATAATTAATGTATAGAAGCATTGAACCATCCTTATTCTTGGAGAAAAGGATAAGTGCACCACATGGTGAATCACTTGGCCATATAAACCATTTATCTAGATTCTCATGTAGTTTCTTTTTTAACTCATCAAGTTCAAAAGTGTACATTTCGTATGGTGTTTTAGATTTTGGAAAATCTACAGGTATATGTATAATTGATAACACAACCTCTCAGTTATAAGGAAGACTGAGAAATTATTCATGGAACACATCATCATATTCTATTATAATGGGAATGTAATCAAGGATCATCTTGTAATTAATCTCAATTAATTGAGTATGTCATTCTTTCTAAAAAGGAAATAATATCCATTCTTGGTATCATGATTCCAAAATAGGTCGATCCTTTTATTTAATCCTTTATAGAATCAAATGTAAATTTACAATACATAGAGGGATCTACTTCTACCAAATATTTGTGTTAGATCTATATAATTAATGCTAATAAATAACTATAATAACATAAAATTACTCTTAACTGAGAAAAATATGATTTTCAAGATGAGAAATCCCACAAACATAAACATGGGATATAATAATTATTCATGTTTTCCCAAATGGAATCAATTTTTTTTTCTGGTAACCCGACATTCATAGAAAACATACTAGATAAACTAGTTCAGAATGAATTGAAATACAACTATATATACAAAACTATTGATTATAATTTAAGTGTATATAAATCATCATGATCCATCTATGTGATTATCATAGAATAATATTATCCAGGTTCCATTGGTCATGAAAATTATTGGTGCTCATTATCATTATTAGACATTGGAATAGAGAATTTTCTTAGATAATTCCCATGTCTACCACTTTTTAAAATAAAACTAATAATGGTACCATAGAATGAACATTATTTGTGTCCATTATTTTAATATAATTATTCATTTTTTCCATGGAAATAATCTATTTTAGACCCTATTTTTTCACATTTAAAACAAATTCCAATTCATTTGTGACATTTTCATTTGGTCTTATTTCCATATTTATGAAAAGTATATAAATTTATCTCCTTTATATTTTCACTTTTATCATCTAAAACACCACAAGACATTATCCTCATCTTATTTTATGTGTTTTGATATTATATTATGTGCTAGCTGTTAATCATTATTTGTGATATATGATATTTTATAATAAAAAGGCATTTTACTTAAGGTCTAATCATGTAATTAATATCATTTGAAAAGTCATAAAATTTCCTATCACATTGATTTTTGACATGGTTCCTCCTATTTCAATCCATTGACTAAAATAATAGAAAATTACTTATGAGATTTTTTAAAATATTAAAAAAATAAATTGGAATTATGAATATTAAAAGTTAAATTAATATATGAAATATATTCCAAAAGATATGAATTTATAGGTTTTAATATAATTTATCCATTATATATTTCCTAACACAAAATTAAATTAATATTTATGTTCCCTTCATAATGTTCATAAATATATTGTGAATTTACTAAAGAATTTCCCCCAGAAATTTCAAACATATTATGTATAAATTTCTCTTTATCATGAACCATGTGATGTTTAATTTAATACCAAATATTCCCTTTTCTAGGCTTTTACCCCTTGGTAAAACTGTTGTAGAGCTACATCGACTTGTAGAATTCAGACATAGGGTTTTTTGTTTGAAACCAATCGCTTTATTATTTTCCAAAAATTAAATATTTGTCCTATTGTTATTCATATACATTAATCATTGACTATTTATTTATAATCCCAATCCTTAAAAATAACTATATCTTTCTCTAATTTTAATGATAGAAACCCTTATATTTTATACACTCTATTTCATGATTTATTGAAAAATAATACACATAAAACAATACCAAAATATTTAGTCATAATAAATTTGGGAAATTTGGTATATATAATTATAAATTGAAATATTGATAAAAATAAATTAATTAAAAATCTATAACATGCTATTAAATTCCATTTATCTTCTAAAAATGAACAGGAAAACCAGGATGTGTGAATAAGAAAAGAGTTTAGCTATAAATAATAGTAAGAGAATAATCAAAGTATAAAATGATGAATGTATTAAATATAATTCAATATGTATATCATGGTAAAATAATTCAGTGAGAATTCTGACAATGAACATTTATGCATAATATAAGATGATAACATCAAATCATCATAGGAATGCGGTAACAACATAAAACATGACATCATAAGCATAAGTTAAGGATAAACACCAAGACTTCATAAGATAGTGTGCTTATGATAACTTAATGTTTACCATAAATGGTATATCATGAGGTAAAATTATTACCCAATGAATTGGATGGAAATATTATTCCAAGCCTACCTGTCTCAATAATAGAATGTACATGCAGTTTTTTCACATAGATCATACACTATCACAATGTTTTTTATCACATTGAATATCATGATTAATGAGTATGTTTTATTTAAATATAGAAAAATAATCAATTGTGTATAGATTCATATAGGTTAATACACTTATGTGTAAACAAGGATGGGTATTCACAACACAAAATATTGAAATATAAAATCTTTGTACAATTTCCACAGCATAACTGGGGAACATAAGGGTCCATGGAAGTGTTAATGATTTTGAATAGTGGTATCTGAATACATGGGAATAATAATTATAGTAATGGGATGTGTAAATACACAACACCACCTGGTAAATTTTAAATAAAATTATTAATATAAAGAAGGTACTTGAATAAATGCAAAGATGAAAAATTACCTTACCTTGAGAGGGTGATTCTAAAATATTAAGAGGAGATTCATAAGAGAATGAGAACACCTTGTGGTAAATTTATAAAGCTAAAGGGAGATTATATTTATGATAAATTTGTTTTTAGTGAATATTAATGGGAGTTTGGGTGGGTATTTATAGAAAAATAGTGTATAATTGTTTATTAATTACTAAATTTGGATTTGGACTCTAAGAAATAAAATAATAAAAAACACAAAAATTCTCATTGTTTTTCCCATTATTTTAACCAAAGAGGAGTTGATTTAAAATAATATTGGGATAAAATTAAAAATATTAAAATTATACCATTTGTGATGTGGAAGTGATTCATGTTCTCAATGAATTTTTTTAAAACATTAAAATATTAAATTGGTTTTAGAGGATTCATTTTAGGATTCTAAATCTTGTAAAATAACTTCAAAATACATTATTTTGTTGGGTAAATATATTTCTGTTCTTGAATTCCTTTTAAATATTTCATTACATTACTTTTGGTCTATTATGATTTCATAATTCACACTATATATTTATACATTATATAATTTTTACCCAAAAAATAAACTATATTATAAAATTATGAAAAATTCACCATTTTCTAGTTTTTAGAAATATGATTTATAAAGAAATATTTATTTTACAAATTTATATATATATATATATAGTAAAATTTATACCAATAAACCAAAAACCTTATTCACTAGAGAAAACATGTTTTATGACACTGACCACTTTTAGACCCATATAAAAACAATAATATACTTCATTAAACTATTCTATCAATAATTATTATTTAATTAGAATATTTCATGAAAATAAAATATATTTAAAAAAATAATCAATTGATCAAAAAAAGAGTTTTAATTAAAATTATATATTTCCCAAAAATAAATTTTTTATGTCTTCATATCATGATATAATTTTTATCTAAATCGTTATATAATCATATATATTTATATATGAAGTAATAATAAAATGGGTTAATATAATCATTGTTTTATTTAAAAGAAAATTAAAAAATCATAGATCTGGGTTCTAGATTTATAACCCCTTATCACACCATCATACAAACTTGGTGTGTGATGGTGGTATTCTCTTAGGGTTCCTTGACGAGCATGGTTTGGGTCATTATCTTGAAAACCTTATACATATCCCATAAACGGTTTCTATAAACCTTCTGTTATTGAATCCCTAATTGGTCATGGTGAAGGGAAAGGCCTAGTGATTCTATATTCAACAAAATCAATGATAAATTTTATTCATAGGGTATGATCCGACTGGTTGAGTCCCTCACTTATTGTTTATGTGTCAATTTTATCTTATCATATCCATCGATATGTACTAATATTAATGGTTAATGTAGAAAAACTATATTATTAAGATATATGGTGCTTAATTATCATTTAACACTTTTATACAATTATAAATATAATTTACAATGGTCCAAAATATCATATGAAATATAGTGAATGTGTTTTCTATAACCACATTACATAATAAAAAAATTATCCATTTAGAATGGAATTTCATTTATAAATGTTTGGGTATTTATGGTCACCCTCTATTAAGGATTGAAAATCAACTCATTAATAATTTATATGTGGTATGGTTGTTTTAATTAATTCATAGTCAAAATATTTTTTATTCCAAGGATTTACATTTGAATTAATTATTATTATTTCATGATAAATATTAAATACAATATTAATTTAGGATTTTTGAGATTTATGGTGTATTTTATCAGTTCTCAGTTCTTTGGAAGTGCTCAAAAATTAACATCATCTTGTTCTATTGAGTTGTATGTTTTGATATATTAATAATTTCATATCAATATTAATAATAAAATAAATTATATTAAAAATATTGCCGGATAGTTTTTCAACAATCTCTTCATGATATATTCTCAACATGGAACTAAATTTCCCAAATTGGTCTTCATTCATAGGGGCTATTTAGTCACCTCTTCACATTATACCACTGTAGTTAATGATGTTTTAAGTTGATTTTAAAATATTTGAAGAAAAACACTCATCTGGTCAGCATAAATATTTTTTTGGGATTTTGATTTATTTTTTATGTAATTTACTTATATGGTAGTAGATGAAGCTCATTAAGACATGTTACTATGTCTCTCTACTTAAGAGTAGTTTTACACATAAAATTTATCGTTTAGTGGATTTCATGTAAATACTCTTTAGGATACAATAGTTTCTCATTAATCTACCCTTATACTTAATAGAGAGTAATTCTTTAATTGGATTTAGATTCAAGAGAGTAATAAAAGATAATTATTCTTACTCACCAACTAAGAAACCTTTATTCTTATGGATTACATGAAAAAAATATAAATCATCGAGAGGGATTACAGGGATTGATAATTAATCTTATTAATATTTCCATTCGATAGAAACTCAATTTTATATGCATTGGAGTACCCCTAAAGATAAGGTATTTAACCAATTTGAATTTTTTTAAACTAATTCTATAATGTTATATCTTATCTATATTAATACAATATATCATATCAAATCCAATCAAACGTTTATACCAAATCTCACTCGCAAGAGAACATACATGTCCCTTGTATCCTTCATGGTATGATCACAAAGTATGAATCATACTCATTTATTGAACTTGTTCAACCCACCTAACTAACTTGTTTAATCCTCGGACTAAACCAGTACAACATACCAATAAATTGGAAAAAATAAAGGGAAATTGGATCATATTGCACTAACATGACATGTTAATTGATCTGTGTTCCAAAAAAGCACAACATTGTGCAATTATGAATAAACATATATAGGAATGGAAATTCACTATCACAACATATTTTTTGGTCTAAAAATAATCATTTTAAATAATATTTAAAGTGTTCCCCCACATAAAGGACATCCAACTCCAACCCACTATCTAAAGTGGGAATAAAAAATATTTTCCTTTAACGACTGAAATAATTTATTATAAATATTTTTATAAACCTTTAAAATCCAAAAACCCCCACCATTTTTAAATATTTAAACTCTTTTTTAAATAAGGAACCATTCTCTCTTGTAAGGAACATTTATAAATAAATTTATCTCTCTATTTATACCTTTATATAGTATAGGTATGTCCTTCATGAATAGGGAAACATGTGGAAACTAATTTGAAAATTTAAATCATATTATGAGTCGAATTCGTCATACACAAGCAATTCAAATTACATAGTTCTTCATATTCTCTTAGAAAGTATTAGAGATATGTGTCACTTATCCTTTCATTTATGTTTGAGATCTAAAATCTAAATATCTCTAGAGTATCCACAACCATAAATTCATATAGATTAACACAAAATATTTTTTTTATTTCAACACTTGTTTGATTTCATTGGTTTATTAAGATTCTTAAACTCATCAATATCTAATCAAAAGCACTTGATACTATTTTACATGGTTATAATAAATCGTTTTTGTATTAATAACATATATTATAAAAATTATTACATTAAAATATACATTAAAGTTTATAAAATTTTATTTTGAGATCTCATCATTGGTAAATTTTTGACAAGGAATTTAAACCCATCCATAAAGAAGTTTTGAACACAAACTCCCTTAAAAGTATCATTTTTATTAGATCTTCTTAAATACTTTATTGAACTGAAAAAGTCCAAATTTATTATAATAACTTGTATAAACTATCTCAAATAGCTATGTGTATGACCAATGTGTCTCAATTTTTAGTTATAACTATTTATATATTCCATATCTATATTTTTTCAACTCTTACATGGTATAGAAACCTGAGACACCAAATAGTCCACAATGATTGAAATGATAATAGATATCTATGGAATTCAAAATATTTTAGAATAAATGTAAAAGTAAAAAACATAGAATCTAGTGAGGAGTCTATTGTACATGTTTATTTCATCAATCCCTAAGATATAAATGCACCTCAAAGTATAAAAAATCAACAACTCACAAAAGAGTGATCCTCAATATTAGTAATCCATCTGGTATCATAACATATTTATAACACCTTTTCATTCCAACTGTAACATATATAGCAATTTTCACGAACCAACCCGGGTCGACCCTGAACCTGTCACCTGAGCCGGTAAGTGACATGGCTCGAGAGGAATTCCCAATCCTCCCTGGCTGGCGACAGGCACCAAGGCATCAATAGAGGTTGTGGGAACAATTTCACCCAACATATATAAATAAATCAGCATAAATAAATCAGAGCAGCGCAAAATAAACAAACTAAATAAAAAGACTAAATAGGAATAAAAGAAAATAAAACTAACCGAAAGAGAACCACTATCTCCGTGTGACCTCGTGGGTCACTCTCCAACTCGTGGACAAACGTCGCCCAAGGAGAATGCACCCAAGTTGTATCCTACACAAACACTAAAAATAGAAAAGAACTATAGGCGTGAGCATTAAAACTCAGTAGGTTAGCCTGATATCTATTCCCAATGCACTGCCGTTAAATAAAGAAATTTATTAATTTCAAGTTTGAACTAAATATATAAAATATTGGTTTTCACACACACACACACTCATTTATAAAACATGTATCAGTCCATTTCCATTTATAATTTAAAAAACTCTTTAATTTTTGAAAGGAACAAGTGCATTGCATTTTAAAACATCTTTTTACGAACAATTAGAAAACCAAACATTATTTATTAGCCAAAAAGGAAAACTACACATAACACACAACACACGCCAAGGCAAATGGGAAAAACGGCACACACGAGCCAAAAACCAAACTAGAATTCTCAATCATGCACCCCACACAAATAAACACTAAAAGAATCATGGGTCAAACCTAGGAGATCGTGAACAATCCAGAACATACTATACATCTGAGTCATCCTGAAGGCATGCCCTAACTCGATGACGTCATAATTCCCTAACACTCGGCATAGCCCTACATTGCCTAACCGAGGGGCCCAATCCCCATAGCAGCAATAACTCAGTATTCCCCTGCTATGAGGCCACTAGCTAGTGCGTATTCTAAACTAGTGCATCAATAATTCTCAGAAAATTCACTCAATATGCCAGGTTTTCATGTCAAAAAATACAATAAAAAGGAGTGTGTCCACAATGTAAATTAATCAGTCATGAGGCACAAATATCACACACAACTCCTACAATCAACGCACACCAAAGATCACCCCTGAGTGGGTTTTCCAAAATAATTAATTTTATTAAAGTTCCAAATGGGCCTTCCCCAATTTTTAATCAAAACCTCATTTCTCGAGAAAACCCAAAACCCTTGTTCAAAAGAAATCATATATCTTTAAAACTAGAAGTGAATTTGAAATTCCATGGATTATGTTTAAAGTCCAAACATGCATTCTTTCAATACTCGGTGTCCGCTCGTCAAGAAAATGTTTCAATTGTTCTGTATAAAATAAATGTCTCTTTTCACACCAAATAATCATTTAAAAATTAATTATCTTATATTATTTCTCATTCATTAAAATTAATAAAACTTCAAGAAATTTATAAATTATAAATTTAAAGATGAGTGCAGTGGGGGACCAATGTCACTTTGTAGCTCGAACACGACGATGCGACACGCCTCACATAGGCGTGCAAGCATGCACAAACTGATGATCACGATAAGGTTGGGTTACCTTGCCAAAATGCTGCAACAAAAGTAAAATAATCTAAAACACAGAAACACTGACCAGAAGTAACCCAACAATAAAACAACACAAATATAACTACAAAAAAACATAAACACTAATTTAAAATAATCAAAACAAGAGACATCACATGCCTCACCTGAACCCCAATGCAGGAAAAATGATGCGAAGACAAAATAAATAAATAAATAAATAAATAAAGTTTGCAACAAGACGATGGATGTGGATCATTACTTCGGACGGTGGTGCAACCTTGAAGATGTGCGGCAAGCCGAGGCTGTATCCAAAATAATAATAATTATAATAATTTTCACTACAAATAAGATATAAGGAATTAAAAACACTATAGGAACAATAAAAATAAACACACGTGCGATAACAAAACTCTTACCTAGGATGGTGGTGGCGAACCAAAACATGCGGCGAGGCCAAACGTGCCCCGCGAATAACGGAGAGCGGTCCGAAATGATCATAATTGCTTTGCCTTCGGAGACAGTGGACGGGTCGCAGTCCGACATGAACCGGGACACCCTTGGCAAACCCAGCGAGGGGATTCATGGCCACGCCGGAGAAACGCGAAGGTGTTGCACAATGGGATTTGGGTTTGCGTCCGAGGATCGTCGGACGGGGGGGGGGGGGGGGTGAGGTTGCCGGAATCACATCGGGAAGGGGTTGGGTTCGTCGGAAATGCACCGGGATGGGAGGAATAGACCTGGGGTAGGGCTGTGTGGTGCTGGTCGAACAGGAGGGGAGAGGCTACTGGAGATCAGGTCGCATGTAGGGTCTTTGGGAGATGCGGCCGCTGGAATACCAGGTGAGTAGGAGGGTCGCCGGGTTACTATAGGTGAGTGGGAGCAGGTGATGGTCACGGAAGAAGGGTGGCACCATGGAAGGCCAGTGCTGACAGAGCGCGGCGCTGTGGGAAGTATGTGAGGGCAGGGGGTGCGGAGATGCGAGCGGGGAGGCAGAAGCTCAGGCTGAGAGGGGGAGCTACACTGGATAGGCGGAGCGGCAGGAGGCGATCTGTACGAGGGGGAAGACCACGCATGGTGGATTCCATGCCAAGCGGAGCAGGAGGAGAGGGCGAGTGCTTGGTAGGGGCTTGCGGTGCGGAATGGTGAAAGGGAAAGGGGGGAACAGCGGCGATGCACAGGTACGCAGCGCGCAGGAGGCCACAAGTCGGGGGGGAATGCGGGAAAGGGGAGATTAGGGTTAAAAAAAGTACATATATATATATAATAACAATAATGTAATAATAATTATAATAACAAAAAAAAACAAATATTGATAAACCCAATAAATATAATTGGTTCTTATCCATTTTATTTTAAGTAATAATAATAATAATAATATCAATGCTACAATAATAATAAAACTATTTAAAAATATAAATGCATAACTACATATGTATATATATATATACATATTTAGACATATAAACCTATATATAAACATGTATAAACATATACATATACACATATAAACATATATACACATATAAACATATATATATATACATAATGTTAAAACATGAACATATATAAACATATATACACATATATATTTATTTATTTATCCACTCAACCAACTAATTTAATAACAATAAAATTGGATGACCGTGTGGTATTCGCGCACCGTACCGTACCCAAGGAGACTGCAAGTGGGCTGTACGTACCCAAGCAGAAAGCACGTTCCCAAGCGGACTGCGCGTCATATATATACGGTGTTCATGCACTATCGCAAACCATAAACTCATCCCAGCATTAAAATTTTAAACTGTGACTCACCAACACTAACCCAAAATCACCTGACGCCAAGCGAAATAAAATAAATAGAATGACAAAAAAACGGGTGTGAAAATTCTCTCCACCACAAACACTTGCTACCCCCAGAAAGTCACCAAGCCAACAGTTATCATAACTCTAGTCTGTGCCCAGGCAAAACCAGAAGAAACTGAGAGGCTCGGGGTGACCATTACCAACAAAAGTCACACCCAACCAACTCGAGTACAATCATTGTCTGAGGTTGAGGGAAGAACACAGGTGGGTTCTCCCCACCACAAGAATTCACTAATACAGAATTCCTTGAAACTCAAAACACACCACCCCCTGGGGGGCAATGTGGGAACTCCCAAACCAAACGCATTCATTTTCCCCACATATACTGAACAAAACACCTATGACTTGATGAAAATATTGCTATGGAACAATCCAACAACTTGAGGATGAGAAATTCACTCAACACCTCCCATCAATTTCATGGAACGAACACCTCCCTAACGAACAAACCCGAGACCAACTCAAATTTAGAACATGTCCCTTTATTTATGGGCCCACACCATTCAAAGAGACCAAACAACATAAGAACCACACTGAGAGTAGATAATAATTCTTGGATTGTAGGGAAATGGGCTCATCACGCCACCATAATAAGGATGAGCTTACGAAAACGATGAGAATTAAATAACGGAAATTTTGGATATCTCCATTCCAAAGATGAATATGTTATCTGGAATGAGGTTCCACACACCCTTGGAAACTCTTGACTATGAGCGAGATTCACCCCGAGACCGGTGGGAGGGGCCCTGATAGCTGAAGCGTCTCCTGCCTCACAGTCAGGCATTTTCAACTTCTTGTATCTGACTCCTTCTTCCTTTTGATGATTCAAACAACAATGGTGGTCACACCTTTTCAAAGGGATGCAACATGATGACTAAGAATGTTTGTACATGCCATACTGGTGGTGTACAAGAGAGTGGTCTGACGAACTAGGAGCCGGTACCGACAGGGATGATTTCTTAGAGACAGGTTCCACCGGCCCACACTCCTTACCTGGTGGGGAGCCTTCTTGGAAGTCGACAACTGTTAATCACACCCAAAACTCTAACGACGATGAGAAATTTCATCTTTACTAACTCAGAACTGAACCCTCAAAAAACTCTATGGAGATACGAACCATAACTACCCTGGGAGTTCCCAAAAACCCAAAGGCACACTTTCTTTCAGAACAATTCAACTACCTCTAACAGACTTCGACTACCTGAAAAAGCAAGCAACACACAAAAGGAACTGGGTGATGGGCAAGACTCATTAACAACTTTTTGAGGCTTTCTGGGTGGAATACTCATAAAGACATGAAAAACACCATCAAAACTGGTCATCAAGTCAAAACTCAATTAAAGCAACAACACAAGCCAAAGGCAGTAGGCCCATAAGACAATCATATACAACACAAAGAAAAATCACTTTCCAAAACCATTATTTCCTTAAAATTTTCAAAACTCACGTATGGCACTTTATAAACCGTCACGTTTGAATTCATTCAATCCCACCGATGTAATTTGTGAACATGTGACCCCACACACTTCCATACATACCCATGCATGTGTGACCCTCCATAAGGAGTTCCAAGGTTCAAACACATCTTTTCCTTATCAAATTCAAACACTTACCAAGTTTTTCCAATCCAATACATCTTCTCTTTAGAAACCTACTTTCGTAATTCCAAAAACAATTTGGAAGAGACACTTTTCCATTGAAAAAAACCAATTTCACTTTTAACGCAAACTCAAAACAACTGAGACTAAAACAAAACACAAGAAATAATAACCCACTAGGTTGAGAAATTATTGCATATGTCTCACCCAGCGACATGGTGGTGAGTCATGCCCCAAGTAAAGCATAAAACTAAGAGGACCTTAAACCGAACACTTGGACTCTACATGGGTCACCACCCCATGTGAGGTCGGAAAGTGAACCGATTCTCCTCCATTGTCATCCCTCAATCCGAAATGACCAAGGAAAAGTGACTCAATTCTCGGACTAACCCTGGTAACTCAGGTCTTGTCATGAGCGGTGGTGATCAGGCACCGACCCGTAACCTACCTCTTAAGCCCTGACAGTACTAATCTCCATCTACCGGACATCCCAAATAACAAAGGGCACTCTGAAAAGTGAGGTCCTCTAAAGGCCGACCTGCTCTGATACCATTTTGTCACGAACCAACCTGGGTCGACCCTGAACCGGTCACCCGATCTGGTCCGCGACATGGCCCAAGAGGAGTTCCCAATCGTCCCAGGCTGGTGACAAGTGCCAGGGCATCAACAAAGGATGTGGGAATGATTTCTCCCAGTAAAAATAAATAAATAAAGCAACTGAAATAAAACAGGGCAGTACAAAATAAAAAAACTAAATAAAAGGACTAAACAGGAAAAAAAAAACTAACCGAAAGGGAACCACTATCTCTGTGTGACCTCGTGGGTCACTCTCCACCTCGCGAAAAAATGTCACCCAAGGCGAACGCATCCAAGCTGTATCATGCACAAACACTAAAAACAAAAAAGAACTATAGGCATGAGCATTAAAACTCAGTAGGCTATCCCGATATCTCTTCCCAATGCACTACCTTTAAATAAAGAAATTTATTAATTTCAGGTTTGAAATCAATATACTAAATATTGGTTTTCACACACACACTTTCATTTCTAAAACAAGTATCATCCCATTTCCCTTCATAATTTAAAAACAATCATTAATGTTTGAAATGAATAGGTGAATATCATTTTAAAACATTTTTTTTGAAAACAATTAGAAAACCAACCTTTAGTTATTTTCCAAAATGGAAAACTACACATAACACACAACACATGCCAAGGGAAATGGGAAAAATAGCACACACGAGCCAGCAACCGAACTAGACATCTCAATCGTGCACCACAGACAAATAAACACTAAAAGAAACATGGGTTGGACCTAGGAGATTGTGAACAATCCAGAACATACTATACATCTTACCCATCCTAAAGGCATGCCCTAACTCGATGATGTCATAAAACCCAAACACTCAGCATAGTCCTACATGGCCTAACCGAGGGGCCCAATCCCCAGAGCAGCAATAACTCAGTATTCCCATGCCATGGGGCCACTAGCCAGTGCGTATTCTAAACTAGTGCAGCAATCATTCTCAGAAAATTCACTCAATATGCCAGGTTCCCTTGTCAACAAATATAATAAAAATGGGTGCGTCCACAATGTAAATCAAAAAGTAACGATGCAAAAATATCACACACAACTCACACAATCAACACACACCAAATATCACCCCTGAGTGGTTTTTCCCAAATAATTTATTATATTAAAGTGCCAAATGGGCCTTCACCAATTTTAAAGCAAAACCTCATTTCTCGAGAAAACCCAAAAACCTTGTTTAGAAGAAATCATATATCCTTAAAACTAGAAGTGAATTTTAAATTCCATGGAATATGTTTAAAGGCCAAACATGCATTCTTTCAATTCTAGGTGTCCACTCGTCAAGAAAATGTTGCAAGTGTTCGGTATAAAATAAACGGCTCTTTTCACACCAAATAATCATTTAAAAATCAATTATTTAATTTTATTTCTCATTTATTAAAATTAATAAAACTTCAATAAATTTATAAATTCTAAATTTAAAGATGATTGTAGTGGGGGACCTACCTCACTTTTCAGCTCGAACACGACAATTTGACATGGCTCGCAAAGGCGTGCAAGCCTGCGCAGACCGATGATCGTGGTAAGGCGGGGTTACCTTGCCAACGCCCTGCAACAAAAGTAAAATAATCTAAAACACATAAACACTGACAAGAAGTTACCCAAAAGTAAAACATCGCAAATATAACTACAAACAAATATAAACATTAATTTAAAATAATAAATACAAGAGAAATCACATGCCTCACCTGAACCCCAATGCAGGCGAAATGACGCAAACCCAAAATAAATAAATAAATAAATAAATTGTGCAACAAGACGATGAATGTTGAGCATTACTTTGGATGGTGGTGCAACCTTGAAGACGTGCGGCAAGCCGAGGTTGTATCCAAAATAATAATAATAATAATCCATACTAAAAATAAGATATAAGGAATTCAAAACACTATAGAAACAATAAAAATAAATGCGCATGCGATAACAAAACTCTTACCTAGGATAATGGCGGTGAACCCAAACATGCGGCGAGGCCAAACGTGCCCCATGAATAACGACGAGCGGTCCAAAACAATCAGAATTGCTTCGCCTTCAGCATCAGTGGAGGGGTCACGGTCCGACATGACCCGAGACACCCTTCGCAAACCCGGCGAGGTGATTCAAGGCCACGCCAGAGTAACGCGAAGGCATTGCGCAATGGGATTTTGGTTTGTTCCGGAGAATCGTCGAAAGGGAGGGGACGAGGTTGCCAGAATCGCATCGGGAATGGGTTGGGTTAACCGGAAACACACCGAGAAAGGAAAAATAGAGCTAGATTAGGGTTGTGAGGTGCTGGTCGAACAAGAGGGGAGAGGCTACTGAAGAACAGGTCGCATGTAGGGTCGTCAGGAGATGCGGCCACTGCAAAACCAGGTGAGCAGGAGGGTCGTCGGGTTACTATAGGTGGGTGGGAGTAGGTGATGGTCGCGGAAGAAGGGTGGAAGCACGGAAGGCCAGCGCTGTCGGAGCGCGGCGTGGCAGGAAGCATGTGAGGGTAGGGGTGCGGAGAGGCGAGTGGGGAGGAAAGAGCTCGGGCCGAGAGGGGGAGCTGCGCTGGACAGGCGGAGCGGCGGGAGGCGATCTGCAGGAGGGGGAAGACCACGCATGGTGGAGGCCATGCCAAGCAGAGTAGGAGGCGAGGGCGAGTGCTAGGCAGGGGCTCGCGGCACGGAACGATGAAGGAGAAAGGGGGGAACAGTGGCGGCGCACAGGTGCGTAGTTCAATGGAGGCCACAGGTTGGGGGGGGGGAGATGCGGGAAAGGGGAGATTAGGGTTTAAAAAAGTATATATATATATATAATAACAATAATGTAATAATAATTATAATAACAAAAGAAACCAACAAATATTGATAAACCCAATAAATATATTTGGTTCTTATCCATTTTATTTTATGTAATAACAATAATAATAATATCAATGCTACAATAATAATAAAACCATTTAAAAATATAGACGCATATCTATATATGTATATATATATATACATATTTAGACATATACACCTATATATAAACATGTATAAAAATATACATATACACATATAATCATATATACACATATAAACCTATATATATATATACATAACGTTAAAAAATGAACATATATAATCATATATACACATATTTATTTATTTATTTATCCGCTCAACCAACTAATTTAATAACATTAAAACAGGATGCCATTGCGGTATTCGCGCACCGTATGGTACCCAAGAAGACTTCAAGCAGGCTGCACATACCCAAGTGGAAAGCACGTGCCCAAGCAGACTGTGTGTCATAAACATACGGTGTTCGCTCACTATCGCAAATCATAAACTCATCCCAAAATTAAAATTTTAAACCGGGACTCACCCGCACTTATCCAAAATCACCTGACGCCAGGAGAAATAAAATAAATAGAATCACAAAAAAATGGGTGTGATAGTAATCAATAACATCCTTAAGATATTTTATCACCCACTTAAACATATCCCATTTTGTGTAACCTAGGTTAATTATATACCTCGTAATATTTATAATGAAATATTAAATATAAGGTCTTATTCTTATCATGGAATACATGAGACACTCGATAATCCTTTCATATTATAGTTTAGCAACTACCCTACCAAAATTTGGTAGTATCTTACTCCAAAAATAATATGGGGTATAAACTGATGAACAATAAAAATGTTCATGCAACATTAATACATTTTAAATATAATGAGATTGAGAAAGAAAAACAATATTCTTCTAAAAAAAATTAATTCTCAAAATAACATTAGTTTAAACTAAGTATTTCATATCAAACATTCATGATAAATAGAATTAACCTCATTTACATGATTTAAATTATTAAAAAATATTTACATTTTATTAATATATATAAAAATAACCACACCATTATTATTATGGAACATACTCTATTCTTATTTATCAAACATATTGATTACAAAATCATTTGACAAAATTACTTCTATAAGTTTATCATTCCATTTTTTGAAGCTTCTTTTAAACTATATAGGTATTGAACAAATTTATAAACTTTCATTTATTTTCTAGAAATTATGAATCAATTAAGTTGTTCGATTTATATTTCATCATCTAACTAACTATTTAAGAATTATTTTAAGAATCTATTTTGTTTATTTTTGAAATTATATATGGATGATAAAGGCTGAAGAATTAAAATTGAAGCAGTCCTAACCTTGGGATCATAAGTATCAAAATAATTGATTCCTTTATTTTGAGTAAACATATTCTCTATAAATCCAAATATATATTTTTCAACTATTATTTTTAATTTTTTTTTCTTCTATATACCAACTTAAAAACTATTAGTTATGAACCTTGAGTAAGATAACCAAATGTATCTATATTTTTATTATCTAGAGAGTTTATTTAATCATTTACATCATAATTTCCATGCCATTAATCATAACATGACATAACATAATTGAAATTTTTTTGTCATACTATATATTATACAAACCATATTTTTTATAACAATACCATCATATTGGATGGTATATTGAAATTTTATGATCAGATAGGTATAGTGATTGTTGGTTGGTGATGGCATTAAGTGGTGAGAAATATATCCTATCAAGGAAAGAATGATGGGATGAACATCATGTGGTAACCGGTTTCTTAGGAATGAAAGATGATCCAAATACTTAGGGGAAGGAATACAATGATGGATCAAGTGCTAGTAAGGACCCCTTGTTCTTCAAGATAGAGATTGGTGGCATGGAAAATTATTGGAGGAAAGATTATATTTTTGTGGCTTAAACTCTAGTGATTTTTAACATTTAGGAAAATAATAGGACTCTACAACATGTAGTTTAGAAAAACACACATTCTGTACCCCCTACTAAGATGCTATAGTTCATGGATTTTTTAAGTGTCACATGACATGTTGTTAGGTTAATTTTCTATATAATTTTTTATTTTCCACTCAGTATATGACCAGACACATGAAAATTATTTTTGAAACATTCCTTATATGGAATACATGGAATGAATTTGAAAGTAGTACATTCTTGAGGTTACATCCATGTACCAGACACCATGTGTACATAATTGCACATCATGTAGTCAGTGACTACATGACTAAGACAACTAGTAGTACAAATCAAGAGAGTCAGATGGGTGCACAAGCCATACACCTTTATGTACATTCCATAAATATGGGTTCAGACATTCTATGTAATGTGTAGTGTATGATCTAGAGAAAACATGGGGTTATATTCCATGTACTCATAATGTATATGTCACGTGCTCTTATATACATAGCATAATTTTAATATATCACTTCATTGAACTTAGATATAGACTCATGAGCAGTCCTTCAAATGAATTATTCAACCTTGAATGTGATGGTGTATGATTTTAAAACATCAATGGTAATAAATGAGGTGATACGATTAGTTAAGTCTTATTAGATCTGTATGGATGAAAATGAGTGACATGCATGTTTATCAGAGTATTCATGGGGTCAGGTACATCCACATCTACTATGTGAAAATAGATGAGTCTTAGGCCCCCATAATACTAATAGGATTTGGTAACCCTCATGTTTTGTGTTCTAATAATGTCTTGGTTTCTATTTATAATGGAGTTATATCAACTATTTTATCTAATGTTTTATACTATTTTATATTATGTGATAGTAAATTTGACGTAGGTCCTATTTTTCAATTCTAGTAAGGTGATGTGGGTTGGTTAATTCTTGGGTGGTATGATGGGAGGGATTTTTAATATGTTTTTTGATACCTAACCTTATTTATAGTAAAGTTTCCCCGGTCGGTTTATAGAATGGTGACTCATTGTTGGTGGATGGTAAGGAAGAATAAACCTTTGAATGGAAGAAATTATTTCGAAAGGAGTGTGTCCACCTTTATGATTTTCATTGGTGATGCTAAGGTTTATGTGGATAAGAAGAGAATATTATTTGAAAACCATGACTTTTTAGGAGCAACTTGGTTTTATTTTATACATGACATATTGATGGTTGCTGAATTTAGACTATGTATTATTTTTAGTACTCCAAATATCCACTTTTTTCTCATGAGTTACTACCTTCAAATTTTAGATAAGGGATTACTATGACTTATATGTTTACCCATTAATATTTGTGGTAGATAATATCATTATCATTACTTATCTTTCTCATGATTATCATCTTATTACTGCATTTAATATAACTTATTTATTGTATTTATTTTATTATTTTGGGGATTTTTAATGAGTATGTTTATAGTTGTAACGTCTCAGTTCTTGTTGCTTCCCAATGGTGCACCGTACCCGGTTGGTCACATGGACTCAAGTGAATTTCCCCAAACGCCAGAGGATACGGACTAGTAGTGAGGTACTTGGGTGGGGAAACTATTCCCTCATTGGTAGAGTAACATAGTAGAAACAAATATAAAATAGTATCAGAAGCAGTGATACCATAAAATAGAAGTAAACTGTAGAACACTGATAGTATAAACAACTACAACATATATAAATAAATGATGCATGTCACGTGTATCCAGGAAAGAATATAAAAAAGTCACAATGCTAAAAATAAAACATTTAACCAAAGTAAATAAAACATTAAACTCCAATAGCATATCGAGCCTCATCTTAGTCCCATGCTCTCTTTCCCCCGCAACAATCAAGCACCTGATGAAGAATGGAACTTTCCCTTATCTAATCCTGCAACCAAATAATCTGTTTGGGTCAAAAAGTATTACTCAAATAGGGTGTGAGACAAATCTCAGTTGGAAACCACCAAAATATCCGTGGCTAATGGTCAATGAATATATATCAGGTAATATCGAAAATGACGCAATAAACTAGGAACTACTCAAAGTAAACAATCATATAGTTTCCAATTACATTCATCTATATTTATTAATTATTCAATGCCTTGAATAATGTAACCTTGGGATCTATCCAAATATCAATATTCACTTGTATAACAATAACAAACAGACTTCTAAAAAGACCATCTAGCAATCAAGTAAGACCGAGTCCAAGCTTGTGCTTTGTCTTGGAAGACTCGTCACAATCATTCAAAAATTTCAAAGAAAACATCTTGGAAAGCTCTCAAAGTCTAACCCCTATGTTTTAAAAAATAATCAATTAAATAAATAATGACCCTCTCGGAAATCTCACACAGTCTATCCCCATTGGTTTTACATAGAACCAATCATTTACAGATGACCATATGGGTAGCACAAACGGTCAATACCTCCTTGGTCTGTATAACAACAATAAAATATAATGACCACTGGAAGCTCTCACAGTCAATTCCCTATTGTCCAACATTCATTTAATAATAACCCTCTAGGTAGCTCCCATGGTCTAACCCCTCTAGTCAATGAGCACCGAAAAAATCTCGTAGTCAATACCTCTGGGACAACACATCAACAATTATAGGTATCTGACCCTACCTTGGGATTCTCTCATAGTCAATTCCCCTTTTCCATACTTTCACATTTCAAAACACCTGTATTTTATATAAATAGTAACTCCATCCTAGAAACATGAGGCACGGAAACAACGAAAGCCATAATGTCCATAATCAAGGTATTAAACCTTACGGATAAGCAATAACCCTTTCTCGATCAAACAAACCATAACAGGTATTAAACATTGTAAAAATCCAAAACACAAAATACCCTACATGTGGTTATTTGTAATGTCTATCATATATAATGAAAATACAACCAAAAAAGGCACAAACCACCTACCTTGATGTTGTATGAAGAACACTCTTTAACGTTGTCCCTTGATTGGGCCAAAAATGACGTAGATCTATGAAAATGGAAAAAACGATCAACCCTTGATAACTCAAGAGAGAGTAGAAATTAGTAAGAGAGGATATATGGGAAGAGAGAAATCACATATGGGAATCCAACGCACCCAGTGGTGTCTTAATCGAAGCTCGAATAGAGGAACACGAGGTGCTGGATGATCTTTGACAATTCATTACTCTCTTATATGAATTGATGGCATAAGAATCATTTTATGGAGATGAGGCATGACACCGAGATGATTAATAAAATAAAAAAAAGTATAGGGTGTGTTCATTTAATGTACATACTGTGTACTAGCCTAAAATATCTCCTGCTTTAGGCGGTCTACCAAGTAACCTAC
This sequence comes from Viscum album, assembly GCA_963277665.1. NCBI lineage: Eukaryota > Viridiplantae > Streptophyta > Magnoliopsida > Santalales > Viscaceae > Viscum > Viscum album. The sequence continues at coordinate 1,601,144,477 of OY728128.1, forward strand.
ACAGCCATGTACTCAGTCGTTGCATGGCCAGTACACAACTACCTGTGGCACATGGTACTTGGCGTGTACTCAAGAGTACACAGCTTGTACTTAGAAAAAATCTCACTTCATCCTTTTTCCTAAAAAACATCCTGATGTAAATATCCATTCTTCATATGAAGATATGGGTTCTTACAAACGTCCCCCCTTAAAGAAATTCATCTAGGAATTTCTCTTACAAGGATGGTGAAGATGTAACTTCAAACAAATCTGGCCACTGTGATCGTACATCGGCCTCCCTCTCCCAAGTATAGTCATGTACTCGCCTGCTTTTCCATAACACCCATACCAAATGAATAGACCGACCATGTAGAACCTTCTTGTTGTGATCCACAATCCGAATAGGGTTCTCCTTGAAGGATGAATCCACCTCCAACTCAACCTCCTCTAGTTGAAAAATATGAGACGAGTTTGAAAAGTAGCATCGTAGCTGAGAAACATGAAAGTCGTCATGCATATCCAGGTACCTCTAAAGTAACTAAAACTGATAGGAAACCATCCTGAGTCACTCCAAACCCTCAAATGGCTTGATGTCTCTCGGTGAAAGCTTTACTCGACACCTAATCATATTGTGTTCTGACCTCAGTGTGACATGTAAGAAAACTTGATCTCCGACCATGAACATCAGAGGTCATCTCTGTCGATCAGCATAATATTTATGGAGAAATTGTGTAGTATCCATCCTATTCTGAATCAATTACACATGATCAGTGGTCTCCTAGAAAAGAAAAAGTCCCATCATAACTGGCTCTCCTGCCTCCAACAAACATAGGGGTGATCATCATGACCTACCGTACAAATCCTCATATGGTTCCATCTTAATAGTCACCGGAAAACTGTTATTTTAGTCACAATACAGTAGGTGTATGTGTCTCTCCCAAGAACCCTCAAAATCCAAGATGCATGCTCGTAGAATGTCCTCCAAAACTTTAATCGTGCACTCGGACTAGCCATCTGTCTGGGGATGGTATGTTGTACTTAGAATTACCTAGGTACCCAAATCCCTCTATAGTCCTTGCTATATGTGATAAATAAAATGTGCATCCATATATGAAATGATATTGTGTGGAACCTCATTCAAATGTACAATCTATAAAATTTAAAATCTTCCAATGTCGTCAACACTAAAGGTTTCCTTGATTGGTAAGAAGTGTGGAAATTTCTTTATTCTATAAAAAAACCCAAATTCATTATTCACTCATGGAAACCCTCACAAACCCATCATGAAATAAATTGCGGCATCATTCCACTTCCACTCGGGAATGAGTGACTATAGTAAAAGCCCAGCTGGTAGCTAATGCTCTGTCTTCACCTGCTAATAGGTGTAACATCTCAAAACAAAACTAGCTACATCCCTCTTCATACCTGGCCACCAATACTGAGGGAGTAGATCTCGATACATCTTAGTAACACCTGGATGACCTGCCTAAAGTGAGGAATAAAAATACCTCATCAAATCCTCACATATTTCTGCCAATACCCATACGCGTCCATGAAAACACAAGACCTTTTTGTTGCCTACGATCCACCCATAAGGATGGCCCTCTCTTGACACATTCTCCCATTGGACTAGGACTTCAGAATCTGATAAATGATTCATTCATACTTGATCCAGTAGATTATAGTTAAAAACTATACAAGAAAGAAACGTCTACCCTATCTATCATTCACCACCAAATTCATCTCAAAGAACATATCTATTAGTTGCCACTCACTAATAGACTCCAAAACTACCTGTATCTGAGTCTACTTGCTCAATGCATCAGGAACTGCATTGTGTTTTCCAGGATTGTAGAAAATCTCAAAGTCAAAAGACTAAAGGTACTCCACCCACCTTTGTGGTCTCAAATTCAGATCATGCTGAGTAAATATATACTTAAGGATTTTGTGGTCAGTGAATACCAGAAAGTTCTCCCCCATAACATAATGTCTCCAATAGCGTAAAGCATGCCCAACTGCAGTTGGCTCAAGATCGTGTGTTAGGTAATTCCTCTCATGTGGCCTCAGCTGTCGAGACCCATACACAATGACTTCTTACCCTTGCATAAGAAATGCTTCCAACCCATTACCTAATGCATCACAGTAAATAGTGTAACTCTTTTACAACTAAATAAAAATCAATATTGGAGTTGAATTTAATATCCCTTTCAACTCTTGAAAGGCTGAATCAAAATAAATTTCCCATAAGTACATTTTACCCTTCTTAGTCAGGTTCATCAGTGGCACTTCTAAGAATAAAAATTCATTTATAAAGCTCTTGTAGTACCCATCCAGCCCAAGAAAACTATGTACCAAAAATAAGTCTTTCGTCTTAACCTATGAAACTACTGCTCTCACTTTCTCTAAGTCTACCGATACTCTTATCTCTGAGATAACATGATCTATGAAGTGAATTTGATCCATCCAAAAGTGTAATTTTGAGAGTTTAACATATAATCGATGCTCTCTCAGTGTACTCAAAACTATATCAAGATGGATTGCATGGTTGTGTAGAGTGTGATAGTATACAAATATATCCTACATGAAAAATACCACAAAAGAATCAAATAAGGATGGAACACTAAGTTCATCAGTTCCATAAAAACTATCGGCATGTTCGCGATACAGAACAGCATAACCCAAAACTAATATAGACCATACCTACTCCGAAAGGCTATAAGATTTATATCTAATTGTCCAACATGCAACTAATGATAACCATATATCAAGTCAATCTTCGAGAACACCTGGGCTCTTTGATGTTGATTAAAGAGATTATCAATCATCAGTAAAGGATATTAGTTCATAACCATCAACCGGTTCAGCTTCTGATAATCCACACAAAGTCTAAGGGTATTGTCCGCCTTCTTCGCAAAAATGATGGGAGAACCCCTAGGATATGCATTGGGTCAGATGAAACCCCTAGTATATGTACTGGGTCAGATGAAACTCTTCTAAATACTTATTGAGCTCTTCTAACTCAGGTGTAGCCATACTATAAGGAGGAATGGACACCCGTTCCACTCATGGCCCAAGATCAATAGAGAAATATACCTCTCTCTCTGGAGTTAAACCTGAAAATTCATATTGAAAGACATCTCTGAAATGATCCACCACTGGAGGAATGTCCATCTGTGAAGTCCTCTAGTCATCCATATATAAACTCACAATCTGGGCTATAATTCCTCCTAACCAATGATGCTCGGGTTTGGCTCTACTCGCCTGGACATCCCATTCTCCCTTGTGTTGAAAAGACCCACCCTTTGGAGACATGAAACTCACCCTGTAGAAATAGTAGTAAACAAAGGTATGAAAGGAGACAAACCAATCTATTCCAACAATGAAATCTAAGCCTATCATCTCTAATACATAGAGGTCCCTTAATAAGTGACGACCACCAACATCAAGAGGTCACCCCCACACTAATGTATACTAGCTATACTAATCCCCAACAGAGTGTCTGGAATCATAACATCTTACGAAGTAAACGATACAGAGCCCTAGGATCTCCACAACAGTAAGAGATTTAAAACTATGGGAAGCCTCAGTATCAAAAAGCACAGAAGATAAAACCAAGGAACCTAAAATCATACCACTTACCGTAGAGGGTTTGGGATCCTGATCTTTCTTGGTCTGTTGTACAAAAAAAGTATGACCTGTAGCATGGCCCTTTAACCCTTCCTGACTATCCTGAGCTGATCCACCCTACTGTCTCTGAAAACCTATAGTCTGACTACCTTGGCCACAACCACATCCTCAGCCGAAATGGCTTGACCAACTCTTGTTCCCTCACTGATGAGAAACTGATGGTCTTACTCCTGAACATGCAGTCATAACAGAACCCATGTCAGTCGCTACTAGTGAGAACACCTAGAAAAAATGCTAAATGTGACCCTTCTTATCGCAAGACCGGAACTCAACTGGGTATATCAGGCTCTGAGGTATCATATTCTTAGTCTTCTGAGACTGGTAGCATACCACCTGGCTACCTGAAGAGACATCGCATGAAATCTCTCTACGACGCTTCCTACTATCAATAGAATGAATACCATCCTTGGATTCTAAACCACCCTAGATAACATATCCAATATTCCTCAGATTATTCTTGATATTCAGCACCTGGTCCACTTTATCTATCACCCATGTCAGCCTAAAAACATTTACCTATTTTCAGATGTCATACCTGAGACCATCCTCAAATCGCATAACCACAGATAACTTGTCACCTCCCAGAACAGGTATGAAGTGATGATGCTTTGTAAAACTGGATGATTAAACCTTCACTAAAAGAGCACCCTACTCAAAATGCATGAACTACTAGGATCAATCAGCCCTCAACAACGTTGGATAAAAGTAGTCATTTAAGGTCAAATGAACCTCTTACTAAGCTATATCTCGATGAAGTCCCGTGTAACCACCCAAACTTTTATCAATGAGAATTCCTATTGATCTAATTAAATGACTTATTATGTAAAATGGTTTTATAAAATGTAAACATCTATGGTTTTATGTTTTTGGATTTTAAAATACCATTAAGAATTGTGAACATTGCTAATATAGATATTGAATAGTGATCACATGATTAGTATAAATATAAGGCTCAAAAAAATCCAATTTACTCAGACTAAAGAAGTGATGGTCTCATTCAGTAGACTTTCCCTGTAAGAAGCCCATTTTTTCAGAGCTTGAAAAGGAGGTGGCGTCATTGAGATTCTCCCTTGAAAAAGATGATGCCGAACTTCAACATGTTAAGCTCAAACGAAACCACCTATGTGAGAACTGGATGTTGATAGAGATCACCACCCAAGAGATGTTTCTGAGCCACCCCATGAGTTGGTCACCATCGCAAATCTTACCCTTGGGTCTTATGCTAGTGTTATAAGGGGTTATGTAACATGACCCTTGCAATATGATTATATGCATTATTTTTCTATATAATAAAGAATATATATTCATTTTATTATTGTTAGTTTGTCAATAGTTTTTAAAGAACAAGTAGTATTTTTGTTAATATTAAATTAAGAAATATTTTTTTTGACTTAATGGATTTGTGAATTAAAAAATATTTTAAGAAAATATTATTACTAAAGTACTTTTTATTTAATATATATGATCGTCCAATTTGTAGGAATACAATTGTAATCTTTATTAGAGTTTGAAAGCTATTTTTTTCAAAACCCATGAGTTTTCGATAAACATCGATTTTTATTTCAAAAGCAAAAATTTAAATACTTATAAAAATATTTAGATAAAATAAATATTATTTTTGGAATCAGGACATTGAAATTATCCAATGATGAATTTTTCATAATTTTCTGAGACAATCAAATTTTTGGGTAAAAATTAAATACCGTTTAATTATATAATGTGTTTGATGAAATCATAATAACTCAATAGTGATGTAATAAAATACTATAAAGTATATGTTTGGAAAATATATGTTTTACAATTAAAATAATTTGATTTTAGGTTTATTTGATTTATTTTAAAAAGATTTAGTGGACCCTCCAAGACTTATAAAACATTTTATATTTTTAAATTGATTTCATTGAGATTGTGACTCAACTCCACATAATCAAGACTAATATTTTATGAATTTCATCCATTGGACTTTCAAAATAATGGTTTCTACTCCCCTTTGGAAAAAAACATGGTTTGGTTTGTGGTTTTGATTAGTTTAATGTGTGGTGTCCCAAACATAAATAATAAAGAATTCCATCTCTTTTCCAATATCAAACAACCCTAGATATCGACCAAAATTTTCCCTCCTCTATCTAGAATCCTCCCAAGGCCCCCAAATCTCTCAAGAAGCCTCTCTCATGACCATCCAAAGCCTTTGGGATCACACTTCCAAGTAAGGTATTCCATCCTTTCTCATTTTTTCCAAGTTTCTTAATATTTTTATGCCCATTTATTTTCAGTTTTAAATGTTGGGGTATGATTTTTAACCATCTCAATACATCCCTTTTTATGTTTTAATGATGAGAGACCAGTTTACTCTCTCATTAATGCCTCCCATGTACACTTATTACCATGTCGAAATTTCGTAAGGAATCTCTCTCTCCTCATTTACATTCAGGAAATTCTTTTGTATTATGAATCCAAATTCCATTACTTATTTTGGGACATGTATCTGTATCTTCCCATATTTCCCATTTCATGTATGTAAGATGAGATACCCCTTTCTCTCTCATCCAAAATTTTTATGAATTCTTATGTCACACCGTTATTCTGCCAAAATTGCACCGTGATTTGCCAAGCCAAAGTCATTGTGTAGTGAATACCATGCCCATTACTCTATCAAAGGTATTCACATTTATGTACATTTAATTATTGATGGAAGAGTCTCATGTATGAATTCCACATTCCTTTAGTGTGGAATAAATAATGATGTTCAATGAATCTTTGTTATAAGATCTTGTGGCCCACTTATGCATGAAATGAAATGTTTAAGAAGGGTTCTCCCTAGTAGCGCTCCAATGAATTGGGTAAATATTAGTATCATGATACATCAAGTGCAATGAGTGTTTACACATTCTAATTCAAGTTCATCAATATTTTACTCATGATATATGTGGAATGAGCCTTAGCACATGCTAATACCATGTTAAGTGTTGTTGCCACATTTCCATGTTGTGATAATCATGTGTTATCATGACTTTATGTTCATGTTTATTTTATGACCCATTGATATTCATATTACCTAAAATGTATTGTATTATTAATTTTATGACTTTTTTTCTCCCTTATTGTGCTTTATTTCTCACCCTTTTCTTATTCATGTCCTCAGGTAATCCCATGCAATGTTAAGTATGAGGGATTGTAGTGGTCATGTAAAGGATGTTTTCAATAAAGATGTTGTGCTTCATGTTTTGAGTCTTTAAGTAATGTTACTATGCCCCAAATAGAGTATAACTCTCGATATTCTATGTTGTATCATGTGAATGTTTTTTGAAATAAAGTATGATTAAGTGCATAATAAGAACAAGAGTTCTTATAGCATGTATTAGAGGATAGGTTTAGTTATTTTTGTGATTAGGATTAGAAAACCATAGTGAAGACATAGAGATAAGAATAAGTATAATAAAAATCACTAAATTTTGTTGAGTATTGAGTAAGTGGTTTCTCATGAAAATACATCCATGTCTGGATACGAGCAGGTAGATGCGGCTCTGACAGAGATGTACCAAGGAGTGAAAACTTCGACAAGGAGTTTCGGGCATGTCTCAGGGTATCCTGGTACACGACTGTAATGTCTTTGAATTTTTTTATATTTTTTTTAATTATATGGAATTATTTTGAGATAGAAAAATCTTACCACATGCGATTCTGATGCCTAGAATTCCTGAAATGAACCATCGAAGCTTTGTTAAACTTTAAATAACGCACGTAAGCAGTTTTCCTGAAAGAGTGGAGTAACTCTTAAACTATTTCCCGCATCTGAAATCTGAGGGAACCATTACATTATGAATGGCAGGTTTACCCTAGGAACAACTTATTTTTATTCGGTGCGGGATTCCTATGAATAAACTCAAAAATTCCATAAATGTAAATAAAATAATTAAATAAATTATTTTATTTTTCAAAGGCTTAGAACTCAAAAACAGTATCTTGCATTGAAAATCTGAGACCACCTCTGAACTCATGAGGGTATGATTTATTTAGATAGATACTAACATTGGTTAGTGTGGGCTACCAGTTAAAGTTAGTTTTTGGTCGTAAATAAAATAATTAATTGATAATTATTTTATAGTAAAATACATAACTTCTAAATGGTAACTCAGATTGGATATTAAATATTAACATTGGCTTTGTTGGGGAGTGTTTCACTTATGCAGAGTGTAAAATCGACTGGCGTGGGTCGAGGGTGACTGTTAATAATTTTCTAAACTTTTTTTTGGGTACGTTCAGTAAACGTTGGAGCGGTGTTTTCTAACTTTTGAACTGGTGCTCAGATTAAAAATCTGAGGCCACTGTTGAATCCATCGTTCTGGGATTCGCTTAAGGAAATCATTATTTTGACTATCTTAGGTTGGGTGAAAATGTTATGTTTTGGGAATTTTTAAGGAAAGAAAATATTTTTTTTATTCTATCTTATCTTCCAATCGAAAAATTGTGGTGGGACCAATGATGTGTCAACCCATTAAATAGATTTACCCATCAATCCTAGTAACTGATTTTTAGAGAATTTTGGAATCTTCCTACGAAATGTACTTCCACTAATTCCTGACACCATTAGACACCCCCTATCCTATTTATATGGAGCTTGGATAGAGGTGTCGGGGACAGCTTTGACAAGCAAGGATGCGTGGAAGGAGTGCCACGACATCAAGACCATGGAAGACGGAGCCGGTTCTAGCAAGTGGTGGTGATCGACACCGAAACCCCAAACGATGATCGACGATCAAGCGTTGTCATTGGTGGCTATTGTGGGAATAGTGAACACCAACCCACTTCGTCAAATACGGGTGTTTCTCTATTGTTCCCGAGGTAGAGGTTTTATTTATGTTCGAATTTACATTATTGATCCTTCATATCCTAAATTCATGATGACTATGGCCAAACTAACATGGATATCATCCCTCTCATAAACCTTACTCCTCTTTCTTTTTATTCTTCGCATGTTCTTCGTGTGTTCTTCAATGCCTAATATTTAGTAGAGCTAGTAATATAGCGTTTTGCAGAGTGTGATATATGGACGTGAAGCCCTCAACAAAAGGATTACGAATATGAAATCATATAATGTTTCGGGATTGGAAGGAAGCTGCAGTGGCTCGTGGAATAAGGCGATGCCTGGCACCCGGCCGGCCGTGAGTAAGGAAGGGCAGCATGCGTCCGTGCCGCCGTTTGAAGAGGAGGTCGCGGCCCATTGGCCGTGGTGGGGAAAAAAGGTGGCCGCCAATGGGTCGGCCGCATTGCGGACCGACTGCACGCATCCCCACCGTCGGTGGAGTAAGAGGCCATGGTCGTTGGGCCATGCCGGAGGCGGATGGCGGCCGACACCCGGATGGCTGCAGGTGGACCGTGGGGCCTTCGCGCCATTAGAAGGAAGACTGGTCGGTCGTTCCGGCCGGCCGAGGTGTACCATGTGAGACCGAAGAAAGGTCCCATGTTCTATCCATACTACAGAATGGGACCGCACTGCGGGACCCACCAGGAGGCCACACCGTGGGTCCCACCGTGATCCGTAGTGCTAGCCGCCCAACGGACCGTGCTAACGAGTCACGCCCTTCGTGGGCCAGGTTGGGTTTCCCCCGATGTGGGTCAGGCCGGACCATGGCCTAGTGGGCCAGGACCACCAAGGCTCAGGACATCCGGGCCATACCCGGACCAGGTCGTTCCAGGTCGGTCCGACCAGGTCGTACCGAACCTGGGCCCATCTCGGCCCAGAATTACCTTTTTGGCCCTAACATGAGAACCAGATGTCCGTTTGATGAACCGTATGGGGTGACAAAATCCTTGTATCATTAAAATAATTTTGATATACTCTAATTGAGTTCTGAATAAGGTTGGAGTACGGCCAGGTTGGATCAGACCCTGAATCCAACCGGGCCCTCGGAGAGGAAATGCTAATGACATACAGACCGATCGTCTGATTGACGCATCTTCTATTTCATTGGGTCCTTTATGACGTGAAGGACCTTTGGGTTACATTTTTTAGGAAACTTGGGGTGCTTGAGGTATGAAATATGGCTTGGGGGTGGTTATCCCAAGCGCAATACGTAAGGAACCCTGCGACTGGCTGAGACTTGACGACTGCTGACCGTTTCGACTCGAAGTGACTTAACGGGCCCAGTGGGGAGCGCCTTTATGTGACGCAGCAGAACCATAGTGGGGAGTGCCTATTTCTGATGCAGCATACCCATGGTACTTGAAAGGAGGAGTACCTCAGTAGGCCACAAGCGGGAGCGCCACTATGTGACGCAGCAGACCCACGGCAGGGAACCCCTCTATGTGATGCGACAGTACCATGGTACTCGACAGGAGGAGTACCCCAATAGTCCAAGGTTAGTGGGAAGAACCTCCGTGTGACACGGTGGGCCCACTCTACTCAATAGAGGAGAAGTTCTCCAACAACCAAGGTGTTAGGAATGTGACTCGTTACTATCCCAAGAGAATCATGTGGCTGGCTATCAGCTTCTATATTGATCCTATGTTGGTCAGCTTCATAATTCTATTTCTCATATTTTAATACCTGGTGTCAGCTGAGTCTTTATCTTTGTGATATTCTTTCGTTCATGGAACAGTTGGGATTTGGGATTTTTAGTTGGGTCTCCTATTTCCTCATGATTGAGATGGGTTTACTCAACAACAAAGGTATATGTATGAGAATATACCTAAGTAGGGTTGTCAGTTGTTTTCATGTTTTGGGGTTTATATTTTTTTGATTTTGTGAGATCATTGAGGGTATCGGGGTCCCTACTAAGTATTGTTATACTCACACCTGCATGGGCTATGACCGCACCTTGTTGTGTTTGGTGCAGATGACGGACAACGCTGATTTAGGACGAGGGTACCAGGACTGGAGGTAGCTCAGAGGTGGACCATAGGTGAGGCCTACCGTAGAGAATACCATTCAAGAGTTGTACCTACCCTTCAGGTAGGAGTCCTTGGCAGCTGTTCACATGAGTTGTACTCAGTTTTACTTGTACATTCTAGTTTTTCTTATACTTTACAGTTGGGCTTGTATTCTGGCCCCTTTTACTTTCTATACACACCATGTTTAATAAATAGTTTTACATTGTGATTGTATACTAATTTGTGCTTAGTTTTGTGAGTTACAGGTTATAAAAGAAATGCCTTCCCATTTTTTTTGGGAATATGCCTTTGGTGCTAGTTGCCAGCCCCTGGCCTATGGAAGGCAGGCTTGGGGTAGTCACGACACGAGCCCTGAGGGATGGGTCATGACAATGTCAATAGGCCTTGCTACACTCTTAGTTACGACACTATTAGGAGATATGCTTTGGTAAATTCATAAGCTTAGTATGAACCATTATTAAGGAAATAAATAAAATTCCCCCTAGAATATATATTGAAAATTATATCATGGATAACATATATTGAAGCCTATATATTCATAAGTTAAGGAAATAAAAGTTATTAATAAGTCATAATTTTTTCATTGGATTACCCTTTACGTGTTACTCCTAACATTCCTATTATTCCATCCAATGTCTAGTAATAGGAGAAATTAGGCTAACAATTGATGCAGAGATCAATGTGATGACTATTCGAATGAGATTCCCAATCTGATGGGAGAAGGAATCGTGATCTTTTTCATGATACTCTCTCAGTTAATTCAATATTTGAATAGAAACATGGGTCCAGAGGAACATTCAACACCCTAAGAAAGAACAAGTCACAATTGAAAGCTTCATGAGACAAAGGAATCCTACTATTAATAGATCATCTAATCCCTCAATTTCCAATCAATGGATCAATTCCATTGAAAAGATATTCTCTATACTCTAATGTTCTGAAAAAAGAGAAATATCTTCTTGATGGTTATTATATGGAGGGTGAAGTTGATCAATATTGGATATTGATAAAAAAATATGAAGCCTGAGAATGAGATCGAGGAATTGGAATGGAAGTATTTTTGAAAAAAAAAATCGATAAATATTTTCCACACAACCTCTGACTTAACATGGAAAGGGACTTACTTTTCCTCAAGGAAAAAGATGACTAATCCATCAGAGTGTACGAGGAAAAATTATCACGAACCAAATCTGGTCACCACCGAAACCAATGCCAAACCTAGCCCATGACAAGGCCCGAAGGGTGTTCCCGATTCCCACGGGATGGAACAAGTTCTCGGGTATCATAAAATGAGAATTGGGAATGATTTACCCGAGTTTATAAACTTAAAACAACAAAAGAAGCCAATAAAATGAATCTAGATTTTTCAATCCAAACAATCTTTTACAAAAATTCAGAACTAAATTACATAGCTTAAAACAACTCAAAAAGACTATACCAAAGGTACAAAACCAAAATTAAATATCCCAAGAACCCTCATGGCATGGGGCACTGCCCTCAAGCCATCTCCGCAATACTTCACCACCAAGGACCTGCTAGAAACCCGAACCACTAGAACAAAAAAAAATTGTACCCAACATGCAACAACAAAAATAACAAAGTCTACTTACACCCAAAGGTGTAAGTAGGGTGTGATCCAATGCCTAGTAGGATACCACCACTAAGAGATTCCATGCGATAAGCATTAAAAGATGAAAAGTAAGCAAGTTTTCAAAAACATGAAATTTCTAGTTACAATTTCTAAAAGATGCAACTTAAAAAAATCAGTTTTCAAGTGGGATAATTTAAAGAATAGAAACATTTAAAATAAATACCAAGGATACTAAATTTTCCAGCCACTCATACCATATGCCGATGATAAACACAAAATATCTAGTGACCACAAGCAATGGGAAATAACCCCTAGGCACTAGCTAGGTGTGGGTCCTAGGTACCTCGTATCTCAGTGAGAGTAACCATCACCAATATCCATTATCGTGAATGAGACACAAGTAGGGTACATACCCATAACCTATTGGTCCCGAATCATCATCATCAAAATTTAGTTAGAGTTGTAAGCATCAATCTTACTAATTGAAAATGAGGCCAAACCCCACGGATTCACTAGCATACTAGTTCACGTCCACCCACCTAGATACCCGGGGTTTCCCTTTGTGCTCAAACAAGTTCAACAAGTCAATGAATATAATATTCACAAGAAAATAATATTTCCATATCATAAATTCACCAAACAGCCCACATGTATACAACACAAGTTACAAACTTCCACTTTTCATTCAAATTGATTTTGAAATCTGACTCACAGCAAAACAGCCCACAACACTTTTCACATTTCTTTAACACTTCAACAAATTCATTAAAAAATTTTATAAAACCATTCCAATATATTACAACTCTCATAACATCCCACTCACTTGTTACATAACACCCTTTTTTACTTTAAAATCATTTTATCATTAAACTTACATGAAACAGCCCACAAACATGTTTCGCTCCAACATCACAATTTAATAAAGCATTACAAAAATTTACAAAACATTCTAAAAATATTTGAAATATTAAAACATCACTTCACCTTTCAAAACCCCATAATAAATGAACACATTTACCAAACAGTACATATGCACCGTTTTCCCACTTTGTTTAACCAACTAAAACATTTACAATTTTCATAAAAAGAACCGAAGTGGTGATAATATGTCTTGCACAAAAAACCCATTTCAAAAACCTATTTTTAAGCCAAAATCACACCAATGTCATACCAAAACATAATTGAAATCCCAATAAACATGTAATAATCATCTTTCAAATGTTATATAATCACCTTGAACAATATCACAAAAGATACCCATGAGAACACACAAATCCCTAAAACACTTTCAAGGAGTATAATAAGGTTACACACATAAAACCCATTCAAAGACCCTCCTTTTTAGTCCAACATGACACTATATTATTACCCAACCAAAATTGGCAGCCCCTTTCGACAACTAATAAATCACTTCCATGTTGTACAAAACTACTACAAGAGATAACACATGAAATACATTTCAAAAATACATACTTCAAACAAAAATGTAACTTTAATACCAAATGCTTTACTATTGCTATCAAAAATGGTTTTTGCAAAATAAAAAGAATATAAGTAACATGGAAAATTATTTAATCAAGCAAACTAACTCATCATTAAATGGTTACCCACGGAATCACCTACCGAATGTGTCGAAACCCTCAAATATTGGGGAGAAACATCAACCGCACGACCACCACACCTCAAGGAAGTTAAAAGAAACCTAAAACCTCAATATTTCACCCAAAATAAAGTAATTTAGAACCTAGTCATGAACCCTAACTTCTTTAATTTTTATCATTCATGAATTAGGGAAGAAACCCTAAGCAATTTGAAAGAGGAAAGAAATAGACTCACTTACTTGAAGTATCCTGAATTAATCACTCCAAAAACAATAGTTTCTGATATTTAAAACAGCCAAAATTCATGGGTTTTTCAAACATGATTTAGTAGGTAATTTAGGAACTGGAATGGATGGAAAAGAGTAATAATTGAGAGAGTTAATAAGGGATGAAGTTACCTCTTTAATTCTGGCCGATTTGAGACACCCTATGAAGTTCTGCCCCAATTAGCGATTTCAAAGAGATCCAAGGAGGGGGGAAGGGAAATGGGAGCGCGCTTGGGTTTCTTAGGGTCGAGAGGGAGGTGGAATCAACGAAAACTCCATTATATTTAATAAGATATTGAAAAATTAAAGAAACATTTTAAAACTGGAAAATGGGCTTTTGGGTTGGCCCAATTCTTAAATAAAAACCCACATCCTCCATGATTATGGATTTATAAAGGCTCCAAATTTAAATTTTGGTGTTAATAGGTCATAGGAGACTATTTAGGAATTAGAATGGGTGAAAATATTAAAAAATGAAAAAGTTATAAAAGGAAAAAATTTATTTTTAAATCTTGAATTGGGCTCACGGTTTGGCCCAATTCATAAAAACTCATCTATTCCTCCATAAAACTTTTGGAAACCCTCCAAAACAAAGAATGAATGAAAAATAAATGAAATATAACTTCAAAATAAGTCATTTATTTGAAAAAAATTCACTAGTATTTCATGATACCCATTCATCTTTGTCTCTACCCCTAAATGCAAGGTTGACCGCTTCTTTGGTGGGATGAAACCTAGCACACGGAAAGCCCTGGTGATCCATGACTTCAATAGCTATAAGTAAATTGTCTGATGTACCCTAAAAGTCAAAATAGAGATTGGAGAGTCACAGGGGTATCATTTGGATAAGAATCATAAGGTGGAATTTAATTCTGGCAGTCTACTAGATAAATCCAACGGTGATAAAAAGATCAAGCACCCCACTTTCCAATGGTGCAGAAAGAGGCACAACATAAATTACCTAACAAGGATATTGAAATGATTTATGTGTTGAAGAGAAGGGCACTTATCCATTAACTAATGACAATAGAAACTCGCCACTACAACATAGGAGAGGAACACTTCATGTGTCCCTCAATGTATTGTTTATTGCTTCAACTGGAAAGAACCAGGGCACCATGCAAATCAGTTCCCTAAGGCAATGGTTTTCAGAGGCAACCAACAACCTCTGAGATAACAAGGGTGATATTTTTCCATCACTACCACTGAAGTAAACCCCGAAAATGATGTGGTGACATGTATTCTAGTTATTCATTAGAGAATAGAAAATGTACTTTTTGATTCTGGTTATACACATTCTTTTGTATCCTGAATGTTTAGTAGAACAATCCCAACACCACCACAAATCATGGAAGTAAAGATGCCGGAGAGTACATAAAATGGGGAAATCATTACATCCCATAACTATAACTCCTCCCTGGTCTTAATTGGTGGATTAAACTTCCCAGTTAATTTCATCATACTCTCTTTGGTGTAATTTGATGCAATTTTCAGCATGGATTGTCTTTCCTTATATAGTTCCATCATAAAACTATCGTGAGAGGGAAATAACTCTCCATATGGTGAATCGACCCACAATTCTATAACATTTCAAGGAGGAAGATGAATCATATTTAGCACCAGAATCTCAAGTGTGGATATTATTACCCTATGATCATGGGTATCTGGCTCAGATGATTGAGTCCAAGGAATCAACCATATTTGAAAAAATGCCTATTGTGAGGGAATTAGCTGAAGTGTTTTATGAGGAATTTCCTTGTCTTTCTCTTAGGACAGATGTTAAATTCCCAATTGACATTATACCTGGGGAATTTCCAATATCCAAGACTCTGTATAGAATGACTATTGGGGAGATTGAGGAGATGAAGAAACAACTATAGGAAAATCTGGTTAAAGGTTTTATACGCCCAAGTGCTTCACCATTGGGTACACCAATCCTCTTTATCCAGAAGAAGTATAGTTCAGTGCACATTTTCATCGATTATCATGAGATTAACAAGATCATTAAAAAAACAAGTATCCTCTCCCATGAATTCATGACTTATTTGATCAGCTGCGTGGAGCACAATACTTCTCCAAGGTAGATTTTTGGTCCGAATATTATCAAGTAAGGGTGAAGACTGAAGATATCCCCAAGACTACTTTTCATCCAAGATACGGGAACTATGAGTTCATAATAATGACTTTTAGACTCACTAATTCTCTAGAAATCTTCATGGATTTGATGAATATTCTTTAGAGATTACCTCAACAAATTTCGGGTTTTATTTTATAGATGATAATATAATAAACTCCAAAACCATGTAGGATCATGACATCAATATAAGAACTATACTAGAGACCATATAAAAGGTGGAGCTCTATGAAACGTATATAATGTTTGAGTTCTGGTTGAAGGAGGTCTCATTCTTGGGTCATATCATCAAAAGTAATGGGATATCTATGGATCCCATAAAGATTACTAAAATATATGGATGGACGACGCCAACATCGGTAACAGATATCCATAACTTCTTGGGGTTATCTAGATAGTATCGCTGATTTGTGAGAAATTTCTCACAGTTATCAAACCCTATTACCAAGACAATATTGATGGGAGTAATGTTTTCTTGGAGTGATGAATGTGAATAGATCTTCATGTAGTTGAAAGTGAGGCATATTACTGCACTAGTACTCACACTCCCAATAAGTGGAGAACTCATTATGGTGTATAGTGATGGTTAAAAGAGTTGATTAGGATATGTGCTAATGAAAAATGATAAAGTGATAGCCTATGACTCAAGGAAGCTGAAAATCCATGAGGAAAACTATCCCATGCCTGAAATGGAGATAGTGGTTGTGAACTTTGTGTTGAAAATTTGATGAAATTATCAATATGGGGAGAAGTGTGAGATATATACTAATCCCAAGAACCAAAAATATATATTTATACAAAAAGATCTTAATATGTGCCAACGAAGATGTATAGAGCTCATTAAGGATTATGACTGTTCAATCAACTACCATCCCAGTGAGGCAAATAAGGTGACAGATGCTCTAAGTAGAAATGATCCTGCATCTTTATCAATGATGAGAATTGAAAATGATACAATCTTCTTATATTTTCAGAGGATAGACATGGAAATCATTAAGGGACGAACATCATCAAGAATTTCTCAAATGGTTGCTCAACCATCCCTCATGGAGAAACTAAAGGATTGTAACACCCTGAGATTTTATGAAAAATATTATTTTCATTAATGTCTTGTGTTTTACGCTACACCAAAAGGATCTTGCACAACACGCATCCTTGACTTGCCTTATATTACACGCAATCGCGACCTTCCTCGATAGCGTCTGTGGTACGCAATACCACGTTTCACTAAACAACGATATGCTATTAAAATATTATTAAAACTAGCTGTTATGAATAGTAATAACCACTTTTTGAAATTTTGAAAATTTTAATTTTCAAAATGGACTTCATTTTTGGATTTAGAATATCAAAATTAGCTTAGGGTGAAAATTTGGTACTTTTCAGATAACTTTCATATTCTGATGAATAGTGAAAATTACTCAATTATAATAAAAAACAACTTTTTTTAATCCAAAAAATTAATAGTGGTAAATTATTTATTTGAGTGGTTTTAAAGTATATTTAGAATATATTTTCACAATTTAATACAATGTTGGTCATTAGATTTAATTTCACATTTAAAACAGTCATAAACAAGTGTTAATCTTTTGATGGTTATTATCTCTTAAAAACACGCTATTTGTTTTGACGACGAGAATTAATTTTTCATTTAATTAAAGCAACTAATATGTTTTGAATTTGGTAAAATATACATCATTTTGAGTTCATAATATCAAATATAGCTTAGGCCTAATTTTTGATATTTTTTTTGGAAACTTTCATTTTTTGATGAATAGTGAAACCACTAAGTGGTAGTTAAAAAAATGAATTTTTCATAAAACTTAATTTTACCGCTTCTGTGAGTAGAATTTTAAAAATCCGAGACACACAGTTGATGTTAGTAAGTAAAATGTGATTCAATGAGTTGAAAATAATTTTTGGTGAATAGTAACTTTTTACTTTTTTTACCACGGTTCAAACTAAATAAGGTAATTAAGGATAAAAATGTTATTATTATTACCCTAACCCATGTCCTAATTCTACTGGATAAGTGTAATTCTACCAAAAACAACCTTAGGAATAAAATATGATCATTTAGGCCCACATGGATTAGATTAGGACATTTATTATTAATTTATTTAAAGAAGGGTTAAAATAGTTAAAATCAAAGTTTAATAAGTAAATCATTTTTAATATGGGGTTATAAATAAGATAAATTCGACTATAAATACTCATTATAAAGATAAAAAGATTTCATACATAATGGTATTTTATTTGTAATTTTTAGACATTAAATAATTTAATTAATTTATGACACAACGATGATGCAGTAATTATCTTATTAATAAAATATTGACAAAATTGATGTTATAAATACCCAAATAAATATAATTTGAGACTTTTTATGAACTAAACTAATTTTATAGGTTAATATGAACTGTTAGGATTGATTTAATTAACTTTGGTCGAAGTAATCATTTTGTTATAAGTTTCAAAAAAGTCAACTATTGAATAGTGTCAAAATTGACATAAAATAGTTTTTAAAATAAATATTATTTTATTAATTGTTATTTTATTTCTAAAAATCAATGGTTTGGTAAAATGACTTAGATAAGGTTATATATATTAATAAAACACAACATGGGGGTCTCTTGGATGTATATGTTAAGTTTATTAACTATATAATATAAAAATACAAAGTGACATGGTAAATGTCAATCTAATTAACTAAGAGTTAAAACTAAAAGATAAGGTTAATATAATGACCTAAACATGTCTAAATTCTATTGGATGAGAGGATTTTTACCCATACCCACCTTATCTTCGAAATAACTCAATTTTGAGCTATTTAAAACCAAACTTGTCTTTATAATAAAATAATATTTTTAGTTATTCCAAAGGTGCCCCTCTCCTCCCTTATAAAAGGGCACCTCCTCCCACTCTTTCTCACACCACTTTGAGCCTTCAAGCTCATCCAAACCCTACGAATTTCTTCTCTCCACTTACCTAGAAACATCGTAGAGGTTCTGGTCTTCTTAAAAGACCTATTTTATTTCCCTAAAAGGAGGTCTCAAAGAAGTACTTCAATGAAGAGGAGGTTCGGACACGTACAAAGCATATCGGACCAAAGGTAAGGGAAATATCACAATCTCATTTTTATCCGAGATTGATTATACTCTGGTATTTACTAGGGTGTATTTTATCGTCCACATCCATGTTTCCTCAATTTGTAATATTGTTTCCATCCACCTAAAATTGTTTAAATCCAATTTTACCATTCAATGTGTTTTTAGTAAAAGATATGAAAGGAATCTTTTTTTTTCGTTTTTCGTACGAGGTACTTTGTGACTTTTCCGACAAAAGTATGAGAAGAATATTTGTTTAACTTATACGGAATGAATGGATTTTTAAAACATTATTTCCAAGAATCTTCCTTTACAAGTTTTCAATTTTATTTTTAATCAACTTCTTTTACCTTAGAATTTTATGACATGTTAAGAAAGGAAAAGTGTTTTTGAAGTAGAAAGGATATTTTCCTCAAGAATGGAGTTCAAGTGTTTTATCAAAATTATTTTCCATCTAAGATAATAAAGGGTTCTGTTTCTATCCCTATTATTACATTGATTTGATTATGTTGTTATGGAATTTTATTTATGAATTCCTTTATCTTATATGAATTGTTTTATGATGTCACGATGTTTAAGATTCCCATTTTTATTTCATGGGTTATGCAATGATGTATGATTTATGATTTTGTGGCACACATAAGAATGGTATCATTATGATATGGGTGGGACCTATATCTCCCTCCAATGCATTGGGTAAAGATTTTATATCTCATGAGATAGACATGGCTGGAATGGTAGGTTATACTGGTTCAGCGAAACAGGACTGAAACGAGGGTGACTTGGTTTAGAAATGGACTTTGTTCACTAAGATAGTCTTGGAAATGAGTCTTGACTAATAAGAAATGATTCTATATGATTATGTGTGTATTCCACAAAGTTTTATGTTATAAGTTATGATTATTGGGATTACATTTCACTTCTATGATTTATCCCATGTTATGATATTATGATCTATTTTGCAGGTTAAGATTTCCAAAAGTTATGTTCTTATGTATATGATGTGATTGATATTTCTTTTGTTTACCCTTACTGAGAATTTGAGCTCACCCTTTTGTATGTTTTTTTCCCCAGGATATAAAGAATGGTTTTAGGTAAAAAAAGAGAAGGAAGATCTTTATGGGAGATATTGAAGATCTTTCACCACGATTAGATGATTATGTTCCATGTTTCCAAAGACACTAAACTATTATGGTCCTTGTGGGTCTGTTTTCATTATGTATTAAGTATTCCTCAAATCTAATGTAATGTCCATGTACGTCAAGCTTCGGGTCTCTACAATTGGTATCAGAGGAAAAGTTTAGTCAACCTTTGGAAACTAGGATGCGAAAACATTAGTGAGATCCCTAGAGATATTTCTAAGGTATGTCTAGGGATGTCCCTAAGTATAAGTATACGTATAGGATACAGTCCTAGAACTACGGTAACGATCATAGAATTTAACCTAAGATGTTAGATCTTGAGGATACCCCCCCCTTTATTATTTTGTTTTCCCTAGCCTGATTTTTGCCTCTCACACTATTCTTTTTGGGTTTTAGACGATGGATGGAACCCGAAGGAACTGTGTTGATCAATGCAATGGAAAATGCAATGATTGTCCTCCTAAACAAACAAATGTTATTGGAGATGGAGTGCAAAATCTTATTGCTATACTTACACAAGCTATGAATCATTCTGGACTTCCAAATGAGTAGAGAAGGGAACAATATTCTATTGAGTCCTTCATGAGGCAATGTACAACTTCTTTCAGTGGGTCTTCTGATCCATATGTTGCTGAACAATGGATCAGTACTACTGAAAAGATATTTTCAGTTCTTCAATGTTCTAAACAGGATAAAGTCATCTTAGCAGTATATCGTTTGGAAGGTGAAGCTGATCAATGGTGGAATCTTATCAAGAATACGAGGCCAAGAGATGAAATTGAGTCCATGGAATGGGACGAGTTCAAGAACTTATTTTTCAATAAGTACATCCCTCGTATTCTTCGAACAAAGATGGAGAAGGAATTTCTTGAACTAAAGAAAAAGGATGATGAATCTGTTGGTATATACAAAGCAAATTTTACAAGGCTTGCAAGGTATGCATCTGGATTTATCATCCAACCTGAAAGTAAAATTGATCGATTCTTCAGTGGCTTGAAACCAAATCTTTGAAGGGAATTAGCTATAAGAGACTTCAGTAGCTATGAAGAAATTGTGCATTGTGCTATTAATGTAGAAATAGAAGTTGTTGTTACTTATCCATCTCATAGTTTTGACAAGAAACGAAAGATGGAGTTCAAGGAGAAATCTTAGAATAATGGTGAAAAGAAGATGAATGTTTCCTTCTGCTCAAAGTGTGGAAATAAGCATAGTGGAGATTGTCTTAAAGAAACATGTAAATGTTTCAAATGTATAAAGGAAGGTCATCAAGTATTTGAATGCCTCAATGATGGGAAGAAGATGTCTAATGATGCAAACAAAGGAAGGGATACACATAATGAACCAACAACACTTCAATGCTTCAAGTGCAAGGAAATGGGGCACTATGCTAATAAATGCCCTAATCCAAGGGTTAGTAATGATCGATGTGAGAAACCACTTAAGGAAAAGGACAAAGGTAAGTCACATGCGATCACCATTGGCAATGTTGAATATGACAACGATGTGGTGGAATGATTTAGTGTTTATGTAATGGGATTCCAGAATAATGTTGTATATAGTATTGTGGAATATTGGAATATTTATGTTCTGGTCTATTGTGGGTTTTAATAATTTTATGGCATCGGTAACCATGAAAAGTGATTGAAATATTTTTAGAAAGAAGATGATATGCGCATAATGAAGGGATAAGGAGAAAATTAAATGTATTCATGAGCTCATGACTGATATAAGGAGAAGTTTATATCATGGTTTGAGTATATAGAATTTTTGGATTTTGGTATGTGGAATGAGTAAACTTTTGACAGCATTAATGTTTTCACTAAGGTTTAATGGGTATTAATTTTTCAAGAGAATACATAATTAAGGTATTCACATGATTGGAATGTGACCAACAAGATATATGGGTGATAAATGATGGTATTCACATGCTTGGTTGATGACATTTCAAGTTATCATTTTCATTATACTATGAGCTTGGACCGAAGTATTTTAGATAAGCCTAAATATTTGAATGGATTATGTTAACCATAAGTTAGTATTGTTTAAGGATAGAACTGTTTTTGATGTTATAGTAATGTAGTTTTAGAAAAAGGATGACCTGCAGGACGGGCGACATCCCATCGCGTCGGACAAGGCTGTGGGAATCGAACCCACAACCGAAGTGCGACTGGCCTTTATCGCCTACCACTGGCCTACAAGAAGTCCCTGTTTAGTAGAAACTAGTTTTATTATATTAATCAGTATGATATATGAAGTATAAGTCCATTTTAGGAACTATATATGATTAATCTCACTATAGATGGACTTATGTATTTTTTTGATAACTTTTCTAACCTTTTGTTTGAGACAGATGGAATAACCCATCATTCTATCACATGATCTGCTAACACATCACAAATGAGAAATTCAACTTCATTTCTTTAAGATATGAAGTGAAAATTGTCCAAAGAACGACAAACTGTGAGACTATACCAAAATCACGAAAGTATTTCTTCTAATTCCAATTTCATCAACTTTCGGGAAATGATCTTGAAAACCAAAAATGTTGTCCTAGTGCTCTTATATCTGATGAATCATATGGTACCTTAGATCATCACAAATTTATGGCTTTGTGATTGCTGGATTTTTCATAGCCATGTTCTCTACCACTCTCCATCAGAACATGATGGTAAGATTTCTCTTCCATATCCATATTTTCACCTATGTGGAAACCGAGTGATTAGTTTATTTGGGTAATCGTTACATTTCATAGTTTAGTTTTTAAATCCAAGTTTTGGTATTCCGTTTTACGATGTGGGTTTCTATTAAATAAACTTTCGAGTAGTAAACCATTTATAACCCCGACGAATTTCGAGGCAGAAATTCAATTTAAGGGGGGTAGAATGTAACACCCCGAAATTTTATGAAAAATATTCTTTTCATTAATGTCTTGTGTTGTACGCTACACCAAAAGGAGCTTTCACAACACGCATCCTTGAATTGCCTTGCATTACACGCAATCACGACCTTCCTCGATAGCGTGTGTAGTATGCAATACAGCGTTTCACTAAACAATGATATGCTATTAAAATATTATTAAAACTATCCGTTATGAATAGTAATAACCACTTTTTGAAATTTTGTAAATTTTATTTTTCAAAGTGGACTTAATTTTTGGATTCGGAATATCGAAATTAGCTTAGGGTGAAATTTTGATACTTTTCGGATAACTTTCATATTCTGATGAATAGTGAAAATTACTAAATTATAATTAAAAACAACTTTTTTTAATCGAAATAATTAATAGTGATAAATTATTTATTTGAGTGGTTTTAAAGTATATTTAGAATATATTTTTACAATTTAATACAATGTTGGGCATTGGATGTAATTTCACATTTAAACCAGTCATAAACAAGTGTCAATCTTTTGATGGTTATTATCTCTTAAAAACACGCTATTTGTTTTGAAGATAGGAATTAATTTTTAAATTAATTAATGCAACTAATATGTTTTTAATTTGGTAAAATAGACATCATTTTTGAGTTCATAATATCAAATATAGCTTAGACCTAATTTTTGGTATTTTTCTGGAAACTTTCATTTTTTGATGAATAGTGAAACCACTAAGTGGTAGTTAAAAAAATGAAATTTTCATAAAACCTAATTTTACCGCATCTGTGAGTGGAATTTCAAAAATCTGAGAGACACGGTGGATGTTATTATGTAAAATTTGGTTCAATGAGATGAAAATAATTTTTGGTGAATAATAACTTTTTACTTTTTTTTACCACGGTTAAAAGTAAATACGGTAATTAAGGGTAAAAATGTTATTATTATTACCCTAACACAGGTCCTAATTCTATTTGATAAGTGTAATTAGACCAAAAACAACCTTATGAATAAAATATGATCATTTATGCCCACTTGGATTAGATTAGGACATTTATTATGAATTTATTTAAAGAAGGGTTAAAATAGTTAAAATCAAGATTTAATAAGTAAATCATTTTTAATATGGGGTTATACATAAGATGAATTCGACTATAAATACTCATTAGAAAGATAAAAATATTTCCTACATAATGGTATTTTATTTGTAATTTTTAGACATTAAATAATTTAATTTATTTATGACACAACGATGATACAGTAATTATCTAATTAATGAAATATTGACATAATTGATGTTATAAATACCCAAATAAATATAATTTGAGACTTTTTATGAACTAAACTAATTTTATAGGTTAATATGACATGTTAGGATGGATTAAATTAACTTTTGTCGAAGTAATAATTCATTTATGAGTTTCAAAAAAATCAACTATTGAATAGTGTCAAAATTGACATAAAATAGTTTTTAAAACAAATATTTTATTATTAATTGTTATTTTATTTATAAAAATCTAAGGTTCGGCCAAATGACTTAGATAAGGTTATATATATTAATAAAACACAACTTGGGGGGTCTCTTGGATGTATATGATATGTTTATTAACTATATAATATAAAAATACAAAGTGACATGGTAAATGTCAATCTAATTAACTAAGAGTTAAAACTAAATGATAAGGTTAATATAATGACCTAAACTTGTCTAAATTCAATTGTATGAGATGATTTCGACCCATCCCCACATTATCTTCGAAATAACTCAATTTGGAGCTATTTAAAACCGAACTTGACTTTATAATAAAATAATATTTTTTGTTATTCCAAAGGTGCCCCTCTCCTCCCTTATAAAAGGGCACCTCCTCCCCCTCTTCCTCACACCACATTGAGCCTTCAAGCTCGGCCAACCCCTGACAATTTATTCTCTCCACTTCCGTATAATCATCCTAGAGGTTCTGGTCTTCTTCAAAGACCTATTTTAGTACCCTAAAAGGAGGTATCAAAGAAGTACTTCAAAGAAGAGGAGGTTCGGACACATACAAAGCATATCGGACAAAAGGTAAGGGAAATATCACAATCTCATTTTTTTTCTGAGATTTTTTATACTTTGGTATTTACTGGGGTGTATTTTATCATCCACATCCATGTTTCCTCAATTTTTAATATTGTTTCCATCTACCTAAAATTGTTAAAATCCAATTTTACCATTCGGTGAGTTTTTAGTAAAAGATATGAAAGGAATATTGTTTTCGTTTTTCGTACGAGGTACTTTTTGACTTTTCTGAAAAAAGTGCGAGAAGAATATTTTTTTTAACTTATACGGCATGAATGGATTTTTAAAACATTATTTCCAAGAATCTTCCTTTACAAGTTTATTTTTAATCAACTTCTTTTACCTTAGAATTTTATGACATGTTAAGAAAAGAAAAGTGTTTTTGAAGTAGAAAGGATATTTTCCTCAATAATGGAGTTCAAGTGTTTCATAAAAATTATTTACCATCTAAGATAATAAAGGGTTCTGTTTCTATACCTATTATTACATTGATTTGATTATGTTGTGATGGAATTATATTTATGAATTCCTTTATCTTATATGAATTGTTTTATGATGTCATGATGTTTAAGATTCCCATTTTTATTACATGGGTTATGAAATGATGTGTGATTTATGATTTTGTGGCACACATAAGAATGGTATCATTATGAGATGGGTGGGTCCTATATCTCCCTCTAATGCATTGGGTAAAGATTTTATATCTCATGAGATATACATGGATGGAATGGTAGGTTATACCGGTTCAGCGAAACAGAACTGAAACGAGGGTGACTCGGTTTAGAAATGTACTTTGTCCACTAAGATTGTCTTGGCAATTAGTCTTGACTAATAATAAATGATTATCTATGATTATGTTTGTATGCCACAAAGTTTCATGTTTTATGTTATGATTTTTGGGATTACATTTCACTTCTATGATTTATCCCATGTTATGATATTATGATCTCTTTTGCAGGTTAAGATTTCCAAAAGTTATGTTCTTATGTATATGATGTGATTGATATTTCTTTTGTTTACCCTTACTGAGCATTTGAGCTCACCCTTTTGTATGTTTTATTTCCCCAGGATATAAATAAATGTTTTAGGTAAAAAAAAGATAAGGAAGATCTTTATGGGAGATGTTGAAGATCTTTCACCACGATTAGATGATTACGTTCCATGTTTCCAAAGACACAAAACTATTACAGTTATTTTGTGTCTGTTTTCATTATGTATTAAGTATTCCACAAATGTAATGTAATGTCCTTGTACGTCAAGCTTCGGGTCTCTACAAGGATACCCAAAGAACATATGTGGAAATTCTGAAATGGGAGGAAGCTATCAGAAATGGGAAATTCTTAGAGTTCTTGGTTGACAAGGATGGAATTTTGAGATTTGGGTCATGATTATATGTACCATCCAATCAATATATAATGAAGGATATTATGAATGAAGCAGATTGCTCAAACTTCTCTATTAACCCAAGGAGCACAATGATGTATCGAGATCTCTGATAAGACTTTTGGAGGGACAATATGAAAAGGGAGATTGCTGAATATACATCAAAGTGCCTGGTATGTTAGCAAGTGAAGTATGAGAGGAAAAAGTCAAAGGGGGTGATACAACCACTACCCATACCAACATGAATGTGGGATAACATTACCATGGGCTATGTTGCTGGAATTTCAAGGAAATATAGAGGAAATAATGCTATATGGGTCATTGTGGATATTCTTATGAAGACAGCTCACTTCATCACGATTCAAGTGGACTTCTCATTAGATCAACTTGAACAGATTTACATAAAAGAAGTGGTAAGGCAATATGAAGTACCACTATCTATTGTATCCAATCATGATATTGGATTCACCTCAATGTTCTAGATAAGTCTCCAATATGCTCTAAGAACTGAACTGAACTTCAGTGAGGCCTATTATCCTCAAATTGATGGCCAATATAAGTGAACTATTCAGAAAATGGAAGATATGTTAAGATCATGTTCTATGGAATTCAAAGGAGTATGAGACCAACATCTTCTACTGGTTGAATTATCCTAAAATAATAGTTTCCACTCGAGCATCCAAATAGAACCATATGAAGCCCTTTAGGGGAAATGGTGCAGAAAACTTGCGTGTTGTGATGATGTCGGTGAGTGTAAGCTGCTTGGACCTGAAATGGTTGAATAAATGGTGGAGAAGGTGAAAACCACTAGGCATCATATAAAGGGATCCCAATGTCAATAGAAGAGTTATGCATATAACATTTGACGAGACCTTGAGTTCAAAGTTGGATACATGTTATTTCTACACATATCTACATGGAAAATGGTCATGAGGTTTGAAAAGAAATTGAAGTTATGTCTTAGGTACATCGACCCCTTTGAGATTCTTGATCGGGTCAGGGTTGTGGCCTATCGAATAGAACTTCCACCAACTATGGACAAAGTAAATGATGTCTTTTATGTATCACTCTTAATCAAGTACATAGTAGACCCTTCAAATGTACTCTATTCAGTGGTAGTACAGTTAGGGGATGATATTTCTTACAAGGAGAGGCCAATGAAGATCTTGGATCGTAGAGATAATGTTATACATAACAAGACTACCCACCTGGTCAAGGTAATATGGTGAAACTGTATGTATGATGAGGCCACATGGGAATTGGAGGAGGCAATGAAGGAAAAGTTCTCACACCTATTTCCATCTTAGAATATAAAATGACATTTTGAGGTCGAAATTCCATAAGGGGGAACATTGTAAAAACTCACACTTTTATTAATAAAAATTCCTCTTGATCCAATTTAATGTCTTATTATGTAAAATGGTTATATAAAATGTAAAATTTCTTGGTTTTATATTTTTGGATTTTAAAATACTGTTAATAATTGTGACTGTTGCTAATATAGTTTCTGAACAGTGATCACATGATTAGTATAAATATAGGGCTTTAAAAATTCTAATTTAATCAGACAAAGGAATCTATTATCTCATCTAATAGACTTTCCCCGTACGAAGCCTATTTTTCGGAGCTCAGAAAGGTGGTGGTGTCATTGGGCTTCTCTCTTGGCCAAGCCCAGGCCGAGCATCAACACATTAAACTCAAATAGAACCACCTACGTGAGAAGTGGAAGTTAATAGAGATCACCACCCGAGCACTGTTATCTGAGCCTCCCCAAAAGTCTGTCACCATAGCACACTTTAGCCTTAGTTCTTATACTGGTGTTATAAGGGGTTATGTAACAAGACCCTTTCAATATTATTATGTGCATTATTTTTGTATATAATAAATAATATACATTGATTTTATTATTGTTACTTTGTAAATAGTTTTAAAATAACAAATAGTATTTTTTTTAATATTCAATTAAGAAATCAATTTTTATGAATTAATATAATTTTAAATTAAATAATATTTTAATAAAAAACTATTACTAAACTTCTTTTTATTAAATATTAATTACTGTTTAATTATTATGAATACAATTTTAATTTTTATTAGGGTTTGAAAGCTATTTTTTTCAAAACCCATGAATTTTGGATAAATGTCGGTTTTTATATTAAAATTAAAAATTCACATATTTAGAGAAATATTTAGATAAAATAAATATTATTTTTGGAAACAGGACATCGAAATTATCCAACTATGAATTTTTCATATTTTTCTGAGACTGTCGAATTTTTGGGTAAAAATTAAATACCATTTAATTATATAATGTGTTTTATGACATCATAACAACCCAATAGTGAGGTAATAAAGTACTATAAAGGATATTTTCGGCCAATATATTTTTTATCTTTAAAAAATGTGTTTTTTAAGTTTTTATTATTTATTTTACAATGCGTTAGTGGACCCTCAAAGACTTATAAAACATTTTTTATCTTTTTAAATTGATTTCCTTGAGAGTGTGACTCACCTCCACATAAGTGAGACTAATATTTTAAGAAGTTAGGCCATTGGCCTTATAAAATAATGTTTTACACCCCCCTTGGTGAAAACCCATGGGCAAAAACCATGGTCTGGTTTGTGGTTTTGATTAGTTTAATGTGTGGTGTCCCAACCGTAAATAGTAAAGAATTACCTCTATTTCCTATATAAACCCACCCAAGATCTCACTTCATCTTCACAAAAAGCCTTTGGATATCAACCAACCTCTGAACTCAAATCTATATAATCCTCCCAAAGAATCCTAATCTATCTAGAAGCCTCTCTCAAGCCCCTCCCAAGCCTTTGGGATCACACTTCCAAGTAAGGGATTCTTTCCTTTCTCATTTTATCCAAGTTTCTTAATATTGTAATGCCCTTTCATTATCAATTATAAATTTTGAGGTATGATTTCACACCACCCCATACATACCTCTTTATGTTTTAATGATGATAGACCCATTTTCTCTCTCATTAATTCCACCCAAGTACACTCATTACCATGCCGAAATTCCTTAAGGAATTTATCACTCCTCATTTACAATCATGATATTCTTTTGTATTATGAATCCAAATTCCATTAATTATATTGGGAAATGTATCTATATGAAACCCTAACTTTCCATTTAATTTACATATGATGATTCAATACATTCTCTCTCATCCACCATTTTTATGAATTCTTATGTCCCGTCGTTATGCTGGAGAAATTGCACAACAAATTTCCAATCCAAAGTCTTTGTATAGTGAATACAATACCCATTTCTCTATCAAGGGAATTCAAAATTATTCACATTTACTTATTGATGGAAGAGTTTAATATATTAATTCCACATTCCTTCACCTTGTAATAAATTATTAGGTTTACTGAATCTATGTTGTATGATCTTGTGGCACACTTATACATGAAATGAAATGTTTAAGAATGGTGCACCCAGATAGCGCTCCAATGCATTAGGTAAGGATTTTTATCATGATACACCAAGTGAAAAGAGGGTTTACACATCATAATTCATGTGAAATTAGGGCTTACTCATGCACAATGTTAAATGAGACTTGGATCATGCTGATACCATGTTAAATGTTGTTGCCATATTTCCATGTTGTGATAATCATGCTTTATAATGCCTTTATGTTCATGTTTCTTTTATCCTATATTGATATGCCTATTTACTAGCATGTATTTTATTATTCATGTTATGAATTATTTACTCCATTACTTGGCTTTATATATCACCCTTTTCTTATGAATTTCCTTAGGTTATCCCATGCAATGCTAAGTATGATGGAATGTAGTGGTCATGTAAAGGATGTTTTCAATAAAGTTATAGTGTTTCATGTTTTAAGTCGCTATGTAACGTTACTAAGCCCTGAATACTCTATGCCTCTCAATATTATATGGTGTATCAAGTTAATTATTTATGTAATAAATCATGTCTATGTGTTCAATAAGAAGCAGGGTTATTAAATCCCACATATGAGATAACATCACACCATCTCTTTGCGAAATCACGTAACATGTACGTCACGGTATTCACCCTCCTCTCTATTGGAATCTCCAAATTATTAAAGATAGAAAGAATGGCCTCCACCCATTACTTTGCATCATGTTCTCCTCCATACCTGGAAAACGTGGAAGGATGATGCTGCTGAACCACCCACGTTAGCTCTACCATTGACGAGGAAGGATGCAGTGCTCATAGAAAATTCTGTAATATCCTCACAAAGCCTTCAAGAAACTCTACATCAGCACCTACATCCGATATAACAGATGGTTTAAAAACATGAATGATGGGAGGTACTGCTGTTAGTCCATGATCTATCCTTTACAGAGTCTGATCATTTCCCTATACCTAGCGTACTACTAGAGGACTTCTTGGAGGCATGACTCTGCAAGGTCAAGAACACACCTCAGTTCAAAACTATCAAGGGCTAAAACTTATAAGTTCAATAATGGAACAGGAGAAGAAAAAATTTGTGTTTTAAAAAATAGGGTTACACGCAATGTATATCTACCACATGGTGTGTTCCCCTATGTTTCAACATGGGCACGCACTACTGCCAAACCCGGTCATGTAACACCCTTACACATAGTGTGTTCAACCTCATTCATGACGTTTACTTTCAGTTTCTCTCCTTCATATGTTTTTCTAAATGGCTCAAACTACATGGTTCTCTCCTAGGTAGCACTACATGGCGTACTCAACCTAGACATAGCATGTACTACTTATGTTCTAACCACTGTTGTCATCAGTCACATGGTCGGAGACACTATCCACTCTACACGCCGTGTACAACCTAAGTTTTATCGACTTGTGTTGTCAGTCACACAACCAGACACACAGTCCTTACATAATGGAATTTACTCCTAGTACATGGTGTGTTCTACCAATGTTTTCCAACCCAGTGTTTCTGCTCAAAAAATCAGTCACACGGTTGAATACTACATGACATGTACTCCCAGTACACGACGTGTACTTAAGAAAAGTTGTTTTCTTTAGAACGGAAGAAGACATGGGGTGTGTTCATAACCTCACACATCGTGTTGTCTAGGTTTCAAGATAGTAATCCTCTGAAGCTTCTTTGCAACCCATAAAAACATAAAATTTTGTCCAAGGTATGACAAATTATGACCCGTGAAAGCCCATACTTCTAATAATCAATGTTTGGCATACCTTTTCATATCATGACATGAAATTAATCAATTAAATTTAAAACACGATCCACCAAATTCCAATCCAAATGGCCCATAACACCTCAAGCACCAAAGTTGGTGTCAATCAAAATGAAACTTTACATATTCGAATACCCTATCAAAATAGCAGGTATTCTATCATGGAATCTATCAAAACAACATGCACATATAGCACAACATCTATCACAACATCATGCAATCGATAACGTACCCTAAATGGAATGACAAGAATGCATTACCTATGCTCTCTATAAAGTGCCTATATAATTCATGAGATGGATAATCCTCATCTCATTGAGTTGGGATATAAATAGAACCACAATGATAACAAAAATAACAACACAAAATAATTGTGTCACCCAACAGAGAAATCACATCAATTGTCACCATTTCAAAACCAGAAAAATTGAAATATTCAAGGAAACTTCGCTTTTACCTATTCATGGGTTAGCTAAACCAAATCATATTATATTACCAACTACCCATTCTTTCTTATCCCTATCTATAAGATCCAAATAGTAAGACAAAGTAGAAAGAAATGCCTCTGATACCACTTTGTAACATCTTTGTTCCGGGAGCTACCCAAAGGTGCCCTATACCCAGTTGGTCACATGGCCTCAAGAACATTTCCCTAAACTCCATAGGCTATTGACTAGTAGCGAGGGCCTTATGTGGGATATTGGGAAAACTATGCCCTCATTGGTAGAGTAACACAGTGGAAATAAATAGAAAACAGTAGCGGATGTAGTAATACCATACAACAGAAGTAAATAGCAGAAGACTGATATTATAAACAACTAAAGAATACATAAATAAATTTTTAATGTAACATGTATCTAGGAAACAATCCAAAAAATTCACAATGCTAGAAATACAATACCGAAACAAATTACAGAAAACATTAAACTCTAATAGCATTATAGGACTCATCATGGTCTCGTGCTCTCCAGCTTCAACAACAATCAAGCACTTGTTGAAGAAGGGAGCATGCCCTTTTCTATACCTACAACCATATAATATGTTTGTGTCAAAAAGCATGACCTAAATAGGATATGAGATGAATCCCAGTAGGTATCAACCCAAATATCTATGCCTAACTGTCAGTAAATATATATATTTGGCAATATGAAAAATTAAGCAATAAACTAGGAAGTGCTCAAAATAAACAATCCTAGAGTTTCCAATTACATTAATCTACATTTAGTAATTATTCAACCTATTTAATAATGTAACATTGGAATCTAACATATTCTCTATATCCCCTTGTATAAAAATAAAAAATGGATGTCTCAAAATACCATCTAACAGTTTAATACAGAGTCCAAGATTGTGCTTTGGCTTGGCAGACTCATCGCAATCATTCAAACATTTCAAAGAAACCCTCTGGGAAAGTTCTCACAGTCTAACCCCTCTGGTATAACATATCATCAATTCAATAAATAATTAACCTCTCAAAAATCTCACACAGTCTAACCCCTTTGGTCCTATATATCACTAATCATTTAAAAACAACCACCTGGGTCATACTCACGGTCAATACCCCCTTTGTCTGCGTAGAAATAATGAAATATAATGACCCTTAGAAGTTCTCACATTCAATGCCCTATGGTCTAAAATTCATCTAATAACGACCCACTAGGTAGCTATCATTGTCTAACCCCACTGGTCAATGACCACCCAATAGCTCTCACAGTCAATACCTTTGGGTAAACACATCAACAATTATACATAACTAACCCTACCTTGAGAATCTCTCACAGTCAATTCCCCTTGGTCATACTTTCACAATCCAAAACACGTTCATTTCACATAAATGGTAACTCAATCCTAGAAACATGAGGCATGGAAACAATGAAATACTAACAGGCAATTCTAGACCCAAATACCCATATCTAAACAAACATGGGAAACTCACCCATAATCATTGTATTAGAACTTACGCCAAAGAAATAACCCATTCTCATTCAAAAAAAACATAACAGGTATTAAAAAGGGTTACAATCCAAAACACAACATACCCTAAACAAGGGTATTTGACACTTATAGCATATATAATGCAAATATAATAAAATAAAGGCATAAATCACCTACCTCGATGTTTTAAGAAGAACAATCTTGAATGTCAGCCCTGAAATTGGCCTCAAATGATGTAGATCTACGAAAAGGGTAAAAATGATCAACCCTCAATAACTCAAGATAGAGGATAAATCATGAAGAGTTGATCTAGGGGAAGAGAGAACTCACCGGTGGTAATCCAATTCACCTGGAGGCGTCTCAATCGGGGCTCGGACAGTGGAATGGGAGCAGCTCAAAGATCTTCGGTTGATTTTTTCTCTCCTATAAGAACCGAGGGTAGAAGATGCGTTTTCTGGAGATGAGACGCAATCCCAAGCCGATTAATCAAATAAAAAAACTAAAAAACATATTCATTTAATGTAGACACTGTGTACTAGCCTCAACCGTCTCCAACTTCAGGCTATCTTCCAGGTCACCTACACGACCATGTACTCGGTCATTACATAGCCAGTACATGGCTACCCGTGATAACTAGGTATAGGATGTGTACTCAAGAGTACATAGTGTGTACTTAGAAAAATTATCATTTCTTATTTTTTCCTAATAAACAACCCAAAATAAAGATCTATACCTAAAATGAAGATCTCGGGATATTACAATAGTCACCACTCTATGGACCTTTTTCTAACAAACGTTGTGTTTGTTTAGATGACCCATTATTCAGTGATGGTCTTGGTGGACATGGATATGTCATGGCTTATTCAAAGGTTGCACCTTGTGATGCACGGTGTTGCATTATGAGTAATGGTGGTTCACAATGGCGGTAGTGACCAATGTGGCTTGAGGTTGATGTTTGTGTTTTTGAAGTGAGGATGATCTTTCCATTGTCTTACATT
Organism: Viscum album; assembly: GCA_963277665.1. NCBI lineage: Eukaryota > Viridiplantae > Streptophyta > Magnoliopsida > Santalales > Viscaceae > Viscum > Viscum album. The sequence continues at coordinate 1,601,179,312 of OY728128.1, forward strand.
AGTTAGATTAATGGGTTTTTCATATGTATAGTTCCTTTAGTATTAAACTATATCGAATTGTACTTATATTTTCAATCTCATTCAAATTTTTGATAAAATTTTATTTCATATATATATATTGATAATGTTTTTGTTTATTTTATGTATTGGATAAATGTGTTTATTGTAGGTTGATAATGGATAGGGAGTCCAACACTATATGACATGTCTTCTCAATTATCGGCATTGGCCCATGTCCTATTGAAGTTAAGTTCGATGTGGTATAATTAACATACCCCTATAATAGGTGGTGATATGGTAGACTGAGTCACAATAGAGTTTTATTAGAGAAGGATGAGTCCTTAGAATAGAGTTTGGATCAATTCATATCATTAATATTGGTTTAAGAATTTTGGGAAATAGTATTAAGGGGGTCTTGAGTTTGTTTATCAGACTTGGGAAACTAGACTAGGTTCAGTAGTCAATGTAACATTTCTCCACGACTCTAATTACATAATAATTGGATTGTAACTCTACGTTTTTTTGGGTATAATAACATTGGTACATGAATTATAAACTGGTGTGTTATGATCTTTAATGTACTTCTAATTTACTCTAATCCAAATATTCTATAACCATTTTATATTTTTAATTTCAAATATATGCTGGTACCCACTAGTAGTTATCGTGTTTTCATAAAAGTTTTATGATGAACCCATTCTTATAGTTGTGTATCTCATAACTGACTTGTGATCAATGATTGCTTGTTTACTATACTTCATTGGGAGATATCCTTGACCTAAGATTTGTGGTATTTTCTATCCCATTTGATCTTCGTGAAGACCTTCTTATAGAGAGGATGTTAGTTCCCACTAAGTTAGATGATACAATCAATGGGATGGATATGATGGGTGTGTTCCAATAAAATATTTTTCACGGGTTTTCATGTAGAGACTAGTCCTTAAGAGATATAGGTTTAGTTAGAGAATGGTTATTTCTTTATTTATCATTACTAAATTTCCACTATACTGATAAAGATTATTTTATTACATTCCCTACATAGCATAGTGTGATATTAGTGAATAATTATTTTGTCATACTCATGAAATCAATGATTTTTATGTTTGTAGTTTGAATCTTTTTAAGGATGTTTTTTTATTTTAGGATTGAATATCGTCCACATAGAAGAAAAAATGTGGATGAGTACGAATTGAGGTCTATAAATTGAATGAGGTGTTTAGTGGAAATGTTTTTTGGAGGAATTATTTGACCTTTGTGGTTTCTTTATATACTCTGGATAAAGATTTATTGAGTTATGGATATGTTTATATATAAGACCACATATGCAAGAGACCCCCAAATAAGCATTGGAATATTGATATTTTTATTCACAAGGAAACATGCTATATTTGGTAGTAGGTTATAATTTCAATTGAGGATAACCAGTGATGTGATGTGGATGGATCTCCAAGATGAATGTAGCATCAAGATTAGATATCTCTTTATTGAGGGATCAATTAATTATTAGGGGGCTCTTTAGTGAAAGTTACTACAGTTTTAGTAAAGATAGAGATAAGTGACACTATAATCCTCTCCCATAATAATAATCTTTGGATATATCCTATCTAACAAATAGTTATAACAATTTTATCTATAGGAGTATGTGTGTGATGAAAAAATATGTCAAAGAACCAATTGCTGTTGTTTAGAGTGTAATTAATGTCCTTTATTCTTGGACCCTTTTATTGGATAATGCATGTGTGAGTCATTATTTATTACATAAGTTTTTTAAGTGTAAAATATTATAGTTGAACCCCAAATTAGACAATTTTCATGTAGAGTGTTTCAACTTATGGATACCATATTTGAAACAACAATTTTAGTTAATTGAATTAATCCTTAGCGGGGAAAGAGGTCTTTCATGATATTCCCTCATCAAAGATAAGACAACTAGTTGGGGTTTCCTCAAAATAGATTGGATGCCAATGTTAGTGCTTCATGGTGATTCTATGTTTAGTAAATGATATTATATAAACACTAAGTAGTGATTGGGACCCCTTATTTATGGTGAGAGAAGACTACCATTGAGAAGTAGTAGTCTGTTATCCATAAAACATAAGTCTTTAATATATATTATGTGTTTATGGATGAGAATACACTTCATATGATTGGGTAGGACTTTGTGAATACCTTAAATTAAAACCCATAGGGTCATCTCATTTGGATACTGATATAGGATTTAGATTTTATTTTTATATGGTGTTTGAGTTTTTATGAAATGAATAATGAGAATAACTGCAGTATTTATTGGTAATATGGATCAAATCCTTCTTGATATACATTCTTTGAGGTGTTTTTAGGTGATTTAATAATTTATCAAGTATTAATGAGAGATTGTCAATTTTGTGGGGGACTATCATTATATTACATTGAGCTTGATGAGGTAACATCGGTATTCATGAGGTTGTTTCCATGGTTCTTAATGAGATAATAGTGGTGACATAGTGGTCTAGTGGTCGATTCTTATAGTGAGGACACTATGTATAGATGATGGATGATGCACTTCAGTGTCTAGCTTCAAGGAAGTTTTTTTATAGAGAGAATGAAATTGTTCACCCTCAGTTGAGGGTGGTGGACCTAACCTCTTCCCTTGCATGAAACTGGCTTGTGGTGGTGATTTATAATTAGTAATTTTGTGTGGACATATGTTCTGAGATGCATGAATTGAAGGTTCAACATGACTGTGGGGGTGGATAAACAACTTTCATGGATAAATTTTTTCTCTTAGTGTTCATATTTAATAACATAATGGATATCCTAAGTCAAGAACACAATATTTAAGCATAACCCTTAGTGTAGTGATTCTAGAAGATATATCAGGTTGTATCCATCACATGAAAATTTTTTCTATGTGGAGGAGGAGAAACATTTCTCATGTGATTTTGGTTTTTGGTTTTCTCATTTGGTTGGTGTTACCATAAGGTCTAGAGCTAAATGATCTGGGCTATCTAAATAGTCGAGATTTCACACATCAAATTGTAGTTTATTAGGATACCCAATGGGGATTAGTGTGTTTCCATGCTATTTTATTGATTTTAGATCTATTTTTTATAATCTTACCAATAATTTTCTTGAAATAGAAACAAAAACAAAACTAAAGTGTCACTAGTAGTGGATTAACAGTTGTGTAATATTAGTATGTGGATAGATAATTCTAACATATGTTTTTAAATATATTAGATAATTAGGACCATGTTTTTTTCTATAAGTTATAATTATTGGTTATTATTCTTGGGTAGTGGTATATGACATACAAATTGATGTAGGTATAAAGGTGATACCTTTCTTGAAACTATTTGGGTGTTATTATGAAATATTTAAAAGTTCTAAGTGGTGGAATGTATTTTAGATGGGAAGTTATCATACTACAGCTTTCAAGACTACTCTTTAAAATTGGTGAAAGGAGCACTCCCTATAGCTTAAATCTTCTAAATGTGCAAGTTCAATATAGTTGTTCATGGTTTGTGGATTAAATTCATAGAAAAAATTCTAATGAGGAATGATTTTTGTTGTTGAGGCATTTCAAGACTGGTATATATTGAATGTGTGTTTCATCATGGTCTTTATTTAGGATGAATTTGAGATAATAGTTTTGGTGATGGTAAAATGAGTTCTTTTCCTTGATGCTGGTGTACAGACCTCTCTTAGGGTTGAAACCCCTAGGATGAATCAAATAATAGAAAATGTGGATTTTTTTCCACCCAATTTTGTTTGTTAGATTCCTTTTTTAGATTATCAAATTATTTCCTTTTCATGAGTGGAACGGTTTGATGGTGGGGAGGCTATAGTGACCTAGGTTTTACTCAATTTATTTCTAACTAAATTTTGAGATTTTATTGTCTTGTGATCTCCATAGTGTTAAATTCATAATCTACAACAGTAGGTAACCTCCCAAATTTTTTGATGGTTATTTCAGTCTCGAGGTGAAATTTTTACCTCATGATGTATTTTTGTAAAAATATAATAGTGGTGAATTTAAAGGTATTTTATAATATTTACTAATTAAATATTTATTTATTCTGTGAGTATGAATGGTGATAGATTCTTAATGATAGTTTAGATGGAAATTAGTACCCTGTGACTATGTCTAAAATAAGGGATTAACCTTAGGTATAATGTAAAATTAACCCATATTAATGAGTTATTGGATAACACATTCCGAGTGTGTTGGTTTATAAAATCAGTCAATATTTATTTATTTTATTTGGTGGTGGTGGAACTCAAAGATTCATATCATAATACATTGTTTATGATTTTCTATTAGAGGTTACTCATTGTGTTATTTTTTTATAATACCGGAAGGAGAGTGGGGGGGGAGGTTTATATGCTGACCCAAACCATTGGTTTGGAAAGAACCAAGGTACCACTTACCTTTGGTGATATCACCAGAACACTAGAGGATAAAAATAATTTATATGGTATTAATAAATCTTTTGGGGTGATTTTACCAATAAATATAAATTAACTATCTAGAAAATGATAATAAAAACAAAAAATAAAACTATATGATACATGAAATGTAAATAATACAACACAAAAATACCAACTAACAATAATATCAGGGTATCTTCAATATGAAAAAAATACATACAACCAAAACTAATAGAGGATATCATGACACCACAATACTGATGTGGTTTCACTCTAACCAATCCACATGAAAATATCCAAAAAAACCACCCTCTTGAGAATCACTACTAAAAAAACACCTTTAACAGTGCTATAATCAGCCTTTATCAGTGCTAGAAAATCACTAACTACCTCAGCGTATTTAGAATTTCATACCTTTTATTAGTGCTAAAAAAGTTCTTATAAATCATATTTTTATCAGTGCATTTAAAATCACTGCTTAAAGACCCCATTTATCAAAGATTTTATTTTTCACTGATAATTAGACCATTTATCATCACTTTCAAAAGAGCTAATAAATGGGGTATTTTATCAGTGCTGATAAAAATATGATTTATCAATTTTTTATTTGTGCAAATAAAAGTAAGATTTATCAGTGCCTTTAAATTCACTACTAATGATATACTTTATCAGTGCCTATATAATCACTGATAAAGGATTCATTTATCTCTATTTTAAATTCCTTGAAAAAGGGTAGCTTTATAAGCACCTTTAAAAGAGCTAATAAATCATACTTTGGTCAGCGCATTTAGTAGTGTTGATAAAGGTGAAAGTTTCAGTGTGATGCTGCAACACACTGTATCACCAGAAACAGGTGTAGTGTGCTACAACAACACAACACATCGCGATAAATAACAACAAAAATTAACAAAATAAGATAAAAATACTGAATTTAAATGAAATAAAATTTATAACACAAATGCAAGAAAAATAAAACACAATTATAGAGTATGCAAACTTTTATTTCTCAAATTAATGTAAATTTTGAATAAAAATGTGAAATTGGAGTAAAACTGGTCACACTGTCAGTCAAATTGAGGTGTGACTGATTTCTAAAAATCACAAATGACATATGGATCCTTTTTTAAAAGTAACAAACTTATTGGAAAGATATTTCTTAGTATCCAGTAAGTTAGTTTTTTTATTAAAATTAATGTGGGTTTTGAATAAAAAGACGCACTTGGAATCATACCGATCACATCATGCATTAGATTAAGGTGAAGCTGATATCTATATGTCGAAAAATATATATGGATGGTATTACTAAAGTAACAAAATAGTCGGAATGTTTATTTTAGTTTTGAGTATGTCAGTTGTTTTTTTCACTAAAATTAATGTCAATTTTGTGTAAAAAGTTGAACATGGAGTCACACCGATAACACTATGCATTGGATTTAGGTGACGATGAATTATAAATCTTCTAAATTACTCATGGATCATTAACCTAAATTATCAATACATTTGGAATTCATTTACTTAGTTTTGAGTATGCCACATGTGTTTTTTAATAAAATGTCATTTTAAATAGGAAACATGCACATTGAGCCATACAGTTGGCATCGTGTATGGATTTGATATGAGAATGATTCATACAAATCAAAAATTATTTATGAATCGTTGAACCAAATTATCATGACAATCTGGGTTCATTTTCATGGTTTTCAATGATTGACTCGTTTTGGAAGTAACATGCCAATTTTTAAATGATAACAAACAATTTGAGTCATACCGGCCACATTGTGCATCAGATTGAGGTGTGGATGATCCCTACATGTCAAAATGAAATATGGATTGTTTTCATAAATTAATAAAACAATATAAATGTTTTTTATTGGTTTTGAGTATGTCAAATTTTTTTTCAATAAAATTAAAGTCAATTATAGAAAAAATGCACTTGGATTCATACTGGTCACACTGTGCATTGGATTGAGGTGTGACTGATTTCTAAATGTCCCAAATGAGTCATGGATCATTTTTCCAATGTATCAAAATAATTATAATGTTTTTCTTTGGTTTTGCGTATTCCACATTTTATTACTAAAATGTTATTTAAAACTAGAAACACACTTTGAGCCATATAGGTGGCATCATGTGTGGGTCTTACATGAGGCTGATTCAAAAATTTCACAAATTAATTTTGAATCATTTTTCAAAATTATCAATACAATCTGATCATGTTTTGTATGATTTTAGTGAGTGCCACTTTTTTTATTAAAATGACAATTTTAAACAGATAACGGACACTTAGAGTCATAACAGTCACAACGTGCATTAGATTGAGGTTAAATGGATCCCTATATGTAACAAATTACATATGGATCATTTTAAAAAAGTACCAAAAATATGAATGTGTTTGCTTGGTTTTGAGTATGAAAGTTGTTTTTCACTAAAATTAATATCAATTTGAATAAAAAGACTCACTTGGCATCATACCGGCCACACCGTACATTAGATTGAGACAGAAATGATTTTTACACATCTCAAATGACTCATGGATAGTTTTTCTAAAGTATCAATACAATTAGAATGTGTTTCCTTAGTTTTGAGTATGCCACATGTCTTTTTTTACTAAAATGTCATTTAAAACTGGAAACACACACATTGATCCATACCGATGGTATAGTGTGTGGGTTTGACATGAAATTGATTCATACATGTCAAAAATTAATTATGAATCATTGTAAAAAATTATAATGTGAATCCATTTGTGATTGCTCAATTTTCAATGAGTGACACTTTTTGGTATTAAAATGTCATTTTAAAAGTGATAACAAACACTTGGAGTCATACCGGTCACACCATTCATCGTATTGAGGTGAGGATGATTCATACTCATCAAAAATGATGTATGGATAATTTTAATAAAGTACCAAACCAATATTAATGTGTTTTATTGAATTTGAGTTTGTCATTTTTTCACTGAAAGTAATAATAATTTTGAATAAAACGTTGCACTTGGAGTCATATTGGTCACCCCGTGTGTTGTATTAAGGTGAGGATGAATTATACACATCCCAAATGAATCATGGATCATTTTTCTAAAGTATCAAAACAATTGTAATGAATTTCCTCTGTTTTGAGTACTCCCTGCGTGTTTTTAACTAAAATGTCATTTTAAACTAGAAACACATACTTTGAACCATATCGGTGACATCATGTGTGGGTTTGACATGACACTAATTCATACATGTCAAAAAAATATTATCAATCATTTTACCAAATTATAAAGAAAATCCTAGCATGTTTTCTCAGTTTTCAGTGAGTGTCACTTTTTGTATTAAAATATTTATTTTAAACTAATAACGAACACATGGAGTCATACTGATCATATTGTGCATTGGATTGTGGTTCATCTGATCCCTACACATCAAAAATGATATATAGATCATTTTTCTAAAGGACCAAAAAAATAGAAATTTGTTTTCTCAATTTTGAGCATGTCAGCTATTTTTCACTAAAATTAATGTCAAATTAGAATACAAATATGCATTTGGAATCATACTTAGCACACTATGAATTCTATTAAGTTATGGATAAATGATACACTTCCCAAATGTCATCTGATTAATTTTACTAATCTATAAAAACAACTGTAATTTTTTTCTTCTGATTTTAGTACACCATTAATGCTTTTAACTAAAATGATATTTTAAACTTGAAACACACACTTTGAGCCATAAATATGTCAATAATGTGTGGGTTTTACATGGGATTTATTCATATACATCAGAAATGAATTATGAATAATATTTCTAAATTATCAAGATAATATAATTGTGTTTTTTTATCTGTTTAGTGAGTTCCATTTTTTGTATTAAAATGTCAATTTTAAACAGATAATGGACACTTAGATTCATACTTGTCACACCATACATTGGATCGAGGTTCAGATGATCCCTACACATCAAAAATAAAATATGGATCATTTTCCTAAAGTAAAAAAACAATCTGAATGTGTTTTATCGGTTTTGAGTATGGTGATAGTTTTTTTAATAAAATTCATGCCAATTTTTAACCAAAAGATGCACTCTGAGACATAATGGTCACACCATGTGTCATATTGAGTCGCAAATTAATTCTAAAGATCTCAAATGACTTATAAATAATTTTACTAATGTGTCAAAACAATCATAATTCATTTCCTCAGTTTTGAGTACGCCATGTGTTTTTTTACGAAAATGTCATTTTAAACCGAAAACACGCACATTGAGTCACACAGGTGGAATCATGTTTGGGTTTGACATGAGACAAATTCATACGAATCAGAGACGAATTATAAATCCTTTTCACAAATTATAAATAAAATACAAGCGTGTTTTCTTAGTTTTTAGTGAGTGATAATTGTTTTATTAAAATATCAATTTTAAACTCATAATGGACATTTGGAGTCATACCGGTCAAAACGTGAATCATATTGATGTGAATCTGATCCCAACAAGTCAAAAATAGTGTATGGATCATTTTACTAAAGTAAAAAAAACAATACTAATGCATTTTTTTAGTTTTGAATATGTTAGTTGTTTTTTTACTAAAATTAATGTCAATTTTGAATAAAAAGACACATTTGGAGACATACCGTTCATACCGTGCATCTGATTTAGGTGAGAATAATCCCTAAAAATCATAATTGAGGAATGTATCGTGTTCCTAAAGTATCAAAATAATCTGAATTTTTTTCTTAGTTTTGAGTATGTTAATTTTTGAACTAATATTAATGTTAATTTTAAATAAAAAGATATACTTGGAGTCCTACTGATCACACTGTGCATGAGGTGCATATGATTTATACACATCTAAAATGACTCATGGATCATTTTCTTAAAGTATCAAAATAATCCAAATGTGTTTCCTCGGTTTTGAGTATTCCATTTGTGTTTTATAAAAAATGTCATTTTAAACTAGAAACATGAACAATGGTTCTTATCTTAAGTGAAAAGTGTTGTGTGATCATTTAAACAATTTTCTCAAACACAAAAATAGTATGATCCTTATTCTACTTAATTTCCCAAAAAAATGGTTTTCAAGCTAGCACTTCTTATTCTCCCCTGCCTTGGTCACCACCTCGGTCTTCGCCTCTGCCTCCTCCCCCAAATCGATGTCTATCTCTAATTCTACCTCCACCTTTGCCTCTACCTTCACCTATAACACCAAATCCTCTGATATTTCCCAATAATTTTATTTTTTGCAGGTCAGGGCTTCTAAACAAATTGATTTCCTCCATTATTATTTACCTTGAAAAAGATATAAAAAAATATATAATCATTCTGACACTAATGCTTCACCCCCCAAATATCATTTGAAAGTCATAACTCATAGTAGATCACAAACATAACATGTAAAAAAATAATTTTTTTGGCATACATTCTAACAAAAAGTATGTTGGCTACTCATCTTTCAACAAATTGATTTTCTCTTTTGAGTAACTTCGTTGTCAGAAATATTGATAGTACTGATAAAATATATACAATCAAATGATTATGAAATATATTTAATGAATTTTTAATTAACTTCAGAATTTACTTATTGGGGGATGATTTTCTTTTCATTCTTTATGATTTTTCTCATAAATTATCAGATATAATATCCATATTCGATTTCATTATCTTGTTTTGGACATTATAGAAACATTGACCAAAATAAGTAAATTGTTTTCAAATATTTTTGTAGTTAAATATTTTTATATATACCATATTTTTTTCCATTTTAATAATCCATGGGCTTTATCCCTTCAGACACCGACTTCATGCCATGATCTAGCCTATATTAAGATACTACCATATCACAAAAAATATCATTAAAACACATGTGGAATATATAATTCGAATTTTATCTATAAAAAGTGTATTTTAGTGTATTAAATATTCATAATACACATAATTTGTGGTGGGTTGGTTGCATATCCATGCATGGAATCCAAAAAATAAATATTTAGGATGTCTATATTTACCTCTATCAGCATCCAGTGCCTCCTAAAAAACAAAAACAATTATGTAACGAAAATATTAAAAATATATTTTATGTTATTAGATTGTAGAGTTTTACCCTTGTACTGTAGTCATCAAAAAGAGTCTGTTGCCTGATGACTTTTTATTAAACACTTCAAGTAACTTGACTTTTTTTTCATAATTAGATCCTCCTTTAAATTAATTTCTAGCATCGAATTGATATATCAATTATTTAATACAAATCATGCTTCACATGATATTACCTTTATATAGTTTAAATATAAATTCCTATACAAATTTTTAATAGTTATTGACTTTAATAAACATATTTGGATCACTATTTGGATAAATGTATTATGAAAATGTACCTTATGTATGTATTCACAACTGAGACACCCATCCATTATTACATGAGAATCTTAGTGAGAATATCAATACCAATTACATATATGATGGAATTTAAATATATTTTTTCATCATATTAAATGTAATACATGATTTTATATTTAAATTTTGTCTCTACATGATGTTTTAATGATATTAAATGTTTCTATTAAACTGTTGGGGAGAAGGTATTCTTGGACGATCTTTTTTTTCCTTGGTCGATTCACTATATTTTATTGATTAGACATTTTATTTCTTCACTCATTTATCCATCAATAATATCATACCTCACTTCAATAAATTTATACTAAACTGTTACATGTTTTATATATAAAATCTTTTGTTAAAGACATACCTCATGTATCTTTATAAGATCAGACAGCCAGGCTATAAATGATCCAATATCAACTTCAACCGTTGAAATATCTAGACCATCAAGTTGAACATGCAAATTAAAAGTTGTCTCATAAGCTACCCCAATCCACATTATCATGTTATTTTTTGGGAGGGGTTGATTGTGTAGACGGTCTCCTGGGATATTATACACAGTACCCATCGCAACACGGCAGTACATGGTAGTTGATAGATAAAAATCACATATAGTCGTACCCTGTATAATTTTAGTAATTTAAAGTTATCATAAGTTGTTTGATTCAAATTTAAGATAAAGTTTAATGAATATATTGATAACCCTAGGTTGATTATGCGGTTGGGAGGAATTACTATCCACAAAACTAGTGGGATCATTTGGTTCATGTGCATATCTTTATCCACCACTAGTTACCTTTGATCCTTTCTTATACATTGGTCTGTCAAACCAAACCAAAAAATAATATATTGTAGTGAGTTTGTTTGTGCCTGCAATTGTCTCATCATATTATATGTATCTCCATGTGGTTTTATCATTTTTATGTATGTTCGAGGAGAGACAACAAAACCTAATCCTCTAATACAACTATATTGTTCAGGTTGCTTCAAAGCTACTAAAAGTCGATTTTCTTCTGTCACAGTCATTGCTGATTCTTGGATGAAAACTATATAAAAAATATGCACATATTTATTTTTATGAAATGTTGTTATAAATCATAATTAGTTTTAATTATTTCAAACATACACATTCTTCCCACACAGATTATGTGTGTTTATCAACTAATTTAGACTCTTTATTTACATGAGCCTCCTTCCGTACCACATGAGGTGGGATTGTAGTGGATTCATATTTTGATTCATCAATTTGAATATAATAAAAGTAACATATGTTGTTTCATATCACATAATTAAAATTTTATTGTTGATTTAAAATACATACCAATTTTTTCTCTAATTAAACGTATCTGATCTTTCCTTTGTGATAGGGGTATGATGGTTTTGATGCATGTTCTTTATTTTTAGCACACTTTTTCTATTTCATAAATTAACAATTTTGAATCAAGTTGGATAAAATAAATAATTTAAAATAATATATTATTGACCTCAATGCTCCTGAAATTATTTTTCATTCTGATGACTGCTGAAATCAGTCAATGTTTCCTACTTTAAAATGTGTGCATGACTAAGTGGAGGTTTGGGTTTTATTTTCCCCACAACATCTCTAAGATGTAATTTCATGAGAAGATTCTAGAAGCCTCTATTTTCTTTCCATGTTTCCATTAATACAAATTTATTAAAGAAATATTATAAAATAAATGAATTCAACAAAGAATAATGAAAACCAAAACAAAATTTCATCATAATTTTTTTAGTAAAATAAAGAAATTATATTGTAAAATTACTATCATATACTTACATAGTATTTCCTTCTTTATTGGTTGGACACATTGCCATGAGTCAATATCAATTGGCACATTCATCCTCATTCTCACCCCAAGATAAAAAATGAACATTTACTTGTTGGGGTCAATATGTTCGCCACATTGATTCCAACCAATCTCAAATTCATACCCTCGTATATTTCCTTGATAATATTATTCAAAAAGATGATGTTGCGTTGTTGTTTTTTTCATCAACATGTTGCTGATCCCCTAATAATTTCACACATTCATCATCCAAAGTATGTTCTTCCTCGTGATTGGTAACACCATCATATCCATAAGTCATTTTCTGTATGAGTAGTCAAATGTTTAATTTGACTTGAATAACAACAATACAATATATACTCCATGCATAAAAGTCCACAATTGCATGAATCTTGTATGAAAATTATTAAATTCTTGAACAGAGATATAATAATTCAATACTACAATACAACCAACCTTCATTAACTATATTTAATATATCCTAATATTCTTTATTGCCTTCCATATCTTGATGATGGATTTTAGGCTACTCATTCCCTCTTTCAAACTAGTATTCCTCCCATCATGGTTCGGGAGGTATGTCATCAATGAACTTTGAAACCACAACAATGAGAGGAAATGTAGTTTGAAAGAGGGAGTCCAATCAATATTCAATAGATAGAAGACAATCAGGCTCATAAGGATTAATGTGTTATGGGAACCTACACTAATGGAATCACTCAAAAAGTCTCATAAATTTAAGTGGAATTGGAATACCTCCACTCTAATGGTCCTAAATAAATAAATCACACCCCACCTACATTGGACATCACTTATCTCTACTCAAGGATTCCCCACCTTCCAATTATCGATATTTTTTTTAATCCACCATATGTTCCCTCCAATAAAATACATCCCTTAAAAGGGTGAATTTTTTAACTGATTCACATTATTGATCTATAAAAATTTTACTCTTATAAATGAAATGAATCTATTTAATGCAATCCAAAATTTATTATTATGATATATTAACATAAAATATTACATTAACCATAGATAATTATCATCATTTAAAATTATACCACATAGGTTGAAGTAGATCTACAATTATGTCTTGGACATGTGGATTGATATAAGTTCTAGCATACATAGGATGTTCATTGGCCCCTTTCAATGGAGATCTACGGGTCCTAGTGCTGACATATTCTATATTAATGTAGGTATTCACTTAATTTTTCCCATCAAAAAAACAATAATCTTTTAGAAATAGACACAAAATAATCTATATAAAATGTGAAGCCCCTTCCACCCTCTCTCATTTATTTCATATTTTGTAAGTCTTTTCATACATAAAATATAATTTAAATGATATTAAATTCATTCTTTTAAAAATAGGTATGAAACTACTAACTAATAGTATCGATAAATGGGGTTACTAAATAAACTCAATCAATTAATAAGTTATATAAACCTATTCATCACTAATAAGTAAATAAGAAATCACTATTTATTTAATATTCATGTCTTCATTAATTTGAATTTCTAATTGATTATTGAAAAAAATAATCAAAGACACATAAGAATATGACAATTCATATATTTTTACCGATTCCCACCTATCACCTCCTAAATAAGAGGCTTGAGACTCGAGAATATAGGTCAAGGAAAAAATAAAGAAAAAACAACCTAGACTTCATATGGTAAATCAAGTATACAACATAATTTTGATATCCAGAAATATTTATGGATTACTTCTTATCATTGGAATGTTTTTTCTTTTTTGGATATAATCAATATCAATATCCCTAATTTCACTCTGATTTCATTTTGTAACATTTTTTAACTAATTTACCCAAATAAATCCCAATTCATGTTATCAAATCACATCAGGCACACTTACAAATCACTAAAGTCTTGTTTTAATGCTAGGGGATATAGATAACATGTTTTATATATGGGTTAACCACTTTAATGTTTAACTAAACTCAATTTGATCATGATATAAATCTAGCATTACCATTGTAGTAGCGTGTGGTGAAAATCTATTTTATTTATCCATATAGGGCCATACACATATATTGACTAACCTTACCATATGAAAACAAAATTTTCTTTTTTTAAATCATTATCTATGGAGGAAAATGATGAAATAGAACCTTTCATTGTATTTCAATTGTGGGGTGAAGAGATGTAGGGTATGTCATTGTTAAGAATAGAGAAAAACACAAACCATAGAACCCAAAAAATCAAACGAGGATAGTGGAAAGGTAGAAAATAAAATACATTGGATTATATTCTTGATTAATATGAGGGAACATAGATGATTCATACTAGAATCAGAGGAGTTCTATGAGAGATTGATAATCATGAGTGACTTAGTCGTGGTTAGGTTTTTTTAAATAGATCGGGAACACTTTTAACAGCACTTTTAGAAAATCACTAATAAAGATCACTTTTATTAGCACTAAATTTATAAGCAATGATAAAAGGAATATTTATCAATTATTTTTTAGCACTAATAAGTATCGAGATTTATCAGTGCTTACGTCTTAGCAATGATAAATATCTCTTTTAACAGCGCTAAAAAGCATTTATAAAAGATTTATAATTATATTTATTAACATAAATTTATTATAAATTTATTATTATTTAAATAAAATTAATATAATTTTAAAATTATTTAAATATATATAATTATTTATTTATAATTATATAAATATTTATTTGAAAAATAAATATTATTTGTTTATAATTATTATAAATTTATAAATTTATAAATATAGTAAATATAAATTTATAGATATATTTATTTATAAATGTTTATTTACAAGATATTATTTGAACATTATTAATGGATATATAATCATATATACGTGAATTTTAAAAATGAGTGAAATTAAATTATTCAAAATGAGTACACATTAAAAATATTGAAAAAATGGATACGTTTTATGATTTAAATATATGTTATTAAAAAATATGGATATAAATATATATATTAATATGGATGACTAGATATTGAAAATAATAAAATAGCAAATCAAAAGTTTTTAATAAATAATAGAACATTATTAAATTCCAAAAAATATTAAAAATTAATTCCATGACCATAGTATTAAAAACATATAAATAAAATTGACTGATTATAAACGCAATATATATTAAATGCATCATGTTATAATGAAATTATAAAATATACTAAAATTTCAATACATTATATATAAATTTGGTGTGTGTGTTTATATATATTTCATAATTATATTTGAGTGTGCATTTGTGTATACAAATTCATTAACATTTATATATATATATATAAGAACGTGAAATAAATATAACACCCTACGTTTAATATAAGTTAAATTAAAAAATCAAACAACATTAAAAATGAATAAGACATTAATATTTTTTATTTATAATTATATATATATTATTCTTATTCATTTATATATCTATATTTAATATATACTATTTATTAATATTTACAATCTATATATATGTATATTAAAATTATTCATTTTTATCAATAATTAATAAATTAATAAAATGTTTCCAATTTTTCTTAATTTATACATTTTAGTTTTATTTGTTTAATTTTTCAATTTATTCTAGTCCTTTGTCAGTGATAAAAAAAATAGTTATAAGTGGAATCTTTTATCAATGCTAAAATAAAGCACTAATAAAGGGTTCCCTTTATGAGTAATTTTTTAGCCCTGATTAAGGGATTCCTTTTACATTATTATTTTAGTGCTGATAAAGATAGACTTTATTAGAAAAATTTTCTAGTGCCAATAAATGTTAGTGCTGTTAAATGTATGTTTTTTAGTAGTGAATGTAGAATCACGATTCTCTATTAGGTAAAAAAGTGATTTTACATGCGACATGAAAAAAAATCATCTTCATATGCACCAAGGTGCACATGCATTGGATGAGTGTTCATACCCTATAGGAAATCCCTATGAAATTACCCAACTCATGCCATTATAACAAGAACAAGTTAGCTCACAATTGAAAATATAGCTAAATATGATAGAAAATCCAAAATGGTTAACCAATTTAAATCAATTTATATTAAATCATCGAAAAGGTTTATCTATTTATTTCATATGGAATACCCATTCCACATTCACACACACACACACACACATATTCCATGATAGTCTTAGTACTCATTAGTTATAACTCATCCATACACCAAGGCAGTCATTAATAACAATCTTATGGGTTCCCCAAGTGAAAGCAACAAATTATTTGAATCTCAAAAGGTGTTGTGCAATATTATATGAACTCAAACCAACCAACTATTGTATATCCTCATTCCAAAAAATCATTTTAAAGATAAATAGTTATTATAGTAATTTTATCAAACCTATAAAATGCATTAATTAATGGTATTGAAATTAAATAAAAAAACCAAATCATTTTCCAAAAAATATTTAAAACAATAAAAGGTTATTAAACAGAAAAAATAGATTTCTATGAAATGAAAAAAATGGGTTAATCTTGAAAATCATAAGAAACCATATTTTAATTCTATGAATTCACTTTTTGGAATAAGGGCTACTATTGAAAAATGGTAAATTTGCGATGGGTCATTTGTGACGGGATCCCCTCCCAAAAAGCCTTTTGCGATCGGATAATGCACAAATTACTTGTTGCAGAAATGGGTGTTGCAAATAATGGTTTTTTCGATGGCATATCACAAGAGAAACTATTCGTGATGATATGTGCATCTGTCACAAATATTTTCCGCAAAAAATTCTGAAAGACTATTTTTAACGGGGCTACCACCCCATCGCAAAGCCTTTTGGAGTTTTTTGAAATCTTATTCGCGACGATCTTTTGCAAATAGTATAAAAAATAAAAAGAATGAATAAAATAATAAAATAATAATAATAAAATATTACTAATATTAATAAAATATATTATAAAATAATAAAATAATATTCATATAATAATAATATTGATAATATTGATAATATAATAATATTATTAATATTAATATTAATAAAATAATATTATTTATATCAATAATATAATAAAAATTAAAAAATATTGAAAACCTCAATATTCACAAAAAATATAAAAAATAATAATAATAAAATAATCAAAAATAATAAATAATGAAAAAATAAATAAATAAATAAAGTTGTAAAATAATAAAAAATTAAATAAATAATAAAAAAGTAATATTTTGTAAAAATATAAAAAACACTATATAGAAATGTAGACAGTTAATATTACAAAATAATTTACATTCAAATTTTTATCATAAAAAATAAATAGATCACTAAGGGGGAGGGTCATCTGATGGAGCTAGAAGAGATGGTAAAGGGAACTCTATCCCAAAACCTTGAGTCAGACATCACTTGTAATCCAAATACTCAAGCTCTTGTTGTTGCCTCCATCGATGCATCTCCTTCTACATCTCTCGTTGTTTCCTTAATCGTAGGAGCTCTTCCTAATGCTCCTACCACCATTGATTCATCTACTCCTACTCCCTACGCATACTATCTATAAGCTCATTATGAGGTCGTAGTTGCTTCTGATACCTCACAATAGATAATGATGAATCCCCATGAGCTCCTCTCAAGTTGGATTTCGACATCGTAGTAGGGCAATAATAATCCACAGGTCTCAATGAAGAGATAATAGAAATAACTCATCATTTCTCGAAGGCATAATGGGTTACCTGTATCCATGTTGTATCATAAAATTTTTGTGGACTGGTCTGAGTATCGGTCTCAGCCATAACCTCAGTTTGGGTCTGAGATGTCACAGCCTCATATGAATCCATCAATTGCAATTTAAAATTAAAATAATTTAAATATTAATTACAGATAAATTTTAAACTCAACATGAAAATATATTGACCACAATCTAATGCTGGTGATAACCTCTAATCTCTCCAATGGTTGGATCACTGTATATCCTCCAATAAATGTCGAACTCCAAAATATCGGGCAGTTCGGCTACCTATCTGATTATAATGTAAATGGATCACATTTTAAGTTATATTAAAAATTTAAAAAAATTATTTGTCATATGCTCCCTATGCGTACTGAATGTACAACTAACAGCTCGATGTGTGGCCTCATGTCTCCCCCAATTTTTTTGACCTACTAATAATATCCTTTGAAAAAAAACCACTCAACCAGTATGAACATAGTCTATCCCAAAAATGAGAAGAAATGTAATTAGGTCGGTGGGCACAACAAGACTCATCAAACTCTGTCACTCTTGCTTTCTCCATTGCTTTCCTTCTCAAATTATACAAAAACTGACTGCAACGCTGATGCATAGTCTCCTATCATTCCTTTCAGATAGCTTCATTATTTCTCTCATCGATGGGATACCATAAATCCTACGAATAATTTATAATATCAAGTAATAAATTAAATTTATTTCCAAATTAATATTATTTATTTATGTACCTTCCAATGATTGAATATTTAGTGCTACATATCAATGAGAATCTAAGCCCATGAGACCCTTGCTTCAGAAAAATAATTATTTAATATAGCTATCACTTGTCCAGAAGCTATTTGAGTGAAGCTTTGACAAAATAAAAAATAATAAAACAATTAGTCTATAAATAAATTATTTAAAACTAACAAAAATTCCTAGGTAAACATACCTATGCATGCATGGATCAAATCCAAAATGTGGTTGTCGCTTAGGTATAGGGTTAGGAATCATCAAGTGTGCACGAACATTCCACCTTTGATCCCCCCCCCCCCACCGCCAGTAGTATGAGGACCAGATGAGCCATCATCCTACTCATCCAAAGGTAGACCATCAACCTCCAATAGTCAAAACAAATCCTCATCCATATGAAAAATTAAATAATTATTGTTATCAAATAGTTGAAAGAAACTATTCTATATAGATGTATATTTTATATGATTACAACCATCATTTAACTATGTTAATGGTCATCTTCATCGCCATCTTTATATATGATGATATCAATGACTTCATATTCATCCTCAACATCATCAATTTCTATATGATTTTCAGTTTTATCATCTCAGTTCATTTCAAATTCATTTGTAACATCATTACCATCATCATCACTGTCAACCCTTAACAGTGGGTTTTCATCGTCGATATTCATGTATTTTCGTGAAACAAATGGATTTAGAGTTTTCTCTTAAAAAAATTCAATTCCTTTCACTTATATAGAACCACATTCACTTCGAGTAAACTTATTTTCCTAAGATTTAATTTTTTTAGGCTCCACCAATCACTCAACTCTCTTGAAGTAGAAAAGTATTTTGAATAATAAATTTGATGTGTTTGATGAGCCAATAAAAATATTTCATTTACTAAAAGAAGAATATATATTTAACATCAATGATTCCATGGGTTGTATAAACATGCAATCCTCTCTCATTATCCAACCACTGGCATTTAAACAATTTTATTTAATTTCGTCCCAGATAACCAAGTTTAAAAATTTCTTCCAACATGCCATAAAATTCAACTTCAGTTTCTCTATGATGAGTTCCTCTCAATCAGAAACCACTATGCATTAATTTTTTTCATTACCCATGTGCATGTGTATGAAATCTAAAACCATTCACCACATATACATTATAATATTTAACCATTATTTATGGTGGGTTACTCAATATATATAATCAATTATCAATTTTATCAGCATGTTGATATACCCAAAAAAATTTAAATCAACTATCAATATAATAGATAATAAATTTATTTTATATGTTAAAGTAAATATAATTTATGTTACCAGTTTTTGAAACCGGTAGGAAAAGTATTTTTTCCATCGTTCATCAAAATCATGTGTTGTAATTTGTGGAAGTTGTTTCTCGATATGATTATCATATAACCTATAAATAAAATAATATTTATTTACTATAATAAAAAGTATAGAATAAGTGATAGGAGCACTCATTGTAAAAATGGTGTCATTTCTTGACAGTTGAGCAGAACATATGTATGAGGTCTATGATGTTCATCATCTGAAATCCACCTTTCATAAACTCTAATGAATCCAAGTTCGAGCTGATTGAAAACTAATAATTGATATTTAATTTCATCATAAACGTTTCCCTAATTACAGACCATATGGTTTCGTTCTGAGAGAAATTTATATTTAAAGTAATGAGAGTAGAAAAATGAAATTTTTTCTCTCAAATATGCATCTACACTTGAACCTTCAATAGATGCATTATTATATACTTTTTCCTTAAATTTCTGCACACAACTTTTGAATGGGTACATCCATCAGAACTGTATCAGAACTCCTCATTTTTCTTCATATAGAAAATGTAATATCAATTGTTTTGTTGAGTAAAACAAAGTTGGCGGAAATATTTTCTCCAGTTTATATAATATTAAAACAACATATTTTTATAGTATACTTAATGAATCATAGTCATTTTTCACCACAGAAATGTCTCAGAAAAATATGATTTGTTTGTTTGCGCATCCAAAATAATTGAATTAAACAAACCTCTTAATCCAATCAGAAGAAGTATTTCCATTATAATGTGATAGTGATGACTTTTTAACCCAGTAATATGGTCATTTCTGACACATCTTCCCAAATTGTAAGCATAACCATATAGAAGTCTCAAATATGCAATCCAATGAAAAAATAATAATCTATTCTATTTGCCTAATGTATAAGCTGTTTTTGTATTCAATGACTTATATGATCTTACATTTTCATATAGTTCAAGTTCTTGTCTCTTGTAAATTTAGGAAATATCTAATAGTGAATTTATAGTATCTTTGGTCTTACCTGATATATACAAAAATTTATGAAATAAATTATCAAAATAGTTCTTACCAATATGAATGACATCTAACATTTGAAATACCAAAAAATCAGACAAATATGGAAGATCCCAAAAAATTCTTCATTTCCCTGGTTTAATTGTTGGCCCAAATGTGATGGGTGGTAATGAAGAGACAATTGATTTTAAATCTATTCCTGATATCATTTTTGGTGATCCATATATTTCAATTGATTCATTTCTAAAATGATATTTTTTCCTCTATAAAGGATGATCAGTTGGAAGAAATCTACGACAAAAGTTGAAAAAACAAGGTTTTTTCCATTAATGAGAATAAATGCTTTGTTGTCTCTCATACAATACTGACATGAGTTTGGACCATGTGTACTCTATCCAAATAACATTCCATATGTTGGGAAGTCACTAATTTTCCACATCAATGTAGTTTTTAGGAATAAATTGTATTTCGTAGCAATATCAAATATACTGACAGCATTACTCCACATTGAATTTAAAAAATAAATAAATAGTATAAAATAAACATCAATATTAGTTTTCGGATGTCCTAGAATTAATAAGGCCAAAAATATATATGGTTCTTTCATCAACTTCTATGAAGCTAAATTTTATGGAGTTATAATGATATGCGAGCATGAATACTGACTACTGTAAGAACCAAATGGATAGGAACTATTAGAAAAAAGACCCAATCACACATTTTGGGTTTTTAAAGCAATACACGGATGCAATTGGTCAAAATGTTTCCATGAATCACTATCAGAGGGATGATTTAAGGTTCTACCAGTTGGAATGTTGGTTTTGTTCCATGACATCAATGTCGTTGTGTTCTGAGACATTAATAAACGCAGCAATCTATGTGTAAGTGGAAAATAACTCTACTGTTTTATAGGAATCAATCAAGACTTCCTTATTGAGCCTCTTTATACCTATATTTTCCTCTTGTGGGACAACTATTCAAAAACTCATTTTCACTATAATATCAGATGCAATCATTCAAACATTCATAAATCTTCTGACAACCAAGAACCTGATTATGAACCAGCCTCTTTCTCTCATATAAATTTGTAGGAAACACATTAGTTAAGGGAGAAGTGTTTTCACCAATGATAATATCTGATCAAAACATCAATTTGAAATTACATTATCTGATATAATATCCATGAATTTAGAAGCTACTTCAATTTTTCTTATCCGGCAACCAGGATATAAGGAATCCTCAGCGGACCTCAACAATTTATAAAAATGAGATAGTTCCAATGTAGGATTTAAATTAATATCATCCGGAGATTCAACTTGTTGAAAGTACAGACCTGTCACATCATGTACTAAATTTTGAAATGGTACTAGATCTGTAAACAAATTATTAGTATTTTCTCTGGAACTACATTCACCATTTTGATACCAAAAAACTTAATCTGGTTATAATCAAAAATGAAATAAATGTCCCCCAACATTGTGAAATGTGTCAATCATCCTCAGAGCACATTTTTTACAAGGAAACTTATTTATCCCTTCTGAAAAAAATCTAGTTTTGATGATGAAAATGATAAGAAAGATTAAACACCCTCAATATATATAGGATTTAAACTAGAACCGTTTTTATTCTTGTGATAATTTAGCTAAGTGTGGTAATCTAATAATGATTTTTCTCAACTTCCATGTTCAATATTAAAAGAAAAAATAACAAAAAAATTATTTTTCGGTATAATTTGATATAAGAAAAACACTCTCCAATTTGAGAAGATAATTAAATTCCCTTTTCTATTAAATTATAATAATTTATATTATTTTATAATTATTTATCATATTTGTTTAATCTTTTATAATAATATACATTAACATATAGTAATTTATAATATTTACCACTAATTATTATTAATTATAGTTAATTTTTACTAATAATTATTAATTACTGGAGACACAATTTCTAGCAGATTGATGGTAGTTCTTTTTCCCGACGACTCATATCTACTGTCTCTAATTGAAATCACTATGAAAAGTCTTCTTAGAAATATAGATATCCATTTCTGTAGGCACAAAGATGGAGGGAAGGGAGGCCTCACCACACTACTCTCCATTCTCGTGCATACGAAAAAGGATATCCGTAGGTCTAAGAAAATTTTTCATAGTGATTTCAATTGGATCCAATGGAGAAGAGTCATCGGGAAAAAGAGGCTCTTTTTCCTAACAACTCATTTCCTTTTGACATTCTTCGACTAAAACCAGTATGAAACATTTGCTCTGACGTACGCATATTGATTTTCGTATACACGATAATGGAGACAAGGCCTCACCACACATTTCTCCATTATCGTGCACACAAAAAACTGGATATTCGTATGTGAGGACATATTTTTATAGTGATTTCAATGGGAGGAAATTACAAGGAAGTAAGGCATCGGGAAAAAGAGAGCTTCCAATCTATAAGAAATTATGCCAATTTATTATAATTTGTTAAAATTTATTACAATTTCTTGATAATTATTTCAAATTATTCCTAATTATTAGAATTTATTACTAATTATTAGAATTTATAAGTAATTATTACAAATTATTAAAATTTATTACAAATTATTATAATTTATTAATAATTATTAGAATTTATTACTAATTATTACTAATTATAAGAATTTATTACTAATTATTACTAATTGTTAGAATTTATTAATAATTATTACTAATTATTTGAATTTATTACTAATTATTACTAATTGTTGCAATCTATTACTAATAATTGAAATTTGTTACTAATTGTTGCAATTTAATACAGATTATTGCAATTTATTTTTAATTATTAGAATCTAATACATTTTATTCAAATTTATTACTAATCATTAGAATTTATTACTAATTATTACAATTTATTAGTATTTATTACTAAATATTAGAATTTATTAGTATTTATAACAAATTATTATAATTTGTTACAAATTTTTACTAATTGTTGCAATTTATTACTAAATATTCATATTTATAGAAATTTATCAGAAATTATTAGAAGGTGTTACAAATTATTAGAATTTATTACAAATTGCTAGAATTTATTAGAATTTATTAAAATTTATTATTAATCATTAGAATTTATTACTAATTATTATAATTTATTACTAATTATTAGAATTTATTACTGATTATTAGGATTCATTATTAATTACAAGAATTTATTACTATTTATTATTAATTATTATAAATTATTACTAATTATTTCAATTTATTACAAATTATTTGAATTTATTATATAATATTATAATTTATTACAAATTATTAGAATTTATTGCTAATTATTTCTAATTTTTTCAATTTATTTATAATTATTACAATTTATTAATAATTATTACAATTTATTACTAATTATTACAATTTATTACTAATTAATGCAAATTATAACTAATTATTACAATTAATTACTATTTATTATAATTTATTTCTAATTATTAGAATTTATAACTAACTAATACTTATTTTTAAAATTTATTTCTAATTATTTCAATTTATTAGAAATTATTAGAAATTATTGCAATTTATTAGAATTTATTACAAAATATTAGAATTTATTACAAATTATAGAATTTATTACAAATTATTAGAATTTATTAATAATTATTAGAATTTAACAATAATTATTAGAATTTATTACTAATTATTTTAATTTGTTATTAATTATTTTAATTTGTAACTAATTATTATAATTTATTACTAATTATTAGAATTTATTACTGATTATTAGAATTTTGTACCAATTATTAGAATTTATTACTAATTATTATAATTTGTTACTAATTATTATAATTTATTTCTAATTGCTCGAATTTAATAGAAATTATTAGAATGTATTACTAATTACTAGAATTAATTACTAATTATTACTAATTATTAGAATTTATGACTAATTATCAGAATATATTACTAATTACAAAAATTTATTACTAATTATTACAATTTATTACTAATTATTACAATTTAATACTAATTATTACAATTTAATACTAATTATTACAATTTATAACTAATTATTTCAATTTATTACTAATTATTACAATTTATTACTAATTATTAGAATTTATTAGAATTATTACAAATTGTAACAATTTATTACTAATTATTATAATTTATTACTAATTATTCAAATTTATTAATTATTATTACAATTTATTAATAATTATTTAAATTTATTGAAATTTATTACTAATTGTTACAATATATTACTAATTATTACAATTTAGACCTAATTATTTAAATTTATGACAAATTATTAGAATTTATTACATATAATTATAACATATTACAATTTATTACTTATTGTTACAAATTATTACAATTTATTACTAATTTTTACTAATTATTACAATATATTACTAATTATTGCAATTTATTACTAATTATTATAATTGAATACTAATTATTACTATTTAATATAATAACTAATAATTAATACTAATTTATACTAATCACACTTAATTATTTGTCAAAATAAACATAAAAATGATAAATAAAACTATCTAATTCAAATTTAATTTAACTGTGGCTAATTAACAATAATTATAAACAAAATAAAGTAAATTAAACCAAGTAAAAAACAAAAGAAATAGATAAATACCTTTAAAGCAAAGCTTTCAAAGGATATCAATTGGGAATAATGCCAAGAATTTAAATTTTAAACTATGAAATTTTTTAAGATAAAAAATTTCACTAGAGAGAGAGCAGAGAGTTGAGAATTTAGTGGAATGAGGAAAAAAATTGGTGGAGTTATATATTGGTTAGATTAGTTGCGACTGGCATATTTGTGACAGTATTGACATCACAAATATTACCATTTGTGATGGGTCCTGTTCCAAATACCCACCAGCTAAAAAGTCTTTTACAATGGTGCCTTTCGCAAATGACTACCTGCCGAAATATTATTTGCGGCGGGATATAAATCCACTCACAAATACAAAAACGTCGTTGGTTATTTTCGACTGTGTGCTATCGCCCGTCGCAAATACCATTTCCCATGTTTTTGCGCGTATGGTGCGCCAAACATTTTGTGACGAGAATAATCAGCTCATCGTAGAAATTTAATTATTTATGACAGGTTGGTTTTCTCATTGAAAAAAAACCTTTCTAATAGACTATTTGCGACGAGATATTGACCTATCGCAAATTCCCACTTTTCCTGTAGTGTTCATTGAAAGAGAGAAGAACCTACCTTTCAACGGATCTTGAACAACATGAGGAAACAAGACATGATCTTTCCAATCCAAAATCCCTTTACCATTCCTTTGAAGAATCCAAAAAATGAATTTTCAAAACATGGCCGATATAATTGAACTAGGAATATATACTCTGATATGAGGTTAAATTCAAAGGAAAACAATCAAATCTATAAAGAAGAGAAGAATGATTATAGGATAGGGATCATACCATCATTCTCCTAGATGCAACACACTTCGATTCATTTAAATTTGGTTTCAGATGTTAGAGATTCATCATAATTTTCTATTGGAATTATGAATGTTGTGATCTTAGGCCATAGAAAGAAGATTGGAAGTTTTTAAGAAATATCATGGATAAAAATATAATTTTCAAACAATATTAATGTTGTAACATGGTTATATCATATAATTCAAAAAACCATATAACAACCATGTGAGTGATACTTGAACAAAACCGAAGATCACGTGGTTGTGTCATATAGTTTAGAAAACTATGTTCCAACAATAATAAACACCTCTTTCTAAAATTTCATAGATTGAATATTTTGTTGCACAGTTTGGCCAAAAATAATTCCAACCATTAACCTTCCTAGTAACTCATATAACACCTTTGGTGGTTTTCTTTGAGAATATTCTGAATTTTCCCTAACCATTCTCAAACCATGAACCCTTAACAAATACAAAACATTATAAAAATATCTAGAAAATCCCATAAATCAATCCAAGCATTATATAACTTCACTAATAAATTATAAAAGGGTGAATTACCTCTAATTAGGGTTGTTTCATTCTACCCACAATTTGGATTTCCATCCTTGTAAAGAAATATATTTTTGGTGAATTTGAGTAGTTTTGTCCATTGCTTCAGCATACCTTCTCATGTTCTCATGTCCCCTTTTCAATTTCACCATGTTTCCTTAATATCCAAACTAGTGGGAAACATTTCTCTACATGATAAATTATCCTTTCTATCCAAGATATGAATCAGTTCATGAACAATATTATAATTTGGTTAAAAATAAATATAATCATAATCACATGGATAGGGTTAGCCTGACATTTCCTTAGTTGTGATACATAGAATACATTATGAACCAAACTGAACCATGGCAGTAAATTGAATTAATAAACAAGATTACCAATTTGTTATAGTTTCTCCAAAGGTAAAACATACCAAGGATACAAATTTCCTTTCACTCAAAAATTAATATTCCCTAGATTTTTTAGACATTCAAGAAAACATGATCTCTTATGGAGAAGGATAAATGGATATAACGATGATTAAAATAATATTTGTGAAATATTGGGGTGGGTACCATTCATTTCCTGATCATCTAAATTTTCTAATTCATTTCATATACAATTCTAGGATTCAATATTAGTTTTTCTAGGGTCTATACCTAGAAATTTAGATATTTAGATGGATGACCATATAATTCATCAAACATATCCATTAATATCATGGCCCGATAATAGTTATTTTATAAAAAAATGCCATTTTCCATCAAAATCAAAAAAAATATTGGATCATGGAATCCAATGTAAGAATGATTTTTTTTGAATACCCAACAATTTTAAGATGATACATAGCACTAATGGTCAAATGGGTACCAAAAGCATGTTTAAAACATTCCCAAAACAAAGAGGTAAACTGTGGTTCCCAGTAAGAGATGTCAAAAATGGGTATTTTGTGAAATTTTAAATCTTGTTGAATTTTGATCATTTCAAAGTAATCTATAGTATTGGATTTACATATTAAAATGAAGTGTTATTACTTTGTGATTCATTCTATAATCACCAATATTAAATCACACTTCTGAATAGTTCTCAGTTAACCCATGACAATGTTGATGGTGATATTATCACTTTTCCACATTGGTATAGATAAATTTGTCAAAATTCTATCTTTGCATTGATGGTCGACATTAACTAGTTGATAGGTGAGGAATTTTGTCACATAATAATCCACATTTCATTTCATACATGGGCACCAAATATTATTTTTCATATCCTTGTACATGTTTTCAATTTCTGGATGTATCACCCACTTATAATTGTGATAAACAGAAAGAAATCATTTTTTTAAAAGACGACATAGAGACTACACCATCATGAAAATGGAAAAATAAAATTATAACTTATTTCCATCATTCAATGGCCTCCCGACCATTAATTGTTTAAATAATGGTATGTCAATTAGGATCCAATCATTGAGTATCATTAACCTGATCAATAAAATAGGTATGAGAGTCAATAAAAAGAAAAATGTGAATTAATTCTGATCAGTACACTAAAAATTCATATCAATAATCATATATATCCATTGAATATAAATATAATCATCTCTTCTATTTGGTTATATAACCTTTAGCTTAGAGTAGATGTGAAAAATTTTCCTTTTCCAAGTGTATAGTCCAAGTAAAATTCAAACATCTGGATAAAGTCCATCCATCAAAATTGTCTCTAGTTCACATACCTTTATGAAAATATATTTTTCAATATTTTATTATCTTTTAACATAATTATCATCTCAATAAATAGATAATGAAACAACATTTCTAAATCCTAAATCACCACGTCCTACTAAAAGTCAAGTGTTGGGAAATTATTTTCAAGAATTCACAATAACCATGTTCCATAAGCTACAACACGATCCCCTTTCCTAATAAATTATTTTTTTTTCCAAATCCATATGTTTCACAATATACAATATAAAAATTCCTAGGTTCTGAAAAGATAAAAATTTTGCTTAAGGGATCTAGGCATTAAGGTTCAAAATATATTTCATATAATAATTATTATAGTGGAATGGAGTTCTCATCCACCATAGGAGTATCATAGGATATGCAATAAATGACTATATATCAACCCACTCTTTTCATACCTAGGTATTAAATCTAAATAGATGAAAATTAATGTTATAAGATAATGAAACTACACGATAATCGTATAGGTTTAGTGTCTGTGGAAACATGGAAAAAAACTGGTTTATAGAACATATACATTGCCTCCCACCTAGTTTGTTTGTAGTATAACCCTTTATACATGACATACTTAATAAATGCCTTTATATCTTGGGGAAAATGAAAACTAAGACAAGGGTGATCTCAGATGCACAGTAGGGTTAAATAAGTGAGATGTAAATCATAACATAAACATATGGGTGTATGAATATGAACATAACATTATAAAATTACACTATTCAAATCAAAGATCATAATCTAGAGTCATGAGATAATTCATAGATGTTTTTAATACATGAATCATAAGATAATAACATTCGCATAATACATGTAATTGTGGTATAAATATAAAATTATAATTTTGTGAACTTGTTTAAATAGAAATAAGATCACTCATTAAGCAGAGGACATGAAATTTGACCCTTCCATAAACTTATGGACATGAAATCTGGTCCACATTACTTCAAAAATAACATTCTGAACATGTATCTATGTTTTTTCAACACTTTCATTGGGGTGTGCGCGTTCATCTAATTTTAAGGGATGTGGGTGCTGTTTATTTCCCCGCATTCCCGATTTCCAAAGGAGGGAGACATTTGTTCCTTGTTCAGTGACGTTTTCTCCTTGATCAAAATGGTATGATGGGTTTTCGGCTATTCCTTCTGTTGATTCCTCCTCGGAACTCGTCACCTAGTCTGGGTCACCCTTATATATTTAAGAAGTTTTTTTGAAACTCTTCATAGTGCCATATCTTCATGGACACTAGTTAATTACACTGCTTTTGTCAGGACATTTCAAAGGGTCCAGTCAGGGAAGCAACCTTCGGTCAGGGGAGCAGTCATGTTGGACATCACTGGCATGTCTTATCACTGGGACATAGGCGCAACTGATTTTCTTCCCCTTATTATAGGGCTTCTCGAGGGTGTGGAATCCCGAGGCATCCTATGTCGAACGCGGGGAATTTTATGCCATGGGCATGTATATGAGGATTTCCTTAGCTTCCCATGTTTAACACAGGGTATGCCGCAAGTTTAACATCCAGCGGAGACATATCAGACTGATCATAACACTGATCAGAGTAGATCAGATGGGTGCAACCTCTAGAGGGAATAATAATGTTGGGGCCAACATGTGGTTAACATACTGATTGTTGTTAAGGGAAATGGGTAATGAGGTGTCATGATCCCACCGGGATGTGGCGGCCTGGGTAAGAATCAGGATGGATGATGGAAGGTTTAATGAAGTGTATGGTGAATGGGATGGAACCACCATGAGGATGATGATGATTTTAGGCTTGAGCCTCAAAGAGACTTCCTACATATCCCCGTGGTAGGGAATCAAAGTCCTTGTAGTTCATCTGACGACCAGTTACCGCCGATTCATAGTTTCAACGACTAACCTCTAGATGAGGTAACAACGGCTTACCATGGGACAGGGATGTCAACGGATTACCGCTGAATGGGTTCACAATGTCTTACTGCTTGATAGGGATGTCAATGGCTTACCGCTGGATGGGGTCACAATGGATTACCGCTGGATAGGGATGTCAACGGATTACCGCTGCATGGGGTCAGAATGGCTTACCGCTGGATAGGGATGTCAACGGCTTACCACTGACTGAGGTCACAACAGCTTCCCGTTGCACGGGGTTGCAATGGATTACCACTGGATGGGGAACCAACATCTTACTACTGATTGAGATCCACAGTTTAACGTCATGTAGGACAGAGGCGAACCGACGTGAAGGGGGTCGGAGCGAACGGGTGTTGGGCATGAACCTCAGGGAGGCTTCCTATATACCATCCCATGGTAAGGATCAAATTCCACATAGTTCAGAAGGAGTGAGAACCAACATGAAGGGGGATCATAACCAATGGTTTTTGGGCTTGAACCTCAGGTAGGCTTCATACGTACCATGCCTTGGAAAGGATCAAAGACGTTGTAGTTCAGGAGTGTTTGGTGAACCATTGTGAAGATGGTTGGGACGAATGAGTGTTGGGCTTAAACCTCAGGGAGGATTCCAACGTACCCTGCCATGGCAAGGATCAAAGACCTCATAGTTTAGGTGTGTTTGGTGAACCAGTGTGAAGATGTTCGGGACGACGGGGTGTTGGGATTGAACCTGAGGGAGGCATCCTAAGTACCCTGCCTTGGAAAGGATCAAAGACCCCATAGTTCAGGTTGGGTGTGAGGATTACACTCTTGGCTGCTCGAGGGGGATGTCAAGGTCGATACATTCTCTAATCCCACGTGAGTCATGATAATTTTGAGAAACAGGAGACAACAAAGACACGACAATCACATCATGCAAGATGCGTCCATGGGAAGTGGAGTGGGGATGACACATATTTAAGGGCCCAAAGAGGAAACAAGGGATTACACAAGGTTTGTAGCCCGGGGAGATAGAGATTGGGACATACTCCAGGGTGGAGGCCCAAGAAAAGGGGGTTGGAGCAAACGAGTGTTTATCATGAATCTCCGGGAGGATTCCTACGCACCTTGCCATGGAATGGATCAAAGACCACGTAATTCAGAAGGAGCGGGAATGGATGTGAAGGGAGGTCAGAACCAATGGTTGTTGGGATTGAACCTCCGGGAGGGTTCCTACATACCTTTCCTTAGAAAATATCAAAGACCTCATAGATCAGTTGTGTTTGGTGAACCGGTGTGAAGATGGTCAGGATGACCGGGTGTTGGACTTGAACCTCAGGGATCCTTCTTATGTACCCTACCTTGGAAAGGATCAAAGACCTCGTAGTTCAGTTTGGGTGTATGGATTAAACTCTAGGCTTCCCGGGGAGGATGTCAGGGTTGATACTTTTTCTAATCCCACGTGATTCATACTCGGTGTGAGAAACAAGAGACAACAAAGATCTGATGATCACGTCGCGTAAGGTGTGTCTGTGGGAAGTGGAGTGGGGCGTATAATTATTTAGTGGCCCAAAGAGGAAATAGAGGCTTACACATAGTTTACAGCCCGGGGAGATAGAGATTGGGACTTAATCCATGGTGGAGGCCTAATATGGTGACAAATCCCAGTGGGAGAGAGATTTGGCACAGAAGAGAAAATGTTATGGTTCCCACCCCCTCCTATAGTCCTTGGGACCGAAAAATAAAGGAGGATCATATATGCTTCCTCCCTCAAGAAAGGCTGGTGGCTTACACCAAGGTGGTTTCCCTTTCCCCATAGACGGACGCCACTCTTATGTAGAGGATCTCATCGCATGTGAGGAATGATCTCACTCTTGTGGAGACCAGTGGGTGTAGATAATGTCCGAGATGGGGAACCCCGCATGAAAAGCACGGGGCGAGGCCACAGTTTAACGTCATATGCTGAGGACGAAGGTTCTTGGTAGTTTAACGTCCTGCAGATCAGACGATGTGGGTGTGCTCTACACCCCTAGTAAATTCATAACCGATACCCACCTTCCCTTCTGGGAAGGAAGGTATCGACAATGTCGTGGCTAGGGGTTGTTATGGAGGGAACCATTGGGGGATCCACGTTAGTGTGGAAATGTGAAGAAGCAATAGACGTTAGCATGCCTAGGAAAAGAAGCATGAGTATAAGCAATGTAATGGGCAGTATCATTCAATAGACTTTGAAGTTGCTTCATGTGAACGTGAAGGACCGCACGGGAAAAGGAGTTGTAGAGAAAAAGGGGTCATATGTAGAAGAATTGCGAAGCTCTGATGCTCCATGAAGTGGAGTGGCTTCATGAAGGGATGTGATTCATGAAGTGAAGATTCCTAGGATATGCACAAGGCATAGGTTAATTTTGGAGGAGCTTCATGAAGTGTAAAGGCATTTTCGAAACAATTCCTTGCAAAGCAGGGGTACCTCGCTGTAACAACCCGATATTTTATGATAAATATTCTATTTAATTTATTTGATGTCATGTGTTTTATGCTGCAACAAGATTATCTTGTGCTATACGCCACACTATATTATCTTGGAGTATACACAACACTATTCTTAGATTGTGTTACACACAATTTCAAGTTCATTTTATAATAGTCATTCTACGCAACATTGAGTGTGTGTGTGTATATATATATATATATTCAATGTATAAATGAAATATGGTTTGATTCTGTTATACAAAACAATGAATAATTCGTTCACAACACGCAACCCTGACTTGGCATGCATTACACGCAATCGCGACTTTCCTCGATAGCGTGTGTTGTACGCAATATCAGGTTTCACTAAACAATGATATATGGTTATAATATTAATATGAACTAGACTTTATGAAAAGTATTAACTAAATTTTGAATGTTATAACATTATTATTTCATCTTACACATTTTCTAGAACATGGTATAAGAACAAAATAATTTTTTTCGGGTAAAATAAGTATTTTTAAAAAAATGCTGTTTTTCCTCCTTTTGACGGTGTATCCACTTTAAATCTATTTTTTGACATGTTTATAAGTTCAATTTTACAAAATAAAATTATAATTTTGAATCAGTATAGGAAAATTTACATTGGATAAAGTTTTGATATTTTTCTGATAACTTTCATATTTTAATGAATAGTAAAAACACGCTATATTTTAATTAAAAACAACTTTTTTCATCGTAATAATTTATATGGTTAAATTATAATATTTAATGGTTTTAAAGTATAAATAGAATATATTTTTACCATTTAATATAACGTATGTCATTATCATTGATTTTACCTTGAATTCGTAGGTTAAATCAATTCAATCTTTTGTAATCTTTTAAACAAAAACCCGTTTTCTTTCGACAACGGGATTAATTTTAATTTAATTTCTGCAAATCTTGTGTATTGAATTTGGAAAAATTGATTCCATATTTGGAATCAGTGGTTCCAAATTATGGTATTAAGCTACTTTTTATTTTTGGGCATTATGAATAGTAACTATGGTAAATTTTATTTACCAAAGGTAAAGGTAAATCAGGTAATTAAGGGTAAATATAAGATTATAAAATTACTCTAACACCTGTTAAAATCCTATTGGATTACTAAATGTCGACCCATATCACGTAAGGGTCGTATTAGAATCATTTAATGGACTTTTGTCCATGAAAATAACTTAATTATAATTAAAACCAAAGAAAGTGACAACATGTCACTCTCGTAAATCTTATAAGTATATTAATTTTAATTTAGTGATAATATTCATGAAACTTAGATCATAAATAGACTCCATAAAGCTAATGAATATATCTACATCATATGAATTTATTTAGAATTTTTAGGGATTAAATAATTATCATTAATTGTGACACAATAGTGATGCAGAAATTGATTATCTAGTGAAAAATCAAGAATAAGGTTTTTATTAAACTAATAGTGACCATAAAAGGCACAAACCCTTGACCAAATATAATTTTCCATGTAAATTTAAACCTTAATCATCCAATGATCGAATATTTGACCATTGGGAGCCCTATAAAAGCGATTATGACACTTATATTATTTTATTTTAAATGATGCCAAAGTTGTCACCTTCATACTTTAATAAATATAACAATTTAAATATTGTGATTTTAAGATGATAAATTCGAGTAAAAGTATTATTGTTAAAGTTAATAGATTTATCTTCATCATAGGATCTTATTTGTAATTTTTATGCAGCAAATAAGTATATAAAATAATTATACAAAAAATGATGTAGTAATTATTTTATTAAGAGATAAACCAAATAAATGGTTTTAAAAATAATAAAATAAATATTATATGAACTATTTAATGCGATCCACTACTTTTATAGATACATATGAGCTTTTTTGAATCTATTAATGCTTTTATTCTGAACATATCTTCTGTATATATTTTATTTAAATTCAAATAAAGGAATAGTGTCAAAATTGACACTATTTTTATTTTATAAAAATAACATATTATAAAATTGTTTAAAACTCAAAAAATATTTAAAAATTATATATTTAAATTCATATGGTCTAAAATGTTATCAATTATCCAATTATGGACAATTAACAACAAATAAGTAATTATTTCTTATAATTTAAAATTTAGAATGTTATTACCACAAATAAAATTAAATTGATTAAATAAGGATAAATAATGTTTATAATGTTTAAAATAAATTCCTAACATGTCTAAATTTTATTGGTTGATGAGATTACAACCCTATCTCATATAATATTCGGATATGAGTCATTTAGGAAGTTTATAATTGGGTTTGGGATTTAATATAAACTAATATTTCTTATATTTCCAAAGGTTCCCCTCTCCTCCCTTATAAAAAGGCACCTCCTCCCTCTCTTCCTCACACCACTTTGAGCCCTCAATCTCGGACAAACCCTGAAAACTTCTCCTCTCCACTTCCATATAAACATCCTAGATGTTCTATTCTTCTTCAAAGACCAATTTTAGTGCCCTAAGAGGAGGTCTCAAAGAGGCACTTCAAAGAAGAGGTAATGCCCGTTACCGATTCTTTCAACTTTATTTCTTCTTCCACTTCTTATTTTTTTAGTTGTTTCATTATGAGGTAATAACATCAGTATCACTAATATACTGATATGTTATTATAATTATGAAACAACCATATTTCACCATCTATCCATCCTACATTAAATGAAATCACCGCGCGTGAGTATGTACGGAAAACCGTCTCCACGCCGTGGTGTAATCTATTTTCCACCACCACCTTACATGGATGGGTATAATGGTGAAAGTAATGAATATATATGATTATTTTAAAGTGATATTTATTCTTTATTATTATACATAAACTTTAATACAATTCCACAATCTTGGGAATGATATCATCGCTCGTGCGTACGTACGGACTACCGTCTCCACAACGCGATGAGATTCACTCTCCATGTTAACCATTAAAAAATGATTATAAAGTATATATAATAAGTAATCATGAAATATATGACATAATAATGCTACTGGATTTATGTATATATATTTATGTCATCTAATTAATTCCATTCAATTCAATAAGGAAACGAAAACAGCGTTCATGCGTACGTACGACCTACCGTCTCCATGAACGGTGTATTTCATTCCATTTATCGATCTATTATATATATGTATATTCTGAATATATATTATATATAGATCATGTTTTACATTTTGGATGTAAGTAATCATGATCTATGTAATCATATGAATAATTACAAGTTAAAACACGAACGACAAATGAAACGATTTTACCCAAAACACTACTTTAACATGAATTTACAAAAGAACGAGTAATATAAAGTCATAAGTGAACCATATATGATATCATAACAATGAATATGATTCTTTAATAAGTCAATAACATTATTTTAATCATTATACAGGATGTCGGACACTTATGAAGCAAATCTGACCTAAGGTAAGGGATAAATTTTCAATCTCATTTTTATCAGAGATTGCTTATACGTAAGTATTTACTGGGGTTACGTTTATCATCCATGACCATGTTTTCTAAAAATGTTTTCATAAAATTTTTACCATTCTTCCATGAATTTTTAAAGTCAATTTTACCCTTTATTGACTTTTTACCATAGTGTATGAATGTAATCTTTCATTTGGTTACCATATAAGGTACTTTTTGACTTTTCCGACAAAAGTACGTGGAGAATTTTATTTTTAACTTATACGGCGTGAACGGATTTTTAAGGTTTCATAATGCCTCATTTTCAAGAAGTTTCGTCTTCAAGATTGCATGATTATTTTTAAAAAACCCCTTATCTTTTAAAATTGCATGGAATTTTGTGAAATGAAAATGATTTTAAAGAAGAAAGTATATTTTCCTCAAGAATTCATTTCAAATGTTTTATCAAAACCATTTTCCATCTAAGATGAAATTATTTCATATATGTATGTTTCAAGTTTAATGTATCTATGATTTACATGGTTTCACTTTTCTTATTATGAAATTATATCCATTTATTTTATATGGATTATGTGATGATGGGATGATGTTTATGAAACCCATTTTATTTATTGGGTTTTTATGAATGATGTGTGTTTATTTTGTGGCATAAGTAAGAATGATTTCATTATGAGATGGGTGGTACCTATATCTCCCTCCAATGAATTGGGTAAAAATTTTATATCTCATGAGATAGACATGGCTGGACCGGTAAGTTAATCCGGTTCAGTATTACAGGACTGGAATGAGGAGTGAACTTGATTCAGAATGGGACTTTGTCCACTAAGATGGTCTTGGAGGCAATGCCTTGGCTACTATGGAAATCATTACATGTGCTTAATGGATGCCACAATTACATGTTTTATTCCCATGATATTTTATCATGATTTATGTTCCATTATGATCTACGCCTTATGTACTTCCATGTTTTATGTCGTTGCTTATGATTTTTAATGTTCATGTTTTTTTAAGTTCAAATGTATATGGTATATTTTATTTTATCCATGCTTACCCTTACTGAGCATTTGAGCTCACCCTTTTTATGTTTTCTTTTCCCCCAGGATTAAAAGAATGATTTTAGGTAAGGAAAAAAAGGGAAGATATTTATGGGAGATGTTGAAGATCTTTCACCACGATTAGAAGATTACATTCCATGTTTCCAAAGACACTAAACTATTACGGTCCTTGTGTGCCTGTTTTTATTATATACTAAGAATTCCGCAAAAGTAATTTAATTTCTATATACGTCAAAATTCGAGTCTCTACAGTTGGTATCAGAGGAAAGGTTTAGTCAACCATTGGAAACTAGGATGCAAGAACTTTAGTGAGATCCCTAGAGATATTTCTAAGGTATGTCTAGGGATGTCCCTAAGGTTAAGTATAAGTATATGTTATAGTCCTAGAATTACAGTAACGATATTAGAATTAAACCTAGGATGTTAGATGTTGAAGGTACTCCCCCTTGATTGTGTTATTTTCCTTGTATGATTTTTGCCTCTCACAGAATTCTTTTTGTGTTTTAGTCAATGGGGGGAACCAGAAGGAATTCGGTTAACATTGAATCTAATGGAAAAATTGGTGACTATGAGAAAACAAATTGCGTAATTCCTAGAGAGAAAGATTTTGTGATTATGCCAAATCAGTCATCGCGATATATGATTAACAATTTGAAATATAGTGGTATGCCTAATTCATCAAATAAGAGGAAGATAGACTTTTACGCATGTTGGCATGTTGAGGAGCATAAAGAAAGGAATATTGAGATTCATAAAGAAGTGAAGAAGAACCTTGAGGAATAACTCAAATGGAGGGGCAGATGTTATCTGTGTCGAGAAAAGGGACATAGAGTGACAGACTGTTATGGAGTTCAATGTCTTATTTGTGGAGAACATGGGCATTACCCAACTCAATGCCCTGACCTAAAAAGTTACTTCTAAATAAAGGAAGGAATTATTCCAGGACAATCATTGAAGAGGATGGATTGAAGTGTTTATGTATTGTTATTCATGAATAATATTGTTGAGGTACTTTTATGGTGTATTAGAATATTTTTTTATTAGTCTATTGTGGATTTCAATAATTTTATAGTACCGGTAACCATGAAAATTGAATCAAATATTTTGGAAAGCAGATGATATGTGCATAATGAAAGGAATAAAGATAAAATGAAATGTTTGACAGTATTCATGAGCTCATGATTGATATAAGGACAATGTAATATCATTGTTTGATTATATAGAATTTGGAGGATTTTGGTATGTCGAAAATGTTAACTTTTAACTGCATTCATGTTTTCACTAAGGTTCAATTGGTATTCATTTTTTCAATAGAATACATGATTAAGGCCTTTGAATGTTGGAATGTGACCAACAAGACGTATCTTATGATATATGGGGATCAACGATGGTATTAACATGCTTGTTATATGAAATCTCTGGTAATCGTTTTCACTATAATATGAGAGTGAACTGCAGTATTATGGATAAGCCTAAAGATTGGATTGGATTATGTTGGACATAAGTTAGTATTGTTTAAGGATAGAAGTTTTTTCGATATTATTTATGGGATGTTATAGTAATGTAGTTTTAGAAAAAGGACAACCTGCAGGACGAGTGACAACCCATCACGTCGGACAAGGCTGTGGGAATCGAACCCACAACCGAAGTGTGACTGGACTTTATCTCCTACCACTGGCCTACATGAAGTCCCTGTTTAGTAGAAACTAGTATTATTATATTAAGCAGTATGATATATGAAGTATAAGTCCATTTTAGGAACTATATATGATTAATATCACCACAGATGGACTTATGTATATTTGATAACTTTTGCTAACCTTTTGTTTGAAATAGATGGAATGACCCATCATTCTATCACATGATCTGTTAACACTTCACGAATAACAAATTTAACTTCATTTCTTTAAGATATGAAGTGGAAATTGTTCAAAGCATGAACAACAGTGAGATTGTACCAAAATCAAGCAAGTATTTCTTCTAATTCAAAATTTTCAACTTTAGGGAAATGATATTGAAAACATAAAATGTTGTCCTAGTGCTCTTATATTCGATGGATCAGATGATACCTTAGATCATCACAAATTTATGGCTTTGTGATTGATGGCTTTTTCATATCCATGTTCTCTACCACTCTCCCTCAGAACTTGATGGTAAGATTTGTCTTCCATATCCATATTTTCAACTATGTTATCCTATATGGAAACACTATGATGAGTTACTTTGGTAATCATTACATTTCATACTTTAGTTTTTAAAATTATGTTTTAGTATTCCTTTTTACAATGTGGGTTTCTATGAATATTAAATGATTTATAACTCCCGACGAATTTCGAGGGCGAAATTCATTTTAAGGGGGGTAGAATGTAACAACCCGATATTTTATGATAAGTATTCTCTTTCATTTATTTGATGTCATATGTTTTATGCTACAACAAGATTATCTTGTGCTATACGCCACACTCTATTAGCTTGAAGTATACACAACACTATTCTTGGATTGTGTTACACACAATTTCATGTTCGTTTTATAATAGTGATTCTACGCAACATTGAGTGTATATATATATATATATATTCAATGTATAAATGAAATATGGTTGGATTATGTTATAGGAAACAAAGAAGGATTCTTTCACAACACGCAACCCTGACTTGGCCTGCATTACACGCAATCACGACTTTCCTCGATAGCGTGTGTTGTACGCAATATCAGGTTTCACTAAATAATGATATATGGTTATAATATTATTACGAACTAGCCTTTATGAACTGTATTAACTAAATTTTGAATGTTATAAAATTATTATTTCATCTTACACATTTTCTAGAACATGGTATAAGAACAAAATAAATTTTTTCGGGTAAAATAGGTATTTTTCAAAAAATGCAGTTTTGCCACCTTTTGATGGCGCATACACTTTAAATATAGTTTTTGACATGTTTATAAGTTAAATTTTTCAAAATAAAATTATAATTTTGAATCAGGATATGAAAATTTACATTGGATAAAGTTTCAATATTTATCCGATAACTTTCATATTTTAATGAATAGTAAAAACACGATATATTTTAATTAAAAACAACTTTTTTCATTGTAATAATTTATATGGTTAAATTATAATATTGAATGGTTTTAATGTATAAATAGAATATATTTTTACCATTTAATATAATATATGTCATTAACATTTATTTTACCTTAAATTCGTAGGTTAAATCAATTCAATCTTTTTCCAATGTTTTAAACAAAAACCTGTTTTCTTTCGACAACGGGATTAATTTTAATTTAATTTCTGCAACTTTTGTGTATTTAATTTGGAAAAATGGATTCCATATTTGGAATCAGTGGCTCCAAATTATGTTAATAAGCTACTTTTTATTTTTGGGCATTATGAATAGTAACTACGATAAATTTTATTTTCCATAGTTAAAGGTAAATCGGGTAATTAAGGGTAAATATAACATTATAAAATTACCCTAAAACCTGTCAAAATCCTATTGTATGACTAAAAGGCAACCCATATCATCTAAGGGTAGGATTAGAATCATTTAATGGACTTTTTGCCATGAAAATAACTTACTTATTATTAAAACCGAAGAAAGTGACAACATGTCACTCTCTTAAATCTTATAAGTATATTAATTTTAATTTAGTGATAAACTTCATGAAACTTCGAACATGAATAGTCTCCAGAAATCTAATTAAAATATATATATCATATTAATTTATTTGTAATTTTTAGGGATTAAATAATTATCATTAATTTTGACACAATAGTGATGCAGAAATTGATTATCTAGTGAAAAATCAAGAATAAGGTTTTTATTAAACTAATAGTGACCATAAAAGGCACAAAACCCTGACCACAACTTATTGGTAATGTAAATAGAAACCATAATCATCCAATGGTATAATATTTAACCATTGGGAGCCTTATAAAAGCGATTATGACACTTATATTATTTTATTTTTAATGATGCCAAAGTTGTCACCTTCATAATTTAATAAATATAACAATTTAAATATTGTGATTTTAAGATGATAAATTAGAGTAAAATTATTATTGTTAAATTTAATAGATTTATCTTCATCATAGGATTTTATTTTTAATAGTTATGCCAAAAATAAGTATATTAAATAATAATACAAAAAATGATGTAGTAATTATTTTATTAAGAGATAATCCAAATAAATGGTTTTAAAAATAATAAAATAAATATTATATGAACTATTTAATGTGTTCCACTACTTTTCTAGATACATATGAACTTTTATGAATCTATTAAAGCTTTTATTTCTAACATATCTTCTGTATATATTTTATTTAAATTCAAATAAATAAATAGTGTCAAAATTGACACTATTGTTATTTTATAAAAATAACATATTATAAAATTGTTTAAAAATCACAAAAATATTTAAAAATTATAATTTTATATTTTTATGGTCTAAAATTTTATAACTTATCCAATTATGGACAATTAAAAACAAATAAGTAATTATTTATTATAATTTAAAATTTAGAATGTTATTACCATAAATAAAATTAAATTGATTAAATAAGGATAAATCAAGTTGATAATGTTTAAAATAAATTCCTAACATGTCTAAATTTTATTGGTTGATGATATTACAACCCTATATCATCTAATCTTTAGATATGAGTCATCATGGAAGTTTTTAAGTGGGATTTGGATTTAATATAAACTAATATTTCTTATATTTCCAAAGGTGCCCCTCTCCTCTCTTATAAAGGGAACCTCCTCCCTCTCTTCCTCACACCACATTGAGCCTTCATGCTCGGACAACCCCATCCAAATTCTCTTCTACACTTCCATATAAACATCCTAGAGGTTCTGTT
This sequence comes from Viscum album, assembly GCA_963277665.1. Taxonomy (NCBI): domain Eukaryota; kingdom Viridiplantae; phylum Streptophyta; class Magnoliopsida; order Santalales; family Viscaceae; genus Viscum; species Viscum album. Next base: position 1,601,222,060 of record OY728128.1, read on the forward strand.
CTTCTTCAAAGACCAATTTTAGTGCCCTAAGAGGATGTCTCAAAGAGGCGCTTCAAAGAAGAGGTAATGTCCGTTACCGATTCTTTAAACTTTATTTCTTCATTCACTTCTTATTTTTTTTGTTTCATTATGAGGTAATAAAATCAGTATAACTAATATACTGACATTTTATTATAAGTATGAAATAACCATATTTCACCATCTATCCATCCTACGGAAAACGAAATCACCGCACGTGCGTACGTATGGAATACCGTCTCCACGCCGTGGTGTAATCTATTTTCCACCACCACCTTACTTGGATTGGTATAATGGTGAAATTAATAAATATATATGACTAATGTAAAGTGATATTGATTCTGTAATATTTTACATACACTTTAATACAATTCCATGATCTTGGGAATGATATCATCGCGCGTGCGTACGTACGGACTACCGTCTCCACGACGCGATGAGATTCACTCTCCATGTTAACCATTCATGAATGATTATAAAGTATATATAATAAGTAATCATGAAATATATGACATAATAATGCAACTTGATTTATGTATATATATTTATGACATCTACTTAATTCCATTCAATTCAATAAGGAAACGAAAACAACGTTCATGCGTATGTACAGCCTACCGTCTCCATGAACGGTGTATTTATTTCCATTTATCGATCTATTATACATATGTATATTCTGAATATATATTATATATAAATCTTGTTTTACATTTTGGATGTAAGTAATAATGATCTATTTAATCAGATGAATAATTACAAGTTAAAACACGAACGACAAATGAAACGATTTTACCCAAAATGCTACTTTAACATTAATTTACAAAAGAACGGGTGATATAAAGTCATAAGTGAACCATATATGATATCATAACAATGAATATGATTATTTAATAAGTCAATAACATTATTTAAATCATTATACAGGATGTTCGGATACTTATGAAGCAAATCGGACCTAAGGTAAGGGATAAATTTTCAATCACATTTTTATCCGAGACTGCTTATACGTAAGTATTTACTGGGGTTACGTTTATCATCCATGACCATGTTTTCTAAAAATGTTTTCCTAAAATATATATCATTCTTCCATGAATGTTTAAAGTCATTTTTACCCTTTATTGAATTTTACTACATTGTATGAATGGAATCATTCCTTTGGATACCATATAAGGTACTTTTTGACTTTTCTGACAAAAGTACGAGGAGAATGTTATTTTTAACTTATATGGCGTGAACGGATTTTTACGGTTTCATAATGCCTCGTTTTCAAGAATCTTCCTATACAATATTGAATGAATATTTTCAAAAAAACCCTTATCTTTTAAAATTTCATGGAATTTTGTGAAAAGAAAATGATTTTAAAGAAGAAAGGATATTTTCCTCAAGAACTCATTTCAAATGTTTTATCAAATCCATTTTCTATATAAGATGACATTATTTCATATGTGTATGCATAAAGTTTAATATCTCTATGATTTACATGGTTTTACTTTTCTTATTATGAAATGATATCCATTTCTTTTATATGGATTATGTGATGATGGGATGATATTTATGAAACCCATTTTATTTAATGGGTTTTTATGAATGATGTATGTTTATTTTGTGGTACAAGTAAGAATGATTTCATTATGAGATGGGTGGGACCTATATCTCCCTCCAATGCATTGGGTAAAGATTTTATATCTCATGAGATAGACATGGATGTAACAGTAAGTTAATCCGGTTCAGTATTACAGGACTGGAACAAGGAGTGAAATCGATTCAGAAAGGGACTTTGTCCACTAAGATGGTCTTGGCAACAATGCCTTGGCTACTATGGAAATCATTACATGTTCTTAATGGATTCCACAGTTACATGTTTAATTCCCATGCTATTTTATCATGATTTATGTTCCATTACGATCTACGCTTTATGTACTTCCATGTTTTATATCGTTGCTCAAGATTTTTAATGTTCATGTTTTTTTAAGTTCAAATGTATATTGTATGTTTATTTTATCAATGTTTACCCTTAATGAGCATTTGAGCTCACCATTTTTATGTTTTCTTTTCCACCAGGATTAAAAGAAATATTTTAGGTAAGGAAACAAAAATGGGAAGAACTTTATGGGAGATGTTGAAGATATTTCACCAGGATTAGAAGATTATGTTCCATGTTTCCAAATACACTAAACTATTACGATCCTTGTGTGCCTATTTTTGTTATGTACTAAGTATTCCGCAAAAGTAATGTAATGTCTATTTATGTCAAGCTTTGGGTCTCTACACTCGCTAAAAAGGGTGTCATGAAGTAATGTGCTTTGTGAAACACGGTGACCCAGCCTTAGCATTTGGATCATGTGTGTGTGGTGGGTGTTTCACGAATCATTTATGCTTCACGAGAACCTGAGTCCCCGTGGGGATCTCCTTCCTTTGCGATGGCCCGTGGGATTCGTGAAAGCCATCCCTCTTATAAGAGGGGCTCAATTAAGGCCAAGAGGGAGGTACTTCATAGAGAAAATGTACCTTGAGGAGCTCATGGTTCATAGAGCAGGGAGTGCATCATGATTTAAGATCTCGGAATGTGAAAGGCCGGATGATCCATCCATTGGGCTTGAGTGGAGAACTATATTTATAGGCAATATGTGTCTCCAAGCAGAGTTATCTCGGTGTGAAGGGAGATTTTTCTCCGTGGTGGGTCACAAGCAACAAACCGACTCGCATAGGTTATCGCCTCCATGCTCCGCGGTGGGGTCGCGAATGTCAAACTAGCTCACAGAGCGTCCCTCTTCCTTGCTCTGCGGTGGGGTCGAGAATGTCAAACTGGCTCATGGATCATCTCTCCTCCTTGCTCCGCTGTGGGCGCAGGGCCATGGTGCTCCCCGAAAGGCCTATGTGAGGCAGCCTTAGAGGCTTCCCTCTTGTTCTTCTTCTTCCCAATTTTTTTCATCAACAAATTCCCCCCTCAGACTTGGAGCCAAGGAGAAAGAAAGGGGTTCAATTATTAGGGTTAATCTCCAAAATCTATTTCCATCTGTGAAGTTGTTCCACAAAGAGGGATCGTGAAGTGGATAGGCGACGGGCAGGCTTGGCGCATCGCGAAGCTCAGTACTGCATGGATGCACTGCGAAGATCCGAAGGTCATCGCCTATAAATAGGGGAGCTGGCATCTCTTTTTTCCTTTCTTTCCTCTATGACTTTGTCTCACAACTCTCTCGATTCTCAATACTCTGCGTACTCCACATTTTCTCTCCACGAACCGGGGCTTCTAATTCATGGCACAAAGCGAGTCTCCAACTCCGCTACAGCGCTTAGTGACTTTATTTCAAAGGTCGGGGTAGGGCTCCACTAACATTCTTTGAGAACGAGCTCCATGACATTACATTTCCAAATGGATTCGCGAAAAAAACATAGGAAACACCAAAAATTTAAACTGAATGGATCATCTGGAGGCTGCCAGGGGGGTCTCATGGACGATGCCCGAAGGGAGGAGATGGAGAATAGCTTGGGCCCAGGGAAGTTGATACAGAGCCCCTTTGACCATGGTTCGCTGGTGGAGCTGCTATCAGAGAGCCAGAGGAACTATCCACTATTTAAGAGGCTGCCTTTGTATGGCATCAGGCTGAGGGATGACGTCTTCTTTCCTGAAGCAAGTAGGGACGAGCCAACTTACTGGTCAGAAGTACGTCGGGTCAGCGCCAATGGTTTAGAGAGGCTAACTGCCATTCCCTAGAGGACTCCACACCTGTCGATTCTTACTTCCTGTATAACCACCTGAAAAACATGGATGGGAATACATTACATCCAGACACGTCCCCCCTCTCTACCAGAAAATCTTTAAGGTATAATTGAGAAACCCGAGGAAGGGGTGGTCTGAGGAGTGGTACCTGCACTAGAGCGGCAGCTTCACAGATGATTGGGCTTGGGCCTACTAGTTAGGTGCCTCATGTAATGATTTTGGGGCTGATCTGGGGTGAGTGGGCCTATATGAGGCGGCTTGGGCCTCCCACTTTCACCTCTATCAGACGAAGCATCTAATTCCAGAGTTACTAAGTAGGTGGTCATCGTGGACCAACACCTTCCAACTACACCACGTGGAGGATGGTATCATCTTGGGGGACGTGCACCAGATCTTAGGGGTCCCAATATTGGGGGCGATGTATGATGAATTCCTCCCTGTCATGAGTGTGTGGGAGGATCTAAAGAAAATTTCATGGCTGGTGATGGCGTTGATGGAGCTGGTACAGGGAGAGGAAAAAGAAGCCATGAGGGATGTCCATTTTAGGTGGTGGTTCAAGAAGTTTCTGAACTTATCGGAAGACATGCAGTTTCCATTGATCCTAGGACTTTTCCAAAGGAGGATCAATGAGGCAAGGATCACATGTACTAGCGGCTCTTAGAGGAAAAATAGTTGAAAACCTGGAGATTTAGCGTTAGCACCAAGCAGCAGCCGATAGTCAGGCTGGATGCATTAATCGCAGCTCTAATTTGCAGTTGGATCATGCCGGTGAGGGATACAAACATGGGCGTGCAACCCATCACATTTATCATGGAATCCATGTTGGTGACAGGAAGGTGAGTCAACCTCGGGATCCTGATGCTCTCCAAGCTATACAAGATGTTGTGGAACATCAGCAAGGGGAAAATACAACAAAGAATATGCAGGCCATTCCACCTCTTATATGGGTAGATAACGGTGCATGTTAAGGGGTTTTATGAGTACCCGAACCCTATCTCACCTCTGCGGTCGAACTTCCACCCCTCTATTCTGAATGTCATGGGAAACTTTCTGGCCAAGCTAACTACAACATTGGTACTGAACAGGTTGTGGAAGGTGGATCAATTCAACTTTCACCTATTTTCATTTCCAATGGGTGCATTTATTGATGAAGGCCAAGGAACGGAAGAGCACCGGTCCAATAACTTGGGTTTTTGATGTGGATTCCTTGTGGAAATGGTGGACCGTGAGCCCCTCTGCGAGCCATACTCCCTGCACCAATTTGCACAACAATTTCAGTGCATGCAGCGACTGACCCTGTAGGTCTATCCTGGGGTACGCCACAAGGAACACCCTTGCGTGATGAGCTATATGTGGATCATGTTCACATAGGAAGATGGGAAGATGTGGAATGAGCTGCCTCCACTTACTGCTATCTTCGGGTTGGTAAAAGTGTATGCCCAACGCTGGGAGGCGGTATACCTAGGGGATATGTTGAAGAATCCAACCATTCGGGCTAGTGATAATGAGTCTACCCAACATCAAGGTTGGGTCCGCAAGGTGGCAAGGTCATCTCGTAGTGGCGGGGCTGCCACGGCGGCGAGAACCGCGCTAGTTATGGGCGAGGTAGCAGTGATAGATCTACCAATGGTAGAGGACCCAACAATTCTATAAGAATAGAGTCATTCAGACGGGAGGCCGCCGAGAGGATTCTGCAGGATACCCACCCTGGCTCTGGGGAAGCGGCTACTCGGTATCAATATTCCTTAGAATGTGGTCTTCCTAGAGGACTGGGACATCTAGAAAGTCAACTGGTAGTTCATTGGGTAGTCCGATATGTGGGAACACTTGAACTGTCTTGGGATGTACTTGTCGGAGATAAGCTCTATCCGAGAAAGCTTTTCGGTGTCCCAGGAAGAGGCAGAGCAATACTTTGCAGAGCTAGAGGACTTTGTGCATTCCCAGGGTGCCCCATATCTGATGACAGACCGTGTCAAGGTTCTTTTGGATCATACGGTCCCTCCGCAATTGTTGGCCGCTGAACTGAGAGAGCTCTTCCCTCTACTAGAAGAATCAGCAAGTCCTCCTAGAGTGACGAGGTGTGTAGAGGGAGTCCGTTGGAGGAGGGTGAAGTCGGAAATCAGTACTCAGACCTTGAAGAATTCTTAGAGGCCCTTGAGGTAAAATCACAAGCCCCTTCCTCAGGGTCTGTTCCCAGGTCGTTTTGGACTCCTTTCTAACACATGAATTGTGCAGGCGAGTCTTATACACAAAACCCGCTTTCATCCCTTAGTGGATGCAGATGCAGTGCTTTTGGGATCCACACATGTGGTTACATCAATTGCATTGTTCAGCAGGACTAGGACACCTACGGTGAACCCTCCGAAGCTTTCAGATCTTATGACAATATATGGGGGGCCACGCCTCAGGATCCCAATGGCGTCATCCCAAGAACAAGACCTTGAATTTGATCTATGTAAGTTTCTTCTACCCATTTCATGGATGTCTCCAATTGACCAATTCTATTAGCATCCAAGCCCCATTTAAATGTGCACATTTCATCAAATGGCGTCAGTCGCCTTAGCAATGATGGTCAGGGCTTCTGGTGGCGTCTTCCCTAGGGGAATGCTGGTGATCGTGGAGGAGGATATCCAGACCAACCAAACTATAGCACTTCTGATCGCTGGTGTGACCACCAGCAGGGCTCATCCCGAGATTATTGTGGTGAGATCCAATGTTGAGGATTGATTAGATAGACCAGGTCCAACCATGCCCGATCAAACACTAGATGTGGACCCTACTGATGAGTTCCTAAGGGTGTTACCCATATATGAGCCTTCCAACTGCGCTGACTGGGATGAGACGTCCTCTGATTAAGAGGACAAAAAAATAGTTTATCACTGACCCTGGAATCCGATCAAGCGCTTCATTGATGACACCCCGCAAGCATTAGGGATGAATGAGATGGAAATAATTCACACATGATAGCATGATCTCTGTACTGGGGTAGTGGATGCCTAGAATCCTCACATGCTCATTCGAGATCTTATAGAGAAGATGATTTGGGAGTATGATTGGGGAATTGGTGTGGGCTAGAAGAAAAGAAAAGCGGTGAACATCATGAAGCTCTAGAAGGTAGACCAAGAAGTTCAGCAGCAACAGGTCCAGGCAGATGAGAAATCAACCACCCTCAATACGCAATCTGAGGTAATATTGCGACTAAAGACCCAGCTGTTAGAGGCCGAAGTGGGCCGGAAGAGAGCCTCTAAGGAGATGACCGTCATCCGGTCCGACGTAGAGTGGGCCCAGATTGTATCCGACGAATTGTTCCCAATCGCAACTGAGGATGATCAGGAACTGAACAGGCGGTAGCAAATCTTAGACACCACAAGCCAGAGGGTGGCAGAGCTACAACTTTCTTTTGAAAGGATCAACCCGCCCATGGGAGGGATAGACCCTTGGGTGTTGTAGAGATCACAAAACCTATAACGTACTTTTATTCATTTATTATTTGATACCATAGAATGCATGAGTCCCTTTATTAGTGTTGGTTTTACATGCATCTGTTATATTCATGAAACACCTAGTGATCAATCCCTAAGCTCATGTGGGTTGCGACCAATGTGAGAAACAATGGATGATCGCTATGTTATTCCGTCTGAATATAAGAGTGCTGACAATGTTTCGGGCATCCAAGGATTGAACAACTAACCTGGATTCCTGGGAAGAGAAGGGAGAGACCTAACTGGGGAATGAAGCTCTAAGGATAGTTGAATTACTATTTTCCCAGTGTGCTCTTGTGAATGAATGTGGTAATGCCAGGGGCACTGGAATAAATCCAAACTGGGGGGAATGGAAGGTGTGAATCACAATACCCAAGATTCCTAACACTATAGTGATAACATGAAAATTAAGAATGATTGTTGACCATGTTCGAAACACAATATCATTATTGCATTAGCCTGAAATGGGGATAAAAAAGGAGGGCCAACTGATGACCATGTTCAAAACACGGGGCCTGACTCAAAATTTCATCCATTAGTCTTCCAGAACATTAGCATAGGACAGTAGGCAAGCCATAGGCCGTTCATCTATACTGTTAGTGGGTTCCTCTAGACATGAAAGAGTTTGGGGATCCAAATAAAGTGTACAAAAAGCGTGGAGAGTGGAGTGATGGGTTGTTCAAATGGAGTCCAATACTGTTGAAATTACGCCACCGTGGTGGAAACTCTTTAGGTGGGTACATCAGTCTGGTTAGGGATCAAACATACTTCTGAACATGACTTCTCTTATGAGGAAACTATCACCTCCCAACATTATCATGGGGAATATCGAAATTTTTCAGGGAAAAGTTTCAATTTCATGGTTCCCCAAAAGAGCTCAGGTCAAGGGACTAAAAAAAGAGGGGAGAAAAGGAATTATGATTCCTAGGGATGGACCTAGTTACAGGGTGTCTGGGGGTTCTTATGTATCCCATGAGAATGAGAGTCAATAAAAACGTAGTTGTTGGGGAACATCGTGGTTAGAGACCAACACTAGTAGGGAGAATCCTCTCTATAGAGGAAACTAGCGCATCCCATGATTAACATAGGGCATCCCGAACTTGTTCAATGTAGAACCACCGTTTAGTGTCATGCATTGAGTAAATATGGACTCCATAAGTTTAACATCATATGATAGGTTGTGAAGTGAAACGGAAGATCCTAGGAAGGGTGTATGTTGTGCGGTAGAAATAAACCCGACGTGAATGAGGACTTGGAGTCTGGATCACACCATGTATCCCCAGAGGAAACTCATCAAGTCAAGGGACCAGGAGTGAAAATTAGGTTGGGCCCAAAGAAAAGTGGTTGGGCATTCCTACATACCCCATGAGGATGGGAATCAATCCATACGTAGTTCTGAGAGCACCGTTTAAGGTCATGCAGGATGAGAAAAGGTAGGCGTGGCATGGCTTCACTAGTACACATTCTAACAGAACTACTAAGTCCACGTGAGTCGTGCTTAGTGTGGGAAACAAAAAGTAATGATGGGACTTTCCTAGAACATAAATACACATGTCAAGGGTGATGGGACACTAGATTAATTAAATTCCAAGGATTTTGATCCTCATATATAACACACCTAGATGCGTGAAAGAGTAAAGCCGAGTTTTTCATAATTCCACTTAAACATAAGGAAGTGGAAATATGTGAATCATGATGCTCGAGATCTGGACCACAATGATGGTGGCATGATGATAGGGGATAGCTATTGACCATGTTCAAAACATTGTATCCATATTGCATTATCCTAGAATGGGGAAAAACAAATGGGGGTTGACCGTTGACCATGTTCAAAACACAAGACCGGTCGCAAATGCAGTCTGAGATCTTCAGGGATGTTGGATTAGGATGGTAGGCAAGTCAGTGTGGCATTGGAACAGGCCACAAAGGGGACCCTTCAGACATGGAATAGGATGAGGATCCAAATTATGGGCTCATGAAGCTTGGACATGGAACGAGGGGAATGTCCCCGTGAAAAGTCCATTCCTCGGGCTCTTTGTCAAAACACATCCGAATACGACTATAAGACGTATCAGTTAGAGGGAGTTGAATACCTTCCCCAGGGCAAGGGTCTTGGGGTCACATGATTTCAACTTAAGGTCCTAGGGTGGACCATTAAGGGGGGCTTGATTTAATGGACAATGCACAGGGTGGAGAAACATCCAAACATGATGTGTTGTTCCCATAGAGAGATCTTAGTTTTGGGTCATAGAACTCAGACCATGCTGTGAAAAGATATGGGAAGCACATGGTGCAGCTATTTAAAAACCAAACATGAAGAAGAACCTAAGAGGTACTCACCACACCACATGATCCCAAATGAGTTCGGTCCAAGGGGCTGAAAAAGAAGGGACATGATTTGTATATTCATGGGGCTAGACTCGGAGACAAAAATTCATGGGCGTTCCTACGTATCCCATGAGGATGGGAATCAAGCCAAACATAGTTCTGGAAGGTTTCATGTAGTTTAACATCCTACAAAAATGATGTGGAGTGGTCTTAGTTTATGTTCATTGATCTTGGACTGTGAATGGTAGGAAATGAGAGACACACGACGATGTAATTACGAGACCAGATGTGAATGAGGACTTGGTCCGGATCATCGTGTGTTTCATTGGGGATGCTTCAGGTCGAGGGACCAAAAAAGAAAGTTAGGTTGAGCCTGAGACAAAGTGAACAAACATTCCTACGTACCCCATGTGGATGGTTTTCATGCCGTGCATTGTTTTAAGGATGGCATGGTAAGATATCGGTGCCAGAGATACGGTGGTGCAGGTCCGGCCCTTGCCCCAAAAGAAGTGGTATTTGATATATCTTGTTTTTCCTTCAGGATGAATTGGTTGTTTTTGAAGCGATGGACCTAGGATGGATGTTCTAGGTATCACCACATGAATCAAGCCATATGCATGTGTTGAAAAAGCTTATGGTGTGTAACTGATACCAAATATGACTTCCCCTTGGGTGAGGACACCACAATGCAGTGCCATTTTTTCATCATGCGTCTAGGATGATAATGTCATAGTTTAGGGTCATGTGATTGGACCAACCATGAATTTTTAATGTCATGCAGGATAGACTCAACATTTTAGAGTCATGTGGGACAACGAATCAAAGTTTAAAGTCATATGGCTTAGACGTATACACAAGAGATGAGGTTCCAAAGGGGATGCACACAGAGTGATAAAGAATATCTGATGTGAATGAGGACAAGGTCCACACCATACCATACACAATTATAAGGAGGAAACCTCGAGCCGAGGGGCTAGGAAATATTAGAGGACAAGGGGTAGGGGAAACTATCTCTCAATTGAGCTGGACCCAAAGACGATATTTGTGGGTGTTCCTACATATCCCATGAGAATGGGAATCATGCCACATGTAGTTTCCTGAAGTTTCCTTTTAACGCCATGTGGGAAAACTTATAGTTTAATGTCATGTGGGACTCGAGGTAGGGGGATAACTCCTAGAAAGTGGTGTACGTGGTGCGACTAATGAAAAACTGATGTGAATGGGGACATAATCACATACCACGCCACACATTCCCATAATAGTTAATGCCACCAAGGAAGAACAGAAGAGATAAATTAGTGGAACTCAAGCTAGACCCAAAGACAATATGTCTAAGCACTCCTAGATATCCCATGGGAATGGGAATCAAGTTCTACGTAGTTCTAAAAGAAATCTTAGATTATGGTATTAGAGCTCGGACCCCAGAGAAGTGGATTACTTTCAAGTGCAGACCTCAACCTGATCCCTAATCCCATGTGAGTCAAACTCGATGCGAGAAACAAGGGAGGAAGAGGTGTTTGCAATACCTATAATGCACACCAAAGGGAAGTCAGTGCGGAGCCTTGAATGACACCTTTACCATGAATTTTGTCCTCCTAACACGCAAATGTGCACTGATAGATAGTGTCGGGAGTTTCAAAATTTTATTTGGACATGATGGGGTGGAAAATAATTTTAATAATGTGACCAACATTCAAGGCTTGAATGGGATGGAATGGAAATGGAGGATAAATGTTGGCTGTATTCGAAACACAACATCCATATAGTGTTAGCCTGTAATGAGGAAAAACAAATGAGCATCGGTCACTGACCTTATTTGTAACATGGAACCTGTTTCAATTTTTTGTCTGAAACCCTAAAGGACATTATCCCACAATGATAGGAGATACTTTGGGCCTAGAATCCATTCCATTTGGGGGTCCCTTCGGGTGTGAAATATTATGGAAGATGAAATAAAGGGGAACATGAAGCCTGAAAAATGGGCAAATGCATGTCCACGTAAAATCTGACACTCCAAATGCTGAACCAGAGTACTCTTGGACACATTGGGGAATCACCAAAGAGGGTCGAGTGGCTCAATTTGAGAGTGGCCGATTTGAAAATATTAGTATAGAATAAAGGTATAGAGAACTCATAGGGGAAAGAGGTACATGGCGCGGTTGTTACAAACCCAGCATGAATGTGGACATTGTCCCATACCACACCACATACCCCTCTCCCTGGGAAAGTGTAGGCCAAAGGGCCAAGGTGAACATGATATTTCTATGAGATGGGGCTGGACCCAAAGTCTATACATTCAGGTGGTTTAACGTATCCCATTAGGATGAGAATCAAGACACACGTAGTTATAGAAGAGGGTAACGTGCAGTTTTCTGTCAGGCAGTAAGTATGAAAATGGGTAAGATACTCCACACAAATGAGATTTATGGAGATGAGAGTAACCCGGCGTGAATGAGGACATAATCCCATACAACACTGCACAATCCTGAGTGAAGAATTGGGTTGGGGGCCCAAGAAGGCCAGGGGGCCTAAGGCTGGGCCTCAGACGGAAAGTCCTGACCAGCTTGCATTTTAACATCTTACATTGAGGATGAAGGTAGGGGTAAGAAATCTCATTCAGGGATGTTTATGGCAAGGAATGTAACCCGACATGAGTGAGGACATAATCCCACACCACACCGTACAACCCTAAGTGACAACATGGTTCGGGGCCTGAAAAGGCCAAGGGGCCTGAGCCTGGGCTTCAGACGGAAAGTCCCGACAAGTTTACAGTTTAACATCTTGTAGTGACGATAAAATAATGGGTAAGATACCCCAAACAAGGGAGGTGTACGGTGTGGTGAATAATCCGAAGTGAATGAGGACATAATCCCATACCACACCATACAATCCAGAGTGAAGAATTGGGATGGGGGCCCGAGATTGGGCCATAGACAGAATGTCGTGGCCAGATTGCAGTTTAACGTCTTCCAGTGAGGACGAAGGTGATCTTAGTACATGGTCATAGATCTTGGACTGTATATGCCAAGTTTAATGTCATTTGTGTGGGACAATAAGGGAGAACCGTTGTTCTTATGGAGGACCACAAAGAAGAAATGATGATTGAAGACAATTGTTGACCAAGATTGCAACATAGTATCCACTCTTATGTGACTGGAGTTTGGGGAAAACAATTGAGCATCGACCATTGACCATATTTGAAACCCGGAACTCATATTAATTTGTATCTCACAATCCTCGAGGGTGTTATCCCATAACAGTAGGAGAGCCCTTGGGCCGAGCATTCATGCCATCCGGGGGCCCTTCTGGATATAGAGGGTGTCATACACCCAAATGATGGGTCATGTTGAGCATGGTAGGGCCTTTTCTCGCAGAGAAGATTATAAAAGACGGAAATGACATCTCAAGGGGATATATGTGGCATGGCGAAATAACCATATGTGAGTGAGTACTTGGAGTCCATATCTCACCACACAATCCTAAATGCGATCTTGGGCCAGGGTCCAAAAAGGGGTCGAAGGACCTGAGGCTGGGCGTCCTGACCAACTGTAGTCGTATAGCCTCTTATGTGGGTGCTGCCTCATCACAACTCCTAAGTGCACAGGAACGGTGCTCGTTGTGGGAAACAGAAAGCCAAGTTCAACTTTAATTTTCATATAAAGGTCTGATAGCTGGCATCGCCTAAAGGGGGCTCTCCACTCAGAGATACAATAGGGAAAAATGAAGCACTACACTCGATGTTTGGGACATCTTCGGGTGGATGTACCTATAAAGGATAGCTATTGACCATGTTCGAAATGCAGCGTCTAATAGTGTGACCTGAAATGGGAACAACAAATGAGCATCGACCGCTGACCATATTCGCAACGTGGGACTTGTATCAATTTGTTGCTCAACATCCTTGAGGGTGTTTCCCTGAAGTGGTAGGAGAGCCATTGGGCCGAGCATCCATGCCATTCAGGGGCCCTTCTGTATGGGAAAGATTATGGAGTCCCAATCAAAGGAGTGGGTGAAGAATAACTATACCCATGCATTTTAATGTCAACCAGAGCAATGAAGGTTGTGGACCTCTCTGGGGAACCAGAGTTATGGTGGGATCGAGATGAGCTCGATGTGAATTGGGAAAAAAGCCTGAATTGCACCATATGCCTTGACCCAAGAGGAGATTTTGGAGTTTTGGGCTGGGCCAACAGATAAAACATCTGGGGAGTTCCTACGTATCCCATAAGGATGGTAATCAATTCATATGCAGTTATTCAAGGCCATGCAGTTTAACATCGTGCGGTGAGGACGTGGGAGGATAGAAGAACGAGGAGTGGGAACATGGTGAGACCTTCGTAACCATGACATGAGTGGGGATAAAGAATTCTACACTATACCATGCAAGGATCCTCCGAGAGAACTATTCCCAGGGGGGATAGTCAAAGACTAGAGTTTGGGGGATGTGCTCAAGATGAAATGTTTGAGTGTTCCTATGTATCTCATGCGGATGGGAATCAAGCCACATGTAGTTCTAGAGGGTGCCTTTTGACATCGTGCAGTGAGGACGATGAACAGTTTAACGTCGTGCGGGATGAAACCGTTTAGGGTCATGCTGGACCCAATAGTTTAGAGTCATGATAGACCAAATAGTTTAGGGTCATGCTGAACTGGTTGGCTCAGGAAAAGTATTGTTTGAGAAACTTGTCATTGGTGGGAAGAGTTATATTCTTACTATCCATAGTTACTAGTGAGTACGCGCCATTGGGGTAAACCCTGTAAATTATGTAAGGTCCTTCCCATTTGGGCTCCAACATGGGTGGTTTCTTGACGGGTATCATTAGTGTCCTGAGGGCCAATACCAAGTCACCTTGCAAAAAGGATCGGAGGTGAACCTTCTTGTTGAAAGTGCTGGCTATCTTGTTTTGATGCCTTTCCAGATTGTGCAGGGCACGAAGCCTATTCTCGTCATGTGCATCCTGTTCAGCCAGAAGAATTTCGGTGACCTTATCTGACACCTTCTGGTCATAGACTGTTGTGCGTAATGAAGGAAATTGAATCTCGATATGTAGGACAACCTCAGTTCCATACACTAGGGAGTATGGGGTCACTTGGGTGGAATTACGAGTCATCGTCCGATAAGCCCAGAGGGCGATGGGGAGCTTGTCCTGTAACACCCCTAGATTTAATGAGATATATTATTTTTAATTTCTTTTATGTCTTTTATTATACACTACACCAAGATTAGATTTTACTATATGAAACACCGTATTATCTTGCAGTATACGCAACACTATTCTTGGCTCGTGTTACACACAATTTCAAGTTTGTTTTGTGGAAGTTACTCTACGCAACATTAAGTATATATTTTGTTTAATGTATAAATAAAATATGTTTTGATTATGTTATACGCAACACCAAACAGAGATTTCACTACATGCAGCCCTGACTTGTCCTGCATTACACGCAATCAAGACCTTCCTTGATAGCGTGGGTAGTACGCAATACCGAGTTTCACTAAACGAGATATTATTATAATATTATTATAAACTAGCCTTTATGAATAATAATACCCACTTCTTGAAATTTTATAAGTTTTATCTTTCAAAATGTACTTCATATTTGGATTCAGAATATCGAAATTACCATAGGGTGAATTTTTTGTATTTTTCTGAAAACATTCATTTTTTGATAAATATTGAAAACACTGGGTTACTATTTTAAAACCGAATTTTTATTTAAATTATTATTATTTTATCTGAATTTATTTTAGGTAAAAATTGATACATAATACCTATATAAGTTTAATGTAATTAATTAGAGTCATTTTATAATAATTTTAGATATATAAAAATTTTATTGAACTTTTTACCGTCTTTTACCCACCTCCTAGGAGAATTTGAAAATTTACATAAAACATAATTTTACCACTTCTGCGAGTGGAATTTAGAAAATCCGAGAGACGCGGTTAATATCAAGGAGTAAAATGTCGGTCAATAAGATAAAAATAATTTTTTGGTGAATAGTAACTTTTTACTTTTATTTAGCAGAGTTAAAAGTAAATAGGGCAATTAATGGAACAAATGATATTGTTATTACCCTAACACATGTCCTAATTCTATTGGATAAGTATAATTCAACTAAAAACAACCTTTGGAATATAATATTATCATTTAGGTCCACTTGTATTAGATTAGGACATTTATTATTATTTAATTTAAAGAAGAGTTAAAATAGTTAAAATAAAATTTTAATAACTAAAACATTTTTAATATAGGGTTATACAAAAGATAAATTCAAAAATAAATATTCATTAGAAATATGAAGATATTTCATACGTAATGGTATTTTATTTATAATTTTTAGACATTAAATAATTAAATTTATTTATAACACAATGATGATGCAGTAAATACCATATTAATAAAATATTAACATAATTGATGTCATAAATACCCAAATAATTGTAATTTGAGTCTTTTTATAAATTACACAAATTTTTTAGGTTAATATGACATGTTAGTATTGATTAAATTAACATTTTTCTAACTAATCATGCTGTTATAATTTTTACAAAAATCAATTACCAAATAGTATCAAAATTGACATAAAATAGTTTTTAAAATATATATTATATTATTAATTGTTATTATATTCCTAAAAATATAAGGTTAGTCCAAATGAATTAGATAAGGTTATATATATGAATAATTAACCACTTGGGGTTAGTTTGGCTTGTTATAGTATGTTTATTAACCATATAGTGTAAGAAAACAAGAAGACACGGTAAAATTAAATTTTTTTAACTTAGAGATAAATCTAAATGATAAGGTTAAAATAGTAACCTAAACTTATCTAAAACCTATTGGTTGAGAGGATTTCAACCCATCCCCACTTTATCTTCAAAATAAATCAAATTTTAGCTATTATAAACCGAATATTACTTTATTATAAAATAATATTTTTAGTTTTTCCTAAGGTGCCCCTCTCCTCCCTTATAAAAGGGAACCACCTCCCTCTCTTCTTTACACAATTTTGAGCCTCCATGCTCGACCAACCCCTGCCCATTTCCCTTATAAACTTCCCAATAAACATTATAGAGTCTCTAACCTCCTAAAAAGACCAACTCTAGTGCCTTAAGATGAATCTTAAAAGAGGTGCGTCAAAGAAGAGGTAATCTCTTCTACCGATTCTTTCAAGTTTCATTCTTCTTCAACTTATTCTTCATTAGTTGTTTCATTATAAAGTAAAAACATAAGTATCACTAATATACTTATATGTTATTATAATTATAAAACAACACCATTTCACCTTCTATCCATCCTACGGAAAACGAAATCCCCAAGCGTGCGTACGTACGGAATACCGTATCCAAGCCGTGGTGTAATATGTTTTTCCACCACCACCTTATTTGGATTTGTATAGTGGTGTAATTAATAACTATATATATTTATTATAAAATCATACTTATTCTGAGATATTATATCATCCACTCCAATTCAATTCAATAATTATGGGAACGATATCATCGCTCGTGCGTACGTACTGATTACCGTCTCCACGATGTGATGAGATTCATTCTCAATGTTAACCACTCAAGAATGATTATAAAGTATATATAATGAATAATAATAAAATATATGACATGATAAAGATATTGTATTTATATATATATATATATGTCATCTACTTACTTCTATTCAAGTCAATAAGGAATGGAAAACAACGTTCATGCGTACGTACGGCCTACCGTCTCCATGAACGGTGTATTTCGTTTAATTTATCTATCTATTTTATATATATACTGAATATATATGATATATAAATCATTATTAACATTCTGGAAGAAATTAAATCATGATATAAGTAATAATAATATCATGAACAACAAGTCCAAACCCGTACAATAAATGAAACGATTATACCCAAAACGTTGCTTTAACATTGAATTTACAAAAGAACGGGTAACATAAATTCATAAGTGAACCATATATGATATCATAACAATGAATATGATTCTATGATAATTCAATGACCTTATTTAAATCATTATATAGGATGTTTGGATACGTACGAACCATATCAGACATAAGGTAAGGGATAATTATTCCAATCTCATTCTTATCTGAGATTGTTTATTCGTAATTATTTCCTATGGTTATTATTATCATCCATGTACATGTTTTCTAAAAGTGTTTTTATGTTGTTTTAAAATCCTTTTTACCTATTTTTAACTTTTACCACATGTTATTAAAGGAATATTTCATTAGTTTACAATACTATAAACTTTTTTACTTTTCCTACAAAAGTACGAGGAGAATGTTTTTTTACGGCATGAATGGATTTTTATGGTTTCACAACACCTTATTTTAATGAATCTTGTTATAAAATATTTCATAAATATTTTCAACAAAATCCATTTCTTTTAAAATTGCTTTGCATTTTATGAATGGAAAATGATTTTGAATAAGAAAGGATATTTTCTTCAAGAATTTATTTTAAGTGATATATCAAAACCATTTTCCATATAAAATGACATTATTTCATATGTGTATGTTTCAAGTATAATGTATCTATTATTTACATGGTTTCACTTATTTTATGGTGAAATTATATCCATTTGTTTTATATGGATTATGTTATGATGAGATGATGTTTATGAAACCCATTTTATTCTCTGGGTTATGATGAATGATTTATGTTTATGTTGTGGCACATGTAAGAATTATTTCATTATCTGATGGGTGGGACCTATACCTCCCTCCAATGAATTGGGTAAAGATTTATATCTCATGATATAGACATGGTAGGAATGGAAAGTTAATTAGGTTCAGTGATACAGGACTAGAACGAGGAGTGAACTCGATTCAAAAAGAGACTTTTTCTACTAAGATGGACTTGGCGGCAATGCCTTGGCTACTATGGAAATCATAACATGTGATTAATGATTTAAAAAATTACATGTTTTATTCCCATGATATTTTATCATGATTTATGTTCCATTACGATCTATGCCTTATATACTGCCATGTTTTATTTCATTTCTCAATATTTTGATGTTTAAACATTATGTTCATGTTTTTAAGTTCAAATGTATATGGTTTGTTTTATTTTCTCCTTGCTTACCCTTACTGAGCATTTGAGCTCACCCTTTATATGTTTTCTTTTCACTATGATATAAAGAATGTTTTTAGGTAAGAAAATAAAAGTGGAAGATCTTTATGGGATATGTGGAAGATCTTTCACCATGATTAGAAGATTATGTTTTGAGTTTCCAAAGACAATAAACTATTATGATCCTTGAGTGTTGGTTTTTTATGTATTAAGTAATCAGAAAAATTAATGTAATGTCCATGTATGTCAAGATTTGGGTCTCTACAGTTGGTATCAGAGGAAAGGTTTAGTTAACCTTTGGGAACTAGGATGTGAAAACTTTAGTGATATCCCTAGATATATTTCTAAGGTATGTCTAAGGATTTCCCTAAAGTTTAGTATAACTATTGTTTACAGTCCTATAATTATGTTGACGATCATAAATAACCTAGGGTGAACCTAAGGTGTCCTGGATTGAAGAATGTGTGATTATTTAGACATCCCATAAGTGACTATTTATGATTATGTGGATCCCCATTATTTTAACTATTTCTTACACCATGGATATTGGTTTTAGTCAATGAAGGGAACAAGAAGGAATTGGGTCAACATTGAATCCAATGGATAAATTGGTGTCTATGAGAAACGAAATTGCGTAATGCCTAGAAAGAAAGATTTTTTTGATTATGCCGAATCAGTCATCGCGATATATGATTAACAAGGTGATCTTTAGTGGTATTCCTAATTCATCAAATAAGAGGAAGATGGAATTTAATGCATGTTCGCATGTTGAGGAGCATCGAGAAAGGAAGATTGAGATTTCTAAAGAATGGAAGAAGAACCTTGATGAATACATCAAATGGAGGAGAAGATGTTATCTATGTGGATAGAAGGGTCATAGAGTGATAGAATATTATGGAGTTCAATGTATTATCTCTGTAGAACATGGGAATTACCCAACGCAATGCCCTGACCTAAGAGGTTACTTATAAATCAAGGAAGGACTTATTCCATGACAATAATTGAAGAGGATGTATTGAAGTGTTTATGTATTGGTATTCAAGAATAATGTTGTTGAGGTACTTTTATGGTATATTGGAATATCTATGTATTGGTCCATTGGTGTTTCCATAGGAACATCTAATCAGTAACCATGAAAAGTGATTGAAATATTATTGGAAAGAAGATGATATGTGCATAATGAAGGGATAAAGATAAAATAATATGTTCGATAGTATTCAAGAGCTCATGACTAATATGAGGACAAAGTGACATCATGGTTTGAGTATAAAGAATTTTTGGGATTTTCGTATGTGGAAAGAGATAACTTTTGATAGCATTCATGTTTTCACTAAGGTTCTATGGTAATTCATGTTGCTAGAGAATACAAGATTAAGGTATTCACATGATTGGAATGCGATCAACAAGATATATCTTGTGATATATGAGGTATAAATAATCGTATTCACATGCTCGGTAGATGACATTTCTAGTAATTGTTTTCTTTATACTATGATCTTGGACAGAAGTATTTTGGATAAGCTTAAAGATTGGAATGAATTAAGTCAGACATAAGATAGTAATGTTTAAGGCTACAACTTTTTTTGATATTATTGCAGGATTGTTATAATAATGTAATTTTAGAAAAAGGGACAACCTGCAGGACGGTCGACAACCCGTCACGTCGGACAAGGTTGTGGGAATCAAAACCCCAACCGAAGTGCGACAAGCCTTTATCTCCTACCTCTGGCCTACATGATGTTCCTAATTAGTATAAACTAGTTTTATTTTATTAATTGGTATGATAGATGAAGTATAAGTCCATTTTTGAATCATATACAATTAACCTCACCATAGATGGACTTATGTATATTTGATAACTTTTGCTAACATTTTGTTTGAGACAAATGGAATGACCCATAATTCAATCACATGATCTACTAACACTTCAAGAATAACAAATTCAACTTCATTTCTTTAAGAGATGAAGTGGAAAATGTTCAAGGCATGAACAACTGTGAGATTGTACCGAAATAAAGTAATTATTTCTTCTAATTCAAATACTTTAACTTTAGGGAAATGATCTTGGAAACCAAAAATGTTGTCTTAGTGTCCTTATATCTGATGAATCAGACAGTACATTAAATCATCACAAATTAATGGATTTTTTATTGTTGGATTTTTCATACCCATGTCCTCTACCACTCTCCATCAGATCTTGAGGGTTAGATTTTTCTTCCATTTCCATATTTCCACCTATGTTCTCATATGTTTAAACCCATTGGTGAGTTAATCTGGGTAACCGTTACATTTCATACTTTACTTTTTAAAATTAAGTTTTAGTATTCCTTTTATGATGTGGGTTTCTACAAATGAAACTTTCAAGTAGTAAACGATTTATAACCCCGATGAATTTCAATGAAAAAATTCATTTTAAGGGGGGTAGACTGTAACACGCCAATATTTTATGAGATATATTATTTTTAATTTCTTTGATGTCTTATATTATACAATACACCAAGCTTAGCTTTTACTATATGAAACACCGTATTATCTTTCAGTATACACAACACTATTCTTGGATCATGTTACACACAATTTCAAGTTCGTTTTGTGGAAATTACTCTACGCGACATTAAGTATAGATTTTGTTTAATGTATTAATGAAATATGTTTTGATTATGTTATACACAACACCAAATGGAGCTTTCACTACACGCAGCCTTGAATTGGCTTGCATTACACACAATCAACACCTTTCTCGATACCGTGTGTAGTACGCAATACCGTGTTTCACTAAACGATATATTATTATAATATTTTTATGAACTAGCCATTATGAATAGTAATACCCACTTTTGGAAATTTTATAGATTTTATCTTTCATAATAGACTTCATTTTTATATTCGGAATATCAAAATTATCCTAGGGTAAATTTTTGGTATTTTTCTGAAAACATTCAATTCTTGATGAATAGGGAAAACACTAGGTTACTATTTTAAAACCGGCTTTTTATTTAAATAATTATTTATTTTATTTAAATTTATTTTAGGTCAAAATTGATAAATAATACCTATATAATTTCAATGGAATTCATTGGAGTCATTTTATTATAATTTTAGATATATAAAAATTTTATTGAACTTTTTACCGTCTTTTACCCACCTCCTAGGAGAATTTGAAAATTTACATAAAACATAATTTTACTGCTTCTGTGAGTGGAATTTTAAGAAAATCCGAGAGACATGGTTAATATCAAAGATTAAAATGTGGTTCAATAAGATAAAAATATTTTTTGGGGAATAGTAACTTTTTACTTTTATTTACCACAGCTAAAAGTAAATAGGCTAATTAAGGGTAAACATGATATTATTATTACACTAAAACATGTCCTAATTATATTGGATAAGTATAATTCGACCAAAAACAAAATTAGGAATATAATATTATTATTTATGTCCACTTGGATTAGATTAAGACATTTATTATTATTTAATTTAAAGAAGAGTTAAAATAGGTAAAATCAAAGTTTAATAACTAAAACATTATTAATATAGGGTTATACTTATGATAAATTACACAATAAATATTCATTATAAATCTAAAGATATTTCCTACACAATGGTATTTTATTTATATTTTTTAGACAATAAATAATTTAATTTATTTAAGAAAAAATGATGATGCAGTAATTATCATATTAATAAAATATTAACATAATTGATGTTATAAATACACAAATAAATATTGTTTGAGACTTTTTATAAATTAAAATAATTTTTTAGATTAATATGACATGTAAATATTTATTAAATTTACTTTTTTTGAAATAATCATGCTATTATGATTTTCACAAAAATCAATTACCAAATTGTGTCAAAATTGACATAAAATAGTTTTTAAAACAAATATTATATTATTAATTGTTATTATATTCATAAAAAGTTAATGTTCGTCCAAATGATTTAGATAAAATTATATATATGAATAATGAAACACTTGTGGTTATTTTGAATGTTACAGTATGTTTATTAACCATATAGTGTAAGAAAACAAGAAGACACGGTAAAAGTTAAATTATCTAACTTAGAGTTAAATCTAAATGATAAGGTTAAAATAGTAACCTAAACTTGTCTAAAACCTATTGGTTGAGATTATTTCAACCCATACCCACTTAAACTTCTAAATAAATCAATTTGGAGCTATTATAAACCGAATATTACTTTATTATAAAATAATATTTTATGTTTTTCCTAAGGTGCCCCTATCCTCCCTTATAAAAGGGAACCTCCTCCATCTTCTCTTTACCAAAGATTGAGCCTCCAAGCTCAGCCAACCCCTTCACATTTCCCTTATAAAATTCCCTATAAACATTATAGAGGCTCTGGTATCCTCAAAAAACCAACTCTAGTTCCTGAAGAGGAAGCTTAAAAGAGGTGCGTCAAAGAAGAGGCAATCTCTTCTACCGATTCATTCAAGTTTCTTTCTTCTTCAACTTATTATTATTTAGTTGTTTCATGATAAAGTAATAAAATCAGTATCACTAATATAATCATATGTTATTATAAATATGAAACAACCCCATTTTAGCTTCTATCCATCCTATGGAAAACGAAATCACTGTGTGTGCGTATGTATGGAATACCGTCTCCGCGCCGTGGTGTAATCTGTTTTTCCACCACCAACTTACTTGGATGGGTATAATGGTGTAAAGAATAACTATACATAGTTATTATAAAATCATACATATTCAGAGATATTATATCATCCACTCCAATTCAATTCAAAAATTATTGGAATGATATCATCGCTCGTGCGTACGTACGGATTACCATCTCCACGACGCGATGAGATTCACTCTCAATGTTAACCACTCAAGAGTGATTATAAAGTATATATAATGAATAATAATGAAATATATAACATGATAAAGCCACTGTATTTATATATATATATATTCCATCTACTTACTCCCATTCAAGTCAATAGGGAAAGTAAAATAGCGTGCATGCGTACGTACAACCAACAGTCTCCATGAACGGTGTATTTCATTTCATTTATCTATCTATTATATATATATAATGAATATATATGATATATAAATCATTATTTAAATTCTAGAAGTAATTAAATCATGATATAAGTAATAATAATATCATGAACAAGAAGTCCCAACAGGTATGATAAATGAAACAATTTTACCCAAAACGCTGCTTTAACATGTAATTTACAAAAGAAAGGGTAATATGAAGTCATAAGTTAACCATATATGATATCATAACAATGAATATGATTCTGTGATAAGTCAATGAACTTATTTAAATCATTATACCAGAGGTTCGGATATGTATGATGCATATCGGACATAAGGTAAGGGATAATTATTCCAATCTCATTCTTTTCCGAGATTGTTTATTCGTAAGTATTTACTGGGGTTACTATTATCATCCATGTACATGTTTTCTAAAAGTGTTTTTATGTATGTTTAAAGTCCTTTTTACCCGTTTTAACTTTTACCACATGTTATTAAAGGAATATTTCATTTGTTTACCATACAAGGAACTTTTTGACTTTTCCGACATAAGTACGAGGAGAATGTTTTTTACGGCATGAATGGATTTTACAGTTTCATAACATCTTATTTTCATGAATATTACTATATAATATTTCATGACTATTTTCAACAAAATCATTTTATTTTAAAATTTCATGGCATTTTGTGAAAATAAAATCATTTTGAATAAGAAACGATATTTTCCTCAAGAATTTATTTCAAGTGTTATATCAAAACCATTTTCCATCTAAGATGACATTATTTAATATGTGTATGATTCAAATATTATGTCTCTATTATTTACATGGTTTTCCTTATCTTATTATGAATTGATATCCATTTGTTTTATATGGATTATGTTATGATGGGATAATGTTTATGAAACCCATTTTATTATTTGGGTTATGATGAATGATTTATGTGTATGTTGTGGCACACGTAAGAATGATTTCATATGTGATGGGTGGGACCTATACCTCCCTTCAATGCATTGGGTAAAGATTTATATCTCATGATATAGACATGGATGGGACGAAAAGTCAACCTGGTTTAGTCATACAGGACTGGAATGAGGAGTGAACTCGATTCAGAAAGGGACTTTGTCGACTAAGATGGTCTTGGTAGCAACACCTTGCCTACTATGGAAATCATAACATGTGCTTAAAGGTTTCCACAATTACATGTTTTATTCCCATGCTATTTTATAATTATTTATGTTCCATTATGATCTATGCCTTATTTACTGCAATGTTTTATGTCATTGCCCAAGATTTTGATGTGTAAATATTATGGTCATGTTTTTAAGTTAAAATGTATATGGTTTGTTTTATTTTCTCCATGATTAACCTTACTGAGCATTTGAGATCACCCTTTATATGTTTTCTTTTCCCCAGGATAAAAAAGAATTTTTTTAGGTAAGAAAACAAAAGGAGAACATCTTTATGGGAGATAATGAAGATCTTTCACCATGATTAGAAGATTATGTTATGAGTTTCCAAAGACACTAAACTATTACGATAATTGAGTGTTTGTTTTTGTTATGTATTAAGTATTCCACAAAAGTAATGTAATGTACATGTACATCAAGCTTTGGGTCTCTACATGTCCGGCCAACTCTTCTTGTTTTGGCCAACCATTTTCTGCATAATGTTAAAGAGGGTTTTGTTAAATGCTTCAATATTCCGATATTCCTGGGCTTGGTAGCCGGAGGTATGGTTTGAAAAGATGTTGTATTTTGCATAAAACTTCTTCAAATCAGCTTCTCAGAAGTTGGTTTCGTTATCAGTGAGGATATCATGAGGGACTCCAAACCAATAAATTATATTGGAGATCACGAAGTCAACAATAGAGCGGGCCTTGACCTCCTTGAGTGGAACTTCCTCTTCCCACATGGAGAATAAATCTGTAGCCATCAGGATGAATCTACACTGGCGAGCAGTCACCGATGGATATAGTCCCGTGACATCTAGTCCCTAGACTATGAAGGTCCAAGAGTACATGGTGGAGTGGAGAGGTTCTGGTGACTGATCCATGATGTTAGCATGAATTTGGTATGCATGACATCTCTTGGTGAACTCGATGAAATCCTGGATCATGGAGGGCCAAAAGTACCACAGTATCTATATCTGGTGAGATAGTTTTGGCCCAGTCTGGCGGGCGCCGCAGGAACCGGCATGAACCTCCTGCATGACCTGAAAAATCTGAACTCATTGGATTCAATGAAGATTAATACCATCTAACCCATGCTTTTAGAGGATTTTCTCAAGACTGGGACCATTCTGGAGGGTAAACTATAGTGCACAGGGTCGGATTCGCTCGCGCTTGGCCCGATCATCCAGGAGGTAACCATTTTAGAGATACATGACAAATGGGGTTCTTCTCGTCATGAGTCACTTCAACCACTACATATGAGGGACCTGGGGGGTCCTGACGTGGAGGCTCCGGCGGTAATATGGATTATCCGTAGGCCATCTTCATCATCTGAGGAGACAAGATCAATGACTCTCTAATGTGCAATGTGGATAATCAGGTCATTCTGCTCAGGTTCTGTAAGTGATGCAACCAGGCTGTCCAAGGCTTTCGCTTGACCATTCTAAGATCGAGGGACATGAGTAACTTCCGGCCCAGATAGGAACTGGGCCTTTGGCTGGAGAGTGCAATCTAGAAATGGTACGAGCTCTGGATTTCGGAAAACGTAGTCACAGTTGATCTACTTGATGAATAGTTCAGAATCCCATTTTACATGAATGTGGGGCACATCAATCGCGAGGACCAGCTCAAAGACAGTGATAAGAGCCTGATACGCTGCCTCATTGTTGGTGCAGCCTTTAGACAATCGGAATGAGTATGGCATAATGTCTTGTGTCAGGGTAATAAAGACGATACCTAGGACTCCCTTGTTGAGCCTAGGATCATTGAGCCTCCTGCCAGTGGGGCTTCGGGAAGCACCATCAAAGTGAATCTGCCAGCTCGACATGGCCTGGTCTACCGAGAGGATCACCTCATCGTGGAAATCGAGATCCAAGGACTGGTCAGCAAGAGCCGTATGGGCATCAAGGAAGTCTGCCAATGCATTCCCCATAATAGATTTCTGTGGGATGAACCTAATGTAGAACTACTGGAGTACTACTACCCACCGTGATAGACGGCCTGTCAACATGGGGCAGTTCAGAATGTACTTCAGCGGGTCTACCCATGACACTAGCTATACGTCGTGGTGTTGTAGGTAATGTCACAACTTATTTACTGTGAATACGAGCCCAAGGCAGCTCTTTTCGATGGGGGAGTATCTTGTCTCCATATTGAGGAGCATGCATCTGAGGTAGTAGATGTTGTTCTCTATCACCTCATTATTCTTTTGGGTGAGAAGGGCACCAAGAGATCATTCGAAGGCAGTCATGTACATGATCAATGGTCTTCCGGATATGGATGGAATCAAGACCAATGTCTAGAGAAGATACCTCTTGATTTCCTTGAACACTGTCTGTCACTCTTCATCCCATTCATAGGTGGTGCCCTTCTTCATGAGCTGAGAAAAGGGATTACACTTTCTGTCCATATTGGAAATGAATCAGCATATGTAGGATAAGTGGCCTTGAAACCCTCAAAGAACCCTAATATTTCTCGGGGGAGGCATCTGGAAGATAGCCTTGATCTTTGCTGGATCGATCTCAATGCCCCTGTGTCTGAAAACGAAGCCAAGAAATTTACCGGAGGTGACCCCAAAGGCACATTTTAATGGGTTCATCTTCATGTGGCGAGATAGGAGGAAGCCAAACACTTTCTCATGGTCTTTGAGATAGTCCTAGATTCAACGATATTTGACCACTAGATCATTAACGCAACATTCCACCAATGTCCCAAGGATCCTCTTAAATATGTGATGCATAGCCCGCTGATAGGTGGTGCCTTAATTCTTTAAGCCGAAGGGCATGAATTGGTATCAAAATTCACCTTGTGGTGCTCTAAATGCTATGGACCCCTCGTCCTCAAGGTCCATTCAGAACTAGTTATATCCAGAGTAACCATACATGATGGAGAGGGATTGGAACCCAGCTTTATCATCGATCAACAATTCCATCACAGGATGGGGAAAATCTTTTTTCAGACAGTGACAATTAAGATCTTGGACGTTGATGAAGACTCTGATATGTCAGTTCTTCTTCCTAACTAGCACAATGTTTTCTAGCCATTTTGGGTACTGGATTTCCATAATGAAATTGGATCTGATGAGCTTATCAACTTCCACATCTACCATGGCTCCATTAGAAGGGTGCATCTTCCTAGGAGGTTTCTTGAACCCGTGATGATTTATCGGGACACCGAGGTGGTGTACGACTACCTGAAGATCTAGTCTGGGCATCTCTTCATAGCTCCCGGAGAATATATCACAATTTTATTTTATAAAGTCTACACACTGTTTCTACTCCACTAAGGACATGGAGGAACGTATCAATGTGGTCTTGGGTCCATCTCGCTACCGAGGTTCACATGTACCAGTTCATCGACCGTAGCAGAGTTCCCCTCATAAAAGTCAAGGCGATAATCCTCTAGATCTTATTCTTTTCTTGCAAAGGAGGGATCCCCAATGGGAGGAGCTTCCTCTGGGTCAACAGCCCCCCGTGAGAGGCTGGTACCAGCCTACACGGCAGTGGACAACACATCGGTAGATTCACGTGGCAATTTGACATAAGCCTGTTAATTCCAGCCCAGCGAAACAGGCATGTCTGATGTAATTTCGTTGCCATGGGGTGGACATCCTGATACCTTATGAGGGTAGGAGGCTCTGAGATCACCTGAGCCTGAGTTGTATAGGAGTACGAGGTGATATTCTGATTTTTCTTATACTTGGGAATATGCTTCCCCTTATACTAGAGACAACAAAACATTTCCCCATATCAGGGGTCGTGGCCTCCAATCTATGGATCGAGAAGATGCATGCATCATCCAGACCTGCCCAGGGGTCAGTTGCGACCGTAACGGGTTCCACCTCACTGGCCTGAATCTGCTTGTCCTTGCTCTTGTAATAGTTGGCATCTAGGTAGCAGGCTTCAAAAGAGAAAAAAGGAGATGATTCCCCGTGGAGCATTCCCACTAGACCATTGGGGGAGTACTTAATTCATTGGTGATATGATGAGGGAACTGACACGTACAGTTGGAGCCATGGTTTGACCATCAATGCATTGTACATTGTGTCTTGGGAGACAACCATAAACTCGGTGCTGGATACTAGGATAGCAAACTGAGTCTTCAGATGGATCTTCCCATCCATGTTCTATTATTTCATGTCGTATCCCTTGATTTTCAGGTTGGAGGGAGTCAAGTCATCTTCGAATAACCCTAACTTCCACAGTGTCTGTGTCGGAATAAGGTTAATCCTGGAGCCAGTGTCAATAAGATAGCAGAGAACCTCAACTCCATTGAATTGGATGGTTATGTACAGTGGGGAATGTGCCCCTATATGGGAGAAAATTAATCTTCTCCAGAGAATGAAATGATGGCATGCCATTTATCATTCTTGACCGCTTCATCATGAAAGGCTTCTGCAGCTTCTACCTTCGTCTCAAACTAGAGGGGGCTTCTTAAGGCCTCAGCGAGGGCCTCACGCATATCTGATGACAGGAGAAGGGCCTTGAGGATGAAAATATTTTCTAGGATACTAGTATGGTGCTTGCTAATATCATACTTCCCCACCAGGCATGAACTCCTTCTTGCAAGAAGCCACTCTGTGACAGGAGGCATGGCGGGTCCTGCTGGCTGAACTGGCATCTGACTGGTGTTGGGAATATGCCGCTGCTCACTAGTTGAAGCCTGCAGAGTTCCTACTGGATGAGGACTGGACAAATAAGACCAGCCTATAGAAGGGCTTGGCTGGTCGCGACATGGTTAAGGTGGCTCTGCCTGATCTAGTGGCACAAACGGCGGTGGAGGCAGGTCTGATGACACCGGATGAGGAGGATGCGCGTGTTGAGCTCTGCGCTAGGCCTAATGTCTAGTCTCAGTGGCCTACACAGCCGGTCAAGAAGTGACAACTTATGTGCCTCGATGAACCATATGGTCACGGATCTGATGACATTGTTGTTGGCTGGGTTTGTAGGGGAGATCCGCCTGGTGCTCCCCGTCGTCGAGAGTCATATAGGGGTTTACCAACTCCACGGTGTTAAACGAAGAATAGCCTTGACTATAACTCAAAAAGTTATCTAATACTGGGCGGATTCTAGGAAGAATCCCCATCTCCGATGGCATGAAGTCGCCAAGAGTATGAGATGATGATGGAATTGTTGGGGTGTGTTGCTATCCATTCTTCTGCCGATGCTTGATCTTCTGGGAAGAGACCAGATGAGACAATGATACAGAAGTGGCGGTTGTGTCTTCTGAAGGATTTGGCCGATTCAGGTGTGCAAAAATGATACCAAGGGCACAAGAAACCATTTTTTGAGCCATCAAGTCTTCATACTTCTGGGACCCATGGTTAGAAACCTTCTGCCACTCACCTTCATCATTGTTTTTTCTCTCTGGCCTTACGGAGATGCATGCCACTTATTTCAGGGTCGGGCCCAGCCTGACTATGTTGTTATCGACCTGGTCTTGAAGCCGGCCTTTGAACACATTTCACTGATTGAGGGTGTGCCCCAGGATCTAGTGATATAGACAGTTGTTAGGGAAGTCAGTGAGGTTCACCTTTTCTGGCCTTCTGCACTCAGGTAAACGCACAATCCCCTGTTCCAAGGCACTTCGGAAATAGACGAGGACTTGATTCTCATTTAATGAGTAGGTCTAGTTTCTTATATATTTAAAGGGGGCCCTTGGAGCCTAACCCTGACAAGGGGATAGAAGATCCTATTGAGGAGGTGGAGCCTGATTATCTCGCTTAGGCGGTGGCGGTGCATTAAAGAGGGGCACCTGCCGATATTGAGGAGGCTGCTAATGGGCTGGAGGCTACGACTACGGTGGTGGGCCTCTGTGATGTTGGGGAGGTGTCTCCACTTGTAATAATTCCATTTATCTGGGGGCCTCTATTTGGGCCACCACGACGGGTTCGGCTCTGACAGCCCTTCTCACGGGAATTACGGGAGGCAACAGACATGCCCGGATGGCCTATTTCAGGGCTTCTTCTAGGCATTAGGCCTTATCAGAGAAGTATTTGAATCCTATAGGGTAGTTCTAGGTGATCAAAGAGAGAGAACCAGTTTTGTATTAACATTTCCCACACACATCGACGGTAATTACACCCGAGTCAGTGGCATGTCAAGGGAGTATATAAGTACTTTCCACCAGGTGATAAAGTCTGCGAGACGCTCATCAGGGCTCTGTTTGCAATTAAAGAGGTATGTGATACTTGTATTCCACATAGTGGAGCTGAACTAGTTGGGGAATTGCCTCCCGAGGACCTCCCAGCTAATTACTGATCTGATGGGGAGCTGACTGTACCAAAAAAATGCAGGCCCCTCCAATGTCTACACAAATAATCAGAGCTTGGCGGCCTCCTGCTACGCTGGAGTCACCAACATGGGCCCACACCTTGATGTGAAGTGGGCCAGATGCTATGGTGGGTCCCCTGTCCCATTGAAGGGGGAAACGGTGGGATTCCCAAAACCCGAAGGTACCGACATATCATCCACCCATGCTGGATATGGTTTTCCATGAGGTGGGATTTCCACCGATCCTATTTCCAATGACTCAAGGAGGGAAATGAGTGCCTCCATTGGATCATCTGGGCGGGGGTCATTTTCTTGACGGGGATCCCTAACCATGAGTGCATTGGTGGGTTCTTAAACATGGTAAGAAGGCCTAGTGACACATGGAGCGGTTGGTGGCATGACCCTCGGGGAATCTGGGGGCACTAGAGCTGGATCCCTGGGATTGTCGCACCGTTTTAGAGGGTTTGGAGAGACATATCACTCCCTCATGCTGTATGTTCCAGCTTTAACCCTGTCTATGGGGGCAGGATGGTCAGGGTTGCCTAGAGGCTGCTCGCTTAGGGGAATTCATTCCTACCCCAGCTATATGCGTCTAGTATTGTCGTAGTCTGGCCATCACTCTCCAGCACATTCAACCAGGAGGTCGTCGACCGACTTCTTCTACTCAGAATGTTGTTGGCGCAATGTGGCCTTCTCTGGGTCCTCCTCCATCTTTTGCACTAAGGCAGATGTGTTGGAGTTTTTGGCTGCTCTGAGGTGCTCTTTATGTTTACCATGATTTAAATTAAGGAATAATGCCTTGGTGGGCGCAGGGAGACCCAGTAGATTCCTCAGCAGGTGAGTAACTCTTCCTAATGGATCCAGTAGTGGTGGAACACCTTCAGGGGGTAAGTCACCATCATGAAGATCTAGCTCATTCTCCTCGTCCACTATGTCTTCCATGTTGACTGTGACCCATCCTGGGGGAATGTCCTCAATATCACCTAGTGAGTCAGTCTACCATCAGATGGGACTGAAGAGGAGGGAATCATACTACCCCCACCCACTAATTTGAACATGGGGGGAAGTGTCCTTGATAATCTTGTGGAGTATCTTGAAACTCCGAACACATTGGTGTGGGAGGGCCGTACGGAGGATTGGTGATTTTGGGAACTAGGTCATAGGGAGTGCAGCCAAATCAACTACGTGGCATTTCTCGCCGATGTCTTCAAAATTCGCTTGGATCCTTGGATAATCCACTAACTACTGATGAAGGCGAAAGTGCATCACCTAGAGGGTTTGGCAGAAACACTCAACTTCCTATGGGGTTAGGGATTCTGGTGGGCAGAAATTCGGCGCCGCCACAAGCCAGAACAGCTCAGGGAAGTGGTCCGCTGTGAGGATGTCCCATAATATCCTTGGCTCGAATTTAGGTTATGGCCCTTGATTGACCCCTTCGTCAATCGGGGTGGACGGGGAACTGGAAAAGGTACTGAGGTAGACCGCTGGGATGGCAGGATAGCCGGTAGGGAATATGGAAAACAGGATGACTGGCCGCCGAATCTTGGGTTGTCTTCCAAAGAGTGTAGTGATCTAGCCACCACATCACGGTAGGATGGGCTGACAGCCGTAGTTCCTGGCTCAGGGGCTAGGGCTACTGGCAATAGGCGGTGCTGCTTCTCACCCTCCATTGGTCCCCAGAATATCTCTTTGTGATATCTAGTCAAGATAGAGAGTGCTTCTGGTGAAAATAGTGGTTATTGCAAGACAGTAACCTGCGGGGTTTTCAAATTCTCATCCTCCTAGATATACCTATGGAGGGAGACGATAATCTGATGGACCTCACATTCTAGGAGTACTAGGCTAATGCACCTTGTTCCTACCACATCCCTTCACTCGGATGAGCGAGGGGAGGGTTCCTGTGCGGAGTCGAATTCTTCTTTAGAGTCTGAGAAGTAGACCGGTTTGATCTCTGTCTAAACCTTCCCAAAATTCTTCTTATGGGGGAGACAACAAGGCTTCCTTTCCCTAGATGGATTTTCGGGACAGGGTGGGTTTATGAAATGAGGATGTCCTTCAGCTGTACTGGTGCTGGGGTGGAGAGGGTTTCCGCCTGAGTAAGCAGGGGTGCATGGAGAACCGGTAAAATATCCAAAGGAACATGGGGAGGACCTCCTTGGGTAACGCTAGAGAAGGTTAGACCTCTGCTGGAACTGGTAGGATCATGTAAAGGATCTCCATTCTTGTTCCCCCTAGTGACCTCAGTATGATGAGGGTCCTTGTACAGGTCTCGCTGAACACGGGTAAGACCTCCGTGCTGGGTGCTGGTGAGGCGAGGTTGGCCTTCAACCCTCTGGTTTCTGAGGTGAGGAGTACCTTCTCCATCCACTATAAATATTTGGGGAAGGTCCCCATGTTGAAGAGCGACTAGATGTGCAACACCCCCACACTGGTGGTCTGGGACATGAGGAATGACTCCATACCCGGTGTAGTGGGAATGATAGAGACTTTCATACTGAGAGTCACCACTATGGGGAGAACCCTCATTTAGATTGAAGGTGGAAAGGGGTGGACCTCCATGAAGAGCATTAAAATGGGAAAGGCTCACGTTCTCCATGGTAATGATACAGGGAGGACCCCCGTACTCGGTGGAATCGCTTCAGGTTAGTCCGCGGTGGCCACTACCTATGCCGGCGACCAAAAGAGTCAACCCATCCTGCCCATGGGGCGGTTGGGGAATCGATCTAGGTCAGGCATATAAATGCCCCTGCTCAGCGTATATAGAGAACTGCTGATATGCGTCGGCAATGGGTCGGTCTACAGTATCCGCTGAGGTTGAAGCCCCTTGGCAGGCGTCCTCATCTTCTTGCATCCGACGTTGGAGTTGGGACCGACGAACCAGAGCCGGTGGTTCAGGTATGTGGATTACCTACTCCTTGTCTAGTAAGACCGGGCGGCAGTGCTAATGCGGCCGGGTGGGAGCCCTCATTGGGTGCCCCTGGAATGAGACTCTGACCGGGCTGGCTCAGACATCCCCCACCTCTTCAGCGTAGGGAAGGGAGTCGTCGAAGCGTTCTGGGGAGAGGCTCCCAAAATGGTAACATGTTGGCATGGGGAGTAGTGGCTCCATGTGTGTCCCTTGGGGGAGGTGCTGAGGAAGAGGTGCAGACACCTAAAAATCCAAGCGGTCCATATCCCGAGTTTGGATGATACCCTCCTCCTCGTACCATCATATGAAGTCATTAATCACACTTGATTGGAGGACCTCAGATTGGAATATAGGGCATGTGTGCCCCATGGTCATGGGTGTAGAGGCTCTTACGGAAGAGGCAGAGTTGCGTGGGACCGTTGCATTGGCACTGGCCCTGTCCATGCATTAGTGGGAAGGTGATGATCGCGTTCTGGGTGCAGCAACATGATTCATGGAGAGTAGAGAGATTAAATCATCAGTGATGAAAGAAAAAGGAATAGACAACCAATGCCCAAGGTCCATCCCATCTTCCATGACTAGTAATATGGGTCCACACTAACTACTTTGCAGAACGGGTTGTCCAAAGTTTTGACTACCCCAACTTTTGGTGAGTTTCAGGCCAGGCCTGTTATTTTCATGGTGGGTCCCTGTGCCAGATAACTGGATCTGGTGACATGCTAATCCATTGATACCTCAAACACTACTAATCTCTATATCGTGGAGCAGAACTTCACATTGGGTTCACCATTTCTGTTTATGATGCTTTCACTAGGGTGCATGCGTCTGTCTTATTTGGGGGGATGGCAGTGCTATTTTTTACTCTGTATTCCTACTTTCCATAGTCAAGCGGCATTCGTTCCTTGTTCAGGGAAGTTTTCTCTTTAATCAAAATGGGATGATGGGATTTTGGTTCTTCCTTCCGTGGTTTCCTCCTCAGAACTTGTCACCTAGTCGGGGTCTCCCTTATAGATTTAATACATTGTTCATGACACTCTTCCTTGTGCCATATCATCATAGACACTAGTTAATTACACTTATTCTGTTGGAAAATTCCAAAGGGACTGATTGGGGCATCAACTGTCGGTTATGGGATTAGTCACGTTGAACATCACTAGCATGTCTAGACTATGGTACACTGGCACGTCTGGGTTTCTTCCCCTTATTATAGGGCTTCACGAGGGCACGAAAGCCCAAGGTATCCTACGTCGAACATGGGGAATTTTATCCCATGGGCATGTATCTGAGGTTTTCCTCAGCTTCTCAAGTTTAACATAGGGTATTCCGCGAGTTTAACGTCCATTAGAGATAAATCAGACAGATCAGAACACTGATTAGAGTGGATCAGATGGGTTCAACCTTTGGAGGGAACAGTAATGTTGGGGCCAATGTGTTGTTATCTTCCTGATTGTTTTTAAGGGGAATGAGGAATGAGGTGGCATGATCTCACTGAGATGTGGCGGCCTAGGTAAAATTCAGTATGCATGAGGTAAGGTTTAATGAAGTGGATGGTGAATGGGATGGAACCTCCCTGAGGATGATGAAGATTTTGGGCTTGAGCCTCAAAGAGACTTCCTACGTATCCCCATGGTAGGGAAACAAAATCCTCGTAGTTAATCTGACGATGGCTTACCACTGATTGGGGGTTTCAATGGCAGACTACTGTATGGGGTCATAATGTCTTACCACTGGATATGGATGTCAATGGGTTACCGTTGAATGGGGTCACAATGGCTTACCACTGGATAAGGATGTCAATAGCTTACCGATGGGATTACCATTGGATAGGGATGTCAACGGCTTACCGCTGAATGGGGATAGAACATCTTACTTCTAGATAGGGATGTCAATGACATACAGCTGAATGGGGTCACAATGGCTTACTGATGGATGGGTTCACAATGGTTTACCGCCGGATGGGGTCGCAACGGCTTACCGCTGGGCGGGGAAACAATGGATTACCACTGATTGAGGTCCACAGTTTAGCGTCATGCCGGATGGGGTGAACCGACGTGAAGGGGGTCGGAGCGAACGGGTGTTGGGCTTGAACCTCAGGGAGGCTTCCAACGTACCCAGCCTTGGTAAGGATCAAAGTCCATGTAGTTCAGAAGGAGTGGGAACCGATGTGAAGGGGGTCAGAACCAATGGTTGTTGGGATTGAACCTTATAGAGGCTTCCTATGTACCTTTCCTTGGGAAGGATCAAAGACCTTGTAGTTCAGGTGTGTTTGGTGAACCGATGTGAAGATGGTCGGGATGACTGGGTGTTGGACATGAACCTCAGGGAGGCTTCCTACATACCCTGCCTTGGCAAGGATCCAAGAACTCATAGTTCATGTGTGTTTGGTGAACCGACGTGAAGATGGTTGGGATGAACGGGTGTTGGGCTTGAACCTCAGGGAAGCTTCCTACATACCTTGCCTTGACAAGGATCCAAGACCTCATAGTTTAGGTTGGGTGTGGGGCTTAAACTCTAGGCAGCCCGAGGTGGATGTCATGGTCGATACTTTCTCTAAGCCCACTTGAGTCATGCTCAGTGTGAGAAACAAGAGACAACAAAGACCCAATGATCATGTCGTGAAAGGTGTGTCTGTGGGATGTGGAGTGGGGCTTATAATTATTTAATGACCCAAATAGGAAATAGGGGCTTACGAATG
The DNA here is from genome assembly GCA_963277665.1 of Viscum album. Lineage (NCBI taxonomy): Eukaryota > Viridiplantae > Streptophyta > Magnoliopsida > Santalales > Viscaceae > Viscum > Viscum album. Next base: position 1,601,258,759 of record OY728128.1, read on the forward strand.
GTTTTCAGCCTGGGGAGATGGAGATTGGGACTTACTCCAGGGTGGAGGCCCACGAAAAGGGGGTCAGAGCGAACAAGTGTTGGGCGTGAACCTCAGGGAGGCTTCCTACGTACCTTGCCTTGGCAAGGATCAAAGACCATGTAGTTCAAAAGGATTGTGAACCAACGTGACGGGGGGTCAGAACCAATGGTTGTTTGGCATGAACCTCAGGGAGGCTTCCTATGTACCTTTCCTAGGAAAGGATCAAATAACTAATAGTATAGTTGTGTTTGTTGACCGACGTGAAGATGGTCGGGATGACTGGGTATTGAGCTTGAACCTTAGGGAGGCTTCATATGTACCCAGCCTTGGCAAGGATCAATGACCTCATAGTTTAGGTTGGGTATGGGGATTACACTCTAGGCTGCCCGAGGAGGATGTCATGGTTGATAGTTTCTCTAAGCCCGCGTGAGTAATGCTTGGGGTGAGAAACAAGAGACATCAAATGTAATAACCCAAAATTTTGAATAAATGTTGTTTCTTAACTTTGTGTGTTATTTTATTTTATACTCAACAAGACTATTTCATTTAAAAAAATTACTATAATTAAAATAAGTCCATTGGGTTTCGACTGTTATATGACAGTTGGCAAATATGACCGTTGGAAACTAAATGTTGCAATTATTGTCTATAAATACAAGTGATCTTAATTAATTAATATAGAAACAAGATTCGATGGCCCCATCCAGTAGTCTCGGGCTGACCGAAGCCCATATGACAGAACTTGAGAATGAGTTATCACTTCTAGGGTTTCCTCTAGACCAAATCCAAGATGAACTTCATCGTGTGAAGCTGGAATGGAATCGAATTCGTTAGAAGTTTAAGCTGATAGAAATCACCACTCGGGAAATGTTGGCTGAGCCAGCCCAAGATTCTATCACCCTAGCACACCTTACTCTTAGGTCCTATGCCAGTGTTATAAGTGGTTATGTAACGAGACCGTAACTGGCTGGTGTAATCCATTGATTTAAATAAACATTTTGACATCTTCTTATGGTTATTTTTGTGAATTTTCAAATGTCTAGATAAATATGGTTTTCATATTATTAATGAATTCTAGAAAAAAGGATATTTTAAAATAATTATGTAAACCTTAAATAATTAATAATGTGTAATGATTTTCAAAAAATCGTCTTATACAGCTGTGTTTAGTATGTAATTTGGAGTATAATAAGCTCAACTTAATTTTTGGTGAATAGTAAATTATAAATAGTGATTTTACGCTTATTATTAGTAAAGTGATCAAATGGATTAGGCAAACTCACTTAATAAGATATTAATATAATCTAGGCACCTTTATTAAGTAATGTGATTCAATAAAATAGGTAAATAACTGTTCTAGGAAGTATTGGTTAAGTATTAGTTTTTCTGGTCAATAGTGTTTTTTATTTTAAAATTAAACTAAAAATATTTATAAAAATATTTTTATAAAATGAAGTTCATTTTTGAATTCAGAGCATCGATATTAGGTTAAGGTGAATTTTTTGGGAATTTTCTGAAACCGTTGAATTTTCAGTGAATAGTGTTTTTATTTAAAAATTAAATTAAAAATATTTTGAAAAATATTTTTATAAAATAGAGTTCAGTTTTGAAATCAGAGAATTGATATTTTGTTAAGCTAAAATTTTGGGATTTTTCTGAGAAAGTTGAATTTTCAGTGAATAGTGAAAATACAGTTTTTGTGTTTCGGGTGTTTAATGACATCATTAAGGATGTAATAATTATGAAATAATTCTGTTCGACTTATGAATAGTAATATATTTTATGAGGTGTCCCAAGTGGCCAATACCATGGTAAAATACCATGGGAAAGACCATGGTTTTGCCAATACCACCTATGAGGTGTCCCTTGACCATTAATGCCTTGTCCCCTCACTTCCCTTATAAATACCAAGCCATTCTCTCATCCTTTCCATTCCAAAATCCTCCTCAACGATGTTCTGGTCTCCTTACCTCCCATGGTGTCCTCCCAAGGTTCTCTCAATCCTCCCAAGGTCCCAAACATCAAGATTTCAAAGTTACTCTTCATGGTATGGGATCCTACCGCCCCCTTTCTTTTCAAGTACTCTCGTTTATGTCATTTATTTTAAGCCCCATGTTCTTATGTTGGGGGTGTTATTTTATATTAATATTACATTCCTTTTCATGTTCATATGATTAGAGACCTTCTCTTTCTCTCATCATTTCATTTTATGAATGTTTAAGTGGCGTCGTGAGGCTGCTGAATATTTGTAAGGGATTATTTCACTCTTCCCATTTTCAAAGTTCTACTTTCATGTCAAGCTTTTCAAGTTTCTTTTTTCCATGTTGGGGTATGATCTCTATATTCATCATATTTCCTTTTATGTTCACATTATGAGAGACCCTATTTGATCTCATCAATTCATTTTTTGATGTTTTAAGAGATGTCGTTAGGCTGTCGAATTTTAATAAGAGAAATCTTATTTTTGTCTTCATTTCATGTTTTTCATTTCATATGGAATTCCCTTAAAATTTTTTTACCATGATATAATATCGTTTATATTCTATAACTATAATATTTTATGGATCATTTATGAGTGGGTGACCAATGTCCCTTCTCTTTTCAGTGTTTTCTAAAACCCTGCAACATAGCCGTTATGCTGCAGAAGTTTTGTCTCAAAATGTCTCTCTTTTTTTCTAAAATACTTTTATTTTATTAAGTGTATACTCAAAGGTCATTATTATACAAGGGTATTCACATGTATATCAAAACTTTCTATTTTAAATTCTGTGATTTACATACATGAAACCTGCTTTCCTTTTCCGTGGGTTTAAAGTGACATAAAGATCACGCCTTTAACACAGTTTTTAAAATGTTGTGATTATGAAAATAAACCCATTTCATTTTTTCTATATGGGTTATTTATGAAATGTTGATGATGATATATGTGGATGATGTGATAATAAAGAGAAATTAAGGCTATGCCCTGATAGCACTCCAATGCATTGGGTAAATACTCAATCTCTAGAGATGACCATTTTAACGATACCTTGTTGAATAACCTTGGTAATATTTTCATGACACCTTGGGGATAGACCTTAGTAAAACAGAAATGATTTTCTAAGTTAAATGTTGTAGCCACATCTTCAGGTTATGAAACACATTATTTTTATTATGATATTCCTCATGATTTCTTTATCATGCCTTAAAGTTCTTTTTCATGTCTTTATTGATGTATCTCAAGTTCACGTGTTAAATGTTTCCCCTTGTTTCGCTTATTGAGCCTTCTTCTCACCCTTTCCTTTGATGTATGTCCCCAGGTTATGAGATGCAGTAATGAACCTAGGATTAACCTATGTAAAATCCTTTCAAGTGTTTAATAAGAATGTTTCAGGTTTTTATGTATTAAGTTTCTGGTTTCCAAGACACTAAACCTTAAATATCCCTGGTTGTGTATAATGTAATGAAAGTTTATGTGATAAAAGGCGGGATTCTATAGGTGGTATCAAAGGATAGTTTAGTTATTTATTGAAATTAGGATATGAAAACTTTAGGAAGAACCTTATAGAAAAGTTTAAATATAGGAAATATTCTTGGTATTTTTGTGAGTATTGAGTAAGTGGTTTATCAAGAAAATACATCTCTGTCTGGATACGAGCAGGTAGAGGTGGCTCTGGCACAGATCTACATAGAGGTAAAACCCAAAAATACCTCTTTGAGCTAGGCTCGAATGGGAACTGGTACACGACAATGGGTCTTGCTACACTCTTGGTTACGACACTCCTAGGGATATGTTTGGTTAATTGCAAGATTTTTATGAATCATTATGAAGGAATTATAGAAAAATATAATTGCCTAAGCATGATGTTTTAAGACATAAAATCCTTTTAGTTAAAAGATTATTAAATGAAATAAGTTTCTAACGAAGGATTTATTCTTCTCTAAAATTCCCCCATCGTCTAGGAATACATTGATGTATTTCCTGAGGAGTTACCCGATCCTCCCCCAGAAAGAGAGGTAGAGTTCTCCATTGAACTCATACCTGGATCTCATCCAATGTCAAAGACCCTCTATAGGATGGGAAATTTGGAGCTAGAGGAATTAAAGAAACAACTCCAAGATCTTTTGGAGAATGGGTTTATCGAACCAAGTGTGTCTCCTTATACAGCACCAGTTCTCTTTGTGAAGAAGAAGGATGGATCGATGTAGTTATGCATTGATTATAGAGAACAGAATGTGATCACAGTGAAGAACAAATACTCTATTACAAGAGTTGATGACTTATTTGACCATCGTCTTGGGACTAAATTCTTCTCAAAGATTGATCTTATTTCTAGTGATCATCAATTGAGGGTGAAGAATGGTGATATTCCAAAAACTACCTTCCAATCATAATATGGGCATTATGAGTTTGTTGTTATTCCCTTCAGACTGACTAATGAACCTGCTATTTTTATGGATCAATAATAAGTTGATTTTGGAAACTTATGTTTTATCAAATGGATATCCTTTTTATAGTAAAATGATTTGGTGATTAAATAATAAAGGTTATTTTGGATGATGTTTTCTCTTTTGGAGTACTATATGCCTAGGTAAAATAAAATACTATAGGATTTTATTTGTGGGGGCATGGTTGAAATTTTTATTTTTTAAGAATCTGTGTATTTACTTTGGACATATGGTGGTTTGGGTTATTTATAGAAATTGATTACCCAAGCATAGAGAATATGTGATAAGATTAATTACACTTTAGTATGAGACTTTAAGAGTAGTAGATCTTATTTGGAGATAAATGTTAAGATTTATTGTGGAAGACTATGTGATTAAATCCTTTTGAGTTTTGGGTTTCAATCATAGTTTGGATTATTTAGATGGATTTTAAGGACCACTGTGTATTTAATTGTCTTCCTTGAACTTTGGGTACTATTTGTTGAATTTTTGAGATTAATAGTAATAATTTTTTATAAAGGATTATCCTTTTTGAGGATTATATGATCTCATACTAACGATTTTGGTTTTAGTTGACGTCCAAATACAAGGGAAATATATAGTTCTCATTTTGTGGATTATGTGATACTCTGGAAGATGATTCTTGTGCTTTTGATGTGACCAAGTCTTTTTGAATGCACAATGTTTAGAGAAAATATTAGTTTTGGTAGAAACATATTAAATGATGAAACTCTGTTTGAAGGTAAGTATATTTACTTATGTTTTTATTCTATGTAGTAAATTAATTCCTCAAAAATATGAAAAGGAACGTAAAACAAAAACTGTGTTGGTTTATGTTTACTATTGGGTAATCAAAGACCATTTACACACATCATAAGTTTGTGATTTTATTATGGTTAAATTTCTCCTAATCATGTTTTCTATCACTCTCTATCAGAACATGACCCTTCTTTTTCTCTTTCATATCCATGTTTCCCTACATGGAATCCTAGTATGGGTTAACTCGGGTGACCTTTGTACTTCCCTTTCTTTTTTTTAAAGTAATAGTTTTACTGACTCTTTTTCTGATGTGGGACTTTCAACAAAATTTCCAAGCCCCATTTTTTTTAAATTGCGAGGACGCAATTTCTTAAGGGGGAAGAATGTAATGACCAGAAATTTTGAATAAATTTAGTTTCCAAACTTTGTGTGTTATTTTATTTTATACTCAACAAAACTATTTCATTTAATAAAATGAGTATAATTAAAATAAGACAGTTGGGTTTTGACTGTTATATGACTGTTGGTCAATATGACTGTTGGTCAATATGACTGTTGGAAACTAAATGTTTCAATTATTGTCAGTAAACAGAAGTGATCTTGATTAATTAATATATAATGTAGATTCGATGGCCCCATCCAGTAGTCTCGGGTCGATCGAATCCCATCTGACGGAACTCGAGAAGGAGGTAACACTTTTGGGATTTTCTTTGGACCAAACCCAATCCAAACATCATCGTGTGAAGCTGGAACAGAATCACCTTTGTGAGAAGTTCAAGCTGATAAAAATCACTACACGGACAATGTTGGCCGAGCCACCCTAATATTATATCACCCTAGAACACCTTACTCTTAGGTCCTATAGTGGTGTTATAAGAGGTTATGTAACGAGACCGTAACTTCCTGGTGTAATCTATTGATTTAAATAAAATTGTGACGTCTTCTTATGGTGACGTTTTTGAACTTTTAAATGTCTAGATAAATATATTTTGCATATTATAGATGAATTCTAGAAAAAGGATATTTTAAAATATTTATGTAAGCCATAAATAATTAATAATGTGTAATGATTTTCAAAAATGGTCTTCTACAGCTGTGTTCAGTATGAAATTTGGAGTTTAATAAGATCAAATTAATTTTAGATGAATATTAAATTTTTAATAGTGATTTTATGCTTATGATTAGTAAAGTGATCAAATGGATTATGTAACCTCACTTAAGAAGTTATTAATATAATATAGGCACCTTGATTAAGTAATGTGATTCAATAAAATAGGTAAATAATTGTTCCAGAATGTATTGGTTAAGTATTAGTTTTTTCAGGTGAATAGTATTTTTTATTTTAAAATTAAATAAAAAATATTAAGAAAATTATATTTAAAAATGGAGTTCATTTTTGAATTCAGAGCATCGATATTAGGTTAAGGTGAATTTTAGGAAATTTTCTGAAAGAGTTGAATTTTCAGTGAAGAATGTTTTTATTTAAAAATTATATTAAAAATATATTGAAAATTATTTTCATAAAATGGAGTACATTTTTGAAATCAGAGTATCGATATTTGGTTAAGGTGAAATTTTGGGATTTTTCTAAGAAAGTTGAATTTTCAGTGAATAGTGAAAATACAGTTTTTGTGTTTCGAGTGTTTAATGACATCATTAAGGATGTAATAATTATGAAATAATTCTGGTAGACTTATGAATAGTAATATAAGGTATTATGTGTCCCAAGATACCAATACCAAGGGAAAATAACATGGGAAATCCCATGGTTTTCCCAATACCACCAATGAGGTGTCCCTTGGCCATTAATGCCTTGTTCCCTCACTTCTCCTATAAATACCAAGCAATTCTCTCATCCTTTTCATTCCAAAAACCTCCTCGACGATGTTATTGACTCCTTACCTCCCACATATTTCTCCCAAGGTTCCCTAAAGCCTCCCAATGTCCCAATCTTCATGATTTCAAAGTTACTCTTCAAGGTAAGGGATCTTGCCGCCCTCTTTCTTTTCAAGTACTCTCATTTTTGTCATTTATTTTAATCCCCATGTTATTATGTTGGGGGTGTTATTTTATATTCATATTACTTTACTTTTCATGTTCATATTATTATAGTCCCCCTCTTTCTATCATCATTTCATTTTATGAATGTTTAAGTGGTGTCGTTAGGCTGCTGAATTTTTGTAAGGGATTCTTTCACTCTTCCAATTTTTGAAGTTCTACTTATATGTCAAGTCTTTAAAGTTACTTTTTTCCATGTTGGGGTATGATCTATATATTCATCATACTTTCCTTTTATTTTCACATTATTAGAGACCCTATTTGATCTCATAAATTCATTTTTTTTTATGTTTTAATAGACACCGTTAGGCTGTCGATTTTTCATAAGGGAAATCTTATTTTTGTCTTCTTTTCATGTTTTTAATTTCATCGGGTATTCCCTTAAAATTTAATTACCATGTTCTTATATCCTTTATATTATATCCCTATACTATTTTATGGATTATTTAATAGTGGGTGACCCATGTCCCCTCTCTTTTCAGTGTTTTTTAAAACCTTGCAACATCGCTGTTATGCTTCCGAATTTTCATCTCAAAATGACTCTCTTTTTTTCTCAAAAACTTTTTTTATTTAGTTAATACCCAAAGCTCTTTATTCTACAGGGGTATTCCCATATATATCAAAATTTTCTATTTTCAATTCTTGTATTTACATACATGAAACCTTCTTTCCTTTTCCGTGGGTTTAAGATGACATAAAGATCACGTCTTTAAAGCAGTTTTTAAAATGTTATGATTATGAAAAGAAACCAATTTATTTTATGCTATATAGTTTATTTATGAAATGTTGATGATGATATATGTGACTCACATGATAATAAAGAAAAATTAATGGTGTTCCCTGATAGCGCTCCAATGCATTGGGTAAAGACTTAATCTCTAGAGATGACCATTTTAATGATACCTTGGTGAATAACCTTGGTAATATTTTTTATGATACCTTGGGGATGGACCTTGGTGAAATGGAAATTATTGTCTAAGTTAAATGTTGTAGCCACATATTCATGATATGAAACACGTTATTTTTATTATCATATGCCTCATGATTTCGTTCTCATGCCTTAAAGTTCTTTTTCATGTCTTTATTGATGTATCTCAAGTTCACATGTTAAATGTTTCCCTTTGTTTCCCTTAATGGGACTTCTGCTCACCCTTTCCTTTGATGTATGTCCCCAGGTTATGAGATTTAGTATTGAACCTAGGATGAACATAAGGATAATCCTTTCAAGTGTTTAAGAATAATGTTTTATGTTTTCATGTTTTATGTTACTAGTTTCTAAGACACTAAACATTAAAGATCCTCGGTTTTGTATAATGTAATAAAAGTTTATGTGATAAAAAGGCTGGATACAATAGTTGGTATCAATGAATAGTTTAGTTATTTATGGAAATTAGGATATGAAATCTTTATGAAGAACCCTATATAAATTTTTATATGTAGGAAATCTTCTTGGTATTTTGGTTAATATTGAGTAAGTGGTTTATCAAACAAATACATCCCTGTCTGGATATGAGTAGGTAGAGGTGGATCTGGCACAAATATACATATGGGTAAAACATGAAAACACCGCTTTAATCTTGGCTTGAACGGGAACTGGTACATGACAATAGGCCTTGCTGCACTCTTGGTTACGACACTCCCAGGGGATATGTTTGGTTAATCGTAAGCATTTTATGAATCATTATGAAGGAATTATAGAAAAATGTAATTGTATAAGTATGAAGTTTTAAGATATAAAATCCTTTTAGTTAAAACATTAATAAATAAAATAAGTTTGTCACAAAGTATTTATTCTTTTAGAAAATTCCCCCATCGTTTAAGAATACATTGAAATATTTCCTGAGGAGTTACCCGGACCTCCCCCAGAAAGAGTGGTAGAGTTCTCCATTGAACACATGCATGGATCTCATCCAATGTCAAAGACCCCCTATAAGATGGAAAATGTGGATTGAGAGGAATTAAAGAAATAAATCCAAGATCATTTGGAGAATGGGTTTATCCAACCAAGTGTGTCTCCTTATATAGAACCAATTATATTTTTGAAGAAGAATAATGGATCGATGTAGCTATGAATTGATTATAGATAACTGAATGGGATCATAGTGAAGAAAAAATACTCTCTTCCAAGAATTGATGACTTATTTGACCAACTTCATGGGACTCAATTCTTCTCTAAGATTGATCTTAGTTCTGGTTATCATCAATTGAGGGTGAATAATGATGATATTCCAAAAACTGCCTTCCAACCAAGATATGGGCATTATGAGTTTTTTGTTTTTCCCTTCAGACTGACTAATGCACCTGCTATTTTTATGGATCAAGAATAATTTTATTTTGAAAACTTATGTTTTATCAAATGTATATCCTTTGTATAGGAAAATGATTTGGTGATTAAATTATAAAGGTTATTTTGGAGGGTGTTTTCTCTTTTGGAGTACTATATGCTTATGAAAAATAAAATACTACAGGATTTTATTTGTGGAGGAATGGTGGAAATTTTTATTTTGTAAGAATATATGTATTTGTTGTGGACATATGGTGATTTGGGTTATTTTTGAAAAATTATTAACCTAGCATAGAGAATATGTTATTAGGTTAATTACACATTAGTATGAGACTTTAAGAGTAGTTGATGTTATTTGGAGATAAATGTTAAGATTTATTTTGAAAGAATATGTGATTAAATCCTTTTGAGTAATGGGTTTCAATCTTAGTTTGGATTGTATTGATGAATTTGAAGGACAATTTTGTATTGAATGGTCTTTCTTGAACTTTGGGTACTATTTTTTGAATTTTGCAGATTAATAGTAGTATTTGTTTTATAAAGGATTATCTTTTTTGGGGATTATAAGATCTAGTAATAATAATTTGGGTTTTAGTTGATGTCTAAATACAAGAGAAATATATAGTTCTCTTTTTTTGGATTATGTGATTCTCTTGAAGATGATTCTTGTGCTTTTGATGTGACTAAGTCTTTTTAAATGCTCATCATTTAGAGAAAAGATTAGTTTTGGTAGAATCTTATTAAAGGATGAAACTCTATTTTAAGGTAAGTATATTTCCTTATGTTTGTATTCTATGTAGTAAATGAATTCCTCAAAATTATGAAAAGGAACGTAAAAAAACATTGTTGGTTTACGTTTCCAATTGGGTAATCAGAGACCGTTTATACACATCGTAAGTTTGTGATTTTCTTGTGGTTAAATTTCTCCTAATCATGTTTTCTATCACTCTCCATCAGAACATGACCCTTTGTTTTCTCTTCCATATCCAGTTCCCCTACATGGAATCCTAGAATGGGTTAACTCAGGTGACCTTTGTACTTCCATTTATTTCTCTTAATGTAATAGTTTTACTGACTCTTTTTCTGTTGTGGGACTTTCAACAAAATTTCCAAGCCCAATTTTTTGTTTAAATTGCAAGGACGAAATTTCTTAAGGGGGAAGAATATAACGGCCCGAAATTTTGAATATATATTTTTTTCCTAACTTTGTGTGTTATTTTATTTTATACTCATAAAAACTATTTCATTTAATAAAATAATCATAATTAAAATAAGACCGTTGGGTTTTGACTGTTATATGATCGTTGGTCAATATGACCGTTGGAAACTAAATTTTGCAATTATTGTCTACAAATACAAGTGATCTTGATTAATTAATATAGAAAAAAGATTCTATGTCCCCATCCAGTACTCTCGGTCCGATCAACACCCATCTGATGGAACTTAGGATTAAGGTAGCAGTTTTGGGCTTTTCTCTAGACCAAACTCAAGCCGAACTTCATCATGTGAAGCTGGAATGGAATCACCTTCACAAGAAGTTCAAGATGATAGAAATCACTACCCGGGAAATGTTGGTCGAGCTGCCCCAAGACTCTATCACCGTAGAACACCTTACTCTTAGGTCCTATGCTGGTGTTATAAGGGGTTATGTAACAAGACCGTAACTGCCTGCTGTAATCCATTGATTTAAATAAAAATTGTGATGTCTTCTTATGGTGAGGTTTTTGAATTTTCAAATTTCCAGATAAATATAGTTTGCATATTATTGATGAATTCTAGAAAAAGGATATTTTAAAATATTTATGTAAACATTAAATAATTTATAATCTGTAATGAATTTCAAAAAATGTTCTTCTACAGCTTTGTTCACTATGAAATTCGGAGTCTAATAAGATCAATGTAATTTTTGATGAATAGTAAATTATGAATAGTGATTTTACGCTTATGATTAGTAAAGTGATCAAATGGATTAATTAACCTCACTTAATAAGGTATTATTATAATCTAGGCACCTTGATTGAGTAATGTGATTCAATAAAATAAGTAAATAACTGTTCGAGAAAGTATTGGATAAGTATTAGTTTTTTCAGGTGAATAGTGTTTTTTGTTTTAAAATTAAATTAAAAATATTTAGAGAATTATTTTTATAAAATGGAGTTCATATTTGAATTCAGAGCATGGATATTAGGTTAAGGTGATTTTTTTGGAATTTTCTAAAACAGTTGAATTTTTAGTGAATAGTGTTTTTATTTAAAAATTAAATTAAAAATTTTTAGATAATTATTTTCATAAAATGGAGTTCATTTTTGAAATCAGAGCATCGATATTTGGATAAGGTTAAATTTTTGGATTTTTCTGAGAAAGATGAATTTTCGGTGAATAGTGAAAATACAGTTTAGGTGTTTCAGGTGTTTAATGACATCATTAAGTATGTAATAATTTTGCAATAATTCTGGTACTCTTATGAATATTATGATAAGGTATGAGGTGTCCCAAGTGGCCAATACCATGGGAAAATTCCATGGGAATGTTCATGGTTTTTCCAATACCACCAATGAGGTGTCCCTTGGCCATTAATGCCATGTCCCCTCACTTCCCCTATAAATACCAAGCCATTATCCCATCCCTTCCATTCCAAAATCCTCATCAACTAAGTTCTGGTCTTCTTACCTCTAAATGAGTCCTCCCAAGGTTCCCTCAAGCCTCCCAATGTCCCAAACGTCAATATTTCAAAGTTACTCTTCAAGGTAAGGGATCCTACCACCCTCTTTCTTTTCAAGAACTCTCGTTTATATCATTTATTTTAAGCCCCATGTTATTATGTTGGGGTGTTATTTTATAATCATATTACTGTCATTTTTATGTTCATCTAATTATAGACCCCCTCTTGCTCTCATCATTTCATTTTATGAATGTTTAAGTGGCGCTGTTAGGCTGACGAATTTTTGTAAGGAATTCTTTCACTCTTCCCATTTTCAATGTTGTACTTCCATGTCAAGTATTTCAAGTTCCTTTTTTTCCATGTGGGGGTATGATATATATATTCATCATACATTAATTTTATGTTCACATGACTAGATACCCTATTTGATCTCATCAATTCATTTTTTGATGTTTTAAGAGACGCCATTAGGTTGTTGAATTTTCAGAAGAGAAATCTTATTTTTGTCTTCCTTTCATGTTTTTCATTTCATATGGTATTCCATTAAAATTTCATTACCATGTTCCTATATTCTTTATATTCTGTCCCTTTACTATTTTATGGATCATTTATGAGTGGGTGACCCATGTCCCCTCTCTTTTCAGTGTTTTCTAAAACCCTGCAACATAGCTGTTATGCTGCCGAATTTTCATCTCAAAATGTCTCTCTCTTTTCTCAAATAATTTTATTTTATCAAGTGAATACTAAAAGATATTTATTCAATATGGGTATTCACATATATATCAAAATTTTATATTTTAAATTCTGGGATTTACATACATGAAACCTTCTTTCCTTTTCCGTGGTTTTAAAGTGACATAAAGATCACGTCTTTAAAGTAGTTTTTAAAAAGTTATGATTATGAAAGGAAACCCATTTATTTTATGCTATAAGGGTTATTTATGAACTTTTGATGATGATATATGTGTCTCATGTGATAATAAAGTCAAATTAAGGCTACACCCTGATAGCGCTCCAATGCATTTGGTAAAGACTTAATCTCTAGAGATGACCATTTTAACAATACCTTGGTGAATAACCTTGGAAATATTTTATGACACCTTGGGGATAGACCTTGGTGAAACGGAAATGATTTTTTATGTTAAATATTTTATCCACATCTTCATGTTATAAAACATGTTATTTTTATTATGATATGCCTCATTATTTCTTTCTCATTCCTTAAAGTTCTTTTTCATGTCTTTATTGACATATCTCAAGTTCACATGTTAAATGCTTCCCCTTGTTTCCGTTACTGGGCCTTCTGCTCACCCTTTTCTTTGATGTATGTCTGAAGGTTATGAGATGTATTAATGAACCTAGGATGAAGATAAGGAGAATCATTTCAAGTGTTTAATAAGAATGTTTATTTGTTTTCATGTATTAAGTTCCTGGTTTCCAAGACACTAAACCATAAAGATCCCCGGTTTTGTATAATGTAATGAAAGTTTATGTGATAAAAAGGTGGGATGCTACATAAAATACTCAATGATCACGTCATGAAAGGTGTGTCTGTGGTATGTGGAGTGGGTCATACATGCATTTAGCATCCCCAAGAGGAAACAAGGGCTTACACAAAGTTTGCAGAATGAGGAGATGGAGATTGGGAAAAATCCAGGGTGGAGGCCCAAGATGGTGAAAAAGCCCAGTGGGAGAGGGATTTGGCATGGAAGAGGAAATGTTCTAGTGCATATCCCCTCCTCTGGTCCTTGGTACTAAAGAAGAAAAGAGGAGAATAGATGTTTCCTACCACAAGAAAGTCTAGAGGCTTACACTAAGGTGGTTTCCCTTTCCCAGCAGACAGACACCACTCTAATAAAGAGGATATCATTTCATATGAGGAATGATCTCACTCTCATGGAGACCGGTGGGTGTAGATAATTTCTGAGATGGGGAACCCCTCATGCAAAGCATGGGGTGAGGTCATAGTTTAACATAATGCGCTAAGGATGAAGGCGCTTGGCAGTTTAACGTCCTTCAACTCAGACGAAGTGGGTTCCCTCAGCACCCCCAGAACTTACATAACCAATACTCGGCCTCCCTTGTGGGAAAGAAGGCATAATAAATTCTATAGCTAGGGGGTGTTATGGAGCGAACCATTGGGGGGGGGGTCCACGTTAAAGTGGCTATGTGAAGAATAAAGAGCCATTAGAATGCCTGTGGGAAGAGGCATGAGGTGAAGCAATGCAATAGGTGGTATCTTCCAAAGGACATTGAAGTTGCTTCGTGTGAACCAGAAGGGCTGTATAGAAAAAGGAGGTGTAGAGAAAATGGGTCCATAGGTAGAATCCTTGTGAAGCTTTGATGACCCATGATGTGAAGGGGCTTTGTTAAGTGAAGTTTCCTAGGCTAGGTGTAGGGAATAGGTGCATATGGGAGGAGCTTCGCGAAGTGTAAAGGCATTTGCGAAGAAATTCCTCATGAAGAAAAGGTTCCTCGTGAAGCAGGGTTTCATGAAGAAATGTGCTTCATGAAGCATCGTGACCCTACCTTAGCATTTGGATCTTGTGTTTGTTGTGGGTGTTTAGAAAAGCATAGATTATTCAGGAAAAACTGAGTCCCCGTGGTGATCTTCTTCCTTGGAGAAGCCCCGTGGGCTTCGCGAAAGGAATACCTCTCAGAAGAGGGGCTCAATTAAGGCCAAGGGGGAGGTACTTCGCAGAGAAAAACTACCTTGAAAAGCTCTAGGTTCATATATCAGGGAGTGATTGGTGATTTGAGAGCTTGAAAGGTGAAAGGTCAGATGATTCTTCCTTTGAGCTCGAGGGGAGCCTTGTATTAATAGCAATGAGGTGCCTTGAAGCATAGCTTGCTCGGTGCGAAGAGAGAGTTTTCTTTGTGGTGGGTCGCAAATGTCAAACCGGCTCGCGAATGTTACTGCCTCCTTGCTCTGTGGTGGGGTTGCGAATGTCTAACCGACTCGTGGAGCTTCCTGCCTGCTTGCTCCGCAGTGGGGTCACAAACGTCAAACCGGATCGCGGAGCATCCCGCCTCCTTACTCCACGGTAGGGTTGCGAATGTCAGAGGAGTTCACAGAGCATCCCACCTCTTGGCTCCAGGGCTGGCGTGGGGACATGGTGCTCCGCGAAAGGGCTACGTGAGGCAGCCTTGGAGGCTTCCCTCTTGTTCTTCTTCTTCCAAATTTTTTTGCATCAACTCCAGGTTCATATATAACATTGTGAACATGTAATGACGTTCATGTGTAACATTTATGAACATGTAATCCAGTTCACACATATAATCATTAACATTTAATTAGGTTGACACATAAATTTTGTGAACATGTAATCAGGTTCACACATAAAATTTGTGAACATGTAATCAGGCTCACCCATAACATTTGTGACCATGTAATAAAGTTCATGCATAAAATTTTTAAACATATAGTCAGATTCATGCATAACATTTGTGAACATGTAATCATTTTCACTAATAACATTTTTACCCACGAATTATCCATAATTACCCAATTCATTGGATGGAGATAGAGGTCTTACTTGTTACATAATGAAAACAATACATTTTTTTCACATGAACATAAATCAGTCATCATATTAGAACACATGAAAAGAAATAGCTTTCATAAATATGAATCCATCATAAAAATAAACCATAAATAAAAGTAAAAAATGATAATTTACTCAAATAATATCCCCATTAAGTCACATGTAACATTAAATAATGTCAAATTAGATGAAAAATAATTTGAAGAGATCACTTTAAATAATTTTTGTACAAAAGAGATTTTCTATTTTTAATTTTTTTAATGTCACAAAATTATGAAAGAAATCATTTTATTAAAAAAACATTGTAAGATTTTAAATGAATCTTTAAGTAATTAAGTCTTTATAATGGGGAGAAAGACTTCTGATTATTTATAAGTTAAAAAAACACTCTCTCTTTATTTTTGTAAAAAATTTCATAAAAAATTCTTTTTGGAAACCAAAAAACGAATACTTGAATTTTTTTTAAAAAGTAAAACATGTGTATAAAAGAATTTAAATAATCATAGGAAAATACTAAAAATATTTTTTGATATAATTTTAGTCAACATGGACAAGGAATAAAAAGATATTTTTAAAGGTGACTTATAAAAAAATATTTTTAAAATAAAGAACCATATAAATATCATATCATTGATTTTTTAATTAAAAAATGAATAGAATAATGTGACATAATCAAGAACTATAATATTAACCCAATGAATGGAAACTGAATTCATAAATACTTTACATTTTGAAATCAGTCTTATCGTAAGAACCATTAAACTAATTATTATAAAATGAAAAAGTGGATACCATGAATATAATCAGATTCGTGATATGATATGTAAAGGACATAATATATACCAACTATAATAAATAAGCAGTGGATAGTGCATAAATCTCGCATTTGTAAAAGTGAGATGAGAAAACCTTACTTTACACATTCCTTTTTCCGAAAATTCTTTAACATCCTATATAATTTTATAATCATGTTATTAACTTATTATAGAACCATATTAATATTTATGATATCATATTTGATCCTTTTATAACATATTATTACCCTTTGGTAAATAATCATTCAATTTTTTCACTATTTTGGGTAATAACTACTTTGTTTTTTGAGTATGTTTTGACTTGTTATTTGTTGTTCCTCCTAATAAGATCATTTTTAAAAAATATATATAATTTAAAATATTATATAAATATCAAATTTAATAACTATATATGTTTTTATAGAAATACATAATATTTATTGATAGGAATTGGAATACCCTATTAATGGAGACGATAGGTTGTACGTATGCATAAATGCTGGTTCATTTTTTTGTTGTATTGAAAGAAATAAAGGTAAATTATATACATGTATATAATTATTCCATTATAATTTTTATGTCATATATGAGACATATTTTTATAAAACTAATCGTTAATGAATTCCTTGTAAAGAATGAATGAATCACATCACTCTGAGGAGGTGGTAGTCCACACATCTAGAAACGATGTGATCATATTCCATCAAAATGGAAATAATGAAGGTATATGTTATATAATAATCACACGATCATAAAGGCATTATAAATGTAATATATATCATATATAAACTATAAATACATCATTATTTCAAAACTGTAATAGTTGTAATGAAAGAACGAATAACATTAGTTCAAGAGATGATAGTCCGTTGTATACATGAACGATGATTGTGTATCCCATTTGATGGATGTTTCTGAATTTATAGGTCATAAACATAAAATAAAAACATATAATTATATTTAATATACTGATTTTATTATATATTCAATATACAATAAGAATTTATTTGGTGGAGAAAGAAATAAAATTAAATATCTCATTCTAAAACGTTACCTCTTCTTTTGTGGGATTCCTTTAGATCTCTTCTTGAAGAATGTGGGATTAGTATTTTGGTGATACCAGAAGCACGTCGAAATGGGGAGTTTAAGGAGGAGATGTTTTATCAGATATTTTAGAATCTTAAAGCCTTGTGGGTTGAAATTTGGTTGGGGATGGGTTGTATTAATACAAGAGGGGAGGTGGGTATATGCGATTAAATAATGATTATTTTATATTTAAATCCAACAACATGGAGGTGGAATTAATTTCCATGAATTTGTATGATAATTAATGTTGTAAATCCAGTCTAGGGTTGATAAATTACTCAAAAAAAATTTAATTTTATAATTTTTAGGTATGTTAGGATTTTTCCATTTAACTTTAACCCATGTCCATGTTTTACCTACACTGTAGTAAATAATAATTTTTTTACAGTGATAACGTTTTCCTAAATAGAAATAAAGTTTACCAGAAAACATAATTTTTACCTTATGATTCCAAATATTTAATCTATTTTTTTAAATGAAATTCACATAACTTGAAAAATTAGATTTAAAAATAATATTTAATAGAATGAAAAAGCTTTTTTTAAGTGAAATGTTTAAATGTTTGAAATGTTTATATATCTAATTTAAATGTAAAATTGATAAAAATATCCAAAAATGGTTTTATTGATGTATATTAAATATAATTATTCTTACACCAATTTGAAATTTAAATTAACTAAGTAAATAAATTAGAAAAAATTCTTTTTTCAATAAAAATGAATTATTTTTCACTATTCATTGAAATAATAAAACTTATCAGAAAAATACAATAAAAGCACCATGAGGTAATTTTGAAATTATTATTTGAAAAAATAGGTTTATTTTTTCAATTTAGAATTAAAAAATTATTGAATTTTAGTTTTTAAATAATTATTCCATCAAAAGGTGGATAAAATGGCTTTTAGAATAACATTCTTTGTTATTATTAAAATTGAATTTTATACTTGTCTTAAGCCTATAAAATATTTTGTATGAATTAAAAGAATTAATTGAATGTATGAAACAATAATTTAATTACGATCATTCAATAATAGTGATTAATTTAATTCATCAGGAAAAAAATACTATTATAGGTATAAAACTAGCTTTCAATAGAACATTTTCCTTATATACAATTGTTTTTTAATTATAATTTCTTATTAATTAGTAACCAATGAATTAATTTTATAAAAAACTGTAAAGTATATTTTCATAATTTTTTTTCTCACTCATTCCCACCTTTCCAATGACTAGGTGATAATAGTTGTGTTAGAATAATAATATTTTGGAGTTCGTTGAAAAATAAGCTATCGAAGAGATTAAATTTACTTTAAAAAATATATATGGCATAATATCTTGGGATTTTACATTCTACCATCTGAAAATGAATTTCTCCATTGATATTATTTACTTGGATATAAAAAAATTAGGATACCAGTGCCTCCTTATATCCTCGAGTTCCCACATAGCTTCCTTAAATTGGTTATTTAGACGAAAAAAAATTTAACCAGGTCGGTGGTATTTTTTAGTAGAAACTTCTCTCTATTATCCATAATATCTATCAGTTTTTGTTTATAATAAATATATTTCTCCATCGATATGAACTTTTATTTTAGTACATGTGAAGGAGTAGGTATGTACTTCCTCGGGAGAGATACATTGAACACATTATGAACTTGAGATAGATTCTATAGAAGATCCAATTGATAAGATTACATCCCAATATGGTCAATAATTTAAAAACATTATCCTTGAAAATTTGAAATTGTAGTTGATATTCAATGATGTTTGTTTGAAAATTTCTTTTGTGGGAAACCTCTATTGGAAAAGGGATCAATAAAATTTCATCTTAAAAAGATGGAAAGTAAAAGGTGAAGATCACAACATAATTTTGATTATGATTTAGATATAATTAATATAAAGTGAAAACATGGACATGAATGATAATTCTATCTATCAAATTTCGATGGATAATGATAGAGAACATGGTCATTAGAATGTTAACGACCACAAAACCAAAGAACAAATAGTTCTAAAAAAGGTCATTGATATCATCATAAATGATGGTAATAGGATAATGTTTTATTTAAAAATAATTTTATAAGATATAGTTAATTGACTTTATCTCATAAGTATAATCTCACTCTTTGGTTGTGTATTGACACTACAAAAAAATTCTAATTAGTGATTCTTTTTTTTGCATTAGTGACATTTTAGAGCAACTCTAATTCATTTATCAACATTTCTTCAAAAAATTGGTAAATGAGGTGTCTCTAATTTGGTGATGTTTATAAATATCTCTAATTTAGAGAGGTTTTAAATGTCACTGGTTAGTGACATTTATAATCATCTTGAAATTGGTGACATTTTTAAACGTTTCTTTTTAGAGAAAACATTTTTATAAACATTTTTAAGAAATACTAGTAAATAAAAATCATTAAATCACACCTCATTTTCCGATTTGTTTTAAAATGTTTCTAATTCATTTAACGACATTTATTCAAAACTTTGGTAACTGAGGTGTCTCTAATTTGGTGATGTTTATAAATATATCCAATTTAGAGACTTTATAAATGTCACTAGTTAGCGGCTTTTATAAACATCCTAAAATTGGTGATGTTTGTGAATGTCTCTATTTAGAGATAACATATTTACCAACATTTTTATGAAATAATAATAAATAAAAATCAATGAATTAGTGAATTTTATAAACATATCTATTTACAGACACCTCATTTACAGACAGTTTTTAGGAATCTCAGTAAATAAACATCATTAAATGGCACCTCATAGTTATTTTATTTAAAAATATCTTATTTGATAGTTTTTTAAAATGATGTATAATTTTTCTTTTTTTATAATACCCTCCAAAGCTGCCTATTGTTGTTGAACCTGCTACAACTCTTGAAGTTGAAGAGGAGGAACATGATTTAAATAATGATCCTGTGTACAGAGAGGCCTACCAGATGGAGGAGACAGATGTATTGAGCGAAGAAGTTGATGCCTGGATAGATGAACAAGATGAAAATACATTCAGGAAATACACCAATGGTGATATTTCAGCTGATACTTACCTTCGAATTCGGAAACGAATGTACATCAGGATGATAGATGAATACAAGATGAATCCTGATTTCAACTTTAGAGACATCCCTTGGGAATGACTTTTTCTGCTCATCTGATCCTGTTTACTCAAGGCATTTTTTCAATTCTGAAATGTGGAAAAGTCTTTTGAGGGGTTGTGCTGATATATCCATACCTTGCAGATGATTGCTTCAAGGATGGGCTATTTTCTGGATTCTGTTGCAGATTGGTGACTTATATATTTTGGTTGACAACTTTAAAATGCGGCGTTTTGGTTTAGAAAGTGTACTCTCTACCTGGATTATCTTGTGCATGCTGATGTTTGCTTCAAGGATGGGCTCTTGTCTGGTTTCTGTTGCAGTTTGGTGACTTTTACAATATGGTTGGGTTCGGCTGGTTTCACTTGCTGCTTGGATTTCAAACTGTTTGCTAATAAAACTCACCTGCTGCTTTTGATTTTCTTGAAGTATGGTTCTGGATCAACTGCATAGAACCGATCTGATCTGTTTTCAGTGGAGAAGTTTGGCACATTTGGATGCTGATGTTCTGATGTCTGATTTCTTGATGCTGCTATCTTCTTTCTGGGGAGCAACCCTTCCTCAAGGTAGAGTCCAAGTCAGAATAGAGTGAAGAGAGGCTTGATTTGGATGGTTTTCACAACAGCATTGAGGACTGTTATTAAGAAACTATTTGTGGGGATATTCATGGGCAGTTCCATGATCTCGCTGAGCTTTTTCGAATTGGAGGGAAGTTCCCAGATACAAATTATCTGTTTATGGGAGATTACGTGGATCGTGGTTATTATTCTATCGAAACTGTAACTGTAAGCATTGTTGGAAGTGTTTATTAATGAAAAAACTCATGTGAGTACAGTCTCTTAGTGGCCCTCAAGCTTTGGTTAGGGCGCTGTGTGAGAAGGCCAAGGAGATTTTTATGGAAGAGAGCAATGTTCAGCCTGTGAAGAGCCCTGTTTCCCAGATGGGCTGTTATGCTGAATCCATTATTTGCTGCATGTTTGAGAGAGCATTTGGATGTAAAAGAGATCAGGCCTTCATCTAGTAGTATGATCATAGTGGAAAAGTGATCCAAGGGCGTGCAGGGGAAGATGACACTGTTCTCGCTTCACAGAAGGATAGAGTTACATCATCAAATCCTGCTTTTGGATGATGGAATGGTGAACAGCAGCGAATGCTAACTGGCAATCTTCAGTTCGGGGTATTTCACTGATGTGAGTATGATTGAATGTCTATTTTTCCCTTTAATTTCTAGTTGGTGTATGCTCATTACACCTCATGTGTACACTGTTATTCCTTTCTCTTTAATAAAGTTTTTAGGGATGGCCTTTTAAAAAAAAATACATATGTTTGTAATTTATGAATATATATATATATGTTTATACGATATATATATATGTGTGTGTGTGTGTTCATGTTTATATATTATATGTAACATCCCCAATTTGGAAGCCACTAAACCAGCGCCCCAAGACGGGTTGCTATATGACCCCAGGTTTTCCTCCTTATATGACAAAGGCTGCCGATTAGTAGTAAGGATCTAAAAGAACATGTGGGGAGACTATACCCTCTTTATCAGAGTAGGAAACAACATATAACTAGTAACAACCATCATTAGTTCCTTTCACAATATAAGCATACTTTTAAATACATATACAATGGCCCTATTTTATCATAACAATTCCATGTTCAACATCACAATTTTTCAAGTTTGGGAGGATGGATGACCCCATGGGTATCCCTAGGATCTGTCTAATAAACCTCAATATATCCCATAGGGATCATGAGGAGTTGAATTCATCATTTAACCAACCAATTTTACCAATATTATTAAAGGAATCAAATGCACAATAATAGAGAACCAAGATCACAACCACACATGTACAAATTAACTCAAATACTAATGGATATAACTTGTATACCACCTACCTTGAATCTATAGGATATATCTCACTTATCCATAGCCTTATTTTTAAATTAAATAACCCTATGAATCACTAAAATATGATCTGCTGAAAAATTGGATTTTTGGGATTTTGTAGAAGAAGAACCAAACCACATTCCCTAATATGAAAAAGATAAGAAAGATGAGTGTTAGACATACCCAAATCTTCGATCCAAAACCAATGACACTCTAATTTGACTATAAATTACAGATATCAACCCTTGGGAATATTTGGGCGTTTAGGTTTATCACTAGGGTAGTTTGGAAAATAATATGGAAGAAAATTGGGTAAAATAGTTAAAATCTAGAGGGGGGGGGAATGGTAATTTCTCACTTTTAATGGGGCACACAGTTTGGCCAAATGGTTTGAAAAACCATGTTCTAACCACATGCCTAATTATTTCAAAAGATTTTTTCAATTCACATAGTTTTCTATGAATTCTGTATGGTTTGACAAACCATTTGCTAACCATGAGCCAGACTCTATCTCGGAGGGGTCAAAGTCACATAGTTACCTAGGGATCCTACACAATTTGAAAAACCATGCACCATCTATGAAGAATTCCTTTTTCTAAGAACACATGGTTTTTACTTCCCCTTGCATGGTTGACTTAATCATGTTACCTTCTCCCCTGGCTAACACAGTTTGGGAGCACAATTTTTCCTAAACATGCATCAACCATGAAACAAGCACAGAATGGGCATATTTCTCTTTCTTTCATGCCTGGACCCCTCGGAACACCCCTGAGCCTCCTCATACAATTAGTAAACATTTAATTAAACTAATTTAAAAAATTTAAACAAATATCTAAAGAGAAACATACCTCCATGAATTTTATTATCTTACAAAATCTCCATATTATAACGGATTTCCTCAATCCATACTTCCAAGCATCACTGAGCTTCCATAGAAAATAGATCAGGACACTAGCCCCACATATCTGAATCCATATCCCAATTTTCTTCCTCAAAATTTCCATGGTACCATAAAACTAGATCCAAGTGCGCATTCTTTCCCCCCAAAATACATTCTTGCTAACATTTACAATATGAATCATATGATTCTCAAAGGATGCATCGACCTCAAGATCAACATACCCAACATTAATCATCTGATATATGTAATGGTGATACTTACAAAGATGAGAAATATGAAAAAAATCATGCATTACACTATACCATTGTGGAAGAGACAATCAGTATGCATCCATATTCATCATCTCCACAATCTCAAATGTCCCCATGTACCTGGGTGCCCACATAACATGATTTCGAATCCGATGGCGACCTTACATTATAGACACCCAAAGAAACATATGATCACCCACAAGAAACTCAATAGGTCTATTATTGTAATCAATATATGAATTCTTCTTACTCCATGTCTTCTTAATATGTTTCCGAATTAACTGAATCTGCTTTGATGTCCCATGCATGCGACTCGGTTCCAACAACTCTGACTCCCTAACATCCATCCAACATAATGGTGACCTAGATAGACTCTCATAGAAAACCTCATACGGTTCCATCTAAACCATCTATTGGTAACTATTTTTAGGTGAACTCAAATAGTTCCAAGTGTTTCTCACACAACCCACCATATTCTATGACACAAGATATCAAAATATCCTCTAGTACCTAAATAGTATGCTCTGACAGCACATTCGTATGTGGGTGGGAATCCATACTCAAAACAATTTGGGTAATAAGTTCCTTCTGCAGCCCCTTCCAGAATGGACAAGTAAAATGAAGATCAAAATCTAAAACTATTGATCATAGTAACCCATGTAATCTTTCTATCTACGTAACATACATTCCACCCAGATGATCAATTGTTAACATCTTTCGAATAGATAGTAAATATTCTAACTTAGTCAATTGATACAGAAATACCTAGATCACATAATTCTTATATACAATCCTCAGAATACCCACAACAAAATCCATCGTCAATTATCCCAATTTTATATACAAAATGGAAGAATTTTGTAGCATACCACTCAACCCCTTATGCTTAGCCTTCACCTACTGAAAGTTATTGAATCCCACTTCAAAACCTAGAAACTACTTATTTATCCCAAGAAACCAATATTATATATGAAGATCGGGATACATTTTGGTCAAACTAAGAGTCACATCCCACATTGTTCCATTGAACTCATGAATATACTCTTCTCCCATAAAATTGGGTACAAAAACACGACCATAGATGTAAATGATCTCATCATGACCAATAGTCCATCTAGAAGGTGTCTCCTCACATTTAATACTTTACCTCAAAGCCAAGCACTCTAGATCCTTATAATGACACTCTTTGATCTGGTATAGAAGTGATGACTCAACTTCCATGGATGAAATATTTATCTATACCTTACCATCCTGTACCTCTAGGTGAATCTATGCAAGAAACACCATCATATTCAACTTAGAACTGAATTCCTAAACCACTTGGTTTCATGTCTTCTATCTCAATGCATCTACATCACTATACCCATTTACTGGTGTACACACCAATTCAAAATCGAAGGACTACACATATTCAACCTATATTCACTACCAAAGATTCAAATCATGATAATAAAATAATCACATAATGATTTTTTTATTAGTATACATGGTAAACCATTCTCACACTAAGTAATTCTGTAAACACTTTAATTTGTAAACCACCATGGCTAATTCAAGATCATGAATATGGGCATTTGGTTCCTAAGGCCTCAACTACCATGAACCATATTCCACAACATGATTATTCTTTATAAACAATGCACCAATCCCAACACTGGGTGCATCAAAAGATAAGGTATACTCCATACCCATCTCAGGAAGAATCAAAGCTGGTTCAGTAGTAAGACACTTTTTTAAATCCTACAAGGAATTCTCACATGCCTCAAACCATTAAAACTTGATTCCGATTTTGGTTAATCCCAAAATCAGTGGAGCCAAATGGGAGAATCCTTTGAGGAATGATGTGAAATATCATGTTAATTCTAAAAAAAACTTTGGTTATAAAAAGGATTCTTGGCCTTCTCCCAAGACAAAACTGACTACACATTCTTTGGGTCCACTTATACACGTTCCTCTAATATTATGCGACTCAAGAAGTGCACCCTATCATTCTAGAAATACAATTTGGATAGCTTGGACTATAACCTTTTCTCTCCTATTATACTCATGATGATGTTAAGATGTTTTTTGTGGTTGTCATGAGTCTTGGAGTACACCAGAATTTAATCCAAAAAGACAACTACAAACTGATCCAGGTACGGGTGAATGATTCTATTCATTGTGGATATAAAGACTACTATTACATTAGTCAACCCAAAAGACATCACAACAAATTAATATAACCCATACATACCCATTAAAGAAATTTTTCGTACATCACGAGTTCTCAACCTTAGCTGGTGATAGCCTTATCTAAAATAAAACTTGGAGAACACTTAAGCACCTCTCAAATAGTAAAAAATATCACCGATTCGAGGAAGAGGGTACTAGTTATTAACCATCCTCTGATTCATCATTCCTTAATCGATGTATAACTACAATGTTATATCGTATTATTTGAAAAAAACACTATGTATCCCCAACGATACATACTCAGATGAATAAACACCTTATTATACAAATTTAGTTCATGGAGTCCTTCCTGTGTCATTCTATATAAAAAAATTGGAATTGGTTCTTCTCTATGAAGTAACTCTATTGTTAACACAACATCTCTCTTAGTTCAAAAACTAGAAATGTCACCAAGAAACATATCCTGGATCAAATCCACCACTAGAGGAAAGAAAACCTTCCCCACTCCCCCTTTATAAAGCATTAGATATGCCACTTGGGCTGTGAGCTCTCCAATTTGCTAATGGACTGGGTTTAGATGATTTTCTCGGATGTCCCATCCTCCACGATGGACATAAGTGTATCCCTCAAGAGACCTGAACTTTACTATATATTACTAATAATCAATGTGGTCCTCGTAAAACCCCATCCAATCCATACACAAAATCTGATCAAAACCTTGCATATTAAGGACAAAGAAGTCCCATATGAAATCGTACGCACCAAATTCAAGATAAGACCCTTTACATTGCAGGATATTTTATGATTTTCCCCTAGAAGTGTATCAATAGATATAACCACAAAAATATGTTCCATCACTAAACCTAATATGGACACAAACTGAGAAGAAATAAAAGAATGTGAGGCACTAGTATCGAATAATTAACTAAAAAGCGTATAATCTAAAAGAATCATACCTCAAACAATTTTTTTCATAACCTTCCCACATACACAGGGCGGTTGAACTGTAAGAAGATGACCTATCCTTCTACTCTAGATTTTGATATGAGTTCATATTTTTCAACTACCCTATGGATAAGGATGTCCTTATCCTGATGCACCACTTCCCCTACACAGACTAGTATGGTCGGAAGATCTCTATATTACTTCCTCATATATGGAAACTAACCTCATTCCTTCAATATGAACTGGACTCTGACATCCATAATTTACCAAATCTCGAGGTTTCCTATAGAACCTCAAAATATTCCCTATCATGCCTCATTTCCAGCACTGAAATGGTGGCTGAGGAAACTAACCTCACATGTGTCCTATAATATTGCACTGATAATAGAATAATCTGTTATTTCCCTACGAAATTGATTCCCTTTCATGGATAAAAGTTTCACTATTTCCCAAGTGGAGGCTCTCAAAAATACACTTCTTACATTCTGAAGTCACACCACCAGATCCCCCAACTTAAATCACATTTCCACCACTAGAAGAATATATGAGGTTCCCCTCTATGATGAAGGCTTAATCCATCACCTCAACAAACTAATTTAAGAGGAAAATATTTACATGCGACTAGATACCATGTATATTTCCATCCTATAAACATCTCACTATAACTTCCTTATCCCCTACCAATGATGGAACAAAACATTTCAAGTCAATGAAATGGCCTACGTAATCCCTCTCCTTCATAGTCCCCTAGGAAAACCTCATAATCTACACAACCTTATACTCTATAAACGTATCTAAACAATAAATATCCAAAAAACTTTCCTAGAAACACTTCTATAGAATACCATCTCTCTAGTTAGTATGAATTGTGACATCCCACCAACAATTTTCCTAACCTCGCAACATGTAGGCTACCATCTTCACTCTCTTCTTAACAGAAGTCTCTACGTGACCAAGTATCAGCTGGATGTTCTCTATCCAGAATTCGGCTGCCTCAAGTCCACCCCCACCAAGGAAGGTTAGAGGTTGTTTTAGTTGAAACTATCTAGATGACTCAAAAAATCAGGGTGTAACCCGCCCTGCATTCAATTCCATCATCTATATAAAATGATAAATGTTCTCCAAGAAATGCTCTTATCCTCCCATTCCTTGGATCACTAGGGGTCTCTTGCTCTACTTATGGTGGTTCATTCTGAATGATATCCTCTTATCTCACAACTATCACATGTTGTCATTGTATAATTTCAATACAATTCCAAAGATGAGTCTTATAATGGATAATATAAATCTTTAACAATTAAAATAAAATAAGGATATCCATTACCCATAAACAACCCATTGTTCTTACATTATCCCAATGATTGTAACTGAATCCCAATTACTACCCCAAGACATCCCTACTATAGGCCATGGTAAACATGTGGTAAACCAACATACATAGTCAGAACTCCATCATTATACCCCTTTTTAAAACAATTTTCCATACTCACAATGTAAATTTCTCCTCTTAAGAACATTCCCAATTTAATAACTTCTTACAACCCAAATTTTAACTCATTTACAACCCTTTATAAAGAACGATTATTAAATCATTCTTTAAAATTAATCCCTTTACCCATTTACATCACCTTTATTAGAAATTTATTTCTATATATTTTTAAAGAAAATTAAATTAATTTTATCCCTCGTGTCTCACACAGCTTTCATGCGTGTTCTTACCAAGACACATGCAACTTTTGTCCCTAGGTGCCTATAATGAGGCAAAAATGAACAACCTCACACCATTTCCACCAAGAGGAAAATATTAAAAAAATAGTCACATCCCAGAACAAATGCATCCCCCAATGGTGAAATAACTTTCAACTATAACAAAAATCACGCAAAATAACAATATCACCTTGAGAACATGGTTTTTTCCCATACTTGGGACAGCTACTCCTAAAGAGAAGATCATTTCCAAGACCCAACACATCATAATCTCTCATATACCATCTAAAAAATAAGGCTACATAAAATAACATCTATGATAATAATTTTTAACATCTGCAACTTGGAAGCCACTAAACTGGTGCCACATATGAGTTTCTACATGACCTTAGTCATTCCTCCCTATATGCTAGAGGGTTTCGACTAGTAGAGAGGGTATAAAAGAACAAATGTGGATTTATAACCTCTTTATCAGAGTAAACCAAAAAATATAATAAAGGGAAATAAATGGAATAATTGAAAATAAACTATAAACAAGCATTACTAACCATTTACAAAAATTGGGTATAAGCCTCTTCCAAATAGTAAATATACTATGTCATGTTATATAGTGCCATGGGATAGAAAACCCATAATAATAACAGATAAATGAATCCGAAAAATGGGTCTAGAATCAATGTTTGGATCATCATCCATGAACACAACAATCCCAACCCAACTCCCTAGCATAGGGCCCATTCCCTAGTCCTGAACTGAAACCATGAAATTCTCTCCGCTACCCAATGATGGCCTGAGCAGGTTGTGAGTACAAATCATTAGGATAGAACCAACGGTGTCCAAAAATATCCAGTCAAAACTAATTGTGTATGTATGCTCTAATATACAACATTTAAACAAGGACTAACACGATTCTAGATAACTCGATTTTGTGTACATATTTTTATGTATTTTTATATATGAATTCATTGAATATTAATTAACATAATATAATATTTATGCATCATATTAATGTTTTGAAAATTATTATGTTGGAATGAAATTTAGAAAAATACCAAGTAAAACATTGAAATTGAAGAACACGATGATAGTTCGTGCTATAAGTAGAGAAAAGTGACATGACACTGGATTTTTTAGGATGTTCATGGAGTATATCCAAGGCACAAAACTGATGACGAAGGACAAAACATGGGTTCTAGTGATAGTGCTAGAAGTTGAATTTACATGTCATGTAATGTTTATACTAAAAGTGTAAATTTACAAGTTATGAAAATATTACAGGTAATGAGGAGAAGAAAGCATTCATGAGTATTGCACAACATATAAACATATTACATGTCGTGTAATAGCCTGACACAGAAAAAAAAATAATTCATTTCTAGTGTATCTTCCGATAATATTTTGATATCTTTGACAACCTGAATAGACATTAAACTCAATATTTGACCCGATCAACTACTGAGAGGCTATTTTAGGGTTCCTACCCAGATTTCTTCATAGATAGGGTTTTCTTAAGTTTTTCTTTCATTTATTTGATGTAATAATTGAATGATTTATTATTTATTTCCAATATATTTCTATTCATCATCCCCTTCTCATTATTTTTTTCTTTTGTCTTCCCTATGGTTTTGGGTTTAATGGTTATTGGAGATCACCAAAGGATGGTTGGCTAAAACCCATATGGGAGTGTAGAATAAGTTTAGGGGGTGTGTACCATCATTTTTTGATTTCCCTTATCTTTTAAAAATGATTATACTTGAGAGTAACATGTTTTTTATTCACATATATTTTACTCACCATTGAATCATTGAGCATATGTTTTCAATAAAGAAAAAACCCCAACATTATTGAGATGATTTATTCATGACCATTGAATGTAAATACTCTTCTGATTTTTCCAATCAGAACTTAATGAAACTTAGATATTTTGACTCATCTTCCCATGACAAATTTGGCTTCTAGGGTAGTTTGATATGTAATGAAAATTACTCTATTGATGAAATTGCATAGTTTCATAACTATTTTATATAATTGTTTTGCAAGTGATGTTTAATTAATTGATTTAGAAAAAACTTTTCCTGGAAACTGGTTCCCTTCTATTCTGAATTTCTATTATAATTCATCAATTTCAATTTCACCATTAGTTTAATAAAATCAATCAGAAAATGGAGAGACCTAAACATTAGTATAGATTTTTCATCTATGTGTTCCCCACTCTCTTTGGTTACAGGCACACACATCTGATATACTACGCCTATTTAGTTAGTGTGGTTCAGTGCAATATAATTTATTGTTTGACCCATGCCTGGAGGAATTTACGACACCTTTTGGGCATGTCCATTCCATTCATACATAATTATTTTAGTTAAATTATCAACATTTGATTCAATGGGTTTAGTGTTCCATTTATTGTACAACGACCTATGCCAGTCAACCTCCATGCGTAAGTTAATAATTCATGTTTCTTATCTCACTAGGGAGAACATCACACAATAAAATTTTATACAATTACCTTTGAGAATCAATTTAGGTAATCCCCAACAATTTCATAACACTTAACATGGAGCTTACGTATATGTAATCATCCAATTCATCCATTAAGGCACTAGAGTATCAGTCTGACTCTCAAACCCCTATATTCTAGTGGTGGATTTTAGAGCCTCAGTCTAACCTGACCCATGAAGGAAGAGCATCAGTCATTACCCTCAACTCACTATCCATGTAAACATTATACTAATATCAATTAACCACATTCAAAATATCGAAACACATATTCAAAAATTTCACATGACATTAAAAAATCACTACTTAATAAACACATAAACTTTATCATTATGAATTAACCCATTAATATATTCCCGTTTCATCCAACAATATATTTATCATAATAAAATTAATTCATTGAAGACATTCAAATTGATCAAAAAAATTATAACATTATCAATAACAAGGAACATCCATCGTTAGTGTCTTTCAGAATTTAAATTAACTTATCAACACAAATATCATGGATCTATTTTATCATAACATTTCCATTTTTAAAATCATAAATATCCATGCTCAGAAGGATATATCACCCCATTTGTGGCCCTAAAATCTATTTAATCAACCTCAGTGCATCCCATGGGGATCATTAGGGGTTCAATCTTTAATTTATCCAATGATTTTACCAAACCCTACTAAAGGAATCAAATGCACAAAAAGGGAGAACCAAGAGCACAACCACACATGAACAAATTAACTTCAAGATTATGGGGTATGAATTGTAGACCACCTACCTCGAATCAATAGATGAAACTCTATTTGCATTAAACGTAGATTCAGATTCAAGCACTTGTTGAAGCCCCAACCTATGATCCGATGGAAAAAGAGGGGTTTAGGTCATCCGAAGAAGAAGATTGAAACCACAAGACCTAATCTGAAAAAGAGAAGAAAGAGGAGTCCTAGACTTACTTGGATCTTTCATCCAAAGCCAACGACACTTCAAACAACCAGGAAATGAAGAATATCGACCCTTAAAAGAATTGGGTTCCTAGGTTCGTCAATAAGGATGTTTGGAGGACAATAGTAGAGAAAATTTGGTGAAACACTTAAAATCCCAAGAGGGAAAATGGTAATTTCTCATTTTTTTAATGGGGTGCATGGTTTGGAGACACAATTTGAAAAACTATGCACAAGTCGTGTTCCTGATTCAACCCAAGAATGTCTCAAGTTGCACAGTTTCCTAGAAATCCCACATAGTTTGAGAAATCATGTTCGAACCGTATAATAACCTCTATCCGAGAGGGGTTCAAGTCGCATAGTTACCTAGGGAGCCCACACGGTTTGAAAAATCATGCACCGGTCATTTGGAATGCCTCTATTTGAGACCACATTGTTTCAACTCCCCCTTACATGGATTACATAACCATGCACCCTTTTCCCCTTACTATCATGTTTTGGGCACACAGTTTCCTCAAACTATGCGTTAACCATGAAACATGCACTAGATTACCATTTTTCTCTTTATTACATGTCCTGAACCCCCAGAAAACCTTTAATCCTCCTCATACACCCGATAAACATTTAACTAACCAACATTAAGGAATTTAAACAAATATTTAAATAGAATCACACCTCCAAAAAGATCTAGATCATACAATATATATATATATATATGTTTATAATATATGATATATATATATTAATATTATCTATATATATGTTTATATATATACATATATATTATATATATTATATTCTTATATTAATATATATGTTTATATATATGTATGTGTGTGTGTGTTTGGAAAAATATATATGTGTATGCATATATGTATATAATTAAAATTATAAATGTACATATATATTTATATATAACTAACAATATTTTATAACACTGGTAAATTGTCACTAAAATAGACATGTTTTCTTAAAAACATATCCAAATAAAAAAACTATATATGTGTTTTTATATATAAATATATGTATATATATATATACTTATTTATTTTTGTGTTCTTAGATATATATATATGTTTATATATATATATGTTTATATATATATATAAATATATGTTTATATATAAATATGTGTGTCTGTGTTTATACATATTAATATATATATATATATATTTATTTATTTACATCGATGAAAGGAAATGAGCTATATATATATATTTATTTATGTATGTTTCTAGAAAGATGTCACTAATTTAGCAATATTTCTTAACGACATTGTTAAATTATCGATTTTTAGGAAACTTCTTCAAATTAGAAACCTTCAGAAAAATGTCGCTATTTAGTGATTCTTTGGAGAAAACATCACTAAATTAGTGAACCTTTTGCGAAAACATCATTAAATGTTCTGCGTTTTCATGAAACATTGAAAAATTAGTGACATTTTCAAGAAACATCGCTAAATTAGTGACATTATTTAGGAAGCATCACTAAATTAGTGACATTTTTAGGAAACCTAATTAAATTATCTACATTTCCTAGAAATAATCAGTAAAAAATTCAATGTGATCAATTTCCATTTCATTTATCACTTAGTGGAATGATGTTAAATTTATAGTGCCGGAAGAACCAATAGATCATAAGATCCATAATGGGATGAAAAGTCATTCCTTATATCACTACTAGTAATTATAACAAATGAATTTAGCATAGGTTATCCAATAAGAATAATTATTTATATGGTTAAGTAGTGAATTAATCTCTAAAACCATGTCCAAATTTCAACTTATAAATTTTCATAAATGATTACCCTTATTAACCTTCCAAATTATTAAAATCCAAAAACAATTTAAAGAAGGTTACCAAATTTCAAGAATCAAAATTTTATTAATCCCCCATTAAACTTGATGTAAATCTTAATTGTTACATATCTAAGATGTGAATAACATAATCATGTATTCTCTTGAAACATGGTAATAACCTGGAAAACCAAATTTAATACTCTTTCTTTCTAATTCGTTATTTAATCAATTTTTATATATGAAAAAATTCAAGTGAAACCTTGGGTTCATCCTTGTACCGATTAAATATATGACTTAATTATTTCAAAATATAATTAGATAATCACTTAAAACATCACTAATGTATAAAAAATAATATTTCTATAGGACTTATTCATTCAAAATCAATCACGTAAATCCCAAAAAAAGGAGAGGAGTATAAATGTTCCCTAATTATCATGGTTTAATTAATCCATTATGATAACATAATATTTATATTTTTCCTTTTTCCTCATATTTTTTTTGTGTCATACCATCAAAATTAGTGTATGTAATGGGTCACTTTTTAGCATAATGACCAAACTCCTTTCAATAGAAACACTGAATTTTGGGGGGTTCACTCTTTGGATAATTCTATTTATTCCCATTACATTAGTAGTAAAATGCCCAATGACTTTATTTTGAACACTTAAAAAATTTACCAGTATCCTTAAAACAATTTCCTCTATGTTCCATTCCACAATCTAAGCATAATGGAAATTTAGTCTTCTTATCTCCATACTTTTTATAGATTCCTTTTAATTCTATCGTTTTTTGTCTTCATAATAGTGAGATTGATAGGAAACTTCAATATTCATTTTTGAAGAATCTTTTGATTAAGGAACTTACTAATAAATTGTTCTTGAACTCATCCCAATCCATGGAGACAATTTTATATTGTTTCCTCGTATTCTTGATAAAATTATAACACTGATTTTCTACTCTTTTTAAGTGATAAGTTCCCAACATTAAGTTTTCCTGTTCCGAACAAAGGAGAATAGAAAATATATTCTCATTAGTATATATCCATATCACAGAAACTAGTGGAATGATTTTTCTATAAAAATAATTTATGCATTACATTATAAATTATTCATGAAAATGGTTTTCCCTTTTTTGTTCATTTGGAAACTCAACATGATTTATGGCTTGATATGGTTGAGCGGTCATAGTATTGAGTTTTTTAATTCAAAATTACATAAAATTTAGTTTCTTGGGAGGGCCTCAATGAATTTTATATTTCTATCTTCATTAACATGGTTCCTTTGGGTTCTATCCATTGACTAAAACTAGAAATTAGATCCTGATAAACACTAATCATATTCATAAAACCAAATAATCAAGGATAATTTCTTATAAAATTTAAATTTATGACACATTAGGTTTAATCCATGTTTATTCAAGATCTATACCAAAACTATATTATTTTAACCTAGACTTATCCTTAGGGTTCTTAATATTGTTTTTTCATCCTATTTTCCAAATTTTTACTAAACCATTTCTCTTATACCAACTATAATAGCCAACTCTTTTCATACATAGATATTAAATCAACATAGATGAATATTCATGTTACAATATAATGAAACCATGCCAAAATCATATGCGTTTTGTGTCTTTGGAAACTCGGAAACATAAAAAATAGGTTCATTGAACATCTATTTAATCTCCCTCTTAATTCATCAGACTTATAGCCCTTTTTTACATGTCATTAAAAATACATTCTTTTATATACTTGGGGAAAAATAAACATAAGATAAGGTTGAGCTCAGATGCTACGTATGGGTAAATAAGCGATATGATAATCTTTACATAAACATATGTGTATAATAATATGAACAAAAAATTATAAAATTACACCTTTCATATCAAATATCATAATATTGAGTCCTGGAATAAATCATAGAAGTTTATAATACATGAACTGTAAGAGAATAATATTTATATAAGACATGGAATTGTGAATTACACATAAAATTATATCTTTTTGAACATGTATAACTATAAACGGGTTCAATCATTATGTTAAGGATGTGAAACCATTCCCTTGGATAAACCTATGGACATGTAAATATGTACACACATACAATTATAAACATGAAAGATATTTCAATTCATAACATTGTGAAAATATAACCAGGTTCACGTATAACATTGTGAACATGTAATATGGTTCAC
This sequence comes from Viscum album, assembly GCA_963277665.1. Lineage (NCBI taxonomy): Eukaryota > Viridiplantae > Streptophyta > Magnoliopsida > Santalales > Viscaceae > Viscum > Viscum album. Next base: position 1,601,294,803 of record OY728128.1, read on the forward strand.
ACATAACATTTCTAAACATGTACTCAGGTTAACAGATAAAATTGTGAACATGTAATCAGGTTCACACATTAAATTTTTGAACAACTAATATGCTTCACACATAACATTTGTGAACATGTAATCAGGTTCACTCATAACATTTGTGAACATGTAATCAGTTTCACACATAAAATTTGTGAAAATGTAATCAATCACATTCTTAACAATTGTGAACAGGTAATCATGTTTATGAAATATTTTTTTTGATAAAGTAATATGGTTAATGCATAAAATTTTACTCATGAGTTACTAACCATTAAATAATTCATTAGAGGGAGATATAGGTCCCCCCTTCACATAATGAAAACCGTAAATTTTTATACCACAAGAACATAAATTATTCCTTATATCAGAACCCATGAATATAAATAGGCTTCATAAATATCAATCTATTATTAAAATAAACCAACCATAAAAGGAATAAGGATAATATAATTGAATAATTTCTATAGTAAGCATATGTAACATCAAATAATGTTATCAGAGATGGAAACTAATTTTAATAGATCACTTAAAATAATTATTGATGAAAATATACATTATATATTAGAAACATGTTTTTAAATGCCACAAAATTCTAAAAGAAAATATTTTATTTGAAAACAGCCTTTTAATACTATAAAATAAGATTTAAGTCCTTAAGTTATCATGAAAATGGGATATGCCACTCATTCTATATATGTAAAAAAAAATTTCTTCCATATTTTTGTCAAAAAATTCATAAGGACCCAATTTTATAAAATAAAAAAAATAATACTTTAAATACATTTTTTTAAAAAAGTCATCTGTGAGTAAAAATGACTTTAAACAATCATAATACCCCCATATACTACCAAAAGGGTGAAATAATCAAGAGAAACAACAAGATATTCCATTCAAAAGGGATAGTGATGTATCATTATCTTATCTACCCCTAAATGGTGATGCTATTATCCATGTATAATTGAAATACCTTAATATTTGGAGAAATATTTCTATATTGTTATTTACATAACATTCATTACATGCAACATTGAATTTAAAAAACCAAGATAAGCTATTAAAATATTATTATTTAATGTAAAAGTTATAATTAAGACATTATATTTCAAATTATGTATAGAGATAAAAATATTATGAAAAAAATATAGATATAATATATATAAAATCAATTTAGTAATCCATTAATTAGAAATGAAAATAAAAATTATTTGAAAATAATGGATATTTTTTCTAAAAAATTGTTTCCATACATGAATTTTTTTAAATCCTAGTAAATTAAATTAATAATTTTTGGAGATTTGTTTAAATAATATATATATTCTAATGGATTTCATGCTAAAACCCTTTTCAATTTGATGATGACCTTCCTTCCAAAGGGAGTCAGTTAAATGTATTTTTACAATGACATCATAGAAAAGTAGTTAGTAGAGAGGATGGGAGTTTGAACTCATCACATTCTTTTGGGGTGAATTACTTCCTACTATGGGAATCTACACTACTAAAAAATGAGAAAGGGAAGCACCACCTTTTATCAGCGCTAAGAAATTTTTTTTGATAAAGGTTATTCTTTATTAATTCTAATTAAAAGCGCTGATAAAGAATCCCTTTATCCGCGTTAAAATTTTAGCGCTAATAAATGGTGCCTTTATCAGCGCTAGAAAAGCATTGATAAAGGGTTCTATTTATCAGAACTTTTGTAGTGCTGATAAAGGGCACCATTTATCAGTGATAAAAAAGAACTGATAAAAATATACTCCCATTTTATAAAATGGGGTTCACAGTACCCTCTGTTTATCAAACCCTCAAGTTCTCGTGGTATTGTACCCCTATGACAACTCCTCGCCCCCCCAAAATTCTCTTTGCTAGACCTCCGATGCTAGCCATACTCCGCCGTGAACCCTACTCTTAAGTTTCCCCCTCGAACACCTTCTGTAGATCCTCCTCCCCACGAACCCTACTTCTCCTCCTCCCTAATCGACCCTAATCCCCATGAAATATACTCCTGTTTTTCTCAATGGTTGGTGGCTCCTCTCGTGCACCTCCCCCTCCAATGGTCGTGCCTTCCCCTTCCGACGTAGCATAGATGGCTCCCTAACTGCTCAACGCTTCTTATCTCCCTCCATCACAGGTGCTATCTACTCTAGGTAAGTCTCCTACTTCTCCTTTTAGGTTGATATTTTCCAGAGGGTAGGGTTCCGTTGATAAGATTTAATCTTGTGAGTTAGTGTTATATCTTATTATTTTTGGGTAAATCATTCATTTCCTGGTTTTCTTAGTGGAGTGGTTGAGGTGCGATCGAGGTTCCACATTGGATTTCAGCAATTTCTTCACCTAATGTCAGTGGTTCCATGGCATAAAATTTATATATGTTTTTAATATGCTTTTTTGTGCGTTTATTGTTGTTCTACAAATTAATTTTGTGGTGCTAATTGTGTTTTCGAATCATTTTTCATGCCTATGTGTTTGAAATGAATTTTAATAAAGGAAATGGTTATTATTTTTTTGTTTTTTAATATAATACTTCTTATAAAGGGTATTATGGGTTGTTTGAAAGGTGTGAAATATGCTTTCAAAGGCATTGGAGGTGCCAATGGGTTTGGGTGTAGGTTTAAAAAGGAAACATAATAATTTAGAAGGTTTAGCTTGTTGTGAATTTTAAAATACGAGTTGTATGTTTCTCAAATTATGAAAGGTGTGTTATGAGATTATTCTTGGTTTATGTTTTCTTTTGCAAGGGGGATCAACCCATGAATTTGGTTTATTACCTTTATGATCTTATTTTGTTTCCTAAAAATGGAATTTTTGAAATGTGTGGGTAATGGAAAATGTATTTGAAAGGGGTTTTGGTGTGAGTAAAAATAGAAAATGGTTTGTTTTATAGAAAATTGGGATTTACTTTAAATTCAAGGAATTTATTTGTGGAGGAGTAGGGTTCATGGAATCTTATTTGGATTGTTTCATATTTCAATGAGAATGGAAAATTATTTTAATGATTTCATGGAAATGTTTTTATTGTGTGATTGTGATTCTAATAAATTTGTAATTTATATTAAGTGAGGATTTATGATGTGTGAACTAGATTGGAATTCTAATCTATTTTTTATGATAAATTTATATATTACACTTTATATAGTTTATTTTTTAAAACTTTTTTGGCCCTCTTGATTTACCCTTGAACAATTCACCATTTTTGAATGATGTTTTATCACTATTTGATACTTTTTTCCCCTCATGTGTGAGTTTTTTTAACTCTAAGGGATTTTTGTTTATCCCTTTTTTTGGGAATGTTCATTTTTATAGAACAGATGTTGGATGCACCTATGGATACTTGTTACAAGTTTGGGGAAAGTAAGGAATAGTTATTGCATATCCTTTAGATGTTCATGATAGAATTTATTTTCACTAACCTCAATTTTCTATTTCTTATGTTAATTTGGCTAAAAAAAACTATGATATTCCATAGTAATTTTGGATAAACCTAGATTATTTTTCTCCCCTGTGAACCCCTTCGTGTTTGGAAATGTATCTACTATATTAGATTTCTCATCAAAAGTGTATCCTTGTTTTCATTTTATTTGAGTTTGGTCACTAGTTTAGGGTTGTTTAATGTGATTTTTTTATTATGAGTGAGGTGGCTAGTAGGGGTGGTTAAAAGGATGTTTAATGTTTAGATACAAGGGTTGTGGGTTGTAGAACTATTGGTAAGGAGGCTGGAAAGTGTGTTTATTTTGATGGGGGTCTATACTGGTTATGTTGATTTCCAAATCATTATTGGAAATGGTTAGGCTCTATTAATCGCATTTTTTTGTAAGGAGGTGGTTCTCATAAACTATATTTGGAAGTCATATTTTTTGTATTTGAATTATAAATAATAATATTTTTGATTTTAATAGGATAACGATGAATAAATAATGGATGAATGCTAATCATTTGACAATAGAGTATGAGAACGGAGTGAAAGAGTTCATCATGTTTGAAAACGATCAGGAAAAGGATCCTTATTAAATCCTTTTTCTGTGTTTACATTGTTGTTATTCAAGACTAATTACTCTAGAGGAGTTGTAAGAACATTTGATATGTCACGAATAGATCAGAGTTATAATTGTTGGAAGAAACATGGAGAAAAAGAGAATGCAGATACTGGTTGGGATAAAACTATGTTTTATGGATCATCATATATGATTACAAATATAGATAATGAAGAAGACTATATGGAGGATGTAATTAAAAAATGTCAATGATGATGAAGATCGTATTAAGGAAATGACAAGGAAAGTTGAAGATGTAATCCATGATTTCCCAAAATTGTTTGAGAAGTTTAAGAGTTGTGAAAAGAAGCCAATATATGCTGGTTGCACTAAATATACAACATTGTCAGCTTTAATGAAGTCATATAAATTGAATGTAGGCAACGAATGGAGTGATTTCAGTTTTACAGAACTACTTTATCTCATGAATGACATGATCCCAGAAGATAATGAGCTCCCAAGTCAAACATAGGAAGCTAAACGAATGTTACGCACGATGGGTATGATTTCTAAAAGAATATATGCCTGCATGAAATAATGTATATTTCTTCTAAAGGAGAAAAAAATCACATACAAAATGCCTTAAGTGTGGTGCTTCTTGATTCAAGAAAGATGAATACTATCCTACGAAAGTTGTATGGTACATTCTAATCATTGCAAGCTTTAGGCATCTATATAGAAGTGAAGAAACTATAAGGCAATTGTTGTGAAATGCAGATAAAAGAAATAAATATTGGAAATTACATCACCCGAATGACTCTCCTCAATGGAAAAGAATTGATCATGTGTATCATGAATTTGGAAATGATCAGAGAAACCTTCATTGTGCATTATCTACAAATGGAGTGAATCCTTTTGGTTTTCAAACCTGCACTCATAGTACATGGAATGTTATATTGGTAAATTTTAACTTTCCACCCTAGATATGCATAAAATGGAAATTAATCATGTTATCGATGCTTATATCAGGACCAAAACAGCCAAGTAATGATATTGATGTTTATTTGGATGTTTTGATCGATGATTTGAAGTTATTTTGGCATTAAGATGTTATGTTATATGATTCTTATAAAATTGAATACATCACGATGAGAGCGATGTTGTATGAGACGATAAATGATTCCCTACTTATGTAAATTTGTCAGGCTATAGCATTAAAGGAACTCAAGGGTGTCCCATGTGAGAAGAAGACACAGAATCAATTATGTTGAAACATTCATCAAAATCTGTGTTTCTAGGACATCGTAGATTTTTACCCCATCGGCATAAGTACCGATCATGGATGACATCATTCAATGGAAGTTCAGAACAACATACAACACCATCTCCACTAACAGGTGATCAGCTGTTTAAGAAAGTAAAACATGTGAACACTATTTTTGGTAATCCATTTTCAAAAAACATTACAAAAAATGGTTGGAAAAAGAGGTTAGTTTTCTTTTGAATTACCATAATGGAATTGTATGTACGTCAGACATTTTCTTGATGTGATGCATGTGAAGAAAATATATGTGACAGTATTATTGGAACATTGCTAAATGCCCCTGGAAAAACAAAGGATTGAAATTAAGGCATGGTTGGACATGGTTAACAAGATAATATGAGAAGAGTTGGCTCCTGTGAAGGGTGAAAATGAAATGTTTCTTCCTCCAACTACTTACATTATTTCCAAGGAGGATATATATCAGTTTTTCAACTTATTTAATGATATAAAGGTTCCATAGGGGTATTCATCAAATATCAAGAACACTGTGTCAATGAATGAGTTAAAGTTAAAAGGTTTGAAATCACATGACTGCCATGTTTTGATGTAAGATTTAATTCGTATATCTTTACATTGAATTTTTCCCAAGAATGTTTGTAAAATGTTAACCAAACATTGTTTATTTTTCAAAGCTATATGCAGTAATGTTTTAGACCTTCCTGAATTTCCATCTATGGAATGAGAAATTGTCATCATATTATGTGAATTAGAAATATTCTTATTTCCAACATTCTTTGATATGATGGTTCATTTGATGGTTCACTTGGTGAGAGAGATTTCACTTTTTGATCCTATTCATTATAGATTGATGTACCCCGTTGAACAATATATGAAGATTATGAATGGGTATGTCAAAAATCAAAGTCGACCAGAGGGTTGTATTATGGAGCGATATATTGTTGAGGAAGACATTGAATTATGTACTAAATACCTATCTAATGTAGAAAGAATTGGCCTCCCAAAATATCATCACACTGGACACATTGAGGGTGAGGGAGTTTTTGGAAGGGATGTTGTGACAATCAATATTACAGATTGGTAGCAGGCACACCTTTATGTTTTGCATAATAGTTTGGAGGTTGCACCATATATTGAAACCCACAAAGAAATTCATAGGTATTTGAATCCAACAAGGGCTGAAAAAATGGATATCAAATTCACATAATCACCAGTTTATAGGATGGTTTCAGGACTATATTTTTAAGTAGTTAGATGAAAATGGAAATTCAATTTTAGAATGAATTTCATGGCTAACCACTGGACTATGTGTGTATGTATTATCTTACAATGGTTATGTAATTAACGGTTATACATTATATACAGATGAACATGATAAAGATAGTACCATGAAAAATAGTGGAGTTACACTTGTGGCTAAAGTGATGCATGCTTCTGATAGTAAGGACATAAATTCAATTTATGTGAATATGTCATACATTGGCATTATCAAACAAATATGGGAGTTTAATTATACAAAATTCCAATTGTTGTTTTTTAATGAAAATGGGTTGATAACAATAGTGGTGTTAAAATAAATGAATTGGGATTTTTGAAAGTTCATTTTAGTAAATAAGGGTACAAAGACGAACAATTTATAATGGAAGCACAAGTGGTACAAGTATTTTATGTTCCAGATCCCGCAAACTGAAAGTGGTTGACTATTATGTTATCATCCGAAACTTCTGAAGGGTCCGATGAAAATTAAATTTAGGATGATCCTTTCAGTGGTACGTCACAATCATTTTGTAGTGGTCCCAATGTAGATGACATTTTGTATGTTAGAGGATACCACAATAAAGGGATTTGGATAATTGAGAGAGGTTTCAAATCCCTTCAGCCTTTGAAAAAAAAGAAATAGAGTTCAATAAATAGGTAATATTTTGTTTGTAATATAGATATTATTATATCATGTTACTATTTTATCATTAAAAAATTTATGTAATCTAAATTAACAATTCAATAACATATATAGATAATGACTTCTGCACATTCTGGTGCTCTTAACCTTGAGGCTGAACAAGTCTCTCAAGCTGCTGCTGGTGCTGCTCAAAGTGCAGAGCGACAACAAGTTTCTAAACCTATTTTTTCTCCTATTGTTGAGGTCCAACAACCATCAGCACATGTCATTGCTACCATTTTAGATGAATATATTGATGATGTTGATATCAATGGAGTGGTAAAGGATGAAAGACCGATGTCGCAGAAAACACAGGTGCATCGTAGTTTGAGGGTGTTAGCCAAAGTTCTTAAGGTGAAATGCAATGAAATCAAATTTGATGTTAGATGAAATGCACGAGGCATACATGTGAATCCAAACAATGCTATGTTTATTAGTTACATTGGAATTGTCACTCGGAAATGCTTTCCAATTTACATAGATTTAACGCACCATGTTGTGTCCTGGATGAAGGCCATGATCTGGAATGAAATTATGGTAACATTATGATATTATTTCTTTAAATTACTAGAAAATAATATAATGAAATAGTGCCTTTCTCTTTTTAATATCTCAAAGAGTACATTTATAGTAGATGATTTACACAATACTTATTCATTAAGGCTTGAAGGAAGGATTCATCATGGTTTTCTCACTATTATAATAAAATGTCACCTGAAATATTCCAAAGGTAAAATAAACCCACACCCACCCCTTTTCTATGCTCACCAGATATCCCTAGAAGAATGTGATGAATTTATTTACCATCGTGGGGAGGAGAAGTTTCAGGTACATTGTGGGTGATAATACGTTGTTTGAGGATACATGTATTCGTCACTTTGATTGTAAATATTTAATTTATGAAACAACAAATTAGTACTGAAAATAATTAATGTGCATCAAAACAAAAATAACCCTATCATAAAGAAAGTATGGTGTACGCTTCTCTAGAAAAGAAAATGGTACGTATTTTAAATTTACAGTAATATTGTTATGTTCCAAGAAACAACATCATAATTAAATTTATATATTTATATGTAGATTGATGGGTCTAATGCCAAAGAAACTTCCATATAATGTCATGTGTTATAGAAGGAGGCACTTGTGAATAAAAAATGGAAGCCAGTAGATGAAAACATACACAAAGTGTTGGAAATATGTGTAAGTATGACAAGATAAAATGTTTTGTTTAAAATTTCTATTACATAAGAATAATTACTTATTTTCCTATATCCAACAGTCATAGGAATCAGCTAATCCTATAGCAGATATAGACCTATTATCGATTACTTTGAAGAGGATATAACAATATGGTTGTGTTAGAGGTGAAGGGTTTGGGGTGACACCTCGACTATATTTTGAGAAAAAAAACAAAAGGATGATAGAAATGAAGAAATGAGCCAAATGAGAGAAATAATAGAAACTCTTGAAGAAACATTTCAATGGCAAGGAGATTTGATAGAAACATTTATGGGTGAGAAGCAATGAGAAGACACACCTCAGTAACAACCAGAGTGTGAATATCCTATCCCATCCCCACCAGCTTTGAGGCAAGCCATTCCTCTCAAAGAGTTGGCTTAGATATGGTAATCAATATTCTAATAATTGTTCCCATGTAATGTGAATCAGAAAAACACCGATACTTTTCCTATATTGATATTCTATAGGGTGATAATGGCTATGATTTATATCTGTCAATACCCACCTATCAACTTGTAGTGAGGGCTACGATGTTCAATATCCCAGAGGGAAAGCTGCATAATAGACCACTTCTAAAAGTCCATCTGAATGTGACGGCTACTATAGCTCATGAGCCAAATGCATAGTTACCTATTCCACTTGATCTTAATGATATTCGTATGGTCAAAAAGGATATTGGGACATTCATTTCATGTTCATCACAACTTGTAAGAGTACATGTGTACAAAGAGGTATTTATTTCCAATTTTTTCAAGATAAACCTTTAACCATTAATGAATAAATGTCTGAACCAATGAATGTTATTATAGATAGAGAAAGGGAAGGGGGTGACAAGAAATGAGGGCTCAAAAGAACTTAAAGGATTGACCAACTGATCCAAAAGATATTCAAAAAGCACAATTAAACCACCTATTCTCTATCCACATTCACTAGCATTGAAGACTCATGTGGATACGAAGATAAAAAGTTGTATTAGTCATGTAGTTTTTTTAAAGAATATATACAGAGGAGAAATTGAATATTTCATTTCTGCTGAAAATATAAATGACATCCTTGAATACAATAGGCTAGGCATCACAATTGTAAATTTGTATATGAGGAATGTTTTCATGAATTAATTTTCTCAAAGCTCATATAATGTGATAACTATGAATAAATTCATTTTATATTATTGGATGGTGTATATATGAGAAGAGTTGAAGGTATTTTCCCTTGAGCCAAATTTTGGACTCGTTAGTCCTTAGACCACATCTACACAACTAATGAAATTAGAGCCATCAATAAGGGATGAAATAGTGAAAGGCTTTCTGAAAACCGTTGAAAGCAAGATTACAGATGACAAACTCTTCCTAATTCCAACCATGTAGGGGTAAAAATCGACGATTAAATAATATCAATTATATTTTCACTTCTTTCATTACTTATTTATTTTTGTGTAATTTGGCAACATTGGATACTAATTGCGGTGAACTTGGATACTCCAATGATTTATTTTCTTGATTGAATGCAAGGATATCCAACAAACCGACCACACATGATGGAGTTTTTGAATATGTAAGACACTACATCCTATGTTTTAGGTCTAAACAACATGTTATATAATTTATAATATCTTTTACTGAGGATTCTATTATGATAGGTTGGTGTATCAATATCCTCTAATAAAGGAATGGGGACAGGGGCTAAGTATTAGGAGGTGAGCGAGTACTATGTTTTGACAAGTATCAGGGTCTATAAAATAAAATTTCACTATCAATGTACACATCAAAACAAGTTTCTTATTATCCTAATGATAATTTTTTTAAGTGTACAAAACAAACAAACAGAAATGTTTGCGGTTTTGATATTTTAAAATTTATGATAGAGAACATTTTCCATCAACAAACTAGCATCCCTAAAGAGGTATTTTCATAAACAACTACTATTTCATTTAAATTCTTTATTAATTTTTTATTTATATATTTTTCTGTACTAATCTGACTGTCAAAAATACTTACATTCAAAAGACAATATAGATTTTTTAGAAACAAGTTGTCCACATTCCTGATGGAATATTGTACAAAAATAACATGAAGATCTGACATGGGGACATATACAATTGGCAGACATTTTTGAGACGGGTTCATGCAGATCAAAAGATGAAGTATTGTTGTATGTAAATGTTTGTAGTAAAATTTTAATTATTATTAAATAAAAAATCTTTTCTCTAATGAGTCCTTTTTTTATTTTAATAGATGGAATGCACCAGCAACATGCAAGAATCATGAACCACTTTCATTGGGATTTGGATAAGAAAAACTAGTAAAATATCCAAAATACCTTCATATAACGCATTACCACTCACATTGAAAGAAAATATGAGCAAAAGTCTCTACCCTAAATTGATTTTAGTATGATCATCGAGATTCCAAATGGATTCCCATGTGTTGAACATTTTCATCTGTAGAAATTGTATGTTTTCTGGTTATCCATAATAAGAAAATGAACATTGTTGGAACCTACTTCCTCCACAAGGTCTCCCCCCCACATACATGTTTTCAATTTATCACAATGATCCATGGGTCATTTTTGATGTGTACGTGTCAACCTTGCCTCAATCTATGGCATGATGTGACCGGTATAACTCAAAGTGTCTCTCTTTTGTTTAAAATGGACAGAATTTTAAGTGAATGGAACAAATGACATATTAAAAACCGACCAAATGCATTTGGATTATGTTTATACTTTTGATAATGATACATGGGTTATTTATGGCATGTACTAGTCAACCCAACTTCAATCCAAGGAAAGGTGGGACTGGTATCACTCAAAGTGTCTCTCTATTTTTTAAAATGGATAGAATTTTATGTGAAAACAACAAATGACATATAGAAAACTGAACAAACACATTTGGATTTTGTTGATACTTTAGGATAATAATACATGGGTAATTTATGACACGTATGAGTCAATACCGCCTCAATCCGAGGCACGATGTGACTGGTATCACTCAAAGTGTCTCTATTTTGTTTAAAATGGACAGAATTTTAAGTGAAAACAACAAATGACATACCAAAAACTGACCAAACACATTCAGATTATGTTGATACTTGAGTAAAACCCACCTCAATCTAAGGCACATTGTTACCAGTATCACTCAAATTGTCTCTCTTTTGTTTAAAATGGATATATTTTTAAGTGAAAACAAAAACTGACGTACATAAAACTGAACAAATGAATTTTTATTGTGTTGATACATTATGAGAATGATACATGGGTCATTTATGACATGTAAGAGTCAACATTGTCTCAATCTGAGGCACGGTGTGACTGGTATCACTCAAAGTGCCTCTCTTTTCTTTAAAAAGGACATAATTTTAACTGAAAACAACAACTGATGTATGGAAAACCGACCAAACACATTAGGATTGCGTTGATAATTTATGATAACTATTCATGGGACATTTTGGACGTGTACGAGTCAACCCTGCCTCAATACAAGGCACGGTATGACCGGTATCGCTCAAAGTGTCTATCATTTGTTTAAAATGTACAAAATTTTTAGTGAAAACAACAACTAACATACGAAAAACTAACCAAACATAGTAGGATTGTGTTGATACATTAGGAGAACGATCCATATGACATTTGTGATGTGTACAAGTCAACGTAGCCTCAATTAGACACATAGTGTGACCTGTATCACTCACATTTTCTCTCTTTTGTTTAAAATGGACAGAATTTTAAGTGCAAACAACAACTGACGTACAGAAAACCAACCAAAAACATTCGGATTGTGTTGATAATTTAGTCCAACGATTGGTGGGTCATATATGATATATATGAGTCAAATCTGCTTCAATATGAGGCATGGTGTGGCCGGTATAAATCAATGTGTCTCTCTCTTTTTTAAATGAACATAATTTTAAGTGAAAACAACAACTGGAATATGGAAATCCGACCAAGCTCATTTAGATTGTGTTGATACAATATTACAATGATCCATGGGTAATGTGTGACATGTAAGATTCAATCCTTCCTCATTATGGGGCATAGTGTGTCTGGTATCACTCAAAGTGTATCTTTTTTGTTTAAAATGGACATAATTTTAAGTGGAAACAACAATTAACATACGGAAAACTAACCAAACGGATTCGGATTGTGTTGATACTTTAGGAGAGAGATCCATGGGGAATTTTTCACATGTATAAGTCAACCTCGCCTCAATATGAGGCATGGTTTGACTGATATCACTCAAATTTCCTCTCTATTATTTAAAATGGACATAATTTTAAATGAAAACAACAACTGACAAACAGAAAACTAACCAAACACATTCAGATTGTGTTGATACATTAGGTCAACGATCCGTGGTCCATTCATGACATGTAAGAGTAAACTACACCTCAATAAGAGGCATGGTATGGCCGGTATCACTCAAAGTGTCTCTCTTTTGTTTAAAATGGACAAAATTTTAAGTGAAAACAACAAATGATTTACAGAAAACCAACCAAAAGCATTCATATTGTGTTGATACATTAGGAGAACGATCCATGGGAAATTTTTGACATGTAGAAGTCAATACCGCCTCAATATGAGGCATGGTGTTACCAATATCTCTCAATGTGTCTCTCTTTTGTTTAAAATGGACTAGATTTTATGTGAAAACAACAACTGATGTACGAAAAACAGACCAACACATTAATATTGTGTTGATACATTAGGCCAACGATCCATGGGTCATATGTGACATGTACGATTCAAACTCGCCACAATCCGAGGAATGGTGTAGCCGATATCACTCAAAGTGTCTCATTTTTGTTTAAAATGGATAGAATGTTATGTGAAAACAATTACTAACGTACGGAAAACCGACCAAACACATTCGGATTGTATTGATACTTTAGGAGAACGATCCATGGGTCATTTGTGATGTGTAAGAGTCAAACCCTCTTCAATTAGAGGTATGGTGTTGCCGGTATCACTCAAAGTTCTCTATTTTGTATAAAATTGACAGAAATTTAAGTGAAAACAACAACTGACATATGGAAAACCAAATTAACGCATTCGGATTCTGTTGATACATTAGGAAAACGTTCCATGTGTAACACCCCAACCCCTATAGACCAGATCTAGTGCATTAATTGTTATATTTTTATGGTTAGAAGGAAATAAAATCCCAATAGAATGATTAGTTTAGGAGGCATGAAGAAACTAGATACATAGATGTAACTCAAATTTCATTGGAAAAGGATAAAAATACAAAACATAACAAAAACTAAAAACTGCATCCACAGAAACTCAATAAATGATCTCCTATTCATCAACTCTTAAAGGTAACCAATTGAAAGGAGTGATCTCAAATTCTTAGTAAGGGTTAAAAATAGAAGAAGCATGAATCAATAACAAATGAATCATAAACAATTTGACATATCAATATGGCATGGTGAATAAATGAAAACATACACCATTAATAAAATGAGAATAAAACAACATCCATAGATTTTGTCATAGTGAATATATCATGGATAATAATAAATAATAACGAATAAGGATAATTTTTTCTAATTGGACGTCATGTATCTAGAACATGATACCATAATACCATTAAAACAGTTTAAAACTATGGGTATAAACCCTTTTGATTTTTTGAAACAAACTTGAATGGTTTGTCGCCAACAGATTTTTCTCATGAGACATGTCGATGCATCGAGGGGATATATCTTTCCCCAACCGCCACTGCATGTCCAAATAATTCATTATACATAGATTCTATACAAGAGCAATATACCTTTTCAATATTCTTATAGAGTATAATATACATATTCATCAATATTTCCATAGTTAAAAACAACTTTTCAAATAAACACTGTATGTAAAATGGTATACAGTTTAGAAAAAAAACATATCCATGATATGAAAATATGGATATTTAATATAAATATAATTTCAAATGAATAGTGATCTCAAATGGACAATAGATACACCACATAAGGATTATTAGGTGCACAATACAATGTTAGTCACAATAAAATAGTAGTTGAGACAATGTCTCTTACCACAATGTAATTGGTCGAATCATATCACAAGAACTTAATAACCCTAAAATGAGTCATTGAGTACCATTAATATAAATAGAATCATTTTATTATATATCAAATATATGTACACATATACAACATACAAGAAATAATTGGCGAACAATGGAAATCTCACAGAAATTAATGTGACATGAGAAACCCTTTACCATATGCTCGAGTGTGTTCTTCATTTGTTTTAATGACCTGAATAATAAAATTTATATTAATTAATTAATAATTATAGAACCTCATATACATTAAATTGGTTTATTATAACCTTATTAGGCTCATTCATGTCCCTTTTTATAGGTTTAAGAGGTTCAATTTTATTGTTTTGGAAGCATTTTCTTCCTTGGTTTCCATGATTAGTTTACTTGCATTCATGAATGGTAGTTTGTTTGAAATCTGGTTAAACATACTGAATTATTAATATATATTTTTAGTGACTTTAAATATATATAAATTATCTTTTAATTATTCTGGTTTATATACTTGAGGATGAATCATTAGTTAAAAGTTATTGATAAACGCTAGGATTTAGCTTGGTAGTTTTGTGTACAATGAACTTGATTTGTAATATTATTACATATTTTGAGTATTTAGGGATTACAGAACATTAATGAGCTGAAATACATATATTATGATCTGTTAAAACCATAAAATTGGTTTCATGACTGTAATTAAAGATGGTAATGAAAATTTGGAACCCGTCGTCCTTGAATGCGACAAATTAACACATCTCGGACGATGTATTTATTTTTAGTATAAGAGGAGGGGGAAAGAGAGATGATAATGAAATATTCAATTATAATAATATAATTACAGTTAATTTAAGGTATTGGACTTATCATATCATTTGGATTAGGTTATATAAGGAAAGAAGTATAAAATAATGGAAGTCAAAATAAAAGAAAAATTAAGAAATCTCTTATGCAAATTTGACAGCCTAACGACGTCGCTTAAAATTTAATAAAAAAGATTGATAAAATAAATGGTGTATCTAATAAATATTACATAATATGGTAATTAGAATGAATATGGAATGAATTATCTCCACATAATCCAATTGAAAATAAAAGAGAAAACATAAAATGAAATCTTTAAGAAAAGAGAACAGTGGTTGATTCTCTTACCTTGTTGGTTAACTCCCAAAACATGAAGGATGGGACCTTGGGGGTTTGCGTACACCTTGGGAGGACTCTTAGGGAGGTAATAACACCAGATATTTGCAGATAAAGAGTTTTTAATGAATGAAAACGAAGGGGGTGAGTGGGTATTTATAGTAATTAAAAGGGAGTTTTTTATTAATTAAAAGGGACACCTCAATAGTAGTTTTAAAAAAACCATGGGATTTCCCATGTTTTTTGACACTTGGGACACCTTATGTCATAAGTTAATGTACACAAGTACACAAGCCCTTTATATTTAATTATTACATAATTATGATGTCATTAAACTACCGAAAACTCAAAACTGTATTTTTACTACCCACAAAATTCAAGTATTTTAGAAAAATCCCAAAAAATTTAGCCTTACCATTTTTCGACCTGTAGAATTCAAAAATGAACTCCATTATTTGAAAATAATTTTCTATGTATTTTTAATTTAATTTTTAAATAAAATCATAGTTAATTTCTAAAAATAACCATTTTGATGATAAAATTAGTTCTATATAACATTGAAACATTAATTAAGATCTCATTATCTTATTACCTTAGGGAAATAAAATATTATAATTATTTACTATTTATAATGGTCATATTAATATTCATATTACTATTCCTAAGGGTATGTTAATATTCATTAAAAAATCATGTTGGTTCTATCAGACTCTAAATGACTTACTGGTCACAACTCTAAATGACCATTTTTTGAAATTCAAAACATATAAGTGAAAAATTTATGTTTAATAGCTAGGTTTTGACTATATCTTAAATAACCAAGTGTTTTTTCCAAGGAACACATTGCTTTATGAAATATAGGCTATGAATAGAATGTATTTAAGAGAAGAATACAATAAAATGTTTGGGGTGTTAAATTATTCCCTCCTTCATAAATTTCCTCCTATGAATTTTCTGTATAAATCCCACCAAAAAGATGTTGGTGGTTCTTCTTTATAACATCCTCAGGTTCCCATGTTTCTTCCTCCATATTCTGGTTTCTCCAATGAACCTTTATTAGATGAGTATTTTGATTTCTCAATACCTGATCCCTTGTGTTAACAATCCCAATAGGCTCTTCATAGTATGACAAATCAGGTTCCAGTTCTATTTATTCATAGGTGAGTATATGAATTGGGGTTGGCATGTATTTATTCAACAATGACTCATGGAAAACATAATGGACTTTGGAAAGACTTGGAGGCATTGCTAAATGGAATGATACAGCTCTGATTCTTTCCAGAATTTCAAATGGTCTGATGTACTTGGGGCTTAGTTTCCCTTTCTTACTGAACCTTAAGACACCCTTCTATGGAGATACTTTTAGAATGATATGATCTCCCACTTGAAATTTTAAATCCTTTCTATGGTTGTCATTAGAACTCTTCTACCTACTTTAGTACTCTTTAATATGGGATTGGATTGTCTTCACATTTGTCGTGGTCTCTTCAATATGTACTGGGCCTATAAGTTTCCTCTCACTGACTTCGTCCCAAGAAGTTGGAGTTCGACTTCTCTTTCCATATAATGCTTCACATGTAGCCATTTGAATACTAGAATGGAAACTATTTTTGTGTGAAAATTCCACTAAAGGCAAGTATTGATCCCACATACCTTGGAAGTCAATATAGAATGACCTCAACATGTCTTCTAGAGTTTGAATATTCCTTTTAGACTGTCCTTCGGTTTGGGGGTGATAAGCAGAACTCATACGAAGCTTAGTATTCAGAGCCTTCTGGAGAATTTTCTAAAATTTTGATGTAAATCGGGGATCTCGTTTGGACACAATCAATATAGGTTCACCATGAAGTCTTATAAATTCATTAATATAAGGTCTTGTTAGGCACTAAAGTGGTACATCCTCTCTTATAGGAAGGACATGTGCTGATTTTGTGAGATGATCAATAATTACCCATATTGCATCATTCTTTATAGGTGTCTTTAATAGTCCAGTGAAAAATATACATTGTAATGTTTTCCCACTTCCACATTGGAATAGGTAAAGGATGCATCACTCCTCTAGGATTTTTTCTCTCTACCTTCACTTGTTGACAAACTGGACACCTTGATATATAGTTAGCAATTTCCTACTTCATATTATCCCACCAAAAATATTCCTTTAGATCTCTATACATCTTTGTGCTACCTAGGTGTACAATGAAATTTGAGCTATGGGAATCATCTAATTGTTCCCTTTTTAGATTAGGTACTGATGGGATTCATATCCTCTTACCAAACATCATAACTCCTTCCTCATACATGAGATCTTCCGATCTCCCATCGTTAACAGCAGTAATTTTCTTGTGTATATTTTTATCTTCAGATTGAGGGCCTTTTATCTTCTCCAGTAATGATGGGTTTTCAATCATTTGAAATAAGAACTATGTTTCCCCTTCCTTAACAATTCGCATATCCATCTTTAGTAGATCCATTAATATAGGATATATCTCAACCTCATTTGAGTCAGAAGTCCATGATCATTAATTCTTAATGCATCTGCCACCTTATTTTCCTTTCCTGGGGGGTATTTTATTGAATAATCATAATCTTTGAGTAACTCAATCCATCTCCTTTGACTCATGTTGAGTTCATTTTGTGTGAAAATGTACTTCAAACTCTTGTGATATGTGTATATCTCAAAATTTTCACTATAATGATAATGTATCCATATCTACAGAGCAATGATTACAGATGCTAACTCCAGATCAAGTGTTGGATAATTTTTCTCACAAGTTATCAAATTCCTTGATGCATAAGAAATAACTTTACCATTTTTTATAAGGATACTACCCAACCCATTCTTCAATTCATCAATATATATTACAAATCCATCATTTCCAAATGGAAGAGTCAATGTTGGAGCATTGATGAATATTATTTTCAATTCTTTGAAGTATTATGTAAATCCTTTGGTCCACAGAAACATAACTCCTTTATGTGTGATCTTGGTTAGTAGGTTAGCTAGTCAGGTAAAATTCTAAAAGAAACGTCAATAGTAACCTGCTAAGAGAGTAAAACTACATACCTCAGTTATTTTTGTTGGTGTGGGACAATCTTGGATTGCCTTTGTCATCACAGGATCAACTTGGATTCCATCCTTAGAGACAATATGAACTAGAAATGAAACTGATTTAAACTAGATTTCTCAATTTCTAAACTTCCCATATAATTCATTTCTTCCAAGAGTTTTCAGAATAATCCATAAGTGATCCTTAAGGTCTTCATAGTTCTTTGAGTATATGAGGATATCATCAATGAATACCACAACAAAGTTATTTAGATATTCTTTTAAAACACTATTCATTAAATCCATGAAAACAGATGGTGAATTCGTCAGTCCAAAAGGAATCCCTATAAACTCGTAATGCCCATACCTGGTTTGAAATGTTATCTTCGTAATATCTTTCTTCCTCACACGCAGTGGATGATATATGGATCAAAGGTCAATCTTCAAAAAATATTGATATTTATTAATTTAATCAAAAAAATAATCAATCCGGGGAAGAGGATACTTATTCCTTATTGTAATATCATTGATTTCCCTATAATAAATGCATAACCTCATGGATACATATTTATTTTTGACAAACAAGACCGGGGCTCCCCATGGAGAAACACTAGGTCGAATAAATCCTTTTTTACTAAACCTCCCTAGTTGTTTCTTTACCTCCAATAACTCCACTGTGGCTATTCTATAGGGGGTCATTGATAAAATTCTTTCCCCAGGAATTAAGTCAATGGAACACTCAATTTCCCGCTCTGGAGGATGTCTAGGTAAATCCTCTGGAAACACAGCAATGTATTCTTGCACTATATGCACATGTTCAATTTTAATATTTCTTTCCTCGCCCAAGGATATTAGGTTCTCTTTATCTCAAAGAATTTCATTCAATAGAGATACTTGCGGTGGGTATATATAAGAATCATATGGTGAGGTCTCTACTCTAAATATAAGAGATTATACACCATTTTCAAAAATTGTAACTTCCTTTTTCTTGGAATAATGCATCACAGTTTGAAAGACAATTCTTACTGAGAATTATATAAAAGTTAGTCATTGGTATAATGATAATATTATCAACTAATGCACATCTATGTGTCATGAGGGTAACTAGTTGACATGTTTTTTTTGCATTGAAGCATCCCTTAGGAGTTTGGAGTGATAACTCCTTTATTAAATCAAATTGGACATGTCTAATTTTCTTGGAAAACTGGGAAGATATAAATGAATGTAATGATTCAGAATCAAATAATGTGTTGTCTATGTTTGAGGAAACAATTTATGTACCTTCCACCACACCATTAAGAACATCAATTTCAGTGGTTATAATCTCATAAGCTCTCCCTTGATCTCTTGGATTTTTCTGAGGCATGTTTCCTTGGTGCTTAGGACACTCATTTTCATAGTGTCCCAAATCTCTATAATTATAACATTGAACATCATCAAATTGTTTCTTCCCCTTGCAGTCATGAGATAGATGACCCTTTTATCCTCACTTATAGTAGTCTCCCATGCCTTTTAAGCATTTCCCGAGATGATTCTTTCCACATTTTTTGCATAATTGTAATTTCATTGTTCCCTTATTCTTCTTTGGTGCCACACCTTTCCCTTGTTTATCAGAGTACTTATTCGTATCAAGGTTTCCCTTGAACAAATTTGATCTGGAAAATTCTTTTTCTATTTTGATGGAACTTGATAGAATTTCATAATATGGTGAAAATGTTTTAGAATACAATTCCCTTTGAAGTCATGGTTAATACCATTAATGAAATGATCAATCTTTGTCTACCGAGTCACGTATGTAATCTACGACATACTTGGCAAGCCTTGTCAAGGTAGCCTCATACTCTACAACACCGTCTTCTTCCCTTTTCTTTAAGACAATGAATTTCCTCCTTATTTAGGTTCATTTGTCATATGGGAAATAATTTTTGTAGAATATTTCCTTAAAAGTCCTACATTCCATATTTTATATTTCTTCTTCTTCTATGGTATTCTGAACCAAGGACCACCACTGATCAGCATCGCCCTTGAGAAAATATACTTCCAATACTATCTTTTCATTTTCATTGGATCTTAATTCCATGAATACATTTTCAAGGGACTAGATTAATTTCTTTGCAACCAATGGATTAGTAATATCACTGAAAGATTTGGGATTCTACCGCATAAAACAACCCAACACAGGTGTGGAATGGTTATTCATTACAACCTGAATTTTTTTCCCAATAAGATCATGATCTAATAGGCTCTAATATTGAATGTGTTGATACGATCACTGGGGTGATCCCTATGTTTCCCACGTGTATTGATTCTCGTTCTTCCATTAGAATCTATTTCTAAATAATGGAACACACTAGATTAGGGTATGGATCATAATGTATAATCTTAACTTAAAATAGTTATCATAAATTGATATCATATGCATGAATAATCCCATAATCAGAAAAATGGTTTCTTTGAGGAATAATCTACATTTCAAACCTCCATATAATCTTGTAAAAAAATATGAATTATAATAAGCATATCCCTTAGGAGTGTCATAACCAAGAGTGTATCAAGGCCCATTGTTGTGTACCAGGATACCCTGGGTCAAGCTTAAAACTCATTGTCGGAGCATTCTCTCGTAGGTACATCTGTGCTAGAGCCACCTCTACATGCTCTTATCCATATAGGGATTTATTTGCTAGAAAGATTCACATAATCTATTCCTCTCCAAAATAACAGGATTTTCTTGTACATTTATCCTCAAATACTACCTTAGGGCTTTGTTCAATACTATACATTTCCTACTCTAGTTTCCATGTTTTCTACTAAACTTCCTCTGATACCAACTGTAACACCATGTCCTCTCTAGACTAGAGCTGGTGAATTACTTGTTATATTGGAAAGGTTAGATGGAAATAAAATCCCGAAGGAACAATCAGTTTAGTAGTCTGGAAGAAACTAGATACATAGATGTAACTCACATTACCTTGGAAAAGGTTGAAAAATACAATACATAACAAAAACTAAAAATAGCATCCATAGAAACTCAATAAATGATCTCCTATTCATCACCTGTTAAAGGTAAACAATTGAAAGGGGTGATCTCAAACACTTACTAAGGATTAAAAATAGAATAAGCATGAATCAATAATAACTGAATCATAAAAAATTTGACATATCAATATGGCATGGTGAATAAATGAAAACTCATGCTATTAATAAACTAAGAATGAAACTAAATCCATATATTTTTTCATAGTGAATATCTCATGGATAGTAATAACTGATAATGAATAAATAAAATTGTTTCTAATTGGATCTAATGTATCTGGAACATGATACCATAATACCATTAAAATGGTTTAGTTCTGTGGGTAGAAACCCGTCTAATTTTTGGAAACAAACTTGAAGGGTTTGTCACCTACTAATTTGTCTCATGAGACCTATCGATGCATCAAGGGGATATAACAGGTACCACACTCTGCTGCATTTTCCAAAGAATTATTTATACATTGATTCAATACAAGAGCAATATGCCTTTTCAATATCCATATAGAGTAGAGTATATGGATTCATCAATATTTCCATAGTTAAAATAACGTTCCAAATAAACTCTGTATGTAAAATGGTATACAGTTTAGACAAATAACATATCCATGATATGAGATTATGGATATTTACTATAAATATAATTTTAAATGAAAACTAATCTCAAATGGGAAATAGGTACACCACATAAGGATTATTAGGTGCACCATACAAAGTTAGTCACAACAAAATAGTAGTTGAGACAAAGTCTCTTACCACAATGTAATCAGTCGAATCATATGGCTAGAACTTAATAACCCTCAAATGAGTCATTAAATACCATGAATATAAAGATAATAATGTTATTATATATCAAATAGAAGTTCACATATACCACATACAAGAAATAATTGGCGAACAATGGAAATCTCATGGAAATGAAACTGAGATGAGAAACCCCTTACCTTATGCTCGAGTGTGTTCTTGGATTGATTTAATGACCTGAATAATAAAATTTAGCTTTATTAATTAATAATTCCAGAACCTCCTATACATTTAATTAGTTTATTATAACCTTATTAGGTCCATTCATGTCCCTTTTTATGGGTTTAAGAGGTTCAAGTTTATTGTTTTGGAAGGATTTTCTTCCTTGGTTTCCATGATTCATTTACTTTCATTCACGAATGGAAGTTCGTTTGAAATGTTTTTAAACATCTAGAAATGTAAATATATATTATTAGTGACATTAAAGAGATATAAATTATCTTATAATGATTCTGGGTTATATACTTGAGGATGAATCATTAGTTAAAAGTTATTGGTAAACGCTTGGAATTAGCTTGACAATTTTGTGTAGAATGAACTTGTTTTGTATTATTATTCCATATTATGAGTGTGTAGGGATTCCAGAACATTAATTTGAATAAATAAACATATTTTTATATGGTTCAACCATAAAAATGGTTTGATGACTATAATTAAAGATGGTAACAAAAATTGGGAACCCATCGTCCTTGAATGTGATAAATTAACATATCTCGGGCGGTATTTTTTATTTTTAGTCTAAGAGGAGAGGGAATGAGAGATGATGATGAAATATTACATTAGAATGATTTAATTCAAGTTCATTTAATGTACTGAAACTATCATAGAATTTGTATGAGGGGAGATAGAAAAAATAAGTATTAAATAAAGGAACTCAAAATAAAATAAAAATTGAGAAATCTCTTATGAAAATTTGGCAGCCTAACAGCGTCACTTAAACTTTAATAAAATAGTTTGATGATAGATAGGGGTATCTCATAAATAATATGGACAATAAGTGGACTATATAAGGAAATATTCCCACGTAATCCAATTGAAAAAAAAGTGAAAACAAAAAATGAAATCTTTAAGAAAAGAGAAGGGTGGTTGATTCTCTTACCTCGTAGAGTAACTCCCAAAATATGTAGGTTAGGACCTTGGGGGTTTGAGGAAACATTGGGAGGACTCCTTGGAAGGTAATACCACCAGAAATTCGAGGATAAATAGTTTGTAATGAAAGAAGACGTAGGGGGTGAGTGGGTATTTACAATAATTAAGAAGGTGTTTTTTATTAATTAAAAGGGACACCTCATTAGTGGTTTTTGAAAAACCATGGGCTTGCCCATAGTATTTGCCCATGATTTTTTCCACTTGGGACACCTTATGTCATAATTTACTGTACACAAGTCGACCTGCATTTAATATTTAATTATTACATCCTTATGATGTCATCAGACTACCAAAACTTAAAACTGTATTTTTATTATTCATGAAAAATTCAAGTATTTTAGAAAAATCCCAAAAATTCTCCCTTACCATTTTTAAGCATGTAGAATTCAAAAATGAACTCCGTTTTTTGAAAATAAATTTCTATTTATTTTTAATTCAATTTTTAAATAAAATCACAGTTAATTCCAAAAATAACCATTTTAAATATATAATTAGTTCTATATCACTTTGAAAAATTAATTAAGATCTCATTATCTTATTACCATAACAAAATAAAATATTATAATTATTTACTATTTATAAGGGTCATATTACAATTCATATTACTATTCGTAGGGGTATGTTACTATTCATCAAAAAAATCAAGTTGGTTCTATAAGACTGGAAATGACTTAACGGTCACAACTCTAGATGACCGTTTTTTGAAATTCAAAACATAGAAGTGGAAAATTTATGTCTAATGGATAGGTTTTTACTATCTCTTAAATAACTAAGTGTTGTTTCAAAGGAACACAGTGCTTTTTGAAATATAGTTTTTGAATAGAATGTATTTAATAGAATCATACCATAAAATATTTGGTGTGTTATACCATGGGTCATGTGTGATGTGTACAGGTCAACCCGCCACAATCTGAGTCACGGTGTGGCCGGTATCACTCAAAGTGTCTCTCTTTTGTTTAAAATGGACAGAATTTTAAGTGAGAACAACAACTAACATACAAAAAACTGACCAAACACATTCATATTGTGTTGATAATGTAAGAGAATGATCCACAGGTCATTTGTGAAATGTATGAGTCTACCCTTCCAAAATTCGATGCACAGTGTGACCGGTATCACACAAAGTGTCTCTCTTTTGTTTAAAATGGACAAAATTTTAAGTGAATACAACAAATGACATACGGAAAACTGACCAAATGCATTCGATTTGTGTTGATAATTTAGGCCAATGATCCAATATTCATGTGTGACCTGTACGAGTCAACCCCGCCTCAATATGGGGCATAGTGTGGCCGGTATCACTAAAATTGTCTCTTTTTTTGTTTAAAATGGACAAAAATTTAAGTGAAAACAACAACTGACATATAGATTACTGACCAAACGCATTCATATTGTGTTGATACTTTAAGAGAATGATCCATGGGTAATTTTTGACATGTACGAGTAAACCCCACCTCAATCCGAGGTACAGTGTGATAGGTTTAACTCAAAGTGTCTATCGTTTGTTTAAAATGGACATACGTTTTAAGTTAAAACAACAACTGATGTACAGAAAACAATCCAAAGGTCACTTCCTATGACATAAGACACTTAAAAAATCCTCATAGAGTTCTAATTAGTCCTTAGACAATAAATCCCCATTAATAATTCATCACACACCCTAAATATAAACTTTTAGCCCTATAATTCATGGTGATGGATGAAAATAAAGTGGAAAGGGAGACGAAGAAGAATGAAAGGGAAATAAAGAAGAATAAAGGATTTAATATGGATAAATTTTCAAGATAAAGGGCTTTTAGATTGAGTTTCAGGAGGGGGGAGAGAGGAAATAGGTTCAAATATCTTAAATTATGCTATTTCATCGCCAATTTTCATGGTCGGGTTGGGCAGTTTTCTAAACTGTTGACCAACTTTTTGGGATCCATTGGATAAGAAACCCTCTTCTGCACAGTTTGTAAAAACAGTTAACTAACCGTGTTCCAATCGTTCAAAATGAATTTGTTAAACTATATATCCATACCACATGGTTTCTCCAAACTGTGAACAACCTCTGTTTCTAACAACTCCCTCAAAAAGGTACGTTGCATGGTTTTTTACTTAGAGTCATACAACCCATCCTTTTCCTATGTATGTTAAACAGAAAAAGTTAGAAATGAATAGGAAACTTCTCCATGAATGTGTACCCACATGGGTTCTTTTAAATTGTGTCCCCCCATAAAATCACTCCATGAGTACTAATCAATAATCTGGGATAGACAAAGAATAAACATATATCTCCCTACCATTTATAAATTTTATAAATGGCATGAGAAGAAGAAAACACACCATAAGATAAAGGCATCAACCACAAGAACACATTTCCTTAAGTGTCCCAAGAATCAACCACATCCATCTACCATGAGGAATCCACATGATAAACTCTCTAATTCCTAAGACAAAATATCCAAAAAAGAACTCAAAATCTATAAACAAATTCCATATCAAAGATTGACATGAATCTTAACAAAAAAATATGAAGTATAACTCCCATTCATACCTATATCATTTTCTTTCTTGTGGTTCAGACATAGAACTCTCTCTATATATTTTATCTGAGGCAATATAAGATATCATTTGGAGGAGACAATATTTAATGGTACCTTTTTATAATAATAATGAATAATTATTACATCACATATGTATGTATTTTTTTACATCGTTTGATCCCAAATTGACTACCACTACATATTTTATTTGTGTGAACTTCTTGTTTGATATGCTTATTTTTTTATAGGTCTTGTTTCTGTGTGTAGCTACATAATTTCATGTTACAACAGGCAATGCATTTATCAGCGATAAAAAAAGTTTTGATAAAGGGAGCCTTTATCAGCACAAAGAAAAATTCTCCTAAAATATCCCTTTATCAGTGATTTTTCGCATTGATAATGAATCCATTTATTAGTGCTTTTTTGGAGTTGATAAAGGGGTCCTTTATGAGTGCTTTTCAGCACTGATAAAGCCCCCCCTTATCAGTGAAGAGCTTTACAATACTTTTTAGCACTATTAAATCCCATTTTGAGCACTGATAAAGCCTGTTTTTTTAGTATTGCTATTATATATTTAAGATGTATTTTTGAAGCCTTCCAAAATCCCATTTCGAGAAAGGTTACCCACATGCTAATGATCTGATCAAGACCATGTGTTTTATTTGAACCTCTATATGTGTTAGAGGATCCCCATATTACATTACTAATTCATGATACCTTGGTCTAAATTCATCTAGTATGACACTCTGGAGTTTATTTTTATTCGAGGGGATGGTTGGTATTTTTGGAGATGGGACTGGAACTCAAAGAGGCATCCTATATAACCTGTGAAAATAGAAAAAAAACCCATATAGTTCTATTGAGTTGTTAGATCTTATTACTCAATAGGTGGGAGGTAATAGATACACTTTCATATTATAAAAAGGATGATCATTAAATATCATTAATCAGACATGAGTCATGCTCAATGTGAGAAAGAAAAGTTGGTGTAAGACCTGTCACATTACATGGGAGAAAACCATTATATTTGAAGGTTTGCTTGGGGCTAACACCTATCTGGATGCCAATATTTTTGAAACCATGAGTATAATATTGACTAATGCTAATAGAGAGGATTGTTCAGGGATTATACATAGGATGGAACCCATGTTTTAGAACATTGAGTTGTATCTTGGCTCATGATAATTAAGGATTAGTTGAGGATTACACCTAGGAGGATTACCGTGTATTTTCAATGTATAGGTGTATATCTAATCATAATTAATTAGATAACCATAAGGATTATATCAACTCATGGATACTTGATGGATAATTTGTAGGATTCTGTGTATCACAGCCTATACATTCTTCTACCAAACCTGAAAATTTTATGTTATGACTCTCCATTTGTAAGGGGTTTTGGTGACAGTAGATAATGTATTGTGATAGAGGGATACTTGTATAGAATTTTCCACATAGAAATGGTCACAAAGAATTTTAAATATATGTATTACCACATATAATATTCCTCATAGTGATGGTAGCATAACATTATCCATATAGGGCTGACTGCATAAAATTTTATGCATAGGTTTAGTCGTATATAATTTTTTGCATATACCTATAAACATAGGGGAATTCTCATAGGGATTCGGGAACGAGCATCTGTATAGGCCTTTGTGAAGAAGCATATGCATAGGGATTTATAAAGGGGCATCTGCATAGAGAATCATGTTTTCATATGGATTAATTTTGGGGATCCTTCATAGGGACTTAGAAAAGTGATTTATTCTTGATATGAGAGGTCATAAAATGACACCTTTCACTATAAACAACCCAGTCTTTGCATAAAATTTTTAATTTTCATTCTTAATAAAGGGGTGAATTTATGGGAGTCCCTGATGGGATTTATTTGAAAAGGACCTCTCTAGTTTGGATATTAGTAATATTACCTGAGTTATTCAAGAAGAGTATCTATAAGATTAGAATCTAAGAGGACCCTCCACATTTGTTCAAACCTCACGCCAATGATTCAACAAAAATTCCTCAGATGGTTTTCTAAATTTATAGGACGTGATGAATAAATACATTACTAAAATATCTGACCACATAGAAAAATGTGTCAACATTACTATTCATAAAGGAGGAAAACCACATAAGAGAGTCACATAGGATTATAACAAAGGTATTTCTGCATAGTGCCACTCTCATTGGGCTTCACGAAGGGAAATCTGCATCAGCCTTTAAACAAAGTATCTTAGTGAATGAATTTCATTCAAGGGTAGATTAAATTAAGTACATAATATTGTAAATGAATTTAGTTTTAAGGATGTGTATTTTGAGAAACAATAAAGGTGTCATGTGGTCGAGGTAATGAAATATGTGAGATTGTACACTTTATCAATTTTCATTTCAGATTAAATGATTCCGGACTTATAACGATCAAAATTCTTGATCCATAAGTCTACTTGTAATATATTAGTAGTCAAATTGAACCCTATAAAGAATCCTACACCCTTATATATTCTATATACATCCTATAAGGATGATTTCTAATGAAAAAAATATAACAACCTGAGTTTTTATGAACCTTTTAAAAGTAAATTAAATTTATATGATGGCTTGAGTTTCACAATACACCAATATAATAATTAATTATATTCGGCATGAATTTATTATATCACTATACACAACATCAGTTTAGCTTTCATTATGTCCAACACTGGGTTTCTATGATTCACCAGTTTATTATTTTAATTGTTTAAACAAAATAATTATAACATATCCTTTAAAAATAGTAATATGAATAGTAATAACTAATTTTTAAATATGGTTTACAATATATTATAATAAATAAATCATATTGATAAATAAATATATAATTTTTGGTAAAGTCTATATATTTTGAAAAAATGCAATTTTATCAAAAGATCTTATATTTATATCCTTCTCTGTATAACAATAAAATTAATTTTAGAAACTATGAGAAATTAAAATAAATAAAATACACGTCATTTTTTATTCATAATTTCACAATTATCTTAGTGTTTTTTTATTTTTCTAAAATATTCAACTTTTGTATGAATAGTGAAAATACTAAATTTTAGGGGAAAACTACTTTTTTGGTTAATTTACCGATGTAGTGAAATTATATTTTAATTTTGTTTCAAAGTATAATTAGATAAAAAAATCAATTACTCTAATTTAGGTCATTTTATCCAATTTAACATTAATATTGTATATAAAAACAATTCAATATATTAAAAAAATTCATTAAAAACCCTCTTTCGCGACACATCAGGGAGATTATTTTTATATTTATTTCCATAAAATAGGTGATTAGAATTTGGGAAATTAAATTCATGACTTGGAATCATAATAATTTATAATATTCAGAATAAATTACTCAGTTTTGGAAAAAAAATATTAGTGAATGTAATTTAATTTAATTACAAGGGTTAAGGTAAAAAACAAGATTACTTAGTTGTTATAGGTAAAATGTAAGGTGTAAAAATGACCCTAAACTTGTCCCGAAACCATTGGATAGAAATATTTATATGATTTACCCTCTTTTAGAGAAATTTTACCACTATTTTTGGAACTTTATATAAGGTATACCTGTCAATAGTGTTTACCTTTTTATCTTTACTATAATTCCACTACACCTCCACTATAAAAGAAAACTCCCCCTGTCATTTATTCACACCTATAATGAAAATTTGATCATCCAAAAACTTCCCAAATAATCCCAAAAATTGCCTAATATCAACCTAGAATCCTTAATTTGGGAAAAAATCCATCCAATAAATTTCTTTTTTACAAACCAAAAGATGTTACCTGAAGAAGAGGTAATGTTTATCAAGGTGAATTTTTTAATTATTTCTTTATAAACCCTATTAAAATTTAATATATCAAAAATATAAAATAAACTAATTTTTTTCAATATAATTACATTTTTATTTTTAGGTTACAACCAACACACTAACAAACTTTAATCAAAATTGGACACACAATCATTATTTGTGTGTATGACGGACTACCGCCTCGCAAACTGACGTCGTTCGTTCTTCCATTACAACCTATCAAGGTTGGGAATAATCATGGGAGTAATTATTTATATAATATATATTATTTATATAATTTATACTTAATTATTATTTAGAACATATCTTTATGATTTCCATTTTTTGGGGATACGATAACCTAGTTTGTGGATGTGTGGACTACAACCTCCTCAAAGTGATGTGATTCATTCAATATTTAAATGGAATGAAATAATGATGGATTTAATAAAAATAAGTTATATTTATGAAATATTAATTCTAATGGAATAATATATATATATATATATATATATAAACATCATTGATCGTTCTTCCAATTGATACGATAAAAAAATGGAAACAACATTCATTCGTATGTACAGTTTACCATCTCTATGAATGATGTATTAAATTTCCTAATTCTATCTTTTATAGATTATAATAAATACATATATACTGAATATATTTGATATTTTTATAAATTTTCAAATTCCTTCAATAATTAAATCATCACTAAAGAAAAATTACCAAAAATAAAAATTTAAAACATATACAAAAACAAAGCTGATATTACTCAAAACGTAACTTTAATGTGGAATTGTTAATAAATTAGTAATATAAAGTCATAATAAAATAATATATGGTAGTATATATTATAATATCATTCTTTGTTAGATTTATAATAAAAATATATTTATTATATATGATTTTTTAATTTTCATGATGAATGTCAAGATTTAAAGTAAGGTGTTTCGTCTCAATTTACATTACATTGAGATTTAATTGTTATTATCAACCTAATTATATTTATATGGTGTATATTGTAATGAAGCAATGTGTTATAAATGGAAATTAATTTCTTATAAATATTTATTATTATCATATGAAATCACAACATAATGAACTACTAAGTTCTATGTGACCTTTAAACATATTTTTTTCACTTCTGTGTTTGAAATTTCGAATATCTAACATACACAGTTGCGATCAGTAAGTTATTTGGAGTCCGATAAGGAAAACTTAACTTTTTGGGGAATATTAACCTACCCTTTTGAATAGTAACATACCCTTATGAATAGTGATGTACCCTAATGAATAGTAACCTTACATATGATAGTATAGAAAAATAAAGAGAATGTATGACGTACCTATATTTCAGAACATTTAAATGAATGTTTTAAAACCGGTTTTTTAATAATAAATTTTGATTTTCATTAAATATTAAATTAATCATATTTAGAAAATTATTTTTGAAAAAATGGATTTCATTTTTTGATTCTATACGCCCAAAAAATGGTTGGGGTGAATTTTTCAGATGTTTCTAAAATACTTGAATTTTTTATGAATAGTAAAATCCTTTAATTCAAAATAAATGCTAAAACCTGAATTTCTACATCATGCTTGAGTCATGGATGATGTAAATGGCCATTGTTTCGAACTCACATGAATTTATTACTATTCGTGGTTAGAGAATACTAACTATTTCTTGTCTAGTGAAAAAATAATAAATTAATTATTATAATATTATGAAAACCCTCCTCTCCCCCACTATAACCCCCTCACTCCCTCTTTTATCCACTCTACTCAAGCCTAGTTACTTGAAAATATTCATCACTAATATATCCCCAAGCACCTACCCCACATCCAAAAAACCCCTAGTCTCTTAAAAATACCAAAACCACTCCCATTAAGAGGTTCTCAATGGAGATAAACTCAAGAGGTAAATTCCTCTTTCCAATTCTTTTATTTCATTTAAGTTATTTTCTTTTCTTGTTTATTTCCTCACCTCCCTTCAACCAAATGTTATAATAAATCAAATAACATAAATGTAATTTAATTATATTATGATAATGGGATACTTAATTATCATCTCTATTTTCCCATATTTTATTTAAATTAAATTAAAACACTGTTTGAGATGTGTTAATTTAGCACATTCCAGGACAACGGTTTATCAATTTCTATTATCATATTTAATTTTGGTCAGGAATCAGTTTGTGTTATGGTTGAACCAGATTATTATATAAGTAATATATCATATTTTTTGTTCTATAATCATTTAGAACAAATGTAATTACGTTATTAAAAAAAATGTTCGTTGTAATCAAATCCCACCGATTAACCAAACGGTTATCACTAAGGTTTTATATAATAGCTCATATTCACTCCCAATAAAAAATTAATTCTTATAACTATGTAATATATTGTATTTTCTCAAGCATCATACAACTTAAATTCTAGATAACCATATTCAGTATAAGTGTTTATCTAAGCATGGACCGATCATTAAAAACCATGCAAGAATACAGACCCGAACAATGAAATTAAACCTAATAAGCAATAAAAAAGGACTTGAATGTACTAAAAATGGTTATATTAAATAAATTCAATATATAAGATGTTATTTATTTATTAATTAATAAACCTAATTTTTTTATTCAGGATATTAAGTTAAAGAAAATATCACCATCGTATTTAAGGTAAGGGATCCACTCCATTTCACTTTTATTCAAGATCGTCCTCTATGTTATGACCTTTTATGTGCAATTCCTAGTGATGGGTTATGATTATGCACCTCCACCATAGTTTCCTAATGAATTATATAAGATTATAAATACTTTTCTCTCTCACTAATCCCTCTTATGTACACTTGATATCTTGTCGATAATCCATAAGGAACTCTACACGAACCGCCTTTATTCCTCCAGGTTTCTCAATCATTCTTTTAACCCAACTGCATTTTTCTTTTATTTTTATGCACAAATTATAAATTATGTTTATATTCTTGAAACCCTTTTTTCAATATCCATACCTCATTATCTTTCGGGGATATACGTTCTTTTAAGTGATTCCCTCCTTGATACTTCCCTATAAGCAAACTCGTTTTAAGGGAACTTCCCAAATTTTTACCCAATTTTAAGTGCAATCTATACTATGTTTTAAGACACCATTTTCTTTATAAAATAAGTATTTTTATTATGAAAAACTTCTTGGTTAAATTCTGGTTTTATATAAAATATTTTCCTTTTTCTATTTTGAAAGACTTATAGTATTTTCCTTAAAACCACACAAAATGTTTTAATACTGAAATTCCTCAAATGCGTTTCTTACATGTTGTAACTTATGTTTGACATCACTTTCCATGATATATTACAATTTTACCTTACTAACATCCATTTGTGTTCAAATTCCATTCTTACATGGACACTTTCATGATATGCCCATTGGTTATTCTTTATGTCATGATTGTGGTACCCAATTCTTTCCATGGGTAACCCTTATGATTATGTAAGATTGATTATGTATAATTATTTATGTTGAAAAAATATTCATGAAATGTAATATGGGGGCACCCAAATAGCACTCCAATGTTTTTGTTAATGTTATGTATCATGAGATGCTATGTGAAATGGTCTTGGTGGTTAGCCTTGGCGTGTACTATTATAGGAAACGAGATTGGAAATTAGCCTTGGCCCATACTACAATGGGAAATGGGATTATTGGTTAGCCTTAACTCATACAAAAGACATGTTTTATAATTCAACCACACTTCTATGATTCCATATTTATATGGTCCCATGAATATATGTTATTATTCTATATGTACCATGTTTTTGATATCAGTATGTCATGCCTCCTAACTCATGTGCTTAAGCTTTATTCTTATGTTCATACCCTTCCTAGTATTTTTATCTCATCCCTTGATTCATGTGTTCCCATGGTTACCCTATGAAGATGTAAGGGATCATAGTTATTTAGGATCTCTTTAGGGATATTAAATAAAGAAGTGTTTTCATCCCTATGTTTTATGTTTTATGTACCTAGTCTTCAAAGATACTAGACTTCAAGATCCTTATATTTTACTTGGATGTATATTTAGGATTAAAATAATGTAATGTTATATATAAAAGGATATGGTCACTATAGTTGGTATCATAGGATGGTTTAGTTATTTTTGGAGATTAGGAATAGAGTACTTTTGTAAGAACCTTATTGATGAGACAAAGTATGAGAAAACATACCTAAATTTTGGTAAGTATAGAGTAAGTGTTTTATCAAGAAAATACATCCCATTATAGATACAAAAAGGTATAGGTGGATATATCACAGATGTTCCTAGGAGTGAAAACTCTGACAAGGATCTTTGGGCTTGACCTGAGGTATCCTGGTACCGAAAAAAAGACCTTGCTGCACTCTTGGTATTGAAACTCCAGAAGAATATGCTTTGGTAAATTAATGAGCATAGTACAAACCATTATTAAGGGAATAAAAAACCCATAAGAATATAAGATAAGTAATATATCAAGGATAACCTAGATTTAAACCTAAGGAATCACAATATAGGATATACTTCTCCTCTACAATTTTATCCTTTTATGTTCAAATTTTTTCACTTTTATGTTCAATAGCTAAGTATTCAAGCCCTATAATTGTACGTTATTTTTCTTAGTTAATGAAAGGAAATATAAAAACATGTTCCAACAATGAATTTTATAGGCAATGTGAATATTTCCCTAATGATATGCCTGATATGATGGGAATAGGTGCTCAAAACATTATGGCATTACTTTCTCATCCTACTCAAGTTATGAATAATAACTCGAATCATGTGGAACGCTCTCCTCCTCTATGGAATGAGAAAGTATTCATAGAATCCATCATAAAAAAAGACTCCCATGTTTAGCAGATCTTCTGATCGCATCCTTTTGGAACAATGGATTAACTCCATTTAAAATATATTATGTGTACGATAGTTCTCGGATGAAGAGAAAGTTGTACTGGTGGTCTATCATTTTGATGGGGAAGCTGATCAGTGGTGGTCACTAATCACGAATACAAAGTCCCAAGAGGAAATTGATTTCATGAATTGGGCGGAATTCAAGAGGATTTTTTTCAAAAAATATTATCATCAAACCTTCCATCTCAAGATGGAAAGAATGTTCCTCAGACTGAAGCAGAAGGAAGATGAGTCCATTGGGGCATATGAGGAAAACATTACAAAGCGTTCAAGGTACAACTATGGCTTTGTCATGAACACCAAAAGAAAGGTGGATTTCTTATTTAGTGGGCTAAAGCCAAGTCTATGGAAGGTTTTGGCGATATGAGACTTCGACAGTTTTCAAGATATTGTTTGTTCTGCCCTCACGGTTAAAATGGATATTGGAGACTCTTAGTGGTCTCGTGGGCCCGGTGGAAAGAAGAAAAAATGGAGAACAACATGGGTGGTTCAAAAAACAAATCCCATGATGTAATGAATATTGAATATCCCACTTGTGAAAGTTGTGTGAAAAATTATCTTGAGAACTACCTAAAGGGAACCAATAATTGATTCAAATGTTGAATGTTTGGTAATCTGGACAAATAATACCGAAGGGATATTAAAAATCCCATCAAAAGTGGAATAATAAAGGAAGGTTCAACTCAATGCTCAGCAAGTGGTGCAGTGTTACAACTACAAGTATCGTGGGTAATATGCAAACAATTTCTCTAATCCAAGGGTTGTTGGAGAAAATAAACAATAATCTCCAAGGAAATAAAGAAGGTCTTATGCTATCACTACTACTCAGGTGGAGCCAGACAATAATGTGGTGACCGGTTTGCTAATTATTCATTCAAGAATAGAAAACATACTATTTGATTCTGGTTCTACGCATTCATTCACATCTTTCATGATTAGTATAACTATTCAACCACCACCTAAAAATTTGGAGGAAAAGTTATATGTGAGAATATAGAATGGGGAAATTATTGCATATATAGTTTATAACTCCTCCCCATTTATGATTTTTGGATTGAACCACCAAGTAAATATTGTCATACTTCCTTTAGTGGAGTTCGACACAATCTGGTGCATGGATTGACTATCTTTATACAAGGAAAAAATCAACTGTCCGGAAAGGTAGATAACTCTTAACATCTCAAAGCATCCTCTGATCCTTTACATGTTTAAGGAGGAAGATGAATCTTATTTCGAATCATTATATCGTGTGTGGATATTTTTTCCTTATGAGCAAGAATATCAAACTCAATTGATTGAGATAAATGAGAGAATCATGCATGAAGACATGCCTATCGCGAGGGATTAAACTGATGTACTCCCTGAAGAGTTTCCTGATCTTCCTCCTAAATGAGAGGTTGAGTTCTCAATTGAACATATCCCTGTATCATTAGCTATCAAAAATAAACCTTACAGAATGGCCATCGTAGATCTGGAAGAGCTAAAGAAGTAGTTACAGGAGAATCTGGAGAAAGGTTTTATATTCCCTAGTGCTTCACCATGGGGTGCGCCAGTCCTCTCCGTCAATAAGAAGGATGGATCAATGCACCTATGCATTTTTTATCCTGAGATTAGTAAAATCATGATAAAGAACAAGTATCCCCTTCCACATATAGATGAATTTTTCTATCAGATTCATGGGGCTAGTTATTTCTCTAAGGTGGAACTTTGGTCAGTATATCACTAATTAAAGGTGAGAAATGAAGATATTCCAAAGAATTACTTTTGAATGAGGTATGGAAAGTATGAGTTCATAGTGATGCCCTTTGGTCTCCCTAATTCTCCATCAATTTCCTTGGATTTAATGAATAGAGCCTTTAGATATTACCTCGAAAAATTTGTGGTAATCTTTTTTGAGGATACTCTGATATACTCCAAGAGCAAGGAGGAAGAATTTGAATATTGTTTTAAGGACTCTGTGAATAGATAAGGTACATGAAAAGTATAGTAAATGTGAGTTTTGTATGGAAGATTTATCAATCTTGGGGCATGTTATCACTAGAAAAGGAATATTTGTGGACCCTTCCAAGATAAAGGCAATTGAAGTGTGGCCCAGGACCACTTCTGTAATGGAGATCCGTTTCATTCTAGGTCTATTTTGGTATTATAAATGATTTTTGAAGAAATTTTCAGGATTTTCAAACCCAATAAACATACTGACACGGAAGGGAGTAAATTTTTTTTTGGACTCAAGAATGTAAAGATTGCTTCATGTAGTTGAAAAGGAGGCTTATCCCTATGCCAGTACTCACACTCCCAACAAGTGGAGAACTATTTTTGGTGTATAGTGATGATTCAAATAAGGGATTTGGATTTGTGCTAATGAAAAGTGATAAAGTGATAGCCTACACCTCAAAGAATATGAAAATACATGATAAAAACTATCCCATGCATGATTTGGAGTTGGCAGTTGTGATATTTACATTGAAAATCTGGTGGCATTATCTCTAGGGGAGAAGTGTGAGATATATAATATCCATAAGAGTCCCAAATATATATTCACACAGAAAGAGCTTAATATGATCCAATGAAGATGGATAGATCTCCTCAAGGATTATGACTTCTCAATCCACTACAATCCTAGTAAGGCAAATAAGGTGGCAGATGCACCAAGTAGGAAGGATCCTATGTCTTTAACAATGATGTGAATTGAAAAACATTCGATCTTCTTAAATTTGAAGATGAAGAACATAGGAATCATTAAGGTAGGAACATCATCAATCCTTTCTCAAATTATTTCTCAACCATCTTTCATGGAGAAAATAATGGATTCTCAACGAAAAGATGTGGAAATTATGAAGATGGTAGAAGCTGTTAAAAATGGGAAATCCTCTGAGTTATTGATTGATGATGATGGAGTTGTATGATTAGGGTCCCAATTATGCATACCTTCCGATCAATATATTAAGAAGGAGCAATTGAATGATGCACATAGCTCAAACTTCTTTATTCACCCAGGGAGCACAATGATGTATCAAGTTCTCCAAGAAATATTTTGGTGGGATAATATGAAGATGGAGATTACTGAATATTCATCAAAGTGCTAGGTATGTAAGCAAGTGAAGGCAAATGGGAAAATGTCTAAGGGGATGATGCAACCACTACCCATACCAACATCGAAATGGGAGAACATTTCCATGGAATTTGTCAATGGAATTCCAAGGACATCCAGAGGAAACAATGCTATATGGGTCGTTGTGGATCGTATTACGAAGACAACTCAAATTATCACAATCTTATAGGACATATCATTAGACCAACTCTCATGGATTTACATTAAATAAGTGGTAAAGATGCATTGAGTACCACTATATATTTTATTCTATAGTGATCCAAGATTCACCTTGATGTTCTGGAAAAGTCTCTAACATGATCTAAGAACTTAACTGAACTTCAGTATGGACTATCATTCTCATACTAATGGCTAATCTGAACATACTATTCAGACATTGGAAGACATGTTGAGATCATGTTCTATGGAATTCAATGGAGGATGAGACAAAAATCTTCCACTGGTTTAATTATCTTACAACAATAGTTTCCACTCGAGCATTCGAATGGCAACATATAAAGCCCTTTTTGGGAAAAGGTGCAGAACACCAATGTGTTCGGATAAAGTTGGTGAGAATAAGCTGATAGGACCTTAAATGGTCATAGAAATGGTAGAGAAGGTGAAAACCATTCAGAAACATATCAAGACATCCCAAAGTCGGCAAAAGAGTTATTAAAACAATCTTTGATGAGACCTTGAGTTCAAAGTTGGAGACACGGTATTTCTCTGTCTATCTCCATTGAAGGAGGTTATGAGATTTAGGAAGAAAGGAAAGATAAGTCCTGAGTACATTATCCCCTTCGAGATCATTGATCGAGTCGGATCTGCAACCTATCGACTAGAAATTCCACTTACCATGGCCAATGTACATGATGTTTTTCATGTATCCCTCTTAAGGATGTACATACCAGACCCTTCACATGTACTATATTCAGAGGTGGTATAGTTGGAGGATGATATTTCCTATTAGGAAAAGCTAATGAAGATCTTGGATTGTAGAGATAATGCTCTACGTAACAAGACTATTCACCTAGTCAATGTATTGCGGAGGAACTATAAGTAAGAAGAGGAAACATGATAACTATAGGAGGTAATAATGGAAAAGTACCTTCACCGGTTTATGGCCTAGAATGTAAAACAAAATTTCGAGGGTGAAATTTCATAAGGGGGAAAGAATGTAATGACCCAATGTTTTATAAATAGAAATTACTTTCTTATAAATATTTTATATTATCATATGAAATCACAACATAATGAACTACTAAGTGCGATGTTACCTTTAAAAATATGTTTTTTACTTCTATGGTTGGAATTTTGAAAATTTGAGATACATGGTTGCGATCAGCAAGTTATTTGGAGTCCGATAGGAAAAACAAAATTTTTGGTCAATAGTAACCTACCCTTTTTAATATTAACAAACCCTAATGAATATTAATATACCCTAATTAATAGTAACATTACCTATGAAAGTATCAAAATAATATTCAAGTAAAATTATGATGTACATATATTTTTGAATAAGTAAATGAATGTTTTAAAACTGGTTTTTTAATAACACATTATTATTTTAATTAAATATAAAATTATTCATATTTATAAAAATATTTTTTAAAAATGGATTTCGTTTTTCAATTCTACAAATCGAAAAATGGTTAGTTTGAATTTTTGGGATTTTTCTAAAATACTAGAATTTTGGAAGAATAATAAAATCTATTAATTCACAATAAATGATAAAACTTGAATTTATGCCTCATTCTTGAGTCATGGATGATGTAAATGGCCATTGGTTTGAACTCATATGAATTTATTACTATTACATTTCATGTAATACTTACTATTTCTTATCTTTTAATTAAATTATAATTGAATGATTATAATATTTTGAAAACCCTCCTCTCCTGTACTATAAAACCCCCCTCACTCCATCTACTCTCCACACCTATCAAGATTTATTACTTGCCAATATTCTTCCCAAAAATCTCCCCAAGATCCTCCCCCACGTCCAAAATCCTCTATTATCTTAAAAATACCAAAAAACAATCCCATTAAGAGGTTCTCAAAGGAGATAAACTCAATGGGAAAATTCCTATTTCAAAAAAAAATTATTTTAAGTTCAATTCTTTTCTTGTTTCTTTCCTCA
Source organism: Viscum album (assembly GCA_963277665.1). Lineage (NCBI taxonomy): Eukaryota > Viridiplantae > Streptophyta > Magnoliopsida > Santalales > Viscaceae > Viscum > Viscum album. The sequence goes on from OY728128.1 coordinate 1,601,334,977, forward strand.
AATCCTTTAAACAAAATGGTATGATAAATCCAGTAAAATAAATTTACTTTAATGATATTATTCTAATGTGATACTTCTTTATATTATCTCCTTTTCCCATCTTTTATTTGAATGAAATGAAAACACTATTTGAGATATTTTAATTTAGCACGTTCAAGGACAATGATTTATCAATTTCTATTATCATATTTAATTCTGGTCATGAAACCATTTGTGTTATGGTTGAACCAGATTATTATATATTTAATATATCCTAGTTTTTTTCTATAATTCTTTTGTACAAATTGTATTATGTTATAAAGAAAAACATGTTCACTGTAATCAAAACCCACTGATTTACCAAAACGGTTATCACTAAGGTTTTATATAATAACTCATATTTTCTCACAATAACTGAATGAATTATTATAAACATTTAATCTCCAGTATTTTCAATAATAACATACAACTTAAATTCTGTACAACCACTTTAATTATATGTGTTTATCCAAACATGAACCGATCATTAAAAACCAAGCAAGTAAACGGACCCGAACATTGAAATTAAACCTTATAACCAATGAAAAACGTCTTGAATGAAATTAACAAGGTTATAATAAAGAAATTAAATATATAATAGGTTACTTAATTATTTATTAATAAACACAATTTTTTCATTCAGTTCATTAAGTTCATGAAAATATGACCATTATATTTAAGGCAAGGGATCCTCTCCATTTAACATTTATTCTAGTTTATCCTCTAGGTTATAACCCTTTAATGTGTAATTCCTAGTGATGGGGTTTTATTACACACCTCACCCATACTATCCTCATTATTTATATAAGATTATAAATACATTTTTATTTCATTAAACCCACTTATGTACACCCGATATCATGCTGATAATCCATAAGGAATTCTACCCGAACCACCTTTATTCCATCGAGTTGCTCTAAATTTCTTTTTACCCAAATTATGTTGACTTTTATTTTTATGTAAAACTTATACATGATGTTTATATGCTCCAAAATCATGTTTTAAGATCTGTACCTAATTATATTATGGGGATATACATGATTTTAAGTGATCCACTCCTCAATACTTCCCAGCAAGCAAATTTGTTTTAAGGGAATTTCCCAACTGTTTACCCAATTTGAAGTGCAATATATCCTTTGTTTTAAGATAAAATTGTCATTATAAAATAATTATTTTTATTATGAAAACCTTCTTGGTTCAATTATAGTTTTATATATAATATTTTCATGTTTTCTATTTTAAAATCTCTATTGTATTTTCCTTAAAACCACACAAAAATGTTTTAATGCTAAAATTTATCACATACATTTCCTACATGTTGTCATTTATGTTTGAAAACATGTCCCATCTTTTATGTTTTATGTGCATAATTTTCTAATGCACTAGACTTCATGATCCTTTTCTTGTACTCTAATGTACAATTATGCTTAAAATCATGTAATGTTATATATTAAAGGATATGGTTTATATATCTATAATTCCCTATGACATGTTATATCAATAATTTCATTTATTTAAGTATAGTAATTTTTTTAAATTAATGTTATTATTTCACATATCATGTCATTCAATATTTACTCATTAAATAAGGTGTTTTTTAGTTTCACTTTTATTTCTATGAAACTTATGCCATTGTCACCACTCGTTTATTTTATGTGGTGTACATACTGACCATGAAAGTATTATATTATTAATATCCTTAAATTTATGGTTATTTACATATGAATTTATTATCCATCTTTCATGGTCTTTACCATTTAAAATTTAACAAATCAGTAAGGTAATATCGTCTCAATTTGTCTTCTTTGAGACACATGTTATGTTCTGCCCTAAATATCTTTACAAGGTGCCTACACTACCATTTGACATGTTATATCATGAATATACTTATTTAAATGATATTATAATATTTATATAATTTATCTCTCTCATGGGGATTATTTTTAATAGTTACCAAATTGGTATGAGTATATTGCTACAACCTCATTGTTTATCGAGATTGTTCACAATTATGCTTCCATTGATGAAATCGTATTATCCAACTATCAAAAAATATTAATAATTTTATTATAATATAGTTATTAATGTAATGGTTCAATTTTTAAACATTTTTTACATAATATAATTAATAAATATTTTTTGAAAATCTGACTTTAATTCTCTCTTCGGTTGGAAATCTGTTTTCTCCCAAAAACATATTTTCTAAAAATGTTTTATAAAATGTTTTTAAATGATTTTCAATATTATTTTCAAGGAACAATTATTTAAATTATTTGTATAAGATTTGTTTTATAAATTTTCAATGTTATTTTCAAATAAAATGGTTTTCAAAAAATTTTTTGTTTTAGAAAATGTTTTTCAAATAAGAATGGATATTTTCTTCAAAACAAGTATTTTAAAGATACTTGAAATTTTTTTCCTTATATTATGGAATATTTTGGTATTACTAAATCTTTTTTTGGGGAAAATATCCAAGTTATTTATTCAAATTCTTCCTCGAAATTGTTTATTTTTTGATGACATGATGTATATGACACATGTTTGTCTTCCACATGTTATATTCTTATAAAACCAATTTTATTTCAAGGGTTTTGATTTGTTGAAATGATTATTAAAATTGTATATTTTATATAGGTTAAGATGTGATGTAATATTTATGATTCTCATTTCATTTCATGGGTTATGATATGATGAAATATTATGATCTTATGGAAGACATATGTAAGATTTCATTATGTGACTGGTAGGACTTACATCTCCCTACTACTCATTGGGTAAAGATTTATATATAATGAGATAGTCATGGATGGAATAGGTAGTGAACTCAGTTTAGTAAAGGACCATTTATATTAAGATGGTCTAGGTAGTTAACCTTTGACTACTAAGATGGTGTGGGGAGTAAAACCTATTCCACTAATATGGACTTGGAAATAATCCTTGAATATAGTAGAAATCATTTTATATGTTTATGTGTCAACTAAAATTCTACATCTTATTACTCTATTATGCATTCAGGGATTATGCTCTTGATTCCATTTATGATTCATGTATTATGAACTAATAATACCTATGTCATCACTCTTGTTTATTATCCTTGATATGCATTGCTTGATCTTCTAATGTTAGGATGATGTTATTATACCCTTAGGCTCATGATTATTATTACATAACTCACTTTTTACCCTTAGTAATAATTTTATCTCATCTATTATTATTATTACTTTTAACCGGTTATAAAGATATGTATTATTTATAATGTTTCCAATAATGGGTAGTCATGGAGAATCTGGTGAGAGATATTATAGCTCACCTATGTATCATTGTCGATATTTCTAGGTTTCCAAATACACTAAACTAATGCATCATTGGGTTTATATTTGTGTAATGTATTAATTATTCCACAAAGATGATGTAATGTTTATGTATGAGAAGTGAGGGTTTATAATGCTTGTATCAGTGAAACATTTTAGTTATCCTTTGGAAATTGGGATGAGAAACCAAAAGTGACATTCCTAAGGAATTGTATCTAAGGATAATTATAAGGATGAGTCAAGGTATTATAATATTTCTTAGAATTTTTGTAAAGTATATAGTGAGTGGTTTCCTAGAAATAAATCTTTGTATGTATATTACAAGCGGATATGGATTTGTCATAGATGTAAATATGGGTAACAAACCTGAAAACACTGTATTGAGCTCGAATCGATCAGGAACTAGTGCCTAAAAATGTGCCTTGCTGCACACCATGTTTGAAACTCTCTATGTAATGATTGTTATTCTAATCATCCTAATTCTATTCGGTATAAAATTAAAAATCTCAATTCTATTATCCCCCAAAATTCTCTAACTATAAATCATGCTAGAAATAAAAATTATAAATAGAGGAAACAGTATTCTATTGAGTCCTTCATGTGGAAATGTCAACCGTCTTTATGTGGGTCTTCTTATCCACTTATTGAAAAATAATGGATTAGTACCACTGGAAATATATTTTCTATTCTCAAATGTTTGGAACAAGAAAAATTCATTCTAGATATTTATCATTAAGAAGGAGAATTAGACCAATGGTAGACTCTATTCATTAATACAAGGCAACAACATGAAGGAATCCATGAATTGGGATAAGTTAAAGAACATATTTTTCAATAATTGATTTCCTTGTATTATTCATAATAAGTTGGAGAAATTGTTTCTCATGTTAAAGAAAAAGTGATGATGAATTGGATTATACCTATGATTCTAATTTTACATGACTTTCGGGGTTAGGTTACAATATTATAATCCAACCTAAAATAAAGGTTGAACAATTATCCAGTGGCTTAAAACCAAGAATCATAAGGGATATATCCATAAGATACTATATTTTATATGAAGAGATTGTGATTTTTCTTTCACGGTGGAAATTGAAGTCATAGTTATATATCAATATCATGGTTTTGATATGAAAATAAATGTGGATTTCAATAGGAAATCTAAAATCCCTGGAGAGAAGAATGAGATATTTTCTTTATTCCCTATGCGTGGGAAGCATCAAGGAGAAAAATGTATTAAGGCATCAAATAAATATTTTTGGCAAGGAATGTAAGGTCATCATGAATTTTATTTAAAAATCAAGGGGATGAAGTTATCTACAATTCTGAATGTAGAGGAAGATTTACATAATGAACCTCCCACACTTCAATTCATAAAGTGTAAAGAGAATGGGTATTATTATAACTAGTACCAAACATGATGGTTAATGATTATGATCAAAATTAGAAACCTCTTAATTGAAAGGAATATGGTAAATATCATGCGGTCATTATTTTTGAATAGGGGGATGATAATGATGTGCTCAAAGGTACACTTTTCATCCACTTCAGAAATACTAATGTATTATTTGATTCTAGATATAACCTCTCTTTCATATATAATGGAAATTATAAGGGTATTACGATTACACACAAATTAATAAATATGAAATTAACAGCAAAACCCCATAACAGTATGATGATTGCATCTAAATTATATGACTCTTATATTGTTTGTGAATGTTCTTCTTGAAAAAAATTTCATTCTTTATCTGGACAAATTTTATGTCATCATGGGCATGGATTGAATTTCTATATATAAATCCCACATCAATTATAGAGGAAGGGAATTTATGTTTTATATTTAAAACCAACCCATGATCATATATAAATGTGAAGTTATGTATAAACTTCTTATGGATATTGCATCAAGTTTATTAGTCTTAATTCCTATCCAGAAGGCATGTTTATCTAAAATGTTTATGTAGAATGTATACAATGATGGTATGCCCATTATTCAATAATTATTTGATGTATTTTTGTAATAGTTTATTGCCATTATAGCAAAACATTATTTTTAGTTCCCAATGGGACTCATACGTGGTTTCATACAAATGTCAAAGACTCATTATACAATGTATCTTAACGAGTTGCATGAATTAAAGAAGAAACTCCAAGAAAACATTGATAAGGGATTTATTCAGAAAGGTTTATCACCTTGTGGTGGATCCATTCATTTTTATAAAAATAAATCTAGATCAATGCGACTCTGTATTGATTATCATGAGTTAAACAAGATTATAATCAAGAAAAATTATCCTCTTCCATATATTAATGACTTGATTGATCAAATTTTTTGGAGCTCATTACATTTCTAATATTGGACATCATTCTATATAGTATCAATTAAGGTTCAAGAAGAATGATATACCCACGATGATATTTCATACAAGGTATAAACGTTATGAATATATAGTGATGCCTTTTTGTATAACTAATTACCCTAGCATCTTCATGGATTTGATGAATTGAGTCTTTAGAAATTACCTTGATAGATTTGTGGTAGTATTTATAAATTATATTCTTATCTATTCAAAGTGCAAGGAAGAGCATGATTACAACTTGATAATTATAATAATGACCTATAGAAAAAAATGAATGAAATATTTACAATGTTTAAATTTTGGCTGTAAAAGGTTTCATTTTTAGGTCATATAACATCAAGATAGGTTGTATAAGTGGATTCATCAATGAGGGAGGCTATTAAATGTTGTCCTAGACCAACCATGGTGACATAAGTCCAAATTTTTCTTTATTTATCTAGATATTATTGAACATTTGTGGATAATTTCTCATTAATATACAATCCTATGACCATGTTTTGTTGGAAGTGTTCCATTTTCCTATGGACAGATGAATGTGAGTAAAATTTCAAGGAATTAAAGAGAGTGTTAGTAATTACACCAATGAATACATTAAACTATAGTGGAGATGGGATTATAATATATAGTGATGCATATAAAAGTTATTGGGATGGTTTATTATTTATAATAACATGTTTATAGCCTATACCTTAGAAAAATTGAAGATTTATTTGAAAAATCACCGAACATGTTATTTAGAGTTAGCTTCAGTAATTTTTTCATTAATAGTATGAAGGAATTATCATTATAGAGAAAAGTAATATATATATATATACACTAATCATAAATTTTTGAAATATATATTCACATAGAAGGTGTTGATCATTATAAATAGAATATGTTTAGAGATGATAGCAGATTATGATTATTCAATACATTACCACCATGTGAAAGATAACAAGGTGTATGTTTCATTGATTTGAAATGATCATTTTATATTTTCTATGATGAGGATAAAAAAAATATTTTTGTATTTGAAAAGGATATATTTAGAGATCTTGAAGTAAGGAGACAAATATTATCTTTCACGATTGAATGTTCAAAAAACTATACAAGTGAAGATTAAATAGAAAGGATGATATAGAGCAGAAAAATCATTTTAGAAATGTTTCTAAGTTTAACCTTAATATTGATGGAATGAAAAGGTTTAGGAAATGTGTATGAATTCCTTGTATACTATATTTCAAGAAGGATTTATTAGAGGAATCACATAGTACTTCATTATCTATTCATCATTAATGTATGCATATGTATTGAGATTTGAAATAATACATCTAGTTAGATGGAATGAATAGGGATAACAAGGATTTTTTATATCAGTTCTTGATATACTATCAAGTTATTGATGAAATACAAATGTATAAGGGGATGATACATCAATTACCCATAAAAAGATTGAAATGGGAGAACATAACTATGGATTTTATTTGTGGAATCCCCAAAACCTCTTAAGGGAATAATGATTTATGGGTGGTCATAGATCACCTAATGAAGTCAGCACACTTCATCGCTATTACAGAATAATTCTATCTAGATCAATTTTCTAGGATATACATGAAGTAAGTGGTAAGTTTTCATGTATTACCACATTCCTTTGTATATGATATGGATCTGAGGTTTATTTCAATGATCTGGAAAAGTCTTCAAAAAGACCTTGATACATTATTGAGATTTAGTACTTCTTATCGTCCTCATACATTTGGTTAGTCTGAAAGGAAAATTAAAATTCTAGAGGATATATTAATATAGGGTTCTATATATTTCAATGGTGGTTGGGATAAAAAAATTCCATTAGTTCAATTTTATTACAATAATATATTTCAATAAATAAATCATGTGGATACTCATGAAGCCCTACATGGAATGAAATGTGGATATATAAGGTTCTAGAATGAAGATGGAGAAATAATTCTATTGATGGGTGAGATCACTGAAGGAATGTAAAATAATTTTAGAGCCATTCAGTAACATAACAAAGAAGATCAATGTTAAAAAACATATAATGATAAACGTTGAAATAATCTAGAATTTAATGTTAGTGAAAAGTTTTTTCTATGAATTGAACCATTAAATAAGATTATTATATTTTTGGATGAAACAGAAACAAATCCCAAGGTATATTGGTCAATTTGAAATTATTAGTCATATCGGGATGTTATAATTTTTCATGGAACTTACACCAAAACAATATCAATCCCAAAATGTGTTCAATGAATCTCTCCTAATGAAGTATATACCAAAACATTCCCATATACTGAAGTCAGAGGTCAAATCATTGGAGCATGATTGTTCTTAAAACGAATAACCAGTTGAAATTCATTGTCATATAGAGACTATTCTACAAAACAATACCACTCACCTGGTCAAATATTTTGGGATGAACCACCATTTAGAGGAAGAAAAGTGGGAAGTTTAGGATATTATGATATAGAATTATCCTCATTTTTTGTATCATAATGATGAATTTTGAGGGGAAATTCATTTATTAGGTTGTAGAATGTTACACCTAGATTTTTTATGAACCTTTTTTCGAATAATTTAAATTTATTTGGTGGATTTCATTGAATAATAAACCATGTTAAACTTCCATTATATGATAAAAAAATTAATTATTTCACTATATGAAACATCACTTTTTCTTGAGTTAAATGCAACAATGAGTTTCTACAAAACACCATTTTATTATTATCATTATTTAAACAAGATGGTTATAACATAACAGTCAAATATAAGAATATTAATAGTAATAACTAATTTTTAAATTTGATTTAAATTTTTTTCATATAAATTATCAAAATTGATAATGAAATATATAATTTTTGATAAAGCTAATATGTTTTGAAAAAATATAATTTTCATAGAAGAAATGCTTTTTATGTCTTTTCTTTAACAATAAAAACACAAAATTTAGAATAATATAAAAATTTAATTAGATAAAACAAAATTAATTTTTCAATTCATAGTTTCAATATTATATTAGGGATAATTTTTGGTATTTTTCTGAAATATTTCATTTTTGGATGAATAATGAAAAATAATGATTTTTAATTGAAATTTTTTATTAATTTTATTTTATTATTTCGTTAAATTGTTTTTAAAATTTGATTTAATGTATAATTAGATCAATTATACACCAATTAAACTAATTTTTTTCCATGAAACCAATTTTACATTGAAATTGGATATTAAGACAATTCAAACATTAAAAAAATTTCACTTTAAAAACCTACTTTCATGGAACACATGTGTGATAAATTTTAATTTAATTTATACCACATATGTGATGAGAATTTAGAAAAACGGATTCCATATTTAAAATGACCAAAATTTTCAATGTTTAATTAATCCAACATAGTTCTGGACCAAAAAAATTAGTGAAGGTAGTTAAAATAATTTATAAGGATTAAGGTAAAAACAATATTACTTAGTTGTTAAGTATAAAAATTAAGGTGTAAAAATTACACTTCGTTTTTCCAAAACCCATTTTCTGTCCATATTTTTTTCCATGTAACCAATTTTATGAATAATTTACCGTTATTGGAGACAAATTAGGTAATTTATACCTCTCAATTTTTTTAGTTTTGATATTTACAAAGATGTCACTCCTCCTCCACTATAAACAGGAACTCACCTCATCTCTTCATCACACCTATAATTACCACTGGATTGCCCAATCTATGCTAAAATAATCTCCCAAAACCCCCCTCTAAGACTTGAAACAGTACATTTGGTATAAATATAACCAAGTAATACCATTGTTGAAAACAAAATAGTTTCATGTAGAAGATGTAACGTTCATCAACGTACATTTTTGTTTTGTTTCCTTCTCCACCCAATTAAATTATTCTTATTTCAGTATTATATTATAACCTTATTATCCAAAATATATTTATATTTTGTTTTTACTGGTATTTTGTACACCTTCACACACTTCCATCAAATGGGATACACAATCCTCGTTCGCGTGTGCGATGGAATACAACCTCACGAACAGATGACGTTTGTTCTTCTATTACCACCTATCATGGTTGGGAATAATGATGAAAATTTTGGTTTTATATGAGATTTATGAGATTTATTATTAATTTATTCTTAAATTATTATTATATAACACATACCTTTATGATTTCCATTTTGGGGGATTATGATGACCTCGTTTGTGGATGTGTGGACTAACGCCTCATCAAAGCGATGTGATTTATTGAATATTTACCTGGAATGTATTGAGGTTGGGTATTCTAAACATATGTGATATTTATAAAATAATAATTATACTTCCACTATAATATATATACATCATTAATCTTTCGTTCAATCAATAAGAAAATAAAATGGAAAAAACATTCATGTGTACGTACAGCCTACCGTCTCCATGAATGATGTATTTCATTTTCTATTTCAATATTTTTAGAATATTATAAATATATATATATATCATGTTTTACATTATGTAAATATGGAAATCATGATAAATTAAAAATGACCAAAAATAATACGTTAAAGCAGATATGAAAAAAAATGCAGATATTACCTTAAACGTAACCTTAACTTGGACTTGTTAGTAAATGGGTAATAAAATGTACTATTAAAATCATATATGGTGTGATGTATTAGAATATCATTCATTGGTAGATTTATAATAAACAAGAATTTATTATAAAGGAGTTACAATTGTGTACAAACAATGTGAAGACTTATGGTAAGGGGTTCTGTCTTAATTTACATTCCATTGAGACATATTTTTTATATTGAAAATAATGAATTTCATATGGGGTAAATATTTACCTATGACATGTTATATCATAAACTTTATTTATTTAATTATATTAAAATTTTCAATTGATGTTATTATTATATGAATATCATGATTCAAAAGTTACTCATGTTGTAAGGGAATTTCTAGCCTCACTTTTATTTATGTGAGACTTCTACCATATTCCCCACATGATTATTTTGTGTGTTTTATATAATGGGAATGAATTTATTCTATGATTCCTATACATTAATTTATGTTTATTTAAATATTGATGTTATAATCTCACTTTAATGGAGTTTACGATTCAAAAGATACCAAATCAGTAAAGTAAGTTTGTCTCAATTTTCCTTCATTGAGATAAATGTTATGTTATGCATGTACATTCTTTTATGAGGTTTATATTTTCATGAATCATCCAATTGGGGACTATTATTTGACTCCCCAAGTCCACCACCAATAGGTCTGGGGCCGAAAACTATCATTGAGAAGGAATAACATTGACATGTGAGGCTTTAGCCTAAATATATGTACACACGCACACATCACCAAGACTATACAATGTGGAACTATAAAAATAATGGAAAACCCATCCATGAGTACATATAAATCCCAAAACCATAGTATGATAGGATGTAAAGTAAAGTAAACATTTCCAAACATAATCACACTACAAAGAGTCTAAATCAAGTCCCGCCTAAATGTAAAGGGATTGTTACTTGAATACTGCAAGAACACACCCATGTATGTTCGATCTCACTAACCACTGTATGGTCCTGGTCGGTCAAGGACTCTGTCGAAAGGTCATTTTTCTACACAATACACGCCACATGTGGGAAAATCTCATGAATGTTTGAGTATGAAAATACCCAATAAGACACCTTGAAACCAAAAAATAACCAACAATAGAAATATAGTTCCTCTATATAGCTATATGTCTACAACATATATAACAATAATATCTAGATATACTCAAAAAATGCACAGATTCTGAATGTAAATCATAACCATACTATACCATCCTAGGATTCCAATTCAAATATTCTATGAAGAAATCACATAAGAGAACACACTCATAATTATGATAGAACTGATGACATCTGAAGAGATACGATACACAGATGAGGTTAACTCCCAAGGCCACAGGGTGATACCAACATACACAATCTAGATTAACTAGCTAAGAAGAGTATTTACTCATACATACTATAGGTCATGATGATAAAATGATAAACTACCTAGGTAGTGAATATGAATAGAGGATTTCACTCTAGGACACATGAAGGATTCCAATGACTTTATACAAGAAATACTGCTGAAGGAATCATTTTCCTTGGAGTAGGAGATGATACCATACTAACATTTAGGGTAAGGTTAAGGGGAACACACCATAATGAAAATTTTCCAAGTAATTGGGGACAAGAGCATAAATCCTAGTATAAAATAGTATACATCCTATAGTAGGGGGCACATGCCTTGTACCTTGACCCTGGGTCCTACCCTAGTTAACAGCCAGTGTCATCAAGTTGTGTCTCTGTTGATGTAAACAATGTGATTTATTTCGAGGTACTCTGCCCATGTACCAGTACACGACTCAGCTTATGTAATCTGGTTCATTCGTGTTTGTGTTGTGGATTACATGTCGTTTAGGATGACTATGTACTCCACCATGTGTCTGTGTACCATCAAGGAAAAAATCATGTATTCAGGGAGGTAAACACACCATGTGATAGGGATCAAATGTCATGTGATACTTAATTTTCCTCTGAAACCCTAGCCTACACTTAGGGGGTCCCACACAATGTGTAGATCTGGTTTTCACGTCGTCTAGCATGGTATTCTCCAGAAATAAAGATCCATGATCTAGTAGTCTCCTCCATTGATATATCCTCTAATCCATCCATGCCTTTCTAAAAAACTCCAGGCACCACTTCATGTGAGGATTTCTTTTGATAAACAATTAGTTTCAACCATACAATGCATTCAAGAAATGAAATCTTCATCGTTCTTCATTGAACGTTGAATAACACTGAAGAACACAAAATCAGGTATCCACCGTCATCACATTCATTATTACTTTTACTTTCACACCACCTTCATGTTTTGTTGATCTAAGATCTATGATATATGATCGTTGCATCAATAAATGTATGTACAATGATCGATTGCTCACGATATGTCAAACTGTGGGATAAATGAAGAACACCCACGATGAATGAAGAACCAATGGAGAGAAAAAAGAGAAAAAGAGATGAACAAACCTCAATCAATGTTTTTGTAGATATTGATTCTTTGTTTTTAGAACAAAAATAAAAAATAAACAATTTAATCACAAATAAAATTCTCCCAGAATCGGATTAATCTAACACATCCCACAAGATGGTCGATCTGTGAATCAATTTGTTAATTGATTGATTCAATTTTTTTAATAAATCAAGAATGGGGAAAAGAAACAAATAAAACAGTCACCCTATCTTGATCATGATCAACCAATGATGAAGAATGATGTGGCATCATTGTCATTGGCAAGATCCTTTGATTCCATTGTGCATTGATCGTCGATCCAAAATTCAGTAGTCATCCACCAATGGGATCTCCTCGAATGGATCCAATGTTTCTTGTAGAATATCAGGGTTATGTGGATAACCCTAAAATTCACCCTTAATCATGTATTTAAAATAAATTGAATTAGTTATCTATGTCTCTAAATCAATAATAATTTAACTAATTATTTTATTTATTTTACAGTCATGAAGGATTTTCCAAAAAAAATTAGTGCCTAATAGGGTTAAGGCTCACTTATGGTAAAACCCTCTTTTTAATTCATTGGTGCCCTCTTGAGAATACAGTCAAAAGATATTCCACTTTTTCATGAAAACTTTGTGTGCATTCTATTTAATATATTTAAAATACCTCAATCATTTACTTCTAGGACGCCGGACTTCAGAATCAAATATTTTCTATGAACCTGGTCTCTAAAATAATCCATACAATATTCAAAAATAATACCTAAGAAATATGAGTCATTAAATACTACCAACCTTGGGGATTTACTTCCTGAAAAGACAAAACAAGGGAGACATAATGATATGTGGGTACTGAGCTTGAATCTATGACTCCCACTCACAAGTTCTCTCATAGATATTCTTCTTATGCCACCAGTCATGCAATAAGTGATTTGATCTCCCACAAAGAATCCACTCCTACCAATCCTCAGTTTGTGTGGGGCATTTTTCAAAGTTACATCCATACTCAATATCCAGCTCTTCCCAGTTGATAATGTACAAAGGGTCATGCACGTACCTCCCCAACTGCAATATGTGGAAGACATCATGTACCCAGTCTAACTATGGATGGATAGCTAAGTAGTACACCGCCTTATCAACTCTATGTAATATCTGGAAAGGGCGAATGAATCTCATAGATAGCATACCGTCCCGGCCTAATCTCTATAATCCATGTCGAGGTGAAACCCACAATAACATCTGATTTCCTTCCATGAAATCCAAAGGACATCATCATATACCCATATAAATTTTTTTATGGATCTATGTAGTCATCAGAAGCTCCTAGATGATATGCATATTCACTGTTGTTTCTCTCACCAACATTGGGACCATGAGTTTTGACTCTCCTGGGTCTGTCCATACAAGTGGTGATCTACAAGGTCACCCACACAAACCCTTTAATAGTGAAATATCAATGGTGTGATGGTATCTATTTTTATACTCAAAATACACCAGTGGTAGGTGATACTCTCAACTATGTCCAAATTTCAACACGCAATCTCTAAACAATTCTTCCAAAACGTGAATAGTCCACTCAGTTTAGCCATCTATTTATTAATGAAATGTTGTGATCATGTGTAATTGAGTCCAAAATGGATCCTTTAATCCCTTCCACACCCAGAATGTGAATCAAGCATCATGATCAGAAACTATCATCGATGGAACTCCATGGAGTCGGACTGTATCCTAAATGTAGAGGTTTGTTAATCTCTATATTGAACTCTACTCTAAATAAATAAGAAGTGGCCTAATGTGTTGTGTTAGTCTTTGATCACCAAGATGGAAATTTTTTCCCTATATGTATGTGGTAATACCATCAAAAATACCATGAATATCCCATAAAAATTATACCCTTGCACCTAAATTTGTTGATCTAGATCCACTTAAACTTGGTGCTCGGCCTTCACTTGCAGACAAGTAATGCATTGCGAGATAAACTTTGCTACCCCCTTCTTCATCCTTGACCACCAAAACAGATATCATATGTAATAGTACATCTTTTCTACTCTAGAATGTTCCATTAAAAGAGATATATGAAACACTCATAGAACCTCCTCCCATAACGTCACTGGCACTAAGGTGTGTCCTCTAAAAAAATGATGTTCTACCCACCTTTTGAAAATTCATCACGAGAATGTCCAATGGATATCTGTGTACTTAGGGTTTTAGAGTAAAAATCCTCAAGCTATGCCACCTAGAATCCTTGAAAAAGAGGAGGGGTAACAACCATCAACTGAAGATAAGCTACTCTATATCCATCCACAAGGGATAACTGAAATCAGGGCAACTGATCTGACACCTCATTCAATAATAGCAAACAATATCTCTTATTGAGTGCATCTGCTACCACATCTACTTCAAAAGTGTGTGGACAATTTCTAATCCATAATCCTAGAGGAACTCTATACACCATGACTGTATCATGTTAATGTCCTTATAATGGAGGATACACCTAAGAATCTTGTGATCACAATTGATCACAAACCACCTACTCATCATGTAGTGTGACTTCATCTTTAATGTGAAGACTATTGTTGATAAATAATGATCTAGGGTCATAGAGATCTACTCATGTGGTCTCAACTAATGTAAACCATAGACAATAACTACATGAGTCTGTATCAAAACTCAACCAAACACTGTTCATGATCCATAATAGAACACTATATTCTTAACACCCTCCTATGAAAATATAATGATGAGAAGTCTCCTTAAATTGTGCCTCAACCACTAAAAATACTACCAGCACCTCTCTTCCCACATGAAAGGCTTCCCATTTCAAGTGAAATATTTCATGGGAGATTATATCCTAGAGAAATAAGTAATCTCTAGTAATAGACTACCAACCCAAGGGAGATCGACACATTTGTTACACACTTGAGAGTTTCCCAATATAATACGGCATCGACCGTGGCCAGGTCCACTGCCACTCCATCCATATAGATAACATGTCCAAAAAAGTGGACCTCCTAGATCCAAAATTCGCACTTCTAGAACCTTAAAAAAATCGTCTACTCTCAATGTTTGTCTATAACCAACCTCAATTTTCTCACATTATCCTCCATGGATGTTGAATACACAAGGATATCATCGATGAAGAATACTAGGAAACGGTCTATGAAAGGTTAAAAGACATGGTTCATGAGTCCCATGAACATTGTTAAGGAGTTTTTCATTCCAAATAAAATCACTAAGTACTCATAGTGACCATAATGACATTTAAATCCTATATTCATTATACCATCATTCTGTACTCATAGCTGGTGATTTTTTGATCTGAGGTCAAACATGGATAACCATCATGATCCTCTCAAATAATCAAAGAAATCATCTATCCTGGGAAGGGGATACTTGTTCTTCACTGTCACTTGGTTCAAGTGTCAGTAGTCCACACACAACCTCAAGCTCTTATCTACCTTACTGGAATACCAAAATAGGGCTACCCAGGGTGAATCAATGGGTATAAAAAATCCCTTCATCTAAAATTCATCCAACTGCACCCTCATCTTCTGAAGCTCTGTGGGAGACATCTGATATGTTGGACCAAATATTGATTCTTTACTAGGGTGTACATAAATGAAAGTTTTTATCTTTCAACGGTGTGGGGGGGGGGGGGGTAAACCTGGAACATCTTCGTGGAATATGTCCTCATACCTCACCACCACTATAGAAAACTGGAAACTCATAACATCCACTACACCAAGGGTCATTCTTTCTAAGTAATGAATAATTAGATAGACCCTCCTATGCATGAGTTCATCTTGCAATACCAAGGTTTTCTTTTCACTCACAAAAGTGAACCTTGATATATCACTATAGACCCACTGCAACCATCACCTAAAACATTAAATCTAGGCATGTATTGTTGATAAAAATTCCATACCAATAATGATTTTTTTTGGGATTTATGCTTATACTAAGAGATTATAATAGAAACCCTCACCTCCAAGAGTTAGTTCACACTATCAGCGCAAGTGTGAGATCACTGAGCCTTATCCATTTGGATTCCCTGAGCATAAGGTTAGAGCCAAAGGTTAATTCGGAATCAATAAGTCTAGTACAAGGTATGTGGTATTAAATTAATTACTGGAACATATATCTATCCATACATTAGATGTGGTAGAAAAGATATAGATTGTACCTCAAGTAATTCCGGAAGACTCTGGTTTGTAAGCATTAACTGCATGTGGTTGTCCCTGCCCCTTTATTCCAGCTCCATGAGCCTGGAGCGGACCACCTTTGGGTTTTGGTGGTAACAATTTAAAGCACCTACCACCTCCTTATACTCTCATAGTTCCTCTAACTCATCCACTACCCATTGGAATTATATTCTCTTACCCCTATCACTACCTTAGCATCCCATACATGGATTCCATGTAAGTTGTATATAGAGTCATAAAATCTAATACAAGATGTCCCCTACCATCACATGATTAGCATTACCTCTATATATTCTGATTGGACCCATTTTGAGATCCCTAAACCAAAAATCTTGTTTCTTAATACCTCCTCCTGAAACGTACGAGACATCCCGGCCCATAATAAACAAATAAACTACCTTATACCGGTGCATTTTCTTCTATATTCATTCCACTAACAACCACTAGTTGTATCTTCTAATCCAAGAAACTCTTAACCCCCAAATCTCACTCTAGAACCCAAGCATAGGTAGCAATTCATTGATGGATAAAACTTGCTCATATATCTCTATGAAAACCTTTCTTGAAGGTCCAAATCCTTATGAAAAAATCCCGAACCATATCCATTGAGTACCTAGAGTGGTTTTCAAACCTCTATGAAAACACATATAATATCATGAGGCCCTCCTAAAGCTGTAGAAGCTACTAGATACAAACAGTTCTCAGTGTAGCCAGAGAGAACTCATCTATAAAAAGGTTCTCAAACTCTTACCATGAAAGAGTCACCTCATCATAAGACAGTTCAACTAAACCCCATCATCGTCCTGCTAATCCATTAATAAGTCTCACCTATAAGACAACCATATCCTCTACTATTTTCCTAACTAGACAGAAAACTCAGGTCACCACCACAATCTAGTCCTCATCCACCTATGGGTTGGGCTCGCCTTGGAACCTAAAGGGTCTCTGTCTTGGAAACTCATGAAGTGCGCTCAACCTACAAGCTCGTACTATGGGTATCATGAGATACTCTACAGGTGGTGGCATAACTAGAAAAACACGTAGAGGTAACACCTCTGGAATAGGTCCCTATATCGAATTCTCATCACTAAGGGGATCATTCACGTGATCATCATGTTGAATCCTAGTAGACATACTTCACAAAGGCATCCTAAAACAAAAAATATGTACCATGTTCAATGAATATTTATGTAGAGAATACTAAAAATGGACATGGAAACCACAACACCTTTTTATATGAAGCATGTTCCATTTTTCCCCTTAAACAGTGTTCTGAAGTACTAAGTAGAAAAGTAGGTGATCTTAGTCCTGATGCAAGGATAAGTTAGTTTCCCCACCAAAATTGGAGTTCGTAGTCTGAAAGAAAAACTCAATAAACATAACAGTATTTCCCGAAAAAATCTCATAGATTTTAGACAATACGGTAGAACCTCCCTTTGATACTACTCTGTCATGGCGCATCTTAGTGGGACCCATGATACGACTCACCATCCCTGCCACCAATAGGCCATGGGATGGAAACTACCTCTAAGAAGGAAGAACAGTAACATGGGAGATGTTATTATATGTATATGTACACACGCACACATCTCCATTCCTATTCAATGATGAAATATAAAAACAAAAAAAACAAAAATTCATGAATACATTGAAATACCACACCAAGAGTATGATTGGAAATAAAGGAAAGTAAAAAGGGATAAATAAAATCTCACTAAAAAGATTCCAAAACAAGTCCAACTTGAATGTAAATGGATTGTTGTCTGAATTCCATAGGAACACACCCCAGTCTGCCTGGTCTCACTAAGCATCATTTGGTCCTGGTCTGCAAGGAATCTACCAATAGGTCTTTCATATGCACAAGACATGACATGTGTGAGCAAATAACTTGCAGATTTGAGTATAACAATACCCAATAGGACACCCTAAAACCACTGAGAATCCAACAAAGGAAATACAGTCATATCTACAATGGTATATCTCTACAACACATATTACAAAATATACAGATAGACCCAACAAAGACACAGAGTCTAAAGGTAAGTAACAATTATAGTATACCAGCCTAGGATTCCAGCTCTAAGATTCTACATAGCACTCATCTAGGATAACACATTCCTAAGTCTTATAGCAATGATGATATTTGAAGAGATACGATACTCAAAGGATGATCATTCCAAAGGCCATGGGGTGATACCAATTGACTCAATTTGGATTATCCCACTAAGTAGAGGATCAATAACTGCGTACTATTGCTCATGATGAAACCAAGAACTCAACCTAGGAAATGAAGATAAATAAAGGATATTACTCTAAGCCTCGTGGAGGGATTCCAATGACTCCATCTATGATGTCATGCTGAAGGGATCATTTTCCTAGGTGTGGGAGATGATACCAGAATAACATTTAAGGAATGATAAAGTGAACTCACTCTAATGAAAGATGTCCCAGTCACTAATGATAAGAGCTTAAATGCATTTTTAAAAGAGCACACATAATGTATGAGAGGACACACATTGTGTCCCATTCCCCTTAGGACCTACTCGTGTAAATGAAATGTGTCATCAATCCTTGTACAAGTAGAAGTATATGGCATTCTTTATACCTATGTAATATACCCGTGTACCATTACACAGCTCCCCCCATGTACTCTGGTCTGGCTGTGTTTCTGTATGGGGAGGGGGGGTACACACCTTGTAGGCTGTCCGTATACTCTACCTAGTGTGTGTGTGCCTACAAGGTACACACAGAGTATGTAGGGAGGGACCACATGCTATTTGATATGGGTCACACCCCAGGTGATACTTAAGAACCTCTTTAACCCTATTTTTCATTCAAGGGCGCCCAAATGGTTTGAAGATCCAATATACACACCATGTAGTGTGGGTTTTTCTAGAAATCCAAATCCACACTCTGGTTGTATCCTCTATCACTATGGCCTCCAATCCAGCCACTAAATGCCGAAAAACTCAAGGAACCAATTTTTTTAAGCCTTACCTTTGATAAATAATGAGTTCCGGCCGTCAAATATATTCTAGAAATGGAATCATCATCATTCATAGTAGTGCAATAAAGAACAGAAAATTAGGTATCCACCATCTTCTGATTTTTCACTACTTTCACTTTAGCAACACCATCATGTCTACTCGATCCTAGATCTACGAAATCAGATATTTTCACCAAGAAATCGACGCGAAATGATCAATTGATAAAGAAATGTTGAACCATGGGCCAAATGATGAACACCCACAATAAATGAATAATTAGAGGAGAAAAGTATAGGAACAAAAGAGAGGAATAAATATCAATCGACGTGTGTATTGAACTTTATTCATTGATGTTATAATGAAAATAGAAAATAAATAATTTAATCAAAAAAAATTATCCCATAACCCAATTAATATAACCCATCCCAAAATATTAATGATCTATGAATAAATATATTTGTCGATTGATTCACGTTCATCATAGAAATCAAGAATGGGGAAATAAAAAATAAAAAAACCACCCTACCTTGATATCGATCAATGAATGAATAATAATAATGTTTAATCATTGTCGTTAGTGTGATCCTTCAATTCTGTTTTGTGTCAATTGTCGATCTATGATCTCCTCAACGTTCGCCAAGGAGATCTCCACCAACAGTTCCAATGGATCTTGTTGAATTGTAGGGTTATATAGATAACCCTAAAATTCTTCTGTAAAAATGTATTTAAAAGAAATATTATTAGGTCACTGCATAAAAAATAATTTATTTAATTATTTTATTTATTTTATTCCCGGGATTGATTTTCCAAAAATGGCCCACATCGACCAAGGTTAAGCCATGCCTAGGGTAAACCCACCTTCTAAATTCAATGGTTCCCTTAGATTTTTGATTCGAGCATCCATTCAGATGTTGTTCCAATTTTTCTTGAAAACTGTGACTGTATGATATTTTATATATTTAATATATTTCAAACATTTACTGTGGGAACAATGGATCTCGGAATTGCATGTCATCTCAGTTCCTAGTCTCAAAAATAATCCATACAACATATGAATACAAAACATAGAAAATATGAGTCACTACATTTATAATTTTCATTGACATGTTATATCTTGAATATCCTTCTTCTGATGATATTTTAAGCTTTATGAAATTTCATTGTCTCATGGGGATTATGATTCAATGTTACCAAAGTGGTACGATTATATTTATATAATCACATCAGTTATCAATAATGTTTCTGATTATACATCCATTGATTAAATCATGTGATACATATCTTAGGAACTGTCATGAATTTTCTTATCCTATGGTTATTCAAGACATATTTTGTAATGGTACAATTTTTCCACTTTTTAGTACTTAGGATAATTATGAAAATGTTTTTGTGAAACAATGATTTTATTTTTAAAATTTGTTTCTACTAGAAATTTGTTAAATCTACATCCTCCACTTATAGGGAGGTTCTATACACCACATCACCATATTTTGAATCATTTATAGGGAATCTTCATCCCTCACTAGGTTAGTAGTCTTAAGGAAAATGGAAAACTAATCTTCTTTTTTTCTCAAGGCCTGGAGATATATATTTAATCAAACTAATCATGTATTTTACTTGTAAAGATAGTATCGTGAGACATTTATAAAAGTGCATGCCATGAATTTTTAATTTCCATAAATAATCAATAAAATGTTTCAACTTATATCTAATATTTTTTATTGATTTTAGGGGAATATTTATCCAGTTTTATATTTCCGAATTTATAAATCCAAAAAATAGTTTTTGTAAGGTCTTTCTCACATATTTTAAAATTAATTTATTCCTCTTATAGAAATTAGATCTTAAAAAGTAATTATATGATTGGATTCAGTATTGAATAATTTTTAATAGAACCCTTTTATTTTTTTCCAATTTGAATTATAACCATGGTAAATTTTTGTCACCTTGGTAAGTCTAAAATGAGTTCTATAGGATTATACAATTGATATAAGGATTTAAAATTTATTGAACAATTGCCTTTATCCATTTTCATGAGGGGATTTCATCCATTTCTATCCATCTATTTAATATATGGTCAATTTATTCCATGTTTAATTGATTATGACTGTTATATTAATTAAATAAAAGAGAAAATAATCAATATCAGTTTCCTAAGTTTAATATCACAAAAAATTTTATGTAAAGTTTAAAACTAGACAATTTCAGTTATAAATGATTATTTAAAATATAAATCACTTTTTTTATAGTAATATATTTCTTATTTTTAGAAACTGAATCATTACCATAAATTCCTACAAAACTTCGACACAATATTTATTCAACTAATAGTAAAATAAAATGAAATATATAAAGAATATTATAAGTATTTCAATTAATGGGAATTATTATTATTACAAAAGTTTTCTAGATAAATATTACATATTAGGGATGCGTGATAAATTAGATTTGGATTAAATCTCTCTCTCGGTGTGATTAAAATCAATTAAATATTTGTTCTAAAATTTACATTAATTATATGTTATTATAAATAATATATTATTAAATGGTTTAAAATTTAAAAAAAATATCATCAGTAACTTGAATGGAATTAGGTTGCAAATATCAATCTTGGACAATTTATGTGCCTCCATTTCATTTATAGTGACATTAATAACCCTTTAATATTGAAATAGTTGTTAAGATGGTCAAAATCAAAAATGGTTAATAGAGGGGTTAATACGAAAGTTATGGTCTGTAATCACTCTAAAACATATCTAAATTTCATTAGATAATGTTATATAAACCATATAATATTTTTACATTAATTCAAAAAGATCTGGAATGATTTATTTTTACGATGACTTTTTTATATTTTAATATTTTATGAAATTCCTTCTGTGTCATCTCCCTTATTTTTTAACAGGAACCCTTCCTTTAACTTCATTAAACTACATTGATCTTTAATATTGACCATAACCTAAAAAGTCCATTCCAGAAAACACTAAAATATTCTATAGTTGATGGTATCCCAAAAATGACTATCTCTAGGGTTTTTAAGTGGAGGTCAAAAGGATTTCTTTTAGATAATATGTTGTCACCTTTACTAATGAAATTATTATTTTTTTACTTATTATTTTACATATTATAATACTATGATATTTACCAAAACAATTAACATAAGTATCCAAATATACATAAATATGTTTCTTATTATGAAACAACCATTATCAACACCCTTTCACGTCAAATGGGATGTGAAAGAACCACTTGTTCGTATGTTAACATAACATTTCCACATAGCGATACAATTCATTTTTCATCGCAAACATTTATAGATTGGTGTTACAATATATTTAATATTTATATATGTCATTATGAAAAAAAATTCTTCTTTAATGTTAATATAATATCTACCTTTTTTACTTTTCAATCTGTGGTAAAATGATAATAACACCTGTGTATACTTGTGGACTACCTCCCCTACGAAGTGATGTGATTATTTTTTCATTTAAACATTACACAGATGGTAATAATTATGTATTTGATAAATATATATTATATATATTATATAATAATAAAAAATTTGATTTTTTATTTACCATTATTTCGTTCCATATTTCAAAAATTAAAAACAACATTCATGCATACATTTCACTTACCATCTCTATAAACAATGTAATTCAGTTTTCTATATATAATTCATGGATGAATCTAAATATATAACCCAAATATATATGATATTTTTATAATAATTAAAAATATATACATTATGTAACCATGATAAATTTATAAGGAACAGAGATACGAAATAAATAAACATGAAAAATGAAGTAGTTATCACATGGAATAGTGATTTTAAAAATCAATTTTCAATAAATACGTGGAAAAAGGTATGAATTAAATAATATATTGTAATATATATGTTTTTTTTATTCATGAATTTATTTATAATAAAACTATTTTATATATTAATGGGTTTCTAACAGCTATAAGGTAAGTCGATCTTGAGGTAAAGGTTTTATGTTACAATGTCATTGTTATTCGAGATTGTTTGTAATTAATTTTATAAAGATGAAATTTTATATTCTAAATATCACTAAATTAATTTGTTTTAATATTATATGGTTATTAATTTATAATTAATATTTTCCTTTCATTCTTTCCACATTAATTACTCATGATATATAAGGAATTTTTTAAAAGAAAAATAGACTTTATTTCTCTACAGAGTCGAAATTTTTTTTATTATAAATCCTTGTTTTATAAAAATGATTTCATAAATATTTATTTTCTAATGATTTTATAAATTAATTTTTCCATGATTTAGTTGTTTACAAAATAGTTCAAAATTAATAATCTATTTTATCCAAAGGATGTACTTTTTGTCATTTTAATATAATATTTAAAGGGATATTTTCTTTTAACTTGTATGGAATGAACCAAATTTCCCACCATATTGACCAATAAATTATTTGAAGCATACATTACATGTATATGAGGTTATAATTGATGAAACATATTTCTTTAATATTCGGGAAATTTTTAGATTTCAAATAATTTATTTCAAAGGGAGCATGGTATTTTTCTTAAGAAATGTCCAATGAAATCCTTTAATAAAATTATTTATTTGGGATAACATAATATAATATTAATTAACATTTTCTGTGGATATGATCCATGTATACCATAAATATTATGTCTATAAATATTTTATGATCATTATGACAATATTTTTTGGAAACATGTTCCTTTTACATGGGTTATTCTATGAGGAATTGTTGAAATGTTTATGAAACCAATTTTTTTCTAAGGTTTATGGTATAGTTAAATGATTATGAAACCCATTTATTATCATGGGTTTTGATATGATGAATTTATTATTATCTTGTGGCACACATGTGTATGGTTTTTATAATTTTATAGATGGGATCATAATTATAAATCCCTCAAATGAATTAGGTAAATATGGATATATCATGAGATAAATTGTACTCGAATGGGGGGTGAACCTAGTTCAGTAAGGGGATCTATCCACAATGATAGTCTAAGAATGGAACATTAACAATTATGACAGTTTGGGGAGTGAACCAGATCATATATGACGGTCTTGTAAATGAGCCTTGATTATTAAGAAAATTATTTTCTATGTTTATGTATATATCATTAAGTTTTGTGGTATACCAATATTATTCACTCAAAAATCATATTCATTGACTCATTTGTGATTATTTTCTTATTAAATACCAAGATATATTATATGGTTCATGATTAGGATATACGATATTTAGGGTGTAGTTTTAAAATGTTATTATCTGGTAGTCATATCATTATTCTCACTTCATGATGATATATCTCATGTTTACCTTTACTGGGCATATAAGAAAACCCTTATTATATTTAATTTTATTAGGATATAAATATTGTTATTTTGTATGGTATGTATATAAAGGAATATAGTTATGAATAACTTAGTGTAAGATATTATAATTTTCTAATGAAAAAATTATTTATGTATCCACGTTACCAAATATATTATACCCATACTATTTTGTTGTGGATCATTATTTTATGTAATTAATATTCATAAAATAAGATGTAAATGTATTTTAGAAATGTATGTGTTCTTATAGTTGGTATCAAAGTACATTTTTGTTACCATTGGAAACTAAGTTGTGGAAGCATTAGTGAGAACCTAAAGAATAATAATATATAGAGGATATCATTATATGTTTTGTTAATAATAAAGGATAACCTAGGTTAAACGTTATGTTTCATAAATTTAAAATATGATGTCTTATTTTAGAAATCCAAAAAATTATTTTTTATGGTTTTTTGGTTTCAAATTATTATTATTGTTTCTCATGCTATGATTTTTTGTTTTAGTTAATGGATGGAACCCAATGGAATTATGTTAATGTTTAATTTTATTTGTAATGAAATTATTTTTATCCTGAGAAACATAATGTTATGGGAGTTGGAATGTAATATCTCAATTTTATTATTACACAAAATTCTCATGATATTACTCATAATGAGTTTACAAATGAGAAAAATATGGAAAAAGGTTATTTTTATCCTTTCAAGAGGCAACATCCACCTTCTTTTAGTGGGTCTAACGATCAGTTAGTTGATGAGTGGTGGATATTTTATATTAAAATAATATATTATATTCTCCAATTATTAGAATAAGGAAACGTTATTTTTTCTATTTATAATTTATATGGAGTAGAAGATAAATGGTGGATTAATATCAACAGTATTAGGAAATAATAATAAATTGGATTAATTGAGTGGAATGAGTTCAAGAGAATATTTTTCAATAATTATTTTCCATATATTAATCATACAAAAATATAGAAGTAATTTTTTAATATAAATAAAAATAATAATGGATCCATTATTATCTACAAGAAAAATTATACAATACCTTCAAGGTATAAATTAGGTATTATCATCCAACATAAAAATAGGTTCATTAAATTAATTAGTGGCTTAAAAACATGTCTTTAAAGGGCGTTATCCCTAAGAGATTTTAGTTTCTATGAAGAAATAATCGGTTGTGCTAACAATAATGAAATTGAGGTTGGATTTACCAATAAATTTCATAGTTTTGTAAAAAATAGAAATATATAATTCACATTAATCAATGAACACCATGGAGATTATAAGATGATATTTCCTTTATCTATGATGTGTGGATGAAATCATGGTTGAAATTTTCATAATGGAACTAATAAATGTTTTATTTATTCAAAGTAAGTTCACTGATCTATCAAATACCATAGTGATGGGAGTAATTTAACCAAATTATTTTATAAAAGAACCATAAACTATACCACCAAAAGTATAGGTTTTAAAATGTAATCAGTATGATAATTATGATAACTAGTGCTCAAAACCAATGGTTAATGATGATGATTAATGTGAGAAACCTCTTAAGGATTGAGAAAATGTTAAATTTCATAAAATTACATTTTTATATGTGGAGTGTTATAAATAATGTGAAAATGGTGTAGTTACTATACAATATAGAATAACTAATTCGTTATTTGATTTTTGATCTTCCCATAAGTAATGAAAACCCTTAGTAGTATTTTGATTTCACTTTATGTAAATGATTCTTCTCTAATAGATGTATGTTCTTCCTAAAAATCTAGTTATTATCCCTCTAGTTTAATTCAATGTTATTTTGTGCATGTATTAGATTTCTTTACATAAATATCTCATCTATTATTGATGAAGGGAAGTCTTATTTAATATTCCAAACCATCCAATTATCATCTATACGTTCTATGGTTAAAATAAACATCCAATGGAAATCGAAACCATTTTATATGTCTTATTACTATTAAAAAGGTGTTTTATATCATATTTATGAGTATAAACTCAACATTGGAGATATTCCTATTATATGGGAGTTTTTTTATATATTTCCAGAAGGTTTTCCTAGTTTTAAACCAAATCATGAAGTTGAGTTCTCAATAGAACTCATACTTGGTACTATAGCTATTTCAATGACTACATATATAATGGACCTAATAATACTTTTGAAATTTAAATATTACACCATTTGAATCATAACATAGTATTTATTCATCCATTTGTGTCACCTTGGGGTACAACTATTCTTTTTGTTAAGAATAATGATAGATTAATGAAAATATCTATTGATTATCAAAAAAATAACATGATCAGAATCAATAATAAGTATCATCTATCTTATATTGATGACTTGATTCATTAACTATATCGATATTAATAATTTCCAAGATTTATCTTCATTAATGATATCATAAATTGAGAATCATAGAGTATATACCCATAAAATCATTACATAAATGGTATGGACACTATGAATATATAGTGATTCTATTTGGTCTTAATAATTCCCTACTAATGTCATAGATTTAATGAATAGAGTCTTTATAAATTACCTTGATTGTTTTGTAGAAGTATTTCTAAATTATATACTTACATATTAAATATTTAAAACATATAATAAAGATCACTTGAGGATTTCATTAAACACCCTAAGGAAGGAGAAGTTGTAATAAAAATTTACAATGTATCAATTTTTTCTATGAAAAGTTTCTTTTTTGGTTTATATAATCTTAATAAAGGGTATATATTTGGATCTATCAAATATAATAGTTATAAATTGTTTCCAAGGACCAACCAATGTGACTGAGATCTATAGTATTCTTGGTTGGATGGATATTATTGATCTTTTGTGGATAATTTATCATGATGGGATAATACACTCAACATGTTAACTCAGAAGGGAGTCAGGTTCATTTAGATGGTTGAATGTGTACTAAATTTTAGGTAACTAAAGAGGAGTTTATTTATAAATATTTTTCATATATCACCCTATAGTGTAGGAGTGTTTTTATTCTTCAGTGATTCCTCGATGATGATATTCTGATGAATTTTGATTTAGAATGATATGTTTATAGCTTAGGATTCCTAAGAATTCATGGTTAATGAGAAAAGTTACCCAAGTCATGATTTTGCATTGGATGTAGTATTTTTTTGAATTAAGTATATATATGAACCATATTAAGATTAATGGATGTGATATATAAACTGATCATAAATGTTTAAAGTAAAAATTCTCTCAAAAAGAGATGAATATGCACTCAAGATAATGGTTGGATTTTATTAATGGTAATAAATATTCACTACATTACCACCGTTGGAAGGTGAAGAATATGATATATGATCTTATCCAAAATGATCATGTCATAATATCTATGATAAGGATAAAAAATATAATATTTATAGAATAAAAAATAAAGGATCAGGAATTGTCGAGGGAAAAATATAAATATAATCTTTCTAAAATGAGTGTTCAACTATTGATCCATGTGTGTATTAAATAAGATTAAGTAGAAGATATATAACTAAGGAATAATGTTAGAAATGTTCTTGCGGTCAAACATTATTCTGATGGAATGATAATTTTTAAGAACCTTGTATGTGTTCCATACATGCTAGATATGAAGAAACAAATCTTTTATGAGGATCATAGATCATCATTCCCCATTCATTCTAAAATTATGGAGATATATAGAGATGTTTTTGGGTATTTATGGTGGGACAACATTAAGAGAGATATTGAAGAGTATTCATTATAGTGCTTGTTATATAATAAATTTATGGTTGAGAGAGAGATGTATTGGATTATATTACAACCATTAACCTTACCCTAATGGAAATGGGAAAACATCAAAATGGATTATGTCATTTGACTCCCCAAAACATCTAAAGGCCATAATTATATTTGGGTTGTTGTATATTTTTTATAAACCGTTAACTCTTCGTTTATATCAATTAATGTTTATCTCTTTGATCATATTTGTGGAATTTATATTAAGGATGTTTTAAGAATTAATGGTGTACCACATTCTATTATATGTAATAGAAATTTATGGATTACCTCAATGTTCTGGGGAAACCTTTAGTTGAATCTGGATACAAATTTGATTTTCAGTTATTTGATCATCTTTTGAAAGATTTAAATTCATATAGAATCATTCAAGCCCTATTGTATAGGTTGAGATATATATCTATATATTTCAAAGGACTTTGGAAATATAGGTTTCTTTTAGTTGAGTTTTCAATAAATAATAGCTTTCCCTCGACCATTCAAATGGATACTTATGAAGCCCACCATGGAAATAAGTTTAAAAAACCAACATAATGGGTTGAAGTATAATGAAAAACTATAATGGAACCTGAGATAAATAATGCAATGGAAGACAAATTTTGATCTATTCAATATCACATCAAGGCATTCAAGAGAAAACAGAAATGTAATGGTGAAAATCATAGGGAAAATATGGAATTCAATATTAGTGAAAATGCATTTCAAATAATTTCCCTATGGAATAATGTTATGATATTCAAAATTAAAAAAAATGACCCCATGTATAATCGCCCATTTGGTATTCATTATCTATAAGGGATGAAAACTTATCACATGAAACTTCCACAAAACCTCACATATTTATAAAGTGTAAAATATATCTCTCCTAAGGAAGTACATATCTGATTTTTAACATGTACAAAACTCATAGGTCTTACTATAAGAGCATGATATTTCTTAAAATCAAAAACAAGGATAAATATTTGACCATAGAGATAATTTTTTACATAACAAGACTACTCACTTGGTTAATATTCTCAATAAAAAACATAAATTCAATGAATAAACTTGAGAACCTGAGGATGTAAGGAAACAAAGTTATGCTCATACCTTTGTATCAGATTTAATGAATTTTTATGTATAAACTAACTTTAATGGGAGTGGAATGTAACAACTTAATAATTTATTATATTATTCCCTATTATGTTTTCATATATTGTGTTACATGCAACACCGAGTTTAACTGAACTGTGATATTCTGTTAAAATATTACTATTTAATTTTCCTATTATTACCAAGCCATTAGATTGGTATATATGAATTCGACTAAATAATTTTAAAAAAAATATGGTTTATATATATATAAATTTAATTAATCAGTTATAAATTTTTTAATAATGAAAATATACATCATTTTAAAATAATGGAGCTGTTTTACAGAAAAATTGTACTTATGTGTGGGATTATTTTATCCTAATAATTAAAATCAATAACTATTGGTGAATGAAAAATAAAAAAAATGTTTATTATTTATTGATAATTTTTTTTAACTTACATCTAATATTTTTTTCAATATATTTGGTAAGAATAAATTAAATGTCTTATTCTAAAATTTTTATTTTTCTGAAAAATAGTGTTTTTCATAGTTTTTTCATTGATTTTTAACTGATTTTTTGGACAATTATAGATATAGAATATTCAAAAAGTGATTCCATATTTTTAATTATGAGTATTAAATTTTTTAAATATGTATCTTATATTTTTTTGTCAACGTGAATATTAACCATAGTAAATTTTTATCACCCCGGTAAGGGTAAAACCTGAAATATATTGTTTAAACATTGGGAAAAGGTTTTCAAATTCTTCTAGAAATTTACTTTATCATATAGGAAGAGTTTATATAATCCTTTTATATACATTAATTATAAATAATAACTTGGTTCTATATATCTTTTATTATTACCTTTATTCTAATTGATGAAAATAATAAATACCAAAGGACTTTATCTTGACTTTAATATCTCAAAAACTATATATAAGGATTGAAAGAGAATATGTTGAATTACAAAAGATTATTTTAAAGATAGATAATTTTTTATCATTTTATTTTATTTTTATAATTTTTATTAATTAAATTGTTATCTTAAATTCATACACAACACTGACACAATATTTATTCAATTAATTGAAAAATAAATTAAATAACTGGAAAAAAATTAAAATAATAAACTTTATGTGATTTATTATGTTCTATGTATTATTTAGATAAATATGAAATATGAGGGCTGTTTTAATATATTATATTTTAATTTCATATATTTATTCGTGTCCCTAATGTAAAATTAAATGAATACTTACAAAATTAACATTAATGCTAATTTATATTAAATAATATTTTATTAAATGGATTAAAATATAAAAAAAATTATATTAATCTAAGTGAATGTAATATGGTTCAACATTTAATCCATGTACCATTTTGAAGTCACTAATTCATTTATTGTTACATTATTAACCCTTTAAAATTGAAATAATTGTGACCGAGGTTAAGGTCAGAAAGTGTTAACAAAATGATTAAACAAAATTATAATATTCATAATGACACAAAAATATATCTAAATGTATTTTTATGATATTATTTATACCCTAGAATCTGGTTATTTGAATTCATTCTAATTTTTAGGAATTTATATTGAATGTTACATTACAATATTTTAAAATCTGTTGGTAGTCTTCTTCATGAGGAGGCTATTGTGTATCAGGGGGATAGGTTGGGAAAAATGGGTAGGTAATGCATTATAAGGGCTGAACAGAAACCAAGGGAGGCCATAAAACCTATTTATTCTACTTTTATAGGCAATGTAGATTCCATTGGTAATAGATCTCGCAATCATTTGGTAGTTTTGGGACAAGGTGATTATCATACATCCAAAAAAGGGGTTGAAGCAGAAGTTGATCATGGACTAGATCAATGTTTATGGATGGATGAAAATAGAGTGCTATATGATTCTTCTCTATAATATTCATATATTTAGCCAAAAAAAGTCAAAATTGAAGAAGATTATCTAAGATCTTCCCCAAATAAAGGGAAGAACACTCTCATGGATTCAGATGGTTTTATTATGAATTCATAGAGACCATGTAGACGAAAATACTACTCAAATATAGATCTTATAGTAAATGTAAACTCCCCAAATAATGTTTGACTGATTCTGATGATCACTCAATGACTAAGTGCAAATGTTCTTCAAAGCATGTGGAGTCAGTATTTAATGAGTTTCTTGAATCAAAAGCAGGGGATCCAGATGGCCTAGTGTCAGTCAATAAAAATTATGAGGATGATGGATCAGATATCTCCCAAGAGATACTCATGCACTCTAATGAAGAAATGTTAGAAGATTTAATTTTGATCAGGATTTCAGAGAAGAATGCCCACTGTATGTTCAAAAGACCATTGTGTGTTGATTTGAACAACAAACAATCTTCTTAGATTGATAAACATAATATAATTATGTATGAATCTTCAAAGAGTGGGAAACAAGCTTTGAGAAGCATGTATATGATTGGGATAATATGGATCTCTAATTCAAGGATCTCATAAAGTACAAGCCGGTAGTTGAGGTTACCTCTATTGAATGGCGTCTATTTATAGTACAGATTTCACCGCTTTAGATTTTTAGGGATTTTATCAACATTTTCTTATGTGGGTTAGTTTAATTTATTCTAAATATTGTTGGTTTCTTACTTTTTCCTTAAAATATCTTTTCAAATAAGAAAAAACAATTATTTAGTCTTGACTTTACTATATATTAATCATTTAAGACTTTCAAAGGGTGTCCCCTCCCTCCATTATAAATGTATTACCATACTTTATATTATTTACTCCACATTGAGAATTCCATCTCAAAAAACCAAAAAAAATAGTCCTCATAAACATACATTTACTTGTTATAGAGGTTATGGCCCCCACAATAGTTCAACCATATGGTCATTAAGTTGAGATCTAAATAAGTTCTTTCAAATAAGAGGTAATCGCCTTAACCAATAAATTTATTTTTTTACCAATTATATTACCTCTTCTAAATTTTTTGTTTTTATCATTAAATAATAACACCATTATCCTTTGTATAAGAAAATTTTATTTTTATTATGAACCCACCATTATCCACTATCATTCCCATCAAACGAGAATTTCATGTATGACTCATGCATATATAAGGATTACAATCATGACATATAAATACAATTATTTTTTCATCACCTTATTTTGTGGATGGGTTTCATAATGGGTTTAATGTTTATAGATTATATTTATGATATAATAGTTCTTAGGGAATGATATTATCATTTTGGTCTTTTTACCTTACAGTCTGTTGGAAAATGATAATGTTGTTTGAGCAAACATGTGGACTACAACCACCACAAAGTGATGTGATTCATTTTGCATTTCAACTTTATATGCATGATAATATGGACATATTTTATTAATATATACGATGTATAAGACATAATAATTAAACAATTTTTGTGAATTTTTATTTTCTTTCCTTTCATTCCATCCTTGAAAAAGTGAAAATAACATTCATGCAAATGTATGGCCTACAGTCTTCATGAACAGTGCAATTTATTTATCAATATATAAATTTATGGATGGATATATATATATATATACATTAAAAAAATATTATAATTATATCAATTTTAAAATTTTTGATATTATTTTTCCATGTTAAAAGTACAATTACCAAAATTACCAGCCCAAAACATACATGAAAAATGCATCAGTTACGAGGAGGAACATATATTTTACTAAAGAATAGCTAATAAAAATGTGATAAAACTGTAAAATTAAATCAAATATGGTTTGATATTTTTTATCATAGTTATATAATTAATTTATAATAAATAATTATTTGTTATAAAGTATTTTTGAACATGTACAAAGGAATTTAGACTTGAGGTAAGGGTTTTATGTTTCAATGTTAATGTCTATTCTGATTGTTTGTGATAATGTTACCCAAAATGAAATATAATGGTATACCTAACAAGAAAAAACTATTTTTTTTATCATATGTTTATCTATTAAGGATAAATTCTTTTTTTTATACTTTTCAGACGTTTTTTATGAAATATACAAAAACAAATATTTTCATGAAAATAATACATATTTATCTCTTCAATCAAAAAAACTTTTTATTCAATTTTAAAATTTTCTGAAAATGTTTTCGAAAATATATTTAATTTTATCCCAGTATTTATTAAATTTAGTTTCCCATTATTTAGTCTTTTAAAAATGGTTTAAAATTGATCATTTGGTTTTCTTCAAAATGAGGTACTTTTTATCTTTTTAAAAAAAGTGTGAAATTAATGTTTTCTTTTCACTTATATGACATGAAAACAATTCCATACTATCATGAAATCTCAAGGACTAGAAATATTTCATTATATTTTATTGATGTTATTTCAAAATAATATGTTTTCATTAATAATTTTCAAATCGTAAGATTTCAAAAAAATTATTTCAAATGGAAAAGGGGTTTTTTCTCAATAAATGTTCCAAGTAATATTTTATAGAAATTTGTAGTTTCTGATAACATCCATTGTTGTTACTTATGATTTACTATGTATATTATCCATTTATACCATCCTTGTTCTTTATCTATATGTTTTATGTACATTATGAAAATATATTTATAAACCCCATTAATTTTCATGGGATCATCTCTATTAGATCGATGAAATTTTTATCAATCTCATTTCTTTTCCATGGGATATACTATGATCAAATTTTTATAAAACCCATTTAATTCTCATAGGTTATGATATGATTAATGCTTTTTTTGATATTATAGAACACATATGAATTATTTTCATTATATTATGGGTGGATCCATAAATATATATCCCTCTAATGCATTGGGTAAATTTGGAAATATCGTGAGATAGAGTACTAGAATGGGGAGTGAATATAGTTTAGTAAGGGAATTTTTCGACTATGATATTATAGGAACTGAACCATGACTACTGAAATAGATTGGGGAGAAACATAATAAACAATGATAATATTGGAATTAAACCTTAACTACCAATGAAATAATTTTATATACTTATGTATATTCTAATAAGTTAGGTTTTATGCTAATATTATTATATTATAGATCATGTTCTTTGATTATTTTATGATTAAATTTTTAAAAATTTTCTAGAATCCCACCATAATTATATATTATGATCTATGATATTAAAGGTATGGTTTTCAAATGATATTATCATATACCCACACCCTTAGGGTATTGTTATGTTGATATCTCCCATTATTACACTTATAAAGAAACTAATCACACCATTTCATATATTTAATTTTCCCATGTTATGAATAATGGTGTTAAGTATGTTATATCTAAAATGAGTTCTAGTTATTAAGAACTTGGTGGGAAATGATGTTATTAAATTATGAAAATTTTTTTATATATGAATGTTTCAAAAGATATATACCTATTTGATTCCATTGTTGATAATTATAAAATGTAATAAATACTAATATAATAATATATAGTATCTATATATAAATAGTATGGTTCAACATAGTAGGTACCTACAATATCTGAGCTATATGAAATTAAACTGCATAGCCAAACAAGCTAGTTGCATGATGCTAAACTACACAATAACATCCTCATCACATGACATAAACCATTGCATTATTATCTTTTACTAGAATAGGATTACATATGTGATAAGTGTGAGATTATGTCCTATATTCTAGATAGATTCCACCCATAATCTCTAGAAAATTACTTATTTTTACTCCATTCAGGGAACAATCTTCTATGACCTGTGATGATAAACTAATTGGACCAGTCCCACTACATAACCCTAAAATGTACACTTAAACTACATGGGTTTGGATCTCTATCTCCTAATAGAATATTTTGGATTCACCTGTGGGGTTCAATCTCAATATTTCAACATCATCATCAACCAATTTTTCTCCCCTATCAGATGATAAATCCAATGTGTGACTATTCTCCTTAGAACACACTCAAACTCTCACATCAAAATCTAAATTCCACATAGGACATCACTACTAATATGAAACACTGACATATATTTTTCCTATTATTTGAACATCACATATGGGAAACTCCCCCATAAGTCTCTAATCATATAAAAAAATCCCCATAATACTCTAAACCTATGAACTCATCCCTACTAGATTATAAACCCTAGAATATGTCCCAATAAGACTAAAAAATTATGACCACTTTCCCACAAGACCAGAAACCTATGAAACTAACTAATATATTGTGATCTCTTTCTCATGTGGAAAGCATGATATGGCTGGTGTAACATGCCTTAGATTCATTATGTCTCTCATATAAGTTCACTATACTATATGTGGAATTCTAAGGGACATATACTCGAGATTCATTATATATGATATTCCCTCAACACTTAAAGATGAAGACTTTACATATTCTCATAACATACAACATGTTAAAAATTTTTAAGATTCCCAATTCCATCATATGTACTATCTACTCATTCCTACCCTATCATGATTGAAATTAGTGTAAATAAATGGTTTACACTTCAGGATGGTGTCAGGAATAATATTCCGTAACATGTACCCAATATATGAGGGTTACCTTGTCTAGCAAACAAACTCCAAGGAGGAATCCTTGTAATGGTGAGTTGATATCCCATCATCCTATTCCGATCAAGGAGATGACATCATCAACCATAGTGGGAGAGGCCATCCACATTTTTAAAGTGGTTTTGAGGAAAAAACTACATTAGAGGGGTTTTGAAAAGTCCAAGGATGTGGATTATCTCTTCATTAGGTGGAAAATCATGACAACCCATTGATGTGTTCCTACATATATTTTTCTTTAAAAAAATAACGAACTTGATGTGAAAAACTTGCTCTGTAACTGGGTGAAGATAATGAGCATTGGGAACTATTGATTCTTAGCATCATTAATGTGTATCGCTTCCCCTTCTACTAGAAGAGGATGAACTCTATTTGGATTGTTTCATATCACTTTTATTTGAAATGTACAAATATTAGTCCTCATATATGCTATAGTAAAAAATCAATGGGAAATAATCATTGATCCAATACTAACATGCATAGGGGTGTGAGGGATGATAGTGCAACAATCTCTCATAAATACCCTCTTAAAAAATGGCCACCAGTCCCTTGGATCTTAGGAACCCTTTCCCTATATCCCATAAAATATCATTTAAATAATGGAGATCAATTCACTTCTATATTGATATGAAAAATAAGCGGTCATATAAACTTCATATATTCCCCCTAAGATCAAAACTCTATGGTTCTATGTTGAAATCACCACTTGAAAGGATCACAAAAATGGAACCCACGCACCCACCAAATTTAATAAAATAATTTTTTTACCCTCTCCCCTCTCCCTAGAAACTTTCAATAGCTTTCTCCCCTATACTAAGTGGGAAGGGTGAAACGAGTAG
This sequence comes from Viscum album, assembly GCA_963277665.1. Lineage (NCBI taxonomy): Eukaryota > Viridiplantae > Streptophyta > Magnoliopsida > Santalales > Viscaceae > Viscum > Viscum album. The sequence goes on from OY728128.1 coordinate 1,601,372,519, forward strand.
CACTAATTATAGTTGCTACATGAGGGTAACCTGGGAGGGCCCCCACAACTCAGCATCAACATTGATGTCAGATGACCCCACTGGCGAATGAACATTTTTATCATGAAAGTACTGCATCAACCTCGGTACAAAATACTTGCTATCAACATTGGTGGTAGGATGATGACTATAATTTACAATAGTGTAACATAACACCTCTACTGTCCCCACCAACCACTAATATGCCCCTTCCCTATTAACCATCTCTTAGCTGATTTTACTCTCTCCATTTAGATTGATATCTCAGTCATCTATTAGGTAGGTCATTTTGCCTATAAATATCATTGGCTCATCCAGAATCAATCATGGTCCCCCCATTATGACAAACTATACCACAGGTCCCACCCACACAATTCCATCAACCAATATGATGTTCTTCCTTATGCTGAAGTATCCTCCTTACTTAACGATCTATCATAGTGTGAGAGGAATATAAACCAATGTGTGAGACTTTCTCATGGCTCTTGTATTTCTGATCATGGGATAAATACCTATATCCCTCAAGGGCTCTAACTTAGAGAAATGGACCATATTTAGAGACAAGTTCATGGGAAACACTGCATCTCTATGGATCTCTCAAAGTAAGATAAAATGAACTTCTTAGTAGGGAAACCCCTCCACCACTACAGCTAGGTAAGGATCCTATAAATTGAGTTTGAAAATGCCCTATATCAAGATCAATAAGGTCTTGATGCACCTATTCTAAAATCTATATATGCAAGAATTCATGGAATGCTTTAGTGGACTCTATATACAATCATTGTAGTTGACACTAACCTCTCTACACAATACCTCTATTATAAAAGTAGGGAGGATGTATGGGTCTATATTAACATCCTCAGATGAAGATGAGAATTATACAAATCCATAGGGGTCTGATGATATTCTTGATCAGAAAGAGGCCATAGATACCCCATCTAATACAGAAATTGTTATGATGTTTTCCCAACCTCTGATTGACACTTCCTCATTTTAGTGATCATTATCCCAGGTGACACCCTAGAAAGAAAGTCAAATATAAGACAATTATGTGACACTTACATCATATTTTTCATATCTACCACTAAACTGTACTTGAGCTAATCAATAATAGGATTAACCTCTAGAAAAAGAGTGGGAGAAGCAAAGTGTTTGTGATATCTTTGCCACTAACCAACTATCAATCATGTTTTTTCCACTTGTAACATTATGCTCCCCCGTATCATAGTTTCTCTCTAAGAATGATGTACCATTCCTCTATCAAAATATTTTGGAAACTTTCAATACAGATTGAATCTACCAGCTAACCTATCTCTGGAGCTTGTAACACCTTGAGGTTATCCATTAGTAGTGTTATAAGGTTGATATCACTACACTTATGGTGTCTCAATGACCTAATTCTTATTGAAATCACCAAACTCTATAGTTGATCTATGTCAAGATCTTATCCATTTTCTATCGACTCATGATGGATGCATCTACTAACTTAAAAATCAAGGGATCGGTAAGCATAATTCCCATAAATTCAGACTTCTTCCACATTGATAACATAACTACTATACTATCCTACCTATTGATAGACAGAGTTCATCTCTGACCACCAGTATTATAAATGTTGTCATGATCAATCCTCTCGATGTTTGGATGAGTCAAGAGTATTTCATAAGGAAATGATGGATACAATCCAACTTAAGGTGATTGAACTCCTGTTGACACTCTTATAGGTGCCCACACTTGACATGAGTAACAGACATCAAGACATAGGAGCCCCACTAAGGAACCATTATTTATTATTCATCAATATATCGATAAGGGAAAAGAAAACCTGGATATTGTTAGTCCTTATGAGGCCAAATCAAAGGCCGATATAGATTCTAGAATGGATTCTTTTCTTTAGGAACTGAATGGATACATGAGGCACACTATTGACCTCCTGGTCGAACAACACCCTGAGCAGGGAAAAATCTGAGGGTACCTCATCCCTCCTTTATATAAATAAATATTCCTTCATGTTAGGTTATCCAAAATAAAAGAGTCTAGTCCTACATAACCAATTAGTCTTCACAGTGGTGTTAATGAAAAATGAATATCATATGACACACCTATCCCACCTGAGTTAAATGAACTCACACTTCAAATCCATGACCACTTAGTAACTTGAGAAAAAAAGGATGAACAATGAATTGGTGACCACAAAACCTTACTATAATGATGTGATATGAACTCTCATTTCCTATATCGAGGCTCTATAGATGAAACAACATTCAACCCTCCAGAGAGTAATTTATATCTATTATGGGTGGATCTTGTTCTCCCACCCCCAATGTTCTATTCTCCAAGATTCTCCCTATTTAACATCATGGGTCATCTTTTATATCATTTGGTTTTCTTCACTTAATGGTGTAGCCTAATTCTAGGAACAATAGAGCACTGTGAATCTAATAGAAATTGATGATTCATCCAAACCATGGATTGAACTATTTCATTTGATCTAGTAAAATGGACTAGGGGACATTTTATGGATGGGATAATCTTCATATAGAGTTATTCTACCATTTAATCTCTACCATGAAAAAAACCATCATCCCTAACCTCTCCATGTGAAAACAGAAGGATAATATGAATGTTTTCGACTTTATTTCCCAATATAAGAAACTCACATACTCACTCGTTTTCTGTAAATGGCTATTGCGGTTTTTCATGGAGAATGTATGAGATGAGATAGTCCCCACCAACATCACCCTAAGAAACCTAAGATAATTCCATGAATTTGTTGGAAGATCACATCATTTTGAAGAATCCATGTGGTGGACCAAGCAGTGGTCACACTCATTACCTATATCTCATGAAATGACCCATGAAGAATGAAATAGTCTCCAATATACAAAACCATTACAAAAATATAGTTCTCTATCATAAACCTCTATAAGGCAGGTCTCTCCAAGTGGAGCCTCACTATGGGTTTTCTTCCCAATCCCCCATCAGGAATAAAAAATAAATATTACAATCACCAAATAGAAGAACAATGTAAACTCCTTAATGAATTTTGAGGTCTTAAGGAACATCATCTATATCATGGAGCATAACATCATGAAAATGCGTAAATTAAATAGGTATCAAGAGGATTTATTTAAATATCCTTTAAATAATTTCCCATACCATATGTTCATCAGGAATAACGTAAAAAAATATATTTAATATTAATATATTGGATATGGGACCTAGTATACCATGGACTGGTTTTTGTGGGTGATATCCTTACATAGATGGAATAAGAATCAACTAACCTCTAGAGTAACATTAAGTACTCTATAGGATGGTAGCATGTTCCTTATTGAGGAATGAAAAGTAAGATTATTGGCTAAACCATATTATAGTGGCTCACACCCATAATACTATCCATTAAAACAAATAAATCCAATGCCCCTTACATTGTTCATTCCACTCCAGACATAATATCATCATCAAATCCTTCCTTGTCTCAAAATTTGTACAGGTGATGCACAAGAAATAAAAGTCCTTCACCTGTGAAAAAAACAATTTTTAAACCTGGAAACTTTATGAACCCGAAGTTGGGAGAATAATTGATAATATGGGTCATCATATAATTCAACAACTATGAAGAATATAATGATGTATCTATCATCTTGTTCGGGATAGTAGAACTTTACATGGTACCAAGTGATGTGGTATTCCTCATTGCCTGTTTTGGCACATATGATTGACGTCATCAATGTAGGAGTAGAAGCCATTATAACTATCAAAATAATAGAATATTATATCAGGAATGAATGTTAATGCCACTTAAACCATAATAAAATCCTTAATTAAAGAAGAATGATCATATTCCACAGAAATAACATCATAGAATATACCGCCACAACAAACCTTATTTTTGTATTATGTATCTTGTCCACAAAAATAAGGCTCTCACCCCGGGAATCCTATAGCCTAATATTAGTCATTAAATGATCATCCTAAACCATTAAATCAGCAATGTAACAAGAAAATCACTATACATTCCTTGATTCCTCATCTAATAGTTCCCATAAAAGTTTGAAAAATATTAAAATATTTAATAGCCCATGAATAGGGATTTCTTGAAAAATGTGGAGTTACTGTTAAATGGCTGTCTAAATCAGTAATATGTGGTCACCATTGATTTTAGAATATCATCTTTACCCTAGGTGGGACCTAGCATTCATCGACATGGGTCATTTGTGTAAAAAGATATCGTGGACATAAAAAGAATATAATAATTTATAAAAACATAATTTTTTTTGATGTAGAGACTTTTAATATTATTTAAATGAATCATTATGTCATAATTCTAAGGTTAGACGCATAACCCTAGAACTTATGGAGAATCATTAGAGTGAGCTCTTGGAATCCTTTCTAGAAAATAATGATGGATCAAGGATTGTCAACAATGACATAATGATCATTCTTCATTATCAAATAATCCAAATTAAGTTATAAATTTTCATTATTTGGTTTAATTCCATGTTCTTGATTCCCACAAGGAATGAAAACTTATCCACGAATATATTATCCCACAAATATATCTTTTTTTCTGGAAGAGATTTTTTTCCAGGTTTCTCGGGATTGACTTCATCTGTTCTCTAACCCAAATCCCCAATCCATATTGTTTCCCAATAACTCTTGGAAAACAATGATTGAACATTTATTATTATAATTTTCACCCTCTGTTATTTTAATTCTTCATCACTGGAACCCTATGGTTCCAGAAAAAACATTATCAAGTGGTTCTGAACTTGAGTGGACCATCAGATTCAAGGAGAATTGATAACTGAGTTCGGATCTATGTATATCTATACCCAAGGAGCTCTGATCTGCGACCATTTAATTTTTTGAGCATTTGAGGTGGTGTGGATGTCCATAGAAGGGACCAACGGCATGGCAGAGATAACCGATGGTGGGAATTGGCGGCGGTGGTGGGATGTGGCAGTGACAGCGGGATGTGGCGGCGAGACGTGGTAGTGGGAGTGAGATGACGCATAAAGGGACATGATGTGGAGTAGCTGTGGAAGATGAAGAGTGGGCTAGGCCAATGGGCAAGGTTGGGTCAGTGGGACATGTTAAGTATGATTTGTGGGATAGGCAGGAACCAAGTCAGATCTTAGGTAATCAGTGCGGAGCCCGGTAATAGTTGATCATGACGATCGACCGTGGTGGTCGACCGTGTAAGGTAATCAGCCGCAAGGTGGAGTGGCCGGCAGAATGACTATGACGACCAGTCCATAGGCGACCAGTGAACATGGTAGGTGGACCAAATATGATGGTCGAACATAGTTGTAGGTGAACCTATAGTGATAGTGAACTATGGAGGTAGGGGGCCTTCCACGGTAGTAGGTTTGTAGGTCTTGACAAGCCTACGAGCAGTTTCATTCAAATGAGCATAACTCCTAAAATGAGAGTCCAGTCGACAGTCCATCTTTTTCATTTAGACCATAACATTAAGATGGTCATTTTGATACCAATGGTTGGTTTTTATATTGGGAAAATGTAGTTTTAGAGAATTCCCTTTTTTATTTCCTTGAGGGTTCAGTGCCATATTATATTCACATCACTGGATGGTAATCCCCTCCAGAGGCTGATTCTCAAATGGAGTTACAATATCCCTACTTGAGACTAGAATTCAATCCTAAATCACCACTAGTGGAGTTTTTGGATTTTGTGTGAACTCTGTGTGAAGGTAATGGATCCTTTATCTAGTAGGCTAAATCATTAGTGTTTTTGGAATCATTGTCTTATGATCCCCCACATAGCGGGTTGATCTAGTTTGGGTTTGTGGAATCCCATAGTGGTTCTGGTCATGATCCCCTCTCTATTTATCAAAGTCCTCCTTGACAAAAGTGTTATCTATAGGAGGGTAACAAATGATCTAGATATATTTTTTGAGTTTATTCAATGATATATTGGATAGAGGAGTGAAATATCCTAGAAAAGGTGTGCTAGAGTGGAATCATGTGGCTGGAAAGTTGGTTATGACCGCCTGATGGTGTGATGTATGTCTTGAGAAAATATTGATGTTCTTGTTGTTTGTTTTGTAGACATGTATCTTTTTAGAGCTTATTATGCTTTCCTTTTTTTATTTCATTATGGTTTTGGGGTGTCCAAATGAGTATTTTTATACACACCCATGGGCGAGCTTTACCACCACATGTCATGTCTTATGTAGATGATCATACTTTTGATGGAGTCCGAGGTGGACCGGGACCATATCATACTTAGTGAGACCCTACAGACCAAGGTGTGTTCTTGCAAATTCATACAGTAGTCCCAGTACCTTTTTCTTATAGGATGGACTCATGTGACATACTCTTTATGGGGGTCTTGTATTTTTTCCAATTTACATTCAAGTACTTTCACAATCATACTCTGTTGTGGGATCCTTGATGTATGTATACATTATTTTAGTTGTTTTAAATTTCAACATTTTGTGGCTTGGGGATGTGTGTGTGTGTGTACAGGTACTTAGGTTAATGTCTCCCATTTTTGGGATATGCCTACTCGGTGAAAGCCGCTATCCTCAAGCCTATTGGAGACGGGCATAGGGTAGTCACGACAAATGCCCCTCTAGGATGGGTTGTACCATCCTTCATTTATATTCTAACAATGATTGAGATGAAATATCTAATTCCTTGAGATATTAAATATTGTATAGAGATAATGTTCATATATATAACTACTTAATTTTTCCCAAACATCATCTAGAATCAATGTCTTAGTAGTGAACCTAGATTTTCATACATAGATATTACATATTTTTAGATTAATACTCAATAAATTATATAAACACACACATGAGGAATATAATAGTTTAGTTTCTTTGGAGACCGGGTACTCAATCATCTAATTTGGTGAAAAGTATTCAGAATATCCCTTAACATTGGAATAAGACATTGAATTGTGGCATATACATAATCATATAAATTATTGTGTAAAGGTTACACATAAATAAATTATTAACATTTTAGTCTTGGGATAACCCTAGGTGTACCGGTTTCAGTCCTAGGATAATCTCACATATACCATCTTTTGGTATTGGTATAGCCAACCATATACCCTTTGAGCTTATATAACATTAATCCTTTCCCAATTCATTATAGAAATATATAGGTCCCACCCTTCACATGACAAAAATTATATGTATGTTTTACACAAGATAATAAAACATTCATTGTTTCATAACCCATAAAATGAAATGGTTTTGATAAATATTTCATCAAATCATAACCTATGGAAAAGAGATAGGTTTCATGACCAATTCATCATAGTATAGACTGTGAAAAGAATATGGTTTCATAATCATTTTCTCATGATGTATCTCATAGAAGATAACCAAATTTCATAAACATCATTCCACCATAGCCAAAAAACATTCATAGAGTTAATAATAATGTTAAATTTGATTCCAATACCAAGTTAGGAATAAATAAGATCAATAATTTTCATCTTATATGGAAAATAATTTTGAAATATCATTTTAAACATTTCTTGAGGAGAATAACTTTTCTTTAAAAATCTCTTTTTAAAACAACGAATTCATAAAATAGTTTATAAAAACCTTTCTTTGAAAATAACCTTGAAAAATAATTAAGGAATCTTTAAAATCATTAAAAACATTTCTTGAGAAATATAGCCTTTATAGAATGAAAAAAAATCTTCAAAATAAAAAAATTATAAAATTCCTTTTATTTGAAAATAAAATTGACAAAATGGAATATTCAAATCCAATAATTATCACAAATGTGGGAAATTTTTTTGATTCCTTAAATGTTAAAATAAATGCTCCTTCCATGTAATCTGTAAAATAAAATTGATTATTATTTAGAAAAAAACAGGAAGAATGATCTAAAAACATTTTGTAAAAAGATAAGCATTGAGAAAAAATTATTTAATAAATAAGTTGTAAAATTTTTTAAAAATTAAAATTTATCTAAAAAACATGTTTTTGTAAGAAAAATACATTTTTGACCTACTATATAAATAACATAATTTTTTCATAAAAGCATTATTATGATTTCCTATGTACTTAAAGAGAGGAAAAAAGAAGATAAAACATTTATTCTCAAGAAATAAACATAATAGAAGAAAATAAATGAATTTAATGAGATATATATCATGATATTTCACCATTATTAGAATAATCATGAGAAAGCCTGATAAAAGATGAAATTTTAAGACAAAACACATACCACTTTGGAAAATTTGAATCATAAGACCCATGAAAGAGTAGTGGTAAATTAAACATAGAATATCACGATTATAAATAAATATATGATTTTACATTAAAATAGGGATGAATATACACCTCATAAAATAATATAGGTGCACAACATAACATATGTATCGAAGAAAGAAAATTGTGACAAAATCCCCTTACCACTTTTGTAACTATTGAACTATAAACCTCAATAAATAATACAATAAAATAAAACATTATATATCATAAAAATAATAATTTTAATTATATGATATGTTAATGGGTCTGTGTATAAACCAAAAAAAAAGTTGTGAATTGGCATTTTTCTCCCAAAAATAAAAGAGAGATTATAAATCACTTACCATAAGTCTAAAAATCATTCAAACATCTTTTAATATCCATTAAATTAATTATAGTTTAATTATAAATCCATTAAATAACAATAATTATATATTTAATACGATATATGATTTACATATGACCTTTTTGTACATGTTCATTAATAATTTCATGTTAATGTTACGTTTTGGGAAACAACTGCTTTGTTTTTCATGTATGTTTTGATTTGTTTTTTCCACTTACATTGATCATGGTTCCCTAATATCAATAATATTAAAAATTATTTAAATATTACATATATTAATCATTTATACATTTATAGTTGTCCATAAATTTTTGAAATAGAAAATTAAATACACCATTCATGGAGACGGTTGGTCGTTCGTACAGATGAACATTGTTTCCATTTTCTCAAAAAATTTAAATAAATAAAGATAAATACTATATTAACATTATAAAATTAGTTTCATTTAATATATATCACATATTTCTATTTTATTTTTTCCTTATTACCTTCCATCTAAAGTGTATGTGAAGAAAGAATCACATCGCTTCATGACGTGGTCGTCTTCTGTACACACAAATGATATTATCATATTTTCAATAAAGGTTAAATAAGTAGGAACATGTGATATAATGATTAAAAAACATAATAAAACCATAAATATTTTATTTAAAAAATTTATCCATAATTATATCTTGTTCTGAGAGAAGGTTATGGATAAAATAATGCAACGTGGGGCGGCAGTCTGTCGTACACACGACTGATGTTTTCGTAACCCATGTGATGGAAGTGTATACGGTTTTAGGTCAAGAAAAAAACATAAAAACATCTCAGTATATGTAATATAATTATTTTCTCATATCATAATATTTTATATGATATTTTAGAGGTATACAAAGAAATAAAATAAAAAAAATGCATGTAGAAGAACACTGCCTCTTTTTCAGGAAACCTCATTATGTTTGTAACAAAAGACTTTCTATATTGGATTATTAAAAAAATAATTATAGTCTAGGAGGAATAAATTAAATAATTTATTTGATATTTTAGTGTCTAAGGTAATGTGTTTATTCATTTTTAATAGAAGAGGATTATCTGTGACCTTTTATATGTGAGGTGAGTGGCCACTTCTAATGTTTGAAATGAAAAAGGAGTACCCAAATTTCTCACATTTCAAATGGAACCAAAAAGGGAAATTATTAAAACTATAAAATATATTATCTAAATATTTATATATAATAGTTTTTTTAAATTTTTTTCATCATTTTAACACTTATCGTCTTAGTTTAATCCCAAATAAACTCATTTTTACCATAACAGTGGAAAATAATTTTTATTATTTTAACATTTTATTATGGTAAAAAATTAAATTTAAAGTCATAGACAATATAAATTATGATGATTAAAAATAATGAATACATTTGGGAAAATTCAAATTTCATACATGTAAATTTTTAATTTAAAATTAATCCCAGAGACGCGAGTAGAATGTGGGTTTTCAAAGAGAATTTTTTAAAGTTTAAACTTGTTTCATATCAAATTTCAATATGAAACATATAAAAATGGATTAAAATGGATAAATATAAATATAATTTAACTCATTTATCTGTTAAATACATTACAAAATAATTTATATGGTTTTTAGAGCCTTAAAATAAATTATAATTCTTAATAAAAACCTCTATTTTATCTATTTGTTGAAAAAATTATATTCTTTGAAAATTATAAAAAATTAAAACATTAGTTTTTCATGTTTCGTTCGAACTCGAAGCTGCATGTAACATAAGTTACACTCAATGTTTCATGTGATTAAATATAAACATGGTGTTTCATGCAAAGAAAAATATCAATAATATTAAATTAATTTGAGAAAAATAATTCAAAAAATATCAGGTTGTTAATTCTACCCCAATATAAATAAATTTCACCAATTAAATTCATCATTTCATTTTCAACAACTATAAATATTTATGCCTCACTATATCTTAATATTCCCACATAGCTTCCTCAAGATAGTGATTTCACCACAAAACTTTGAATGGAAATAAGGTATTGTTTTGTAGAACCTTCTCTATTAAATATGGAATCTCTATTGATTGTCACTTTTAAGAAATATCTTTCTCTATTGGTACAACCTCTGAGTTCGGTACATGTGATGAATCTGGTATGTTCTTTCCTAGTAGAGATAATGGAACACATTTTAAACATAAGATATATTTGGTGGAAGCACCATCTAATAGGTTACCCACCCGATATGATAAAAAGAAATCAAAACAACTGATATAACTAGGGTTTAGCTTTCCATTGTATCATAAGAACAATTTCATCATTTGGTTATGATTTGATCAATTCTCACTTAAAATATTATTCTAATAAATACATATTTATTTCATATATGTAAGGAACTAATGGATCATAGGTTCCATAATTCAATGACAAGTCATTCCTTTTATCACTAGTTATAAAAAAGGATATAACTGGTTATCCAATATGGATAAATCTTCATATGATTATGTAATACATTAATCTCTAAAGAAACATCAAAAGTCTAAAACATTCACTAAATTGTTAATCTTATAACCCTTATAAAATTCAAAATTTAGAAATAATGTCACTAAATTTATCTAAATAAACTTAACTCTAATTCTCTATATATCATAATGTTGCATTTGATTATGACATACCAAACATGTGAATGTCTTCATGTTTTACCATATTAAAACATGGTAATAACATGAACTTCCATAAAACCATACTAAAAACAAACATTATTCTTCATTAATGGCATAAAACAAACATTATTGGATATATTACTTAGCTCCAAAAAATGTTGTTAACTTCATCAATGATAGAATAAGACAATTTATGAATCAATCATTAATCATCCCAACATCATTATCTCATTATCTAGAATATATTAAGGGTTATATACCCTTAATAATTTTTTTGTATAAAATATCATCCTTCCATTAAATCACATTTATAGGGGATCAGCACCATTCAACATATTTAAAAAACTATTTAATGAAAAAATTATAATAAAGAATTAATATATATTTCATGATTTATATAATATAATTCCTTAATATAAATACATAAAAACATTTACCATCCCAATTTATTCTTAAACCATTATCTAGAATTCATCATATTATTCCTAAATAACTATTTCCTCTAATATTAAATATGAATCATGTATTAAAATTCATCAACCTGAATTTAATCATTATTCTCATGTTTAATATAAATAATATTATAATAAACCCATACCATTCATTTTTTGTTAGTGTTCTCAAAATAATCCCTAATATAACTATTACTTGTACCGCCTTGTTGGTTTTCTTCATGAAATTTCCATAAAAGAAATTTATTTTTAAAATTCTCATTATTTTAACTTTGAAAACATTCATTCATTGATAGTTATTTTGGGAGACCAATATTCCCATCCATTTTTTTCATTAAAAATTTCATTTTACCTCGGGAATTACATTATTTGTGTCCTTATTTACCACACAGAAAAAATCTTTTTCCTTTTTTAGATATTCTCTTGAATGATTCTCCCCACGTTCATGACATATAAGAAATATATTTTTATTTCCACCTTAGTCCCCCAAACCTGAACATTAAAAAAAATCTATCCTTATCTTCTTTAGTGTATCTAAGAGTATGTTAATGTAAAATTTATTAATCATATATCATGATTACTGATTAGGAATGATCATAGTATCCTTTACTTCTATTATCATCATGTTTGATACCTCATCTTCAAATTGTCTATCACATTAAATTCAGCTCCAGTTACTTTGGTTCCCTCCATCGACTAAAATAAAAACCAGGGAGAAAGAAAAAATAATATTAGTGAGGTACCAGGTAATAATTATAAATCACATATAGTATTTCCAAATTATGACTCATTATTTTAAACATACAACACCTTAGGATTATTCTAGGTCATTCATAATCTTAATATATTTAAATACTTCATGATAGTTTATAATGGGTTTGTGAATTTGTAAATAATATCACCCTAGAGTGTCATAATAGGTGTGTAGAAAGGCTCATTATCATGCATTGGGTGGGGGTCGAGTCTAAATCAATGATCCCTTTTCTATGTTATTACTCCTCATTTCATCTATTCCGAATCCAAATCTATTAATTGTATCTAGATAGATATTTAACTTCTTCTAAACCGCAAACTCTATCCTTTACCCAAAATTCAAGACATTTCCTATACATTAATACACCCAAATTTTTATCCTTAGTGACATACCTAGACATATCCAAGAAAACATTAATAGGGATCTTAGTAATTTTCTCTCATCCTAGTTTCAAAATATTTACCAATCATACCCAATGACACCTATAGTATAAACATAGGATTTTCATACATATATATTACATATATTTTGATTAATATTCAATACATTACATACAAATCAAGCCTAAGGATCATAATATTTTAGTTTCTTGGAGTCCAGTTACACGATATTATAATTTTTTATGTTTAACAATACATACTATAAATATATACCAAATTTTTACTTATAATATACAAACCCTACATAAAACCATTATTCATAACCTTTTGAAAGGAAATATAATAAAGGGTGATCTCAGATACTCAGTAAGTGTATGAAAGTGAGATATAAATTATCACATAATAATGACACAAGAATAAGGGAATAAAAACATGATATTAACATTTTAAAACCATGCCCTACATATCAAATATCCTAATCATGAGATATGTTATAAATCATGGTCATTCAAAAGACATGAATCATAAATAAATCAATAGCATGAACCATGAGAAAATAAAATTAACATGATAAATGGAATTATAGCATATAAATAATCAAATAAATTTCTATTTCAATACTACCCACCAAGATAATCATAACATTTTAGGCATAGGATAACCACATGTGCATCTTATTTATGATTGGGATAACCTCCCATGTACTCTTTTTATGTCTTGATATAACCTCCTATGTACCATATTTAAATCATTAGAATACATCTTTATAACCTATGAGATCATATAATATTAATCATTATCAAATGTAGTAGAGGGAGATATAGGTCCTACCTATCACATGATTGAAATCAAATGTTTGTGTGACACATGATCATAAAACATTCATCATATCATAACCCATTAAATTAAATGGGTTTCATAAATATTTCATCAAATCATAACATGTAAAAAAATATATTTCATAATCAATTCATCATGTCCACATAGTATAACTAATGAAATTAAAGCAGGATTGATAAGAATTTTCTCATGGTGTAACATGTGGAAGTGAAACAGGTTTCATAAATATCATTCCATCATAAATAAAAAACAATTAGAAAATTAATAAGAAAGGTCTATTTTAATTATATCCTCTATAAGAGAGAGGTAACATCAATATATATATTCTTAGATGTAAAATTATTTTCAATGATAATTTAGAAAGTTTCTTTAGGAAAATAAATTTTTGTTGAAAATAAATTTTTTATAAAAAAAATTCCTAATATAATTTAGAAGTCCCTTCGTTGAAAATAATAATGAAGATTTATAAAGGAATATTTAGAAATCATATAAAAATATCTTAAGAAAAATATACACTTTTCTTTGATAAACACTAACTAGAACATAAAAATTCTGAAAATCATTTTATTTGTAAATAAAATTGAAATATTATAATATAATCCTTAATTAAAATAATGGTCATCATAGTGGGAAATTCTGTTCATGTTGTGCATGTAAAAATAATTCCATTCATGTTTTTAGTAAAATATAACAGGGTATTTTTTATAAAACAACATAAATATTACAAGACAATTTTTTAAAAAAAAATCCAAGAAATGGGTAAAAGTGTCTTTAATAAATAAAAGGAAGAATGTTAAAAATATTTTTAATTTTTTGAGACTTTGTTTTGGAAGAAAACCAATTTTTCAATCAAAGGGATAAATAAAGACTATTTTCCAAAAAAATGATATTTTGGATTCATGAGTATATAAAGGGATTAAAATGTGGTGAAAACATGTATTATATAGAAATAACCAGAGTATATGAAAATATATGATTTTCATGAGAGATAGATCATATTATTTCATGATTTGAAGCATACTCATAAGCAATCCTGACAAAAGGTGGGATTGTAAAAAATACCATTATTGCTTTGGTAGCATTGAATTGTATGCTCCATGAAAAAGTAACATTAAATGAAACTTTTTATATCATTTGAATTAATATATTCATGACATAACACGTTTAATGGGATATATAAGACCCTTAATAATTAATATTGGTTCATAATAAAACAAAAGACTCATAGAAGGCAGAGTAAGACAAATATCCCTTACCGATTTGGAAACATTTTAACTAGAAGCCCCAATAATTAATAACATAAAATTAATAATTAAATATAATGAAAATAAGGATATTTTTTAAATAACATGTCAAAGTTTCAATATATATAACATGAAAAAGAAATAAGTGTTTAATTTTTATATGTCCCATAAAAATAACAGGGAGACTAGAAATCCCTTACAATAAGTCCTGACTTCCTCTATACAAAATAAAATATCACGAATAATGAATAAAGGATTAATATAAATCTATTAAAATCCCATATTTATATATATTGTACAGAATATTATTTACTTATGACCTTTTTTACCCATTTATAAACAATTCCATGTTAATGTTGTGTTTTATACCATAATTGATTTGTTTTTTGTATATGTTTTGATTTGTTATTTTTGGTCCTATTACATTGATCATGGATCCATAGTCTACAAAATGATAACCATGATAAAAATGTGATATATATTCAGTATATATTTATTTATAATATTCCATAAAAATTAGAGATAGAGAATGAAATACATCGTTCATAGAGATGGTAGGTCGTATGTACGAATGAACGCTATTTCCATTTTCTCGATAGATTGAAAGGAAAAAACGTAAATAATATATTACCATTACAGAATAATTATTTTTTCATATATATAACATATTTTTACTTAATACATTATTTATTACCTTCCATTTAAAGACTATTTGATGATCGAATCACATCACTCCACGAGGAGGTAGTTAGTCATATAAACAAATAGTGTTATTGTATTCCCAAGTAATGGAAAGTAAGAAGAAAATGTGACACCATTTATCTTATGTTACATAAAAAATAGATTCCATGACAATATAAAGAAAGGTAACATAATTCACATGGACTCTTCTATCTGGTCATCCATTAAACATTCCTTCTCCAATATTATGTATAATTATATATGGATGGTCTCCAAGGACTCTTTTATGAACTTTCGGTTAGATAACTAGTACCGTGCTCCTTTGATTTCTATGGTTGATCCCAATAATTTATGTGAAAACATCAGTTTCGATATTAAATATTTCTTGAACTTGATCAGAATTGATATTACTGATAATGTTAAACATTCCATTAAAAATTATCCCTTCCCAAACACTGGTGATTTTTTTAATTTGGGAACCATCACACAATAGTATGCTTGACTCCAATGTTTTTACAACCCCTATTTTAGAAATATTGACAATAATTTTTCGTGGTTAATTTTTTTTGATAGTACTTGGATAAAAACAGTAAGATTTACCCTTGTTTCATGAATTTCTCACAACTAGGTCCCCGCAGATATTTTTCTCAAATATTTTGGGAGTAAGATTTTCTCTAAATGAGATATATACAGTCAGTATAGAGAAGATAGTAACCAGATTTTCCATTCATGTGATAATGAATCTAACCTTTGGAAATATGTTCTTGATCTTTTTATTATAGATGGTTACATTTGGATTCAATCAACTAACATCTTCAGCATTGTGCTGCTTCAGACGCCTCACTTCTGATCAAGAAGCTTTTACTAGAAGTTGTTTCTAAGCATCCTCATGTGATCTGGTATGAAAAATATTATTATTTATATCATAATATCTCATTCATTCCTCATTAAGGGTGGATGATTATTTTTTCTTCCATACATGAAGCCACCACAATTCAGCATGGGAACTATAACACACCTATGTCTAATTTCATCATCTTGTAGTACCTCGCTGTTGAAGGGACTTACAGTCAAAATTGACACACGTTTAAAGTCTTGTGGTTGTTTCTGCTCCTAGGGTGGAGTAAAATAAATGTTTTTGGGACCTTTAAAGGAAACCTGGGGCCCTTGAGATGTGGTGTGGTGTATATGGACCGCCTTAGGCAGCAACTTGTTTTCTTCTATGTGACCTTTGGATTTTCCTCATCTTTGGAAGATGGAATATTAACTATTTTTTATTTTGTTTTAAAAAAAGGAATGGGGTGGTCCAATTACCACATGAATTTTATTGAAAATAAATCAAAAGAAAGTATCCTACATGTATACAATAAACAAGGTATAGCCCATGATAGAAAACTATCTACCTATCTTTTTCATTAATCTGGTAGTTTTCTTTATCTCTTCTTCTTGAATTTATTGACATTAAGCCCTTCCACAACCATGCCCCTGACCTCTTGTTCTTCCTCCAATCTATGGAAGATCTTGAAGCCTTTATAAAAGTGTCTCAACATAAATGCTGTCAGAATCGGAGCTTTCTTCGTGCTCTTTCCCTTTACCAAGAGAAGCAACTCCCTCGATTACAGTAGCCTAGGTAAGGCTCTCCTGAGTCTCATCAGGAGAGCTTGTAGTGGTATCCTTCATTCTAGTGGTATCATCAATAAGTTGAAAAAAGGAAGGATTACATGTAATCAACATAGATACAAATTTTTCCTTCTTGTAAGATACAAGTTGATAGCCTTCATTGTCCACAACAGGTTTTGAAGAGGAATGACAAGGTTTTGAAATGACAGGAGGGTCATTTTCTAAAACATTCTCAACCTTTTGGATGTCCAAAGACAACATTTTTTCTTTACCCTCTTTGTGTTTATCATCATGACATAACATTTGGGGAGACGAAGAAATTTTAATTTTTTGCAAACCATCTCCTTTTCCTTGATAATTCAAATCAACATTTTGTAAATTCACCTCCTCATAAATGATGGTAGCCCAAGACTTTGACATATTATTAGAATTTGAGGCATTGATATTAGGTTTGATACATGCTAGATCACCCTCCTCTTCAAAAAGTATGATGCACTATCTGGAATGAAAGTGATTAAATGAGCATCATGAAAGCTTTATAGAATTGTGTGGTGTATCTTGTGTGGCCACTCACAACTTGATGGATGTGTACATCACTTGTTCAGATGACCTCCCTATGGATTTGATTCGCCTTCATGAAAAATATTTTAAAATAATCCCTTCTCTAAGACTTTTTAAATATTCCTTTTTTATTCAATAAATGTACTTTGGTCTTTTGACCAATGATCCACCTTTAAATATATATATATATATATAGAAAAATAAAACATCATTATATCCAGATGATATATGTGTTGATAGAAAAATGGATGACATCGGTTCGTAAGTTGGTAGTATTTCGTACCCATGAATGATGATTTCGTAAATCATTTGATGGATGTCAAGATGATTTTAGATCATCAAAATAATATAAAAACATATAAATATATGAAACATACATTCTCTATTATGTAATCTTATTTTAATAAGAATATAAGTAGTTGGAGGAAGAAATAAAATTAAAGCCCTCATTGAAGAACATTACCACTTCTTTGGGAAACATTCGTTGGATTGTACCAAAATACTTCCTTGGTTGTAATTATGACAAAAAAGTATATTATTATGTTCTGAGTGAATTAATTAAGTTATTTGGACAGTTATTAGATTAACTAATGTATTTTCAACTATTTATAGAAGATATAGAGAGGTTTCCTTTAATATGTGATGTTAGTGGAAAAATTGTAAAGTAGGAAAACAAAATGTTGCACCCATGTTTTAACATGCCAAAAGGATCCAAAATGGGACATGTAACACCAAAAGACATTAAAATATTTAAATTTGTGAATAATTTCAATTTTCTTCGATCTTGATTCACAAGAAACACCATGTTAGGCTCACTATACAAAAAATAATGTGTGGGCTTGCGTTACACGCAATGTAGAGTTTTTTCTAAACAACAATATATTATTAAAATAATGTTATTTAATATTATAAGATACAATCTAGATATTAATTTTTTGGTGATGAATATTATTAAATAACATTTTAAAATATATGTTTTAATTCATTGGTTACAAATTAATTAGAAATGAATATATTAACCAACTGAATATATAGGAAATGTTTTTATAAGGAATTATTATTTTCACTTAAAGGTGTTTTATTCAAATAAATAAAATTATTTACGATTATTGAATTTTATTAATGTAATATATATTAAATAATTTTTTTACATTTATCCAATATATATAATAGACATAAGATAAGAAAAAACCAATTTTATGCATAAAAACATATATTTTTCTAACGGCAGTTTTAAGAACTTTTAATAGAGAACCAAATATAAATAGAATTTTTGATAATTTTATATATTTTATTTTAAAAAATAAAATTATTATTTTTAAATATGAATATAAAAATTTAAATTTGTTTAATTTGTTTTATATTTTTATTATGTATAATGTTTTGATGAATAGTGATAAAATATTGCATTTTAATTCAAAACAGGTTCTTCATCTAAATAATATATAGTGTTTAATTATAATTTAAATTAGTTATAAAATATAATTAGATCTATATTTTATAATTTAATCTAATTTAGGAAATTTCAATTAATTTAACACTGAATTTGAATATAAAAACATTCAAATATTTAAAATATTTTAACTTTAAAAACATGTTTTCTCGTTCCATCAACATGATTAATTTATAATTATTTATAGTGAATTATATTTTTTTGAATATTGAAAAAAGGAATCAATATTTTTAATAATTTTTTAATAATTATATAAATAGGTCCCTTTTATTATTTGGCAATATGAATCCTAACATTAGTATTTTTTTTATTACCACTAGTAAGGGTATATCAGGTAATTTAGGGTGAAAAAAATATTATAATTATTTTAAATTTCTATTAAAACAAATAATAATTTTTTTATGAGTTAGGTTATACCAAAATCATCATTTTCTTGATTTTATGGACACTTTGATCCACATTTAGAAATTTAATCATTTTTTAGTATTTTATTCTAAGGGAATTCCAATAAGTCAGAGCCGTGTTTTTAATATGTATTACATTTTTTATATATGGTTATCTATAATAGATATTTGTATATAAATAGTAACTGGATATATAAATTTTTTTCTTCATCATGATAATTGTTTTTTTATTTTTAGGGAGGATATATTTAAATTAAAGTCTAGTATAATGATGATGTGGTAATTGCTTAATTAATAGACATATCAAATAAATGTTATTAAAAATATTAAAATAATGATAATTTGATATAATTAATGTCATAAAATAATTTTCAAGATTACCTAGACTTATTAGGGATGTATTTAAGGTTTTAGTTTTAGTTTAAATTTTTTATTAAATTTTTTTAAATAATTCATGAAATGAATAGTATCAAAATTTAAATTTATGACATTTTAAAATAAATAATGCTTTATTAAATGATAATAAAAATATAAAAATCATAAAACATATTGGGATAAAGTTTAAAATGTCATCCATGACTCATTTATGGTTATTTTGGAATTTTTTTAGTAACTATATTAACCCTTAAAGAGTTAACAACCAACTTCTCATGGTAAGAGTTATAGGGTTTAAATAATGTTTAATGTCAAAATATAAGAGAATGAATGTGACATATACTTGAATAAAATAATTTTATGAGGCTATTTCAACCCCTAAAAATCTAATATTAGAAATAAATCTCTTTTGATCCATTTAGAATAGATAGTTAATTTTTAGTAATTAAATATTTTGAGGGTTTACAAAAGATTCCCTCGTCTTAATTGTAAAATAGAACCCACTCCCTCACTTCCTCACACCACTTTGAGCCTTCTATTATTGGGAATGTATTTTATCAACAATACTCTATAATTTATGATGATTCTAATGATCATAAATACCCTTTTTTGTTTTCTAATTAATTTTTCATGAGAGATTTGTCAAGAATTTATATTTGGGTTAAAGGAATTTAATGTTATAGGGATTTATTCGGGAAACACTATTTCAAACCCTATGTTCAGTGAATTAACGTATGATAAAAAGGTAAAATAATTCATATGGTATCAACCCAAAATTTTGCTAAATAGTTTGTGTTTGTATCACCATCCTTAAGTTTTATGAATCAGTAAGCGTATGAATCAACAACCATATATTGGAAGTTAGTATTACTATTCATCAACCCTATGTTAGGGAATTAGAATGCATGGTTAATCAATGCTATGATCAGGATCATATGATAAAAACGTGAATGTATGAATTATCATCCCTACGCAACTTTTTTCCCAATGTTACATGAATATGAATGTATAGTTAAGGAACCATATGTTGGTAGGAACCCTACACTACACAAAGGAACCCTGCTCTATGTGAAGGTACCCTACGCTATGCGAAGGAAACCTACGCTATGCAAAGGAACACTACTCTATTTGAAAGAACCCTACTCTATTCTATAGACAAAATGGGTGGTTAATAAATGCTATGATCTGGATCTTATGCTAAAACGATGAATGTATGGATTATTATCCTAACGCTACTTTTTTTCCCTATGTTTCATGAAGAAGATAGTATGGTTAAGGAAAAATATGATAGTAGAAACCCTTCACTTTAAAAAGAAACTCCATACTAGGTGAAGGAACCCTACACTACGTGAAGGAACCCTACACTCTTTTAAGGAACCCTACGATATGTGGAGGAACCCTACATTTTCTGAATGAACCCTGTGTTATAATGTTCGACCCTACGTTATATTTTCAATGAAGAAGTTTTTAAGATGGGTTATCAATCTAAGATTGCTAAAATGATTGAGTTAATTTTTAATACCTATTTAAGGATCATTATGATTTTTTTTCAATGAACGGTATTCATCGTAGAAAATCACTCTTGTTCCTAAGGGAAGTTACGACTCCCCTAGTCAATTAGAATTTAAAATTATGCAATTGATCAGGATATTCTTTTGCATCTAGAATATAGATGCAAGATATCAATTCAATATATTTTTTAGAGTATATCTTAAAAAATACATTTGTTATATGAGAATCACATATGTGATTGCATTATTGAGAATATATTTTACAGTGCTACTAAAAAGAATAATCAAATCATTGTTATTTTTAAAATAGGATAGGCATTGGAAGTAATATAAATTTAAACATCTAGTTACTAATGTTGTTTAGTTTCTATTTTATTGAAGATCGTTTTTCAAAGAGGATCACATCAGACAAGTTCATTCTTGAATATATTATTTTTTGAATAAGAATATTCATCTACTATCAGTTGTTTCTGCTGCAAGTATAAAGAACCACACTAATCAAAAAATCAAACTCTTTTAATTAAATAGAGTTTCAACTACTCGTACTCAGTTTTAGTGGAGTATTAGCTTCTTTATCTAAGTTGTAGTTTTCTGGTTCTCATTTATATGGCCATAAGGATTTTCTATTAGTTGGGTTATAAATTTTTCAACTCCCTAAACTCAGTTATAAGAATATGGTCTTGTGATAAGAGAACCATTCTAGTGAAATTTACCAATCTTAAAGAGAGAGTGATTGGTAGAGTGGACTAGGGGACCTTTGAACCCCGAACCACTATAAAAATATATGTTCTTTATTTCTATTTTATCCACTGCTCATTTTCTTATAGATGAACACTTTTATTATCAACATAAATCATAGAGGGTTTCAAAATCCAGAATTGTGGAAGATTTTTTAAAAGACACAATTCACCCCCTCTTGTGTTACTTTGTATATTTTGACCAAATAATTGGTATCAGAGGGTTTCTTTTTGATAAATCTATATCAAGATAAAAAGTATAATTTCTATACAAATATGGTAGTGGATGGTACTAGATAAGTAATGTCAATGGTATGAGCTCCGTACTTTAATGGTGAAATTTATGTATGGTGGAAATCATGGATGATTATATACTTGAAAAATCATGGATTCAAAGTCTACTAAAAAATAATTTCTCCTTATAAGATTTCTGAGAAACCGGAAACATGGACTGCTGAAATAGAATCTGAGTATGATATCAATTATAAAGTGATGAATGATATTATTTTTGGTCTTGGACCAGATGAATTTAATTGTGTATCATAATGTACAGTTGCCTATGAGATGTGGTGAACTGTTAGAGTTTATTACGAAGGAAAAGGCGATGTTAGATAGATGAGATATGCTACTACTAAGCTAAAGTACATCGTATTTATAATGTTTGATGCTGAAAGAATCACATAGATAAATGGAATGCTTACAAAAAATTGTAAACAATATTACAACCTTAATTGAACCCATAAATCATTCGGATAAAGCTTTGAAAGTACTGATAGTACTACCCTTTAAATGGAATGGCATGTCTGCTTCTATTCACCAATCATCACCTGTCAAAGATCTAACAGAGAAATAATTAATTGAGACACTGATGATTTATGAAGTCGAGATGAAATTTTAAGCTAAAGATCATAAAATTATAGTAAATAAGGAAAATAATTATCAGATGGTGGAAACTTAGAAGCATAACAGAATAACAAATAAAGAAGTCAATGAAGATAAAAATTCAGATTCCTTGGATTTTGAAATATAAATGGATCAGCTTTCTAAAGAGTTTAGAAAATTTTACCAGAAGAAAAGTGGCTTTAAAAATCATCTAGGAATTATTACAAAGAACCAAGAGAAGTTTTATTCTATGAATGAAAGAAATTGGGTCATATCAGACCTGATTGTCCTCAAATTAAAGATAACAGAAAAAGTTCAGAAAAGAGATATCAATGTAATGCTGATTTTGAACCTAAAGGAACAAAGAGAAATGAATTCTACATGATGTGAATATGAATACTTTAGAACCTCTTCAAGATCCAATTCAAAAAAAGAGAAAATAAATCTAAAATTAAACATGTGCTTTATGGAAGATGTGTAAAGTGTATACACTTATCACTCTTCTAATTATGATTTTGGGAGTTTCTCAAATTAAAAATTAGCTTCCTATTTCTCAATATTAGAAGAAAAATATGATTCTTTGTTAATGAATCAAAATTCATTGAAAAAATATCATAATTATGTTTTAGGAGAAATAGATACCATACTAAAACAACATCAAGAGTTACTTGAAAGATTCAATTCCACTACATCAAACAGTGTTAATCAGGAAAAGAAAATCAAACAATTATAGGATGAAGTGGAATCCTATAAGAGTTTTGCTCTTGTTTTTACTAAAAGAGAAAATATATAAAGTGATTTTCTTGAAAATAATTCCATTAAAAAGTAATGACTTGGAATAGGAATTAAGGGTGATAAATCAAAATTATATAAAAAAACATTGTATCTAACTCAAAAAATACCATCTGTTATTTTTTGGGAATAAAAGGTCATGTCACCAATAAGTTTTATTTGAAAAATACTCAAATTATTAGATTTAAAAGATATTTTGTTTCTAAAAGTTTTTCTAAAGATAATGATACAAATTATTAAAAAATAAAGCAGTTCTAGATTCCCATATCATTACTCGCTAACACTATTGGACCCAAGAAGATATGGGTATAAAAACATACTTTTATTTAGTTAATGTTATAGGAAACTTGTCATACAAAATAAAATCCATATGGTATATGGAAAGTGGTTGTTCTAAGAATATGATTGGAGACTCAACAAACTTTCATAAATTGACTCAAATAGATGGAGGAATAGTCACATTTGGTGACAATGCGAAAGGAAAAATAGTTGGAGTTGGAATTGTTAGAGAACCAAATATTATCTCAATCAAAAATGTACTTTAGGTGAAAGGGTTAAAGCACAATGTGATAATTATCTCTCAACTCTGGGATGATGGATTTTGAGTTAATTTTTCTTAATAATTAATGATCGTGGTTTAATGAAAATTTTCTTCAATTTAGAGCACCTATAACTAATAATGTTTACACTTTGGATTTAAATTCCCTGTGTGAACAAAAATTGAATTGTATAACTGCTAAGAAAAATGAATCATGAATTTCGCATAGAATACTAAGATACTGTAATATACATGCTTTAGATAAATTATCTTTGAAAAGATTAGTTTTTAATTTACCTAGTCTTAAGTTTCACAATGAAATATTCTTTGACACCTTCCAAATTGGCAACCAGCACAAACATTATTTAAAATATATTATCAAAATTTCTACATATAAACCTTTAGAACTTACCCATATGTTTTTTTGGAATATCCAAATTAGAAAGTTTCGATCGTAAATTATATGTTTATGTTTTAGTAGATGATTATTCTACATTTAATTATGTTTATTTTCTAAAACTCTGAAGTGAAGTATTCACTATTTTTGAATGTTTTTGTAAAATTGGTCAAAATGAAAAAGGTTTTTAAATAATTTCATTAAGAAATGATCATAGTGGAGAATTTGAGAATAAAACATTCAATTATTTTTTTCTCAAATATAGGTATTAAACATTCCTTCTATGCACCAATAACACCTCAAAATATATAATTTTTAAAAGGAGAAATATAACGATTCATGGAAATTAAAGTACTATACTGAATACAGTCTCTCTAGAAATATTTTGGAAGAAGCTTCTAGCAAAAACTTCTATATCATGAATAGAGTTTTAATAAGAACTATTTTTAAAAAGACACCCTATGAACATTGGAATAACTAAAAATTTAATGTAAAGTACATTAAAAAATTAGATATAAGGTTTATATCTTGAATAATATGAAAAAACATGGTATGTTTGATCCAAAAGATGATGAAGGAATATTTATGGGATATTCTACTACCATTAAATCTTATAGGGTGTTTTATAAAAATTCAAGGACTTTTTTGGAATAATTTCATCTGATTTTTTATTAAACTGACCATTTTAGTAGAGTGAAATATAAAACATATGAATTTAATAACTTTCTTGACAAAATGAGGCTTGAATCCCCTAAAATTGATTCGAAAAATAATATTTATAAAATTTAGTTCAGTTTAGAAGAATATGATATTGAAGATCCTAAAAGTGTCCTTTCTAGACAATCTATAACTTTATAAAACCATCTTCTAGGAATAGTTATAGGAGACCGGGACATTGGAATTAGAACTATAAGAAATGTAGAAAACCTAGAAAAATTTGTTGCCTTTCTATATGAGTTAGAACATAAGACTATTGAAGAAGCCTTAGAAGATGAATGTCGGATGATATCCTTGTAAGAAGAGTTAAACCAATTCAAAAGGAATGAATTTTGTGAACTAGTATAAATAACAAGCAATTATACAGTTAGAGGAACTAAGTGGGTCTTTATAAATAAACAAGATGTTCATGAGATCATAACCAGAAATAAATCTCTATTAGTAGATAATGGATATAATTAGGAAGAAGGTTTAGATTATGATGAGACCTTTTCCCTTATATCTAGATTATAATCCTTAAAAATTATTTTAGATTATACATCTCATATAAATTTTAAATTATGTCATATGTATGTAAAACCTTCTTTTTTAAGTGGTTATTTAATGTAGGAAGTTTATGTTGAACAACCTCCTAGTTTTGAAAATCCTCAAAAACCAAGCTCTAATTTTAAACATACTAAATCTCTCTATGGACATAAACAAGAACCAAGAGCATGATATTAAATATTGGGTTCTTTTGTTTTGAAAAATGGATTTACTGATGAATTCATAGATCCAACACTTTTTAAGAAAACTATTTGTTCTAATATTTTATTAGATCAAATTTATGTTGATTATGTTATTTATGGTTCAACTAATAGATATATTTTTTATGATCTTTAAAAATTAATGCAAAAATAATTTGAAATCAGTATAATGGGAGACCTGAATTTATTTTTATGGATTTTAGATTTATCAAAAAGATTATGGAAATTATTTAAATCAAAGTAAATATTTAATCAATTAACTGAAAAATTTTGGACATAAAACTAGTAATACATATAAAATTCCCATGTTTCACAATATAAAACATGATTTGAATGAAGTGGGAAAAACAGTACACAATAAGTTATAAAGAGTTATGATTGGAAGTTTATTATATCTTAATTTTAACAGACTGGATATTATTTTTTCTATATATATTTTTTCTAAATTTCAAAAAAATTCAAAAGAGTTTCATCTTACTCATATTAATAAAATTAGATATTTAAAAGGAATTGTATTTCAATATCTTCTTTACCCAAAAACATATGATTTTAATTTAATTTCATATTCAGATGATGACTTTAGATGGTACAAATTATATAGAAAAAGACCCTGAAGAACCTATAACTTTTTAGGAAAATAATTAGTTTTATGGTCTGGAAAGTAACAGCACTCAGTTACCTTGTCAACCGATGAGGCAGAATATGTGCCTACTGGAAATTTTTGTCCACAGGTTTTGTGGATGAAAAACACCCTACTATAATTGGGACAAAATTTTAATAGTATACCAATTTTATGTGATAATACTCGTGAAATAAATATTTTCATAAATCTTATAATTTATTCTAGGACTAACCACATTGATACAAGACATCATTTTCTAAGAGATCATATCTTTAAAAAAGATATATCATTAGAATTTGTTAATACAAAATATCAATTAGCTGGTATTTTCACTAAACCACTTCCTAGGGTATGTTTTGATTTTATTAAGGGGGAGTTAAGATTATTTAATTTTAAGTAATTTTTTTAAATTTATTTCCAGTCTCTCTATTTTTATTTTAGTAAAATTTATTTAATATGTTAATTTTTTTTGAATTATTATTATTTTGATTATTTTTTAATTTGTTTTGAAAATAATTTCATTTAGATTTATTTTTCTTTGTCTTTTCAAAATGAAAAATAAATGAGTACATTATCAATCGGAATAAGAAAATTATTTCCTTCCCCCACCATCTTTCTCCTCTCCTACACATCCTTATGGATTATTGATATTCTTTCGATTATCATTTTTTGAAACCCTAAACCTTCAATATCTTAAATCTCGAACCCTTCAGAGTTGGAAACCAATCAACGTTCTGAAAATTTTTCGTTGGATGCTTCTACTTATCCATCAGGGAAAGATCTCAAAGTTCTCCATGTAATAGTAATTGATTTTGATTATTTAGATTCTTTAAATATTTTTCTCAAGAAAATATTAATATTTCAATGTACAGATTATTCTTTTGGAGAATATAACACATTTTTAGTATATAACACTGGGGAAAAGGAATTTTGTATAAATTTTTTGTTCAGTCTCGAATTCGATAAAGCTATTATGGTATCTAAAATTAATGATTCTGAATTTAATTTTTATCCTGTGGAAACGGATAAGATGTTATATTGTCCCCATGAGGGGGAGGTTTGGTTTTTTTATGGAATATAGGTAATGGAAAACATTTTTTACAATAAAATTTGTTTTCATTGTTTGGAATGAGAACAATCAAGAATGTAATGATGAAAGGGATTACTCATGACTGTCGAGTAATGATGAAATTCATTTAATCTTGGACTTTTCCAAGGACTGTTGCGCTAGATAAATTCTTATATATTGTCATGTATGTTGTTTTTTTGAACCACATAAATATCAATTTATGTTAGTTTATGATAAATTTATCTGAGTCATTTCTACCACAAGGCTTCCAGGATGGGATATATTCTCTATGGAAGGATTATTTCTTTTTTATTGTGAAGAAAATTAAAAATAATCAATATGTTTTTTGTAAGACATTTAATCACAGAAATGTCTTAAATATTGGTATTATTAAGAACTTAGGATTTATTTGGATAAATTCTTGCAAAATTCATGTTTCTATTGGTGTAGAAAAACAACAAAGTCTTATGACAGCTGCTCTGGGAGAGAAAATAATGATTCATTTGGATGGTAATGTTAGACAAAGACCTGATGAAGAGGAATAATTTAGGCCATAAGAAACTCTTTTATAGAATAGAAGTATTATAGTTGATATTATAGGGAATGTGTTTGAAGTACTAAGAGTATCTGTGCATGAGGCTTCAGTGGTTGAACATGTTGAGAAAGAGGCTCACAGTGGAGAACATCAAAGAGAAGATGTCCATGATCTTGCAACTCATTCTCTTATTGTTCCTGATTCTAAAGCTTTTGGAGGATCTTCCTTAAGAGACAGATCATTCGGTAATAAAGATCCTAGGTTGGCATTGGTTGATGTTAATAACTGGGAAGATATCCCTGACCCTAGCACTCCATCTTTTGAATCTTTGTATTATCATGCTTAATCCTTGGTTATAAATTTAAATACATTGGAGGATCAGAACCTATGACTTAAACAAAAATTGGAAGTTGAGAAATTTATTTTGAGGAGTTAAAATTTTCTTCAGTGCCGAGATCAGTTTTTGAGGCTCAGAATATCCAACATGGAAAATTAAAATAAAAGATTATTTTTTTAGAGACCGTCAAGAGTTTATCATCAAAATTTATAGAGAGTTTAGTTTGTTGAAAGTTAAATATATAAATAAATTGGATTTTGATGAGCTTAAGCTAATGATAGGGAGATAATTTCAATCTGTCAAGGAAATAAATTGAGAATCAACATCCTCACAACAAAAACCTCTAAATATGATCGAAAGGTTTGAAGCAATTACTTCAGTGCTAGATGATATCGATGATAGGTTGTACACTCTTTAGTGTGATAGTATTCCTTTATGTGTTCTGTTAGAAAATCAAATGCATCTCATTAATAAAATAACTTCAAATCAATCCAAGTTTTGACTATTACTTAATCATGTTAAGGATTTTTTATTTCTTAATTCATTTAGTCAATGGAAGTTGTGAATGAGTTTATGAAGGTTAATTTAGTTGAAAATGTGAATATTGGTCAAGATTCAAAGAATATTCTTCAATAGTGCTCAGAAGTCTTCAAAACCCATTATTGGTATTTATTATTGAAGCTCATTGATATTAATTATGTATTCCAAGCCATTCCGCATCCTACTACACCAACTGCCTCGGGCGATTCCTATCATAGTCCATTGTTTTGAAGACAAAATTTCACTGGTTGTGGATTATACTCTATTTTCAAAACATTTGAATTCATTTTAAATTGAACCTCATTTATTCTTAATTAGTTTTATTTTTTTATTTAATTTCAATACTTAACTACCAATCCGATATTTATTTATCTTATAGGTTTTCATAAAAAAATCATTTATAGTTCAATGCTACATTAAATGTTGTTTAAATAATTTATAAATGTATTTTTAATATCACTAAAAGGGGAGAATATTTGTAATATATGGGAGAATATCTATAGAGAATATCTTTGGGGGAGAATATTTTCAAATCACAACATTTCACTAGAGAAAATATTAAATTTATAAGTATCTATTTTAATTTATTGAAATCATACTGCTAAATAAAAATATTTTCTTTATTTATTTTTGTATGTTTATATATCCTACATTTTATTTAATTTTTTTATGGATTATGTTAATGTTTTTTTATCATAAAAAAGGGTAGATTTTTTGGCATGTATTTTCTCAATAATAATTTATAATTTATGTTGATTTTTACGTTAAAAATACCCTTTGTAGTTTTCTTATGAAGTTTTCATTACTGAGTTTTCAGGGATTTTTTTGTTTGGTTTAAAGGAATTTAACATTATGAGAATTATTCGGAAAACACTATTTTAAACCCTACTTTCTGTAAATGAACATATGGTTCATTATCCCTCCATTTTGATAAAAATATAAACTCTTGTGTATGGTATCAACCCTATGTTATGAAAAATAGTTTTTTATCTGCATTTTTACATTTGGAGAACTGAACAGCATTTGAATAAACAACCCTATGTTGGAAGTTGGTATTATTATTCATCCACCCTATGTTCAAGAATTTGAACATATGATTAATCAATGCTTTGTTCGGGATCTTATTCTAAAAAGGTGGATGTATAGATTATAATCCATATGCTACTTTTATTACCTATGTTAATTGAAGATGAGAGTATGGTTAAGGAACCATACATTGGTTGGAACCCTATGCTATATAAAATAACCCTTTGCTATGCAAAGAAACCCTATTCTATGTAAAGAAACCCTACACTACACCAAGGAACCCTAAACTACAAAAAAGGAACCCTATACTAAACAATGGAACACAACTCTACATAATGGAACCCCTTGCTACATGAAGTAACCCTATGCTATGCGAATGATCCCTACACTTTGTAGTTCAACACTACGTTGTGTTTTTAACAGTGATGTTTTTAAGATGTGTTTTCAATTAGAGATTGCTGCAATGATAAATTCAGAATTGATGACCGATTTAAGGATCATTATAATTTTTTCAGAGAGCCTTATTCATTGGATAAAATCACACATATTTCTAAGAGAATTTATGAATCCCTTGGTCAATTGGAATTGGAATTTATAGGATCAATCAAGTTATTCTTTTGGATATATATTACACAAGAAAGTTATTAGTTCAATATTTTTATTTAGAGGATCTATTAAAAAATATTTGTGTGATAAGCAATTAAAATATGCGACTAATTTATTGAGAGTATCTTTTACAATGCTACTACAACAAGTGATCAAATCTATATTATTTGGAAAAGAGTCTATGAATTTAATGTTATACAGATTTAAACCTCGACTTACTACTGATGTCTATTTTCTAGCATATTGAATATCATTTTTCAATAGGGATCTCTTTAGATTATTTCATTCTTGAAGATATTTTTTCTAGAGAAGAAGATCTATATACTGTCAATTTCTACAACTACAACTGTGAAAAAAATCCGACAAAAAAAATAAAAAACTTTTGATTTATTATAGTTTTAACTGCTCATACTCTGTTGTGGTGGAGTATCAGCTTCTGGATCTAAGCTGTGGATATTCAGTTGTATATTATAGAACCAAAATAATTTTTTATTAGTCTTTTTGTAAAGGTTTAAACTACCTTAACTCTGTTGTGAATTTATGGGCTTCTGATAATAGGACCATTCTAGTGAAATTTACCCAGCTCACAGAGAGAGTGATCTGTAGAGTGGACTATGAGATATTTCTATCCTGAACCACTATAAAAAATATTGATATTTATTTCTGTTTTAGCTGCTACTCATTTTAATATAGAATAATTCATAATATCTTCATAAATCATAGAGGGTTTCAAAATCCAAAAGTGTGTACGAGTTTTGAAAAGACACAATTCACCCCACCCCCTCTTGTGTTTCTTTGTATATTCCGACCAAATAATTATCTCATCAAAAACCTAATAAAATAAGCTCCCAACATCCCTCCACTATTCCAAGAAGACTCACTTTGTTCAGAAATCAATCTATGGAATCCTTTTGGTATAATCCAAAAGTAGTTACCCAAATAAAAGATAATGTTCTTCAACAATCACTTTATTTTTATTTATTTTCAAACTCTATCACTCCTTATTAATTATGACTATAAAATAACATTAAAATCCGAAATATACTGATATGTTTTATTTTAAGGCTTATACTAGCACATAAACACACTTCTATAAATGGGTAATTAATTTACCATTCGTGTACAGTGAACTACCACCCCGTAGAATGTTGTTGTTCAATTTTCCTTTACCTCTACTCATGGTTTGTCAATAAGATGGAAATAATATTTTTATTTTATATATATTATATTTTGGTTATATTAATGCTTCTTTTATTTTTATATAACACATAACCTCATGCTTTCCATTTTTCATAAATATAATAACATTGGTTGAGGAAATGTGGACTACCGCCTCCTCAAGCGATGTGATTTGTTCACAACATACATGGAATGTATAAAATATGGTTTATGTAAAAACATGTGATATATATGATATATATATATATATGATAATAGAATTATAATATAAATATCTATATTTTCATTTTCATTATTTACATTTGGAAAGGAAATGGAAGTAGAATTCACATGTACATATGGACTATCGTGTCAATTAACGTCACATTTCATTTCCTATCCCGAAATTTAATGTTTTTTTAGAAATAAAAAATATCTAGTCAAATAATACTCTAAAATCTAGGAAATTAACACCCAAAATAGTGAAAATGATGTTATATTATTAACAAATGGGAGATAAAATAATATAAGAAGATAATATATGAAATCATTAATGTAACACCCCGAGCCCAGAAGCCCAGAGTCGGTGCATTATTACATAACATTGGCATGATCAAAAGGGATAAAATCCCAAAATACTGATTAGTTTAGTAGCCTTTTAAGTACTATATACATTCATATGTTTTACATTACATTATAAAATCCAAAACTAAAACAACATTGTCTCCATTGACCACATTCATCCCTTAGAATTTCTCTACAGGTCAGTCATAATATACTTCTTCACATCATGAGAAAAATAAAACATAGAAAGGAGTGAGCTCATATGCTCAGTAAGGATAACAATATAGCAAAAACTTTCAAGAATAAGCATAAAAATTTAAGGTAATGTATAATACTCAAACACAATCCTATTAAACATAAACATCATCATAATATGGATAAGATAAATCAAAAAATGTCATTTACTTATTCACATGGATATTCTACTAGTCGAATATTCACATGTAATATCAATATCCAATTTCATAATGTTGGAATGAATAATGCTAGACTTCATAACCACATAGTCAAGGCCTTGTGCCAGTACTACAAATAAGATTTTTTCAAGGCCTTGTTCCAAGACACTAGTTTTTATAAAGATACCTATTGATGCATCGGGGAGAAATAATAGGCTCCACTCGTCACTTAATAAGTCCAATGCATTCCTCATATGATAAGGTTTTAACATAACATAAACATACGTATTAAAACTAACATATGAAATTTCAATACTTTATCCATAAACCATGAATGGTGTAAAAATAACACATCCATAGTCAAACATATCAGAAAACCTTCAATAGAATATGGAAGATTTCTATCATAATAAGTCTACTTGAAACAAGTGTAAATGACTGAACACTTCTTGAATGGAAGTGTTGAAGGGCATTGTGGTGGTGAAGGGATTCACAAGTGGGGCTTTGCGGCGAAGGCCCGGAGTAAATGAAAAAACACTTCGCGATTAAGACGAGCTCCGTGTTTGGAAAATTGTCATGGTGCTTTGCGATTTTGAGAGAATTTTGGCAGGAACATCAGACCTTTGGGATTTGAGCTGATGTGGCCTTGACATTGCGTGGAATGTTCTAGGGTCAATAAAATTTCCTTTAAATAGACCTCGACCCCCTCGAGCAAAGAAGAGAGAATTTTCAAAGAAAATATTTTTCTCTCAGTTCGTGAAGGTGGTTCACGAAGGCAGTGTGATTTGTTAAAGGAAGGAGCTTCACGGAGGATATTCTAGCTCAGCACAAGTTGGGGGCTTCGTATTGGCTCAGTGAGCTTCGCGAATGAAGTCACTCTGCGACGACTTGAAGTCCGCTACGACCAAAGATTTATGAAGGGTTGATCATTGCGACAGTCATAGATCTACGAAAGAAGTGTGATCTATGAGGTAGGACCTCTGAGAAGGTGTGTGCTTTGCCAAAAGGTAGGAGCTTCGTGAAGGATTGTTTTCGCTTCACAAAATTTGGAGCTTCACGAAGTAGGGTGCTTTGCAAAGGTATTTCTGAAGGAATTGCCCAGTGTTTAGTGTCAATGGGGTATTCATCTATGGATGAATTTTGGACATTAATAGAGCATCTACATATAGTGGTGGATGTATTCATTAGTGGTAATGAAGAGACCTATAGGTCTATAAACTGTGATTGGATCCCTTCCATGTGTAGTGAGAAATAGAAGAGGAAGAAGGTTATCCTTTCTATCAGTAGTGATCCAGAGAGAGTGGAAAAGGGAGTGTCCATTAGGAAGCAGTGAACTAACCCTAAACATTGTAAAGGTAGTGATCTTGGGAATAGAAGTGATCTTGCCCGAATATTATTGGTAGTGAGCTTTAGTGGATTTGGTACAGCGGCACATTGTCATTGTATGCTCCTTGGACGTAGCCTATTGCGGGTGAACCAAGTAAAAATCTATTTGTATGCCTATTTTTTTCCTTGAATTGAATTTAAAGCATCATCATCAGATAAAGAATAAAATAAGTGGTCATAATAAACACACAAGTTCAAAAAAATTAACCCTTTTAATAAAGAGGTCAAGATATAGTGGGGCAAGAAAAATTTAGAAAAGAATATCCATACCCTAATTCATCCCCCCCCCCCCCCGCTCTGAGGGTATATAGGCCCCTATTGGTCCTAACACTATACACTGCCAATAAAACCTCACATTGTTCATTATTAATATATATAACCATATCTAAATCCTTTTTTTGATCCTTAGATTTTTAGGAATATTATATCAATTAATTATATAGTATTTTTTTTAAAACTCAATTATGCCAATTTTGACAATATTTAGTATTTTATTTTTTTGAAATCCATAAAAACATTATCACTTCGAATAAAATATATTTAATCAGTCCTAACATGTGATATTAACCTATAAAATTAGTTTAATTCATTATAAGTCTCAATTTACATTTATTTGGATATTTAAAATATCAATTATTTTAATATTTCATTAATAAGGTAATTACTGCATCATCAATGTTTCATAAATAAATTAAATTATATAATGTCTAAAAATTATAAATAAAATATAATTATGTATGAAATATATTTATATTTTTAATGAATATTTATAGTCAAATTTATATTGTGTGTAACCCTATTTTAAAAATGGTTTTCTTATTAAACTTCGAATTTAACTCTTTTTACTATTCTTTAAATAAAATAATAATAAATGTCTTAATCTATTACAAGTGGACCAAAAAGGATCATATTTTATTACTAAGGTTTTTTTCATGAAATTATACTTATCCAATAGAATTAGGACATGTTTTAGGGTAATTATGATATCATTTTTACCCTTAGTTACCTAGTTTACTTTTTTACTATCGTAAATAAAAGTCAAAAGTCACTATGCAACAAACAATATTTTCAAGTCATTGAACCATATTTTGGTTACTAATATTATCCTTGTCCCTTTTAGTTTTGAAATTCATCTCATAGAAGTGGTGAAATTATGTTTTATGCATATTTTAAATGCTCTTAGGGGATGGGTAAAAGACCGTAAAAAGATCAATAAACTTTTTATATATCTAAACTTATTATAAAATGAATCCAATGAATTAAATTAAACTTATATAGGTATTATGTATCTATTTTGACATAAAATAAATTTAAATAAAATAAATAATTATTTAAATAAAAAGTCGGTTTTAACCAATAACATAGTGTATTTCACAATTCATAAAAAATTGAATGTTTTCAAAAAAATACCACAAATTCACCCTAATATGATTTCGATATTCCGAATTCAAAAAATGGTGTCCATTTAGAAAAATATAATTTATAAAATTTCAAAAAGTTGGTATTACTATTCATAACGGCTAGTTTGATTGGTCGCGGTGTGTTAGAATCTCAAAATTGTGTACAATGCAAGCTATTGCATTATTCAAATGGAAATGTACTGTGGAAGCTTGGGGTGTTAAATTATTTCCTCCTTCAAATAATTTCATCCTCGAAATTTCTAGAATACTACCACACAAAAAGATTCAGGTGGTTCTATCTCAAAAGTTCTTCTGGTTTACATGTTGCCCCTTCCATCTTATGGTTACTCCATATAACTTTTACCAGACGAGTCGTCTGGTTTCTCAACACTTGTTCTCTAGTATCAAGAATGTTGACAGGCTCT
The DNA here is from genome assembly GCA_963277665.1 of Viscum album. Classification (NCBI taxonomy): domain Eukaryota; kingdom Viridiplantae; phylum Streptophyta; class Magnoliopsida; order Santalales; family Viscaceae; genus Viscum; species Viscum album. Next base: position 1,601,408,929 of record OY728128.1, read on the forward strand.
TCATAATAAGATAGATTAGGTTCCAGTTCAATTTTCTAATAGGTGAGTACATGCATTGGGTAAGGCATGTATTTTCTCAACAGTGATATGTAGAACACATCGTGAACTTTGGAGAGACTTGGCGGCATTGCCAAACGATAAGCTACAACTCCAATTCGTTCTAGAATTTTGAAAGGTCCGATGTACCTGGGACTTGATTTACCCTTCTTACTGAATCTTATAACTCCCTTCCATAAAGATAACATCATGAAAACATGATATCCTACCTGAAATTCCAAATCGTTCTTTTGGTTATCAGCATAGCTCTTCTGCCTACTTTGAGCTTCTTTTTTGTGGGTTTGGATAACCTTCACCATTTCCATTATTTCCAAAACAAGTTATGGGGCTACAAGTTTTATTTCACCAACATTATCCCAATGAGTTAGTGTGATACATCTCTTTCTATATAACACTTCATATGGTTCCATCCAAATACTTGAATGGAAGCTATTGTTATAGGAAAATTCTACCAGAGGAAAATATTGATCCCACATACCTTGAAAGTCATGTGATCAAGATCTCAACATGTCTTCTAAGGTTTGAATAGTCTGTTCTGATTGTCCATCTGTTTGAGGGTGGTAGGTAGTGCTCAAACGAAGTTTAGTATCTAGGTCCTTTTGAAGAATTTTATAGAATCTTAATGTAAAACGAGGATCACGATCAGAAATAATCGATAGGGGTACACCATAATCTCTTACAACTTCATTAATATACAGTCTTTCTAGATGTTCAAGTGGTAAATCTTGTCTTATATAGTGAAAATGTGTTGACTTGGTAAGACGGTCAACAATGACCCATGTTGCATCATTCCTTCTATGAGTTTTTGGCATCCCCATGACAAATTCCATCGTAATATGATCCCATTTAAAATCAGGTATGGGAATAGGTTGCATGAATCCTCTAGGATGTTGTCTTCCAGCTATCACTTGTTGGAAAACCATACATCTTGACACAAAATCAACAATCACCATTTTCTTGTTGTTCCACCAAAAATGTTCCTTCAAATCTCTATACATCATGGTGCTCCCAGGGTGTATAGAGAAATTGGAGCTATGAGCATCAACAAACAATTCCCTTTTTAGATCAGGTATATCAGGAACACAAAAGCCTATTCCCATATTTCTAAATTCTATATTCATATATGAAATTACTCAATTTCCCATCATTTATAGCTTTAATCTTCTCTTGAAACTCCTCATCAACAGTCTAAGACCTTTTTATCCTTTCTAGTAAAGATTTTTTGGCAACCATTTGAAAAAGTATTGATGTTTCACCTTCCATTGTTATTCTCATATCTATCTTTACTAGATCCATCAAAATAGGATCCTTTTCAACTCTCATATTGTTCAATACTCAATGATACTTTTTTCTCAAAGCATCTACCAACTTATTTTCCTTCCATGGGTGGTAGTGTATTGTGCAATTATAACCCTTGAGTAGTTAAAGCCATATCATTTGCCTCATGTTTAGTTCTTTTTGTGAGAAAATATACTTCAAACTCTTATGATCAGTATAAATCTCACATTTTTCACTATAGAGATAGTATCTCCATATCTTTAGAGCAAAGATTGAAGTTGTTAACTCAAGATCATGAGTGGGATAGTTTTGCTCATTTATTTTAAGTTGTCGTGATGCATATAAAATAAATCTATCATTTTTTATAAGGAAATAACCAAGTCCTTTATTTGAAGCATCACTATAAATAACAAACCCATCATTCCTTGCTGGTATATTCAAGATAAGATCATTGACTAATCTTCTATTCAGTTCTTCAAAAATTTCTTCACACTCTTTTGTCCAAAAAAATTTAGCCTCTTTACGTGTGATCTTGGTTATTGGGTTAGCCAACCGGGAAAAATTCTGGATGAAACATTGATAATAACCTATAAAACCAATAAAAGTGCATAGAAAAGTTATACTTATTGGTGCTAGCCATTATTGGATTGCCTTGATCATTGAAGGATCAACAGATATTCCCTCCTTAGAGACTATATGGACAAGAAAATAAATATCTTGAAGCAAGAATTCACAATTTCTAAACATCTCATATAATTCATTTCTTTTAATAGACTTTAGAATATTTCACAAGGGATTTTCATGATCGTTGTAGCTTTTGGAGTATACCAAGTTATCATCAATAAGTAAAACTAAAAAGTAATCAAGATATTCCTTTAAAACTCTATTCATTAGATCCATGAAGATATAGGGTGAATTAGTCAATCCAAAAGGCATTATTGTAAACTCGTAATGCACGAACCTGGTTCGAAATTCTGTTTTCAGAATGACTTCCTTCTTCACACAAAAATTATGATATCTAGATTGAAGGCCACTCTTTGAAAAATATTGATCTCCAATAAGTTGGTAGAATTAATCATCAATACGAGGTGGGGGATACTTTTTCTATATTGTTATAGCATTGATATCTCTGTAGTCAATGAACAACCTCATATATTCATCATTCTTCTTAACAAAAAGAATAAGGGATCCCCATGGAGAAACACTGGGGAGAATAAATCCCTTATTACCCAATTCCTCTAGTTGTTTCCTTAGTTCCACTAATTCCACAATGTCCATTATTTATGTGGTGTTCGATATGGGCCTTGAACTAGGAATTACATCATTGGAAAACTCAATTTCTCATTCTAGAGGATGTCCACGTAACTCCTTTGGAAACACATCAACATATTCTTCCACAATAGGTACGTCCACTATTCGAAAATTATTCTCCTCACCCATAGTTATTTCATTCTCTTCTTTCCCAATAATTGAATTTTGTTGAGCTAATGGGGGTGGGTCTAGATAAGAGTCAGGTGGTGAAATTTCTTCTCTAAAGATAAGGTACTCTTTATCATAATAAAAAATTGTAACCTTATTCATCTTACAATAAATTTTCACACCATGGTTTCAAATCCAATCCATTCAGATGATTATATCAAATTCTATCAGGGGTATGATGATGAGATCATTGTATAAAGAACATTTATATTCCATAATGGGAACTGATTCACAAAACATTGTTGCAATGATACATCCCTTAAGTGTTTTGACTGACAAATCCCTTGTTAAGTCAAATTGTATATATTTAATTTTCTTAGAAAACTGGGAAGATATGAAACAATGCGATGATCCAAAATAAAATGAAGCATTGGCTAAACTTGAGGAAACCATTAAATTGCCTTCCACCATGTCATTTGGAGCTTGAACATTAGAAGTAGTGATCACATGAGCTTGGCATTGCTCCCTTGGCCTTCATTGAGGTATGTTACCTTGGTGATTAGGACATTAATTTGCATAATGCACCTTTTCTCTACAGTTGTAGCTTTCAACATTGACAGCCTCTTTCTTCCCTTTTCTATCACGAGATTGGTGGCTTTTTTCACCACACTTGTAATAGACTCCCATTCCCTTCAGGAAAGTACCAGGGTGTTTCTTCCAACATTTACCGTAGGATGGATATTCATCTTTTCTTTTATTCCTCTTATTTCCATTTCCAGAGTGTTTAGTACATCTCTTTTTCTCTTACTTTGATTTAATGTCCTAAGACATAGAGAATTACTTTTCTGTCTTGATAGCACATGAGACAATATATTCGTATGATAAGAAGGATTGTGAGACAGATTCTCATCATAGAAATGGTTTTAACCCATCAACGAATCGATCAATCATACTCCTTGGGTTATGTATATAATCTACAGCATCCCTTACTAACATTGTAAAGTTAGCCTCATATTTTTCAACATTCTCATCCTCCTTTTGTATGAGAATCAAAAATTGCATTTCCATATCCGCTCGATGGTCGCAAGAAATTATTTTTCTATGAAAATATATTTAATCTCATTCCATTACATGTTTGATACTTCTTCATCTTCCTTTTTGTTTTGGATTAATGACCACCATTGATATGCATCTCCCATGAGCCAATAAACTGACATGAAATTTTTTCCCTTTCGCTACTCCCCAAAGCATGAAATATTTTCTCTAAAGAGCTTATCTATTTCACAGCTACCAATGGATTTTTACTCCCAATGAATGTTGGTGTTTGTTTCCTCATAAAGCGGTCTAACATTGATCATACACATTGTGGATCAGGGTGCTCCATACGAGTAAGGTTATTATTCATAACCTGCGTGAGTTGTCCCAGTATGGTGATAATCTGATCAGCACCAGTTGCATCACCAGCTCGACTACAATTATCTTGAGTAGGAGGGAAATCCCTACATGGATTTCGTGCATTGATATGGTTCTCATTTCTTCCACTAGGTTCCATTTATAAAAAATGGCATACACTAGATTGGTTTATGAATCGTAAGATATAATTCCAAACTTATAAAACACTTAACATAAATTGAATAATTTATGGATATAATCCATAATAATAATAAAAAATGTTTTATTTTAAGAGGTATATACTCATAAATACTTCATAATGATTTTTAAAGAAAACTTGAATTGTCCTAAGAATATCCTCTAGGAATGTTATAACCAAGAGTGTAGCAAAGCCCATTTTTGTGCACCAGTTCCCATTCAAGTCTAGATCAAAGTAGTGTTTTTGGGTTTTACCCCTATGTACATCTATGCCAGAGCTTCCTCTACCTACTTGTATCTAGTCAGGGATATATTTCTTGAAAACTCCCAAAATCTCTACATTACCAAAATTCTAGGAAGTTCTTCAATACTAATCCTCAAAGTTTATCTTAGGGTAATTTTCTAAAATCAGAGTTTTTATAAATCTAGCTTTCAAGGTTTGTAATAGACTTCCTCTGATGCCAATTGTAACACCCCTTCCTTAGAAGCCTAGAGTCAGTGCATTTTTATATAACATTGGCATGATCACAAGGTATCACATCCCAAAAGACCGATCAGTTTAGTAGCCTTGAAAGTACTAGATACATTCCTAAGTTTTACATTACATTATAAAATGAAAAACAACAAAAAAATTGTCTCCATTGACCACATTAATCCCTCAGAATATCCTTGCAGGTCTGTCATAATATACTTCTTTACATCCTGGGAAAAATAAAACATATAAAGGGGTGAGCTCAGATGCCCAGTAAGGATAACAATATAGCAAAAACTTTTAAGAATAAGCATAAACATTTAAGGCAATGAATAAGACTAAAACAGAATCCTTTTAAACTTAAACATCATTATAATAATGAAAAGATAAATCAAATAATTCCATTTACTTATTCACATGGATATTCATCTAGTCCAATAATCACATGTAATATCAATAACCAATTTCATAATGTTGGAATGTATAATGCCAGAATTCATAACCACATAGTAAAGGCCTTTCGCCAAGACTACAAATAAGATTTTTTCAAGGCCTTATTCCAAGATACTAGTCTGTCTCATGAGACCTACCGATGCATCAAGTAGTTATAGCGGGCTCCACCCGTCACTTACTAAGTCCAATGTATTCTTAATATTAAAAGGTTTAAACATAACATAAATATTCTTATTAAAACTAGCATACGAAATGTAAATAACTTATCCATAAAACATGAATGGTTTAAAAATAACACATCCACAGTCAAACATAACACAAAACCTTCAATATAATATGGAAGATTTGTATCATAATGAATCATTTAGAAACAAGTGTAAAATCCATCAACGGATTTTGACATAGATGTAATGATAATTATTTGAGAAGAATATATCTTTCTATTTTGAAATCATTTAAAAGTAATATAATGATAAAAGAAAACATTTATTTTGAAAATATTCTTATAAGCTTGTAAGGTAAGCTTAAAAGGTGTAATAACAACGAAGAATAACCGCACCTGCTGTATAAGTTAAAAATAGACATTCCTACCTTAATTTTGTCAAAAAGGTCATAAAGTACCTTGTTAGGAAAATGATGGAAATATTCCATTCAAAACATATAAGGTTAAATAAGGGTATAAATGACTTTATCCCATAGTTTTGTAAATAATAAAAATGTTTTGAAATACATTTTTAAGAAAACACGGATGTGGATGATATAGAGGTCCTAGTAGATATTTACGTAAAAACAACCTCAGATAATAAAGAGATTGTGAAATTAACTCTTACCTTGTACTTTTACTTGGTCAAAAGTAAGTTAACCTCTTTTATAATAGTTAAATTATTGTTATTAATTTATACAAGAACCATATACATAAATTTGATATCATATATGATCTCCTAATATCGCTTGGTTAATAATATTTTAGTATCGTCATCGTTTCTTTTTCCATTATATGTTTTGTTACAGTAGTTGTATTTGTTATGGATTGGACATATTTGATTCATATCCAAAATTATATAAAGTTCTTAAACATTATTTTTAATCATAAAATGAAAATTATTTTTGAATGGTTACTATGGAGAAATAAATCACATCCCATTCATGGAGACTGTAATCCGTACGTACGCACGAGCAATAATATCATTATATTGGTGGAGAAATCGTATGTAATTGGATTTTATATCATATATACAGAATCATTAACATTTTATATTTATTATTTTCATCAGTTATACTAATTTTTATACCGATCCAAATAATGAAGTTTTTGAATAACAATCTACACCATGATTTGGAGATACTAAGTCATACGTACGCACGTATGGCCACTTTGTCATTTATAGGATGGATAGAATAAAGAATACGGTTTTACCATATATATAATAACATCACAGCATGTAGAAGGTACTGGATTTATTATTTTAGTATAGAAACAAAAAAGAAATAGGAAGAAATGAACTTGAATGAGGGTGGTGAAATTATTACCTCCACTTCAGGTGTTTCTTTTTGAGTTGATCAAAAGGGATACTTAGGTTGGATTTCTGGTCAATTTAAGGCCTCTAGGTTGAAGTGATGGAAGTTGGGAGGATATTTGGGCAGGTTTTGTCTTATCCAAAAGGATCTAGAGGTATGAAATTAAGAGAAGTGGAAGTTCTCTTTTATAAGAGAGATGAAGGTCACTTTAGGAAAAGCTTGAAATATTATTTTATATTAAAATAATTTTCGGTTCCTAATGGATCCAGAATAATTTATTTCAAGGATAAGGTGGGGGTAGGTTTAAAACATCTCAACCAAGAGGTTTTAGATAGGTTTCGGTCACCATATTAACCTTATCTTTTAGATTTAACTCTTAGTTATATAGTTTGACATTTACCATGTCTCTTTGTATTTTTATATTATATGGTTAATAAACAGACTGTAAATTGCCAAGAGAACCCCAAGTGGTTAATTATTAATATATATAACCTTATCAAAGTCCTTTTTCCAAATATAGATTTTTTGGAATATTATATCAATTAGTAATATAGTATTTGTTTTAAAAACTCAATTATGTCAATTTTGACACTATTTAGTATTTTATTTTTTTGAAAGCCATAAAAACTTTATCACTTTGAATAAATTTTATTTAATCTACACTATAATTTCATATTCACGTAAAAAATACGTGTAATTAATCAGAAGTCTCAATTTAAATTATTTGTATATTTATAAAGTCAAATATTTTAATATTTCATTTATAAGGTAATTATTCCATCATCATTGTGTCATAAATAAATTAAATTATTTAATGTATAAAAATTATAAATAAAATACCATTATGTAGAAAATATTTTTATCTTTCTAATGAATATCTATAGTCGAATTTATATTCTATGTACCCCTATATTAAAAATGGTTTAGTTATTAAACATTGAATTTTACTCCTTTAACTCTTCTTTAAATATAATAATAATAAATGTCCTAATCTAATCCAAGTAGATCAAAGGGGATCATATTTTATTCCTAAGGTTGTTTTGGATTGAATTATATTTATCCTATAGAATTAGGACATGTATTAGGGTAATTATGATATCATTTTTACCCTTAATTACCCTATTTACTTTTAACGGTGGTAAATAAAAGTGAAAAGTTACTATTCACCCAAAATTATTTTAATAATGTCGAACCAAATTTTACTTACTAACATTAACATTGACTCTCAGGTTTTTTAAATTCAACACAGAGAAGTGTTAAAATTATACTTTATGCAAATTTTCAAATGCTCTTAAGAGGTGGGTAAAAGACGGTAAAAAGTTCAATAAAATTTTTATATATCTAAACTTATTATAAAATGACTTTAATTAATTACATTTAACATATATAGGTACTATTTATCTATTTTTACCTAAAATAAATTTAAATAAAATATATTATTATTTAAATAAAAAGCCGGTTTTAACCGATAACTTACTGTTTTCCACATTTCCTCCAAAATTGAAAGTTTTCAGAAAAATACCAAAAATTAACCCTAACCTAATTTCGATATTATGAATTCAAAAATGGGGTCCATTTTGAAAAAAAAAATTTATAAAATTTCAAAACGTGGGTATTACTATTCATAACAGCTTGTTTGATTTGTCGAGGAGTGTTAGAATCTCAAAGTTCTATACAATGAAAGCTATTGCATTATTCCAAGGGAAAAGTACCATGGAAGCTTGGGGTGTTACAATAAATATGAATATAGTTATGATATAAATTAATAAAAATGTATAAAAAATTATACAATAGCTTAAAGCACATACAACTAAAAAATAAGTGTGATGTAAGATATTTTCATCTCAATTTTTTACATTAGGGGGATAAATATCATTTTCACCAATTTCTTATTTTATATTGTGTATATACTGCCTTGTTTGATATAACATATCATAAATCTCTTTATTTTAATTTTATTCATTGATTCATTTGATAATTATTTACTTTTATGGTGCTTATGATCCAAATATTTCAATGTGGTATGGGACTATTTGATTTCAAAATATATTTTTAAATTTATTATTCAATATATAATGATTCATTTGAACATGTAAGACTTGTTTTGGGTACGAGAAAATGAAATACCCTCAATGAATCAATAGTCTCACAAGACAAAATCTGTTGGTGAAAAACCCTTCATGTTTTTTTCCAACAATAATAGATGGGTTTCTACTGAAAGACATAGGCCATCTTGTGAAAGGTCTTGGTGGTAGTGGTTCATGTTCCTGATACATGACATACAATAATTAAGCATTCCCTTGATTTCATTTATTATTTATCCATGAGATTTTTCATTGACATGTCTATGGATTCATTTCATTATCAGGTTATTATTTGAATGGCATGTGTTATTAGTTATTTTCTTTGACATTTTTATTTATTATCTTCAATTCATTATTTATTCCGCTTTACAAACCCGTACTGAGTATCTGAGCTCGCCTTTTTTACCAAGGTTAAGATGATAAAAAATTGCTATTGAGTTAAAGGATGAAAATTATTTTCCTTTTTTATGTTTTATTTCTTAAAAATGTAATAGGGGAACCATATATAAATCATGTTCTTTAAGACTACTAAACTGACCAATCCTTTGGGATTTTATTCCATGTAATCCTTTCAATGTAATAATATAATGTATTGGATTTTCACTTCTGGTGTCCGGAATTTGAGTTGGCATCAATGAATGATAAGTAACAACCTTGGGAACTAGATTTAGAAAAAAATGCATTGAGGAACAAAACTCATTCTTTTAGTATATGTGTAAAATTGATTTAAGGAATAATTAATTTTCATTTTATGGAAATATTTTTAATGATAAGAATAATCAGTAGGGTTTATATAATCTTTGAATATAATGTAATTATGGATATATATATTTTTTGGAATAAAAAATTAAACATATGAGATAACCATTATTCTTAAAACATTTATTTAATGTTGAATATTTTTAGGTTATTTTTTTGAGGATTCTTATCACAGTTTTGGATAATATCAATATGGATTTAGAAAAAGGACAACCTACATGCCGGGTGATAACATAAAGTGTTCGGAAATTTTGTGCGGTTTAAACTCACAACTGAAGGGTGAAAATGGTTCAACACCAACCACTAACCTACGTGATGTCCTAGTAAGGATGAAATTTTTCTTTTAAAACAATATAATTGATAAAAATTATTTTGACTTTCAGGAAAATTGTTTACTATCAAATATCCAACTCTAGACTACCGAGATCAAATTTAAATTGTGATGACATAATTTAATTATGGTGGGTAGAATGTAACACTATAATACTTTAAAATATTTTCATTTTTCAATAAGCTATTTTTTCTATCTTTATTTATATGTAACAACATTTTAGGATTATGTTATACCCAAAAATGAATTGTTTTGTTTTACATGCAATGTTGAGTTTTAATGAAAACCATTATATTATTAAAATATTAATATTTAATATAATAAGATATAACATATATGTTAAGTTGTTGGTTATGAATATTATTAAATAACATATGAAAATATATGGTTTAATTCATTGGTTGCAAATAAAATTAGAAATTAATATAAGATCTGACTAAATATATATATATTTTTTTATAAAGAGCTATTTTTATGCTCCAAAGTCGTTTTATCCTAATAAATTAAATTAATTAAAATTATTTAATGGTATTAATATAATATATATTCAATAAAAATATTTTTAAAATTTATCCAATATATTTAATAGGAATAATATAAGAACAAACTCAACTTTAATCATAAAACCTATATTTTTCTAAAGGTTGTTTCATTGCCTTTTAATAGAGAACCTATTTTAAATCCAAATTTTGATAATTTTATATATTTTATTTAACAAAACTAAATTATCATTTTAAATATGAATATAAAATCTTAGTTTGGTTTAATTTTTGGTATTTTTTTATAGGTTCATGTTTTGATGAATAGTGATAAAATATTACATTTGATTGGAAAATAGATTTTTCTTCTAAATAATATATATTGTTATATTATATTTTTAATTAGTTTAAAGTACAATAAGATAAATATTTCAAAATTATAATCTATCTTATTTCATATTAATAAATTTAAAATTGAATTCTAATTTAAAACCATTTCAATCTTTTGAATGTTCTCACTTTTAAAACTCATTTTCTTGTTTCATGAATAGGATTAATTTTTAATTAATTACGGAAAATTTTGTTTTATTAATTCTGATCATTGGATTCCATATTTTTAATTAGTGGGTGAAAATTATTGAAATATCCCCCTTTAGGTTTTGGGAAATATTAATCATAACTTTCGTATTTTGTTACTACGGTTAAGAGTAAATAAAGTAATTAAGGGATCAAAAATATATTATACGTAATATAAAATTTATATAATATGTTTAATAAATTTTTTTATTATTTATTTTTAACCAAAACCATTCTCGGGATAATTTTATGGACACTTTTATACAATTAGATTAATTTAATTATTTTTTAATATTTTATTCTAAGGGAAGTCCAATATTCCACACTCATGTTTTCAAAAAGTATTACATTTTTTATATATGTTAATTAGTAATATATTTTATACTATAAATATTCATTTAAAATATAAAATTTTTATATTCATGAGGACATTTTCTAAAAATTTATTGAGAAGAAATAATTAAATTAATGGATTCCATAATGATGATGTGGTAATTGTTTAATTAATTGAAATATCAAAGAACTGTTATTAAAACTATTAAAAATTAATATTATTTAATATAATTAATGTCATAAATAAATTTATTGATTACCTACACATATTATGGTTGTATAAAAGGTTTTTTTCTAAGTTATCTTATTAATTGATAATTTTTAAAAAGTTGATAAATGAATAGTATCAAAATTGACATTAATGTTGTTTTAAAATAAATAATATTTTATTTGATGATATAAAATTATTAAAAATATAAAAAATAGAAAAAAATATAATAAAGATTAAAATTATTTCCATGACTCATTTATGGTTCTTTTCGAATTTTATAGTAACTATATTAAACCTTAAAGAGTAAAAATCCAAGTTGTCACATTAAGAGTGAAAGGGTTTAGCTAAGGGAAAATCAAAATGATAAGGATATGAATGTGACCTAAACATGATTAAAAATTATTTTATGAAAATATTTCAACCCATAAACATCTTATATTCTAGATAAATTTCTTTGGATCCATTTGGAATTGAACATTAATTTATATTAATTTTATATTTTGAGAGCTTCCAAAAGTGCCCCTCACTTCAATTATAAAAGGGAATCTCCTCCCTCACTTCATCACACCACATTAGCCATATGTCTCATGAAAACCATAAAAAATGGTATCCCAACATACCAATCTAAATCCTAGAATCATCAATTTGTGAAGAAATAAAACCAAGAAGGATATTGATATAAACTAAAAATAGTTACCCATATAAAAGATAATGCTCTTCAACGACCACTTTAACTTTATTTCTCTCCTCAATCCTTTATTTATTATTATTAGTTAATATATAATAACATAATTATCCTAAATATACTGATATTTTTTTGTGGAAAGATTTTAACTACACCAACAGACACTTACATCAAATGGGTAACTAATTTACCATTCGTGTGTGGAAAACTACCGCCCCCACATAACGACGTAATTCATTTTTTCTTCACCACCTCTCATGGTTGGTCATTAGGATATTAATTCATATTTTATATTATATATATTGTATTTATGTTTTATTAATACTTATTTGATTTTTATATAACACATACCTTCATTTTTTACATTTTTGTGTAAATATTATAACATCATTTGATAAAGTATGGACTACTGCCAACTCAAAGCGATGTGATATGTTCACACTATACATAGAATGTATAAAGGATTGTTTTAATAAAAATATGTGATATATATGACATAAATATTATAATTTAATTATAATATTCATATATATCATTTACTTTTCCTTCTTTTAATATGGAAAAAATGGAAGTAGTGTTCCAACATACGTACGAACTACCGTCTCCATGAATGGTGCATTTCATTTCCTATCACCAAATTTTATGGATTATATATATATATACTAAATATATAGTCTATTTACATCATGGTTTAAATTTTTTATATGATTAAATCACGATCAATGTAATTGGAACAACAAATAACAATTCAATACAAACTCGGGAAACTAAGAAATTAACACTCAAAATAGTGAAAATGATGTTTGATTATTAACAAACGTGTGATAAAATAAATTAATAATATCATATATGATATCATAAATATTAATAAGTTTATTAGATTAATTAATAACATTATTTAAACCATTATAAAGTAGGTTAAATCATGTATAACTAAAAAGGAAGTGTGAGGTAAAGGATTTTCATCTCACTTTATATATTTGTGAGATAAATATCATATTCACCACATACTTATTTTATGTGTTATATCTACTACACTGTTTGATATATCATATCATCAATCTCTTTATTTTAATATATTTAAATGTTTAATTTGATAACTACTTACTTTGTTGTAATGAGACCCAATCAGTTGGTGAAAACCCTTTCGATTTTATTTCCAAGAAGAATATATGGCTTTTTACCCCAGAAAATATACCATCTTATAAAAGGTCTTGATTGTACTGGTTCATGTGATAGATACATGACATCCAATAATTAGTAATTTCATTCATTTTAGTTATTATTTATTCATGATATTTTTCATCGAAAAATCTATAGATTCATTTAATTCCTAGTTCATTATTTGAATGGCATGTGTTATCACTATTTCCCTTTCCGTGTTGATTTATTCTCTTCAATCCATTATTTCTCCCCCTTTACTTACCATTACTGATCATTTGAAATTTCTCCTTTATTTGTTCTATTTTTCATAGGTTATGAATAATATTAATTTTAATGAGTTCAAGGATAAAAATTATCTTTTTTATGTTTTTTGTTTTATAAATGTAATAAGGGAAAAATTTATATATCAAGTTCATCAAGACTACAAAAATTATTGGTTTTTTGGGGATTTGATTCCATATAATCATTCCAATTTAATAAAATAATTCACAAGTACCGAGATACTAGGGTCGGGTTGTTATCAAAAATTCTAGATCGTGGAAGATATAACTTCCAGATATGGACATAAAATGGGATTTCTATATAATGTGGGAATTTCTAACACTTATACTTGTTGTTTAACACCCATGTAAACCCATTTTCTCCTTAAGAACATTAATATTTTTTAATTATTTTATTATTAATTATTTTTAAAAAGTTGACCTTATTAGATAAATTTAATAATTCTTATTGAAAATATGAAATCCATTTTTATAAATTCCACTTATAGAAGTGTCAAAATTTAATTTAAAATTAATCATGTATACGCGGTAAGAAAACAAAATTTCAAAGGGAAAATAATCAATATTTTAAAAGGTTTTTAAAAATATTCAATATTAAAATTATTTAAATGAATTAATTTGATTAATATATATATAATTGAAGAAAACATGAATTTTTATCCATTATGAAATAATTTTTATGATATAAAAGTCATTAAAAGAAATGAAAATTCTGAATAAAACATAGTAATTTTCAATATTCATCGAAAATTTAATCGTCTCAGATAATTTTCAAAAATTAATCCTACTATAAGTTTATATAATGAATTAAAAATGAATTTTATTGATAAATTTAATTTTATAAATGTTTCAAAATTTTATTTTGTCACATGTGTGAAAAATGTGACAAACTTGCCTTTTAGAACAATACACTTTTCGGCATAAAATTTTATTTATTATTATCTCCTGTATAAAAAATGAATAATATTAATATTAATCTCTTTATTGAATATTTAATATATAAAGATAATTTAAATTATATAAAATAAACTATTGTTTGAATTTATTTTTGCAGAATAATTTTTGTGTAGAAAAATAGTTTTTATGAAAAATAAAATATTTTATTTTCAATAATTTTTTATTTTCATTTCAAATTAATCGATAAAAAATGAAAGTACTTTATATATTTGTTTAAACAATATATTTTCAAAATATATTTATTCTTATTCATAACATCCATTTCAATATCTAGGTGTCAAATATCATATTAAACAATTATATTTTAACGTTAAGTCACATTTCGTTCAAACACAGTGTTGTGTGTAATGAAATATAAAATCATTGTGGTGTGTAAAGGTATAAAAATATAGTATTTTGTGAAATAAAATATATCAAATAGATAAAATTTATTTTAAAATTATAATTCAAAAACTCTTTGGCAGTTACAGGCTCAATCACCAATCCATGATCTTTTCAAATTCAGATTAATACCTATGAATAATTAGAATCATTCTTTTCCTAAATTCCCTTTTAATATTTTTAACATATAAACCTATAAGTTATATTTTTAAAATAATTACATTCATAAAATTATGATAATTTATTTATCATATGTAAGTAAATTTAATTTATAACATATCATAGAATTATCACTAAAATTCATACATATCAACATAAGATTATCGGTATTTCTAATTTCATCAACTCGATTTTACATTTATAAAAATTTGATATTCTGTTGTTATTTTTTCATTTTATAATATAAAATACTAAAAAAGATAAAAAAAAATATTTAAAATATTTTTTTTTCTCATTATAGTGGGATCTATTGACTTTTCATATTTTTTCATATTGAGAATATGTTACGTATTATGGGGAAGTAACCCATTTTCTAATTTCATGAACACAAAATATATCACATGTTTTTTCAAGAATATTACATATAAAAATGGAAATTATTCATCTTCCATTTTTGACACTTAAAAGAAAATTACACTTCATTTTGTATGGTTGTAGGAAATTTTAAAAAATATTTAGCGTATAGAATATTCGTATGTATCACATTATTAGTTAATTATCACATTAAAAAAACCTAGATTTTAAGTATCATTCTATAGATTTATTTACACATTATAAAATTATTTAAATAAAATAATAATAAATTCAAATTATCATTCATCCAACTATATATTATTATAAAATCTCTATATTAAAGTTAAATATTTTGTAGTGACCAGACCTTAGAAGCCCCAGAGCCAGTGTCTCTTATCAATTACATTGGTATGATTACCAGGAATAAAGTCCAAAAGGAACTATCAGTTTAGCAGTATTGGTAAGCCAGATACATAAAGTATTCTTCTATTACAAATTTATACACTAATTATTGAAACAACATAAATATTTAGAGGATAATAACATTATTCCATCTAGTGTATGCTTGCATATATTTTAGTACACTTCAGGGAATCCAGGAAAAAAGAAAAAAATAGGGTTGAGCTCAAATTATCATTAAGGGTAACTTATATAAGAATCAATAATGAATCAATGATAACAATAACTATGGAATGGTAAATAACTGAACACACATACCATGTTATCAAAAAACTGATAATAAAGTACAAAAATAATATAGAAAGGTAATAAATGTAAACACATTTCTCTAAAATAACTAGATAGGGAAAAATAAACATTGTAAGGTAAGAAAATAAATACGCATTCCATTTAATTAATAAAAAGATAATGAATTTCATCCATATGTTTTATCATATGAAACCCTCATGGATAATAACAATGATAATGGAAATATAAATGAAGGAAATGATTAATTATTAAACATAATGTATATGGAATATAAAATCCTATACTTTCAAGATGCATCCTCTAGACTTTTTAAAACTACGGATAAAAACTAATTTAATTTCTGCAAATCATTTCTCTTATGAGAACCTATTGATGCATCGGGGAGCTATATAATGTCTAGGATCATCTAGTCATTTCATGTCCAAATAATTTCTTATATCAATTAATAAATTTAATAAATAAAAAATATGCTTTATAAAATATCATTATGGAATTAAGAATATAGAATTATCAATATTTTCCTAAATAATTAAATAATTTTCAAAGTAGACATCCTATGTAAAGTGGTATATGTTTTAAGAAATAGTAATATCCCTGATAATTGAAAGGTATAATTTCTGGTAAATTCAATGTTCTATTATAGTAGGATATTGAATATTTCAAATGGGATAACAAATGAATAATGGAAGTGAATTGAATATTATACTTGTTCGAATCAATCATAAACAATTCAAGGGAATAATAAGGATGTTATTAATAAAATAAACCCCAAGTGGATTAAAATGAAAGGTTTTTGTCTTTTAATAATGGAAATAATATAAAAATATATTTTAAAAATATTATTGAGGAAAATATCCCTTTTAAAAGAAATCTTGAAAAACATCTTTTAAAATCACTATTGAAAACATTTTCATTAAATGTAACCTTTTAAACATGCAAAGGAAACATCAAATAAATAATGGCGAGTAAATATATACTTATAGTATGAGGTAAAGAGAACAATCCTTTTGCATGGTAAATTTTTTATAAAAATGACTTATTCATAAAGTGAAATGGTGATTCATTTGCAAACATTACTAAAATAAAAAATGGTAAACATTTCATTATGAAATCAATATAAAAATATATTTGAAAATAGTATTAGATAATCGTGTTTTTTAGAAGAAAAAAATTTCTCCGACTAAATATATAAATGAAGTCGGGATTTAATAAAAACATTTTCTAAAACATTTTGGAGTACCAAAGTGTATAAAAATGGAATTATTAATTAAAAATGGTCCTAAATAACTAGAGGATTGAAAAATTAAAGGTTTTATTAAAAAATGGTCATATAATATCCTTGAATGGAAATACTATTGAAAGACTAATATACTTACTCATGAGGAAAATAATCTTAAAATAATCCAAAGTGTCTCATACCACCTTGAAACATTTGAATCATAAACCTCAAAAAGGAGTAACATTAAATTAAAAATTTAAATATAATTAAGGTGAAAGTATTAATGATATAATATATCAATATGGGTAATAATTACACCAAATATAATAATTAAGTGGTAAATATAACATCTATTTCAAAGATCATAAATGTGAGATGAGAGTCCCTTACCTTACATTACCTTTAGGGTGAGCATTTTTTAACTTCTTTTACAATAATATTATGTTAATTATTTAATTTATTGATAAAAGTTTTCATTTTTATCATAACATTTTTTACAAGAATTACTATATTGTATAGAACTACATAAAAATTAATTTTTTATGTTCGTTTTTTTGACTTAATTTGGTTTATGTGTCAAAAAATCTATGGTAGGTCAACTATGGTAAATGGGGTCATTATATAACATATCAAGAATAAAAATAATGAAATAATTGTCATATTTATACATCAATTATAATTTCTAAAACAATCATTAAATGTGGTTATGAAAAATGAATTTACGTTATAATCATAGAGATGGAAGGTCGTACGTACACATGGGTAACATTCCCATTTCTTAATGATCATTATGGAAAAAGGTAAGTAACACCATATCATTACATAATGATCATTTTATTATAAATAAAATTTTATTTAATAATATATAATTATATATTGTTTTATTTTTATGTAAATGGAATCTCATCATGTTGAGGAGGTGGTAGTCAACACATCCACGACCGACATTATCACATTTTTGTGTGTGAGAAGTTAATAAAGAAAATGATATATATATATATTATATTTATAGAAATGAAATTATGTCATGAATATAATATAAATTTTTTAATTTATAATTTTTTAATTATAATAATCCTTGATATATTCTATGTATCATGTGATCGAATCACTTGGATTTTAGGAGGTAGTACTCCATAATTCCTCAAATGATGTTATTCTATTCCCAAAAAATTTAGCATAAAGGTATATTATATATAAAAATTATAGAAGTATAAATGAATTATAAATTTATCATATAAAATATAAAACCATATTTTCAAACAAAATTAACACCATGAGAGGTGGTAAAGGAAGAACAGACAATCATCATTTGGTGAGGTGGTAGTTCGTCGTTCAGATAAATAGTATGATTGTTACCCATTAGATTGGATTGTATATATGTTTAGGCATAAAACTTAACAAAAAGACATACCAATATATTTTGGATTCTATTTTTGACATAAAATCATAGAATAATAATATTTTAGTGAGTGGAGAAAGTAAATAAAACTAAAAATCTTGAGGAAGTTTTTTACGGCTTAATTGGGTAACTCCTTTTGGTTTGATCGATAGGGATCTTGTGGATTTATTTATATCCTTGTTGATGATTCTAGGTTTAGTGGATGGATTTTTAGGATCTGTTTTTGTATATCTTGGTTGATACAATGTGTCTTGAGATGTGTGTTGAAGTGGGAGGATAGGAGGCCTTTTATAGTGAACGAGGAGTGGCACGCTTGTAATATTTTGAGAACATAATCCCATAAACATTTTCCACATTGAAAGTAGCTCTCATAATGATAAACATTAGATATAAATGAGGATAAGTTATAAATATTTATAGCTAACAAAAATTTTTGACAAGTATTTTGGTCATTTGGGCCCTTAAGATTAATGTTTAGTCCAATTATAAGTTTAGTTTTACCTTAATCATTGTAATTGATATTAATTACTTTCACTAGTCTTTTAACTCAAAAACTATGGTGATGTAACAAACCCAACCCCATAAGCACATAGTCGGTGCCTGAAACATGGTGTGTACTTTTTTCCATAAAATATGCATATAAAAATTACACATCTCATTCCATCATAGAGAATATTTTTAGTTTAGGTTGTAGAAAACATGGTATACCTAATACATTTCTTCAAAAACCTAAAAATGATAAACATCATATTATTTCCATAATGAAGGAGTAATAAAATCATGATAAATCTACCAACCCTATACAAATAAATTGAAAATGGAGGGTTTTCATTTTAAATGACCAATAAGGGATTTTAAATGAAATTCCTTTTCAAAACAACCCTTTAAAAATAATTAAAAATCATTTTCTTAAATGGTAAACAAAAATTCTGGAAGCACGTCATCAACCTTATTAAATGTTTCCATGAAAAAATTTATAAGGAAAATTTTTACACAAGAACTTGTACAATTATTCAAAAGCTATAGATAAAATTGATATCATAGTACACATACATGTACAATGATGCATGGAATGCTGCATAATCCAGAAACTGATCAAACTAATTTTAGGGTGACATGCAAGGAATACTGACATATAAATTAACACTTTCTTATAATTTCATTTGTAAAATTATCATGATTCACTTACCAGTTAAATTTAAATTCATGAAATAACAGATGCAATATCCACTTTTGTATAAAAATTTTGATATTATAATCTTTCCAAGTATATACTTCATTATGATATAATAATATTTCATCATTATAAAATATTACTGACCAAGGGATATTCTACTAGTCAAATAATCCCATGGTTGGTTAAATATTAATCACATATTGATGAATTTCATAATGTCGGAAAATCTCAAAATTTTGTTAAGGCCTCATTCCAAGACCATACATAATCATTTTTTCATGGCCCCATTCCATGACTTGGTTTGTCTCATGAGACATGCCGGTGCATCGAGAGGAAATATCATTCCTCCCCCATCACATAATACATCTAAAGAATTCCTAATATGTATAAATTTCTTTAAATAAAAGTGTCCCATACCACTTTTATTTTTTTCATTTTATGTCTTTTATTTGAAGTGTCCCATATCACTCCAAATAATTAATTTATGCCTTTTGTTTGAAGTGTACTGTATCACTTCAAAGAAATAATTTATGGATTTTATTTGAAGTGTCCCAAACCCCTTAAAAAAAATTTATTTATTTTTTTATATGTTTCCCATACAAATTCAAACAATTAATTCCTTAATCCTTAAATTACCATAAGTGATATATAAATAATATATTGATTGGGTTTGTCACATAAAATAATAATTCTTAGAACCCTTGTTCCATGAAAATAAATATTTATTGTGTTAAAATATATGTTTTGAATTAAAGATAGATATAAATCATATTAAAACAATGCAATGATAAATATAAGTGTCAAATAGGATAATCATAATCTAATGATTTTTATTTTGGTAGTTTCATCTTATATTAAAATATAACACTTGCTAATTTATAACATTTATATTGATGCATAAACAACTAAACACACATTACTGAAGGCCTAAGTGCATGTATATGCATATGTATAAACAAGAGATACTACTCAATTTAAAAATAAGTATTTCTGTAAAGTTAATTTCTTTGACAAGGTCATGACTTCATTAAAAAAAATTATTCACACAGTATCAAAATAGGGTTTTGTTATTTTTTCCTATATAAAATTGTATCGCGTATGTTGTATAAAATCACCACAAGGTTATTCAAAAATTCTTAATGGTTTATGACACACATATATATGTGATTTTTTTCTTATATGTATTTATATATGTGTGTTTGAAAATTATATAAAATCATATATATACACAAAATGTATACATAGGGTTTGAAAAACCAAAACAATGTTTAATAAGTCCTTATAAATATTGTACATTTAAATAACAAAATTAATTACTAAAATACGTTTTATGAAATCATATTTCAGATTATATTTAAAACCTATATGTATATATACATATAACCTTATATACACGTATATGTTTATATGGTCTAATTAAACAAAACAAAATAGAATCCTCTCATGATTTACATGCATTTAGGAACATCGTTTTTAGAAATAATTTTTTATCATTTTAAATTCATAAAAAAGAGATTATTTTTAATTAAATGTAATCATATATAAATATATAATATCTATATAGGTTTTAATTAAACACAAATAAAATTAGACACTTAAAAGTGTTATACACAATAGAAAACATCTGTTAAACACTGATAATCAATTTTAGAAAACATAAAACGAGTTAGGATTTAAAGTTATATAAAATTGTATATATATATATATATAACTATCAATACCGTAATGTGTATATAAGGGTTTTTCACAATGAAAATGAAGAAGAATAATCCCTTTCCTGACATTGATAATGAGGTAGATCTGAGCAGATGTTGGAGAGAGTTTGAGAGAAAGAAAACTCATCTATTTTATGGGTGAAAAGTGGGATTATATAAATTATGTAGATATAGTTTTATACACCATAGTGCAATCATATGTTTTGAAAAAATAAAACTTAATAAATATTTATTCTAACTATTTTAACAAGAAACAAAAACCCTGATTAACCCATATCTTGAATGGATCATATATATATAATATGTAGAGTTTTAATGGAAATGGTTTGTGTTAATAATAAAATAACCCACCTTGAAGACTCATGGAAAGGAGAATGTGGAAAACCAGCTTAGAGAGGTACAAGAGGACTCATAGGTCAAAGAGGTGCAGTAGAGGGGAGATGAAGATGTTAACTGGTGCACAGGTTTGATGCGAGGAATAAGAGGAAGAAAAGAGAATTGTGGAAAACAGTGGACAGTTGGGATCGATCAAAGCCAATTGGATGACTGCAAATGATTTTGTAGATATAAAAATAGATGAGAGGTCAAGATCAACTCTGTAATTGGATAATATGGCTAAGGTGACACCATGGTTTTTAAAATAATTGATCGGAAGTAGGATTTGAAACTGAGATCAGATCGTGTGGTCCAGATCTTGCGTGGCGAGATTAAATGGTTGAGATTTGATATCTGATGAAAAATTGTGCCCCACATCAAAACAGATGGGGTTCCAACTCCACCTTATAAAATTATGTCTCTGGAATTCCAAACATCAAAAAAACACGGTGAAGATGGTTCTTTATAATCCTTGATGCTTAGTACCATTGTTGTTGTTCTTTCCATACTGTTTTTCATCGTGACAGACCCAAAGGACTTCCACTAATTTATTAATCTTTTTGTGATGTATGGTGGTCTCCCAGTGATTCTAATTGGTCTTATAATAGGTATTCAAGATTATTTAGGTTCTCTTGGCCCTATAGAAATATAAGGTTTCATAATTCATATGCAATAAGACATGTCTATATTTTCATTCAGCAAATATTTTACATTTGATGATCCATTTTTAAACAAAACCAAAATAATAATATTTATAATTATAAAAATATTATTATTAAAACATAAATATGTTTAGGAAATTACATTACCCCCCATAAAAAATTGTTTCCTCGCAATTCCATTTGTAATCAAAGTTTCAAAACTCTATATTCCTCTAGTACGGATGAAACATGAGAAACCTGGGTCATACTCGTGTAGACATCTATAGTTTCTTGGGAGTGATGCATGAATGGTGTAAAGTTGGGAGACGTAATCATAGACTTGATGTCTGTAAAATGAATGAAAGGACACGACCTGAGTAATTTCAATGTCCCTTACTTGAACAAAATGACTATAGGACAAGATTTGACACATATATATTGCACAAGGGTCATCCACTCTTGCAGCTTCTTGGAAATCCTCTAGGGATAAAAATCCTTCAGCTAGAGTAAAACATTTAAATATACCCTCGTAGTACATCCCTCGATGTGAAAAGGATGGAAATTGGTCATGCGTCGTGAGTAAATAATCGAAGCCTGATCTCAATTAAGATTAAGTATACGAGGAAAGTTAGACACTTGGTAGAGATTTTTGTATGTCAAATGATGATTTCAATGGTTTCATAGTCTTCTTGACATGACATGGAAATGATGGTCCCTATAATCTATGTTGGAAGAGAAAAAGGGTGTTTTGGTGAACCTTGACCAACCATATTAAAATTTTAAGTAAGAAAATATACTTATATATATAAATAAATTTTTAGTCTTATTCAAATTTTAGGGAGTTTTCTAAACCGATCCTTTAATACCAATTGTAACAACCCTGACCACAGAAGCCCGTAGTCGGTGCCTAAAACATGGTGTGTAATTTTACCCATAAAAAAATGCATATAAAAATTACACATCTCATTCAATCATAGATAATATTTTTAGTTCATGTTTTGGAAAACTAGGTACAGCTGATACATTTCTTCAAAAACTTGGCAAAGATATACTTCATATTGTTTCCATCACATAGGAGTACCCTATACTTTATAAATCTACCAAACCTTTAAAAATTAATTAAAAACATAGGGTGATCATTTAAAATGCTCATTATGGGGTTTTAAATGAAATTAATTTTAAAAATCCCTCTAAAAATAATTACAAATCATTTTATTATGTGGTAAAAAGCATTTCCAGAAGCACATCTTCAACATTTTTCAAGGGTTACTTGAAATCATTTATAAGGGAAAATAATAAAGAAGAATATATTAAATTATTCAAAAGCTACAGATAAATCATTATCAGACTACACATACATGTAAAATGATTCATGGATTGCTGCATAATCTAGAAATTGATCAAACTAATTTTAGGGTGAAATGAAAGGAATGATAACACATAAATTTATTCTTTCTTAGAATTTCATAAGAAATAATATCATGATTCACATTACACTTAAAATGAAATTTATGAAATTACATATGCAATATCTTATTCTGTATCAAAATTTCGATATTATCAACTTTCCAATTAAATACTTCATTATTCCATAATCATTTATTACCATTATACAAGATTCTTAACCAAGGGATATTCAACTAGTAGAATAATCCCATTATTGATTAAATATTAATCACATTTTGGGGAAATGTATAATGTTGGACAATCATAACATTCTGGCAAGGCCTCATGCCAAGACCATATATAATGATTTTTTCATGGCCTTGTTCCATGACTTGGTTTGTCTCATGTGACCTTTCGATGCATCGAGAGGCTATAGTGGGCCTCACCCATCACATAATACGTCCAATGAATTCCTCATATTTATAAATTTATTTAAATCAAAGTGTCCCATACCACTTTAATTTTTTTCATTTTCTGTCTTGTATTTGAAATTTCTTATACCACCTCAAATTATTTATTTATATCTTTTATTTTATGTGTCCCATGCAACTTAAAATAATTAATTTATGTCTTTTATTTGAAGTGTCCCATAATACTTCAATATAATTTATTTATTTATTTTTATTAGAAGTGTCCCATACCATGTCAAATAGTTAATTCCTTAATCCATAAATTATTATAAGTGATATATAAAAAATAGATTTATTGGGGTTTTCACATAAAATTATAATTTTTAGAACCCTTATTCCATGAAAATAAACATTCAATGCATTAAAATATATCTTTTGAATTCAAGATAGATATAAATAATGTTCAAAACATTCACTCATAAACAGAATTTTCAAACAGGTTAATCATAAACTAATGGTGTTTATTTTGGAAGTTTCATATTATATTAAAATATAACACTTGATAATGTGTAAAATTCATATTGATGTATAAACATTTTAACAAACCTTACTAAAGGTGTATGTTAGTGCATATTCATGTGTATAAAAACGAGAAACTACTCAAATTAAAAATCAGGATGTATCTAAAGTAAATTTCTTTAACAAGGTGGTGACTTCTTTTAAAAATTTTAGGTAGACAATTACAAAATAGGGTTTTGTTATTGTTTTCCCATATAAAATTGAACCACATGTGTTATATAAAATAACCAATACGTTAGTAAAAACTTCTTAATAATGTATGACATAAATATACATGATAATGGATCTTATTTATGTATAAAAATATATATGAGAGTTTTGAAATAATATAAAACCATATACATACACAAAATGTATACTTGGGATTTGCACAACCAAAACAAGAATTAATAAATCCTTATAAATATTGTACATTTCCAAAACACAGTTAATTACTAAAATAGGTTTTATGAAATCCTACTTCATATTATAATTAAAACCTATATTTATATATATAACTGTATTCACACATATATGTTTATGTGGTCTAATTAAACCAGACAAAAAAGAATCCTCTCATGATTTACATGCATTTAGGAACATCATTTTTTGAAAAAAAATGTTCTTCATTTTAAATTCATAAAAAAAGAATATGTTTTAGTAAATGTAATCATATATAAATATATAATATATATAGGTTTTAATTAAACACAAAGAAAATTAGACCCTTACAATTGTTATACACATTAAGAAACATCAGTTAAACACTGATAATCAGTTTTAGAAAACCTAAAATGAGTTAGGATTTAACGTTATATAAAATTGAATATATATATATATATATAACTATAAATAAAATAATGTTTATATAAGGGGTTTTCAAAATTAAAATGAAGCAAAATAATCACTTACTTGACTAAGAGAAGGAGGTAGATCCGAGCAGATGTTGGAGAGAGTTTGAGAGAAAGAAAACTCCTAGGGCTAATGGGTGAAAAGTGGGTTTATATAAATTGTGTAGATATAGATTTATACACCACAATTCAATCATAAGCGGATAAAAAATATAACTTAATAAAAACTGATTCTAATTATTTTAACAAGAATCACGAAAAATTATTAACCCATATCTCGAATGGATCGTATATATATAATTTGGAGAGTTTGACTAAAAACGGTTTGTGTTAATAATAAAATAACCCACCTTGAAGACTGATGGAAAAGAGAATGTGAAAAACCAGCATAGAGAGGGATATGAGGACTCAATGGTCGACGAGGTGTAGTGGATTGGAGATGAAGATCTTAACTGGTGCACAAATGTGATGCGGGGAAGGATAAGAAGAAAAGATAAGATTGGAAAACAGTGGATGGTTGGGATCGATCGAAGCCAATCGTACGACTGCAAATGATTCTGTAGATATAAAAACAGATGAGCGGTCGAGATCAACTATGTAATTGAATCAAACAGCTAATGTGGCAACATGGTTTTTAAAATAAATGATTGGTACTTAGATTTGAAACCAAGACCAGATCATGCGGTCTAGAACACGCGCAGCGAGATGGAATGGTTGAGATTTGATCTCGGATGAAAAATCATTTCCCACATCGAAACGAATGGAGTTCCAAATTCACCTTACAAAAAGTTTTCTAGGGCATTCCAAACTTCAAAAAAAACTTGGTGAAGATGGTTATTTATATACCCTTGATGCTTTGTACCGTTGTTGTTGTTCTTTCTATTATGTTTTTCATCGTTACATACCCAAAGGACTTCCTCTATTTTCTGGAACTATTTGTGATGTTTGGTGGTCTCCCAATGATTCTAATTGGTCTTATTGTATGAAATCTTGGTTAGTGATGTTCTCTTGGCCTTATGGAAATGTAAGGTTTCAGAATTCCTATAGAATAAAACATGTCAATATTTTTATTCTGCGAGTATTTTACTTTGGAGGCTCCATTTTTTAACAAAACCAAAATAATAATACTTATAATTATCAAAATATTATTATTAAAACTTAAATATGTTTATTTCATTACATTACCCCCCTTAAAATAATTTTTTACTCACAATTCCATTTGTACTCATAGTTTCAAAACTCTATATTCCTCTACTACAGATGCAACATGAGAAACATGGGTCATACTCGTATAGACATCTATAGCTTCTTAGGTGTGATGCATGAATTGTGTAAATCTGGGGGATATCATCATAGACTTGATGTCTATACAATGAATGAAATGGTTCAACCTGAGTAATTTCAAAGTCCCTTACTTGACCAAAATGACTATAGGACAAGATTTGACACATATATGTTGCGTAGAGGTCACCCGCTCTTGCAGCTTCTTGTAAATCCTCTAGAGATAAAAATCCTTTAGCTAGAGTAAAACATTTAAATATAACCTCATAGTACTTCCCCCGATGTGAAAAGGATGGAAATTGGTCATGCATCATGAGTAAATAATCAATGCCTGATCTCGATTAAGATTAAGTATACGAGGAAAGTTAGATACATGGTAGAGATGTTTTCATGTCAAATGAATATTTTCAAAGGGTTCATAGTCTTCATAACATGATATTGAAATTATGGTCTCTGTATTCTAAGTAGGAAGAGACAAAATGTTTTTTTGGTGAACCTTCACCTACCATCTGAAAATTATAATGATGAAAATATACTTAGAATGGAATAAATAAATTTTTAGTCTCATTTTAAATTTCTGGAGTTTTCTAAACCGATCCTTTGATACCAACTGTTACAACCCGGACCCCAGATGCCCGTAGTTAGTGCTTGAAACAAGGTGTGTAATTTATTCCATAAAAAATGAATATATAAACTACACATCTCATTCCATCATAGATAATAATTTTTCAGGTTTTGGAAAACTAGGTATAGCAGATACATTTCGTCAAAAACTTGACAAAGATGAACTTCATATTGTTTCCATCACATAAAAGTACCCAATTATTAATAAATCTACCAAACCTGTAAAACTATATTGAAAACATAGGGTGAGCATTTAAAATGCCCAGTAATGAGTTTTAAATGAAATTCCTTTTAAATATCCCATTAAAAATAATTAAAAAAATCATATTATTAAATGGTAAATTACATTTCCAGAAGCACATCGTCAACATTTTTCAAAGGTTACTTGAAAACATTTATAAGTAAAAATATTACAGAAGAAAATATAAACTTATTCAAAAGCTACAGATAAAACATATATCAGAGTACACATACATGTAAAATGATGCATGGATTGTAGCATAATCCAGAAATTGATCAAACTAATTTTAGGGTGAAATGAAATGAATGCTAACACATAAATTAACACTTTATTATAATTTCATAAGTAACAGTATCATGATTCATATACCACTTAAAATTAAATTCATGAAATTACATATACAATATCTTATTCTGTATCAAAATCATTATATTATCAACATTCCAAATACATACCTCATTATTCCATATGCATTTATTACCATTATGCAAGATTCCTAACCAAGGAATAATCTACTAGTTGAATAATCCCATTTTTGGTTAAATATGAATCACATATTAGGGAAATGAATAATGTCGGACAATCATAACATTCTGCCAAGGCCTTATGCCAAGACCATACATAATCATTTTTTCATGGCCTTATGGCATGACATGGTTTATCTCATGAGACATGTCGATCCATTGAGAGGCTATAACGGGCCTCACCCATCACATAATACGTCCAATGAATTCCTCATATTTCTAAATTTCTTTAAATCAAATTGTCTCATACCACTTTTATTTTTATTCATTTTATGTATTTTATTTGAAATTTTTCATACCACATCAAATAATTAATTTATATCTTTTATTTTAAGTGTCCCATGACACTTCAAATAATTAATTTATGTCTTTTATTTGAAGTGTCCCATACCACTTCAAATAATTAATTTATGTATTTTTATTAGAAGTTTCTCATACCATGTCAAATATGTAATTCCTTAATCCATAAATTTTTATAAGCGATATATAAATAATAGATTTATTGGGTTTTTCACATAAAATAATATTTTTTAGAACCCTTGTTCCATGAAAATTAACAGTAAATGCATTAAAATATATGTTTTGAATTCAAGATAGATAATAATCATGTTCAAACAATTCACTGATAAATAGTAATTTCAAATAGGTTAATCATAATCAAATGGTGTTTATTTTGGCAGTTTCATCTTATAATAAAATATAAAACATTCTAATGTATAACATTCATATTGATGTATAAACAACTAAACACACATTACTAAAGGTTTAATTTCGTGTATATACATATGTATAAAAAATAGATACTACTCAAATTAAAAATCAGGATGTATCTAAAGATAATTTCCTTAACAATGTGATGACTTATTTTATATTTTTATGGAAGACAATTACTAAACAGGGTTTTGTTATTGTTTTCCCATATAAAATTGAACCGTGTGTGTTATATAAAATCACCAGTAGGTTAGTAAAAACTTCTTAACAATGTATGAAATACATATACATGATCGTGGTTCTTATACGTATATGTATATATAAATATATTTGAGTTTGAAAATTATATAAAATCAAATACATACACAAAATTTATACTTGGTGTTTTCACAACCAAAACAAGATTTAATAAATCCTTATAAATATTGTACATTTACAAAACATAATTAATTATTAAAATAAGTTTCATGATATCCTATTTCAGATTATAATTAAAACCTATATGTATATATATATTACTGTATATACACATATATGTTTATGTGGTCTAATTAAACAAAACAAAATAAAATCCACTCACAATTTACATGCATTTAGGAACATCATTTTTAGAAATAAATATTAATCATTCAAAATTCATAAAAATAGAATATGATTGATTAAAAATAGACATATATAAATATATAATATCTATACAGGGTTTAATTAATCACAATGCAATGTAGACCCTTAAAAGTGTTATAAACATTTAAAAACATAATT
Organism: Viscum album; assembly: GCA_963277665.1. Taxonomy (NCBI): domain Eukaryota; kingdom Viridiplantae; phylum Streptophyta; class Magnoliopsida; order Santalales; family Viscaceae; genus Viscum; species Viscum album. The sequence goes on from OY728128.1 coordinate 1,601,439,055, forward strand.
TAAACACTAATAATCCCATTTATAAAACCTAAAATGAGTTAGGAATTAATGTTATATAAAATTTTATATATATAACCATAAATATAATAAGTTTATATAATAGTTTTTTACAATGAAAACAAATAAAAATAATCCCTCACATGATTTCAATAAGGACGTAGAGCTGAGAATAGGTTAGAGAGAGTTTTAGAGAAAGAAAACATATAGATTTTATGGGTGCAATGTGGGTTTATATAAACTGTGTCTATAAACTATATATATATAGTTTTATACACCACAGTTCAATAATAAGCACCTAAAAAATAAAACCTAATAAAAATTAAATATAACTATTTAAAAAGAAAACAAAAACCGTGATTAACCCATATCTTTAATGGAACAGATAAATGTATATATAATATTGAGACTTTTTATGGAAATAGATCAGGTAAAGAATAAAACATCCCACCTTGAAGACTAATGGAAAGGAGAACACAGACAACTGGAACAGAGAGGGACATTAAAAATCATGGGTCAAAGAAGAGTAGTGGGGAGGATATAGAGACATGAACTGGTTCGTAGGTGCGACACGATGCAGAAGAAGAATAAAATAGAAGTGTGGAAAGAGTGGATGGCTGGGATCGATCAATGCCAATCGGACAGCAGCAGATGATTCCACGGTTATAAAAATAGATGAGCGGTCATGTACAACTGTTGAATTGGATCAGAACTCTAAGGTGATACCATGGTTTTTAAAATAGATGAGAAGTATTAGGATTTGAATCTATCATCGGATTGTGCATTCGATATCTCTCATGGAGAGATCGAATGGTTGCGATTTGATCTATGCTGAAAAATCACATCCCACATCAAACTAGATGGGGTTCCAACTCTGCCTTATATATAGGTGTTTAGGGTATTCCAAAATGCAAAAAAAAATTGATGAATATTGCTATTTATATACCATTTATGCTTAGTATTTCTTCTGTTGTTCTTTCCATACTATTTTTCATCGTGAAAGACTGAAAGAACTTCCACAATTTTCTTGATCTATTTGTGGTGTTCGGTGATCATTCATTGATTCTGATTGATCTCCACGTAGGCATTCTAGGTTAGTATGGTTATATTGGCCTTATGAAAATGTAAGGTTTCATAATTCCTATGGAATAAAACATATCTATATTATTAATCTTCAAGTATTTTACTTTGGATTCTCCATTATTAAACAAAACCAAATTAATAATACTTATAATTATCAATAAATTTTTATTTTAACTTAAATATGTTTTGGGTATTATAGTTGACCTCATTAGATATTATAAATTATTTTGATTCTAAATATTTAATGTATTTTTTTAAATTCTAATCACATAATTGGCGGATATTAATTTAAATATATACTCGTAGATGGGATGACAATGCATGTTTTTAAAGTGAACAATATCAAAGTTTTGGTATATTTTTAAAGTCAATTTCAATGTAAAATTGATTAAAATGGCCTAAATTGGATTATTCGATAAAAATATGATCAAATTAAAATTTAAAACCAAATTAAATTATAATTTATCTTTATAAATAAATCATATGAAAAATCATATTTTAACTCAAATTATGTTTTTTTCACTATTCATCAAAAAATGAAACTTCACATAAAAATACCAAAAATTAAACATAACAAAATTCTTATTTTCTTATTTCAAATATTAAGTTTACTATGATATATAAAATCTATAAAATTTCAAAAAAATTAATTTAAAATAGGTTTTTCATTAAAAGGCGTTAAAAATGCCTTATTAAAAACATAGTATTTTATGCGTAAAATTAGGTTAGTTCTTATCTTATGCTTATCAAATAATTTAGATGAATATAGAAATACAATATTGAATAATGTATATATATATATATAATATTAATATAACTTAATAATTCTAATTAATTTAATGTATTTTGTTAAAATAGCTTTGTGGGTATAAAAATAGTTTTCTATAAAATATTCCATTTATTTTCAATTAGCTCTTATATTAATTAATAATTAATTTGTAACTAGTTAATTATTTATGTAAATTATATATTTTCATAAGTTATTAAATACTATTTATAATGGATATTTTAATATATATTATTATATTAAATAATAATATTTTATTAATATGTTGTTGTTCGGCTAAAACTTAATATTATGTGCAACATAATCCATTGAAGAAACTCACTGTTTCATGTGTTGCATGGTAACTCAGTATCACGTGCATTTAAAGCTATAGAATATAATAAATTTATTTAAAATAATAGATATATTATAAATTCTCGTGAAATTATATTCCCTTATGCGCTTTGGGTTGCGTTTCATTCACAATATCGAATAAGATGTTCCTACTTTAGATTTTTGGGGCATTACATTCTCCGTACCTTAATAAAATTGTGTCCTCTAAATTTAGTCACAATAACTTAATGAAAATGTGTCCTTTAAATTTAAACAAGATTTTGTTAATATATTGTGAGATAGTAACTTTTTTTTAAAATCCAACATCATGAGAAGGGTTCATAAAACATCCTTTTGAAAAGAGAGAATGAGAACTAAAAAGGTAACATATACTAAGATGACACTAGGTATATATGTAGGAAAAATTAGTGGAAAGTAGATATATGTACATATAGGAAAATTGATAATATTTATAGGGAGTGATTGAGGTCATCAATCACAAACATGTGAATGATCAATGGAAAGTTGAGTTCCTTAAATCCATATATTTTTGATGATTTAGAAGACCATCATTTCAACAATAATTATGGTATTAGGAAAAAAATTTATTTCTAAGTCATTTTCTAAATGTAGGGTAATTATTTTACAACATAAGAATATAAGGAAATTTACTTCGGTGATATTTTTTAATTTAATTTGAACAATTAAATCTTTTAATTATAATTATAATAATTAGAATTCATCCCTTACTTCAATAAATGGATATCCAAAAATTAACTTTGATGCTTAAAGAACTGAACTGCACTTTTAACGGATTGTAAATCCTATAAAAGAGTGAAAATTCTATCAAATTTTCTCTAAAAATTTCATGAAACTAATATAGTTGATACATTAATCTCTAAAACTAAACAAATTACACTATTGATTCATCTTTAATATTTATTAATAAAATTGTTTATCTAAAAATAATGACAAATTCACCAGGACATGGTATAGGTTAGTGGTTGGTGTGAAACCCTTATCATTATTTGTTCATGGGTTCATGTCTGGTGGCCTTTCCAGACTTGATTGGTTGTCACCTGGAATATAGGTTATCCTTTTATAAACTATATTAATATAATTTCAAAAATAAAAAAGATGGTCATCCATTAAATAAGATTAATATCTAAATATCTTTTAACTAAAGTTTTCAATACAATACCAATACAAAAATACTTCATCGATTTATTTCCACATAGGTCCTTCCTTGGTCTAGTGTTTATTCATAATATCATTTATAGGATTTCATAATCATGACACCTTATCTTCAATCCAAACCACTTTAGGTTTTTCCTAGGTTATTCATTGCAAAAATATTTCATAATGTATAGTAATGAAAAATTTAATTATCCATATAATATCCCCAACGATAGTCAAAACTGGTGCACAGTAAGGCCCATTTTCATGTACCAGGTTACGCCGAGTCAGGCCCGATGCACCTTTTCAGAGTTATTACTCCTAGGTATATATGTGTCAGAACTACATCCACTATTATTATCCAAATAGGTATGTATTACTACAAATACCCACATAATATCTACGTTACCATACTTATAGTGTGTTATTCTAAACTTATCCTCAAATTATACATTAAAGTTAAATTATCTAATCTATGATACCTAAATCTAGTTTCCATGGTTTCTACTAAACATCCTATGACACCTTCTCTAGAGACCTTACCTTAAAGGCCTGGATCTTGGGTTTACTATAAATTAAATTATCATGATTATAGTTAATCAAATCCTAAAGTATCGATTAGATTAGTTGTCTTATTAGACCATATACATAAATTATTCTTATATTGTATATGAATAAACTAATCAGAACATAATTTTTTTCCTTATAGGAGAAATTTGAGGATAAAATCATTATTAAATCTTGTTTATCCTTGAATATATTTCTTAGTACACTTTTTGGAGTCCTAGGTAAAGTAAACAAAATATGGTTGATCTCAAATGCCAAGTAAGGGTAAAGTATATTGGAATAAATAATGAATAAATGAGAATAATAATTATGGAATGGTAAATAAATGAACATGCGATCCATGTAATCAAAAAACTTTTAAGCAATTAATATACAATATAGAAAGTAGATAAATGGAAACACATTTTATTCAAACAACTAGATACAGAAAAATAAATATGGAAATGTGATAAATTAAATTCTCATTCCATTTAACAAATAAAATGGTAATAAAATTAAAGAATATATATTATCACATGAAAACCTAATGGATACTAACAGTGAAAAGTTACATATCTATGAAGGAAATTCTAAAATACTATATGTTATGTCTAGGTCACGTGAAAACCTATACTGTGAAGATCCATCCTCTAGATAGTTTAATACTTTGAATAGAAATCCATTTAATTTTTGAAACATATTTTTATCATGATAACCTGTTGATGAATTGATGAGATATATAAATTATGGGATCCACCCTTCATTTCATGTCCAAAGTATTATTCATAATAATTAATCGATTTAATTAATAAAAAATATGACTTATCAAATATCTATATTAAATAAAGAATACATAATTATCAATATTTCCCAAAATAATAAAATAACTATCAAATTAGACACCATATGTACAATGTTATATGGTTCAGGAAATAGTAATATCCATAATAATTGAAATGGATAATTTAGGGGAAATTAAATGTTCAATGATCATAGAAGATTGAATATTTCAAGGGGACTAAAAAATCACTCCAGAATGTGGATGTGCTTATTATCCTTGGTCAAATCAATCATAAACCATCTAGAGGAAGAATAAGTATTGTATTAATATAATGTATCACATGGGTAGTAAAATAAAGTGTTGTTATTGTTGATGAATGTAAATACTATAAATACATCTTTTAAAAACATTCTTGATTAAAATAACAATTTAGTTTGGAACAAATTTTGGAAAATATTTTATTTGAAAATAAAACTTTAAAATATTTTTTAATTAACTTTTATAAATGAAAATGAAACTTAAAATAAATGATTATGAGAAAATCCATATTTTCTGTATGAGTTAAAAAGAATATTTCTTTTTCACAGTGAAAAAGTTAAAAAATGATTAGTTCAGAACGTGACCAGATGGTTTCTTTAAAAACACAAGTAAATCAGAAAAAGGGTAAATAAATCTGTATGAAATGAGGTTAAAATAATTTTTGAAAACCATTTCAAAAAATATGGGTTTTTAGAAAAAAAACATGTTCTCTGACTAAATATAGAAATAATGTCAGGTTTTCTAAAAAACATTTTATAAACATTTTGAGTACTAAAGAGTAGAAAATGGTAATATTTATAAAAAATGGTCATGAATAACTAGTGGATAGTTAAATTAATGGTTTTATTGAACAATGTTCATACAATTTCTTGGAATTTAAATACCATTGAAAGATCATTAAAATTACGCTTCAAAAAAATAATCCATAAACATTCCAAATATCCTATAAAACCTTGAAACATTTGAATCATAAAACTCATAAAGGAATAAATTTAGATTTATTTTTTAAAAACAATGAAGGTAAAATTACTATTGATATAATATATCAAAATGGTAATTATTTACATCACGCAAAAAATTAATTGGTGAATATGACATTTATCTCACAGATTTATAAAGTGAGATGAAAATACCTAACATCGCATTTCATTTTGAGTGAACGCTTTTTAACATCATGTAAAATAAAATTTTGTTAATTATTTACTTTATTAATAATTTTTTTCATTTTTATCATAATTTTTATTTAAATTTTTTATATGGCTACTTAAATAATTATTATTATGTCAACTGTTTTGGTGAAATTCTGTTTATGCGTCAAAAAACATTAGTAGGTTAACAATGTTCAAATGGGTCATTATATAACATATCTAGAATAATAATAATTAAATAATTATCATATATATACATAAATTATACTTTTAAAAAAATCATTAAACATGTTTATGAAAAATGAATCAACATTAAAATCATAGAGATGGTAGGATGTACGTACGCATAGGTAATGTCCCCATTTTTCAATGATCGTTATAAAAAGAACTTAGTAACACCATATATTTATATAATTATAATTATATCATAAATAAAAGGTTATTTAATAATATAAACTTATAAATATAATTCTTGTGATGTAAATGGAATCACATCGGGTTGAGGAGGTGGTAGTCCACATGCTCATGACCGACATTATCACTTTTTACTGTATGAAAGGGTAATAATGGAAATGATATATATATATATATATATACATATAGATACTATATTTCCAAAAATTTAATTATATCATTAATATCATATATATGTTTTCTATGTATGATATGTTTTATTATAATCATCCTTTATTCATTCCATGTATCGTGTAATCGAATCACATCACTTTTAGGAGGCTTTAGTCAACACTTCATCAAACGATGTTATCATATTCCCACAAAATAAAGTATAAAGGTAGTTCTATATAAAAATTAAAAAATCATAAAGACATTATAAATATAATATATAACATATATAAATAGAGTTTCTATCATAATGACTACCATGATAGGTGGTAATGGAAGAACGAACAATCATCATTTCGTGAGGTGGTAGTTCCACGTTCACATAAATAGAATGTTAGTTACCCATTAGATGAGAGTGTGTGTAAGAGTAGGTCAAACAATTAACAAAAAAACATCCTAGTATATTAGGGATACTATTTTTATACAATAATTTAATAATATGAGTTTACTGAGTGGAGAATTAAAATAAAACTAAAAATATTGAAGAAGTTTGTTACCTCTTATTCAAGTAACTCCTTTTGGTTTACACCAAAGGGATTAATTTGATTGATTTATGCACAATTTGAAGATTTTATGGTTAGCGAAGGTATTTCTAGATGATAGTTGGATATATATTTGTTGATCCAAAGTTTCATGAGAAGTGTGATGAAGTGGGAAGAGAGGAGGCCTTTTTATAGTGGAGGAGGAGTGACATTCTTGTAATATTTTGACAAAAGAATTAAATACATGTTTTTCACATTAAAAGGGACTCACATAATGGTCGAATTTAGATAAATGGAGTATACATTCTAAATATTGACAGAAAAATGGTTTCGGATAAGTGTATAGGTCATTTAGGCCCTTAATATTAATGTTTAGTCCCTTAATAAGCTTAATTTTACCTCAATCATTGTAATTAATTTTAATTACTTTCATTAATATTTTTAGTAAATAAATAATTTGAAATTATCAGATATTAAAAATTATTATGATTCCAAATATTTAATACATTTTCCCAAAATCCAATCACATAAATGGAAAAAATTATTTTTAATTTAATCTTGCAGATTGGATGATAATGTGGATTTTTAAATTGAAAATGATCAAAAGTTTTTTTATGTTTTTATAGTAAATTTAAAAGTGAAATTAAATAAAATGATAGAAATATAATTAATAGATAAAAAGATTATCTAATTAAACATTAAAATAAATTAAAAATATAATTTAACCTTATAAATAAATCAGATGAAAAATTAATTTTGAACTAAAATTCAGTATTTTTCACTATTCATTAAAAAAACAAGAGTTCATAAAAAAATACCCAAAAATTAACCCTAAGATAATTTTTATGTTTTTATTTAAAATTTAATGTTCATTACGATATATGAAATCAATAAAAGTTTCCAAAAATTGAATTTAAAATAGTTTCTTCATTAAAAGACGTTAAAAATGCCTAAATAAAGATATAGTATTTAATGTGTAAAATTGGGTATGTTCTTATCCTATTCTTATAAAATCGATAGGATGAATATAAAACATATTGTATTGAATATAATATATATATATATATATATATTACATTAATATCTCCCACTATTTGTAATTAATTTAAATTATTATGTTAAAACAGCTCTGTGAGCATAAAACAGTTTTTTATAAAATATTCCCTTTATTTTTAATTGCCTCTTATATTTATTTCTAATTAATTTTTAACCAATTAATTAGTTTTTTAAAACATATATTTTTATAATTTAGTTAATAATATTCATAATTAATAGTTTATTATATCATATTATATTAAATACTAATATTTTAATAATATATTATTGTATGGTTAAAACTCAGTATTTCATATAACGTAATCCATTAAAGAAACATGTGGTTGCATGTGTCACATTCTAACTAAGTATAATCATCTTCATTGAAAGCTATATAATATTTTTAATTTACTTAGAATAGGAAACATATTATAAATTCTCAAGATATTATATTTCCATATACTCTCGGTGTTGTACGTCTCTATCGAATATGATATTCCTACTTTTGATTTTATGGGAGTTAAATATTCATTAAAATATTTTAATTGTATTTCAGTACCTTTATAACTTTAGTTAATCTAAAAAAATCAGCCATCTATAACATATATAACAACCTAACATTAAACATGATATTCATTAGGATAGAACTTCACAGATGGTTGTGTTAACTTCTTTTCAGAGATATAATATCTATCAATCTATACACACCATAGAACATAAAAACATCAACTAGTTTAAATAAACTTACAAATATGATTGATATAAATATAAACTATTATTCCTACCACCCAGATTCATTACTATCTGAATTAATCTCTTTTAAGATCTAATTATAGTAAATTTTATATAAATAATGAAATCATATCCCATCTGTATGTTGAAATGTTTCATTAATCCTCATTAATTTGTCTATCAACGCTCTTCTCATAGGGACATTAATCATCTCAAAAACATGATTACAAAAATAATTATCCCATGAAACCATCATCCTCAAAACATATAAACATAGATCACATTTCTTCCATGATTATAGAAAACAAATGTTTATCACCACAATGTGGGTATTATATATATATATAAGATTCAAAATAAAGGTAATATGCATTAAAAAAGGCTAAAAATAAAAAACATAGTCTCTTTTATCACTCAGTTAAATAATGAATCTATAGAGATGAGTCACTATTAGAATATTATTTCTAATAAATGTAATTTATTTTAAAGAAAACATTCATCACCACTATGAACCATCCTAACAACATCTAAAAATTCTAAAAAAAATATTATACCAAATGAAACATGGCCCTCTAGACTCAAAAGTAGTGTCCATTTAATAATTCAATTTTCTATTAAGGTGAAATTTATTTTACCCTTTTGAGTAAAATTAATATTTCCTCCTAAAGTCTCCCAGTGTATCCAACAACCTAGAAGCGTAAATCATTTAATTAAAATTAGTGATAAAAATTTTATATATAATGAAATGTTTTTTGAATTAAATGTATAGGAAAACTCATTATCATCCAAAATCTATATTATTACATCTTACCCATCATTAAATTATTCATCATAGAAAAAATAAACTACTGAAAATGTGATAAAAAAACCACTCCAATTTACATTCTATTTCATAATAAAGACAATTTCTAAAAATTTTTCCAACCAATATGTCCAAAATCTATCTCAAAACATATTATTACGAGTATTTCAAGGAAAAAAACTAACAGAAAACAAAATATTCATATCAAAACATCATCATAATTTAAAATATTCCAAGTTCCCATAGTCAAAACATAAATATTTGAAAGTGAATCACTTTCTTGAAACACTATTTCTTATCTCATTATAATTTACTATCCATGTAGGGAGATATTTCAAGATCCCCATACATATGAAAAACACCAAGGGTTATTTCCAAAAACACATAATCACAAAGAATTTACATTCATAAATACATTGAATTATATAAAAACACTATTCAAATAGAATCAATGTATGCAGAAACCAAACTCAGTATAGCCACATGATATTAACAATGAAAAAACTCTTCTTTTTATCTAGAGAATCCTACAGAGTAATACATTTAAACCATTTCTAAAAAACACAAATAATCAATTTCAATAAAATTTAAATACTGTGTTACCATCATACCATCTCAATATAAAAAAAACCACTACTACTATTATTGTTTTCCTTATATACTATAATTGAGTCCCAACCTATCGAAGGAAACCGAATCAATTTAATTTATGTAGAATATAATAAAAATTTAAAAAAAATAAATGATATTTGGTAGAGAATTTCACTACAAAAATTTTAAATTAAAGGCCATTTTTTCAAAAAATAATAATTATAAAGGGTTATTTTTAATAAAATAATGATAGGCTGTCAATTGGTCTATTTCATCATTTTGTCTTTATATCATTTGAATAACTTTATATTTCCTAGACTATCAAACTATTTATATGAGAATATCTACTCAACCCTCAATCATATCAATGTGAATTTTTCAATATAATAAAGAACTTATCATATCAGGACTATTTTCATCTCCCTATACATCATTCCAATATACTAATAACCACCTTTAAACACAATATATAGGAATAACCATAGGAGAAAAAAAATCCATTTAACTACCCATTACCATACACCTAGAATGAAAATTGTGAAAGGTACATTACATAAATCCCATGAACATATGATGTGTTTTTATTATATCTTGGATGATTATTTGGTATATCGTGTGGCATGAAATGGACAAATCATGCATTTATTTTATCCAATCATATTTTATGATTACCCAATATCAAATATTGTGTTATGATTACTCTAGTGTAGTAAGATATGAACTAATAGAAAATTATTGGGTGGAAGTCGAAGGATAAATATTCTAATTTTTTTATCCTATGTGGTTTATTATCATAAAATTTAATTTATTTCATAAAATTAAACATATGGGGGGATCATTACATTAATGTTCTTAATGCATGGTTTCCCAAATTATTAACATATTCTTTATTAATGTATGATATAATTCATGGGTTCATATTGATGGCTATAGAATAAGGTAAAAAAATGTTTAAATGGTGATTGTTTAAGTATTCATTCCTTTATGTTGATTATTCATTTCCCATATGTTTCTTTATCTGGGGGGAAATCATTGGGAATATATAATTTTTCTTCACAAATAAACTATTAGTTAATATTTTAGTATAATTTAATCATTTAAATTTATACATTTCCAGAATTACTCCATGAGTTCATAAATATAAATAACTATATGACGTCCTAACAACGGTGAAAATTCGGGCTATCTTCCCCCTAGCCATGTGGGGTAGGGGGAGCATGGAATTATTCTTACAATTATCCTTTATATATATTTATCAGCATTAATTATACGGTTTATTCCCACTACCAGTTAATCAATCCCTTGAAATAATCCATGTATTTCAGTACTATGAAATTGAGAAAAAATATGATTTTTTCTTTTAGATTATTATGAGTGGTAAAATGGACTTTTCCCTGAAGAATATGATCTCAGATATTTTTTTATCAATCTATTTTTTCCAAAATAGGGTGTTTACACTAGGATATATGTTTGGCAGAATTCAACTTCATTTGAATTTAAGCAGAATAAATAATAAATAATATTTAATTAATTAAATATTATTTTATTTGTGTGCATTTGTGTGGTTATTTCTTGTAAACAAAACATCATATTAATTTTATATGTTTTTCATTTACTCTAAAATAGGTGGTTTTTTCTATATGATACATAAAGTCATTTTGGGTGTTGGGGCTAGGCTCAAGCCCCCTTTTCTTTTTTTATTATTTTTATCATTTTTATTTTCCTCTTTTATTTCATCTCCTCCACAAGGCATCTCATGCACTTCTATTTTCGGCCTCCTATGTCATTAATCAAGAGAAGAAAGGTATATAGATATATATATATATATATATATATATATATATATATATTAGAGAGTTTCCTTTTTAAATCTCAAGAGGATCCAATCACCGTGTGGTAGATATTGAGCACAGATACTGGCAATGCTCCGATGGATTATTTTCAAAGGCAGGTTGTTTAAATGTCTATGCAATAAATCCATATATATATATATATATATATATATATATATATATATCTGAACTTCTAGTTATTTAAAACTATTATGACTAAAAAATACCCCTATTTTGTTTATCAATAGCAATTGTGGATAAATATGGGGTTTCAGTCTGATTGTATTGGTTCTTATTTAGGAAATCTCAATCCCATGATATGTGATTCTTTTGACCCATTTACTGTAATATTTATATTTTGGGAAAATCAGTTTTTATAAGTACACTATTTGTATGAATAATTTTACACATAGTTATGTACCTTGAATGACACCCCCTATAGGGTAACATGGTCATGTCAGATACATATCCATACCCTATGTTTGTTACACACCATATACAAATACAAGGCTATGCAAGAAATATGGTCAGGCCATGTGAGGTACACATAAAATTTCCCAATATTTGGTGCACTTTTTGTACATGTTTTACATTCCATCTAAATTGTTTTTACATGACCCATCCCACTAAAGAACATGACCATGTGGTCCATTTTGGGTACATGATATTCAATCAAGTATACATGTCGTGTAATTATCCCATGCCACCCTATAGAGTGGTTTCATATTTTTATATCCTATAATCCAAATTGGACATATTATTAGTCCATTTTTATTGTATTTTGATATATATAGTGATGGTGGAACCCTTGGTGTTTTTGGGGGAATCCTAAGTTTCATTTTGGGGTGAGTGATCCAAGATTGAGAAGTTCATCCTCTAGTAAATAATAATACTTATCTCCTAAAAGTGATACATTAGATGAGACCAACATGATGTTTGCTATAATGATATGAGTACTGGGCACGATATCTCCAATTTCACTATTTATATAGTATTCTAGAGATATTCCCTGGCTGGTATAACTATGATGTGACATGATGAGACATGTTTTTTGGATGTTTAGACAATACTAGATTGATACATTGATCTAATATGGGTTATGAGCTATCTCCTTAGACTAATTTTTGTGTAATTTATCTTGAGGTTATCCCCATATGGAGGTGTCCCTCCTAAGGCTTATATGTTCATGGGTTATTAAAAACTAGTATGTGACCATGGATCCCCTATGGGATGCCTCTTCTAATTTTATATTCCCAAGGATCTCATGTAGGATTCCACCACTAACGTACTCTTTTCAAGTATCATAAGAAGGATTCCACCATTTATATTCCATTTTAGTTGACCCTATGATTCCTTCACATACCTACTCCTTCTAAGGATCCCTTGTAGGATACCACAACTTAAAAACTCTTTATATGGACCCGTGGTAGTATTATACCATTTAAATACTCTTTATCAAGATCCTATGTAGGGTTCCTCCACTAACTTAATCCTTTTGGTGATCTCATGTTAGTTTCATCTATTTACATACCAATTTTGAGGATCCCAATTAGGATGCGTCCAATTTTTCACTACTTATGTGGTTCCGAAGAGGGATTCATTTTTCAACATTATATATTAGAGGATCCCATGTGGGATACCATTTATTATGTGTGAACCACAAGGATCCCAAGCAGGATTCCTCTCATTTGTTTTGTATAGGGGGCCCAAAGGGTTCCCATATGTTTGACCAATCCCGATCTAGTGCATTATGGGTTTGGGTAGATATGTTAGCGATAATTTACTTATAATTCATATCAAACTTGTAATCCCAAGGGGCTATTGTAATAGTGATGAGTTTAGGTGTTCAACCACACAAAATATTTAGATATACTATTACATGATTATAGTTGATGTTGAAATTATTTGTATACATGCTTACTAGATTTTTTCAGTTTACCATGACAATATTATATTATTGGGATTCTTAGAGTTACTTCCTAGGATCCGAAATCTGATGCTTTTGTCTAATTTTTGTCTTATGGGGATTCATAGTGGTAAGACCTTAGATGCATCCTATTACATTCTAATTGATACAGGGATTAATTATATGGAATTCCTTGGATGGGATCATGGGATATATGAAATTAATCGACATATAATTCAATAGTGGACACGGTGGCCCATATATATTATTGATATTAGTGTTGATGGTGTTCCATAGTTGACATTTCATTCCATGATTATTAGGATATTATATTATTTCTTGAGAGATACATAGATCCTAGATACGAAATTCCAAGTATGAGCTTATAGGTAAAGTGGAATTATAGTATTTCTTGAGAGAAACTTGGTCCATTGATACAGAACACATTAAACAGGGTCATTTGATTTAGGAAATATGATATGGTTGATTATCATTATATATGGATTCCTTGATTGAATACATTGGGTCCCCGATTTATTTATATAATTTAAATGTTATATGTTGTTTGTATTTCTAGTTTTTACCTGGATTCCATCATTAATGTGACTGGAGGTGAGTAGGGGTGAACCCAAGGAGAGGACATGTATTCCCCTATGGTTATTTATCTTTTATAGAGACATTTCTTGTGCTGGATAAGGATGGTATTATCAATCAAGATTGTGGAACCAAAGATCGACTCAATTATACAACACTTGAGTGGAATAGAATCTATCTCAATGCATTAATAGAGGATGTCCAATTGAACATGTACATGAGTATATGAATTAGCTGTCGTTTTATGTTATTTATTTATTCTCATTTTTTATCAACTAGGATGAGAATATTGTGTGATCATGAACTTATGAAAAAATGTTATAGGTTCTTCATTGGGGGTGGAATACAAATATTTATTTCTCAAACCTAGTATAAGAAACTTTGTATCTCTATATACCATATTTCTAGTATCATTTTGATCATGGTTATATGATGGATATGGGTGAGGCATTTGATTGCATGATCATGTGTATATGGTTATGTGGATTATTTTTATTAGACTGGATTAACTCACTAGTGTCATGGAGAATGAATATGTGGTTGAATCAAATTTATTTGTAGTGCAAAATATTTTTATTTTTATTTATTTTATTTAATATTGTATAATTGATCATCCTAGTTGGTGGTTAGAGTTTAATGTATGAAATGGGATTTTGAGTCATTCATTCATTCCATTTTTTTATAATAGTCTTGTTTATATTTATTTCTTCTATACTCAATTTATTTAATGATGTGATTGATGAATAGTTATTTTTTCTTGTTACTTGCTCTAATATGATGGTATAGCCTCCACATACACACACTTTAGGACCTCTCTTCTAGTTTTTAGTCTCTAGCATATGAGGAGGCATGTTTGAGTTTTTATGGTGAACTGGATACTGGGACTAGTTTAGTGGAATATGGGTTAGGACATTGAAAAATAGATTCAGGTATATTTGTTATCCCTATTTTATTACTATTTAGGGTATGGAAAACATGAGTATCATGAATGTTTGAAACCCAATTACGGATAATGAACATTTTCTTTGGGGAAACATGTTCCTGTAAGAAGTCTGGGTTACCAGGGATATGGTATTTTTATTATAAATACGTGATGTTACTTTTTTAAGTTATTTTAATGTGATTGATGCACATGCGGTATAGAAATTAGGATTAATTATGAATTGATGCATCTTGGTAATTGAAAAATGGACAAAAACTGATTTTGACTCCTGGCTAATAAAGTTAATTTGTTTATAATGTATCATATTTAGCTAATAAGGTTCATATATTATAGGATCATTGCTGTATGATTTTATAATTGATGATGAAGTAGAATTGTTTAAGGTGAGAAGAACAACCTAAATGGTGTTTTGACATATAGTTTTTTTGTGATATTTTTCTAAATTGGGAGGACCTATATATATTTCCAACATATGGTAGGTCATGTAGATCTATGGTGAGATGTTGATAGTGAGTCTGATGAGTCATTCCTCATGTACAAGAGGTTTAGTTAACCTAGAAGGTCAATAAGGAAGAAGTTTCATAAATTTTGGACCCCTCATATGATATTGTTACTAAGGTTTAGTTAATTAATTTGTTAGTAAAAAACTATATATATTTTCCACATAGCCCAATATTTAGTTGTACTTAACTAAACCATGGGTGTAGTGTGACATAGATCAATGATATATTGTTTTGTGCCTTTATTTACCTGTGTAAGAAATATTTGGTTGGTGATCAATTTATATAAGACCCTTTTAGGGTGTATCATTTTCAAGTGATATTAACTAAATGTTCATAACAACCTATGTTTATTTTTTTCCATGATTATTTCTATAATATTATACATAATTTACAATCATTCATGGTTATCTAGATTGATCTTATAGGGGTATTTCAAAATTTACTTAAACATTTATATTGTACGACAACCTTAATGTGAGTATTACCATATATAGATGCCTGTTGAGTGTCAAATTGTTTATCATTCATGTGTAAATATCATGATATTCTAGGGTACAATTCCTTATAAAGATTATTGGAATGTTTCAGGTACTAGTAGTCTAATTCATGGAAGGTGGCTCCATTAGAGTTCTTTCCATAAGTTACTATATACTAATTTGTTTCATTTAAATGAGTTTCAAATTAAAAATTATAGAGTGTTTCCATCTATAAAAATGTAACTAAAAACCTATATAAATGAACCATTTGTTATCTATTAGACCCATGTAGGTCAGTGTTGTCCTTGCATCCATTATAGAGGGTAGATTGGAATGTAAGATTCCTTGTGTTGAGATCTGTGTGTGGATTAATCCCCATATGATGTGACATTAGTGAGAGTTTTGATCAATGGTCCAGGTAGTTATACATAGTGATCCTATTAAGAATCTTCGTTCATAGGGCTTGGTTGGAGACCTAGAGGCCCTTTTCTTTGAATCAAACCCATGTAGTTGACATTTAATTGAATCAAGCGAAACTTGTGAATGGGGTTGGACTGATTTTATAGATTCATTCTAAGAGAATTATCTTTGTTTTATGATCATGATAAGACCAATTAATATTATTTTCTAGAGGTATTCAATATATATTTAGTGATACCTTTAATTTCATTAAAGGAACCCAGGGTGTATAGATATCAAAATTGATTTTAAGAGGCTAGAATGTTTGGGTAACTAGAACTATTGACCTGATTTTTTCCACGTTGAAACATTTTTAGAGTTGAAGTTTATTATCATGACTAGAATTTCATTGAGAGACATGTGGTCATGGAATAAATCATATCACCAGTGAGTTTCCAAATTTTAATGTGAATTCCCAAGGGGGATACTAGAATAATGATATTGATATGTCATGTGGCATAGTTAGCATGAATATGTTGATGTATGGATCATAGGACCATGATTTATGTCTTGAATTAGGTGGTATACGATAGTACACCAATTGTGTTTGGTGACATAGTAATATTACATTTTAGTTTCATGTTGTAACGTTTAAATCATAAAATAGTGTCTGGTCACCTATGATAGGAGAACATATATTCAATGAAATTTTGCAGGCTTGGTTGGTTGAGAGTTGTGATAAAATGAATAGCGACACAATATGGTTGTGATGACATCAAGAATCAATTAGGTATCAAGAGACAGTTTACCCATGGGTGGAACAGAACACACATTGTTGGGAGAGGTGTTGTTAGGGGTTACTTAAAGTCAAGTACTAATTGTTCTTCTGTGAGCATGGATTAGATATATATACATGTTCCTTTCAATGAAATCATAGTGCACAACTATATTATATGTGATAATTCCTTGTATCTTGACATTATCTATAGTGCATTGAGAGATTTTTGGAAATATTCTGATCTATTTAATGATATAATACATTTTGAAGGGGAATTCTGTTGTGATTGTACTTGAGGAGTGTAAAAAGGTAAGACATTTGCTGGGGAGTGATCCTTTAGTCCATGAGACTAGTGACTCTCATTGTGATTTACAAATAATCATTATTGTGTGAATCATTCTTAGGAAGTAAGAGTAGATGATGCTTCGATGTTGTAGTTTGACTCTCATGAATGTCTAGTTTATGGCCACTCCAGTCATTATATTCACTGACAGATAGAGGGT
This sequence comes from Viscum album, assembly GCA_963277665.1. NCBI lineage: Eukaryota > Viridiplantae > Streptophyta > Magnoliopsida > Santalales > Viscaceae > Viscum > Viscum album. The sequence goes on from OY728128.1 coordinate 1,601,457,124, forward strand.
GGGCTTAGATCTTGTAGTGTGGTTTTGAGGAGATGATACAGACTCTCCAATGGTGGGGAGTATCAGATCAGTCACCTTTAAACATCCCCCATAAATGGAGATTCTTAAAAATGATCTGTGACTGGTCCTTAGACAATCATGATAGCGTAGTTATGAAAATGATCTAGGTGATAGCATGGTTGTTACTTTTCCAATAAGAAATATAATTTTCAATATGGGTTTTAGTGGGGAGGTTTTAAGGAACCATGTTTTTATAAAATGTGAAATTGGGAATAAATTTGAACATTTACATTCAGATTATCTTGAGAGGTAAAATGGTTATTTTACCTAACATATGATCTTAGATAATTTTTGTGATCACTTTTTTGGTACTTGAATACATTGTTTACCTTATGACCTGAATTTTTTGGAATTATGAGTTATTATAATTTTTTTCGAAATAATAATATTTAAAATTTATTTAATTAAATATAATTTTGTTAAGAAACGTTTGTTTGAATATATCTTCTAAAGGGAGAATCATATTGAGTTTAAATCATCTTCATTTAGTATGGAATGGGGGGGGTCACAGATGATTCATAAACTCATGTATTCCACTGAGGTTGGGCCCAGTCCCCTTTTTTATTTTCATTTATTCTTCTGTTTTTTATTTTCATCTTTTCCTTATCATCCTCCCATGGATTCTCACATAATCAATAATTGGACCACCTATGTTGGGCTATAAGTGAAAATAAAGAGAGGAAGAGAAAGATACGTAAGAATAGAGGTGCTACCGTGGACCTTAGGAGGATCTCGATTTTTGTATAGATGCTATAGAGGCAAGATACATGAGAAGCATCAACGGATTACACCCAAAGGTAGTCGTTTTTTATTTATTCCATAAACCCCCTTATATTTCCATATTTAAAGTTATATAGTACTATAATTATTTATATAGAACCCTGGTGTATTTATCTATATATATTGTGAAGATAAATGAGTTTTTGAGATAGTTGTATGGGTTTCTATTCATAAAATCCAAATCACGTGGTTTGTGGATCTATGAACACACACTATTGACTAATCCATTATAGGGAAGATGGATTTTTAGATGTAAAAATAATATACTGGGAGTAAAAATCATGTAATAGTGATTGGTAATGAAGCTGATTACCTGGATAGACAACCCATTTAGAGTATATAACCAAACACAATGTGGTTTATAGATGTATACAAGTAAACAACAAGTATATGTCACATAGAATGACCATGTGAGTGGAATGTGTAGGTACCCCATGTAGGGTACATAAAATGAACATTATCTACACACAATGTACATGGGTTTTATATTTTATGTCTAGATGAAGTACACACCCTAGCATAGAGGATCCCAAGATGGATTCCATTTCATATGTGTGAAAAATGGGAATCTAAAATAGGATTCCTTTCATTTTTTTCAATTTAGGGGACCTAGTGGGTGCCTTAGTGATAGAACAACCCGGAGTTAGTCCATTATGGGTTTGGGTATAGATGGTAGTAGGTGTCATCTTAAAATCCGTACTAAATATGTAATCCCAAGGGGTTTTTGTAGTAGTGATGGGTTTACAAATTTGGCCAATATAACTTTCTAATTATACAATTAAATTATTACTGTTGATAAAAATATGATTGATATATGTACTTCATGGATTTTTTCCATTGAGCCTAATCTAATATTATTATGGGTGTGCCCAGAGGTATTTCATGGGATAAAAATTCTAATCCTTTTATTTGACTATTGTCTTTTAAGGATGTTGAGATTTACTATCTGGGATACAAATTAATACACCTTAATATATACAAGGATTTTTTATAGGTAATACCTTGATAATGATCATATTCTAGATGAAATTATTTGGCAAGCAGTTCTATACTAGGCATAGAATTCCACAAATATGATTCAGATTTCTGGATTTGACATTATATAGTGGACATGGTGTTCTAGGATTATGTTGATGTTATATTACAACTTGATAGATTTTTGGATTATTAATATTGAATACCTTGGATTGGTTTATAGGGAAATGAAAATTATATGAATCCATGAGGGATACTTGGATTCCTGAAATGAAACACCTTGGATGGGATCAAAGGATACATAGAATTATTTTATGCTTTATTATCATTCCACACATACTCCTTAGGTACATACCACATGTCTCAGTATTATTTATATAGTGTAATAGTTCTATATTAATAGTATATCTATTTTTTACATGGAATTATTTGTTATAGTGATTAGAGGTGAGTAAGTGTGTTCATAGGGATAGGGAATGTATTCCACAATGGTGACTAGATTGATAAGAGATATTTGTAGTGCTCAATGAAGAAGGTATTTTTGATAATGATTATTGACCCAAGTATCAACTCAATTATACATTGCTTGAGTGGTAAAATATATATTTCAATGCCTTAATAATAGGATGTCTAGTAGAATAGGTTCTGAGGCACAAAAATGATTTCGGTTTCATGTTATTTATTTATTCCAACTGTTTCATTGATATGTTGATCATATTACATTATTATTAAATTATAATATAATATTATATGTCCACTATTAGGGATAGGCTACTGAGATTTATTTCTAACCATGTATACATGCACCTCATTGTTTTTTCATACCTTATGTCCACATCCAGTTTTAATGTAGATACAAGATATATAGGGATGATTCCCAAGATTCCATGATCACATGGTGCCACTTGTGTTGAATCTTATGATCAAGCTAGAGCAGTTCGACAGTTTCATAGAGACTGGTTATGTGATTCGGATCAGATTTAACAATAGGACCATGTAATTTCATTTACATTTCCTTAATTTAATAATATATATATGATCGGCCTGGTGGGTGATCTGTTTATTATGTTTGACATGGTCATTCAGTTCCTTAATTCATTCCATTTTATTATTACATATTGACTTATATGAATTTCTTCCTCACTTATTTTATTTACTATGATAGATGGTGATTGGTTTTTTCTATTGGATTCTAACTATGATTTGTTGTTATAGCCTCCAAACTAAAACACCTTAGGCTACTACTGTTAGTTAGAAGCTTCTAGAATATGATGTTTCATGCTTGAGGCCTTTTAGAAAAATGTATTAGGGTACTATTTTAGTGGAATCTCCGTCATGATGTCGTAGTCTTAAAGCCACTATGATGAAATTATGGGTTTCAAAGCCTCAAATATCACTGTTCAATATATAATTATTCATTTGATTCTCCTTCAAAAATTATTGTTCACTAACTTCATCTAGATAGTCTTGTCAATACATGACATTGATTGGATTTTCAATAGTTCATGGGAATTAAAATAACACGCAGAAGTTGGTCTACTATTTTCTTTACACTTTTTGGTCATTTTTTTATATCAGGCCTATCAACAATTTAATGGTTTTCAGTTGTCATTATTATGATGGACCTATAATTTTTATATGAAGATGTTCCATATGTCTATGGTGATTAAAGTATTATTATTGGGTCTTCCACTCGTCATCTGAAAACAATTTATCCTTAAAATTATTAATAATTTGTTACATCATTTCATGGGTGTTGACAGTAGGTCAAGAAAAATGTGTATTTCCATTGATACATACATTTGCATTGATTTAGAAATTTCTAATCCCCCATTTGAGGATCTTTGGATTAAGTATGATATAAATTCTTGTTATATAATTTAGTGATGTTTAAATCATTGAGATATTATTTATACTCTTGATAATTTTTAGGTAATATTAAATAGAATTTTATTTGAGGTTCTTCAAGGAACATGAAATGGTTTTGAAGTAAAATATTACCATTGAAAAAAAACTAGTTACTCCGGTGAAAACTAAAATGATATAATCGAGTAACCATAAAGGTAAAAGGAATGAAATGGTTAATTTTTTTATTAATGTTGGAGATGTGGATCTACCATATCACCATTCATCCAATGGCCCGAAGGCCTTCATTTTTTTATTGATTTTTGATAATCCACCTTTCAAGGGTGAGGTGGAACCCTTACAAGGCCCGTAGGGTTACGTATTACATGGACCATAGGCCCTAGAGTAAATCATGGATCGTAGGATTCAAACATTACATAGAACCCAGACTAACTACATGGAATTACTCCGCCCCAGCATCTTCATCGTGATATCAACTCTCCACCTTTTCTTGGATATTTGGCTAGGATTCCCGGTTCATGCACAGGCTTGTCCCGATGGTAGGTTTCATACCCTAACATTCTTTCAATCCATTTAGCTTCTTCTATGTTGAAAGCTCTTTGATCATCCTCCATCTGAAGCTAGTTCCTTATACGTTGTTTGGTTTTCATCTGCACATAAGGTGTCGGAAAGGACTTGAGGTGGCCCGAAGGCCTTGAGGTGGCCCGAAGGCCTTATTGACCCGAATTCCTTGGTCACCCAAAGGCCTTAAAGGACTCAGGGACCAAATTGGTGGCCCGAAGGGCCAAACGAGTGAATAGTCCCATCTACTAAAATGCCAAACTGTACCTGCTACAGTTCCCGCTACACTACGCTACAATACTTTTATAATACTACTAAAATACCCCGAAAATTATGCCCCCATATGGATTTGATCTCAGGTCGCTTGGATGCACTTAAAGAGTCCTCACCAACTGAGCTGAGGCTCATGTGCATATACAATATCATCACACCGTTAAATCATTTATCAATTTCTGGGGAACATGTATTGGGAGTGAATTCGAATTATTAAATTGTTTGGGGGTATTTAGAAAAATGTCACTCCACACTTATTAAAGGGAACCACCTCTCCTATTTTCATCAAAATTCAGAAAAATTTATTTACACTCCCTTCCAAAATAAATTACCTAATCACTTTATCATTTCATATAGGTATTTGTTTTATTATAAAACCATCCTTGAAAGTATTCTCATGAAAACCAAAATATGTGGTTTGAAGAGGAGGAATTATTTATAATCAATCATTTTGTTTTATTTTTTCTTTATAATCTATAAAATATTATTGAACCATGATAATATAATAAAATATATATATTCTATATAATGAGATATTATTATGTAAATATCATAACCTAAATTCATACCCCTTACATAAAATGAGAATCTAAACCACCATTCTTGTGTACGGTTGACGACCACCTCACGAACCTGTGTAATTAATTTTCCATCATCATCTGTCATGTTTTTTATAATGTTGGATTTAATATATATTTATATATATATATATGATATTGAAGAATATTTATCATTAAGTATAATTAATATATAATATATTTTTCTTAATTTACATTAATTGAAATATGATAGCGTTGTTCATGTGTATATGTGGATTACCACATAAAAAAATGATGTGATAGGTTTTTCACCAATAAATCACATGAATTGTACGTATAAATGTATTTAAATAAATAGTATAGTATCTATGATATAATTGTAATTATTTAATTATAAAATCACACTTGAATTATTTTCATCATTATCTTTGGAAAATGGAGACGTTACTCATGCATAATTATGATATACCCTTTCTAGGATTGTAACATCGTTCATTTTTCATAACCATATATAATTTTTGGGTTTAAAACTATAATTGATTTAAAAAATTAATAATTATGAATTTATTATTATCATAGAGATGATTAAATAGTGAATTATTTTACCATATTCAACCTATCAAACTCATTTTTACATATGAATAGAATATCATAAAAACAACTTATGTGAATATAATTGATCAAGAAAATAAATATAATTTTTTTAAGACAAATGAAAAAATTATTAATTAATTAAAAACATTTATCATATTTATATTATTTTAGAAATATAAAGTATGTTCATGATGATCCAATCATGAGGTAAGGGGTTTCTTCCTAGTTTCTCTATATTAAGGAATATTTTAATTTTATGCACCTAATTAATTTTATATGGTGTATATACATTTCATTTCACACATTAAATCATGAACCCTTCATGAATCATGGTATTTTAAGTTACAATTAGTTTTTTATCATCCAATGGGATATTATTCAATAGTTACCAATGTAGTAAAGGCGTTATGTTACAATATTCTTTATTTTCAATATTTTTTATGTTTATGGATCCTTTGGGGGAATAATATTAAATTATTTTGTTGAACCACATCTCTTTTATTGGCCTCTATTCAAGAATTTATTTTACTTTTTTGGTTTCTATTTCCATCATTATTGAATAAAGAAACATCATAAATGATTTTTGTAAGTAATACTGATTGTGTATCTTCATTTAGATGTGAAATCCATATCCTCCATGTTTATATTTTCCTTAAAAATATTTGAATAGTTTTTTAATATTATTCTATTATTTGTTAAATAATTTTTTCATGTTTTTTACTTATTTTTACAAAATGGTTTAAAATTAAACCGTCAATATTTTTCCATACATTGTAATTTTTGGTCTTTTCTAGAAAAAGTACAAAAATAATATTTCCTTTTAACTTAAATTATTAAACAGAATTTATTACCATCATGAACACTAAATTAATTGAATCTTCCTTTAAATTTTCCCGATTTAATTTCAATTGAATTTTTTTCTATACTAAATTAGAAACTTCTTTATTTTAAAGAAGTTATTTCGAAATGAAAATTTAACTTAGCACCAAGAAATATTTGATGTGATCATTCAGTGAAATTTTCATAAAAGACAACAACCAATGATTTCATTTTTTTATTTTAAAATATATATATGTGTGTATATTGTATATATACATTGATCATTATCCCTTTCATTGATAGGATAATACATGCCTAGAGATATTTTTTTAAAATCATTCTTTATGAAATATTCTTGGATTATTACTTGAGGATAGATTATCCAACCCATTTCATTCCATGGGAAATACTTATTTTTATACCTTATGACTGATTTTCTTTTGGTGTAACCCAAAAGTATGTACATGTTATGATGGGTTCACCCAAATAGTACTCCAATGTATTGGGAAATTGTTTTTCATCTAACGAGATGTTATGTATTGGGTTAGGGAGTAAGCCTAATATACTATGAAACATTTCTCCCCATGTGATATTGTCTAGGTAGTTATAATTGACTCACATTTATGTCATGTTATATTTTTCTACCAAGTTTCATATTTTTATCAAATATTTTGATACCACATTCCTTATGTGTCACATACATGTCATTATTTTATGTATTTTTTCTTTTTATTTTTGGTCTATCTTTTCCCCTAGGTTCCCTTATAAATTTTGGATAAAATGGATGTTTTTGGGTGGACAAACTTAGGGGAACAACTGGAACATTGTTGGAGTAAAATGTTCACCCAACCCAAGTAACCATGAAGTAGAAGGAAGAACCTATGACATAGCTACTACATAGTTGTGCGTCTTGGCACAAGTAACCGTGCATTATGAAAATAGAATGTTCATGGTTGCTGCAGAGTTTATTAAACAATGTGGACTAATTGTTCAAAATGTCCTAGTCCTTAAAAAATGGGTATTTACCATTTTCCCTTCCAGAAGTAAACCTAATCTGCCTATCTTCTTCCCCGCTCAGGATTTTCAACCATATGAGGTCTCCAAGATCCCTCAAGCTCACATAGAACCCATTTTTAAAGGGTTTCTTGGTGGGAAAACATCATGTATAATAAGGTTAGTGGATTTCACCCAACATTCATCCTTCTTTTTGGGGTTTCATCCCTATTTCTTGGGGTTTTAATTTTCCAGAAGCTTGGGTTTCATCCCTAGGGTTTAATTTTGGGTTTTTGGGTTCCATCTCTTGGATTAGCATTTGTTTTTTATTTATTATTTTTTTGGTTGAGGTGTGGTTGGATATTTGCACCAATTGCTAGGCATTTTAAAACCAAAGGTAGTTGGTTCCATGTATAATAAATATTTAGTGATATTTTTCCATTACTTAACTAATTTAGTATGTTATTTAATTAATATGTGTGGTATGAAAGTATTTTTTGAAAGAGTTAAAAATGTGTTTGATTTTTAAGTGGCATTTTTATATGAAAAGGGGTGTGTTTTTTTATAAACTCTTATTGTGTTACTTGGTATTGTATTATAAATTATTCAATTAGTTTATTAAATTCTTTAAGGGCTACTAATTATATTTTGATGTGGTTTTGGTGTACATTTGATCTTAAAAAAGGATTTTGGATGGTTTTTTGTGTGTCAATCTAGGTAATAATTCTTGGAATTGTTTTATAAACTTTCTAATGGTTTATAAAATTATATGGAAGGTGAGAAATTTTTTTAACTGATTTGGTTTGAGTATTATTTTTAAATTGAATTTTGTTGTGAAAATTGTGTTATGTGACATGTGGAACATGATTGAGCATGAAAGGGAAGCAAAGGTATCAAGGTAGGAAAAACAAGACATGTATTCAAGTGATTCGAATGTGGATACAGCCTGGTTTCACATAGAGGGATAGAAAATAACAACACAAACTGAATAAATATTTTTTATTGGAGACCACTATGTTATGTGTTTGTTCCTAACTAGTGGATTGTGCATGAGAATGTAGTTGTTCTTTGTTTCTATGCCACATTTCACCAAGACATGATGTACCTAGTGTCCCATTGTTAGCTAGTACTTAGAGGTTTTTACCATGTCTAGTTCTCATTGGTTATATCACACTTACCATTAGAATACAAAATGTTGTTTTGGTAACTTCAGAAGCATGTGTCCTTTCTTTAAATTTTATTTTTGTTAAAATATTCTTTCACAAAACTATTTCCCATTCAAATTTTCCTTCCTTAAAATTTTTACTAGAATTTCATTTTTTAAAAAAACTACAATATATTTTTCTGATAACATTTATAGTATGGAATATTTTCATCACTGTCATCCTAATGGGCTTAGGCTCTCACCCTACTTACACCTTTGGGTGTATAAAGACTTGGTAATGTTTTAAAAAGGCCAAGGTAAAGCTTTTAGAGATGTATGTTTAGGTTGTTAGCTGTCTTTCTTAGAGCGGTGTTTTGGAGGTGGAGTGAGGGTGATTCCCCTTTCCATGTGGTTGTTTTTGAGTTACTATTGTGGTTCCTTTTTTTGTATCCTTGATTTTCTTCGATAGGAACTTTGTAATTCAATTATAAAAATTGTTTAAGGTTTTTTTGGTTTAAATTTTCAGATTTGTTTATTGGTTATTTTTTTTTGTTTAATGCATGTAAACTCCCGTAAATCATTCCCAATATTTATTTATGGTACCTTGGAACTTGTGTCGGCCCAAGGGGATAGGTAACACCCTTCAAGTCTTTCCACAGACTAGGTCGGGCGTTGGTTTTAATGAAGACCTGGCATGGTTCCTGATAAAATGGTAGCATAGGGTGGTTTTTTCTCTCTAGGTCATGTTATTTTGGATGAATTTGGATATAAATAAGTTACAATTGTTGGGTCTCGAAGTTCTAGTTATGATTGGGGTGCCTGGATAGCACCCCTAGTGATAGAACTAAAGTCTCCAGGGGATGTTTGGATCTTTGTTTGACTTCTCTTCCTGGTGAGACGTGCAGGCTATAAAATGCTTGTGGACATTGGGTGGGGGTGAAGTTTATTGCTCATTTTATTATCATAACATGTTTTATTTATTTAAATTTGATTTTATTGATGAAATTCTTCTTAACTATTTAGTTAATGTTTTCTCTTGTAACTGTTGATTTTTTTGAAATATGTCTCCCTGAAGAACTCCCTTTCACCCATAGGAGGAATCCAGAGAGAGTTATCCCTCAAAACATGATCATAGGTTGGTGGAAGATGTGGTCATGGATATCCAGGCTCAAATATTGATATTGGGTCCTACTCTTTCTCTAGTTAGAGTAGATTAATATGGTTCTATTAAGGACTAATCCTTGGAGTTTCTCAAGAACAAACCACCTTCTTTCTGAGGTAGCATGAAGCTTCATGAAGAGGAGGAGTGGCTTGAGAAGATCGCGAGAAAGTTATAGTTTCTTGACACTCTTGAGGAAGCCATAGTAAAGTATACCTCATTCTTGTTAGAGAGTCATAATTGAAGGTGGTGGGACTCATTGCTTCATGCTGGGAAGTATGAGCAGATGAGCTAGAATGACATCAATGATATCTTCAATGACCAAAAATATCATGAGGCCTTTGCTTATGCATAATAATAAGAGTTTTTGGATCATATTAAATGGGATCAGACAGTGATTGAGTATATTAATCATTTCTCCAAGATAGTTTGATATGCACCTGAAATAGTCTTTAATGAGAAGATGAAGGCTCGAAGGTTCGAAAGGGGTTTGCAGTCGAAGATTTATTCTCATGTATTCCTATTCTGGATGAAGACCTATTATGAGGTTTATTATCATGCTTGTATGGTTTAGATTGACTATAAGGGGGGTTCTTTTTTCTCTGGGGAAGTGTTGATGTTGGGTTGTGGCAGTTCATCTGAGAAGAAGAGGAAGTAGGAGGGGTCGGGGAAGAAAGGAGGTGGTAGTTGAATCCATACTTCCAGGCATTTATCATCTTTAGATTCTGATGTTGGGTTTTTCATGTGCCATCAGTGTGGGTAGTCATGAAACATCCAACCTGCATGTACATATCCTTCTAGGCCAGGTCATCGATGTGGATTTATGGGGAACTTGCAGCATTTTTGTAGGGTGATGCACTCATAATAGAGTGGGGAAGAGTATTTGGCTTCTGGTGGGTGTTATTTTAGTTGAATCCATCTAGGATGGTGGGATCTCAATTCGGTGTCCATGGTGGTAGGACCAGATCATCTTCTAGTTAGTGCCAATTTAGAGTAGGGCCACTAGCAAGCAGTTGTTCTCAGGTAGAGACCAAGAATTTTCATACAATGGATTAGGAACTAGTGGTATAAGATTTAGGGCCCTCGATAGTTCGAGTTTCTAGTGTGATTAAATCTTTTATAGATTTTGTTTTATTTGATACTAGTGCATCTGCATATTTTATCTCTTCCTTTCTTATGAGGCTATTGAATTTTCTAACTAAGTTGATGTCTTTTGAGATGGAGTTGGTGACTCTATTGGGTAAGAGGAAGGAATATGGTCTCTGGTGCCCATCTAGTGCACTATCCATGTCTGGGGTTGAGATGGAATGGGATTTCATTGTCTTGTATATGGACTTTTTCGACATAATCCTTGGAATTGATTTGCTAGTGCACTTCCAAGAACATATTAAATGCTATAGGAAATGGTTGAGTTTTATGGAACATGATGGGAGTATTTATGTATTTCTTGGGGAATGGGGTCCTCATTCTGGTCAAGTGGGACCTCTTTTCCTATAGATTATAAATCTGGATTTTCATTTATCGTCACTTGTGTTGGAGGACGATGGTGGTTCTCCTAAGCGTGGATTAACAAATGTGGTGGATGAGTTCCCAGAGGTATTTCCAAAGGAATCATTAATCTTAACATCAGGGTTGGATGTGGAGTTGTTGATTGATTTGGAACGAGGAACACAGATGATATATCTTCCCTCATATCATATTTTCCCCACTAAGATTTGGGAATTAAAGATATAGCTAGATGATTCGAAATCCAAAGGGTTCATTCACTCAAGCGTCGTTCCTTGGTTCTCTCCTATTCAATTCACTAAGAAGGCTAACAGATCCCTCATGTTGTGCATCGACTACCAAAAGTTAAATAAGGTAACCATTAATAATAAATACCCATTTTCAAAAATTTATGACTTCTCTGACAAGATTAAGGGGAAAGAGTGGTTTTCCAAGATAGATCTATATTCTGGATACCACCAATTCAGGGTGAGAGAGGCAGACATTCTAAAGACAACATTCTGAAGATGGTACATCCACTTGGAGTATTTGGTCATGACTTTCATGTTGACAAATGATGTAGTGGTTTTTATAGAGATCATGAATAGGGTGTTCCACCAATATCTCACCACTTTCATTATAGTATTCGTGGATGACATCCTAGTGCACTCTGGATCTGAGGAAGAGCATAAGAATCATTTTCAGATTGTTTTGGGAACACTATAAGATCATCTTCTTTATGAAATTTTCTCCAAATGCAACCCTCTATATAAGAGAGGTGTTTTTTTGGGTCATTTGATTTTGGATAAATGGGATTAAGTGGACCTTGAGAAGATCAGTGTAGTTATTTCATGAGATTAGCTGAAGAATGTGTTCAATATCAGGATTTTTCTCATCCTAAAAGGTTATTAATGGAATTTTGTTTGATACTTCTCACAGATTTCTTCTCCCGTGACATCGCCCACTCTGAAAGGGGTGAAGTATGAATATATCCTAGAATGTCAGATGTCCATTGAAGAGATGAAATGATGATTGACTACCACACCCATGTTGATCATTCCAGATTAGGGAAAGGGCTATGTGGTTTATTGTGATAATTTCGGTATGGGACTCAGGTGTGTACTCATGCAATATGATCATGTAGTGGAATATGGTTCTCGCCAACTCTAACTTCATAACAAGAATTACCTGATACATGACCTGGAATTATAAGTAGTGATTCATTCCATGAAGACTTGGAACCATTATCTTAGTGGGGAGAAATATTTTGTCTATTCGGATTATAAAATATTCACCTACATCTCTTCCCAAAAATCTTTTAATTTGAGGAAGCACCATTGAATCAAGTATTTACAGGGGTTCGATTTTGATATCATCTATACCCCATGAGAGAGAAATGTGGTGGTTGAAACCTTGAGTAGAAAAGTGCTATTGTAGGATTTTATAAATTATAATGATGAGTGGAACTTGATGAGGATATTTTCCTAGATTCACTTATAAACCAAGGAGCATAGTGGATGTGCATTTTTTGGTGAGAATTTAGTTGACTCCTTCTCTTTTGGAGTTGATTCGTTGAGAGAAGTCTGGTGATGAGCTAATTCAAAAGTCTTTGTTGCTTCCTCTTGGTAAGGATACATATTTTGATTGGTGCTCATCTCTCTAAGGGGTATTTTTATTTAATGTTCATTCACTGGGGTCGTTGTCTTTAAGGAAGGTGGTGAAGTAGAATAGCCACCGATCTCTGTGGGCCATTCAAAAAACTACTACCAAAATGTATTAGGATGTTTGTTGGTAGTTTTGGTGGCCAGGCATGATGTGGTACGTAGCTGAATTTATATAAAGGTGTTATACAAGTCAGTAGTTAAAATTAGAGCATTAAAGACCCTCATGTTTTCTCCAGCCATTACCCATTCTTAAATGTAAGTGGTATGAGGTCACCATGGATTTCATTATTGTCTTTCCACATACTCTTAGGGGAAGGAACTCCATTTGACTAGTGATTGAATCAATAAACAAATCATCCCACATTATTCCGATAAGAGATACAACTAAATTAGATGAGCTGGGCCGGTTGTATATTTAGAAGGTGGTAAGTCTCCGTAGGTTGTCATCAGTAGTTGTTTCAGATAGATACCCTTGTTTTAACTCTCAATTCTAGTAAGGCCTTCAGAAGTCATTGATATCATAGATTAAGATGAGTATGACTTACCATCCATAAATGGATGATCACACAGAGTGGGAAAATCATATTATAGAGGATTTGCATCATGCATTTGTTTTGGATTTTCGAGGATAGTTGGATAGCCATCCTGGATTGGTCAATTTTTCTTATAATAATAGTTATCAATCCTATATTTGAATGGATCTTTCTGAGACTCTCTATCATCGGCCATGTCATTATCCTTTATATTGGTCTGAGGTAAGCGAGACATCACTTTTTGGACAGAGCCATGTGCAGGAGATGTCTGAGAAAGTCAAGTTGATCAGGTAGTAGTTATTGATAACTCAGAGCTTCCAAAAATATTATGCTGATTAGAAGTGTTGAGATCTTGAGTTTTATGTGGGCGATCAGTTGTTCTTGAAGTTCGACCCTCTCTTGGGCCATTGTCATTTGGGGATGGAGGGAAAGCTGATTTCAAGGTATATCAGTCCTTTTGAAATGACCGAGAGGATTGGAAAGGTGGAATAAAGGTAAGATTTTACTTCTTAGTTGACATGGATTCAAAATGTATTTCATTTCCTCCAATTGAATAATTATAATCTGAATCTATCCCATGTGTTGAATTGGGAAGAGTTGAAGTCAATGTCTGATTTATCAGTGTTTGAATGGTCAATGAAGAGAGAGGATTCGCAAGAAAAGGTGCTTCATGGGAAGTCTATTCTATTGGTTTATGTCATTTTGCAGTAAGAGAATGTTGCTCATGAGACATGGGAGTGTAGATTGTGGGTCAAGAAAGATAATCCATTCTTGACTTCCGATCAATATTTGGGTTGAATTTCTAAGGTTCAATGTTTTCATGGTGGGGAGAATTGACCCGTCTATGTATTTCTTTTCAGGTATTTTACCATTTTATTTTTGTTTGATCTTTTTCTATTAGGTTCCCTTCAAAATTTTGGTGAAAAATATAGGTTTTTGGGTGGACAGACCTAGGTGTATGGTTAGAGCATGGTTGGAGTAAACCATGCTCCCAACCGTGGTAACTATGCAGTAGAAGGTAAAACATATCACATAGATACTTCATGACCATGAGCCTCCGACTGGGAAACCATGCACTCTGGATAGAGTGTGTGCATGGTTTCCACATGGTTTGTTAAATCATGTTAACTAGCCATGTGAAATGTCTAGGTCATTAAAAAATTAATTTACTATTTTTCCCTTTCAAAATTAAACCTAATTCTCCCCTCCTCTTCCCTACTCAAAATATTCATCCATAAGAGGTATCCAAGCTCCCTCAATCTCCCTTGGCACCCATTTTGAAGGGGTTTTGTGGGATAAACTTCAAGAATCATCAATTGGATTTCCCCCTTATTTCTTCATTATTTTTAAAGTTTCATCCCTATTTCATAGGGTTCTAATTTTCCAGCATCTAGGGTTTCGTCCCAAGGGTTAAATCATGGTTTTTTGGGTTCAATCTCTTAGATTAGGGTTCATTTTTTTTGGTGTGATTGAGGTGAGGATGATGATTCATACCGATTTTTGGGCATTTTAACACCAATGGTGGCTGGTTCTAGGAATAATCATTATTTGGTGAATTATTTTTATTTCCTAATTAATTTAGTATGTTCTTTAACTAATATGTGTGGTGTAAAAGTAGTTTTTGAAAGAGTTTAATAGGAATTTGATTTTTAAGTGGCATGTTTATATGAAATGTGTTGTGTTTTTTTATTTAATCTCATATTATGTCAATTATTAGTGTTTTATAAATTGTTCAATTAGTTTATTAAATTATTCAAGCGTTATGACTTATGATTTTATGTGGTTTCTGTAAGAACCTAGACCTTATTTTTAAGCATGTTTTTCCTTTTTTTGGTGTTATTGTGAAAAGAGGAGTTTTGGGAAATTTTTGAAGTACACGCCGTGTACTTTATGAGTACGAACCGTGTACTCCCTTGCCGCATGAGGCTGTGTGCTGGCCGTGTCTGGGCCACATACACGACCATGTAGGGGTGATGTGGAGACCGCTTAAATCAGAGTAAGAAAAATCCTAGTACACGCCGTGTACTACAAAAGTACACATCGCGTACTTTCTTTTTTTTCATTAAACAGACCAGGGTCACTTCTTAACCCCAAAACTGTCTTCTTCTCCAGCTACATCAACCAAGAGCATCTTATACGGCCACAAATCTCCTACCAGCCATCGTGCCTCCATCTTCTCTCTGAATCGACCGTCGTCAATTGCGTTGGAACCGTGAAAATAGTCTCTTCCTTCTCATAGATCTTTGTTTTCCAATTCCTCATCTTTCTCATGTTATCGTGTGTTGAGTGTTCTGGATGTTTTCATAGATCTATAATGTTCTAAGGAGATTCAAGACACGTGGTTCAAGTATATATCGATATCCTAGCATCAGGGAAGGTTTTTTGTTCCTTTCCGTTCAAAGTCCTTGAGTTTTATGTGCAATTTCCACCAATACCCTTGAATGGGGTATTGCATGTTTACTGTTTTTCCCATATTGTTTTTCTTCCTTGCTTGTATGCTTGTGTAGAGGTAATTTGGTTATGTATTAGTATAATTGCTATGCTTGTATGTTTTTCCCATGCCTTGTTTTGTTTATGACCTTTTGGTCTTGTTTAGCCTTTGGCTGTTATACCTGTTTTCCATGACTTGTGACAGTAGGATGCAGTGTTGTTCCTGACATGATTGTCATGCTATAGACTGGTTAGCCAAGTATCTCAATAGTTTTACGTTGGCCTTATAGAATTATTATGCACTTACTGGAACATGACTGTGAAACCTGGTGATATAGACTATTAGGGGATAGACCGAGAGAGCTCCCTAGAGAGTCTTGGACATTATATACTACAGGAGGGTAGACTAAGTGAGCTTCCTCAGAGAGTAGTGAGCTTTATAGACTACAGGTGAATAGACCGAGTGAGTTTCCTTAGAGTGTTTTTTTTTGAATTTCCTTAAACCATTCCATGTTGTTGGATGAATTGACCGAGTGAGCTTCCTCAGAGAGTCTGTGATAGACCTGGGGCTATAGGGGGAATTGACTGAGTGAGATTCCTCAGAGAGTCTATAGAACTTGGGGATATAAGGGGATTAGACTGCATGATCTCCCCCTGAGAGTCCCTAACTACCTTAGACTATAAGGGGAATTCACTGAGCGTGCTTCCTCCGAGAGTCTTATAATTTCGTATGACCAAACCAGATGGGTTAGGCTGAGTGTACTGCCCAGAGGGTTGTTGGTACTTTTTGGATAAGACCATAGGGGATGACTGTGACTACTCACTAGAGGTTTAACAGTTTGTGGTTAGTTGTTTGGTTCACTGTTGCATATTGACATACCGGTTTTTTGTTGCTGTGTAAAATCCTGTTCGTGGATTACTGTACTATTATCTGCCATATGCTCACAGACTATTAGGCACAGATCTTCGGGTGGTTGCCTACTAGTATTTAGTATCACATCCTGTTTGGGTCATGATTTTGGGCCCAAAAAAATTATATTACTACAGGTATCGACTAGGGAAATCGCCCTTCGACTTCAGGTACTTTATTTCATTGGAGCAGGATAGAATGGGACCAAGTTGAGGCTTGCGATGCTGAGGAAATGCCCTTGAGGCCATGTGACTGACCAGGTATGGAGCTTCTCTGGGAGGATTCTGGAACTGTGACGTTACAGTCTCGGTGTGTATCTGATCTTAGAAGAGGATTTTGGATGTAATTTTCATGTGTAAATTCATGTAATACTTCTTGGATTTTTTTTATAATCATTTTAAAGGTTTATAAAATTATATGGAAGGTGAGAAACCTGTTTGTGACCTGTTGTAGTGTGATTATGATTTTTAAATGGAATTTGGTTGTGAAAATATTGATATTTGACATGTTTAACTTGATAGAGAACAAAAGGGAATCCTAAATATCTAGGTGGTCTGACTAGGACTAGTATGCTAGTGATTAAATACTAGCTACGGTCTAATTTCACTTAGAAAGATTTACAATAACAAAACTAACTAAACAATGATGTTTGATTGGAGACCACTAGGTTATGGGTGTATTCCCTACTAGTGGATTGTGAATGAGAACGTAGTTGGTCTTGGTTTCTATTCCACATTTCGTCAAGTTATGATGTACCTAGTGTCCCATTTTTAGCTAGTTCATAGGGGTGTTTTCCTGTGGCTAGTGCTGATTTGTTATATCCCGCGTACTATCATCATACAGTATGTTTGGTTGGTAATTTCCACAATATGTGTCTTTACTTTATATTTTTTTATTCTTTAATGTTTTATTCTCAAAACTATTTCTCATTCAATGTTTATTTCCTTAAAATTCTTACTAGAATTTTGTTTTTGAAAAAACAACAAGGTATTTGTCTTATAATGTCTGTATAATGGAATATTTTCTCAGGTGGAATCCTATTAGGCTTAGGATCACACCCTACATAAACATTTGGGGGTAAGTAGAATTGGTAACCTTTGACATAGTTAAGGGTATAGTTTTTGGAGACAATGGTTTGGGTTACTAGATATACTTTCTAGTGTGGTGTTGTTGAGTTGTCTTGAAGATGATTCCCCTTTCAATGTGGTAGTTTTTGAGTTCTTCTTGAGGGTCCTTTTTTTAGTATACTTGTTTAGTTTTGAATTTCTCCTCGTAATTCAATTATAGAAATTGTTTAAGGTTTTTTTGTTTTGAATTTTCTGATTTGGTTTAGTGATTATTATTGGGTTTTTAATGCATGTAAACACTGGTAAATCATTCCCACTCTTTATTCATGGTTCTTAGGAACTTGTTCCATCCCATGGGGATAGGGAAAACCCTTTGGGCCTTTCCACAGACCAAGTTGGGCAACGATTCGGATGATGACCTGGTTTGGTTTGCGACATTTTGTTATTTTTCCACATGGCTACACATTAGGATTAGCTTTTTTGATATCATGTTATACCATTAACTCATAAATTTTTTTTCTTCAAATTTTTATTCCATTACTATAATTTTTACCTCACCCATTTTTTATGTATCTTATTATTTATCCAATGAATTTTTTTGACTGAAAATAGATTCAAGATCTCAGTAAAGAGAATAATGATTGTGATTTTGTGTTTTAGTTTTGTTGATTTTTTTATACCTAATCATCTAATGAAAATTGGAAAATTATATTTGGGTTTCATTAAATGGATTTTTATGTTAAAAATAATGTAATAATATGTGTAAAATTCATGTGTATCTATAAAAATAGAGTTTCATAATACAATGGGGGGAAAGGATACAGCTTCCTACATATCGAGAATGATTGAACATGTCCACATATAAATTTATCAAATGAAATTGATGATCATTTGGGTGTGGAAATGAAAGAAATCGAGAATGTAATTGCATAAGAAAAAATGAAAATTTTAGTTATTATATTGGATGCTAATAATGGTTTTTATAATTATCCATATTATTTTAATTTTTCAAATGTTGAAATAATTTTTATTTTGAAAATTGAGGTCACCTAGGTAATTACCAAACAGATAAACAACAAGGTTTTATGAGTAAATATTTTACTATTATTGATCTATAGACTATGAATGACGTAAGAAAGTACTATAGTATTAAGGAATAATATAAAAAATCGTGGTTAATGGTTTATGAAGGAAGTGGAAGGATTGAAGTATTTATTTATTGATGTTTAATAATTAGGTTGTATAAGTATTCTATCAATGATTAACTGGTTATAATAATCTTGAAACATCAAAGGATTATTCTGCAATTTTTTTCTTTAATAATTTATAATCATATTTTTAATGATACTGATAACGTTGAAAATTGATTTAGAGGTAAGTTAATATATTTGGAAAAACACGTGATTTAGAGATAGATAACCCATAATATGATATTAAGGTTGAGATAATATTTCTAGATTGGATAAAGAGTTTATTTTTATTGATAAAGTTACTTTTCTATTACAAGTTATCTTGAAATTGATATGTGATTTAAAAACATAATGATTTATGTTATCTTTGATAAGTTTATTACATTTTTTTCAATAAATGGAATATATTGGATAGTCTATTATTTAATTTTTTTGAAAAAGTATATATTTATATTTTGGGAAAATTGATTTTTTTATTATAGAATTATTGTGATTCAGGTTATTATAATCATTTTGTGGAATATATGATCATTTCATTCATGTTTTTGGTTTGTAACATTACAATCTACAATTTTCTTTTTGAAGATTCATGCTATTTTTTATCATGGAAATATACATGATCAAGTATTTCATATATTTTTTGGGTTTTGAGTTTAGTCAGACATATTTTAGATAATTTTTATGGTTAACTATTTATGGGATGGTTTATGTGAATATTTGTGAGTTATTTTTTATGTTTTAGAGATTAATGTATTATTTTATCACTGATATATTTGTCTATATTAGAAAAAAAATTCTAACCATTTTGATTTTAATAAATATATAAAGGAATTAGGAATTAATTTTCATTCTTTTATGGGTCTTATGGTTAAATGATTGTTAATTTTAGTACTTAAATCATAATAAATTCATCTGGAATATCGACTTCTTAGAGTAAGGGATGAGATATAAGTATAAATTGATCAGGGTATAACCAATGGATGAAATTAAATTTATTTTGTTAAATAAATAATGGAATTATATTTTCTCATATTCCATTGTATAATAATTCCTCAACTATAGGATTGGAAATCTCGAAAATGAAAGTTTTTTTCTTTTAACATTTCTTTCAAGGGAATTTATGGCCTTTTCCCCCTTAATGATGTAAGGTTTTATGGTCTTTAACAATATCATTAATTTGTTCTCTATCACTATATATAATTAATTATATGTTTTCTTTCTACTTCATGTACATATTTTCACTTCTTTGTAATTTTTACATTATTAGGGAACCTAAATATGGGATGTTTTAGGTAACTATTATGTTTCCCAAATAAATTTTTCAAAGGTTGTTTCATTGTCCCTTTGTGTTATGTGGGTTTTTGGCCAATGTATCTCCAAATATTGAATCTTTGATTTAAATTATATAAATTATGAGTCATAAATTTAATATTTGGTGGATAATGGAACACCATTTTGTTTTAGAATATGTTTTATTTTTCCTTAGATATATTGCAAGTGTTTGATAACTTTACTGTCACACAAAAATGGGACTAAAACAAAAAATGTTATATTATAATAGATCCATTAAAATAGATATATGAATATGAATAAAAAAAATTATGAAAAATATGTACGAAATGTTTTATATAATTAAAATGTATTGATTAATGCATAAGAATTTTGTACTCAAGTTTTGGTTTTTTCATTTCATGCTTCAAAAATATTTTTTCTTCAAAAAATGTTTTTTATTAAATTTTTTAACTGGGGATTGTAATTATTTTATAATTATTTAAAAACAATTGATTAATTAATATAATAATTTAAATTACTATGTTAATATTGTCTTAGGTGATTGTTTACTATTTCTCAAAAAGTATTTTTTTAGTGAATGGTGAAAAATACTTATTTCTGTAAAACTGTCATTTCTGTTCAAATAGATGCATGTCACGAATTGGACCGGGCCAACCCAACTTGCCACCACATTCAGACCAAAACATGGAATTTAGTGAACCTCCTCATATGCTATAGGATGTAGACTAGCAGTAAGGGCCTAAAATGAAATATAAAAGAGACTATTCCCTCAAATTGAAGTGTAATAAAAATAGAAATAAACTAAACATACAAGAACCATACACATCATAGTGTGAAAAAATATCTAAAATTACATTAATAAATAAAATGATGCATGCAGACTCGAGGACAAGCATATAGACACCACTCACCCACTAGGTTGACTACATAAAGAATAAAAATAAATAAACAAGACTCTACTACTACATTGAGCCTAAATACATAATCGGTCTTCATGAAGACTAAACTGATCCAAAAAACCCTGGAATCCACATGAGCATCTCTGCTCAAACATGAAACACTGGACAACTACCCAATTTAATGCACAAATATCAAACTAAAAGAAAACAAAAGGTATACACATACACCGAGCTACATGTATAGGGGGTGAGAAATAAATCTTAGCATGCCAACCCCAATGGTGGTCCTAACATATTCTATGATAACATGTCCATAAAACACACATTATTCTCATTCTAGCCAAATGTGACTCTTATAAAATGATAAAAGAGGACAGAAAGGATAAAAAAGGGATAAAAATGGAAAAACAACAAACCTTGGGATCTAGTCTGACATTCATATGTAATAAAAACTCACTATGGCCCTATCCATCAGACTTATGGAGCATGGATCATTGAGCCACAACATCATGCACATCAACTGAATAAAGAAGTAGCTCCAAAGTGCACACAAGGATGGAACACATGTCAGACCCTAGGATCTCATCCTAGGCATTGAAACACTGAGTTAATATTTATCCACTATGAATCCAATATTACAATATAAACTGGTGTTAGGGACCATTTGTTGACCTCAAGAGTATACTAACATGCCCAGAAGTTTATCAAAACAAACATAGCGAATGAACCTGTCAGTGCATCTTCAAGCTACATAACAAGGCCCTAATCCTTTAGATCAGTTCTTGGGTGTGAAATAGCCTCTAGGGTCCTCAATGTTCTAATAACCCTATCCATGATGAAATGCTAAACTAGGTAGTTTACTATAATCTAGATCATACATTATCTCTATAGCCTCACCTCATAGCATCCAGACCCCAACTGAGGAGAGAAACAGAATCAATCTTGGGGAAATCACACAGTCTAAAAATATCTGAAATGTTTCCTACCTCATCATTCCTTCATATGAATATCCTCAAAGCTTGAATCCATGACTCAAACATAGGGGTCAGCTATCACCTTCACCCTCCATCCAAACCCACTAAACAAGAATCAGCCACCTCATAGGCCAACCAAACACCGAGCAACAACCATTGTTTCTAAAACCATATCACAAACATGAAACCCTATAGGGAACCTCTAAAAAATCCAAAACTCGATTCAAGCTCATTCATAGGAACTGTGGCTGGACTACTATCTCAAAACCACAAAATACATACCCATAAGGGAAACCCCAAGAAACACCTAACCCAAAACAGAAACCTAAAAACAAGACCCTCATACCTATCTCAAACACTTCCCACCAGCACCCATCCCTACCTAACATCCAATGATGTTTAACCACTAATAAGGCTCTTATTGGTCCCAACCTCAAAAGATCTGACCTAAGCCTCAAAAAACTGAACTAAAGATATCTTCCAAGGAACCACTTGATCTTCCAGAATCTATCTAAATAACCCCAAGAAAAAACAACTGGCATCATCAATCTAAGGTTATCAACAATCTTACAACCGCACTAGACCATCACAACTCACAACCTAAACCCCATACGAATTTTAGAACTACAACCATAAATGAATACTCATAAAAATTAAAAAAAATATAAAAAATCATCTAGAAATCCTCTAAATTTCATAAGGATTCCACCCCTATGGTCTACAAAGGAAAAAAATAGAATGGACTTCTCACAAGTACAATTCTAACTTTGGGGAAAAAAGACACCCAAAATCCCTTTTCTGGAAATGTAAATGGCATGTACTTCTGAGCACATGTAGTTTACTCTTAAAGTTTCAACCAGACATGAACTTTCACATTTCCAAGGTAAACACAGGTTCTCCTTTTGTACTAGTACATGTGTACAACATCTAACTGTGTACTATTACGCGGCCAAGCACAACAACAAGGTGTGTCTCCCCAAGTACATGGCCACATGGCCAAGTACTACTATAGGTTGTGTACTCCATATACATGATGTGTGGTCTCAAATTTCCATCATCCCATGTACTGACTACATGGCCAAGCAATACTACACAGTCTTTACTTAAATTACATGGTCTATACTTATAAAAACATCACCTTACACAAATAGAATGTCAACATGGTATGTTTTAATCAATCCACACATTGTGTGATTTGGATTTCTGGAATGGAAATATCTCCGGACCTCCCCAGATGGCTTGAGAGTTTTTTATTAGCCTAAAAATCACTAGAGATACCCAACATGGGTCCCCAAAAACCTAGACAAAAAATTAAACAAAAATAATACAAATATACAATAATATAGGGAAGAAAGAAAAGTATAAATCCTCTAGGAGGATTCGAATTATGATTAGATCTGATTCATGGTCCACATCACTCGTACAATGATCTGGAAGGCCCCGAGTTCCACATAGGCACCACCTTCTCCCCCTCTTTCTCTCTTATCCCTCTCCCTCTCCTCTATTTCAGCCAAATTAATACCCAATAGAGAGATTACATAACACACTAGGTGATGTATGTATAAGAAAGAATAAATATGATAAAAGAAAAAAATACGAGATATATGAAATGGGATCCCAACCCAGACCCTTCAACTGACACGAGGTTATTCACTGCCAATGAAAAACCCCCTAGTCTAGACTCAATGGTAATGTTAAAATTAAAATATGATTATCTAAACATAAGATATTTTTAAACGAACATACAGTAATAAATAATATTTAATTAATTAAATATTAAATATTCGACCAATATTTATATGACATAGAATTCAACCAAATTGATGTACTTGGGTAAACACCCTATTATGGGAACAACATAGTTGTTAGAAAAATTATCTGAGATCTCCAGATATAAGAAATTACCTTTTTTCCACTTGAAATCCACAAGAGAACAAAAATTCATATTTCCCCTATTTTACTTAAATATTCATGACATTTTTCATGAAACTATCCCCACCATAAATTATTATATCCCTCAAGAAGCCTCATGGGTAATAAAACACCCAAGCTTTACTAGAAACATTAGCGCTCCAAATACTACCACAACTGTCCACCAACCGTCTTCACCACATTGAAAAAACCTAAAATATGAGGTACATTAAACCATGAACAATTTGATTCCAACCACTATAGGATTAGACTTATCATATATCATCCACCAAGAACCAAATTCAACATCCCACACTCTTTCCACCACTGAACTCAATTGTAAGGAATGGAAGAACTGCTCACACTAGAACAAAAACACGAAAAATCAACCACCGTTAGTTTTCATAACACCTGAAACAAAAACCAAACACACAATGAACATCATTAAAAAAAGGAAAAAAAACCCACGAGGTACTATGGTGAAATATATATAGGATTCTTCTTCAATACCAAAATAGAACTCTATGAAATCACAAGTCCCAATTGGAATTGTGATCAACCATCACACACATTCTTTATTAACAAGGATTTCTCCCAAAAATCCACATCATCACAACTACCCTACTCTAGGAACATTGATCTTCAAAAAACCTCTAAGAAATAATGACTCTCAAAAAATCCATGACATAAAGAAACTAGGTTCACACACTTAAACCAACTGAGCATTCTCTTCCCGTAGGCCAGCCTCATCAAACCAGAGAACCTACAATAGTCCTCTTCTAAAACAAGTCATCTCTCACATGCCATGATCCACCAACAAGACCACCCTCCACATTGGCCTCAAACCAAGACCATAAGTGCCAAAACACACTCCCAAAACACTGCCTAAAGCACAACTACAATGAACAAGGACATGAACCAACCAAAACATACCTCTTATCCATCCAAAAAACCATGAAGGTCACCATAAAACCTTGAAACCACAATCACTCCCATCTCTCCACCACCCAATACCAAGGAAACCTCAATAGCACCGTAGAACTTTTTAAGGATACCAAACCTCATGGAAACCCTATCATAAACCAAAATTCCATCCAGTATCATTTCTTGCATCAATCCAATCACCACTAATAGAAATAGGGAATAAAAAATTAAACAACAACCCATAAGTGTTTTTATGCTTCCCTAGATAAATGGAATTCCTCTTCACAAAAAGAGAAAATCACAACAAAGGATCTATATGAATTGTCATTAGAAGAAATTATTATAATAAAAACCACATGCATATATGAATAAGAATCCTATGTTCATGGAATGATGCATGATAATAGGCCTCTGGCCATCCATCCAAGAGACAGAAACAAAGAAATTATAAAATATACAAACATAAGTGCATCATCAGAGGTGAAAATAATAAGATGATAATGTTGAAAAACAATGAAAAATCCCCAACCCTAGTAACCTAAACATATAATTAGAATAGGTGTTCATGAAGAACCTTCCTAATATCAAACACTGGCTCTGACACATTCCTAGGTCTCATATCTACAAACTTCCAAAATATTATGGAGAAGAAAAAGAATGCTCTTAAATAATTTTTTCATGAATGAGACTTGTTTGACCAGACCCGAAACCCAATCCTATCCACAAAAAGGATCCAAGCATGCCTTCTAGAGCATTAGAGGCTACCAACTAGTGGTGAGGGCCTATAAGGATAGAGTGACACGAAAATTACCTCAAATAAAAGTTAAATAATAGTTGAAGTAAAATAAAAATACATGCATATATGAACATAAGATTGAAAAAATAAATAAATAACTGAAATAACGTTAAAAAATTAGAATGATGTATACATACCTGATTAAAAGCTTATAGACACTGGTCACCCATTAGGCCAAACACATATAGAATAAAAATAAAGGAAAACAAATACACAATTCTCTACTAAAAATTCAAGCTGATCCACATACCCAGTATCCATGATAATGGAACTACTCCAACATGAACCTTACTCTCCACATGATAATATCTTCTCGGACTTGCAAAAATTGGGTCATTAGATAATCCAATGCACCCTGATCAACCTAAAATATGTCACAAGATATTCACATAAACCACAATTCACATGCAGTGGGTGAGAAACAAATCTTTGTAGGCCACACCCATTGGTGGTCCAAACATCATCTATCAAATCATGTTTATGAAAAACAGGTTATTCCTAGCCTAGGCGAACATGACTCTATGGAAAACATAAAAAAAGACAAGAAGAAAAAGGGGGTTAAAATTTATAATTAAAAACCACATGTTATATTTTGATACCTGTAGGCAGTACGCGCTTACTTTTTCCCATCCAAAAGAATTACAAAGCATGGATCACATATCCACAACATCAAGTGCATCCACATGATCAAGAAGACGCAACAAATTCCACCACAAGGATAGAAACATGTGACAAACACTTGGATCTCATACTATGAATTTAAACTTTGATAGCATCTACCAAGAACCAGGACTCCAATAGAATAGTCTAATTTGGAACTAGGGATCCCTTGTTGATCTTAGGAGTATATTACCATGCCAAGAATTCCTATAGAACCAATTGGGAAAAAAGCCTACCAGTACATCATCGGGCCACCTGACCAGGCCCAAACATATATAAATTGCTTTTGAAGCAAAATATACTATATAGAATACAAACCCCACCTAGGAAAAAATATATACGAAAGAGTTTGCACTCATCCAGAACATCCATTAGCACCCAATCTTAATGTCACATTAGATAGATAAACAACAGTAGAGAGAAGTATAATAAAACTAATGCAACTCACTTAGTCTAATAATATCCCAAATTACTCCTCCATCATCTGTCCTAAATAAGAAAAACCTCGAACCTCCAAGCCACAGTTTAGAAACAAGAGTCATCTAACACCCACACCCACTAACCAAAACCAGCAATCCATCACAAGCCACCTCACAACAAAATTAATAACTCAGAATAAACTATGGTTACTAGAACCTAAACATAAACAATAAACCCTATAGGGCCACTTATAAAAAAACCAAACCTTAGTCCAAGCCCTCTTAGAAGAACTGTGGCTAGTCTCACACATCAAAACCATAAAACACCTACCCAGAATGGTGACCTAAAGAAACACCTCTACTAAAAGGGAAACCTCAGAACAAGCCCCTAATACCTATATAAATAACTTCCCAATATCACCCATCTATCCTTAAAATCCAACTATGTTAAAACATTCACAGGGCTTCTATTTGTCCCAACCTCATGCACTTATACTTAAACCTCAAATAATCAAACAAACAATCTCGTCTAATAAGTCATATGATCCCACCATCCGGAATGTACCAAATGAACCTTCAGAAAAAAAACTAGTGTCCAGATTCCATAGAAATAAAAACGTGTAAAAACTCACTCGAGCCTCAAAACTCACAACCCACCCCAAAAGTGATTCTAGAAACACAGCCTCAAAGGAATCGTCCCACAAATATAAAACAATTGAAAACACCATACAAATGACCTCTAAACGCCAAAGGATTCCACCACTGTGATATACGTGGGGAACAGTCATAATGGACTACTCAAAAGTCCAATACATACTTATGGGAATAAAGAAACAGGAACCCCCTATAAAGGAAAGGTACATGTCCTTTACTCTTAAAGGTTCACCTGGTCATGTAATTCCATATGGCCAGAGAAAACATGGGGTATGCCCATCTACTAGTACATGAGAATATAATCCACCATTTTACTATTACATGGTCATGCCCAACCATGTGAGTGGATACCCAAGTACATGTTTATATGTCTATGTACTACGACATGATGTCTAATCGAATTACACAGCGTGTGGTCTCACACATCCATCAAACCATTTTCTTGCTACATGGCTATGCCCAATTACACAGAGTGTACTTAAATTTCCCTTTGTGTACATAAAAAACCATCTTCCCCAAATAGGAATACAACAAATCTTTTTTTCATCAATCCACATGCCATGTGATCAGGATTTCTCAAATATAAATTTTTATGGACCTCCCAGAACACCTCGAATCTCTCTAATTAGCTTAAAACCCATTAGATCGACCCATGATGGGTCCACAATGATCCAAAAAATATTAAATCATAAAAAAACTACTATAAAAGGATCTACAAATTAAAAAATAAAATGATCCTACCTATGGGTGGAAACCATGGAAGCTTCAATCTAATTTATAGTCTGTAGCACCCACAAGATGATGTAGTGTTACCTGAGCTCCATAGTGGCACCTCCTTCTCCCTCTCCCCCTCTTATATCTCTCTCTCTACTCTACATATCATATATATCAGCCAATTTAATAATCAAGGGGGTAATATGTGACCCACTAATCTTAGAAATGATAAAAATGAATAAAAAATAGAAAAAAATGAAAAAAATAAAAAAATAGCGAGAAGAATAGGGGGCTCGACCCGGACCTAGTTCCATACATGAGGTTTCAACCAAACTACTAAAGATATCCATATTACATACTAAATAGTGAAGTAAAAATTCATATTTTATGCTCTAGATAGAATATATATCTTAATGAGAATGGACAAATAAATAATATTTTATTAATTAAATATTAAATAATCTTGCAAAATTCAAACAGCTTGGAATACAATGAATATCCTATCATTAGGTACACACCAAATTATAACACCAATGTTGTGATCATAAAAATTATTTGAGATCTCATGACATGAAAAATCACTATTTTCCCCTAGAAGTGCATCTAAGAACAAAAATTCAAATTTCTCATGTTTTTCTAAACAGTCAAAACACGGTTCATAACAAAGCCCCATTATTCTTTGAATTTGATCCTAAAGTTACATAAATATGAGTTAAATATAATTAATATAATTAATTAAATTATGATCATCATTATACTTTAATTTGGATTTTTGTATCCTAAATCATATTTTTCTAAAAGTCCTTTTTATAAGTGCAATGTGATTATATCTCAAAAAATAAAATAAATCTCATTTTATCACTAGTTTTAATGAAATATATATATTATGTATTCAATAATATATTTTAACATTCATGTTATGGTTTTTAATATTAATTTAATGAATGTAAATTATGATATATTCAAAAAAATGAATTTTTTTAAAACAAGTTTTCGTTGTCAATTATGAACATATTTAAAAATTAATTCTTCCATGTATAGAAATTAAAGAACATAAAAATAGTTATATATTTTTTATAAGAATAATTAATATTAACTAATAGTTTAAAATTAATTTTTCATCATATTTTATATTAAAAATATTAAAATTCTGTTACTATGATTAATGTTAAAACAAGTTTACCTAGGCTGATAAACAGAGAGGTAAGGGTTTTATTTTAACCCAAACTAGAAAAATTATTATTATTTAAGGATATTTCAATCTTATATTAATACAAATTTTAATCCATGGAAAATTAGATCCATATTCCCTTAAAAGTGACCTCATATCCTTGAAACCATTAAATAAAATCTAGGTGTATCCCTCCCATCACTTATAAAAGTGTGCATATTCCCCTCCATCATTGAAATAATTTAATCCTTCTGTAATATAAAATAAATATTCAAAAACCTTTCTATAATCTTTACCTTTATATTAAAGCTTATGTTCTCCTACTAAAACCAATCTTTCAGAGATTGAGGTGTAATCTAAAGGATGTACCTCAAATATTTGGTATAAATCTTTATAGTTCTATTTTAGTTTTATTTCTTGTTACACCTTTTCTAAACCTTTTGTATGAATAAAAACAAGATTAATCCATGATTATCAATATATAAACTTGATATTTTGATTTTTTAACAACAATTTTCTAACCATTCTCCATGAAATGTAAAATGAAAGTATCCCACATGCATATGTGTCGACTACCACATCCATGTAGTGATACAATTCATTTTCAATAACAATAAATAATGGGTTGTAATATTGATGAATTTAATTTATATGTCAGATATTTATAAAATTATTATAATTCTTAAATTATAATATATTATCTAACTTCTTACCTTTTGATCCATTGGTAAACAAAAATGTCATACGTGGGTTTCTATTGACTACCACCTCCCCGACATGATGTGGTTTGTTTATAATTTAATTTTTTGGGGGTTGAAACTAGGATATATTTAATGAAAATATATGATATTTATGATATAATAGTTATTTTATAAGGTTGATATATCATTTTACTTTATTTTTCTATCCATAAAAAATTGTAAAGACCACTCCTATGGATGTATGGATTACCGTATCTATGAAGTGATGTAATTAAATTTTAATCACCAATTAATATGAATGATTATAAATATGTATATAATTAATTTATATAACCTTTATATATTTATTAAAATAATTTATATGAAGTAACCATGAAAAAATATTGAGGATAATAATTTATGAAAAAAAATAGACATGAAAAACAAGGCAGTTAACCCCTAAAATGTTGAATTTAATAAAGAATTTTTAATAAATGGGTGTTCAAATAATAAAATTGATTATTATATAGATAATATGTATGAATTATATTATTATAGAATTATAATTTATTTAAATATTTTTTATATATTTTTTATCAGTTATGAATAAATAAAGACTTGTGGTATGGGTTTTTTGTCTCAATGTATCTTCATTGAGACATGTTTTTGAGTTATGAATAAATTTATAATATATATGGATTATATGAGACAAAATAATTTTTTTATCATACTCTATTAGTTAATTCAAAGTATTTTTTGGAATATATAATTTTCATAGAATCTAATGACTTTCAATTAAAAAATTACTTGATCCATAAGGGATCAATTTCTCAATTTCGTTATGGACAGACATCTTTGATATTATAAAACTATTTATGAATATCAGGTGTATATACAGATAATTTTATATTTCTTATCATGTATCATTCTTAATTTAGGTTTTTTAGATTTATAATTAAAATCATTTCATATTAGGGGATTTGATTTTAATTTTACAAAAGTGTTGAGGTTTTATCATCTCAGATTGTCATCTTTGGGATATATGTTATGTTACAAAATAATATTATTTTATAAGTTCTATATAATACCCATTTATATGTTTTATCATGAAATTAATTATTTTCATGGTATTTAATATTTTTTTATTTCATGGGTTTCATGAGTCAAAAATCACCAAAGTTGTAAGTGTATTATGTTATAGTCTTGTTTTTACCAAGATTGTTTATGAATAAATTCTCCAATGTTGAAATTATATGATATATTTATATCAAAAAAATATTTATTTTATTATCCTCTAGTTATTTCTAGATATCACACATTTTCCTTTCATTTTTATCTCTTTATGTACTCATGATACAAAACTGATTTTAAGGAAAACCAACATCATTTCTATCTTCGGTGAGAGATCCTTTTTATCCCACAATAATGTTTTATAAAATCATTTCATGAATGTTTTTATTGAACTAAAATGATATATTAAATTAATTATTACTCTGTTTGGATTATATTTATAAAAACATTTATGGGAATCTTTTCATTATTTTCTAAATGAGTTACTTCTCAATTTGTAATGAAAATAGTAAAGGAATTTTCATTTTAATGTACATTATAAGAATAATGTTTCCCATTATCATGAATTACATTTTCATTGAAGAGTCCATTATATATTTTTTATTATAAAAATATTTCTTAATATTATGGAAATTTTTAATTTTTATTTTTCATATTTCAAGATGAAATACTTAATTTCTTAACTAAATGTTCAAGTGATTATTTTAAATTAATTTTCAAATATAATAACATCTTTTTATTTTTAATATTATTTACTAGGTATATGATTCACTATTACCATATTTATTCATTTACTATATGATTTATGAATTTTTTATTGAAATTTTTATGAGACCCATTTTTTTCATGGTTTATGTTATGGGGAAATGGTAAATGTTTTCATCAATTTCAAGAATACATTTGAATGGTTTGTGATTATGTGACAAGTAGTTATATAATAATCCATGTACACTAGTTATTTTATAAACCAGGGATGTGTGGGTATGGTATTAAGCTCTAATGAAATTGGTAATAATTAAAGAGTTGAGAAACTCCTGAGAGATAATGGAGTTAAAAACTCCTAAGAGAAGATCAGTTTAACTTGATGGATGTTAATCCTAATATAATGTTGAAAATGACTCGGTTACACAACTATAAAATCATCTTATTCCAGTGGTTGAAAACTGTGGAAATAAGGACCAAAACTGTGGCCATTATCATCATGGCTGTAGGGCCCAACCAATTGCCATCATTTAAACCATGGAAATAGTTGGGATATTTCCATAGTTTGTAAAATCATGGAAATAAGTCTCCCCAATTTCCATTTTGGCTGTTGATCTATGGAAACTGTTTAAACCAAAACTATATCTATTATTTTCATGGTTGAAAACTGTGTTTATAGACCAAAAATTATATTTCACTGCAATGATTTGATCCATATACATCACCTATAGAGTTAAGCTGCCTAACAACTACACCATACCGAGCTTTGGGTATATAAATATATATTATTTAAAACCATCCATGTAGACTAAAAATCATGGAAATAGAGTTTCCCGTTCTATTTTTCAATGGAAAATTTTAATCCCACCCAAGGGCGGGAGGCCTATAGCCATGAGTTTCAATACTGTGGCTATAAGTGTGGGTATAGCCATGGATTTAGTAAAAATATGGTTATAAACCTTTAAAATATTGCCTATAACCATGGTTTTCAAAATCGTGGCTATAGAATACCTATAGCCATAGTTTTTCAATAGTGGATATAGGTCCATGGATATAGCAAAATTTTATACTTGTGTTAGGATTTTCATTATGAAAATTTATTCACAATAATAGTATCAGGAGTGAACAATGATTAAGAAGTTATTTTCTATGCTTATAATATTCTGTATTATTATTATGTTATGTTCACATGTATCATGATTGATTATTTATGATTCCCAGATCTTATGTATTTTTAATATTTATTAACAAATCCTTATTCCATGATTCCTGAGTAAATATTATTGAATGGTTGAGAATGATTATTTAATGTTTTGATCATTTTATCATACCATTTAGAATGCCTTATTCCCTCTTATGATCCTTGATAGATATGTCCTATATTTACCCTTGATGAAAATATCATGTCACTATTAATTATGTTTCATTTCCCCTAGTTATGAAGAATATTTTTAAGCATGGCATGTCTAAGAAGGATTCATGTTGTGAAAAACATTATGTGAACTGATATAAATTTTTTTTGTACCAGTTTTTATGTATTCATGATTCCAATTACACTAAACCATCATGGTTATTTCATGGTTTGTATTCATATGTAATGAATATTTATATATTTAAATGTAATATTTATGATTGAAAATTTTGGATCATTATAACAAACATTATGGTAGATTGAATAGGGATTGTGTTATACTCATATATATTCTCTAAAAGTGTTTTATGGTTTGTCCAAAAGGTGTTTTATTTGCGAATTATCAAGGTGTTTTATATTATTTCATACATCATTAATGTGTGAATAGATTTCCAAAACATTTTTGTATGATATCCAAAATTATATTTAGTTATTGTTTCATGATATTAATGTATATGATATAATATAAGGTGAAACAACATGACATCTATGTGGATTTATATATATGGGGCGAATGATGGAGATGTTCCCTAAATATGATACTCATATGATGAGTTATGGATATATTTCAAGTAATTATTGGGTATATTGTATGGATGGAAATAAGGATTTCCTATCACTACCTTACATAATCATATTTCATGATCGGGAAATATTGTGTGGGTTTTTATAATTATAACCATATGGAAATATTTAAACTTAAATACTATGATTAAATGGAAGATAAATAATATTTTTTTAAATTAACGACTCATATATGATTGGATTTCATTAAATGGATTCATTACATGAGGTTAAATACATGGGAATATCATTCTATTAATGAGTTGAATGTATGGTTCGAAAATTTATTAACTCATAATTTATGAATATATGAATTACTTCATGAGATAATCCTTATTTATAAATAACAATGAAAACACCATTGAGATGGTGATCATCCCTAATTTTCTTATATCCTAGAGATTATCTCATACCCATAGCTATATTCATGATCACACTTTACAATGATAAGAAATACCATTTTGAGAGTGATGGAGAGTACTACCCACGAAATATGTGATTAATTTAACCTATATGTACACCATGGATAATGGAGTGATTCAACATTCTCTATGATATCATTGTTAATCCTCACTGAATAGATATTATAGATGAATCTCATACATAAATGATACACATGTCATTGTTTATCATTTTTTCAATGAGGATTTCATGTTTAATCAATTGTATATATTGGTTTTGATGACATAAAATAACTACTAATGTATTTTTTATGTACTAATTAATAATTAAATACTTTTCATTATTTTCTTATGCATCTACTAATTTTATTCATTGTGGAAACATCAATCACCTTTCTTATACATGACCATCCCACTATCCCTAAACTTCCATGATTTTTTAGGAAACACCATTATTTTGATTCCTCATAGAATCCCTTTACCAATGCCTTTATGTTTTTTGGGATTTTTCAATAGTTACAAAAAGGTATGGCTAAATTACATTTTCTATATGGTTGAATCTACTAACAAGTTTCATCTCATTTCCACACCCATTTTTTCCAACCATAGAAAAAAATATTTAACAATTCAACAGGTTTTTTGTCACCATATATGTGGTCGGTGATATCTTACATATATTTAGGGGCGCAAATAGTTCATCTAATGTTCTATAATAACACCATAATTTTTTAGAGAGTCACTAAAAATTACATTGAAATACTTGACCTGAATGTTTTCTAAATTATTAAAACTAATATTCATAGTTCATTTAAATATGTACATAAATTTTGAACTACAAAATAGACTTTCCCTGAGTGAGGAGCATCATAGTGCATTCACATGTGGAGCCCCACCACATGGAAACTAGAAATAAATGCAATATTTTTTACATTTATATACTTCATGAATCTCTTAATAATAAGAATCATGATTATAGAAATAATTTATCATAAAAACATGGATCACTACTTGAGATAAAAATTTTCAAACCACACTTGTTCTGTGATTTTCTAATATCAATGATCTGATTAAAAAAATATCTTCCATTGGGAATCTAATTACTGCAAGTTACATTTTTTATTATTCTTGGAAAGATAGAAACTACACAAGTAACCTCCCTTCAAGGAGGCCGAAAATAGTGAAGTTCAAGAGAATCCCCTTGCACCACAGTGAAGAACTCAAGGGGGAGGGAGTTCAAACTATCAAAGAACATAAGTGGCACCTCCTGTCTTCCCAATAGAGCGAGAGCATCTGCCGCAAAATTAGACTCCCTCCAACTATGATAAATAGACCTTCCATATTTAGTCTCCACCCTACACATTCGAATGAGATAAATCAACTCCCACGGAGTGCCACGAACTCCCTGTAACATCTTCACTAGAGTCTCAGAATCTGACTCCACCTCTGTCACCTGCATCCCTCTCTGCCTACACACCATAAAGCCGGAAAGGAGAACCCGGACCTCCACACCCAAAAAATTCCCTGATCCATAAAAGTCACTAAAAGCCAGTAGAATGGAACCCCAATAGTCCCTAAGCAGACCACCTCCCCTCATGACACCCCCCCCCATACAGGAGCCAACAATGTTCAGCTTCAGACCCTGGTTCGGAGGGTGCCACCTCACCCATCTTTCTCTGCCTCTAGGATGAATTTAGGGGCGACTGAGCAGATTGCACACTGCCACCGATGAGAGCCCTCCTTTGAGAAGTGAAGCCATCTCAACAATGAGCGATTTAAGATGGACCTAGATAGACACCAAAGACCTTTTACTTCCCAGTCGAACCTGGTTCCTCGCCTCCCAAATAACCCAACAGATAGCAACCAAAATGAGGATTCTGACAGCCCGCTCCATTGCCCTATTTTCGGTACCTGGGTTCCATACAACCATGTAATCCTGGATATAGTAAGACTCACCATCAGGGAAAGAGGGTGTGTGAGGAGATACCAGAGGTAGGAGGCCCATTGTCCATGAAAGAAAAGATGAGCCATCGTTTCTGACATCGGCTGCTCACAACCGTAGCAATGTGAAACCACGCATACCCCTCTTCTCTGAATATTATCCTCCATTGGGAATCTAATTAGGTATTATATAGTGGTATATCTATCATATTTATTTAATAGTCTATATAATTTCAAATATCATTCTTCTGTTAATTCAAAATTATAATCACCAAATAACACAAAATATATAAATTCATAAAATAGAAATATATTTCTATATCACCCCATAATGACTTGATACCACAATGTAGATGTACTACTATTTGAGTCTACTCTGATGCACAAAAATAAATCATCTTGATCTATTAAATAAAGGACCATCCGTTTTCTCTACCCCAAGTCACTATCATAACCACTGATCCAAAATTTAATAACCTAATATAAAAATTCACTTCCCACTATCTCATAGAGATAATCATGTACTTTGATTAATAGCAGATAACAATGATGTCAATAAATCTCCCACTAGACTACCTCACCCAAATAATTCATAGATTCTATAAAATCAATCATAGAATAAAAAATAATGTCAATCATATATATAATGAATGATTCCACCATAAAAATCATATTTTAATTACTAAATTATATGTTATCATTCATCAATAAGATTTTTTCTTAGGAACACATTGGTTTCAACAATTTTTAAAAATGCTATATTGTTACTACATGTACTTGAGACCCATAGTAGTTTTTACTCTAGTCTATCCTAACCAATCCCCAATGCACCTAACTTCATACTCTATCTTAACACATTGATTATTATCTACCACATCCTAGATCTCTAGTATGTTGGCTCCCCAGTACCACCTACTCTAGGATTGGGGATAGAGACTAGTGATGATGTATCTATATAATAATGGGATGAATTTTCAATAAACAATATATCAACTATTATAATGGGTCCCCATTAGCTATGCTATTAATAAAATATAATAAAAATAAATTCAATACATATATATATATAACAAACACAATAGGGAACATGGTTCACAATAAATAATTTTATCTTCTTTTATGACAAAAAAAATGGACACCACCTCAACAATAATAGTAGGTGACATCCTAAATACCAATTATCTGAGGGTGGCCATTATCATTAGATCCCCACTCCACTATATATCCAAAATAAAATCCCAACTCTAATCCTTATTTTACTAGTGTAAAAATAAATCTCTTACTATCTATAATATAATTTTGTAAATAAACATATTTAACTATCTTTTAAAACTATAAAAAATAAACGTCTCCAAAGGTTTGATTATATAAATGTCTATTTAGTGAAATAAATACACTCTCCACTGGTAAATCTGGACATTTTAAAACAGGATGAATTGAAAATTTCCATGGTTTCAACTATATATCTTATCCTCTGGAATCCGAAATATTTTTCTAAGTGGATAGATATTATCTGGTGGATTACAATCCAACTCTATCACAATATGGGGGAGATATTATGTCACTACTCAAGTGAATTATAATCCATCACATTCTAAGAAATGGGGATGCTAATTGGATTTATCATCTCAAATTTATCATGTTTCATAGATACTATAAAAATTTAATATCTTGATTAATCACCTAGAAATATTATATTTTTTTCAAATAAAATTAATAGGCGAGAAAAGAATTTATATGTCTAGTCCATTATCAATCTCTACCCTGATTAGTGGGTGAGAAGTGGGGGTGTATAAAAAAACACTTTCTAACCCTAATAAATGATTGAGGGAAAGATATGTCCCAATGATATAATGTCACCATTGATTCCCATATATTTGTTGGTGATATCACCTATAACTATAAGTGAAAATCATAAAGAGAACACTTTATTCAAACCTTGGATCAACCTATTAGTAACAAGAGACCTCTATATATATTAATCAAGATATTCTCATCATTATAAATATATTATAAACATACAAGATCATAGAATGCCAATGATTATATTTCAACAGTTTTTTAATATTTATTATTGAATCATCCAAAATATATTCATCACATCATGGTCGACATTATCTTTCATAACACAAGTTACATACACATCATTTCAAATGATCCAATTTGTTGTCACTATATTCCTAAACATTATCATACCCTGTCTAAATTATTTACAAAAACATTATACTAATTTATTTTTTAGCCTTCATCTCATCCCCTCTCATCAAATTTTATTGATTTATTATTTCAACATTAATATTTTTTTAAATTTATCAAATAAATATTCCATCCTTAGAGGGGAAATTATGTAATATCCCTTAAGTACCTTATCAGTTCAATTTATCTTTTCAACCAACAATATTTTTTAATCACCATCTATTTTATTATCTTAAAATTAATTGTTTCCCTTAAAAATTACCAATTAATAAATATTTATCATATAAGAGAACTCATCTAGATTTATAAATTAAGAACATAGTTAATAATTCTCAACTTTTTAGAGTTATGTATTTTCATCATAAGTAATTAACTCGTATTTTCACATAATATATCATTATCATAATTCTATGAAAACCCTTTCTTGTTTTCAATTATGTTAAGATATAATAGTTTCAATTTCAATTCATTTTCAATAACTTTTAAAAAATTAAAACTAAGAACTTGAAACTTATTTGTTCCTTGTGTATTAAATATATGTTTTATCATTTTTCATTACATAACTTGGGATATTATTAAAGATATTAATATTATATTTTATATCAATATATTTAATCATGCCAAACTAATTATCAATATCATTGATGTATCTAATATATACTCTCTATTGAGTAAGTAATTTATCATCATAGATTTCCAAAAAAACATGATTTACATTCAAGAAAATATTTTATGATCTAAATACCATATATTGTAATTGATATAGTTACGTGATATAATTATTAGTTGATGATTATGTTTTATATAATTCACAATAATATAAATACACAATTTATTCGTGGAATTTAACCTAAAAACACATTAATATGTTCAAAACAATTATTAGTAATGAAATTATAGTAATTTACATACTTGTCACCATTAATTAAATACAAATTGTATTTATTATTAAAAAAATCTCATAATCATAAATATCCTTTTCAAAACTAGAATTGAATTCATAAAATATCTTTACCATGATCCTTGTGAAAAACCACGTAACTGTATTATTTATTTATCAATAATGGATACTCACTCAAATATATTTATTTGTATCTAATAGTAAATATACATGAGTATAAGTGTATAGTTATAATGAAGATATTCATAATTATTGTCACTATTTTAATTATAAATGTATTTTTTCGTACACTTCTAAATCTACTTGAATATAAATTTATTTCATAACCTATGTATTAAATAGAATCATTTAGAAGAATGTTTCATAACTAACATATAATATTACTTTTTAAAACAACATTTAATAATTTTGTATGATCTGATCATAATTTTATGAAGAAATTGTTTCTTATAATGTATCCCTAAATGACGGATCATTAATATATATTCAATTTATTATTTATATTTTATATTTCAAATTATATATGAAAAATAAACCAATATATAATACCAGGAAATGTTTTTAGATTATACATTTTCTTTTCATCACTTCATTATTCTATAAAGAAATCATATTTACCAATGGTTTTAGAAAAATATGTAGTGAATGTTAATTTATTCATAAAAATTGACCATGATTTCATGATAATATATCTGGATGATAAATTTAAAACCTTAGTCATTCGATTTATCTCATTGAGAAAATTATAGTCATATATTGTTGGTCTCATGAGTCAATAATATAAAGAAGTTATTCAAATAGAATTGATATCAATCCTAAAAAATATCTCTATGTTATCTAAAAATATATGCATCATATTTTCATGATTATAAGGGAATTTGAGTTTTGTAATTAAATAAAATTAAGGATTAATTTTTTTTTGACCAAATTCAAACAATAATCCTATAGAATTGAAGAGATGATTTTTAGAATTTAAAACATTACCCTGTAAATACAGTAATCCAAGTATTGAAGTCCCAAAAATCATATAACATTTGAAAATGAATGAGGCCGAGAAAATCCTACTCAAATTTCATGGTCATATTAAAATATAAATCCCATAAAAATAAGAAGATAATTTTGTGCTCAAAATAATATCATCGAATCAAAGAAATGTACCTTTTTCAATGATTTTTATTTTTAAATGAGGGTTTTATCATTTTTTACGGTATCTCCATGTCTCTAGATTTATAAAAAAAATATCATATCCAAAAACTCATATAAATTATGGATATATAGAAAGGTTATAATGTTTGCATAATATTTTCCATAAATATTATATCTATTTTAAAAATAGTCAGCATCATTTGAAACCTTTTTAATGAAGTCTGATAATTCTCAAAATATAATCTGAAATGGATAATACCTTTATAGTAATTAATAATTTTGTTTCATAATACAACATTCCATTACAGAGGAATATAATATTTTACATTTTCATTAAAAATTAATATTTCCACTTAATTATTATTATGGTGTACAACAACCCACAAGAGAACTTTACCTAATTAAATAGAGTTATAATAAATTTTAAAAAACAAAAACATGTGTATGTTACTATATATATGAACCGTAATTCTATAGAACAGCTGTACTTATATATACTTCCCGCCATTAAACTCTTTATCTTGAAAAAATAAACCATTAACAACCAGATTAATAAACCCTCTCCTATTAACATTTCATTTCAGAAAGAATGTAATTTTTAATAGGATTATCCATGAATAGGTTAATTATCCCTCTAAAAAAATATCTTTTATATTTATTTATGTAATCAACTAATAGAGCTTAAAAAAATTATTATGTCATGATAAAATTATAAATAGTATTATTTCCCATATTTTTAACATCACTATATACAAGTTTAGGAATTACAAAAGAAATACTACTTATCTCTAAAATAATTTCAATCTATATAGAGAGATAGAGTCATGATCCCCATATTTATTAAAAATACATGGGTTATTCCAAAAAATAGATGACCACAAAAAAATTCTTCATCAAAATTTTCATGAAAGTATGATTCTAATATTGAATTTTTTTTTAATAAAATTAATATTTTACTTACCTGTAGCCATTGTAAACATAGGAAACTATAAAATTAAAACCTGCTTTCCTTGTACACTCTGCATATGGGTATAGATGTCATATGTTTTACCTTAATCCACTGAATTTAGGGGGATTATATTTATAAGGGGTTTTACTATCAAGAACCCACCATGGTTTAATCCATTGGCTAGGATTATTAATTCAGAAAGATTAATTACCATCAATTTAATAAAGAAATCGGTCAAAATTAATTAAATACATTAAATAAATATATAATAAATTATCGTATTTATCATAACATACCGTATTAATATTTAGATAATATAATTTAGTGGCCAATAATTTATTACATTATTATATAATTGATGGACCATTTATTACATTCCCTCACTTGGTCCACACCAATTAATGTGAATGAATTCAGTCTCCCCCTTTAAATAGATTCCTGATATATGGATCATAATGATCTTCCAATAAATAATGATTATTACCTTCCATGTATCACAATATACCATGTACCCTTATAAAACTGTATGAATAAACCTTAACCAGATGGTTTATTCTCAATATGAACATACCATAACCATATGGTTTATTCTTTAGCCCCAAAAATATTTCTCAAGAAATGAATGTGTACTCTTAAACTGATGAGAGAACTACTTAAATATAAATATTATTAA
Source organism: Viscum album (assembly GCA_963277665.1). Taxonomy (NCBI): domain Eukaryota; kingdom Viridiplantae; phylum Streptophyta; class Magnoliopsida; order Santalales; family Viscaceae; genus Viscum; species Viscum album. The sequence goes on from OY728128.1 coordinate 1,601,499,213, forward strand.
TCAAAATTCATAAAGTTTATAATGTAGAACTTAATCCCATACATATTACATGATCTTTGAATTTAAATAGAGGCATGCCTATAGTCATAGGATCTGCAATCATCAATTCGGTGCCGATGTGCTGAATGACCACCTTTTCATCTTTAACATGTTCCCTTATAGATATGTATTTATTGTCGATGTGCTTAATTCGACTCCCACTTTTTTTTATTCTTATCCATAAATACAGTAGTCTAATTGTCACAATATATAATCAATGTCCTTAAAATATAATCCATAACTTTAAGGCCCAAAATGTAACTCTATAGCCATACACCATGGGAAGTGGCCTCAAAACATGAAAAGAACTCATCTTCCAAAGTAGAATTCACTATTACTGTATGTTTGACACTTCTCTATGACACATATCCTTTATCCATCATAAATACATATCCTAATGTTCATTTGTGTGAATCCAGACAACTGGAAAAGTTTGAATCTGAGTATCCAATGACTTCCAAATTGTGAGTGCATTTATCTATAAGAATGTAGTCTTTAGTTCGTTAGAGGTATCATAATACCTTCTTTACAGCCTTCTAGTGTTCTATACCCTGATCACTCAGATATTACCCCAATATTCCCACTTAAAATGCAATATCAGGCCTCATGCAGACCTAAGAATACATTAAACTACCAATAGTGTAAGTAAATGGGATGGATTTCTTTTGATCTTGTTAAAAATCATTTTAAGGGTTTTTTCATGCTATAGTTATCGCCCTTAATAATGGGTGCTATACTTAGTTCATGGTATTTTATATGAAATCTCTCTAAGACTTCATTAATATATGTTTCTTAAGAAAATACTAAAATGCCTCTCAACCTATCCCTATTAATATTTAAGCCAATGACATATGATACATCACCCATATCTTTTATGTCAAAAATTTTGGATAGAAACTGTTTAAACATATATAGAAAAACCGTTATCATTAGTGGCATGTAAATTGTCATCTACATATAAAACAAGAAAACATATTTTACTCCTCCTAACCTTTTGGTATATACATTGATCCATAATGTTTTCTTTGAAACCAAATGAAGTAATTACATAATGAAATCGTAAATACCACATTTGGGATGCTTGTTTTAAACCATAAATATACCTTTTGAGATTACACACAAAATTATCACCATTACTAGAGAGGAATATTTCATATTGTTTTATGTAAACCTCCTCATCTATAATACCATTCAGAAAATAATTTTCACATCCATTTGATGTAGTTAGAATTCAAAATTTGAAACTAATTTCAATATAATTAATAATGAATCCTTTTTGGATATTGGAGAAAGTGTAAAAGTATAATCAATCACTTCCTTTTGAGTGAACTCTATAGTAGCTAATCGGTCCTTGTATCATTCAATGTTTCCTGATGAATTTTTCTTGGTTTAAAAAACCCATTTACATACAATAGGTTTTACACAAAAAGGAAACTCAACAAGGTCCCAAATATCATTAATATTCATGGAATTCAACTCCTCCATCATGGCATCATACGATATATTTGAATCCTCACAACTCATGGCATGTGAATATCTTTTCTGATCATTTTTAGCTCCAATATTATAGTCAAATTATTATATATAAAATATATAATCACTAGAAATTGATGGATTTCTCATCCTTGTGGATCTTCTCAATGTTCCACCATTATTTTCATGAGGAATTTTTTGGTTCGTCTGATTGATCAAGGGATTCTGATTATTGAACTATTTGATCCAAAGGATGATTACCAACCATTTGTGAAATGATATTTGTTCAAAAATGAGGATTGTTGTGAAAAATTATCAATATATCACTTGAGTTAGAGGGTTTATCTTCTTAATTTTCTTCATCACAAATGTACTTGATAATATCACTCCCACTAATCTAGTCATTTTCAAGAAAATATGCATTTAGTGATTCCTCATTTATAGAGTTAAAAGATTGATAACAAGAATAATATCCTATAGACCTTTTGGAATATCCAATAAAGTATCCACTAATGGTACTAGGATACAACTTATTTTCATTTGGATTATAAATACACACTTTTGAAGGAAATCCACAAACACGTGCATGATGAAAACTCAGTTTCCCACCCTTAAACAATTTAAATTGTGTTTTTGAAACTACCCGTGTTTAAACCCTATTCAAAATATATGATGCTGCTTTAATTTAATATATCCTAGAGAATTTAGGCAGCTTATAATTACTAAGTATACATTGTACAATGTCCATTAAGGTTCGGTTTCTTCTTTCAGTTACACCATTTTGGTCTAGTGAACCTATCATAGTGTATTGTGCAACTATTCTATTTTCTTGAATAAACCTTGCAAATTGGCCAAAACATTGTCCATCCTTAGTGTATCTCCCATAATATTCTTTATGTAGATATGACCTCATGATCATAATTTGTTTAACATATTTTTTCTTCACTTCAGCCCTAAAAATTTTAAAGGCGTCATGTCGTTAATTTTTATTGTGAAAAAAATAGAGATACTTGCCAACGAGCCAGTAAAATTGTAGAAAAGGCTCCTACTTGGTAGCCCAAAGACCCAGGATCGATTTCGGACATGGATGAAATGCCTGAGTACTGTAGCAGTTCTATAGTAAGGATTTGTAGTAGTACTGTAGTAGTGTCGACTATAGTAGTGGTGAGACTATAGTGGCAGAGGTACTGTAACATAAACTATAGCGGTGACGATATTATAGTAGGTACTTTAGTAGCATGGGTACTATTGTAGTACTATTCACTAGTGGGGGCTTTAGACCATAAAATAGGGATTTCATGCCCCAAACCCTTCGGACTATGTAATGGGTCTCCCCCTTCCTATAAAAAGGGGGTATTTTCTTTTGTTTAATAATAAAATGACACTTCATCCCCAACCTTTTCAAATAGAGATACATATATCATGAATAGTCATAGATGAATGAAATAAAGAATTTATGATTATGTAAATCCCTATCTAAGATACATATATCTATATGTATGATTTATATTATGTATGAAGTTATATTTTCACCTTTATATGATTTATTGGTTTGTTTTCCCTTAATGCAATCCATATAGGTTTTAAAAATTAGTGAAATCAAGAGTATTATGTACCTTATTCTCAACTAATCCTTGAATCCTTTATTTTGAGATATGACATAATCCAGGTTTTCATAACGTTGAATGTTTTTTTTAGTGCATTTCAGCATATTGATTTCTCTTATTTATACCACATGCATCTTCTCCTCTTGAAAACACATAGTCATTAATTAATTGACCATTTATATTGTTGTGTGTTATAAGAGATTTTTAATGGACCATATTTATGTGGAAAGGTGTTGAGAATATAATTCACTAGAAATGGTTTGGATATATAAATGTAAATATTCTAAAGATGACCACAATATCCCTCACCAGCATGATGTGCTCGCACACACCTTTTATAGTAGTGAGTCTCATAGATGAGAACTTCAGGACTAATGTACTTGCTAATGCTTTATCTGAACATATGAACTATTCATCTATAGCATTTTTCATGTTATAGACAATATTATTCCCATAGACTAAACCACGATTGCTAGTAAATAATTTAGTTTTTATGAAAATCATGCTAAGATGGTTTAACTACTCCCAATGTTCCTTAAAGTGATATATATTCTAGTGTGCTATCATTATTTACTACATGTGGTTTAGATTCCCGAAAAGCGTAAACAATTCCCATTCATCCCAAATGAATAATAATTATCTCCTTCCATGCTTATACTTGTCATCCTTTAATTTAGGAATATCACCGTGAATATCAATAATATTTTAAGGTATAACTTTAAATTAAAAACATTCTTATAAATATCATAATTTATAAAGTAAATTCCACCAAACGTGAGTATAAAAAATATAAAATTGCCTCTCAGAGAAATTTTAATTTAAAATATTCATGAAATCATTCCATAATTATAAAGTAATATTTTAATTCATAAATTAATTGAATTATAATTTGATAATTCAAAAAACCATTTGAAAAAATATTAAATTTCTAATATTCATAATACCTATGGAAAAATTGTGAAAATTAAATTTAATATTTCATATAATTAAAATATAATAAAAATACATGTGGGGTAAAATTAATTATATTATTTAATATTATTTAATGACTATATAATTTATTATTTAATTAGGAATTTTTTGGAAAAATCCAATTTAATAAAATTTACAAAAAACCCAGAATTGTCAATTGATAGTTTAATTCATAAATTATTGAAATAAAATTTGAAAATTCAATCATATGAAAAAATATTAAATTTTTAATATTCATAATACCTATTATAAATTTATGAAAATTAAATGTAATATTTTTTCAAGTGAAAATAATGATATATAAATATATTTTGATTTTTGAAATTGTAAAAAGTGCATGTATTATATAATGTGATTTTACTAAACATGTAAATTTAATTTAATTATTAATGTTGTGTTGAAACCTAATTTTAATAAAATTTACCAAAAATCAGGACTAATGAATTAAGGATGTGTAAAACATCTTTAATAATCAAACATGATGAAATGAAGAGGATGACATTAGACAATGAAATGTTTCATTTCCAAATCCTAAAATATAAGAGTTTTTTTACAAAACCAATTGTGAGAAGTTATATTCAAAGATAGTGGTATAATCCTTGATATGATACCAAATTTAAGAAATTTTCAATAATGTATGATTCAATGATCAAAAAATTTCATTCAAATAAGGTATATTTAATTTACCTTCAACCATTGTAAAAACAGGAAATTATGGAATTAAAACTAGAATGCCTCTTACACTGCATAGAGATGTAGATGGTGTTTGTTTTTCCTTAATCCACTAAGTGTAGAGGGATTATATTTATAGGGGGTTCTATCATCAAAAACCCTCCACGATTTACTCCATCGACAAGGAGTATTAATGTATGGAGATTAATTTCCATTAATGTAATAAATAAATTGGTCAAAATGAATTTAATACATTAAATACATATATAATAAATTTCCGTATTTATCATGACATGCCATATTAATATTTAGATAATATAATTTGTTGGCCAATAATTTATTACATTATTAATTAATTTATGGTCCATTTATTACTATTATCCCAACCCAATGATCGTGAATACCCAATGAAACCTAGATCAACAAAACCATACAATATAAACTTCCCAAAAACAAACCAAGACAATTTTTAAAGTATACAAAACTATACATTGATAACTATGATAAATAAACCACTTAATTGGAATAAAAAAATATCTCAATGATGTGTTAATATTTTACCAGATCAATATAAAAATGTCACCAAAACTCTTATTTTCTCTCTTTTTATCCCCACGTTGAGGACTGAGAATATATCTATAATAGAACAAATGATCAGAAAACAATATTAGATTTAGTATATAATTCTAGAATGCCAAATTTAAATGAACAACCATGTTTTCAAAATAAATTAATTTTAATTAATGATGATAAAAATTAGTCGTAGTCATTCACTTCGACCATTTCATCATTACATATTTACTAAAATTAAAGAACTCCATTGTCCATGAACTAGTATTCAAACTAACAATTTACTCTATTAAAATATTTCTAATATCAATGATAATATTAAAAAATAATGAAAAAACCATATTTGGATTCTTTTCATCTACCTAGAAATCCTCACAATCCAATACTAACCACCTATGGATCAAATGCTTTGGAATTACACATCATTAAAAAATAAATATTTTTTTAATTAAAATAAAAAATCCTTCAGGATTGAAATTTTTAGACTTACTAGAATTTATGTCATCAAGGAAACAAAAACCACCTTTACTCTCTACCATCATAACACTATCTCTCAGCCTCAAGGATATAATGATCTCACCATCTATTCTGACTATTTGTAGAACATATTCATCATTTAACATAGGCCATACAATATTTATTAATTCCTAGAAAAAGATATGGAAATATATATATATATATATCAATATAACATATAGTCTCAACCTAAATGAGAAACATCCCAATGCATTCCTATATGGAGTTCTCGTACTTTGAAATAGATATTTATTTTACTTTATAGCATACTTTATATAATTTTTGTTTCATTGATCCATGGAAAACCCTTTTATCTGGAAAATTCCTCACAAGATCATAAATTTTACTAGAGAGAAACCAACCCACACCACACTTCTCATACAATACTATGGTCATAGGGATATGATATATCCAAAAACACCCTTGGGTGTCTCGCTAATAACTGAAAAGATTCAGGAACACATATCAACGCAATAACGTTTTCTATAGGAATTTTAACATCCCATAATAATGATTTAATAGATTTAATCCACTTTCAAAATATAGAGTGATGTTCAGAAAACCTCAAGAAATTTATTATTCATACAACAAAGAGTCAATAACACAATTTATAGGGATTACATTTTAATTTTGGTTCGGTACACTAAAATTCATCATCTAGAACCCCAAAAATCATACCATACAATGTATTTTCCATATCTCAAAATCACTAACAATAATGAATCATCTAATTTATGAATCTCAAATATCATTAATCATTGTATCCAATACAACATATTTACCTCATATTCATAGATGATAACAGTGATATTGATATATATCTGGCCTATTTATCTAACAACTTCTTAAAATATCCTATATAACGATAAGAATACATATATGAATTAAACAACCCCTTGTATAGGCTACCTAAACCAATTGTTTTAGATAAAATATTTATATATATTAGTCCCTTTATTATGGTTTCATAAATTATTTATTATCTACTATTTTTAGGATCATGTAAGTCGGATTTTTTATTTTAACAAAGGGGGCCTTGCTTTTTTGGGCAAGGACTCATATTCTTTTAAAATAATGAATTATTTATTATAATTATCATATAAAAATAGTGTCATATAATAGTTATTATAAGGATTTTACCCCACCTGGTATCATTACATATTATCCTTATAACCATTATGTATTCCCCCATAACCTTTATACATTTTCCATAACAATTATTTACCCCCCCCCCCATGCTGATTATTTTAAAATACCATTGGTATAAGGGGACTCGGTACCAATGGTATTTTAAAACATTTAGTATACGCCCCCTAACTTTAGATAACCCACATAGACCCTCAGGTATTCCTCTTATGACTGTAGCACATACATATTCTCTATAAAACTTATGTATTCCCACCCCTATAACAAAAGTATTAAAGACAAGTCGAATGTGGTAATCATATTCCAATTGGTTTCAAAAACCATTCATATAGGATTCATCATATACCCACTGCATAACCCCAATATATTGTCCAGTTATTCCTTCCCCTATAAAAAGTATTAACCTCCCCATTGATTCCCTCTATCCTTATCTATTTGTAATTATATTTCAATTATTTCTTGGTGTGGTCATAATTTTATGTTGTTTCCCATAAATGTATTTCATCATTTAGTCTCATATCTCTTTATTTTGATCCACATGGTTGAAATAGTGTCCTAGGGTTTTATGGTACATTAATTTTATTTCGTTTTATTTATTTTTTAGTTTAACTAACATCTAATAAGGATGTTTCTTTGTTTCTCTTAGTGGAATAATATTATATATCATTGGTTTTTTCACTTTTGATAAGTGGATTTATATACCTTCTTTGGTTTCCATAAATATTAATACATTCATTAATTTAATTATATATCTTATGAAGAATAACTTTTATCTTTAAATAAATGGGGATAATTATATATTGAGTTTACTTGGGTTTTAATGGGATAGTTTTTTTTAATTAAGAAGGTAAACAGATTATTTTAGGAAAATGATTGCACAAAATGTTCTTCAGGAAAATTAGTTTTCTAATGAAATCCATGTTTTTGACGCTATAAATGAGTTATGGGGTGTGATGAATAATGAATTTCATGCTTTTAATTTTTTTCCCAAATATTATTAATTGTTCTGAATAACATGAATGTTTTAGGAGTCTATAAATATGAGTAATTGTTATAGGTACTTTATTAATATCACTTTTATGGGGTGATATAGTGAATTTTCTTGATTATTACTAATTTTATGGGTGATTGTAGATATCAGGAATCATTTTCCTGATTTAAAAAACATTGAATTATTTTATAATAGTGTTGAAAATAATTTTGATCAATATCATGAATTCATTTATTGGGTGTTCTTTATTATTATTTAAATATTTAGTGAATAATTTTAAATGTATTCAAGGGGACCTAAATTAATTATGGTGAATATATAAACATAATTAATGAATAAATCCTTAAATATATGACACAATTGGTGGTATAAAACCTCTATGTTTTATTTTATTCATTTTATTAATTATCTATATTTATTCTATCACCTAAAAACATACCTCTGGCCACTATTTATACATTTTTTCTTTTAGTTGTTTCCATCATCAAAATAAATCCCCTGTATTGATATTATATATCGTCTATCACTCCAATAACTGTGATGGGAGCATCACCAATGCATAAAGTGACCTAAAAATATATAAATGTTTTACTAGAGTAATATATATATATATATATATATAAATTGTAACATATTGTCCCCAGATGCGTAGATTCAATGCATTATTTTATTACGTTGGCTTGATCAAAATAAAATAAAATCTCGAAGGACCAATCAGCATAGTATCCTTGGAAATACTTGATAAAAATATGAGTTTTATAGTACATCTAGAAATGAAAAACAACATATTATCCCCTTTTAAAACTCTCATATCCCATATAATTTCACTGAATGTCAATCATCATATACTTCTTCACATATTAGGGGGAAATGAATCATAAGAAAGGGGTGAGTTAAGATTCTCTGTAAGGATAAAAAATATAGCGGAAGCTATCACAAATAGGAATAAACTTTTAAGACAAGGTATAAAAATGAAACACAAGCCTTTTAAACATAATTTTTAGCAAAATACACCATGAATAAATAAAATAATTCCATTTAAACTTTAACGTGTATATTATACTAGTTGAATAATCACATCCAATATCAGAAAATAATCTCAAAATGAGGAAATGCATAATGTGAGACATCATAAACATACCATCAAGGCCTTGTTCCAGGACCATTACCATACTGTCAAGGTCTTCTTATAGGAAACTATTTTTTCTTATGAGACCTACCGATGCATTGAGGGGCCATAGTGGGACCCGCTATTATCTTACTAAGTCTAATGTATTCCTATTATGAAAAGTGTGAAACATAACATAATCATTTTTATTAAAAATTCCATATGAAATGTCAATACTTTAACAATAAAACATGAATGGTATAAATATATAACTTCCATAGTCAAATATATCATAAAACCATACAAAAAATATGGAAGATTGTATCATAATAATTCAACCTCAAGTAATCATAAAATCCAAAAAAGAATGTTGATATAGATGAAAATAATCATAAAAACTCTTTGAGAGAAATAACCTTTTTTCTATAAAATAATTTAAAAGCCTACATAATTATAGAAGAAAAAATTCCTTTTCAAAATAACCTTGTATGATTATTAGGGAAGCTTTAAATTTTTAAGGTGTCCTGACGGTGGAAATTTCTTCTCTCATCATATAAGTTTAAAAAACATTCATTCCTTAATTTTTTCAAAAATTTCATAAAGTACCTCATTTGGAAAATGACTGAAATATTCCTTTCAAAATGTTTTAAAATAATCAATGATGAGTAAAAATGTATTTTGTCATGACCCGTCCTCGGGACCTGTGTCGTGACTACCCCAAGCCCGCCTCCCATAGGCCAGGGGTTGGTGACTAGCATCAAGGCGTAAATACCGACAAAAGGGGAAGGAATTGCCTTTATAAATAAACAAACACCATAGAGTAAGCAAGAAGAAGTAAACACTAAGTAAATCTGGGTACTAAAGTAGTGCCGAAAAGTAAGAGGGCCAGAATACAACCCCAAACTGAAAGTAAAGTACAACTGAAAAAAGTACAATAACTAAAAGTAAAGCAGCAACGTCGAGTCGTCCACTGGAAGTCCCACCTGAAGGGTGGGTACAGATAGCCTCCTCAGCTCCTCGGGTCCAGCCGCCCGCTCTGAGTACGTCTCACCCAGTGGTCCAACTCCAGGTACCCACTTGCTCCACAAGACTCAACAACGATCAACATTGTCCATCGTCTGCAACCAACACAATGTAGTGCGGGAATAGCCCGTGCAGGGGTGAGTATACGCTACTCAGTTGGGACCGCGAGACCCCCGAAGGTCTCTCAAAATCCACAAAGGATAATCCACAAGGAAAGTTAAAATCACAAAGTAACATCCAACACTACTTAAGTATATGACCATATATATACCTAAGTCATCAATTCTCGTTTGGCTCTAGCATCCATGCCCAAGTTCGATCACGTCCACAGAGGAGTACAACTCAATCCACACAGGATAACACAACTCAATCCACATAAGAAATCAAGTCAATCATATCGAAGATATTTTTTGAATTCAAGACTCTGCTCACATAGGTATACTTCTTCGTAAGGTGATAGAGATGATTAGATATAGCCACTGATTCATCTAAGTTGGGACCCACGTAGGATACTAAACCAGCTAAGCTTTCGGAACCACATAGGATACAGACCAGCCACTCTGCCATTCCCACGTAGGATAGCAAGAATAGAGTCAAACACTTCCATACCCACGTAGGATACAAGAACAGTAGTCATCTTCGTCGAACCCACGGAGGATTTCTGTACGGTCTTCATCACTACCGAACCCACGTAGGATTTCAGTGCAGTATTCATCATCGTTGAACCCACAGAGGATTTAAGTATGTTCTTCATTGATGCCGAACCCACGTAGGATTTCAGTGCAGTCTTTATCATCGTCGTAGTCGCAGCCAGCTCTAGGGTTCCCACACACAACATGCTCGATTCCGGGAGGGTCCGATCCACGAGCCAAGGGGGTCAATACATCAACTGACACGTTGTCTGGATTTGATGTATCTCAACGTTCCGTCTCGACAAGAGGAACTCAACGTGACAGACGGCGCGTCAATCGAACGCTCAGTCTAAGAGTTATTGGCTTTTCGTTCCAGGGGCCCGGTTGGTTTTTACGTCAAAACCAACCCAACGTTACTCCAACTGCATCCAAACCTCGAGCGAAGTAAGCCAAAAGGTCCGTCTCACTAGGAGGAATCTAAAAAAGTTGATGGAATGTCAATCGGATGTCTGGAGCTCAAGTTATAAGTATTTCCGCTCCGAGGGCCCAATTGGTTTCGTGTTCAAACCAACCCGACCATACCCAAAGTTCTCCGAAACCTTGAGTGTAATATACCTAAGAGACCGCCTTGATCCAAGGATCTCATCTCAGCTGATGGTGCGTCGATCGGAGGTCAGTAGCCCAAGATATGGGCAAAAGAACGTACCAGTCCGTTTTTAGGGGGTTTTGGGCTCAGACCGACCCGGGCCGAGACCCCCCTGGGTCGGCCCGAACCAGGTCGACCCACACCGGGTCTGGGTCTGTCCCATTAGGACGCGGCCCGGCCTGGCTGGGTGTGCAAGCTTGGCCCGCGTGGCCAGCTCAGCCACACTGAGTTGAGCAGAAGGGGGGGACGCTGCCCCCTGATTGAGTAACCACGGCCTCCACGTGGGGGGGTCGCTCCTTTGGCCAGCCAAGGGTTACGACCCCCAGTCTCCCCCTAAAACGGTTGGCCTGGTTCGGCCGGTCGGTGCTTCCACCATGGGACCATCGCGATCCCGTCCTCCGAGGTGTCGGCGGCCGGCGGTTCCGGCCGCCCCACCTTGCACCGTTGTGGCTTTGAGCGGCGGCCTTGTCCGACTTGCGCGGCGCGATGGCGCCGCACCCCTACGCTGCGGCCCGACTCTGGCTGCGGGTTCGTTCGGCCTCAACGGCATGGAGCAATGGTGCCGCGCATCTTTGCTTCATTTCCCCATGTTTCTGTGCAGTGTCTTTGCACCGTGCCGCCTACTTTCAAACTGCAATAACACAAAAATAAAAGGTGGAGGATAGTCGGTCGTGTTCGTGCGGTCTGACCTCCTCCCGATAAGGTGACAACAAGCGGCCCAAAAATAAAGATGAAGAACGGTAAAGGATATTTCACAATAAAAAGTAAATAACCCCTATTTTTATAATGAGTTGATGTTCGAAGAGCGTCGTAGAAAGCGGCGTCGCTGGGTGTGGTTCCGTAGACGTTGACAGAGAGCGTCTGAGGAGATGTCGTCCTCTATTTATCGCGGAGAGAAGAAGATGAATATGTGTTGTTGGAGAACTCCCACTTCGGTGTCTCTTCCCTTGTCATGGAGGAGAAAGGGAATGGAGATACCAGAGTCATTGAGTCGTTCTTCGTTGAAGAGATGACGTTCTTCGCGGAATGATTGAAGCTCTTCGTGGGTGGATGAAGTTCTTCCCCAGAGAAAAGAGTTCTATCTCCCCAATCTCCTGACACAACCATGAACCCTCCTAAATAAAATAAGACTTATCTTATTTTATTACATCAAGCCAAGCATTTCAATTTTTAAAAATCAAACACATAACTCACTTAATTAATTAAGTGAGTTGGCATGATTAAAGAAGAGAGAGGGGGAGGTGAGTGGTCTCACATTAAAGGGTGGTTATGGAGTTAAGGAATATGAGGGGTTGGGCTCATGTGGCCACCACCCCACATTTATCCTCACATGGTTGGTTAAAAACATGTGGGTCCCACCCCCAACTCCCTTACATAGGTTATAACTACCTAGAAGAAAATAAATAAAATTGTAATATAATTTTATTTATTCCTCACTAAAACCACAAAATTAACAACTCCTCCCGAGCAAATGCACCTTCGGAAAAGGTGATCCTAAGAAATTACTAGCTCTACGGTTTCATCGGTGTCCTCAGATTTCAATTCTGAGTACCGATTCAAAAGTTAGGAGAACTCGCTAGTTCATTCACTGAACGTACCCGAGCTAAACTTCAGAAATTGATTCCGGGCACACCGGGCCTCGGAATCAGGTGCCGTCAGAAACAGCGTTCTTGTAAAATTCCCAACAAAATTAAAAAAACGTTTCCCTTGTATTTTACGGGACGTTACATTACTCCCACCTTAGGGATTTACGTCCCTGTAAAGATACATCATAAACTAGGGGAACAAATGTGTGTACTAAGCATGCATCTGAGCCTCCCGCTCCCAAGTGCTCTCCTGGAGGCTCTCGTGCTGCCATTTGATGTGCACTAGAGGTATCGACCGTCCACGTAGGAACTGCTCTTGTCGATCCTCAATCTCCACCGGGACCTCCACAAAAGTCTCCCCATCGTCAATGTCCAACTCCCCATGGTCAATGATATGCGTCGGGTCATGCACGTATCTCCTCAGTTGAGATACATGGAAGAAGTCGTGCACCCGGTGAAATTGAGGTGGTAGACCCAGGCAATAAGCCACCTCGCCTATCCAGGTGAGGACTTGGAATGGTCCGATGAAGTTCGGAGATAACTTGCCACCCCATCCAAATCTCCATAATCCATTTTGAGATAAGACACGCAAGAAGACATGGTTGCCATCCTCGAATTACAGTGGCCTTCGCCTCCTGTCAGCATAAGACTTCTTCCAGCTCTGAGCTGTCCTCATCCACTCCTGGATGACCTGGACCTTCTCTGTCATGGCCTGGACCATCTCCGGTCCCACAAGTGCTGACTCCCCAGGGTCAGTCCAGCAAGAGGTTATCTGCAAGGTCGGTCGTACAATGCCTCGTATGGTGCCATACCGATGGTGGAGTGGTAGCTGTTGTTGTACGCAAACTCCAACAAGGGTAGGTGGTCCTCCCAGCTGCGACCAAAGTCGAGGACACATGCATGGAGTATGTCCTTGAGAGTCTGAATGGTCCTCTCTGTCTGACCATCTGTCTGAGGGTGAAAGGCGGTGCTCAGACATAGCTGTGACCCAAATGCCTCCTCTAACCCCTTCCAAAGCTGGGAAGTAAAGCGAGAATCTCGATCGGAGACAATAGATGATGGGACACAATGAAGTTATACGATCTCCTGAACATAGAGGCGTCCTAGGCTCTCTACTGAGCCCTGATCTCTAATGGGTAAGAAGTGAGCCGACTTGGTGAGTCGGTCGACAATAACCCAAATGGAGTCGTGACCTCTGGAAGTACGTGGATGTCCAGTCACAAAGTCCATAGATATCCCGTCGCACTTCCACTCTGGGACCTCCAAAGGCTGTACCAAGCCTGCTGGTACCTGGTGCTCTACCTTCACCTGCTGATAGGTGAGGCATCGAGAAACGAACTCGGCCACAACCTTCTTCATACCCGATCACCAGTGCAGTCGTCTGAGATCCTGATACTTATTCACCACTCCTAGATGTACCACTAAGGGGAAGTGCGAAACTCTCTCAGCACCTCCTCCTGTAAAGAATCTGGTACCGTGGTATGTCCTCTAAAGAGGGCGACGTGCTCTCCTCCTACAGAAAATCCATCTGGTGCATGTACTGAGGATATCTGCACATGCCGCGTCTCACAGTCAGCATCCCCACGTTGTGCCTCTCTGACCCACTGTAGTAGTGGAGGAGTGACTGTGAGTGACTGAAGAAAGGTTTCACCATCTCTATCCATGAAGGATATCTGTAAAGTGGCTAGTTGCTCCGTCGCCTCCCTAGGTAGCTGAATGCCTGTCCTCCTGCTAAGAGCATCAACCACTATGTTCCCCTTGACAGGAATATATACCATCTCAAAGTCATTGTCCTGGAGGAACTCAAGCCATCGCCGCTATCTCAGATTTAGGTCCTTCTGTGAGATGATGTACCTGAGACTCTAGTGGTCAGAGTATACTATAAATCCCTCGACCATCAGATTGTGTCACCACATCTTCAGAGCGAAGACCACTGCTGCTAACTCTAGGTCATGTGTAGCGTAGTTACGCTCATGCTTCCTCAACTGACATGATCCATAAGCAATCACGGACCGATCCTGCATTAGGACACATCCGTGTCCGGTCCCTAATGCATCGTAGTAGAATACGTACCCTAATCCCTCCTCTGGTAGCTTCAAGATAGGTGCGCTAGTCAATCTTTGTCTCACCTTCTGGAAGCTCTTCTGACATCTGTCTGACCACACGGAGGGTTTCCCCTTCTTCGTCAAAGCTGAGAGGGGTGCCGCAACTCTGGAAAAGTCTGGTACAAATCTCCGGTAGTATCCATCTAGACCCAAGAAACTCCACACCTCTGTCAGGCTCTTGGGTGGCTCCCAAGCTAGTATTACCTAGATCTTCATAGGATACACCGAACTCCAGCCTCAGAGATGACATGCCCCAAGAAGTGGACATCATGTAACCAAAACTGACACTTCGAGAGCTTACCATAAAGTTGGTGCTCTCGAAGTGTGTCTAGTACAACCCACAAGTGGTAGGCGTGCTCCTCCTTAGTGGTCGAGTATATCAAAATGTGATTAATGAAGACCACGACAAATTGATCAAGTTATGGCTGAATGATCCTGTTCATGAGACCCATGAACACTGCATGAGCGTTGGTTACGCTAAAAGTCATAACCAAGAACTCATAGTGGCCATACCGACATCTGAAGGTCATCTTCTGTACGTCCTCGTCCCGAACTCTGAGCTGATGATAGCCTCATCTGAGGTCTATCTTTGAGAACCACTGTGATCCCTTGATCTAATCGAAGAGTTCGTCAATCCTCGATATCGGATACTTGTTCCTCATGGTCACCTGGTTCGGGAAACGATAGTCGACACAAAGTCGCAAGCTTCCGTCCACCTTCTTGGCAAACAATATCGGGGAAGCCCAGGGTGAAACACTGGGTCGGATGAATCCCTTGCCCTGCAAGTCCTCCAACAGTACTTATAGCTCTGGAAGCTCAGAGGGGGCCATCCGATATGCTGGAGTGGATATCGGGGCTATCTCGGGGTACAGGTCAATATAAAATTCTACCTCTCTGTAAGGAGGTAGTCCTGGAACGTCGTCAGGGAAAACTTCTGCATACTAATCCACCATTATAGGAAAACTAGGACTTCGCACATCAACTACTCATAGGATGAGGCAAGACAACTGATGAGTGATGGGATTTCCTCTCCTCTACGTGAGTCCATCCTGTGCTGCAAAGGCTCCCTTCTCACCGGTGAAGGTGAACCTACCCCCGTCGGTGCGTACACACTGCACCTGGCGCCTAATACAGTCGATCTAAGCATGAACTGTAGATAACCAATCAATGCCCAAGATGACGTCGTAAGGCCTCAACACTACTACATGAATATCCCATCCGAAGATCTCGACTCATAGAGTAAGCTCACACTGCCGGCACCAGTGCGTAATTGTCGAGTCTGCTCTCGTAGGAGTCTCTAGCCATAAGGATCGAGCCAACGGCTCTGTCGGAATCTATGAGTTTGAAATAAGGGCAGAAACAATAAAATAATGACTCACTCTTGTGTCTATAAGAACTGCAGCAAGGGTGGAGTAGACACAGATAGTACCTCAAATCATCTCTAGCGTGCCATGGTCATAGGACTCTGCTGCCAGAAGACGAGCATGTCTCTGCCTGCCAACTCCCTATGGTTGGGGTGGACCTCCTGGTGGTGGTGGTGGTAAATCCTCAAAGCGCCGCGCACCCCCTGCTGCTCGTCCAGCTCCCCTACCTTGTCTTCCTTACCTCAGAGGACTGCCATGGTCGACCCACTGCCTCTGCCTGGGTGGCCCCTCAGCCGTCTGCTGCTCCTCTACACGGCGGGTCGGGCAGTCACGAGCCAAGTGGCCCTGCCCGCCGCATGCGTAGCACTGTCTGCTGCTCGGAAGGCTGGCTCTGTGCCATGTGCCCCGCACCTCTGAGCCAGTGTCTTGTGGTCGTCTTCCTGATGGTCTGGTCCACCTGGACCCCTGTGACATCCGTCGACTGCCAGCTGCAAACGACTCTACTACGTGCCGCCCTGCAGTAGGTCTCGCTGCTGGCGTAGGCTCAGTAAGAAAGCACTCTATGAGAAGAGCTCTCTTCATTACTCCTTCCTGTGTCGGAATTCTGAGGGAGATCGTAGATGCCCTGATCTCATGCCTCATTCCCTGCTCGAAGGTCCAGGCCCGGAAGAATGGGTCTGGTACCATGTCTGTCGAATAGCGCGAGATATCGGTAAATCTCACCGAGTACTGGGCGACTGTCATGCTGCCCTGCCGCAGCTATAGAAGCTCCTGGATGCGCACCGCACTGAGGGTGGCTGGGACGAACTTTGAGTGGAAGAGGCTCTCAAAGTCCGTCCAGAGGAGTGATGCCTTGTCGCGCACCTGGAGCATCAAGAACCACCATCTGCCTGCTGCTGCGTGCAGGAGACTCGCTGCGAGGATCACCATGAGGTCAGATGGTGTCCCCACTAACCTGAAAACTCGGACAACCACCTCTAGCCAATCCTCGGATGCCTGAGGGTCCATCTCCCCGAGGAACCTAGGTGGTATCTGATGCAAAAACTTGTGGAGTGCACTAAGGCGAAGTGCACTCTCAACGGCTGGGGCTGGTGGCATCGGTGGCTCGGTGGGTAGTGGTACCGCCGGTGCCTCCACTGAAAAACGGCCCTGCACTGAGGCCTCATCCCTCGGTGGGATGTCAGTTCTCAGAAAACTCGGAACCCTAGCTGGCTACCATCGTGGGGCCATCCTGAAAAGAAACAGGTGCGCCATGGTCAAACAGTATACCTGGTGAGTTGACCCAAAGTAATCACAAAGAAAAATTTTGAAACACACATGCAATCAATTTTTTCGTGCATTGAGTCGGAAATTAGAAGTCAGGGTCCTGGTGTATGGATACGTCGGCCGCTGCACCAACACCGGACTCCCTGAACTTATAACCACACTCAATACCCTTAACACTATTGCTTCACAAAGAAGAAAGATCAGAGTCTTGAGTTCTGTGGTAGAACCGAACTCATCTGATACCAATTTGTCACGACCCATCCTCGGGACACGTGTTGTGACTACCCCAATCCCACCTCCCATAGGCCAGGGTCTGGAGACTAGCACCAAGGTGTAAATCCCATCAAAAGGGGAAGGCATTGCCTTTATAAAGTAAAAAAACACCACAAATTAAGCAAGCAGAAGTAAACGCTAAGTAAATATGGGTACAAAATTAGTACGGAAAAGTAAGAGGGCCAGAATACAAACCCAAAATGAATTTAAAGTACAACTGGAAAGAAAGTACAGCAACTGAAAGTAAAGAAGCAACGTCGAGCCATCCACTGGAAGTCCAACTTGAAGGGTGGGTACAGATAGCCTCCTCAGCTCCTCGGGTCCAGTCGTCCGCTCCGAATAAGTCACGCCCAGTGGTCCACCTCCAGGTATCAACTTGCTCTACAAGCTTCAGCCACATTCAGCACTGTCCGTCGTCTGCAACCAACACAACGTAGTCCGGAAATAGTCCGTGCAGGGGTGAGTATACGCTAAACAGTAGGGACCCCGAGAACCCCGAAGGTCTCCCAAAATCCACAAAGGATAATCCACAAGGAAAGATACAATCATGAAGTAACATCCAACACTACTTAAGTATATTCCCATACATATACCTAAGTCATCAATTCTCGTTCAGCTCCAACATCCATGCCCAAGTTCGATCACGTCCACACAAGAGTACAACTCAATCCACACAAAAATACACAACTCAATCTACATAAGAAAGCAAGTAAATCATATCAAAGATATTGATTGAAGTCAAGACTCAGCTCAAACAGGTATACTTCTTCGTAAGGTGATAGAGATGATCAGATATAGCCACTGATTCATCTATGCTGGGACCCGTGTAGGATACTAAACCAGATAAGCTGTCAGACCCACATAGGATACAGACCAGCCACTCTGCCAGACCCACGTAGGATAGTATGAACAGAGTCAAACACTGCCAGACCCACGTAGGATACAAGGACAGTAGTCATCGCGGTCGAACCCACGGAGGATTTCATTACGGTCTTCATCGCTGCCGAACCCATGTAGGATTTCGGTGCAATATTCATCGTCGTCAAACCCACGGAGGATTTCAGTACAGTCTTCACCGCTGCTGAACCCACGTAGGATTTCAGTGCAGCCTTCATCGTCGTCGCAGTCGCAGCTAGCTCCAAGGTTCCCACACACAGCATGCTCGATTCTGGGAGGGTCCTCTCCATGAGACAAGGGGTTCAATACATCAACTGATACATAGTCCGGAGTTGATGTATCTCAAAGTTCCGTCTTGACAAGAGGAACTCAACGTGATAGATGGCGCGTCAATCGGACGTCCAGTCTGAGAGTTATTGGCTTTTTCGTTCCAGGGGCCCGGTTGGTTTTTAAGTCAAAACCAACCCGACAGTACTCCAAATATGTCCAAGCCTTGAGTGTAGTAATCCAAAAGCTCCATCTCACTATGAGTAATCCAACAAAGTCGATGACACGTCAATCGGATGTTCGAAGCTCAAGTTATAAGTGTTTCCGCTCCGAGGGCCCGGTTGGTTTCGTGTTCGAACCAACATGACCATACCCAAAGATCTTTGAAACCTTGAGTGTAATATATTGAACAACCGACTCGATCCAAGGATCGCATCGCAACTGACGGTGCATCGATCAGAGTTTCGTAGCCCATGATATGGGCAAAGGAACGTACTTGTCCGTTTTTATAGGGTTTTGGGCTCGGACCGACCCGGCCCGAGACCCCCCTGGGTCGTCCCAAACTGGGTCGACCCGAACCGGGTCCGGGTCTGGCCCATTAGGGCACGACCCAGCCCTTTAGGGCGCGGCCTGGCCCGGTGGGTGCGGCGTGGCCCGGCCTGGTGCGCGCGCGCGGCCCGCGTGGCCCGCTCGGCCACGCCGTGCTGAGCTGAAGGGGGGGGGGCACTGCTCCCTGATTGAGTAACTACGGACCCCACATGGGGGGGGGCTCCTTTGGCCAGTCGGGGGTTACGACCCCTAGTCTCCCCCTGAAACAGCTGGCCTGTTTCGGCCGGCCGGTGCTGCCACCGTGGGACCACCGCGGTCCCGCCCTCTAAGGTGCCGTCGGGCGGCGGTTTCGGCCGCCCGCCTTGCACCACTACGATCTTGTCCGACCAGCGCGGCGCAATGGCGTTGTGACCCTCCACCATGGCCTTTATCCGGCCGCGGTGTCTTCATGGTTCTCCAATGCGACACGATAGTGCCGAACTCCTTCACTGCGACCCGACTTTGGCCGCGGGTTCGTTCGGCCTCAACGGCGCGGCGCGACGGCGCCGCGCATCATTGCCGCATTTCTCCATGTTTCCGTGTGGTGCCGTTGCACCGCGCCGCCTTCTATCGAACCAAAACAACACAACAACAAAAGGGGGAGGAGAGTCAGTCATGTTCATGCGGTCCGACCTCCTCCCGATAAGTTGATAACAAGCGGCCCAAAAATAAAGACGAAGAATGACAAATGATATTTCACGAATAAAAAGTAATTAACCTTAACCTTGATAACGAGTTGATGTTCAAAGAGAATCGCGGAAATCAGCATCGTGGGGCATAGTTCCGTAGACTTCGACGGCGAGCATCTAAGGAGACGTCTTCCTCTCTTTATCACGGAGATAAGAGGATGATTATGTGTCGTTGGAGAACTCCCACATCGGTGTCTCTTCCCTTGTCGCGGAGGAGAAAGGGAATGGAGATACTGGAGTCGTTGAGTCATTCATCGTTGAAGATATGACGTTCTTCGTGGAAAGATTAAAGCTCTTCGCGGGAGGATGAAGTTCTTCCCCAGAGAAAAGAGTTCTATCTACCCAATCTCCTGACACAACCACCAACCCTCCTAAATAAAATAAGACTTATCTTATTTTATTACATCAAGCCAAGCATTTCAATTTTTTAAAATCAAACACATAACTCACTTAATTAGTTAAAGGAGTTGGTATTATTAAAGAAGAGAGATGGGGAGGAGAGTGGTCGCACATTATAGGGGGTTATGGAGTTAAGGAATATGAGGGGTTGGGCTCGTGTGGCCCCCACCCCACCTTTATCCTCACATGGTTGGTTAACAACATGTGGGTCCCACCCCCCCAACTCCCTTACTTAGGTTATAACTACCTAGAGGAAAATTAATAAAATTGTAATATAATTTTATTTATTCCTCACTAAAAACCACAAAATTAACAACTCCTCCCGAGCAAACGCACCTTCGGAAAAGGTGCTTCTAATAAATTACCGAAGTTGCGGTTTCGTCGGTGCCCTCAGATTTCAATTCCGAGAACCGGTTCAAAATTTAGGAAAACCCACTATTTCGTTCACTGAATGCACCCAAGATAAACTTTAGAAATTGATTCCGGGCACACTGGGCCTCAGAATCAGGTTCTGTCATAAACTGCCTTCTTGTATTATCCCAAAGAAAATTAAGAAAAAATTTCCCTTGAATTTTACGGGTCTTTACATATTTAACCAATTATTAGGGAATAATAATAGTATTTTTAAAATACATTTTTCGAAACATGGACATGGATGATAAAGGTTTCCTAGTAGATACTTACATATATACAACCACAGATATTAATGTGATTTTGAAATTGACGCTTACCTTATAATTTTCTTTAGTTGAGGGTAATTTAGCCTCCTGTATAATGGGTAAAACATGTTATTAAATTATACTAGTACCATATATAAATTTATTATATCATATATGGTCCTATTATATCATTTTAGTAATAATATTTCAGTATAATCATTGTTTTGTGTGTTAACTGTTTTGTTTTCACATTCCTGTTTTGTAATTTAAGTCATGTTTTTTATGAATAGGATATATTTTATTCAAATATAGAATGAAATTAAGTTCATAATTATTATTTTTTCTCATCATATAAATTTTATAATGATTATTTAATGGTTAACGTGGAGAATGAATATCATCACGTCGTGGAAAGGGTAGACCATACTTACGCACAAGCGACGGTATCATTCCCTTAATGGTAAATCGTATGGAATTGGATGGTATATTAATTATAAATAATCATTATAATGTTATATTAATTATTTATATCCATTATAATAATCATTATACCTATCCAAATAAAGTAGTTTTGAATAATAAATTACACCACAGCGTGGAGACGTAAGTCGTACGCACACATGCACGATTATATCGTTATTCATATGATGGATAAAATGAGTAATATGGTTGTACCACGATTTTAATAACATATAAGTATATGGATGATACTATATTTATTATTTTTATATGGAAACAACATAGAAAGAGGAAGTATAAGAAGAAAAGAACATTGAAAGAGGTGATAAACAAATTACCTCTTTTCCAGTTATCTCCTTTTGGTTTTCACAACAAGAATCCTTATTATGGATTTCTTACCAATGTGTGTCCTCTAGGATGAATTGACGGAATTTTGGAGAAGAATTGGGTGGAGTTTGGCTGAGACAAATGTCTTTGTATTTGTGAATTAATGAGTAGGAGAAGTTTCCTTTTATAAGAGATGTGAGGGGCACTTTTAAAAGATCTGAAAATAGTAATTAATTATAAATTGATTTTCAGTTTCAAATAGCGTAAAAGTGATTTATTTCAAGGATATGATGAGTGTGTGTTTAAATAATCTAATAAAATGACTTGTTGACATGTTTAGGTCACGAAATTAACTTTATCTTTTGGGTTTAATCCTTAGTTAAACAGTTTAACTCTTACTATATCTTCTTGTATTTTTACACCATGGGGTTAATATATTAACTATAAAATGAAAAAAGAACCCCAATAAGATAATCTATGACATATATAACACTCTACTATTTCTTTTTACTAAAATTATATTTTTATTAATTTTATAACAATTAATTAGATAATAATTATTTTAAAGTATCATTTATGTCAATTTTGATACTATCCAAATAAAATATTTTAAAAAAACTCAAACCAAAATGATAGCTTTGAACCAATAATTCTAATATTTAACTAACATGTTTATGTTATATATAAAAATATTTTATGTCATTAATTAAGTAAAATTATATTAATTTTAATATTTAAAATATCATTTAATTGATTCATCCTTTAATAATTCAATCACCGCATCATTATTGTGTCACCATTTAATTTAATAATTTATTTCAAAAAATTATAAAAAATACCATTATGTAGATAATAATTTTAGATTTATAAATAATATTAATAGTCCAATTTATATTATTTATAACACTATATTACAAATGTTTTAGTTATTAAAATTTCAATATGATATTTTTAACTCTTATTGAAATGAAATATAATAAATGTCTTGATATAACAAAAGTGGATTAGAAAATATCATAATCTAGATCTAAGGTTTATTTTGAACTAAAAACACATATAAAATGAAACTATTAAATGTTTTAGGGTAAAATTATATTATTATAATATTTCCTATTTACCTTTAACCATGGTAAATAAAATCCAAAAGATACTATTCACCCAAAATTAATTGGAACTTATTGGACCAAATTTTTCATATATATTACAATCATGTATGTCCATTTTTCTATATTCAATTAAAAAAAGTGGTAAAATTACGTTTAATGAAAATCTCGTAGATGTTTCTTGAAGGCAGGTAAAAGTGACGTTCAAAAGTTTAATGATTTTTTATATCTAATTCAATTGTAAAATAATTCCAATGAACTATATTGTATTAATATATGTATTATTTATCTATTTTAAAATTAAAATAAATTTGTAGTAAAATAATTATTTAAATGAAATAGTTAGTTTTTAGCAATAATGTAGTATTTTTCATTATTCAGAAATAATTAAAACTTTTTTGAAAATTATCAAAATTTCACCAAAAGATAATTTTTATAATTAGAATTATAAAATGAAGTCTATTTTGAAAAATAAAATTTATAAATTTCATAATTTGGTTAATACAATTCATAACATCTTTTTAAATGGCTAGTTTGAAAGGTAATGGTGCGCTCGAACTCGATGTTGCATATAGTGCAAGCTATTGAATTATTTAAAAGGAATCAAAATGTGGAAGCTTGGGTGTCACATATATGTTTATAAAATTATTTTATTTTCCTAATATTTATTTAAATGATTTATTATTTTCATTAATTTTAAAATTATAGTATATGTCATTTATCATATTAAAATATTGTTTTTTGTATAAAATTGAATAGTTTATTGATATATTCTACTGGCCATATCATCACCAATATTCAAAATAAAAAATAATTTTTTCATATTTTCCATTTAGGAATTATTAAGATTGGAGAATTATACATTTTCATTGTTATGATTTTTTTTGTAGAACATTTTTTAGTTGGTTTGAAGCTATAATGTATAGTATAAAAAAGTTTGATTTCAAACTATATTATATATTGTATCATAATAGAGAGAAAAATAATTCATATAATATTCATTATCCAAATACAAGGATTAGAATAGGTATTTTGATATTTATTTTTTTCATTTATTCATCATTACAATGGGAGAGATATATCAATATGAGAATAAAATAGTAGGAGTACGTATGATGAGATAAAAAATAAGTAAAATTCATCGTTCATTTCTATTGAAGACTAGAAATACATTTCATATAAAATGATTTCATAAATTTCTAAATTTGAAGGAATGAACATTAAATTTATAAAATGAATTCAAATTAATCATTATATACCTGAATAGTAATGTATTTATATATATATATTTCAATTATTGAGATTACCCATTAATGTTATATCTCATTAAATTAAAGTGTTGAATTTTGATCATAAAAATGTTTTTCATTAATGTAATTGACTAATGATTAGTTTCTAAAAATTTTCATTATAAATTTGATTTGTAAAAATAGAAGAAAAAATTATTGTTTTATTGTAACTCAAATGAAATACTATTATGCCAATTCATAGATATATTGAGATGATATAAAATTGTGTCTTATTATATAGTTTTTTTAAAAATAATAATATCGGATTATTAATCAAATGATCGAGTGGGTATGATGAAATGAAAGAGGATTGAATCAATAAAGAAACATGGAACATTTATTTATGGATGTGGATTGATAGATTTTGACATGATTCACATACAAACTATGAAGGATCTATATATATTGGTATCAATGGACAATCAAGTGTTTTATGGGAACTATCTTGTAAAACCTAAATTTGGTTATATTACTCATGTGATCCCAAGATATATTTATATTTATAGTGGGGATAAAATGGACACCCTCAATTCCCCCATTAGTATTTCATAATATGTTATACATAATGACAGGAATATTTCAATTATTAGAGTTGAGTGTGGGCATGATATAGTGTTGGTTAATATATAGGATAAATTGTATTTGGTCTCAACTCTCCATTTAATTTTGATTTTTTTTATTCATTGACATCATGTCAAATTATTAATATGTATAATTAAAAACATGTTATGTTGTATTTTAACTATTTTTAGTTATTTTCATTACCATTATAATTCAATAAGAATCGGTCAATTCTTGATGATATTACTACAAAAATCTGTAATAACCTAAAGAAAAACAATCTTCAATAATAAAACATTAACATTATAGATGTGAGTTTCGGTAAATTTTGTTAAATCTAAAATCAAAAGCATGGTTAAGATTAATTGAATTATATTAAGTTGTTTAATTTATGATGTTAATGTGATAATAACCACTCATGTTTGGTAGTTATATCTATATATATCATCAAAACCTTGATGTTATGAAACTAGAAAAAAAATGTTTTGAATTTATTAAAATTTTCATATAGGTCAAATAATTTAATTTATTTATCCACATTCCAATTCAATTCAATTATATTCATGTATTTTTTTAAAAATGTATTTAGTCCTATGTAGATTTCATCACTACGACAGATCTGGACAACGAATACACTAACTTTTATCAACGCTAATCAGAAAGTTCTGATCAGAGGGGGACTTTTATTGGCGCTATGTTTTGCACTGAAAAAAATTTAATAAAAAAATTATTAATTTATATAAAATTTTAATATTTGTATTAAAAAATAATGTTTATTTGTAAACATTAAATTAAAAACACATGTTTATAATTAATATTGTTTTAAATAATTCAAATATATATAATAAATTTCATTAAATAATAAATATATTTATTATATTTATTATATTTATTATGTTTATTATATTTATTATGTTTATTATATTTTTTATATTTTTTATAATTTTTATAATTTTTATATTTATTATATTTATTATATTTATTTTGTTTATTATTTTCATATATTTATATTTTATAACTATATATAGTCACTTTTTAAATATATATATATAAATAATTTTTAAATATGTATATTTATTACTATATTTATTATATTTAGTATATTGATTATATGTATATGTTTACAAAATAGATATATATTTATATTTAAATAAACATATGATTCCAAAGAATTGGTCAATTTATGCATGACTAAATTGGAATTCATATATATACTATGCATTCATCATGAATGTTCATTTATACATTATACCCTCATTACTATTCATGTTGGCCACATATATGATGACCCATTTTTTATGATCTATACTTTAGTCGGTGTATATGATTCATGTTCCCATGAAACAATGTTCTCATAAATACTTAAAATCACGATAAATATATTTATTATATTTATAGTTACAAATATTTAGTTATATATAAATACTTTTTAAAATATACTTATATATATAACTAAATATATCAATATATATTTAAATGATCATAAAATTACAACAATTTTTAAATGACAAATATATATATTTTTTATACTTATAATTATATATGAATACATTTTAAATATATTTATTTATAATTATAATTATAAATAAATATATTTTTATTTAAATAAATATATTTCTGTAATGAATATATATATACATATATACATATATACAAATATTTATACATATATAGAAATTATTATATTTATAAGTATAAATAATATATATATATATTTATATATTTAAATTAGTATAAAATTATAATAAATATATTTATTATATTTATAGGTATAATTATAAATAAATATTTATTTATTTATAGTCGTAAATATATATATATATATACATATTTAAATTCTTATTAAATTAAAATGAATATATTAATTGAAAATATTTTTTATAATTTCATAATTATTTAAATAAATAAATATATATATATTGAAATTACTATAAAATTATAATTAATATATTTATTTAATTTCATTATTATATATATATGTGTGTGTGACTATAAATAAATAAATATTTATTTATAACTATAATTTTATATTTAATAAATATATTTATTAAAATATATTTAGTATAATTTTATTATTATGTAAATATAAATATATATATACTTAACTAATCATGAAATTATAATATATATATATATATATAATTAATATATTTATGACTATATATAATTAATATATTAATTTAAAAATATGTTTAGATATTAAAAAATATATTTATTTAATTATATAAATTTATTTAATAAATAAATTTAAATAATTTTACAATTATTTAAATACAAATACATATTTATATAAATAATTATGAAATACTTATGAAATAAATATATATTTTTTTATAAATATATATTTATTACATATTCATTTTAATTATAAATAAATACTTATTTATTTATAGTTATTCTTATAAATAAATAAATTTATATTTAGTATACATATAATTTTATAAATACATATAAAAATATAAATAATTTATTGTCATTATAGTTTTATCAATGCTTTTTTAGTGCTGATAATGATAGGCCTTTATCAACGCTAAAAAGTGCTTATAAAATGTGCTTTATCGGTGATAAAAAGTGCTGATAAATGAGGTCTTCATCAGCGCTTTCCAAGTTAGTGTTGATAAAACCTGCCTTTATCATCTCTTTTTAGATAGCATTAATAAATGCCTACCTGGTTTTATAAATAAACCATAAAAATCTCCTCCTTCCTTCATACGCCTCAAGCTCTCATGGAAACCGTACTCTACCGCCGCTCCCCCTCCTCCTTCTCGACCTCCTCCTTGTTGCCGCTGTGATTCCTCCTCCAGCTCTTTGTTTTTGTCGCTCCTCCTCCTCCCCCTCTTCTACTTATGCTACGAATCCTCATCCTCCTCCTCTGTTGCCGTCGAATCCTTCTCCTCCCCCTCATCCTCCACTGACTCCACGGACTTCTCCTCCTACTCTCTGCCATGAATCCATCATCCTCTACCACCGTGAAGCCCAACTCAGCTGTCGCGTGAGCCCTCCTTCGCCCATCCACCACAAAATTTTCCTCTGTCATCGCACATGCGATGCTTGGGTTCTTTTTAGAATATCTCTACATTTTGAGTTAGCTTACTCATTGGCTTTTGGGATACTAAAATATTTATTTGTTAATTAGTGAATTATATATTCTATTACAAGTATCATTTTATTGAAATGTTAATGAATAGGTTTCATAAAAAGGGTATGATTTAGATTATATGTTTTTATAAGGATATCAGAAGTTAATATGTTTTCATGAATTATTATGAAATCACTAGTGTATATTTTCTCAATCATGTATATGTGTTTATCATGTTGCACTATGTGTGGATGAATGTGTATGTCACCCTTTATGTAATATGGTGGTGTTTCAACATGGTAGTGAAATGTTTAATGCATGTTATTTTGAGCATGTCAAGTATAAATCATGAAATTTAATAGTGTGAATTTTTCATTTTATAATTTGGAAGCATGTTTTAGTGATATTGTAAAATTAAAAATAATGTTATTTTAAATAACTTTTTGTATTAATTTTCATCTTCCATTTTATTATTGCTTCCATAAGGTGTTGATATATTTTTCTAGTAACCTATTTTACAAAAAATATAATTTGATAATCTAAAGGCTAGTTAGTATGAATTTCACTCTTTATTGAGTGTATGTGTATAATTTATATTATGATTCATTGAATTCTATGTGAAGTGATCAATGTTATTGTTGTTTCCACGTATCTTAATTATATTCTATTTATCTATTTGAATTGATATGGAGACATTCCATAAAATGTTAATCTTTTAAAGAAGGTATTGAGAAATCTATTTAGAAATCAAGAATTTAGTGATGATGTTGTACTGAACACACTTAATTCTTATGAAAGTAATGATTAAATGGGGATTTGTTGTTGTGTTTTATTATTATTTTTGTTGTTGTTGGTTACATTAACTTTATTGTTGGTTGTGTATTCTCAATTGGTAAATATTGTGGGTGGTTTGGGTGTTAGAATGTGTTTTAATGTTGGTGTGGGGGTGGGTATCCGTAATAATCATAACAAGTTGTGATTGTTGATATGTAAGTGGTGAATATATGATTTTGTGTCTGGAGTGATGGATGAAATATTGTGTTTGCGAGATTGGGGTGTTGTGGTTGGTTGTATAGGAATAAGATGATTTTTTGGTTGTTGTAGACAATTTTAAGTGGTTATGAGTTTTGGTTTTTCATTTGGTTTGTTGTGGTTGTCATGAGGTGATGTATTTTATATGAAAGAGGTGACATGTTGTTGTAATTAATTCAGAGTGGTGAAGTGGTTACACAAGATTTTTTGTGGATGATATGAATATGAATAGTGGAATGATCAAGCATAGGTAGTACATGATTCAAGCATCAAGTAGAATATGGTTGCCCACATTGAAGAGATGTGACTTTATGTTCAAAAGTATCATGGCCAACTCACACTTATATATTTATCTATAACTTATTCTATCCTTAGTTGTATTATGGGAGTAAACTATAGAATTCATACTATTTATTCATAAGAGTCCTGATAAACTTTTTATCGCTTTATATTTTTGAAAATTTTGGTTATTTTTTATTCATGTATCCTTTATAAGTTGTCTCTATTGGGATATATGTCTTTGTTAAAGTGCCTAAGTGGGTCTTTTAAAATGATAACTGTTTTGAAATGATTCTTACAAAATTATATGATTAATCATAATTTTTTTTTGGTTTTAAATAAATTTAAAATGATTTAAACACTTTACATGGACTTTGGTTGCATGCCAAGTGTTTTTCATCTAACCTAACTGGATTTCATAAAGGGGTGTGATTGTTTTGAAAAAATATAAAATAATTGTTTCATTTTAACAATGGGTGTGTGAAGTTTTAAATGAAAATTT
This sequence comes from Viscum album, assembly GCA_963277665.1. Taxonomy (NCBI): domain Eukaryota; kingdom Viridiplantae; phylum Streptophyta; class Magnoliopsida; order Santalales; family Viscaceae; genus Viscum; species Viscum album. The sequence continues at coordinate 1,601,529,332 of OY728128.1, forward strand.
GTAAAATACCAAGGGTTGTCGCCCATTTTAAAGGATTAAGATTTTTGGGTCAGGATGTTTCCTTGAATTATTTACAAAAAAGGAATTGGGGTTTTGAGAAATAGTTTTGTAATTTGATTGGTTTATTTTTGAAAGGAAATGTAATTTTAAAGTATAATTTTTCTAAAAGGTTGATTTTTTAATGGGATTTAAACTCTGATTTTATAAATAGTTCTCCAAGGAGATATGAAGTCTATATCTTTTTTAGCCTTGGTAAATTTTTATATCAATGTTTTGTGTATTTATTTTGTTAAATATTAATATTACCGAATAAAATAGGATGGAAATGAATAAAGAATGAATGCATTTGAATCATTGGAAAAAATAGTATGAATATGGAGTGAAAGAGTCCTTCATGTTTGAAAAATATCATGCATATGACCATTCTCAAATCCTTTGTTCATTTTTACATTGTTATTATTCATGACAAGATAGCCCAGAGGAGTTAGAAGAACAATTGATCTATCACATAATAGAACGAAATTATAAATGTTGAAATAAACATGTGAAAAAAAAACAATGTAGCTAAAGGTTTGGATAACACTGTGTTTTATGGATCACTTTATGTGAATACAAGTGTGGACAATGAAGAAGACCATATAGAGGGGGTGATTACATATGTGAATGATGCTGAAAAGTTTATTGAGGAAATGACAAGGACAGTTGAAGATGAACTTCATGATTCCCAAAATTATTTGAGAAGTTAAAGAGTTGTACAAAGATACCATTGTATGGAAGTTGTAATAAATATACAGAATTTTCATCCATACTGAAGCTTTGTAATTTGAAAGTAGGTAACGGATGGAGTGCCACCAGTTTTACAAAATAAATTGCTCTCTTGAATGACATTCTTCTATATGGTAATGATCTCCCAAGCTGAACATATGACATCAAATGAATGTTATGCTCTATGGGTATGATCTATGAAAAAATACACGCTGATCTGAATGATGGTACACTATTTTCAAGGAACAACAATCACATAGAGAATTCCCAAAGTGTGTTTCATCTCGATACAAGAAATATGAATCTGGTCCTACGAATGTTTTATGGTACTTTCCAATCATTTCAAGGATTAGGCACCTATATTTAAGTGAGGAGACTATAGGGAAATTGATGTGGCATACAAACATAAAAAATAAATATGAGAAACTACATCACCCAGTAGACTCTCTTCAGTGGAAGAGAATTGATCATGAGTATCCTGATTTTGGAAGCGATCCAAGAAACATTCATTTTGAATTATCTATAAATTAAGTAAATCCTTTTGGTTTTAAAAGTAGCACTCACATTACATGGCTGGTTATGTTGGTAAATTATAAATTTCCACCATGGTTATGCATGAAATGAAGACACATCATGTTTTCTATGATTATATCCAGATCAAAAAAATCAGGTAATGATATTGTTGTTTATTTTTCTGCATCGATCAATGATATGAAATTGTTGTGGGATTTAGGTGTTAGGTTGTATGATGCTTACATAATTGAAGAATTCACGTTGAGGTCCATGTTCTATGGGATGATAAATTACTTTTCTGCTTATGGAAAATTGTTAGGATATATCATTAAAGGAACTCATGAGTGTCCCATCTATGAAAAAAGTACACAGTCAATTAGGTTGAAACATTCATCTAAAACTATGTTTCTAGGACATCGCTGATTTCTACCTTGACAACATAAGTACCAATATTGGATGACATCATTTGATGAAATTTTAGAATAATGTACAAAACTATCTCCACTAATAGGTGATCAACTATCTGAGAAAGTAAAATATGTCGATACATATTTTGGTAAATCATCTCCGAAAAACCTTACGAAAACCAGTTGGAAAAAGGAATCAATTTTTTTTAATTACTACACTTGAATTATTTTTCCGTCATACACTTTCTTTTATGTTTTTCATGTTGAAAAAGGATGGAATTAAGGCTGGGATAGACATGGTTTACATGGGAATATGAGAATATTTGGGACTAGTAAATGGTGAAAAATAAAATTTTCTTCCTCTAGCTGTTTACACACTTTCCAGGCATGACAAATATTAGTTTCTCAACTTCTTGAATGATGTAAAGGTTCAATTTGGGTATTCATTAAATATCAAGAACAACATATCAATGACTGATTTAATGTTAAAGGATATGAAATCACATGACTTCCATGTTTTGATGAAATATATAATGTCTATAGACTTACATTGCATTTTTTCCAAGAATGTTTATCATAAATTAACCACACTCTATTTCTTCTTCAAATCTATATGTAAAAAAGTTACAGACCTGACAAAAATTTTGAGTATGTAAAGATAAATTACCATCATATTACGTGAATTGGAAATATTCATCCCACCAACATTCTTTGATATGATGGTTCACTTAGTGAGAGAGATTAAGCTATGTGGTCATGTACACTAAAGCAGGATGAACCCCATTAAACATTATATGAATATTTTGAAAGGGTATGTCAAAAATCGTAGTCGGACAGAGGGTTGTATTGTGGAGAAATATATTTTTGAGGAAACCATTGAATTCTGTACTGAATACTTATCCAGTGTGGAAAGCATTGTTCTACCGAAATATCATCACAGTGGGTGACTAACAGGTGAAGGAATTTCTAGAAGATATGTTGATTCAATCAATATTACAGATTTATAGTATGCCTACATTTACATTTTTCATAATAGTTTGGAGTTTTCACCATATATGGAAACCTACAATGTAATTATTAGGAATTTGAATTCATCAAGGGCTGAAATATGGATATCAGATACACATAATTAACAGTATAAAGGATGGTTTTGGGACCATATTATAAAGGATTCAGATGAAAATCCAAATACAATTTCAGAATGAATTCAATGGCCAGTCAGATGACTAATTGTGTATCTGTTATCTTACAATGGTTACGTAATTAATGATTATACATTCTATACAAATTATCCTGTTGAAGAAAGTACCATGAAAAATAGTGGAGTTACACTCATGGCTGAAGTGATGCATGTTTCTGGAACTAAGGACAGAAATACAATTTATGTGAATATTTCATACTTTGGAATCATAAAAAATGTGGGAGTTGGATTATTGAACATTCCAAGTACCAATATTTTAATGAAAGCTGGTTAATAATAGGAGTGATGTTAAAATAAATGAATTGGGATTCCTGAAAGTTTATTTTAGTAATGAAGGGTATAACAACGAACCATTTCTAATGGCATCATAGGTAGTAAAAGTATTTTATCATATAGTTCCTAAAATATAAAAGTTGTCAATTGTTCTGTAATTGATCAAAACCACTGAAGGGTCAGATGAAAATTCAACCAAGGATAAACCTTTAATTGAGACATCACAATCATTTCGTAGCACTCCCAATGTATTTAGTGTTTTTATGTCAGAGGAGACCACAATGAAAGGATTTAGATCGTCGATAGAGGGGTAAAATCTCTTCAGAAATTAAAAAAGTAAAAGAGATTCCAATAATCAGGTTACATTTTTTTGTAATATACATAATGCTACCTCATGTTATTGTCTATTTTATGCTGAATTTTTGTACTCTAAATTAATTGTTAAAAAACATATATAGATATTGAGTTCTGCACATGTTGGTGCTCCCAATCCTGAGGAACAATGGGTCTCTCAACCTACTTTTGCTCACAGTGCAGAGGAACGACCTTCTGCATGTGCTGGTGCACTCATTCCTGAAGAAAAAACATTTTACTCCACCTCCTATTACTCTCAGTGTGTAGGTAAAATGACCATCTACATATGGTGATTCTACCACTATAGAGGATCATACTGACGATGTTGATTCCAAGGAAATGGTATGTGATGAAGGACCAGCATTTCAGAAAAAATAAGAGCATCGTAGTTTATCAGTGTTAACAAAATTAAATAAGGCAAAATTCAACGGCATAAACTTTGAGGTGGGGTAGAATGTGATGGTTCATCATGTTAACCCCAACAAGGTGATGTTTAGTAGTTATATTGGAATCATCACTCGATGACACATGTCGATTGATTTAGATTCATGCCACCATGTTGTTCTTGGGTTGAGACACTAATGTGGGAAGATATCATGGTAAAATTATGATATAATTACTTTATTTCACTAAAAATGAAATAATAAAGGATTGAATTACTATATATAATTAATTGCAGAGTGATTTTATAGTATATGAATCCCACAAGAAGTATGTATTAATGCTTGCTCGAAGGATTTGATGAGGATTTTTTCACAATACTAACAAGACATTATCTTAAAGATGATGAAGGGAAAATAAACCCCCACACACCGGTTATCTATTCACACCTGATAAACCAAGAAGTCAGGGATGCATTTACTAGACACCGTGGAGATGTGTCTTTTTATGTACATTATGGTCATTAATACATTTTTTGACAATAAATGTATTCATCACTTAAATTGACAATTTTTTATTAATGAAACAAAAACTGAGTGCTGGAAAAAATGAACAAGCAACAAAACCAGCGTACCCCTACCATAAAGCAAGGATGGGGTACACATCACTTGAAAAAATGGTACGTAGTTAAATTTGAGCATAATACTTTTTTGTGAAAAGAAACAACACCATAATTATGTTCCTCTATTTATATATAGATTGATGGCTCAAAATCCAAATCCACATTCATCCAACGTCGGGTGCTATAAAAGGAGGTAAATGTATATAAAAATGGGATACTAATAGATGAGAACACATAAAAAGTGTGGGAATCATGTGTAAGTATTACAAAATAATTTTTTTTCAATTGATATTACATAAAAATGATATATTATTTTCCTATATATTATATTTGATATAGTCATAGGAATCAGCAACACCTATTCAGGATAAACACTTACTATCAGTGGCCTTGAAGCAGCCAAAATAGTATGGTTGTGTTGGAGGTGTGGGTTTGGGTTGACACCCTGAACATATATTGAAAAAAAAATAGGATGATCAAAGTGAATTAATAATATAGATGAAATAACAAATATATACCCTTGATGGACAATTCCAATGGTAGAGGGAGATTATGGGAATTTTAATAAGGGATAGGAAAAGAGAAGAAGAAACTCAAGAACAAACATCATGTGGAGATCCCGCCCCACCACCCACTAGCTATGTGGCTAGCCATTCCCCTATATAAGATGCCTTAATAGATGTAATCAATGTTATAATAAATGTTTCTATAAAATGTGAATCATACAAACACAAATTTCTTTCTTTTACTATTATTCTACATGGATGATAATGACTATGATTTATATCTAGAAACACCCACCAATTGCTTTTTGGAGAGAGATATAGTGTTCAATATTCAAAAGTACATGCTACACACCGTATCCCATGAGATGATTGCAGAGATACCTATTCCAAATCACAAGTATGATATTAATATTGTTGAAAAATTTGTTATAACATTAATCACACTATTGTCACATCTTGTAAAAAACATGGCGAAAATGAGTTATTCATTTCAAATTTACTTTTCAATCCAAACCTTTAACGATTAATGAAAAAGGTTTGAACTGATGAATGTTATTATAGACGGACAAAGAGAAGGGTATGAAATGAAAGACTATCTCAAAACCATATAGAGGATCGACCAACTGATCAAAACGATCTATCGATTGCACAATTACCCCACCCATTCTATAACCCCAGTTATTAACATTCAAGGATCATATGGAGGAAAATTTAAAAGATAGTCACAATCAAAGAGTTGATTTTGAAGAAAATATGTAAAGAGGGAATGATAATGTTGTTATTGGTGTTGAAAGAGGAACTAAAATCCTCAACTATGACTAGCTAGGTGGATCAATTGTAAATGTATACATGAGGTATATTCTCATGATTATATTTTCTAAAAGCTGATATACTACGTTAATTATGACTAAATATATTTCATATTTCTGGAAGGTGTATATATGAAAAAAAATTGAAGATATTTTCCCATTAAAAAATTCAAAATCATTAGTACTCACTTCAGATCAACAGTAGAAATAGAAATAGATACCAGAAAAGGATGAAATAGTGGCAAGTCTGATCAAATATTTTGAAAGAAAATTTTTGGATGACAGACTCTATTTAATACCAATGTTATAGGGTTAAGGCTCTAAAATTTAATCATATAAAATATATTTTCATTTATTTCATTATATATTTTTATTTGTTTTTTTAGGCATCATTAGATGCTCATTACAGTAAATTTGGATACTCCAATGTTTTATTTCATGGATTCAATTCATGGATATCCAAAAATCTATCCACACATGATGGTGTTTTTCAATTTTTAATACACTAAATCCATTGTTTTGGAACTAAAAATCAATTTATATAATTTATATTATCTTTTAATGAGGATTCTATTATGATATGGAGACGTATCACTATCGTCTAAAAAAAGGAATGAGGCTAGGGACTATGGATATGGACGAAGACTGGTACTATGACCAAATCAGTATCAGGGTATATATAGTAAGATTTAACTATACAATCACACATCAAAACAACATAATTATTCTCCACAATATTTATGCAGTTCCTGAAACAAACCAATACAAAACATTGTGGTTATTATGTTTGTAAATTTATGAAACATATTGTAATCCATGATCAAACTACCATCTTTGAAGAGGTATTTTCCAATATAATTACCATTTCATTTGAAATATTTTCTAATATTTTTTGTATTTATATTTTTTTATTACTACCATATTTTTTGAAAAAATATCATATTCACAAGTTGATGTAGATATTCTTAGAGACTGGTGGGAAGCATACCTAATGAAATAATGTAAACAAATAGCATGAAGATGTGACTTCCATGTGCAGGGTATAAATTTTTAATATTAATTTCACCTTGTAACATCTTTATTCTCATGTTATCCTTATGTGATCATTTATATCTATCTTATTTTCACTTATTGAACATTTGTGATCATCCATTATAATGTTTCATATCCTTAGGTCATGACTCAAAATGCTTGTTTCTAGTTTGAAATGGCATTTCAATAAAAAACCAGAAATGAAATACTGAAAACTGATCAAACATATTTAGATTGTGATGATACTCTAAAAAATGATATATAAGTCATTTATGACGTGTAGGGATCATCCTCACCTCAATACGATGCATGATGTGACTATTATAAGTCAAAATGTCTCTTTTTATTCAAAATTGACCTGATTTTATGTAAAAAGAATAAGTGACATACTGAAAACTAAGAAAAAAATTTAGGTTGTTTTGATACTTTATTAAAATGATCCATGAGACATTTTTGAGATGTAGGACTCATACTCATCTCAATACGATTCATAGTGTGGCCGGTACACCTCAAAGTGTCTATTTTTATTTAAAATTGAAAAAAGTTTAAGTAAAAACCACAAGTGACATACTGAAAACCAATAAAAAACATTTTGATTTTATTTATACTTTAAGAAAATGATCTATGAGTAATTTGGGACGAGTAGGGATCAGTATCACCTTAATTTGATGCACAATGTGGCTTTTATAACTCAAAGTGTGTATTTTTATTTAAAATGGACATGAATTATAGTAAAAACAACATGTAACATACTGAAATATGAGGAAATGCGTTCAGTTTGTTTTGATATTTTTTGAAAATGATTTATTTGAGATTTTTGATGTGTATGGATCATCCTCACCTCAATACGATGCAGTGTATGGCTGGTATTACTCAAAGTGTCTCTTATTATTTTAAATTGACGTAAATTTGAGTAAAAACAACAAGTGACATGCTGAAAAACAAAGAAACAACATTTTTTTATTTTGATACATTAGGAAAATGAGTAATGATTCATTTATGATGTGTAAGAGTCATCCTCACCTCAATATGATACATAGTGTGACCGGTATGACTAAAATTGTCTGTTATCAGTTAATAATTGAAATTTTAGTTCAAATTGATTCGCTCGCTAAAAAGAAAGTAAATGCACTCTAATTGTCTAGAATAATTTAATAAATATATTAATAAGTCATTTTTATTAGTATGTAGAAGTATCGCTTAAAAGTGACGTATGATACAACCGGTATGACTCAAAATGTGTGTTTTTAGTTTGAAATGACATTTTAGTAAAAAACACAACTCACAAACCAAAAACTGTGAAAATGTATTCAGATTGTTTTGATATTTTATGAAAACGATCAATCAGTCATTTTGGAAGTGTAAGACTTAGCCTCACCTCAATACGATGCACGGTGTGGCTAATATAACTCTGAAAATATCAGTATTTAAAATTGACATTAATTAAATAAAAGAACAAGTGACATACTGAAAACTTAGAAAACACATTCAGATTGTTTTGATAATTTATTAAAATGATCAATGAGTCATTTTTGATGTGTAGGACTCATAGAAACATCGATAATATGCATGGTGTTGATGGTATATCTCATAGGGTCTATTTTTATTTAAAATTTACACGAATTTAAGTAAAAACAAGAAGTGACATTCTGAAAACTGAGTAAACGCATTCAAATTGTTTTTATACATCAAGAAAACTATTCATGAGTAATTTTTGAAATGTAGGGATCATATTAACCTCAATAAGATGCATGGTGTGGCTGGTATAACTCAAAGTGTATATTTTTATTTTAAATTGACATTAATTTAAGTAAAAACAAGAAGCGACATATACAAAATTGAGCAAATGCATTCGTATTATTTTGATATTTTTGGTAATGATCTATTAGTGATTTTTGATGTGTAGGGATCATTGACACCTAAATACAACACATGGTGTGGCTGATATTACTCAAAGTGTCTATTTTTATTTAAAAGTGATATTAATTTAAGTAAAAGAAACACATGACATTCTAAAAACTAAGAAAAAACTTTTGGATTATTTTGATACTTGAGTAAAATGATCCACAATTCATTGGTGATGTATAGGATTCAATCGCACCTCAATCTGACACATGTTGTGTTCAATATGAAAAAAGTGATAGTTATTAGTATAAAATTGACGTTTAAGTTCAAATTGAGTCACTTACTGAAAACCGTGTAAATGCACTCCAATTTTCTTAATAATTTAGGATACTGATTCATAAGTTATTTGTGACGTGTATAAAGCAGTCTCTTACAAATGCATGATGTGGCCGGTATGACTTAAAATGCGTGTTTCCAGTTTGAAATGACATTTTAGTAAAAAAACACAACTAACATAGTGAAAACTGAGAAAACACATTTGGTTTGTTTTGATACTTTAGGAAAACAACACATGAGTCATTTGTGATGTGCATGACTCATCAGCGCCTCAATAAGATTCATGGCATTACTGGTATAACTCCAAAAGTGTCATTATTTAAAATTGACATTAATTTAATAAAAGAACATGTTACATACTCAAACCCAAGAAAATTAATTAAGATTGTTTTCATACTTTAGTAAAATGATCCATTAGTCATTTGTGATGTGTCGGACTTGGCCCCACATCAATAGGATGCATAGTGTGACTGATATAACTTCAAATGTGTCATTTTTATTAAATATTGAATTTTATTATTGTATTGTTTCAAATTAATGTTTATTTTATTTCATTATAGTATTACTAACATAATATTTATTTTCTTATATAAGTGAACTATTTTTCTCAAGTTGAGATGATTTTTTCAGCAACTGATACGATGGGAGGAGATTTTTGAGAGGGAATCACAGGCATCAAAAGATGAAATATTAATGTTTTACAATGTTTGTTGGAAAATTGTAATTATAATTATATAAAACATTTTTTTTGAAATATAAATAGAAGTGTTTATTTTTGTATATACCATGGGTGGATAGTTTTTTATTCATGATGTCAATTAAATGTATATAGTAGGTTTTATTTTTGTTGTGATGTGTTTGGTGTGAATGTTGGATTGCAAGTTCTACTATGTGTGTTGTTATATAAACAACACACTTGTAAGCAGGTAGCCCTTTATCATCAATGTGATTAATAATGCTTTTTAGCACTATTAAAGGCTATATTGCATGCTAGTAAAGGCCATATGTGTAGTAGTTCATGAAATTAATTTTATTCACACATTAAATGTACAGAAAGTGAAACTTGTATGACCAAAATATAATGAAAAATAAATAAAAGTGATGTGAATTGTCCCATCTAGACTCAATCAAAACAAAATCTAACAGAATGTAACTTGAATCAAATAAAGGATATATTTAATTTAAAAACCATAATTTAAAATTCAAATCATAATCAATCATGGAATTTTATATTCAATATGATTCCTTTTATTCCATCTAACTTACCCCATGTAGATAAATAGATTAAAACTATTGGTCTCTTCAAATTAAATGAAACATACATTGATAAATTTTAATTTAGTCCAATTCCTATACCAAAAAAATATATGTAATCACCTTTCCTTTTTCCATTTATTTATTATTAAAAAAATCATATTTTGTATAATGTTTCCTAAACCACAAACTATATAGATGGTATTATGTGAAATTACACTTCTTTTAGTGTATGAGCTTTTATGTTACTGCTTTAATATTTTTGTCTTCATAAATCACAATTTCATCAAACTTTATTTAAATTCAAATTGTATAAACATTTACATTTTTATTATTTAAAGTGTTATTTTATTAGAAAATGTATTAATCTTTAACATATGTTATTTTTTAAATTTTTTTAATATTATCATATACTTTAAATATTCAGTGTTTTGTATTTAATATCACATGGGATAATATACATTTTTTATTTAATGTGATCTTGTGTTACTTATATGTTTTAATAATAAAAATTTTATATTGATCACATACATATATATGTATGTATATATATGTGTGTAATTGTGTATATATATACATATATTTATATGTAAGTATTTTATTTTATTAACATATGTTTTAATTATTATGTTTTAATTTATTTATAATATGATAGTATTGGAATATATATTTTATATCCTATTATATTTTCTTAATCATTGTTATATATATATATATTAATACATAAACTAAATTATATAATATTTTAATATAAATATAGTGAATATCATCTACATCTTCTTCTTCCTCTATGCACTTCAGCACTCACACCATGTGACTATACTCCACTCGTATTGGAGGCACCAATAACCATCTCCATGCACCTTCAACTTCAATTCATTGGAATAACATTGCACACTAGCTATTATCATCCATGATAGCACTCGTCACTCCTCCAACATTTCTGTAAAACATAACATCCTCCTCACCGACTCATTGATAACATATGGAAGAACACGGATTGTCCACGGATGATAGCTTCTCCTTTCATCAATAAAAAATCATAATAGATATCCAAAAATGACAGTAGAAACTCACTTAAACCAATTGTAATGTTAACATCATGCTATGATGGTAGCTCTATAGTAGCATATTCCTTTATAGGGGTGGTAGCACTACAATAATAATTCATGGGAGCATCTCCACTTATGTCGTGTGAGGGTAGTAAATTTTAACATCGACGGTAGCACTTCCAACTATGGTGTTAGTAGTTTCTCCTGTCACTCTTCATAGTATCACTTCCATGTACCCTTGGTTCAACAATGGTGACTTGCTTTGGTGATTCATGTACCATAGAGAATGGTAGAAGGCACCTCTTCTATCAACCAGTTGGACTTAGTAACATAGGTAGTAGCATAGTTTAACATCGTAGCATTTACTATAACACCATATTAGCAATGGAAGCCTCTTTCTACTATTGGGTATTAATTTTATACCACAATTAATTTTTTTTATCTATCATCATTTGATATATTTCTTTTTTTAACGGACAGTATTAAGTTCCTAATAACATAGATTTATAAAAAGTTAGGAACCATTAGTTGGAAAATATAATTTTTATTTTAATATTTTCTAAAAAATAAATATATATTTTATTTTCTATTTTCTTTATTATATTTAAATTAAATTATTATTATATTTTAGAGTAAACATTCTGAGCATATTTTTTCTACACACACACACACACACATATATATATAGTGATTCTCAATTTTATTAATATTTTAATATTTTAATAAAGTAGAAGTTCATAAATAATATTTTAATAGTCATATTGTCCCAACCCCCTCCCCCAAAAGATACCACAATGAGGGGATAGAGATAATGACCCCCGATTCCAGCCTCCAGTAGGACCCAGGTTGGAGACTACCACCAAGGGTGTAAAAATATCAAAATATGGGGGCACTAACCACTATAGGAAGCAAGATTTGGAGATAGAATGAATCATCTACAAAAAAATGAAAGATATAGTATAAAATTAAAATCATAACCATCCCACATGCATGAATATAATAAAATTGATGTATATACAATATAGTCTCTAAAGTAAATACCCAAAAGTAATTCTAAAGTAACGGCATAGGAATTGTCAATGACCCAAGCTAGAAAGGTCCATCATGATCCAAGAAATCCACCTGGAGACCAGAAACATATTTATTTATGCAGGGTGGGAATATAGGAATACTTAGTAGGAACACAAAATAATCTCATGGACATGTGAAAGAAGAATAGTAATGAACCTGTGAGAAAACAGTAGAACCAAACACATACTAAACATGTATACTAACTGAACCCGACCTCACCAAGGAATTCTCACCAAATAGCACATGTCAATTAATATAATATAACATGATCATATCTATAAGGTTACCCCACACTAATTTCCCACTTTTATGTCTCTCTCACTCCCAACGTCGTACATCCTAGCAATCACATACCTTCTGTATACCACACTGCCCCAAAAGCACGCTCACAACACACCTTTCCGGTAGACAACTAGGCTCACCTCCCCATAAGCCTGGCCAAAATCATCTCACCTGAATACATTTAGTCTTGCCTCCCCACAAGAGCAGCCACACACATCTCACCCAAAAACACTTTGGATATCACACCACATCCCGAAGTCACTTACGACACATATCACATTTCCCAAAAATACCTGGGCTATCACATCTCACCTGAAGACACCTAGGTCATTAAAACCACCATATAATTCACTAACAAACCTTAATCCATTAAATTTTGTTCCATACCTACCTCACCTGGAAAGGAGAGCATGAAAGAGTGGGTACTCAGCTATCCGTACTCCCCAAAATATTTGGAAAAAACACCCCCAGTGTGATTATATGGGTGTTTGGTACATAGTGCTCAACATGGGTGGGGTGTATATAAAAACAAAAATAATATAAAAGTATATATATAGTCTCAAACAATCAGGCCCAACCTATTGGTTCACAACCAAAAAAACCAACTCACAACACCATTACTTTTTCTGCCACCTCTAAATGCATTTATTAATAAATACAATAGTCAATTCAGAAGGTTAATTTACCTAATAAATTATAGAATCTTTAAATTTCCCCTACATTTAACATCCATTCATTCAATTATTTATCATCAATGAAATTTAACCACACTACTCAGGAATATAACACAACCAACCATTTAATTATCGATTACCCATTTTCATCCTATTAACCAAACTAACCCAAGACATTACAAAAATTATTAATCAATTATTCAATTTATTCCATCACTACTCAGGAATCTATCACAAAAAAACCACCACTTCTCCACCCGATAATCACAAAAAAATAACACCTCCTCGTCGACCGAAATGCTTGGACAAACAAATGACATCCTCACCACCCATAAATAAAATCCAAATAAACCAAGTATCACCCACACCCCCATTTTAATCACACATAATCATATCAAAAGCATTACAAAACATCACAACATATCAATACCATTTTTCATAGATTTAAAAAAGAGGATTCTACCACATTTCACTATATTTTAGGGGAATTATCACAAAAACAAAATATCCAAGGGGAAACCAATTCATTAGCTAAGTATTATTAATCAACCAATATTCATTTAGGGTCCTAAAAATACAATAAAAATATTCACAGCAAACGAGGGTTCCACAACTCGTGAAAAATGTGAAAAAAAAACTACCACACTACTGGAAAATAGACCTATACCCACGGTTTTGGGAAAAACCGTGGGTATAGGGGTGCTCTATACCCACGGTTTAAGAAAACCGTGGGTATATGTATAGTGGGGGAACCTATACCCACGGTTCTGGAAAACCGTGGGTATTGGTCACCTATACCCACGGTTTTTCTAAAACCGTGGGGATAGAGTGATTTTCGAAGGCCTATACCCACGGTTTTGTAAAACCGTGGGTATAGGTATTTATTTCAAGGCCTATCCCCACGGTTTTTGAAAAACCGTGGGGAAATTTTTTTTTTATAAGGACTATACCCACGGTTTTGTAAAACCGTGGGGATAGCCTATGGCGGCAAAAAAAAAGACGCGGGAAAATAGAAAACATTTTGTGGGAAAATTTATACCCACAATTTGAATTAATATATATATAAGATTATAGAAATTTATAAGCAAATTAAATTTGCAGCTTGGTTGGTTAGTGTGTTCTGTGTGTATGGTGGAGGTCGCTGTTTCGAATCTCTTCGGTCGAATGTTTTTAATATACAGCGTGTAATTTATATTAATATAAGTATCATAATATATATTATAAAAACAATTGTGAAGTGCGGATCAGTTGGTTTGGATATGCCGCTCCTCCGCGATTCCTTAAGGAGACGCGGGTTCGAATCCCGCCGTTGTTTTTTAAAAATTAAATAATTTATATTAATATATATATCTTAATATATGCATATATAATAGAATAGTTGAATGGCTTAGTTGGTGTAGTGTGCGGGATATCACGCAGCGAAGCGCGGGGGCTGGGTTCGATACCCAGGGGGCGAATTTTTTTGATTATTAATTCCCCACGGTTTGAGAACCGTGGGGTCAATGCTTTGCCAGCGTGGCCATGCACTTGCCACGCTGTCTCAAATCTATCCCCACGGTTTCTCTAAACCGTGGGTATAGGGTGACCCCCCTATCCCGACGCCGTTCCAGCCCACGGTTCCCAAAACCGTGGGTATAGCCTATACCCACGGTTTTGGGGGCTATACCCACGGTTTTGAACCGTGGGTATAGGGCAATTTTCCAGTAGTGCCAACAACCACAATTTTTAGCTGGTTGTTTACCCTGAACAATCTATCACATCAAAATAGTATCGAAGGTGTAAAACCATGAAAATCTAACCCTTTTTCCCCTTTCAAATACAAATTGGCCAATTCTTTATCTTCTATTAATCCAGAACAACCATAATACATAGATAAAAAATTAAAACATTCTTGCATGATACACAATGATGATAAATGAGGGAAAACATACCTCAAAGAAGATTTTTAACTCACAATGTGCCACAGGGCGAAGAAGAAACCACTCAGAAACCACCTTTGCACAAGAAACATAATTAATAACCTACACCACACCAAAGGGTGGTCAAAATGTAACCCAAATTCACCCAAAACCAAAGAAACTCCATTGTAGTGAACCCTCATAGTGAAGAATGAAAGAAAATAGTTAAGAAAGAGAATACAACTCACCACTGATCAACCAAAGATCCCCAACGTGCATCCACTGGGATCAACAGATCAAGGATGGAGGAAAAGAGTTTAATTAATACTTTAGGTAACCTAGGGTTCAACCTAAACTAGTGGAAGAATATAACATAGATCAATGAATAAAAAATCAGCTTAAAATATTTTAAAAATTTTACTATATTGCGGGATTACATGACGTGTAATAATTTTTCAAATCTTGTAATCACCTAGGTCGAATTTTTGCTGAAAAACACGTCTCTTGTTCAATTTATTATTTATTTTTAATCCCCAATAAATTAAACATCATAAAACCCTTTTTCACAACATTTAACTTTTCACGATGTGAAATCCCCCCCTACATCAATCTTTTAGAAATCAAACTTCTCCAGAATTCCTCTAAGCCTCCTCTGAAAACCTCCGAAAACCAAAATTGGAAAAGTAATGGAATAAGAAGGTACAAAACATTACATCAAGTACCTCTCAAATGATTCTCTCCCTTGAGAAACCAAAACCAAACCAACAAGGAAGGGGTTCTGAACAACTGACCCATGAGATACCTCTCAAGGATATCGTCATAATTCAAATTCTATTTCCATCCAAACATTCCAAACCAAATAACCAAAAAAATCCCACAGAACCTCATCAACCAAAAACCACAACTAAAAACCATCTCCTCTCACACAACAACACTACCAAACTACCATTGTACAATTATATCTACCTCCACACAACTCAAACTAACAACCACTAAAACCAATGAACTACACTATACCAATCAAATGAATCAGATAATTCCATATTTCAGGGAAAGATACTATCTACTCTAGGTGACACTAACTCACCTACATGGTTTTAATCACATCATATTTAATTCATTTCAATTAATAATTAGGTCACCCCCTTTTCATATATCTAGATTTTATCACACATTGCACCACACATATAACAAACCAAGTAAAACAGTGCATCTCATAAAACAAGGTTCAAAAGGAAAATTACAAAGAAAAACAAATAAAACAAATACTCACAAAAATTTCTGGTATTGGGAACACATTTGAGTCAATTTATCACAAGAAATCTCCTCCAGGATATCTTGCCTCTATAACACATGAACCAAAGAAATAGTCCATCCACACAGTGCCTTCTCTTGAGGAACCTAGATCTCTACAGGTCATTCCGCAGATGTAGCATCATCCTGGATATCAAAATCTCCCTAATCAATGACATGAGAGTCATCATGAAGATACTAATTAAGTTGAGAGATGTGGAAAATTTCATCGATCCTCACCAACTTCGGTGGCAATGCCAAATTATATGCCACCTCACTAACTCATCCCAACACCTCCAAAGGCTCAAAATCCTAGGAGAAATCTTATTCACTCTGCCAAAACTCTACACCCATGTCGAGGGGACGCCATAAAAAAACACATGGTCCCCTACTGAAAACTCTAATGGCCTCCTCATGCAATCGACATTAGAATTTTGTCGGTCTTGTACTACTCTCATCCTCTCATGAATGAGTTGAACATCTTCTATCATGCTCTGCACCACATCAAGATAAAAAAAGAATGTCTCCCCAACCTCTTCCCAGCACAATAGAGAAGGACATGATCTTCCTTAAAAAGCCAAAAATAGTTCCATGGTATGAGAAAAGTGATATATATTATTATAAGAAAGCTCCACCATGGGATGGTTTTTTACCCAAGATCCACCAAAGTCCAAGACGCACGTCCGCAACATATCCTCCAATGTCTAGATATTCCATTATATCTTCCCATCTTTATGTGGGTGGAAGGAAGTTATAAGGTGTAATTTAGTTCCAAAAGAATGCTTAAATCCACTTTAGACTCGATAGGTAAAATGTGTGTCCCTATCTAAGATAATGGACCATGGAAATCCATGAAACCACACCACCTCATCCACGTACCTCTTAGAAAAATCATCCACTACACCAAACTCCTTGATAATTAAGAAGTGGCCCATTTTTTTCATCCAATCCACTATCAAATATCTATAATCACAACCTCCCTAATATTTGGCTAATTCCATGGTAAAATCCATTAATATTTCATCTCATTTCTACTTAGAAACATCTACAGGCTGCAAAAAGACCACGAGGAACACGATGATTGACCTTTACCTACTTGGAAACAAGAAACTTTGCCACAAAATCTGTCATTTCCCATTTCATCCCAAGCCTCCAGAACTATATCCTCAAGCCACAGTACATTTTTTAAATTTCTTGGTGTACCAACAAAGGTGAGTTATGAAACTCACAAAGGAATCCATTGTGCATTTCTAACAGAATAAGCAACTTTACACGAAACAATATCCTATTTCGACCATCCTCTGACCATCCCTCTAAAGCATCACCATAGACAACATATTAACACATCATCTATTTCTATGTGTCTCCCCATTGAGACTCCACCACCTATTTCAACAGATAAGAATTCCAAATCATCTAAAATAGTTAGACTCCACCCCCTTCCACTCCTGTATCTAAGTGCAAGGCTTCCAACTCCTCCATTTCTCCACAGGTATCCTCAGACTCTCAAACAATACCCTTACATGACTTCCTATTCAAAGTGCCGACCACAATATTCCCTTTTCATGAGTTTTGGAAAATTAAAAAACCATATTATTGAAGAAAATTCATCCACCTATACTACTACATGTTCAAATCACACTCAGAAAATATTTACCTCAAACTCTTGTGATATGGGAAGAGAAGAAATCACTCCCCAATGAGGTAATGTCACCACAAATTCAGTGAAAAAAATTATTCTAGTTCCAGATCATGGGTGGTATTGTTATTGTCACAACCCGTCCTCGGGGCCTGTGCCGTGACTACCCCAAGCCCGCCTTCCATAGGCCAGGGGCTGGCGACTAGAACCAAGGCGAAAATCCCAGTAAAAAGGGAAGGCATTGCCTTTGTAAAGTAAACAAGCACCACAGAGTAAGCAAGCAGAAAAGTAAAAACTAAGTAAAAACAGAGTACAAATGAAGTGCAGAAAAGTAAATGGGCCAGTATACAAACCCAACTGAAAGTAAAGTACAACTCGAAAGGGAAAAAAACAACTGTAAAGTAAAAGCTGCTATACCGAGCTGTCCACTGGAAATCCCACCTGAAGGGTGGGTACAGATAGCTCCAATGCTCCTCGGGTCCTGTCGTCCGCTCCGAGCACGTCCCGCCCAGTGGTCCACCTCCAGGTACCGTCCTGCTCTGCAAGCCTCGGCCACGATCAACGCTGTTCATCGTCTGCAACCAACACAATGTAGTGCGGGCATAGCCTGTGCAGGGGTGAGTATAACGATACTCAGTAAGGACCCCGAGACCCTCATGGTCTCACTAAAACCAACAAGGATAACCACAAGAAGATCTCAACAGATAACATCTACTTAGATATATGACCATACATATACCTAATTTATCAAGTAACCCATCTCAATCCTGAGACAAACACAAGGTCAAAAGCCTCATCTCAAACCAGGATTTTCATCATCGAAACCGTAACTGCTGAAGAGCTCCGTCTCTGGAGTGTACAGTGGTCCTGTCACAACTCCGAGGTGCTGCCCACTAACTTAAGACTGCTGTAGTACACCACCTATCGAGTAATGCGGGCTAGCCGCTACCACCAAGCGCTCCCATGTGCCGCTACAACCAAGCGCACCACTGTCGTGGGTCTGCCGCTACAACCAAGCGCTCCCATATGCCCCTACAACCAAGCGCACCACTGTCCTGGGTCTGCCGCTACAACCAAGCACTCCCATGTGCCGCTACAACCAAGCGCACCTCTGTCGTGGGTATGCTGCTACAACCAAGCGCTCCCATGTGCCGCTACAACCAAGCGCACCTCTGTCGTGGGTCTGCCGCTACAACCAAGCGCTCCCATGTGCCGCTACAACCAAGCGCACCTCTGTCGTGGGTCTTCCGCTACAACCAAGGGCTCCCATGTGCCGCTACAACCAAGCGCACCTCTGTCGTGGGTCTGCCGCTACAACCAAGCCCTCCCATGTGCCGCTACAACCAAGCGCACCTCTGTCGTGGGTTTGCCGCTACAACCAAGCGCACCTCTGTCACACACCGAGTCTTTCGATCAGCAGTCGTCGGGTCTCAGTCAGCTACACGGTCTCCGTGCTCCGCCTGCTCGTCTCCGGGAGGGTCCGCTCCACGAGCTACTTGTCGATACTCCAAGTATCACAATGTCCCGCAAGGAAGTATCTCGAAGGACCACCTCGTCATTGGGGTCTCAACGCAATAGACGGCGCGTCAATCGGACGCCTGGTCTGTGAGTTATTAGCCTTTTCGTCCCAGGGGCCCGGTTGGTTTCGTGAGCGAACCAATCCGGCCGTAACTCAACTATACCCCGAACACTCACAGGGTATACTCATAGGGACCGTTTTTCAACGTGATCACCAATGCCGCTGAGGGTTCGTCAAACGGACGTCTGGTCTAAAAGATATCAGCTTTTCCGTTCCAGGGGCCCGGTTGGATTTCAGTGTGATCCAACCCGGCCACTATCCATCTGCATCCAAAACTCGGGTGGAGGATGCCAAAAGTTCCGTCTCATCAAGAGGAACTCAACGCAATAGACGGCGCGTCAATCGGACGCCCTGTCTGAGAGTTATTGGTTTTTTCGTCCCAGGGGCCCGGTTGGGTTTTTAAGGCAAAACCAACCCGACCGTACTCCACTTGCGTCCAAACCTCGGGCGGAGTGAGCCAAAAGATCCGTCTCACTAAGAGGAAAGTAACAAAACTGACGGCACGTCAATCGGACGTCCGTAGCTCAAGATATGAGCATTTCCGCTTCGAGGGCCTGGTTGGCTTCGTGTACGAACCAACCCGGCCGAACCCACAGTATTCCGAATCTTTGAGTGCGATAAACCGAAACGACCGACTCGCTCAAAGGATTGTGTTGCCGTTGACGGCGAGTCGTTTGGAGGCCCGTAGCTCAAGTTACGGGCGTTTGAACGAAAGTCGTCCGAAGACGGGGGGTCCGGGCCCGGGCCGACCCGGCCCGCCCCCCTGGTTGGCCCGAACCGGGTCGGATCCGACCCTGTTGGCCCGGCCCGGCCCGGCCAGGGCCGGTCCGGCTCGGCTCGACCGAGCGGCCGAGCGGTCGACGCGGGGGAAAGCCGCCGCCCCACGTGACACACATGCGGCACCCGCGGGGTGTCGGCCAGACAGCCGAACGCGCCGCGTGACAACCCCGCGGCACCCGCGGGGTGCCGCGTGACAACCCCGCGGCCCCCGCGGGGTGCCGCCCTGGACACCCGCGGGGTGCCGGGTGAGAACCCCGCGGCACCCGCGGGGTGTCGCCCTGGACACCCGCGGGGTGCCGCGTGACAACCCCGCGGCACCCGCGGGGTGTCGCGTGACAACCCCGCGGCACCCGCGGGGTGCCGCCGCCTCCGGCCGCCGGCGCCGCCACCAGCTTCCGCGGGCCCCCGGAGTCGCTCCAGTGGCCCGTTTTCCTTCCCGTCTGCGCCGTTGTTCCTCCCGGGTTCCGTTCTTCACTACGGGATCATCAAACACCTGTTGCGGCACGTTCCGTCGTCGCCCGCCAAATCCGAAAAACACGAAGAACGGCGGCGGGTTGTCGGGCCGTGTTCGTTTGACCCGCACCCTCCGCGTTAGATAAAAACAACGGGAGAAATTGTTCAACACATGAACCGACAATTTTAATAAAATAAAATTGTTCATTTGAAACCGGCTCTTAAGTTTTTAAAGAACGTTCACGGGAATATAAAGAGGGGTATTCCAAAATTATAAAATTCCTACCTCGTTGATCGTCACGCGCGGGCGTTCTTCGCGGAATGGCTCGTCGCGGAAGAGGGGGATCGTCGCGTCTTCGCGGAAAGTCATCGCGTCGTCGCGGAAGAGGATTCGTAGACGAAGACGGAGGTTTTCCGAGGTGGAACGGCGTCTCCCTTCCTTTGATGTGGAAAGAAGAACGAGGGATGGCGCGTCGTCGTTCTTCGGAAGAAGGACGTGACGACGTTCTTCGTCGGAGACCGATTCGTTATTCACGTTCTTCGTCGTTGAAGAAGATGTTCTTCAAGCCTCCCAAATCCTCCCAACGTGACAAGACTCAAAAAAAATAAAATAAGCCCAAGTCTTATTTTATAAACACAAGATAAGAAATTGAATTTCAAAAGAAAAGAAACGATCAATTAATCTCAAAGAATTAATTGTAACAAATTAACAGCCCAATTAAATGGGGCGTTTCTTAACTAGAAAAACGCACGGTTGACTTCTTTTAATAGGGGGTGCGGGTGCGTTACTTAAGAAGAAAAAGAAACGGTGGGGCTCGTGCGGGCCCCACCTCACAAATATCCTACCAAGGGGGTAGGATATTCCTGGATAGCACCTTATCCAGTTCAACTCAGTTCAAGCCGCCTTTAAGTGGCTTCAAGTGGCTTCCAAGCGGCATAAGTGAAATAAAATAAAGTTGTCGCAAAATTATTTTATTTCTTAACTTTAAGCCCGAAAATTAAAAACCACACCCGAGCAAATGCAACTCCGGAAGAGACATTTCTAAGCGAATACCGGCGTTGCGATTTCATCGGTGCCCTCAGAATTCGATTCCGGGCACCGGTTCAAAAGTTAGAAAAACCCGCTCGTCCGTTCACTGAACGTACCCGAGCCAAACTTCGGAAAATGATTCCGGGCACACCGGGTCTCGGAATCAGGCGCCGTCGGAAACTGCGTTCTTGTAAAATTCCAAAGAAAATTAAGAAAAAAATTTCCTTGAAATTTACGGGTCTTTACATTACTCCCACCACAGGGCTTTACGTCCCCGTAAAGCTTCAACACAAACTAGGGATACAAAGGTGGTACTGAGAACGCATCTGAGCCTTCCGCTCCATGTGCTCACCTGGAACTTCTCTATCGTGGCCCGGACCACCTCTGGTCCCACTAGAGCTGCTATGATTTCTTCCTTGCCGATAAGAGAAATATGGTCTCATCTCCTGGATGAACCACGTTCTTCGCCTAATACGGTCAATCCCGACATGGATGATACTAATCCATACCAAGGATGATGTCGTAAGGCCTCGATGCTACTACCAAGAGATCCAACCGTTACTCTCGCCTCCAAGGGTTGAGTCACACCGTCGGCATCAGTGTGTGGTAACCGGGTCTCCTCCAGTAGATGTCTCACAAGTGAGGGTCAAGTCAACAGTCAAAACTAGAACCTCTTAGTAACAACACAAGAGAGGACAGGGAAGTAAAGGCCAAAAGAAAAGGTGTCTTTTATTACTGCAGCTCAAGTACAAAGACACAAAGCATCTACAAATATACATCAACAAAACTAGAAGCAACATGAACAAAAGTCTCCAGGTCTGGAGCTAGTCCCGCTCCTGTCCATCTGCTCCCGGAGCCCCATGATCGTAGGCCTCAACTGCCTGAAGATGAGCTCTCCCATCTCCTCTTGTCCCCTGCGGTCGGGGTGGACTGCATGGTGGTGGTGGCGGCAGAGCCTCAAAGCGTCGCCCACCACCTGCTGCTCGGCCAGCGCCTCTGCCTCGTCCGCCTCCTCCCTGCGGACCGCCACGGTTGACCCTCTGCCTCTGCCTGGGTGGCCCCTCCACCGTCTGCCGCTCCTCGGTACAGTGGGTCGGGCAGTCACGAGCCATGTGGCCCTGCCCGCCGCACGAGTAGCACTACCTGCCTCTCGGAAGGCTGGCTTCGCACTGTGTGCCCCGCACTGCTTAGCCAGCGTCCCGAGGTCGTCTGTCGGAACCCTGAGTCATCCGTCGGCTACCTTCTTATGAAGACTCCGCCACCTGCCGTCTTGCGGTAGGCCTCGCTGTAGACTCAGCCAGAAAGCTCTCGATCAGAAGGGCTCGCTCTAGCACTCCTGCCTGGGTCGGGATGCTGAGGGAGATCAGCGATGCCCTAATCTCGTGTCTCAATCCCTGCTCGAAGGTCCGGGCCCGGAAGAAGGGGTCTCGTACCATGTCTGTCGAGTAGCGAGAAAGGTCGGTGAACCTCGCCGCGTACTGGGCTACCGTCAAGCTGCACTACCGCAGCTGAAGAAGCTCCTGAATGCGCACCGCACGGAGGGTGGTCGGGACGAACTCTGAGCGGAAGAGGCTCTCGATGTCCGTCCAGATGAGGGAGGCCTCATCGTGCACCTGGAGCATCAAGCTCCACCATCTGCCTGTTGCCGCGTGCAGGAGACTCGCTGCGAGGATCATCATGAGGTCTGCTGGTGTCCTCACTAATCCGAAAACCCGAACAACTGCCTCCAGCCAGTCCTCGGCGGCCTGAGGGTCCGTCTCCTCGCGGAACCTGGGCGGTCGCTGGCGCTGGAACTCATGATGTGCACTAAGGCGACGTGCATCGTTAGCGGCTGGAGCTGGTAGCATCGGTGCCTCGGCGGGTATAGGTACCGCCGGTGCCTCAGCTGTCAAGGGGCCCTGCACCGAGGCCTCGTCGCTGGGCGGGCTATCGCCACGCTCAACCCTCAGAACCCTATCTGGTCGTCCGTGGGGAGACATCCTGAACGAAACAACGTGATACGGTCAAACGATAAGAACTTGGTGAGCTAACCAGGTTTGAGCTGACTTTTAAAAACTACTGGAAACACACACGCAATCAGTGTCTTCGTGCATTAAGTCGGAAATCGGAAGTCAGGGTCCTGGTGTACGGATACGTCAGCCGCCGCACCAACACTGGACTCCCTGGACCGATAACCACACTCAATACGCTGAACACTATTGCTTCACATAGAAGAAAGATCAGAGTCTGCGGTAGAACCGGCCACCTCTGATACCAATTTGTCACGACCCGTCCTCGGGGCCCGTGTCGTGACTACCCCAAGCCCGCCTTCCGTAGGCCAGGGGCTGGTGACTAGCACCAAGGCGAAAATCCCGGTAAAAAGGGAAGGCATTGCCTTTGTAAAGTAAACAAGCACCATAGAGTAAGCAAGCGGAAAAGTAAAAACTAAGTAAAAACAGAGTACAAATGAAGTGCGGAAAAGTAAATGGGCCAGTATACAAACCCAACTGAATGTAAAGTACAACTCGAAAGGGAAAACAACAACTGTAAAGTAAAAGCCGCTACACCGAGCTGTCCACTGGAAATCCCACCTGAAGGGTGGGTACAGATAGCTCCAATGCTCCTCGGGTCCCGCCGTCCGCTCCGAGAACGTCCCGCCCAGTGGTCCACCTCCAGGTACTGTCCTGCTCTGCATGCCTCAGCCACGATCAACGCTGTCCGTCGTCTGCAACCAACACAACGTAGTGCGAGCATAGCCCGTGCAGGGGTGAGTATAACGATACTCAGTAAGGACCCCGAGACCCTCAAGGTCTCACTAAAACCAACAAGGATAACCACAAGAAGATCTCAACAGATAACATCTACTTAGATATATGCCCATACATATACCTAAGTTATCAAGTAACCCATCTCAATCATGAGACAAACAGAAGGTCAAAAGTCTCAGCTCAAACCAGGATTTTCATCATCGAAACCGTAACTGCTGAAGAGCTCCGTCTCTGGAGTGTACAGTGGTCCTGTCACAACTCCGAGGTACTTCCCACTAACTTAAGACTGCTGTAGTACACCACCTATCGAGTAATGCGGGCCAGCCACTACCACCAAGCGCTCCAATGTGCCGCTACAACCAAGCGCACCACTGTCGTGGGTCTGCCGCTACAACCAAGCGCTCCCATGTGCCGCTACAACCAAGCGCACCTCTGTCGTGGGTCTGCCGCTACAACCAAGCGCTCCCATGTGCCGCTACAACCAAGCGCACCTCTATCGTGGGTATGCCCCTACAACCAAGCGCTCCCATGTGCCGCTACAACCAAGCGCACCTCTGTCGTGGGTCTGCCGCTACAACCAAGCGCTCCCATGTGCCGCTACAACCAAGCGCACCTCTGTCGTGGGTCTTCCGCTACAACCAAGCGCTCCCATGTGCCGCTACAACCAAGCGCACCTCTGTCGTTGGTCTGCCGCTACAGCCAAGCGCTCCCATGTGCCGCTACAACCCAGCGCACCTCTGTCACACACCGAGTCGTTCGATCAGCAGTCGTCGGGTCTCAGTCAGCTACACGGTCTCCGTGCTCCGCCCGCTCGTCTCCGGGAGGGTCCGCTCCACGAGCTACTGCTCGATACTCCAAGTGTCACAAAGTCCCACAAGGAAGTATCTCGAAGGACCCCCTCGTCATTGGGGTCTCAACGCAACAGACGGTGCGTCAATCGGACGCCCGGTCTGTAAGTTATTAGCCTTTTCGTCCCAGGGGCCCGGTTGGTTTCCTGAGCGAACCAATCCGGCCGTAACTCAACTATACCCCGAACACTCACAGAGTATACTCATAGGGACTGTTTTTCAACGAGATCACCAATGCCGCTGACGGTTCGTCAAACGGACGTCTGGTCTGAAAAATATCAGCTTTTCCGTTCTAGGGGCCCGGTTGGAATTCAGTGCGATCCAACCCGGCCACTATCCATCTGCATTCAAAACTTGGGCGGAGGATGCCAAAAGTTCCGTCTCATCAAGAGGAACTCAACGCAATAGACGGCGCGTCAATCGGACGCCCGGTCTGAGAGTTATTGGCTTTTTCTTCCCAGGGGCCCGGTTGGTTTTTTAAGGAAAAACCAACTCGACCGTACTCCACTTGCTTCCAAACCTCGGGCGGAGTGACCCAAAAGATCCGTCTCACTAAGAGGAAACTAACAAAACTGACGGCACGTCAGTCGGACGTTCGTAGCTCAAGATATGAGCGTTTCCGCTTCGAGGGCCCGGTTGGTTTTGTGTACGAACCAACCCGGCCGAACCCACAGTATTCCGAAACTTTGAGTGCGATAAACCGAAACGACCGACTCGCTCCATGGATTGCGTTTCCGCTGACGGCGAGTCGTTTGGAGGCCCGTAGCTCAAGTTACGGGCGTTTGAACGAAAGTCGTCCGAAGATGGGGGGGTCCGGGCTCGGGCCGACCCGGCCCGACCCCCCCCCCCCCCGGTTGGCCCAGCCCGGCCCGGCCAGTGCCGGTCCGGCTCGGCTCGGCCGAGCGGCCGAGCGGTTGACGCGGGGGAAAGCCGCTGCCCCACGTGACACCTCTGCGGCACCCGTGGGGTGTCGGCCAGACAGCCGGACGCGCCGCGTGACAACCCCGCGACACCCGCGGGGTGCCGCCCTGGACACCCGCAGGGTGCCGCGTGACAACCCCGCGGCACCCGCGGGGTGTCGCGCTGGACACCCGCGGCACCTGCGGAGTGTCGCGCTGGACACCCGCGGGGTGCCGCCGGCGCCGCCGCGCCGGCGACCCGCGCCACCACCGGCTTCCGCGGGCCGCCGGAGTCGCTCCAGTGGCCCGTTTTCCTTCCTGTCTACGCCGTTGTTCCTCCCGGGTTCCGTTCTTTACTACGGGATCATCAAACACCCGTTGCGGCACGTTCCGTCGTCGCCCGCCAAATCCGCAAAACACGAAGAACGGCGGAGGGTTGTCGGGCCGTGTTCGTTTGACCCGCACCCTCTGCGTTAGATAAAAACAACGGGAGAAATTGTTCAACACATGAACCGACAATTTTAATAAAATAAAATTGTTCATTTGAAACCGGCTCTTATGTTTTTAAAGAACGTTCACGGGAATATAAAGAGGGGTATTCCAAAATTATAAAATCCCTACCTCGTTGATCGTCGCGCGCGGGCGTTCTTCGCGGAAAGGCTCGTCGCGGAAGAGGGGGATCGTCGCGTTGTCGCGGAAAGGCGTCGCGTCGTCACGGAAGAGGATTCGTAGACGAAGACGGAGGTTGTCCGAGGTGGAACGACGTCTCCCTTCCTTTGATGTGGAAAGAAGAACGAGGGATGGCGCGTCGTCGTTCTTCGGAAGAAGGACATGACGACGTTCTTCGTCGGAGACCGATTCGTTCTTCACGTTCTTCGTCGTTGAAGAAGATGTTCTTCAAGCCTCCCAAATCCTCCCAACGTGACAAGACTCAAAAAAAAAGCCCAAGTCTTATTTTATTAACACAAGATAATAAATTGAATTTCAAAAGAAAAGAAACGATCAATTAATCTCAAAGAATTAATTGTAACAAATTAACAGCCCAATTAAATAGGGCGTTTCTTAACCAGAAAAACGCACGGTTGACTTCTTTTAATAGGGGGGGGGGTGCGGGTGCGTTACTTAAGAAGAAAAAGAAATGGTGGGGCTCGTGCGGGCCCCACCTCACAAATATCCTACCAAGGGGGTAGGATATTCCTGGATAGCACCTTATCCAGTTCAACTCAGTTCAAGCCGCCTTTAAGTGGCTTCAAGTGGCTTCCAAGCGGCATAAGTGAAATAAAATAATGTTGTCGCAAAATTGTTTTATTTCTTAACTTTAAGCCCAAAAATTAAAAACCACACCCCAGCAAACGCAACTCCGGAAGAGGCGTTTCTAACCGAATACCGGTGCTGCGATTTCATCGGTGCCCTCAGAATTCGATTCCGGGCACCGGTTCAAAAGTTAGAAAAACCCGCTCGTCCGTTCACTGAACGTACCCGAGCCAAACTTCGGAAAATGATTCCGGGCACACCTGGCCTCGGAATCAGGCGCCGCCAGAAACTGCGTTCTTTTAAAATTCCAATGAAAATTAAGAAAAAATTTTCCTTGAAATTTACGGGTCTTTACAGTTATACTTGTGGGAAAAAAACTTCATAGACCCCTAAGACATTAATTCCCACCGCTGCATCATCTTGTATCCTAATCCCAAATATGAAGCATCAAAAAACACCTCAAACATCACCCCTTCCCCAGGAAACCATAGAACTGAAGAACTAATCAACTTTCCCTTCAGGTAATCAAATGCTATCTAGAAATGATCACTCCACAAAAAATATTGGTATTGGTTAAAGTTATCAACAGGGCTAAAAATGGAGAGAAATCGAGTACAAAACTCCGATAATATCCTATGAGACCATGTAAATTTCAATCATCTTCCATGTTCTTTGGTGATTATAAATAACTACATCCACCTTCGATGGGTCTATTGCCACACCCTTCTAAGACACCACATCCATAAGGAAATTCACCTTTTATTTCCAAAAATTACACGTTACAACATTCTATAAGGCCAGTGGCATTGAAGAACATGTATGACATTTCTAAGATGCTCAACATATTCCTCCTCTGACATCGATATGATTAAGATATCATCAATGAATACGATTATCAACCCATCCATGAACTCATGGAACACATAGTTCATAATCTCTATGAACATAGATTGTGTTTTCATAACACCAATCAACATGACTACTAACTCTAAGTGTGAATACCTACACATGAAGGAAGTATTTGGGATATCACACTCCTTTACCCTCAAATGGTAATATCCGGACTGCAGATCATTCTTAGAAAACCGACATGGCCATCTAAGCTGGTTAAAAAGTATTATATCCTTGGAAGAGGATAATGATATTTGAACTTTACCTAATTCAACCTCTGGTATTCTTTACACAACCTCAGACTACCATCTCGATTGTTAAAGAACAACACTAGAGCACCCCCAAAATGACACACTAGTCTAGATAAATCCCTTCTTCATCAGATAATCTATCTAGATTCTCAACCCCCACAACTCAAAAGGTTCAATTCTATAAGAACACACTGAAATAGAAGTAGAATCTGGTTGAAAGTCTATCCCAAACTCAACATCATGTCGAGGGGGAAACATCGCATCCTCCTCGAAAAAAACATATAGGAACTTTCTAATGAACTAGGGATCCTACAACATTTCAGCGCCTACTAATTCCATTGAATACTCATCCAACAAATAATGAAGGGTCTCCACAGGCCGACTTCCCACCTAAAATCTCCACTCAATAATGAAAACTACATGTTGTCTTGTCCTCATATGAAAACAAAGATATATTTATAAATAAGTTGATAATAACACATACAGAATACAACCAGTCAATGATGAGATCCTATGACTACATCTGTAGAACGAAAAGATCCTCATCTGACTTATGCCACCCCATCGTCATTATACACCCAGCACACATCAAACAAGCGTGTATGTGCTTAGACATCTGTACTCAACACCAGAGGGATGATAAGCCACTCTATATCTTTTACTAGATCATGGACTAGAGCATGTGCAATAAACGAGTGTGAATCTCCTGAATCAGTCAAGGCACAAGCACGAAACAAATTAATCCTACCTCCAATGATCTATGGACCCTCTGTAACTAATGCCTCTACTACATGAAATTGACCAGACCCAGCTCCCCAACCTCTCTAGTGATGACCACCTCCATGAACGTGATCAGTTCGTAGCTCCTGAACACAAGGATCATCCTTAGGCCGACCTCAACCTACTTAATCTCCCCTCACCAGAACATAAACCTACTTCCCCTGATGTTGAAATGGACTCATTAGAGACTTTTTTTGAGGTAGGAACTAAACCATTACACCTCCACCATACTGAGCTCTAGGAACCAATGGGAACTGGTTTTGGAAATGGCCACAAATAACATAACCAAAACACACAAGGAAAAAGTTCCCAAAAAAGCACATAAACCACTAGCACCAGAATTCTGGAAAATAATATTCTGAGTTCGACTCCATTTTAGTTGAATCCTCAAAGTCCCTAATGCCTAAGACCTATCAGTAAAAAATCTACCCCACACAGAACCCTGCTAGATCCCCTCTTACGGCAATCCTCCTAGAGAGTGAATCAACTCGGTCACCTATTCCTTCTTATGAACAACCAGATATATTGGCAACGTAAAAGGATTAACTATAAACTATATAGAAGTATTGAGTGCCTCATCAATAAGTATCACATGAAAATTATCATATGAAAAATTATTTAGGGAAAAAATGAAAAAGGTTCTTAAACATGATTCCCTTCTACCACATTAACATACTCCCCTAATGAAGAGAATGAATCTTTTACCTCTTCACTACCTTCATCATTTACAAAAGTAAATATTCTTGGAACTCATTTTGGATTTCATCCCACAAAACTGCTACCTCCTTCCACTCACCAAGATACTACATCCACAACTAATACATAGCTCCCCGCATCTGACTAGCTGTAAAAGGGACCCTATAATAAATTAGGTCCCATATCAAACTCAATGAAATCTCAAGATCCTCTAGCTATCTCTCTATTTCCACATATAAAACACTTCAGTTAATCTTTCCCAAGGCCTTATTCTATAAATAATGCAACTGCCTCCACCACTGATCATCCTCCTCAATCAGATCAAAGCTTTGGTGGTCAACTAGATTAGCCTGCTAAACCTTAACTGCCTGATCCACATGCATACGATGAACATTAGCCATAGATGAAAGGTGAAGAAATAAATTCCTAATCCTCATATTGTTGAATTTTATGAATATTCATTTAAATTCACTTTATTCATTTTAACCCTTTCAATGAAATCCAATTCAAATAAGAACAAATGTCATCAATATTCATGTACCTTTCCTAGGTTTTGCAAGTGAGTCCATCTCACTTGGTCATTCATTAAGCTCAGAGTTCATGCAATGGATCATAGGGGGCCCTAAAATATTTTTCCCTAGCCATTATCCTGAGCCCAGGTCGTGTACCAAGGTTAACTGGAACTATTTACATACCACCCCACACAATCATTAATGTGACTAACTCCAAAAAATATTATATCTCTCAACAACCTCCCTATGATACCACTCTGTTACAATCCCATCCATCCAATGATACCAAAATGATGGGAGAGAGATAATGACCCCCTAATCCTCACCTCTAGTAGGCCCCGAGTTGGCGACTATCACCAAGGGTGTTAAACTATCACAATATGGGTGGCATTACCATTTATAAGAAACAAGATCAGGAGCTAGAATGAATTATCCAGAAAAAAACTCCAAGACATAGTATAAAAGAGAAACCCAAACAATCTCACATTCATGAATAAATAAAACCTGATACTTATACATTAAAGTATCCAAAATAAATACCAAAAAGTAAAACTAAAGTAGAGACACAAAAATTGTCAATGATCCAAGCTAGTAAGGTCCATCAAGATTCGAGAAATCCTCATAGAAACCTGAAATAGTATCATATACATATGGTGAGTATACAGGTATACTAACTATGAAAACCAAATTAATTCATTCACATGTGGAAGAGGCATACTAATGCACCTATGAGAAAATAGTAGAACCGAACTGGTCTTAAACAAGTATACTAACAAAACCCAACCTCACCATGGCACGCTCACGAAATAATGTATGTAATGTGATATAATATAACATGATCACATTGATAAGGGTACCCCACACATATTTCCCATTGTTATTCTACTATCACACCCAATATCGTATGTCTTAGCGCTAACATCCCTTCAATATACCACACTACCCCGCAAGCATGGTCACAACACACCTCGACTGTAGGTGACTGGGCTCGTAGCCCCACAAGCATGGCCACAAAAATCTCACAGGAATAAACCTAGGTTTGCCTCCCTATAATAAAGTCCACACACATATTTCCTGAGAACACATGGGATGTCACACCTCATCCCGAAGACACCTGGGAAACTTATCTCCCTACCTAAAAACACCTGGGATATAACATATAGGATGAAGACACATGGACCTTCACAACCACCATCAAAAGCACTAACACACCTTTGGACATCACAGAATGTTCTATGCCTAACTCATCTAGAAGAGAGAGTGGGACAGAGTAGGCACCCATCCATCCGTACTCCCCACCGGATGTGGGGAAAACACCCTGTGCATTACAATGTGGGTATTCAGAATGTAGTTCTCAACATGGGTGTGGCGTGTATAGAAATCACAAGAATATACAAGTATATATATATATATATTATCAAGATAGTAGGACCATCCTTTGGGTTCAGAACAAAAAAACTCATAGAACCTTTACTTTTTATACCACCTCTAAATGCATTTATTAATATACTAAAAAATCATTTTAGAATATGAAGAACCCTAAAAAACTAGATATGCTTCACATTTCCTCTAAATTTAACACTCATTCATTTCATTATTTATCAACAACCACATTTAATAACAGAACCCACCATTTATTTATCCAATATCCATTTCCATCTTGTTAACCAAACAATCCCAAGACATTCTAAACAATATTAAAAAATTATTCAATTTATTCCATCACTAATCAGGAATCTAGAACAAAGAAACCCCCACATTGCTACCCCAAAATCATGGCCAAACAAACAACTTCCTTGACACACTAAAAGTATATCCAAAAACCACCTCATCACCTCCCCAAAAGCATGACCAAGCAACCACCTCCTCACCGCCCCAAAAATCACGGAAAAAACCCACATATCACCCCAAACCCCATTGAAATCACCCATAATCATCCCCAAAGTAGCCAAACATCACAAAATATCAAGAATATTTTTATAGATTTAAAAAAGATGATTTTATCAAATTCTACTTTATTTTACGGACGTTATCAAGAAAACACAAAATCACGGGGAAACCAATTTTTTATCCAAATATTATTATTTAACTGATTTCTATTTAGGGTGATACCACAACAATCACAATAGTCACAAAAAAAGTGTTCAATAACTCATTTAACATAGTAAAAAAACGCACCAAGGACCAAATATTTTAGTGGGGCATTTATCATGTACAATCCATCACGTCACAATAGTATCAAAGTTGTAAAAGCATGAGAAGAAAAGCCGTTTCCCCTTTCAAAACCATATTAACCAATTCATTATCTTTGATTAAGACTAAATAACCATATTACATAGAAAACAAATGTAAACCCCTCTTACATGATTCAAAAAGAATAGAAATGAGGGAAAACCTACCCCAAAGAAGCTTTTTAACTCATTTCATGCTATAGAGTGAAGAAGAAACTACCCGAAAACCACAACTGCACAAGAATAATTCAGATTATCCTACACGACACCAAAGGGTGGTAAAAAATCCAAATTCACCCCCAATCAAATAAAAACCCACAAGAGTGAACCTTAGGGAGAAAAATAGAAGAAAATATATGATAAATAAAAGATAACTCACCACAGATTAGCCACAGATAGCCAACAATAATCCACCAGAATAAACAAATAATGGAGAAAGAAAAGGGCTTGAAGAACACCTCGGGGAACCTAGGTTTCACCAAAAATGAGAGGAAGAAGAGAATAGATGAATGATTAACTGTTTGTCTGGAAATAATTTTAAAACATCATTGTATCGAGCTATTGCACGATGTGTAATCCCGATTCCCGTCATGGAATCCCCGTGGATCGATTTCCACTGAATAATGCATAACCTTTTCATTTATTATTTATTTTAAAACCTAAATAATTTAAAAATCATGAATCCCTATTTCACATCATACAAATTATCATGATGTGAACTCCTCCCCTACTTCTAGCTTTTAGAAATAGAATATCTCTATAATTTCTATGAGCCTCCTTCAAATACCTCTGACAACCAAAACTAGAAAAGTAACAGACCAGGAAGGCACATATTATTACATATATTAATTTTTAAAATACATGATTTTATTTAAAATCATACTGGATGTTTTTTCATTATTTTATGATTTAATTAAAATGAACGATAATTTCTAGATATTAATATCAAGAGAGAACACAATAGGATAATCGATAGATAGAATATTCTATACAAAGTGATACACAGTTTTGGTTTCTCATATAACCAAGGAAATCTATGACCACTAATCCATTGATACAATCACAAAATATACAAAAATATTACATCTCTTACTACTAATGTGATCATTGAGTGACATCATCTTCATCATCTGATCATTCAATTTTTTATTTGTTTTTTTTTATTTTCATCATTTTATTTTTCCCTCTTATATTTGTAAAATTTATTTTCATTTTATACTTCTAACAATAAAAATAATGTTAGTATTGGTTTTTCTACCACCCAAAAGGAAGGTACATGGGTTGTGATCCTGATGAAAGGTATGGTCTGGACTAGGTTATAAATCTTGTATTAATTCAAGGTTGTTCTTCAGGGTATTTTTAAAACTAGTGTCTATAACATATTATCACAAATATAAAAGTAATTTTCTCTTAGTAGTTTCCAATATTCTCCATTGGTAGAGAAGTATTAAGAGTGGACTCGGATCTTGGTGACTAGAACTGCTATAAAAATAATGTGTTCATATCAATTATTTATGTTTTAAAATTTCTTCAAAACTACACTGCACAACTTGTTAATATAAAAAATTACTCTAATTGATAATTTTTACTAAAATTTTATAAACACTTTTAACCCCCATACAATATTAATTCCATCAATATTGATGTAAAAATTGGTTGTAGGGCATGTTATATAATTAGATATAACCACTTTTTTTTAATTTTTTACCAAACTATTTATATCAAAGTACTGAATACTTTCAGATATAAGTACAATTGTTTATTTTTAACTATTTTGATAACCTGAATATCCTAAAACCAACAGTTTAAGGAATGAAGAATATTTAGGAAAGTTTCAAGGTATCAATTCCAATGAGGAATGGATTTCCTAAATGCCGTAATTTTTCGATGGAAGAAACTACATGTACTGGCCATCCAGAAATGAATAATAACTTAAAAATTATGGGTGGATTGTTGGATTATCATAGAGAAACCATATAAATTATATGATGTTGTTGTATGGACACTTGTATGTAATTAAATGATTATGTATGTGTTTAATTATATAATTATGATCATTTTGTATAGAGGTAAAAATAGAAGTGTGTATAATCATGTTTTAGAATATAAGACAACCCACTACATATGGAGAATACATCATGTCATTCACTATGGGATTGAAAAGATTAATATAATAATGTTAGGAATCCAATGATCTGAATACAAGGATTTAAATCTGGGAAGAGATGATTTATTCAACAAGATGCTCAACTGGTATACAAGTGTCAAAAAATAGAATGAGTGGGATGGTTGAAGTACTAGATAAAACAACATTAGTTAAAATAGTACTGAGTGTTCTAAAAATAGATGGCATGAAATGAATATATCGATTGATGATGGTAAAAAATTTAAAGTATATAATTTAGATGAACTATTTAGATATTTACTGTAATATGATATTGAGATAAAAAAAATTTAAAAATGATGAATCTACATAGATAAAATGTATGGATTTTATGTCTAATGTTAATGATTCATCTAATTCTTATGAATCTCATTTTTAGGTATGTGATGAAGAGATGAATCATTTTTTCAAGATGTTTTTCAAGGTTATAAAAAAAGGTAGAAGAAGGAAGTTCAAGAGGGAGTTAAATAAGGAGTCTAAGAGAGGTAATAATAGTAATAACAATGATGTTTCATAATGAAAAATTTAGTATTTGAGATAGAAAGGGTATATAATGAAATATTTCCCAAAACTCAATAGTCCAAAGATAGACTGAGAAAAAAGTAAAAAATAAAAGAATGGTTTTTTTAGGATGGGACTGCTCAGATAGTTCTTACTGAAGTAGTGATTCTATAAGTGAATAAGAGACTTGAAACCATGATCTAATTGGTGTACAATGTGAAGTAGAAAATTTTGATTCTTTGGTTGATTATAATTTATTTAATTATAAATTTAGAGAATTGATTAAGGAAAAATATGAATTATAGAATTATGGTGTCAGAATAATTAAAAAATATATACTAACATAAAATAAAAAATAAGAATTTGATTAAATAAAAAATGAAACTTAAATTGGAATGTCAAAATGTGAATTTTATTGTTTCCTGAAATGAATTTTATAAGAAAAATTTTAATTCTGAGATGTTAAAAATTAAGGATTAAAATGAAAAAATTAATTATTTTCTGGAAGTGAATGACAAATATTAAGAAATAAGATTCATGTCTATTTTGGATGACATAACTAATATTGATAATTATTTTAAGAAACATTATCAAGAAAATAAATAAATAGAAATGCATCTTTTTTCTCCAATGTGAAATATTATAACGATTTAAAAGTTTCTCAAAAAGAATATATGGATTTATGTAAAGGGGTTTTCAATAAAAATGAAACCATGTAAACATCTATTCTTAGAAAAGTACAATATGATAAAATTATAACTTTGATGGAACCAAATTATAATAAAAATGGGTTTGTTTAAAACTATTTATCCCCTTGTATAAATAATAATGTCATTGTTAAAAGTTCAATAGGATGTATTTCTAGTGTAACTAGTTATAAATATACAATGAAAGGGAATTATTCAAAAAAAAATCTATGAGATTTAAATTATCAATTGTGTATAAAATACATTTACTTCTAGGTATTTTTAAAAAACAACAACAACTAGTTGTTCTAAACATATCTAGATTCCAAATTTTTATTATAGTAATCTAGTATTAACCATGTTAGTATTGGTACTAAATAATTATACATTATTGTTTAATTTCATTACATATATATTAAAAGAATAAAGTATCCATGGACCTCAGCTACCATCTCCTGGTACCGAACCTGAACCAACTCCAGATGCTACACTATGTCCCGGTCCCTACCTGATGGCTATCTGAGAAGTTTTCCTACAAAACCTCTCCAGATGCCTGACCTGTCCACATGCCCGACACTCTTTTGGAAGCCTATTGCACTGAGTCTGTACATGTCTCGGCTGTCCGCACAGAAAGAAAATCATTTACCAACTACCACGAGGTGGTCTAGCTGAGTCCTTGGCCTGACCGCCCTGCTGGAACTCATCCCGTCCTCGCTTCCTACTGTCCGAACTGTCACATGAAGCGGTCGCCCAACAAACTTGGGGCCTACCCCTCTTGTTTCCCTCCGATATGAGCGCCTGATTCACTCCCTTTGAGAAGGAACCTAGCTGGAAGATATTCAACTCGACCCGAATGGCGTGTCGTAATCGATCCTCGAAGAGCCTCACCATAGCCACATCATCGCTTATCATACCAGGTGCAAAGCGAGATAGCTCAGTGAAAGTTTCTGCGTAGTCCATGATGGACATGTCTCCCTGTTGAAGGCTCAAGAACTCCTGAGCTCTCTCTGCCCTCAGTGTCTCCGGGTAAAAGTTCTCAAAGGACCTGTCCTCAAAGTCCTTCCATGCCAACCCCTTGTGCCTGCGAGCCTAAACCTGCACATCCCACCAGAACATTGTCGGTCCTCTCAGCATGTATGTCGCCAGCTTGACCTTCCACCCTGGAGGCATCTAGAGCTGCTTGAAGATCATCTACATGCTCTCTATCCAGTTCTCAGCTGCCTGCGGACCACCCTCACCCTGAAAAAGTGGTGACTGCTACGACTGGAACTCCCGCGTCAGGTATTCCAAAGATGGCTATGTACCCTGCGCACCACCATCGATCCCCTACAAGACCCGCACTAGGATACCTCGGAGATGCTCGTCATGCCATGTCCCGAATGCTGTCAAACCCGACTGTTGTCCGACCTGCACTGGATACTGAACCTGATCTTTTCTCTGAGCCTGTACCTGTAGCTCGTTCTCTGCCCATACTGGATCCTGAACCTGATCCTACACATGCGGCAGTGTACCATCTCTCGTCTCATGCTCCATCTGAGTTGCCCAAAAATGAACCCGCTGAATACCGTAAATGGTCAGAAAGCCCATATATATATATAATAATATATATTCAATGTAGATAAGAAAGCATTAAAAGGAAACACACAACTACCACCCTTACTCTCCCCCACTGAAACCATGCCCCACAGCATCCCAGCCTCATGGCCTCCTTACTCGCCCCTATCAGGGCCACGTATCTAAAGTACCTCGGGCCATTCCCGTACTAACAACTCAAATTGCCTCAAACCAATGATAGAGTCACCCAATCCTGGTGATAAAAATCACCTCAACCGATAGTACCTGGCTTCTCTCATAAGATTCAGACCTAAAAACCATGACACATGAAATTCAATAATATATAGCATGGAATACACATTGCAACAACAAATGATTATACCGGGAATTTTACCATTTACATTTCAAAGAATATAAATAAGGGAACTTGATTTTATTCACATGGTATTATCACTTCAAAAAGCATACGTGCAGTTCTGAAATTGAAATACCCCAAAATGTTCCTATCAAAAGCCAAGAAAACAAGCCTTTCCATACAAAGCCAAGGTCCAATTCTCCCTTACCACACCGGGTCAAGGGTCACACATCATAGTCAATAACATCACACACCAGTGAGCCACCGAAGTGGAAATCATATAAACTATAATCAGAGCAAAAGAAAACAGCAATTCACACCCATGGTAACTAGGTCCATCCCCCGTACCTGGGGCTGCAGGCACCCAAGCAGAAGCTGGAAACCCAATTACAGTAACAACCTATCTCTAATCTACCATATCCCAAGTAGTAAAACTAGCATAAATAAAAAGGGAAGTCTCAAACTCATTAGTAGTCAGCAAGGCACTACTACTAAATCCCTTCCAAGAACTCCTCTGATATCACTTTGTAACGACCCAGACTCGATCAGCCACCCGAACAGTGCTAAACGGGTCGGGTGCTACTACCTTAGGTGCACCTCCCCGAAATCCAAAGTATGCCGACTAGTAGCGATGATCTTATAGGTATAGTGGGGAGTATATACCCTCTAATAGGATAATAATAATGGTACTGGTCTGTGTATAATATTAAAAATGCAGTAGAACAAATGACTCAGCAGACTCGAACCAGACCCAAAGAGAGAAAGCACATTCAATAAAAATAAAGAGCGGAAACAATAAGTATAAACAATAGCAGCGGAAAGTAAACAAAACAGCATGCTGAAAACCACTTGTGTCTACTAAACCAACCGGAAAGCATCTATAGTGAGCCAATGTACAAAAGGGCGCCATTGGCTAACCAACTGTAGCAACAATCAAGCAAACATGCTGATTTAGGAATGAAAACCAAACAAAGTACACTTCAGATAGGCAAGAACTCAAGGTCCATACCATCTCTATGAAACAACTAATGCAAACCAACTCCTGAAGATGGCCTCTTTACTGAACTTAAATCCATCAAGTCTGCATGCGTCCTAAAGGTCCCATGCAGGGTGGGAGACGAATCTCAGTAGGATACCATCCAACGGTTTGTACCTAATATAAGTGTTTAAGCAGGAATAAATTTATAAGGAAAACATTAAATATTACGATGAATCAATCAAACATAAACTCTATTGGTGCTCAACAGCCACCATAGAGTGTTACCTGCTTCGGCCAACGCCAGAATCTATGTCAGGTAACCCGGCACCATGTGCCTCCCGACACCTCATGTATCAAGTACCGACATCCTGAAGGCATGCCCAAGAAGTAACCTGGAGGAATAGCATTACCTGTACTCAAATAAGAATCCGGAGGGATAACGATATCTTCCCTCAAATAAGTAACTGGAGGGATAGTGATGTCTGCCCTCAAATCATGGGAGCCTCAGCCCCCAACCCGATATCCTCAACGCTATCCCCTGAAGGCTCCCCACCTTCCACGTGGCTTTCTATTGAAAGCACCCCCAACCAAAATATCTAAACTGCATCTACGTGGGCCTCTACCCACATGAGTTTTCAAAACCAGCCCATCGCGAAGTATCTATGTGTACACACTACTCAAAGTTCCTGGTGAGAGGTCATCACCAAAATAGTACCTAAGCCACCACACATCTGACACCTCATGTCCCTACAACCATGCCACTCAAGAGTAACCTGGGCCATGCCCAACCTGATAGTCATCCTGCCTTTAGCCACATCCATGACGCCCAATATTGTGGTCAAAACCACACAAAAATACCTAGGCCATGCCAAACACAACCAAATGGTTCCAGCAGATACAATTGAAAAATTACATACATCACATAAGTCATCAAATGAAAATTACTTAAAATAAGCAACAAAACTAAACCTTTGAATGCCCTAACTATGTGTTGTCCCATACCAACACCGAGATCTCTAAAGACTTTATCAATTCATCTCAAGGTTTAATCAACTAAACTCAATAGTTTGAAAAAATAAAGTTCAATTAAAACCATTTTTGAAACCCGACCAAAATTCCCCATATGAGCAACACCCTCTCCCCCGACCCTACTCATTCAAAACAGGACAAAGGGAATACCCAAGGTATCCCATAGGTCTAATAAGTAACTTAATATAAAATAGAAGATAAACTAGGGTCTCCCTCAATAATACCTGAAACATGCTATACGTCGCGCCACTCGAAAAACATGAAAACGTGAAACAAGGTATGAACCACCTAATGCATACTAGTACGATGTTACTCCTCTGATAGAGACCTCCAATTAGGTCTAAAACGTAGTATATGTAGAAAAAAATCAAAACCGCTCAAACCCTAACAACTCATTCTAGAATATAAATCAAGAAAAATAGCTAAAGGGGAATCAAGGCCATTCCGAGGGAGTTCCAACACATCAAACGTTTTTCGGATCGGAGTTCGGACGATGATCCGAGAGCAAGAAAAAGTTCTGCCGACTCTACCCGCGTAAGCCCTGAGTGGAAGGAAGAAAAAGTGGATAATTGGAATTCCCGAGTGGCCTAGAACTTAAAACCCCTAAATTTAAGTGGCTTCATGGTTAACCGGCATGGTTTGGAAAACTGGGTGCCAACCATGCAGTTCCCACTACCTCACTCAAGAACTTCGCACAGTCAACCCGCACGGTTTGGAAAACCGTGCGCCGCCCATGTTGAGCCCACTATCTCACCCAGAGACATCGCACGGTTTGTCTGCACGGTTTTTACAAACCGTGCGCCAACCGTTTGCACCTAAAAGACCCCCTCAAAATTTATGTTTAATCCAGAATTGTACAATTCCACTAGGTTCTCAGAAACAAGTAATAAAAATTCAAACAGGGTCGGGATTTTGACCCGTTCCAAAAACTCAGGTTCTTACAATCTCCTCACCTTAACATTTCTCTTACCCGAGCTATCAAATGAAACCCGGAGATGGCATCGAACGTACCACCCTGTTCAAGAAACCCAGACGTTCCCTGGTCACATGGTTCTGGCTAAATTCTTCAAGGGTCTCCACACCTTAGGAATCACCTAACTCGGTCTCAACCCGACCAAACTCAGAACAAGTAATGGTTTACTAACCTGTTTCCAGACTCCCAATCCTCTCAGGATGCATCGTCACCCCTGTGCCTCATTGGCACCCCGATTTCATTCTCGACACCCGAACACATCCTACACC
Source organism: Viscum album (assembly GCA_963277665.1). NCBI lineage: Eukaryota > Viridiplantae > Streptophyta > Magnoliopsida > Santalales > Viscaceae > Viscum > Viscum album. Next base: position 1,601,571,000 of record OY728128.1, read on the forward strand.
GCATCGGTGTCCGCCTCCACGAGGTCCCACATCCCATGGATTTTCAAAACGAACCTGGTGCATAGCACCTCATGTAACCTGCATCCTCGATGCCTCGATGCCCATAGAACATCAAGTAACCTGCATCCTCGATGCCCGTGATGCTATGCATCTCATACATATATATATATATATATATATATATATATATATATATATATATATATATATATCACACACCCGATATGGTTCCAATCCAAATGACTAGCATCTAGTCAGTCCACATAGATTTTGTGCATCATGTGCACTCAAAACGGACATGCCTCTATAGGTCATTCCAAAAATAAATCTTGGAAATCACGGCCACACCCTAGGTTTACCTCTACCCGTCATCGGCTGACCAGCGTGCTCAGCCTTTGGCAGCTCCACAGCATGCACCTGGCCTAAAGTATGGCTGCCTGACGCCTGAACTCCATGCTGTACTACTCTAGTCACCAACCACTGACCCATCAACTGGGTCCCACTGCCTCTATCTCGTCCTCCGCGTGCAGATGGACCTCGGCTACCCTCTCCTGGTACCGAACCTGAACCAACTCCAGATGCTACAGTCTATCCTAGTACCTTCCTGCTAGCTGTCTGAGATGGTTTCCTTCAAATCCTCTCCAAATTCCCGACCTGTCCACATGCCCGACACTCATTAGGAAGCCTATCACACTAAGTCCGGACATGTCGCGGCTGTCCGAAATGAAAGCTAATCACTGAAGAACGACCACGAGGTTGTCTAGCTGAGTCCTTGGCCTGACCGCCCTGCTTGAACTCATCCCGTTCTCGCTTCCTACTGTCTGAACCATCACTTGATGTGTTTCCCGGCCAACATGGGGCCTATCCCTCTAGTTTCCCTCCGCTATGAGAGCCTGATTCACTGCCTCTGAGAAGGAACCTAGTTGGAAGATATTCACCTGGACCTGAATGGCATGTCGTAATCCATCCTTGAAGAGCATCACTCTAGCCACGTCATCACTAACCATACCAGGTGCAAAGTGAGATAGATCAGTGAAAGTTGATGTGTAGTCCATAACAGACATGTCTCCCTGCTGAAGGCTCAAGAACTCCCGAGCTCTCTCTTCCCTCAGTGTCTCCAGGTAAAAGTACTCAATGAACCTGATTTCAAATTCTTTCCATGCCAACCCCTCGTGCCTGTGAGCCTAAACCTGCACATCCCACCAACGCTTTTCCGGTCCTCTCAACATGTATGTCTCCAGCTTGACCCTCCACCCTGGAGGCGTCTCGAGCTTCTCGAAGATCATATACATGCTCTCTATCTAGTTCTCATCCACCTACGGACCACCCTCACCCTGAAAAGGTGTTGGGTGTTGCGACTGGAACACCCGCATCTGGTATGCCATAGATGGCTATGTACCCTGCACACCTCTGTCGATCCCCTGCAAGACCCGCACCAGGCTAGCTCGGAGTTGCTAGTCGAGCCACGACCTGAATGATGTCAAACCCGGCTATTGTCCGGCCCGCACATGACCCTAAACCTGATCCTATCCCTGAGACTATACCTACGGATTTTGCTCTGCCTGTACCGGATCCTGAATCTGATCCTGCACCTGCGGAACTATACAATCTCCCGTCTGACGCTCTATCTGAGTCCCCCAAAAAAGAACCCACTGAATATCATAAATGGTTAGACATCCCATATATATATAACAATATATATTCAACGCATATAGGAAATATGTAAAAGGCATCACACAACTACCACCCTTACTCTCCCCCATTCCAACCATGCCCCATGGCATCCCGACCTCATGGCCTCTTTACTCCCCCCTATCAGGGCCAAGTATCAAAAGTACCTCGGGCCATGCCTGTCCGGACAACTCACGTTGCCTCAATCCAACGACCAAGTCACCCAATCCTAGTGATAAAAAGAACCTCAACCGATAGAACCTGCCTGCTCTCATAAGAGTCAGACCCAAAAACCCTAACACATGCAATTCAAAAATATAAAGCATGGAATACACTTTGCAAAAACAAACGATTATACCAGGAATTTCACCTATTACATTTAAAAACATATAAAGCATGGAAATTGATTTTATTCACATGGTATTATCACTTCACAAAGCATATGTGAAGTTACGAAATTGAAATACCCTAAAATGTGCCTATCAAAAGCCAAGAAAACAAACCTTGCCATACCGGGCCAAGGTCCAATTCTCCCTTACCACACTGGGTCAAGGGTCACATATCACAATCAATAACCTCACACACCATGTGAGCCACCGTGTTGGAAATCATATAAACTGTAATCCTAGAAAAAGCAAATAGAAATTCCCACCCATGGCAACTAGGTCCATCTCTCGTACATTGGGCTTCAAGCACCCAAGCACAAGCTAGAAACCCAATTCCAGTAACAACCTATCTCCAATGTACCATATACCAAATAATAAAACCAACATAAATAAAAAGAGAAGTCTCAAACTCATTATTAGTCAGCAAGGAACTACTACTAAATCCCTATCAAGAACACCTCTGATACCACTTTGTAACGACCTGGACCCGATCAGCCACCCGAACAGTGCTAAACGGGTCGAGTTCTACTACCTTAGGCGCACCTCCCCAAATGCCAAAGGTTGCCGACTAGCAGCGAGGGTCTTGTAGGTATAGTGGGGAGGCTATACCCTCTCGAAGGATAATAATAATAATGGTACTGGTCTGTGTATAATAATAAAAATGCAGTTGATCAAACGACTCAGCAGACTCAAACCAGACCCGCAGAGCGGAAGCACATTAAATAACAATAAACTGCGAAAGCAATAAGTATAAACAACCACAGCAGAAAGTAAACACAACATCATTCTGAAAACCACTTGTGTCTAATAAAAAAACAACAAATAATCCATAGCGAGTCAATGTACAAAAGGGTTCCATTGGATAACCAACTGTAGATAAAATCAAGCAAGCATGATGATTCAGGAAAGAAAACCCAAAAAAGTAAACTCCAGCTAGGCAAGATCTCAAGGTCCATACCACTTCCATGCAACAACTAATGCAGCCCAGTTCCTGAAGATGGCCTCTTTCCTGCACGTAAATCCATCAAGTCTTTACACGTCCCGAAGGGCCTGTGCAGGGTGTGAGATGAATCACAGTAGGATACCACCCAATGGTGCATACCTAATATAAGTGTTTAAGCAAGCATGTATTTATAATGAAAACATTAAATAGTATAATTCACCAATTAAACATGAACTACATAGGTTCTCAATAGCCACCATGGAGTGTCACCTACTACAGCCAATGCAGGAATCTTTGTCAGGTAACCCGGCACCATGTACCTCCTGACACCTCATGTCTCAAGTACCGATGTCCCGAAGGCACGCCCAAGAAGTAACCCGGAGGAACAGCGATACCTGTCCTCAAATAAAAATCCGGAGGGACAACGATATCTTCCCTCAAATAAGTAACTGGAGGGACAATGATGTCTTCCTTCAAATCACGTCGAGCCTCAGCCCCCAACCTGATATCCTCAATGCTCTCCCCTGAAGGCTCCTCACCTTCCACGTGGCTTTATACGGCAAGCACCCCCAACTAAAATACCTAAACCACATCTACATGGGCCTCTACCCACACGAGTGTTCAAAAACACCTCATCATGGAGTATCTATGTGTGCACACTACTCAAAGTTATGGGTGAGAGGTCATCACCAAAATAGTACCTAAGCCACCACACATCTGACACCTCGTGTCCCTGTGACCATGCCACTCAAGAGTAAGCCGAGCCATGCCCAACCTGACAGTCATACTCCCTCAAGCCAACATCCATGATGCCCAATCATGTGGTGAAAACCACCCAACAATACCTGGGCCTTGCCCAACACAACCAAATGGTTCCATCAGATGCAATTAAACAATTACATACATCACATATATCATCAAAGGAAAAATACTTAAAATAAGAAAAACAACTAAACAGTTGAATGCCCTAACTATGTGTTGACCCATACCAACACTGAGTTCTCTAAAGCCTATATCAATTCATATCATGTTTTAATCAACTAAACTCAATAGTTTAAAAAAATACAGTTCAATTAAAACCATTTTGGCACACTAGCCAAAATTCCCTATATGAGAAACAACCTCTCGCCCGACCCTACTCAATCAAAATATGATGAAGGTCGTACCCAAGGTATCTCATAGGTCTAATAAGTAACTTAATATGGAATAGATGATAAACTAGGGTCTCTATCAAAAATACCTGAAAAATGCCATAGGTCACGCCACCAAAAGTCTACGAAAACACAAAAGAAGTTATGCACTATCTACCTCGTACTAGTACATTGTTACTCCTCTAATGGAGTCCTCCAATTAGGTCTAAAATGCAGTAGATCTACAAATGAATCAAAACCGCTCAAACCCTAACAACTCGTTCTAGAACATAAATCAAGAAAAACGGCTAAAGGGGAATTAAGGACTTACCGAGGGAGTTACAATGCATCAAACGGTGTTCGGATCAGAGTTCGAACGAAGACCCGAGAGCAAGAAGAAAGTTCAGATGGCTCTCCCCATGTAAGCCCTGAGTGGAAGGGAGAAAAAGAGGAGAATGGGAATTCACGGGTGTCCTGGAACATAAAAACCCTAAATTTAAGTGTCCGCATATTTAACCCTCATAGTTTAGCAAAACGTGTGCCAATCGTGCTGTTGCCACTACCTCACTCTGGAACATCGCACGACCAACCCGCACGATTTGGAAAATCGTGCCCTGCCCATGTGGAGCCCACTATCTCACCCAGAGACTTCGCACGGTTTGTCTGCATGATTTTTACAAACCTTTCGCCAACCGTGGGCACTTGAAAAACCACCCCAAAATATATGTTTAACTCAAAATTATAAAATTCCTCTAGTTTCTCAGAATCAAGTCAAAAAAATTTGAACAGGGTCGGGATTTTTACCCGTTCCAAAAACCCGGGTTCTTACACCTCTAATTATTCTACTTATTCAAATCACATTGAGAAAATATATTCATGATTTCTGTCTGATTAATGTATTTATAATAACATTAGACAATTTTATTGTTCCGAATTCACCTTAGATAATATACTTTAGGGTATAATAATAGGTCATGCTAGTTTTGTGGAATGTTGTTTAGATTCACTGGATGGATTAAACAGAAAAGGTTCCACTAGATCAACATCCATTAGAAAGTGATGACTAGATAGAGTTATTATATCAAACATCTCAAATATGGTGTTTACCATGGGTGGAAAATGAATGAATAGTTTTTGGTGACCAACTATTTAAGGTTTCACATGATGGTGAAAAAGTGTATCGAAGTTTTCCATAGTCAACATGAGGTTTCCCATGAATCTCATAGGTTTTTGTAATTAGTCGATTAGGTAGAGGCCTCTATAAAGAGATGTAGTAGACTAGTTTCAAAGGTAAAATATTTGTGTGACTCATATAATTAACAATAAGTGTTTCTAACTTAATTTTATGAGATTTAAGAAAATGGAGAATCTGATCAATGTGTTTATAATTACGTATATCTCCTTTATAAATGATGCTTGCTGTTTTCCCCCATGGATGTATAAATTTTAATGAATCACATAAATATTTTTTCCATTGATTATACTATTTTTATGTCGTAAGTGTGTTTGTGATGCTAGTGTGGCTATATGTTGGGATCTCATCCTAGATCCAGTTCATGACATAAAATTATTTTATTATCAATCAAACCTATGTCCTGTAACACTGTTAATCATTCTATTGTGAGGGATAAAGATAATTAAATGAACATCCATCCATCGTACATGGTTCATTCTAGGATCATATTTTGAATCAAACAAATGATGTGTTTCTACCAGGTGCCTCCCCATAAAAAATGAACCATGGGGATGGTTTTTTGACATTACTCATAACATTAAGGGCTCCTCAACAAGGATTTCATATTATTTGATCTTATTAGTCTCTACTATTATCAAAATATTTAATTCAGATAAAGAGACGATTCATGTCAATAATTTCGATTTGATAGAAAAATCCTTTTGTAGAATGAAATTGAATGGTTTTTGTTACAAAAATAATCTTTATGATCTTATGTTTGGTATATATCCTATGATAATGGATAAGAAAAAAAGGATTGGTTATATAGAAATTATTTAGCTTTGATCATTATGCATCTTGCTCGAAATGATATATTCAAAATTTGGAAGATATAATTACCATATAGGTTATGAATTAATTGATACAAATGTATAAGAATTAGGTATATATTAATGATTTTTTTAGGATGCTATAATTTTTTATCTTATGTTTGTTGAATAGAAAACCTACATCAAATCACATGAATAACCCCAATATGGCCTAAGGGAAGCTCAAATAACTGAAGTAAATTTTTCTACGTGATGTTTGGGATTTGATTATTCTTTCTTAATAAACATATAGTTGGGATTACATCATGATAATAGTGAGAAAATCCAGTGGGAAGGAAGAAATTATGTTTAATGTCATTAGAAACATGATATTTAACAATTACATTAGGTGAAAGGATGATTAGACTTTGTCCTAAGGACCTCTCAATGCAATAAGATATGGATGGTCATGTATTCCAATGGAAAACTATAATAATAAATAATTATAGGATAATTACTAAAGAATAATTTTAGGTAAATCAAAATCTTTAGGTCCTATGTATTGGTTTTTTGGGAATAAGTGACATGTTATGAAATACTCTAGAAGTCGAATAGAGGCTTCCACTTCAATATAGATGCAGTTGTCCTATTTATTTGATAATGGATCCAACTTTATATTGATTATTATCATCCTATATGTTTCATGGTTTATTGACTTTGTGAAATCTTTCCATTAAACTGGTGAGCCTCAGAGTATGTTGGAAAATGTTCTGTGAAGCTTGGGTAGAGTATAACTAGATGATATATATATATATATATATATTTGGTAAATGTGATTTTAACATTATAATGAAAAATTGAAGTATCTTGAGACAAAAATATATTAAACATATTTCAGGTATCCAAAAAAAACCTCATATTAGTCATGTATTTTGATTGTATAATTTTCATAATGACTATTTCAAATAGAGTTAAGAAGATTAATTAAGAGTTAATGTTGATTTCTATAGGTGTAAAAAGTTATTACATGGTTTTGGATGAATGAATTCATAAAGTTGTAGGAATCTAAATGCCTTTATTTGGTAGTTTATAATAACAAAATAATGGGTTTGTAAACCTTATTGAGAAAAATATGAATGTTTCAACTGAAAAAGGGAATAATTAAAATCAATCACACTATCCTTGAAAGATAAGAGAGTTATTTGTTAGAGAAAAGTAATAATGTGTCCTTCAATGTGGATGGTAGAAATCTATGGAATGTGATGTCAAAAATTTCCCATTTTAATTATTGTGGTAAGGTTTATATTCACTTGAATGGTGGATCACCGTACATTATAGAAATTATTGAGGATGAATCTTGAATGGTATGTGTTGACCTCTTAAATATTAAACTTGATGTGTTTTAGAAATTTATTTAGGGAAATGTTTTCTTGAGAAAGTGTCTGAATGAAAGTAAAACATTATCCCTATAGAAAAATGTGGGGAATACACCAGATATAACTTCTTGAATTTTTATAGTAAGAAATGCATCATGATAGAATATTTTTCTAAGAACTGAAAAACAAAATTTATTCAAATAAACTATGAATTGGTCTATGGAAGAGAATGTTGTTGGTTTGAGGATTCACTTAATAATGCCCAAGGGAATTTGGGAAGAGGTAGTATATAATGAAGCTTGTCTGGTGAAGTGTTATCTAGCTCCACCTATGGTATTGGAACACCTCGATGAAGATTGGTCCAGAAATAGAATATATGTGAACCATATCTAATTATTTGTAAGTATCACATATATTCATATCGATGCTAAAGATAGAGATAATTTGGAGGAAAAATAAAATATGTGTTTTCTTATCATATATGTTAATTGAGAACATTATATATCACACGTGGGATTATGAAAATAATTAAGTTATTTATAGCCAATATGGGTTTTCAACGATGATATTTTCTAGAAATATTGGTTCTTGGTTGAGAAGGATGTTGATAATAGATAGAAAATCATTGTATGAGGATTAAACATAGATTACCAGATAATATTCGATCCATATAGGTTATTTTGAACCGAAGAATATGGAACACTAATTTCTATTGTATCATACTGTGAACTACCAGATAGAATGTTAATGGGTAGAGAGTGATCAAAATTACAATTTTTAGATAGATAATCAACTAATAGAAGTCAACTAGTCATATAATGTCTATACTGATGTCTACTAGACATATAGGTTCAAATAGGTGAACCTGAGGATCTACTGTGGAGATCCACTCATATCAGTAAAGGTTTTGAGATGATATATATATTATTATTAAAATATATATTTGGTAATAAGGATTTTTGGAAGAGGAGGATTCACTTAGAGACTCGAAACATAAGGATTCAAACATGGAAGTGGAAATAAATTTCTAAAATTTCAATAATACTTGGGAGTTTTATGGGATACCAGAAGGGAAGAGAGATTTGGAAAAAATTGTGTTTTTATTTTAATGAGGAAGTTGTTGGTAGTAAGAGGTAAAAAGTAAGTATTTTTGTCATAGATTTTAAGAATAATGAAGGGATTTAGCTTTTTGATATTTTATCATGAGTGTAAAAGAACAAAACCATTATGATATTACTATTAATTACTGCATCCAATGATCTATATATTTATAAGATGAATGAAAAAATAGATTTTATTAATGGATATTTTAAGGAATAAATTTTCATGGTGAATCCCAAGGCTTATAAAGTTCATCAGAAATAGTATTTTCATTATAAATTGAAATTATGTCTTTTTTAAGGATGAATGGTCTGAGATAGTGTAATCAGAAGTTTGATACATTCATGCATGTTAAATATTTTAGTTGTTTTGATCTAAATTATTAATTTTAAAAAAAATTAATGGGATGATGGAACATATATCATATTTTTTTTATGTGTATTATATGTGTATTACTAGAATGAAGTTCAATTGGATTGAGAATAAGAAGAGGAAGTTGTTAAGAAAGTTTGGGATAAATAACTTTATACAACCTAAGATTATATTTGCGGATGAGGAAGAAGAGAAATTGGAAAGTTAGTTCCTTGGATTTATACTATATGGAATACATTATAATGGTTATCAAAATATTTGAAATGAATTGTTGTAAACCTATCTCACCCCATTAGACACATCAATATTTATAAAAAATTAGCACCATAATTGGATAAAGAAGTTCATGACATATGGAATGTGACTTTTGGTTCTACTATATGAATTTGATTTATGAAATGGTATTAATCAACCATATATTACTTTAGATGTAGAAGTTGATAGCCTTTTAATTTCAAATCCTTGAAGGAACCGTTGGGAAGTTGTGAAAAATATCATTTAATACTTGATGGGATCATAGGATGCATATTTGTATTATAGTGATGATTAGTAGTTGAATGGTTTTTTAGACATATATTTTTATGGAGACGTGGAATCACATAATAGTGTTATAATATATTTTTTAGTTTTGGAGGAATAATAGATTAGAGAATGACTCAGTTTCAACAAGTTTTTAATTTATCTAAAATGGAAAAAATTATGTTTTTATAACTATAGTAGTGGAATAATTATTATGGTTGGTGTGATTACTGAAGGATCTTGAAAAGGGTTCGAATAAGGTATGTTATTATCTGATATAATGTGTTATATTTTTTAGATGAGGATATATTGGAAATAATAGTCTTGATGGGGTGAATAATACATTAAACTTATTAATAAAATTTAAATTAGATTTTATTATTTTATGAATGAATAGTGATGTCTAGTGTTTATAAAATAGTGAAGTGGAAATTAAAATATGAACATATTATTTTTAGAGTGGTTTAGATGAGTGAGATCTTAGTCCACCTTTCAATCTTCATAACTTTGTTTGAAGACTTTTACCCACAATGAACCCTCACTTTTAATCTAATTATAACCTATTTATATACTCTCCCATTTTGAATACTCGTAGGCACAACTAACCTATATTTTATATGAGTCACAACCTAATCTAACATTACTCTCCTTCAGGAGTCGCAAACAAGAAAATTATTTCTGATTGGTCAAATAATCAATTCTATCTAGATTTTTATTGTTAAATTCATAAAATAATAGTAATAATTATAAAGAGATGAAAGGAAATATAGTTATATAAAAACACATAGAAAATGAAAACTAGCATATATCAAAATAAGTGGAAGATAGTATATATAAATGATTTTTTATCAGAGAAGATATAATGTATGGAAAAATTGAGGTTGCTTCATGATAACACTAATATAGAAATAGAATAAGAAGGGATACAATAAATGAATATGACATATAATGTGAAATTAGTTCATGTGTCTACACAAAAAACTTTAATCATTTTTTAATTGATCACTAACTCTAATTTGGCTCCAAGATATTCTAGATTATGATGGTGTTTCTTAATATCCAATCACAAAATCCTTGGGTTATAAAAAATAATACATATAATTATACTATTTACATATAATTTTAATTACAAAGAAGTTTTATTCATGTATTGAAAATTATTAAAACACTTTCAAATAATCTTGTAAGAATATATTAGTATTATTCAAATGAATTAAACATTAATAATTATTATTAGAAACTTGTAGCTAATAACCAATGTCGGTAAGTTATTTTCATGTCTTCATTCAGTTAACTACATAATAATATTAATCTTTGTGATTTTCTTAGGCTATGTAGCAATATGGCTATATTTTGAAAATGGATATATAATAATTTTGATACATTGCATAAATGGATATGTGGTGATTTGGCTATGTGTCTAAATATATATTTGGTTAAAACAAAAATTCCGTCATTGTAAGTTCTCTTATGGGATTTGGATACATGGAAAGTTTAGTTATGTGGATTTGGCTAAGTAAATATGGTTTTGTTAAGATGATCCATTCTACCATTAAACTATACATGGAATTTAAAAAATATATGTGCTAAAATAATAAAAAGAAACACTCAGTTTCATAAAATATTAATAAATAAAACAAATAATGAATTATATATATATATATATATATATTTGAAAAATAAAAAACCAATGAACTAACAGTGAATTATAAGCTTTGGATTTGGATAACATATTGTGCCAGAAAGGTCATGAAGTCACATACCTACAACATATTGGGAATAAATCATGTGGTAAGTTGGTTTGGTGTCATTTGAAGAACACTCATGGATGATAGGTTTTTGATCAATTAAGGAAAATCTCATCATGTGGTCACTTGAAATATTATCATACATTAACATAAAATATTATCACACAGTAACATAATACAATATCACATGCAGTTACTTCAAAAAATATGATGTGGTAAATTAATATTTGTATCATACTTTTAGTAAGAATTTATAACAATTAAAAATTATAAAAAACTTATAATTAAATAAATTTTATTAAGTTTCATAATTTTTTTCCATGAGTGGATGAATAATATCCTTTTGTATTCAAATAAAATTGTTTATACCATTATAATACTTTTATTAAAATATTAGCTAACATTTATAATAATTTATTTAAGAATTAAAAAAATATACCCCTGAAATTATAATGGAGAAAATGAAAATACTTTTAAAATGTTAAAGAATAGTAAACTTAAAAAAATGGATTTCATATCTACTTAAAGGTCATTATTATAACACCCTGAGATTTTATGAAATAATTATTATTTAAACTAATTTAATTTCATTGATAGCTTGTGTCACATGCAACATTGAGATTAAATGAATCGTTGTATATTATTAAAATATTATTATGTGGTTGTAATAACATAGTTGTTAAATTGGTGGGTATGAATAGGATTAACTAATTTATGAGATATTTAAAAATATCATACTTAATATAAATTTATTTATTAGTGATTAGGAAAAAAAATTTAATTTGTTAGCAATGTCATATTATGAATAAACAATAGTGTTCCATTTATATGATTTTAGTTTATTTTGGTGAGAAAATATTATATTTTATTTTCAATATAGTTAATTGTTTTTAATAAAATTAATAATATTTTCTAATCATTATATCAATATTATAATAGAATAAATTTCTCTGTTTTTTCTAAAACTATTGATTTTCTAGTGAAAAATTAATACTTTTTAAAATGTATTTTTATTTCCAGAATGTAAAAAGTTAAAGTTTTTATAAAAATAGTTTCAAATTAATATTAAATCTATAATATTTTAAATAATACAACTATGTTTATTACAATCATTTTTATTTTTTATTTTTTTATAAAACTGATTTATACATAAATTGTTAATTTTCTAAAAAAACATTTTTTATTAAAGAAATATTTTTTTATCTAAATTAATTAAATAAATAACTTTTGGTGAATTATTTTAATTAAATTAATACATTATATATTTAATAAAATGATTTATCATTTATCTAATATTTTTATAAACATGGGATAAGAATAATCTATGTCATATTATTAAAAATTTATTTTTCTAAAAATAAATTTTCATCACGTATTGTGTGATTATTTTAAAATTAGTTTATTCAAAATTAATAAATTCAATTTGACCAAATTGATTCCATATTTGAAATTAGGGGGGTAAAATTTGTTAAATCAGTCAATTTAATTCTTGTTTAATATAAATATTAACATTAGTAAAATTTATCAACTTTGTAAATGGTTGATTAGTTTAATCTAGGATAAAACTATGTTATAAAGTATTAATATTTCATTCAATTTCTAATTTTATGATTTTAATTTTACCCTTATCACATTATTCTCTAAAATGAGTTTTTTAGTGGAAACTTGTCCTTGAAAATCACCTACAATATAGTTAAAGCAAGGAAAGATACAAAATGTCAGTCTCTTAGTTCAAAATATAAATTAAGTGTCCACATAAAGAAAATTGAATGTTATAAATGAATAATAGTGTCTATTTTGAGATTAATAAATTTATTATCAAGATATAAATTTATTTATAATTTTTATTAATTGTATAACGACCTTAAATTCTTATGCAACACTAATGTAGTATTTCTTAAATTTAGAAAAAATATAAAAGTATATTCAAAACATTAAAAGTAATAACAATAGAGTAATTAAATATGTGAACAAATTATGTATATTATTATGAGTTGTTAGTTTTATGATAAATAATTATAATCTTATTTCCCATTTTTATTGATGGATTTAAAATGAAATTAAATGAATACAATTAACAATGATATTATTGATTTTTAATTAAAAATAATATTTTATTAAGTGAAATAAAATTCATAAAAATATTAGATTTTACAAAAAAATTGATATGATTTTAATAATTGACTGTGTTCAGTTAATATTTTTTTGGTATTTTATAGAGGTATTTCTAACCATTAAATGGTATATAAATTCAATATTGGGGTAATTTTCAAAAGGGTTAATGAATGGATAAAATAAAAAGATGAGGGTAAAAATGTTATCCAATATTTTCCCAATATTATAGGATGAGAGTATTTAAATAAATAATCAAATTTTCATAGATTATTAATAACTTGGATCCACTTTTAAATAAAAATTAATTTTTATTAATTTAATCTTTTAATAAATTCCAAGAGTGACCCTCCCCTAAATTATAAAAGGTAATCCATCCATTCGCTTATTCACAACGCATTGAGGTTTCCATCGTTGAAAAACATATAAAAATTTCCCTTATTTAATTCCCTTGAAATATTATAGTGGGTTTATTCTTCCAAAATGTGAAATCAAAGATCCCTTAAGTGGATATCTAAATGATTTTATTTAAAGGAGAATTAATTTTCTTACACAATACATTTCATTATAAATATTTTTTACATACTATAAATATTCTCTACTATTCATAAAATAATTTATTTATTTTATTATATACACTTAAATTTTATTACGATAATTAAAACTTCTTTATTTTCCCTCTTTACATTAAATGGCAGGTGAATGCATCACTCATGTGTACGTACACCATACAATCTCCATGTAGTGACATAATTAATTTCTACATCACCATCATTTATGTATTGTAATTTTGATGGGTTTTATGTGTATATATAGTATATATGGAATAATTGTTATATAGGAATGATAATATCATATCAAACTTAATACCTTCCAATCCATTTGGAAATGATAACATCCCTCATGCTTATATGTGGAATACCACCACCACGAAGCTGTGTGATTTGATTTTCATTTATATTTTACATGGATGGTAATACAGATTAAACTAATATAATATATTATATCCATGATATAATAATTTTTTGTATAGGTGATTTATTATTTTCATTTCCTTCATTCCATCTATAGAAAAATTATAACCTTATTCTTGCATATGTATGACATATACTCTCCATGAATAGAATAATTCATTTTTATATCTCTATATTTATGGATGAATATAAATATGTTTATATTTAATATATATGATATTTATATCATGATTAACATTATTTATATGACTTAACCATGATCAATAAATAAGTACCAAAACTACTGAACCAGAACATACATGAAAAATAGAGCATATATTACCCAGACCAATGATTTTAATAAAGAATTATTAACAAACAGGTGATAAACGTTAACAAGTAAATAATAAATGGGCTGATATAAATAATAATATTTCTATAATATATGTATAATAATTTTATATTTATTATACCGGAGGTTCCAACACATAAAATGGAAGTTAGACCTATATAAAAGGGTTTTGTCTCATTTTTACCTATATGAGACACAATACATATTCACCACTTGATAATTTTATGTGTTGTCTATTATATCTAGAAGTCTACATAAATATTATTCTTTTTAATTTTATGGGGATTTAAATATCCATATATTGTTATTTATTTAATGGGTTTTATGGTTCAAATGTTACAAAATAGGTATGGGATTTATGTTATATTATCATTGTTTGTCTGGATTATTTATAATCCTATTTCTGATGTTCAATTATTTTGATATGACTCAAAATAATGTAATTAATTTTATTCTAATCTAGTCATTTATTTAGAATACATTTTTCCTTTAATGTTTCAACATCTTTAGTAATCAAGTGAAGAATTTTTTTTATTATTGAAAACTGACTTCATTTCTTTCTTAGCTCAATGATTTTTTCTCATCCATGTCCTTGTTTTATAAATAAATTTTCATGATTTTTTTTCAATTACGAAATTTTAGTTTCAATTCATTTTTACCAATATTTATATATTTCAATTTAGTTTAAATGGAATCTTATTTCCATTTTCTAAATGAGGAATATTTTTGACTTTTTACCAAAAATTTGAAAGGTTTGATTTATTTTTAAATTATAAGTAATGAACATAATTTTCTACAATACTGACAACTGAATTTTATGAATATTCCACTACATGTTTAAAAAGTTCTACTCAAATAAAAAAAATTCCAAATATTTTTAAAATATTTTAAATTTAAATTTGGTTTTCAAAATAGAATGTTTACTTTACTCGAGAAATATTCATGTGATCTTTTAAAGTAATTTTCATATATGATAACACTATTTGATGTTAATTAGTCTTTACTGAGGATATGATATATTGATACTATTATTAATCATTATCATTATGGTTAATTTTGATATTGTTGATGTGATTATGGAATCCATTTATTTTCTATGATTTATGATTTTGTGAATTGATGAAATGTTTATGAAACCCATTTTCCTTGCATGAGTTATGATGTGGTGAATGATTTATAATATTAAGGAACACATATGTAATTTATTTATTATTTAAATATTGTTAGATTATAACCTAGGAGGGTGGTTACATTATACCCAAGGATAGTGGTAAAATTATAACAATGGAATGTGGTCACATTATATCTAAGGATTGATATGACCTTTATCTCTCTCTATTTCATTTGGTAAATAATGATATCTAATGACATAAAAATTATTTAAATGATGAGTGAAACTAGTTCAGTAAGGAACGTTTTCCACTATTATAGTATTGGGAGTGAAAATTTACTACTACGATGGTTTGGGGAGTGACCCCATTATATTATGATAGTGTTTTCAATGTGACTTGACTTATAAGGAAATGATTTTCTATCCTTATGTGTAGCCAAAAAAAATTTGTATTCTTACAATGTTATTATATCATGGATCATGTTCATTAATTCCATTATGATTCATTTTTTTGAACTACCATAATTTATTTCATGAATCAATATTATGATCTATGATATATAATATAATACTTTCAAATGGTTTTTCTCAATTTATCATACCATTATGTTCATGTTATATTAAAGTGATCATTGATATATCCCTTATTTATCCTTACTAAGCTTTTGAGATCACACTTTGTTTGTTTCCTTTACATAGTTTTTGATGAAAGGTACTAAGTATCATATTTTTATGAAAGGTGATATTTATAAAGAAATTTTTAATAGAGTATATAGATCTTTTACGAACCATTTGTATATGTGTCTAATCTCCCAATGCACTAGACCTATATGATTCTAGTGTGGATCATTTTATTATGTAATTAATATTAATCTATTAGAATGTGATATATTTGAATGAAATGTAAGGGTTTTTATAGTTGGTATCATAGAAATTTTTATTTAACCATTGGAATCAAGGTTAAGAAAAAATTAATGAGATCTATAGGGATAACTCTATGTAAAGGATAAAATCCTATTGATTTTGTAAATATCATATAAGACCTTTGTTAAATGGATGGTTTCAATGAAATGTTTCATGATTTAAATATCATACAAGTAGTTTTCAAGATTATGTGGTTTCCAAATATGATTATTTATGCTCAATCTATGATTTCTGGTTTTAGTCAATAGATACAACCCAAAGGAATCATATTAATACTGAATGCGGTGGAAAAATCAATGTCTGTTCTCTTGAGAATTTTTTTAGGATTATGGATGAAAAATATTATTTCTATACTCACAAAAAATTTCAAGATATGAATTATGTTAAACTTCAAAATGAGAAGAGGATGGAATAACATTCTGTTGACTCCTTCATGAGGAAATGTCCACCAGTTTTTAGTGGTTCGACTGATTGAATATATGAAGAGATAATGAATCCATACAGTTGAAAATTTATTTTCTGTTATCCCATGTTTATAAAATGAAAAATTCAATTTGGCGGCATTTAATTTGGAAATAAAAAATTGATCAATACTGGAATGGTTTCAATAATACAAGGAAACAAAAATAAATTAACTCCATATAGTGGGATTTGTTTATGAGACTATTTTTTAATCTATACATTAATTTTATTCATTGTAAAAAAACCAAATAAGGAATTCTATGAGAAATATTAAAATTTTGATGATTTTGTTTGGAAACTATGATGCACATTTTACAATATTGTCAAGGTATTCTTACGGTACAATCATCAAACTAGAAAGTAAGGTTAATCTATCTTTCCATGGTATAAAACCTTGTATCTGAAGTTTGTTATATATAAGGGAATTTGATGGATATGGATAAAATTTTCGATGTATCCTTTATGTGGAGATTTATATTGGAGTTACCCATCAGTATCATGGTTTTGTTATGAAATGAAAAATGGAATACAAAAAAATTCTAAAAAAATGGAGAGAATAAGATGATCCTTCACTTATCCTCAATGTGTGGAATGCAACATAGTGGATATTTTTTTAACAGAACTAGTAAATGTTTCTGGTTGAAAAAGGAAGGTCATAATGTAATATAATGACAAAGTTATTTGAATAAGTTAGATAATGATATGAATTGAGATGATGCTCTATTGAATAGACAAATGAACCTACAGTGAATGAAATTCAAAAAGTTTGGGAATTATGAAAATAAATTCCTTAATACAAGGACTAATGAGGATAATAAACCACAAACACATTAAAAATCAAATGATTAAGGTAAATATTATGAAATAACAATAGTTTAAATTAATCTTGATAATTATGGATCATTTATGCCCCACTCTAGAAATAGGGATTTCATATTAAATTTTGTATTACTATTACCTATGAAAGTATTATGGTTCCTCATTTAGTGAAATTTTATGTGATTCTAAGAAAATTTTAGATGTATATAGATATATTTTAGAGTAAATAGATTAAATTTTTATTTTAGATTAACTTATTACCATCTATTAGAGGATGGATGAACCCAGACTCCCAATTGAATATGTTTTTAGATAATAAATGATATTATTTAAGGAAGACAAGGTGAATTATGTTTTGGAAAATTGTATGATTTTATTATCACATATTTTTTGGAATTTATTGTGGTATATAAATTTTGGTATGGGACTTTATGATTGATTAAAATTATTTCATGATAACCGTTATGTTGATAGTGAATGGATATGATAAAAATCATTCAAATCTTTGGGATTCAATTTCGGCGAGTTCTGTTTTGAAGGAACCTAATGGATAATAGTTTATCAAATGTATTAATATTTACCATTTATGTTATTGGATAACTTGTTTTATCAATTATATATTTTTTAATTATTTTTAAGTAGAATAAATGACCCATGGGTCATCTAATTTATTTAAATTTAATTTTAGTGCTTCAGGAATGAAAAAATAATTAATATGGAATATTCATTTCATGGAGTAAGGGATGAAGCCTATATTGATAAAATAACATAAAAATAATGATTTTAGTGTAAAAAATATAATTTTATTTGATATAGATGTGGAAATGATATAAAATTCAGATTCATTCAATTAAACAACAAGTTAACTGAGAGTAGACATAAATATTATGCTAAAAAGCATCGACGAGACTTAGAATTTTATGATGGTGAAATGTTTTTTCTATGAATTTATAAAAGTAATAAGGTTATAAGATTATGTAATAATATAATGATAATACCTAGATATCTTTTCCCATATGAGATTCTTGATAAAGTAGGAATGATAACATATCTCTTTTCACATTCATCGAACCTCTCTTAAATTTAAGAAGTGTTCCAAGCATCTGTCCTATAAATGAACATATTGAATCCATCACATGTAATAAACTCGGAGGTCAAACCCCTAGAACATGATCTTTATTCTGGGAAATAACTAGTATAAATATTTAATCACATTGATAATGTTCTATGGAACAACACTACTCACCTAGTGAATGTTCTCTAGAGGAATTAAAATTTTGAAGAAACTACATGGGAACATGAGGATGTAATAAAAGAAATATATTATCATTTTTTTGTATTAGAGTAAATAATTTGGATGAACATATTCATTTTATGGGGGTAGAATGTAAGAAAATAAAATTTTATGAAAAAAATTAAAAAATTTAATTTTTTTGACATCCTTTGTTACACACAACATTGAGTTTAAACAAACCACAATATAATTTTAAAATGTACTTATAAAAATATTATAAAATATAATTTAAATTGTTTGGTATGAATAAGATTAAATAATTTAGAATATATATAAAAAATATCATACAAAATATTAATGTATTCATTAATTCTTAAGAAATAAGAATTAATTTTTTTAGAAACATTATATTATTCTAAAAAAATTGATTTCCTTCAAAATGAATTTTATTTATTCGTGTGAGAAAATATTATATTAATTTTTTTGACTTTTAAAAATTGTATGTCAAAACACAAACTACATTTTTAAAATGATCATAAAAAATTATCTTAGGGTTAATTTATAGTATTTTTATGCAAATATTTATTTTCTAGTGAATGTTGAAACAAACAGATGTTTTACTGGAAACTGAATATTTGTATCAACAATTTACAAAGTAATATTTTGTCTTAAAATGTATTTAATGTAAAATTAGTTTTATTTTATTTTAGAAAATATAATTTTGTTCATTTTAATCAATATTATTTTTGAATTAGGTATAATAAATTTTATATGTAAAAAGTTATTTTAAAAAAACAATTTTTATGCGCGAAATGTGTTTTTTATATTATGAAATTAAATTAATATAAATTTATGAATTATTTAAATTAAATAAATTTATTATATATTCAATAAAATTATATAACATTTATTTAATAGTTTTTCAATCATGAATGAATAATTAATAATGTTTTATGTATAAAATGAATTTTTCCTAAAAAGTAGTTTTCATCGTGTGTTAGATGTTTATTTTAAATGTTTTTTTGCTAGTTTTAGTAATTGTATCTAATAAAATTAATTCCATTTTTGTATCACGAGTCTGAAATTAGGTAAAATTTTCCCTTTAATTTTTGGACATAATGAATAGTGATCCTGAAAAATTTTATCACCTAGGTAAAGGATAATTGAGCCAATCTAGGATAAAACTAAGTGACAAGGTCATAAATTTTATCATAATTAGTGTTGTATTAATGTAATTCTACCCGTATGTTCTTATACTTGTAATTGATATGTTTAATGTACACTTCTCCATTAAAGTGAAATATATAATATTTTAATCAATGATTTTTCAAAATTCCACTCTTTGTTTTGAATATATTTAATGGGCCAAAATATGGGAAAATGTTATGAATAAATATGAGTATCTATTTTAATATTATTGAAATTAATTTCAAGATATAAATTTATTTCTATGTTTTAGAAATTATATAATAACCTTAAATTAGCATACTACACATTTGTATTATTTCTACAATTATTAAAGAAAATATAAAATGATTATTAAAAATATTAAAATTAATATTATTTGAGTTAGTTAATGTATTGAATAATTTTTTTGCATTATCATTAAATATTATTATTGTGTTAAAATAATTATATTCAAATTACACCTTGTGATGATTTAATTAATATCTAATTAAATTAATAGTGTTATGAATGAAATTAATGATGTTTTATAGTGAATAATATTTTATTAAATGATAAAAAATTCATAAAAAACCTATGTTCTGCCATATTATTGGGATATGGATGTCAATATCAACAATTTCCCATTTATGGGTATTTAGTAATTTTATAATAACATTACTCTCCCTTAAATGGTATAAAACATTAATATTATGGTAATTATCAGAAGGGTTAATAAATGGTTGAAAAAAAAATATAATTGAAAAAATGTGATCAAAACTTGTAAAAATTTTATTGGATGAGATTATTTTGACTCATAACCATCTTATCATATAATATTATCAATTTGGAAAAAAATTATATCAAAATTATTTTATATTAATTTATAATTTTATGAAATTCCAAGAGTGCCAATCCCCTCAATTATAAAAGGAACCCCACCTTTACCTACTTAAAAAACATTAATCCTTTTAGACCGAACAAACATTGAACAATTATCTTATAAAAATCCATATACACATTATACCAGTTATTTTATTCCCAAATGATCGACCCTGGATCCCTTAATATGACATCTAAATTTGTTGTTTCAAATAAGAGTTAATCACATTACCTAATAACTTTTTTTTGATTATTATTCTAACTCCTATAAATCAATTATATTATTCATAAACTAATAAAAATATTATAATAATTTTTTTAAATGTTATTATGATTATTAATTCATCTTCATTTAACCATTTTCAATCAAATGGTAAGTGAAATCATCACTCACGTGTACGCACCACTAACCATCTTCATATAACGATATAAATAATTTATCCATCACTATATTTTATAGATTTGTATTTTTATAGTTGTAATGTTTATATATGGTACTTATGAAATAATAATTCTTCTTCAATAATAATATTATATTTACATTGTTTCCTTCCAATATTTGGAGAAATGATATCGTCGCTCGTGCATACGGGTGGTACCGATGACACCGACACAACCAACCTACCGTTAGTTCAAGTGACCTACCGTACATCGTGCTACCGATGGATGAACTCACTGTTAATTGAAATGAGTCACCCTTGGCTCAACTTTGTCACCAACAGAAGGAAGGAATCACTATTTATATGAGTCACCAATAGTTCATCTATCTCAGTGATAAAAGGAGACACTAACACTTAGAGTCACCGATACCGATGGAAAGGAATCAGTAATACAAAGAGTCGTCGATGCTGACAGACTGATACATATGAATCACCGATAGTCATAAAAACTATTTTGAATTTATATATTCAAATTTATTTCTAACGACCATATTTAGAAAAATTAATGTTTCTAACATTATTTAATTTTGTTTGTAGGAAATTCAGTAGATAGTATGAGGTACATACATGTGGGGAGATCTTCGTGTCTGTTGGACCTTGAAGTATAAAACAATTACAAGATGGATCTTTTAACAAGTGTTGAAAAAGGCAGAAAACAAAGATAACTTCTACAACTCTCGATCTCACTTCCAAAATACAAGAACTCAATGTAACAACATACATAGTGATCAAAAAGAAAAACTAAAAGTTTCTAAGCTACCCTGAATACATTTTGAATGAGAATCTGAAAATTTCAAACTCCTAGAAGTTAGAGTACAAGGACTAAGATACTCTGTTTTGGAGACAACATCCATAAGAGGGCTCAAACTTCATATACAATATATCAAACGGGTCCAAATTTGCACTGTATAACACACAATGAATTCTAAAACTTATTCCACCTCTTTAGCTTTGTTGTGTTCTTTTATTCGTTTGTTTTGATAAGTGTGTGTATCTGGCTATTACTCACACTGAATCATGTGCATAAATGGAGGATACATTATATCCTAAAAAACACTCACTCTTTTTATCCCTTTGTATCTTATGTAAAAATGTGGAAGAGGATATGTGTGACCTGGTTGTTGTTTTTCCCATGAAGAATTACGGAAGAGGTCAAGTGTGACCTGGACAACCTTGTGTAATGTTGTGAACCCTGATCTAGGGTATGGATCAAACCATTTATTAATTTAAACTACTTAGTGTAAAGTGATCACCAAGTGGAGAGGACTAACTCTCAGCTTGAGATTGAACCTCTTGTTTATATCTGCTGTGTTTACCATTTAGTTTTACTATGTTTTTTATCACATATTTTATAAAACTAAATTGAAATTTGATAGTTAGTTTACCAAGTATTTATAATTTTTTCAACCAGTAGATTAGTTTCAGAAGTTATATTAATTTATAGATTAGTATAGCTGATAACTAATCAATATTTCGAGAAAATAATTGAATATTCAAGACTCTTATAAAATCACTACAAACTGACTTCTATTATATTTTTAATTGGGGAAAATTTTCAAAAAACTCATTATAATTTTTTTTATAGTAACTCAATTCACCCCCTTCTTAAGTAATCTACTCTGAATAACATTTGGTATCAAAGGTTGATTTGTTTTTTAATTTTCAATTTACTAAGGATTTTCAAATCTTTTTAAAATTTGATTTTTTTGGATTTCAATTATTTGAAAATTTTCGTTATTTCTAAATTTTTATGTCTTTAAAAAAAATCAAATTTTATTATGGATAATAGATTGGAAGGTTATATTACCAAAAAACATCCATTATTTAATGGATCTAATTATACAAAATGGAAAATTAAGATGAAATTTCTTTTAGAAAGTATGGGTTTTGAAATTTGGTCTTTAATTATAGATGAGTATAAGATTACTGATACTTCTAGAACTACATGGGATAACCCAAATAAGATTGCTTATAATAATAATTATAAAGCCATGAATTCCTTATATTTCACTTTAGGAGATGAGGAATTTAACAAAATTTATACATGTACAAAAGCCCATGAAATTTGGGATACCTTGTATGTTTCACATGAAGGAACTTACAGTGTTTAGGAAATGAGACTTAACAGATATACTATTTAATATGATAACATTAAGATAAAGCATAATGAGTTTATTTTTGAAATGTATCTCAGGTTCAATGAAATCGTAAACACTATGATCTCTCTCGGAAGAGAAGTTATTGCCAAAGAACAAATCATGAGGATTCTTAGATGATTACCTAATAGATGGAGAGGAACCTATGTATCAATTAGAGAAGCATGTGACCTCAAAATATTACCTAAAAAAGAACTCATTTGAAAATTAATGATATAAGAAGAAGAGTTGAAACTCAACAAAGAATATGAGGATGAACCTAAGAGAAAACATGTATCCTTTAAGACTACTACCTCTAAGAATAAGGAAAAATAGAAGGTGTTAGCCTCTTTTGAAAGCTCCAATACTGATGAATCAACATCTGATAGTGATGTAGAGATGTCTCAGTTAGCCATAAGATTCAAGAAATTATATAGATAGAAGATGTTTTTCCAGAATCCCAATTACAAAAGAAGATATGATGACAAGGGAAGATGGAAGAATTATTGGAAAATAAAATAATGTCTAATGATATAGTATGATATGAATTCAAGAGGATAGGACATGTCAAAGCTAACTGCCCAAAAATAAAATACAAAAAAAAGTATGAAAATAATGACAAGATGTATAATAAAGCTATGAAGGACACATGGAGTGCTTCTGAAGATATATCAAGTGAATCAACATCATCTCATGATGAGAAATATGACATGTAAAATATGTGTTTTATGACAAACACATCATAGATAACCTTAGATTCACCTGCAAATAATTCTTATTATTCTTAAAATGAAAGTGAGACAAAAAATTATGACAAACGATGAACTATTTTAATACTGTAACATACTATAAGAGAAATGTGATGAACTAAAAGATAAATATAAATCTTTAAACAGTACTGGAAAGTGAGGCTTTCCCAATGCCTATGTACCAACTTTTTTCTTAAACCGTTGGTGTACATTTCTTTTACCAATGGTTTGAGTAAACCATTGGTAAAATTATACTCTATACCAATGGTTCAATAAAACTGTTGGTATAGAGTGGTTTAAATGATAATATACCAATGGTTTTTTAAAAATGTTGGTAAAGTATTTCATTCCCAATGTTTTTTGAAAAACGTTGGGAATGTTTGGCCCCAAATTGGCTGAATCTCGGGCTCCCATATTCTGCGTGACTACAACACTAAATAGAAGTAGGGAGAAGGATTTTTTTTACCCTACCACTGAAATTCTTCAATCATCAAAATTTATCAGTTCATCACTTGTAATCTGTAAGTATACCTTCATTTTAGTATTCTGCACCTATTATTTTGGTTTTATGTTTTTATTTCGGTCAATAGGAGATGAGGAAATCTGTAGAGACCCGGAACTTATCGTACATGGACATTACATTACTTTTGCGGACTACTTAGTACATAACAAAAACACACACTAAAGGATCATAATAGTTTAGTGTCTTTGGAAACTCAGAACGTAATCTTCTAATCGTGGTGAAAGATCTTCAATATCTCCCATAAAGATCTTCCCTTTTTTTACCTAAAACATTTATTTATATCCTGGGGAATAGAAAACATAAAAGGGTGAGCTCAAATGCTCAGTAAGGGTATACAAAAGAAATAAAAATCATATCATATCTTTTTGAAAATCATAACCTGCAAAAGAGATCATAATATCTTAACATGGAACAAATCATAGAAGTGAAAATGAGATCACCATAATCATAACATGAAACTTGAAACTTTGTGGCATGCACACATAATCATGGAAAATCATTTCTTGTTAGTCATGACTCATTTCCAAGACTATCTTAGTGGACAAAGTCCCTTTCTGAATCGAGTAACCCTCGTTTCAGTCCTGTTTCACTGAACCGGTATAACCTACCATTTCAGCCATGTCTATCTCATGAGATATAAAATCTTTACCCAATGCATTGGAGGGAGATATAGGTCCCACCCATCTTATAATGAATCCTTTCTTATGTGTTCCACATAATCATAAACCATACATCATAGCATAACCCATGTAATAAAAATCGGATTCTTGAAACATCATGAAATCATAAATCAATTCATATAAGATAAAGGAATTCATAAAAATAATTCCATCACATGATCAAATCAATGTAATAATAGGGATAAAAACAGAACCCTTTATTATCTTAGATGGAAAATAATTTTGATAAAACACTTGAACTCCATTCTTGAGGAAAATATCCTTTTTTCTTCAAAAACATTTTTCCTTTCATAACATGTCATACAACTTTAAAATAAAAGAAGTTGATTAAAAATAAACTTGAAAAATTGTAAAGGAAGCTTATTGGAAATAATTTTTTAAAAATCCATTCATGCCGTATAAGTTAAAAAAAACATTCTTCTCGTACTTTTGTCGGAAAAGTCAAAAAGTACCTCGTATGAAAAACGACAAAAGATTCCTTTCATTTCTTTTACTAAAAACTCACCGAAGGGTAAAAATGGATTTAAACAATTGTAGGTGGATGGAAATCATATTACATATTTATGAAACATGGATGTGGATGATAAAATACACCCCAGTAAATACTTACGAATAAACAATCTCGGATAAAAAATGAGATTGTGATATTTCCCTTACCTTAGATCCAATTTGCTTCGTATGTGTCCGAACCTCCTGTATAATGATTTAAATAATGTCATTGACTTATTACAGAATCATATTCATTGTTATGATATCATATATGGTTCACTTATGACATTATATTACCCGTTCTTTTGTAAATTCCATGTTAAAGAAGCGTTTTGGGTAAAATTGTTTCATTTATCGTAGGTGTTTTGACTTGTTGTTCTTGACATCATTATTACTTATATCATGATTTACTTACTTCCAGAATATAAAATATGATTTATATATCATATATATTCAGTATATATATATATATATATATAATAGATAGAAAAATAAAATGAAAAACACCGTTCATGGAGACGGTAGTCCGTACGTACGCATGAACGCTGTTTTTCTTTCCTTATTGTCTTGAAATGGAAGTAAGTAGATGACATACATATGTATATATATACATAAATCCATTAGCTTTATAATGTCATATATTTCATTATTATTTCTTATATATACATTATAATCATTCTTAAATGGTTAACATGGAGAATGAATCTCATCGCGTCGTGGAGACGGTAGTCCGTACGTACGCACGAGCGATGATATCATTTCTATAAATATTGAATTGAATTGGAGTGGATTATAAAATATATCAGAATCAATATGATGTTGTAATAACTATGTATAGTTATTCTTTACACCATTATACCCATCCATGTAAGGTGGTGGTGGAAAATAGATTACACCACGGCGTGGAGACGGTATTCCGTACGTACGCACGCACGGTGATTTCTTTTTCCGTAGGATGGATAGATGGTGAAATAGGGTTGTTTCATACTTATAATAACATATCAATATATGAGTGATACTGATGTTATTACTTCATAATGAAACAACCTATGAAGAAGAAGTGGAAGAAGAAATAAAGATGAAAGAATTGGTAACGGTAATTACCTCTTCTTTGAAGTGCCTCTTTGAGACCTCCTCTTAGGGCACTAGAATTGGTCTTTGAGGAAGACCAGAACCTCTAGGATGTTTCTAGGGAAGTGGAGAATAGATTTTGGCAGGGGTTGGCCGAGCTTGAGTGCTCAAATTGGTGTGAGGAGGAGGGGGAGGAGGTGTCCTTTTATAGGGGAGGAGAGGGGCACCTTAGGAATATCTCAAAATATTATTTTATATTAAAGTCAAAATCGGTTTATAATGGTTCCAAAGGGTCTTATTTCGAAGCTAAAGTGGGGATGGGTCGAAATCCTATCAAACAATAGAATTTAGACAAGTTTAGGATATTATTTTAACCTTATCAATTAGATTTAACTCTAAGTTAAATAATTTAACTTTTACCATGTCTTTTTGTTTTCTTTCACTATATGGTTAATAAACTTACTATAACATGCCAAACGAACCACAAATTAGTTATTATTAATATATATATCCTTATCTAAGTCATTTGGCCGAACCATAGATTTTTAGGAATACAATAACAATTAATAATATAATATTTGATTTAAAAACTATTTTGTGTCGATTTTGACACTATTTGATATATGATTTTTGTGAAAGTCATAACAGAATTAAATGTTCGAACCAAGTTGATTAAATCAACATTAATATATCATAGTAACCTATATAATTACTGTAATTCATAAAAAATCTCAAATTACATTTATTTTGGTGTTTATAACATCAATTATGTCAATATTTCATTAATAAGATAATTATTGCATCATCGTTGTGTCATATATAAATTAAATTATTTTATGTCTAAAAATTACAAATAAAATACCATCATGTAGGAAATCTTTTTAGATTTCTAATGAATATTTACAATCGAATTTATCTAATGTATAACTCCATATTAAAAATGATTTACTTATTAAACTTTGATTTTAACTATTTTAACCTTTCTTTAAATATATTAATAATAAATGTCCTAATCTAATCCACGTGGGCCTAAATGGTCATATTTTATTCCTAAGTTTGTTTTTGGTCGAATTACACTTGTCCAATAGAATTAGGACATGTGTTAGGGTAATAGTAATATCATATTTACTATGGAGTTATACATAAGATAAATTCGATTGTAAATATTCATTAGAAATCTAAAAAGATTTCCTACATGATGGTATTTTATTTGTAATTTTTAGACATAAAATAATTTAATTTATATATGACACAACGATGATGCAGTAATTATCTTATTAATGAAATATTGACATAATTGATGTTATAAACACCAAAATAAATGTAATTTGAGATTTTTTATGAATTACAGTAATTTTTCAGAACAATGCCAAAATTTCATCCTAAGCTATATTTCATATTCCGAATTCAAAAATGAAATCTATTTTACCAAATTCATAACATAGAAGTTGAATTAATTAATTTTATAATTAAATCCTGCTGTTAAAATAAATAGCGTGTTTTTAGGAAACAATATATATCAAAAGATTGACACTTGATTATGTCTGGTTTAAATGTGAAATTACAACCAATGACCAAAATTTTATTAAATTGTAAAAATATATTCTAAATATACTTTAAAACCACTCAAATTAATAATTTATCACTATTAATTATTTCGATTAAAAAAGTTGTTTTTAATTATAATTTAGTAATTTTCACTATTCATCAGAATATGAAAGTTATCCGAAAAGTACCAAGATTTCACCTTAGGCTAAATTCGATACTCCGAATCCAAGAATGAAGTTCATTTCGAAAAATAAGATTTACAGAATTTTAAAAAGTGGTTATTACTATTCATAACGTCTAGTTTTAATAATATTTTAATAGCACATCGTTGTTTAGTGAAACTCGGTATTGCGTATTACACACGCTATCGAGGAAGGTCGCGATTGCGTGTAATGCAAGGCAAGACAAGGATGCGTGTTGTGCAAGCTCCTTTTGGTGTAGCGTACAACACAAGACATTAATAAAATTACAAAGAATATTTTTTTATAAAATCTTGGGCTGTTACAAAATCCTACTGCAGAAATCCTTGACCGGGCAGTTGTCTAGTTCGATGGAATTCCATCTTGGTTTGTGAAAAATTTGCATGAAATCTGGCCCTTTATTATCTAGACTATCAGGTATTGGGAGATTTTGACTGTCAAAACCCTATATTTAGTCACGAGAATAGCAATATGAAATATTTCCCATTATAATCCGTGATTTTAATTGGGTATTCCAGGTTTTGTGTCTTTGTTTTTGTTTTAGTATGGTTTGGGTAAGGGAAAAATGGAGGAGAGAAATTGTTACGCCTTGATCTCAAATGGATTATTGAACTATATAGAGTCTGGTTACACCATTCAATATCCACCATTCATGGTGGTTCTTAGTTGGGTTATGACTCACTACCATGTAACTAGGTAAGTCATTACCATTAGTTCATCACTTCCGTAATTTTTTAGGAGTTTTGTCTTGTTTTAGAATCATTTTTTATGAGTGGAAATTAAAGGTGAAAAATATTCTGTAATAAAAATTGATTTCATTCAAATGGGGTTTCAATTGCAATTATGGCCTTTAAATGAAAATTTTTTATTTTTAAAATTTGGTGAATTTCTTAGTTCTAGACTTCTAATCTGTAAGTTCTACACTTCAAATCTATAAGTGATACACTCATTTTAATGTTAAAAATCTACTATTTTGGTTTTATATTTTGATTTGGGTGTGTATGACTTTTGTTTTCTGGTTGATTTGTGTGTTGGTCTTTGACAGTGGCACACATCTAGTGATTATAGTATGGGTTTGTTTTATAGGGATTAGTAGTTAAGTGAATCAAATTTGTTTCATAATGAATTATGTGTTAATATCATCCATAAATTTTTAGTTCTTATAAGGCTTGGTATTGCTGGGAATTTTCTGTTAATATCATCCATATTCCACATGATTCACATCATGGTAAGAATGTGTGATGATGTTGTTGAGATCAAGGAGAAAACTCACACTCCAGATTATTTATAGTGGCATGGTTAGTCAGGAGTGATAATTGGCTTCCTTATATGACTGTACTAATATAACATTAGGGTCAATTAAATATGGTTCTCACTGTACGTTGTATATTTTGTCTATTTCTTGGCCAATACTCACTTTTATGATGGTGGGGTTCTTCTCACTAGCCATGCTCGCATGTGTAGACATCCATAACAATGTTAGATAATTCACAAGTTTAATTTAGTAATATTGTTATCATTGACATACTTTATTATTAATCTAAAATTTAAAAATAAATCATTTTGTAAATAATTTATGAAATTAATCCTTTTTACAAGACATGAACAACCTATTAGTGTATGAGCCTAAACTTTATGCACCCATGGGGTTCGATTGACTTGGGGAATGAATTGGATAATGAAAGGTATGACCATAGAGGTGCCAAAAATGAGTTATTTAACATGAGTGAATGATTTGGGGTGGCTATAAAACATAATGGGACTTGAGGCATATGCCTCTTATATGATACCTAATGAAAATGAATAGAAATAAATTTTAATTTCATTTTTGAGTACTTGTTCTTTGATTAATGATTTAGAATTCCTTGAAGAAACCAACCAAGGATTCATGTTAAAAATGTAGCTTTTAATTCCATTTTGAAATCACCTTATATTCATGATGATTTGGTTTAGAATACCTTGAGGAACTCTACCTTGGATTCATAGTGATTTTGATTTAGGAAGCCTTGGGGAAGTCCCCATTGGATTTTAAACTAGAGGCCTCTCTCTTTACATAGGGTGGGAACTCCTTCCTCCCTATAAATCCATCTGAAGTCAATCAATTAGTATATCGTTACATTGTCTTAATAGTTCACTACATCAACTAGAAACACCTTCCTTTATCGTTTACTTAATTATATTTTCTATTAAACTTCAATCTTATTGAATTGTTTATGACGAAATGGATTATAATAATTCCTTATACAGAATGGATAGAGGTTGGATCTATGAAACCGATCATATCTCAAGCGATTTTCAAAACAATTTGGAGAGCTTTTTATATTTTTCAGTTCACAATGCTTCAGATAGTTGTCGCATACACTTCCCATGTTCCAATTGTGTTGGTAGACCATGGTTGAACTGTGAAGAAGTCAACTACCACATAACCAAATATTTTTTTCAAGAAAACTACATTGTGTGGTACCACTATGGGGAGAAAATAAAATCTCAAATTGCAGATGATCTAAATGAAAGGACTAGAATGGGGAATTTGTTAGATGACTGGTTTCCATTTAATCGTCATCATGAAAAATAAAGGATTTCGACTCAAGAAGACTTCGATATGAGGACAGATGATGCATCTAGTGAAAATGATGATATTTTTAGGATGAAAAAATTGAATGATGCTGCCACAACTCCAGTATATCGACAATGTGATAAAATAAAAAAGTTTCAATTTTTAATCCGATTGTTTCATGGGAAAACTATGTATGGGATTTCTAATACAACAATCAATTACATTCTTACCTTCTTGACGGATTTACTTCCATAGGATGTAGATATTCCCTCAAACCACCATATGGCATAGAAGTTAGTTGAGGAAGTTGGATTTTCATGAAACAAAATTAATGCTTACCCGAAAGATTGCAGTTTATTCTAGGAGGAAACCGCTGAACAAACCGACTGTATAAAATGTGGCATATCCTGCTAGAGGTCAAAATCTGAGGGAACACCATCCCTCGTTCCACAGAAAGTAATTTGGAACTTTCCATTGATCCCAAAACTCTAGAATCTTCAAATGTCTCATGAAATATCAATAAAAATGATATAGAATGATACCGAGAGAAAGAAGACTAATGATGAGTTGGTTCACCCTGCAGATAGATTTTCATGACAGATATTTGATGCTCTATATCTAGATTTTGCAGCTGACGTGCGTAATGTGAGGCTGGGTCTTTCATGCGACGGTTTTAATCCATTTGGGCAGATTCTTACTTCACACAACACATGGCTTGTTTTTATACACATTTATAATCTTCCCCCATGGTTGTGTGTGAAAAAACCTTTCATTTTCATGAGTATACTCATATCTGGCCCTTCTGATCCTGACATTGATATTAACTTATACATACAACCGTTAATAAAAGAGTTGAAACTTCTTTGGTATGTGGGTGTGAGCACATACGATACATGTTCAAAAGACATATTTCAGATGTGTTCTATGCTTATGTGGATGATCAATGATTTTCCGGCTTATGTTAGATGTCTGGATGAAGCACGAAGGGAAAACTGTCATGTCCTGTTTGTATGAAGAATACATGATCTAGAAGACTGAAACATCATTGCAGTTTTAGTTTTATGGGACATCGACAATTGTTTACAATTGATCATCCATATACAAATAATTGTGGAAGATTTGATAATACCATAGAGACCGATGATCCACCACAGCATATGTCTGGATCTGATGTGCTTAATGAATTGAAAGATTTTAGTTTTTTTTTCAGGAAGGGTCAAATGAAATCTAGAAAGGGAAATAGTTTTTCTATAAAAGTTTGGGGTTGAAGCCTCATTTTATTATTTAATGAAAATATCTCATTAGACTAGGTAGAGGGAGACCCATTACATAGCCCAAAGGCCCAAGGCCATGTGGCCTGAATACAAGGCTTGAATGCCCATTTTTTTGGCCCAAAGAGCCCCTTGGTGAATAGTACTGCTATAATACCCGAGCTCCTACAATACCTACAACAGTACTTCTGCCGCAACATTTACTACTACAGTGCCTCCACCACTACAATGTCCCCGCTGCTATAGTCTGCCGCTGCTACAGTGTCCTGCTATAGTGCAGCTACAGTAGCCCAGAATTTAGTCCCTGCCCGGATTTTTGATTTTCTTTATTGGTAAACTAATTTGTTACGTCATTGCATAGACATAATGCAAGTTGAAAATAATATATGTGAAATGATGCTTTAGATTCTTCTTAATTTCAAGGGGAAGACAATAGATGATTTTCGATCTCAGCATGACTGGGTGGATTGGGGAATCAGACCATAATTGCATCCTGTGAAAATCAGTGAAAATAAATGGAAAGGTCCATCTGTAACTTATTTGATAACACCTACGAAAAAAACAATTTCTAGAAGTATTAAATACTATTAGATTTCCTGATGGATATTCAAGAAACATATCTAAACGAATCAATTGAAGAGAGTTAAAGCTAAAATCTTTGAAGACTCATGATTTTCACGTTCTTCTGCATGATTTGATTCCAATAGCAATCCGTCATCTTTTGTCCAATAATGTAATGGTGACTGTTATTTGGTTGTGTCTTTTTTTAGAGATCTTAGTGCTAAGAAGTTTTCCGTGTCTTTATTGTAAAAAATGTTGACAGATGCCCCATTTATTTTCAGTGTGTTGGAGAAAATATTTCCTCCATCATTTTTCACATGCATGCTGCATCTAACTGTCCAAATTCCCACTATAATACTTCTTGGAGGACCTATTTCTTTTCGTTGTATGTATCCAACTAAAATAAATATGTACACATTAAATTCTTATGTCCGAAACAGGAATCATCCCGAAAGTTCTATCATGAATGGTTTTTTGGGTTAAGAATGTATTGATTTCTGATCAATGTATTTGTCTGATCTTACTATAAGAATGAACAGACCAATGAGAAATTAAGAAGAACAGTATAAGAAAATTGAGCCCAATTTTCCATCACTTCCTCAAACAGGTGGAATTCATGGATTATATACATTGAAGACATTAAGCCTTGAAGAGTGGGAGATGGCACATCACACGGTTTTGTTCAACTGTGATTTGTTTGATGACTATATCAGGTAACTAAATTGAATATGTATAGCTTACATATATATCTGTTAAAAAATTCATATTTTTTATCTATAGGGAATATAAAACAATGATAAATAGAAAACATCATTCTTTATCTTTGAGAAGGAGGGAGACTTTTTATAGCGAAGAGTTTTCTTCTTTGTTAAAATTGAAGGTAAAAATATTACTATTTAAAATAATTATATCTATATTTAATTAAGATTAATATTCATTTATATTACATGTATTCATTTTTTCTGTTGACTCTATGTCAGAGGAAATAAGATCTTTGGCTTTTTGTCCTAATACCGTGGTTCGTGACTATAAATCGATTGTTATCAATGGGTACAAATTTATTGTCCCTGAACGAGCAAAGAACATGAGAACACAACATGATGGTGTTATGGTTACTTCCACAATAGATTGTTATGCAAGTGCATCAGATATGATACCACGATTTGAAAATGTGGGTTTTTATGGAGTCATTGAGAAAATAATAATATTGTATTATTACTCTCATGGACAAGTCATGATGATGAAATGCCATTGGTTTGATTCGATAACGAGACATGGCACATTTATTGATGATTGTGGATTTCAAGTAATTAATATGAATTGCACTCTTGCTACTGAAGAACCATATGTATTGGAATCAATGTTTAAATAAGTTTTATATGTAAAAGACCAACTTCGACATGAATTTGGTGTCATAGTTGAAGTAATTCCAAGACATATTTTTGATGATGGTGATGATGGAATTGACACATTCCTTACTACCATTAAAACCAATCCATTTATTTCTTTTGATGACTCTAATAGCTTAATTTTCAGAGTTGATTTTGAACCTAAAGTTACGGTGGAAAATATATAGAATCATTCATCCATGTTCTCAATTCTTTTGGTTTACCTCAAGTGGGGTTGTTATGGTTGGTACTATTCAAATTGAATATGTATTGATCAAAAACATGTTATAGCCGACTTGACCATTATGTAAATTTTCAATGATTATTGTTTTCAATTTTATTTGAATTGCATTTTCTAATTTGGAATTGAACTGTATTCAAAACTAGTAAAACAATATTTATAACTTGGTGAATATTACAACTTGTATGATATATTCAATCCATTCAATATCATCTAAAAAAATTAATAGCTAAATTATCAATGAACCCCCTATTCCATCATATATTTTATTTTTTTGGGTTACAAATTAGTTTCCAATTACTAATTAATTAAATATTTGTTTTCAAATGTAGAAAATGCAACCAATTGAAGAGAGGAAAAGGAAAAAAATGATAGAGAACAATTGTTGAATGGCGGAGATGGGCGTTCCACCATTACTGCCTGTAGTGAGTATTTTATTTCAAATATATATATTTAAAGAATATATAATGTCATGTGATTAATTTTTTTTAAACATATTTATAGGATCCACCTATACGTCGACAGTTATTTGACGAGGAGCACAGTACTGGTCCTAGTACTTAGGCTGGTGGTACGAGGGGGGGTGGTACTAGAGTTAGGAGAGAAGGTCGGTGTACCCGATTAGACCCTACCCCTTTCATAGACAGGTCATATTTCCCACATTCGGATCCTGGTGTGTTGTTAGGGACACACGGGATATTTAGGCCTCCCATGTTTTCGCCACCTTTTTCATCTTCTGGCCCATTTTTATCATATCCGATGATGATTCCCACTCCCCATCTAGAATTCATTCATACAGCTGTGTCATCTTCTTTTCCATCTACTTCTACCTCTCTGAGCTTCTATATTCCATCTTCTTCGACTCCTAATCCACCACAGGGTGTTCCATCATTTTTTGTGGATCCAGTGATGCTCATCGATCAGACTGGTGTAGGTATATTTATAGAACCCTAACATTTTTATACCATTATTTATTTTCATTATAACATGTGTTGATGAAATATCTGTTTTTCTTTCATGACATATACATCTAATGATAGGAGGAGGGGTGGGGGCGTATACGCATGCGTGCGGTCTGGAACCGCCACACGTAGGTGATGGTGGATTATAATGAAGAAAATAAAATGATTGAGAAAACAGGGCAACAATGTCGGAGGGTTTTGGCGACGCTTTCCAAATACTCCGACATCATTCTCGTCAGCCCCCTATCATGGAGACAGTTTCGAAATGAGGTCAACGATAAACCTTGGGTAGAGATATGGGTAAAAAAATATGTTGTATTTAATGAAATATATTATTTTTGTATTTATATGAATTAGTATTTTGGTGTCTGCTTCGGTTTAATTTCACCGATGGTGAGGGTGCACGACCGGTACGTCTAAAGGATTTAAGTAAGCTCTGAAGAGCCTACATGCATGAGTTGTATATTGGCTGGCATGCTAGAGTTGGAATGGAGTTAGAGGCGGTACCAGTCGTGGATGACTGTCCTATAGAATTGTATTGGCAGATGATTACTCATTGGATGACTACCCAGTTTATGGTATTATTTACATTTGAGGTATTTAAATAATAACTTTCATGTTTTTAAATAATAATATATTTTGAATTATTGAATTTTATTTAGGAATCATCTGGAAAAAATAAAAAAAAACATTGATGAAAAAAACGCGCATTTTCAGTGACGTCGCTGGACGCACAGGCAGAGCGCGACGCCGCACGACCTCACCCTGGCAACTGCGTGGCGTTTTCATTATTTTTATTATTGTTGTTGAAATGAAATGAGTCTAATTATTATTATTTTATTATTTTATTATTAATTGTTATTATTATTATTAATTTTATTATTATTAAGATTATTTTTATTATTAATTTTATCATTTTGAAGATTATTATTATTATTATTATTAGATTACTATTATTATTAATATTTCTTATTTGTGTTTTATTTTATTGTCTTTATTTTTTTATTTATTCTCCCCTTTTGTTATTCTTCCACGCGCATGTCCCCCGTGCTTCTTCTTCTCCAGAGCAGCCCAGTCGGATCCTCTCCTGCTCGCTGCGCCCTCCTGCCGCCTTCAACCTGCATGCGACCCGGTGCCTCCTCCTCACTCCTTTCTGCAACAGCGACCCACGGGCTCCCTTACTCCTCCTTCCGCGCAAGAAGCCCTTGACGCCTCCTCTCCCTTTCGGCCTCCCTTGCTGCAACTCTCCCTAGTCGGTGCACCTCTCCCCTTTGCAGCACCAACCTCCACTTCTCTAGCAGCCAGCGCTGACCTCTGGATCTCATTCACCGTGCAGCCCGATCAACCCCTAGCTAGATTCCCCACTTGGCCTCCTCTCTATCCGCCACTACACACAACAGCCCAGCTACCAGCACTCCTCCCCGACACCTCATGCTCCCTTGCGTAGAAACCCACGGTTGGCCTCGGCTACCCCACATGCGGCACACCGCCCTCCCTCCTGGCCTCCCATGCGCTCAGTCAGTCACCGCACAGCAGCTCACGCGCCCCTACCCCCAATTCTTCTTCCCCTCTTGGTGCAACCCCCTGGAGCGGAATTTGTTGTTCGACACGACGCCCCTAGACATGGCCAGCTTCCCGTCCAGCCCGGCGCTCTTTCCTGCTGGCGCGCCCGACCCCTGGTTGAGACTCCCTTGTTCAGTCGGTGCAGCGACGCTTCCCCTTTGACCAGATTTCTCCAGCAGCCCCTCATCCCTCCTAGTGCGGCGAACCTCCAGAAGCTTGCCCTCACCTAGTCGCCTATCCTTCTACAATGTTTCCGGTCGTGATACTGCTGCCCGGCTCACCCGCACCTACTGGCCTTGCCCGACTCGCAACCCCCCATTTGGTATAACCTTTATGT
This sequence comes from Viscum album, assembly GCA_963277665.1. Lineage (NCBI taxonomy): Eukaryota > Viridiplantae > Streptophyta > Magnoliopsida > Santalales > Viscaceae > Viscum > Viscum album. The sequence goes on from OY728128.1 coordinate 1,601,608,957, forward strand.
TTATGCTCCCTTGATATTTTTTCTGGATATATATATATACATATACAGATATATATATATATATATATACGTATAGACATATATATAGACATATATATAGACATATATATATATATATATATTACCTTGCGATGATGGGAGTTTTTATTAATTAAATATTACTTTGGGTCAGTTTATCTTTTAGAACCCACGCGGGTCATTTCTAAGTGAGTGCCATCGCCGCACCTTCTTTTTGAGTTTTCGCCGTCGTCGCGCCTTGGCCTCAAGGTAGGAGTTCCCTTTTTCACTTGCCTTTTTAATTAAAGATTCATGCTTTTCATTATTTTTTCACCGCTTTTAATTAATAACTATTGATGTATGATCCTTGGTATAACTGTCTGGTGTGAAAAGTGGTGTTTTATACCTTGTTATGTGATAAATAGGGTTTTCTTGTTATATATTTTACACCTTGTGTTCAATGAAATGACTGGTTGGCTCTTACGGTTTATTTGGAAAATAAAATGGTTGTCTTGGTTTTGTAAAAGAGTGCCATTTATTTTATACATGACACTTGAAACATTTTCTTGATGAACGGACACCCAGTATTGAAAGAATGCCAGTTTGGCCTTTAAAATTAATTCACGAAATTTCAAATGTGGTTTTGGTTTTAATGATAATGGATCTCTTCTTATGCATGAACAAGAGTTCTGGTTCTATTTAAAATGGTGATTGTGAATTGTGTTTAATGCTCGTTTGGAACTTTATGGAAAATGATTAAAATATTTTGATGAAAACCCTCCTAGGGTAACTCTGCTTCCTTTCTTGCAACCGATTATTTGGGAGGCCATGCTTAGAGGCTCTCGAGTGCTTGAGTAGTCTAAAGGCAATAGGTTTTCCCAGGGAGTGGCTCGGGGTGATGTCTGTTGTGCATTATTATTATTATTATATATATGTATGTGATTGGATGCTCGGCTGGCATCGGTTGGCTCACCCCCCTTTTCTAAATATACTTGAGACATGGGAATCTGGCATATTGATTGAATTTTCTGAGAACGATTGCTACACAAGTTAGATTACGCACTGGCTAGTGGCCCCATAGTAGGGGAATACTAAGTTATTGATGTTATGGGGATTGGGCCCCTTGGTTAGGCCATGTTGGGCTATGCTGGGCATTAGGGCGTCATGATATCATCAAGTTAGGGAATGCCTTCAGGATGAGTCACATGTATGGTATGTTCTAGATTGTTAACGATCTCATAGGTTCACCCATGTCTGTTGGCTTTCAGTTATTTGCAGTGATGTTTTGGTACTTGTATGTATTTCTACATTTCCCTTGTTGTGTACTTAATTTGTGCATCGTTTTTCTTGGAACGTGGTAAACTTTTTTTTGAATTGGTTTAAAAAATTGTTTTCAAATGAATGTATTTAATCCTCTTTGTACAACTTTGAAAATATAAACATCATTTTCCCTTTGAAAATGCTAACATCTCACTAAATGAATTGACTTGGGTTTTTGAGAAATGAAAAAGGGCAATGACTCATACTTTGTTTTTGAGTAACGTGTAGAAAACCTTACTTTTATGAATTGTAGTTCAAACTTGAAATGATGTTTCTTTTATTTTAAAGGTAGTGCATTAGGAATAGATATCGGGCTAGCCTACTAAGTTTTAATACTCATGCCTAAAGTTCTTTTCTTTTTTTAGTGTTGTGGAGACTACAGCTTGAGTGCACTCGCCTTGGGATACGCTTGACCATTGAGTTGGAGAGTGACCCGCGGGGTCACACGGAGTTAGTTCGGGCATCATTTTTGGTCATTTTTATTTACTTCTGTTCTGGTTTATTCACTTTATTTGGTTTATTTATTCTGCACTGCTCTGCATTATTTTTTGCTGCATTATTTATTTGTATTGGGAGAAATCGTTCCCACAGCCTCTATTGATTCCCTAGTGCTTGTCGGTAGCCCGAGAGGATTGGGAATGCCTCTCGGGTCATGTCGTTGACCAGCTCGGGTGACCGGTTCAGGGTCGACCTGGGTTGGTTTGTGACAAGATGGTATCAGAGGAGGTTAGGTCTTAGTGGACTTCTCTTTTCAGAGTGCCCTTTGTTGTTTGGGATGTCAAGGTAGATGTAGTTGGATTTTCGAGACATGAGGGGTAAGTACGGGAAGAGCGACGTGAACTCTTGCTCGTTCTGATCCTCGGGATTCCATGGGAAGTCTGATTTAATTATTTTCTTTGAGTTTTTATGGAGCATTTTGTTTTTGGGATATGAAAAAGAGAGTTGGGATAATATTCATCCTAAGTCCCACAGCCTGGCAAGCCATGGGGAGCTAAGAGCATGGTCCACAAAGACTCTCTGTGTCCGTGACATGTTTGACATATGCCCGCAAACCATATGGTCAAGTCACTAACCGAAACTAGTTCCCTTTTGAGTTGTTTTGGGTTTCTCCAGACTTCTGAAATTTTTGAATAAAAAATTGGGTTTGAAAAGAAAAAAAGGTTGTTTTTGAAAATGGGATAAATAATTTGCTTTGGAAAAAAATGAAGTTTTGTTTTTGGCCTTGGTGTTCATAAGGGTACTCACATGCATGGTGATATGTGGAAATGTGGACGGATGTCTGGTATGGCAGATGGATGCCAAGGGTGGCTCAGAGACATGCATGCGAGTGAGACTCTAAAGAATACCAAGGGCGAGAGTTTAACCCACTAAGCTTTTTTTTAATTTAAAAATGTTTTCAAAAAGTAATGTTTTGATGTTATGATAGACTGTTTCCCTATGTTTATAGAATGTCACCTATGCAGTGTTTGATTTTGAGGATTTTTACTCATTGAGATGGCCTTGATTGTGTTTTTGGCTTTTCTTGTCCAGCGGTTATCCCTTGAAGATTTGATGGCTGATCGTAGTGTGGTTGATCAACCTAAGGATTTTGTGCTTGAGTTTTGGAAGTTAGATCCACCTCTCTTTTATGGGAAAGCAGACCCTTCCGTAGTAGAGGAGTGGATGCAGAAGATTTAATGGGACTTTGACCTCGTTGAGTTGCCCAAGTTGTTGAAGGTCAAGTTTTCGACCTTCATGCTTGAAGGTTCACCGTGTACATGGTGGAAGTCGGTGTCTTGGAACAATCCCCATAAAGAGCTTACATGGGATTTTTGCAAGGCTTCATTCATTTGTTAGTATTTCTCTGAAGAAGAAAGAGTGAGGAAAAGGATGGAGATGTGTTGTTTGCAGCATGGCGATAGATCCGTGTTAGAATATTTCCAGCGCTTTGTGGAGCTAGTCCCTTATGATTCAGGGTATGCTACAGATGACTCCTTGAAGGCTCGACGCTTCGAGGTGGGTCTCCACCCTGATCTACAATCAAAGGTGTCAGCATCCAATCAAACTTCTTTTGTCGATGTGTCAAGACAAGCATTTCATGTCGAATCCATGATGACAGGAGTGCTCGAAGTGGTCCTTCCTTCTTCAATTCTCAGGAGTAGTGGGGAAACTTCCAATAAGAAGATGAGTAAGAGATTGAATGTCGATGAAGCAGGTTGTGGAATCAAAAGGCCTTGGGATATTTCATCACCCTCTTCAGATCAGGAGATCTTCATGTGTTACCAGTGTGGCAAGCTGGGTCACAAGAGGTCGTCGTGTCCAAGTGCTCCGAAGCCCAATCAAGTTTTCGGATGGTTGGGTCATTTACAGCGATTCTGTTAAGGTTTTTCTAGAAAGAATCACGGAGGAAGTTCTCAGAAGTGATGTAATGTGGGGTTTTTGTTTAAATTTTCTTATGTATGTTTCCTTCCAGTGTAAGGGATATTTTTTCGTGGATGTTGTATGGTGTTGTTTCGGGTTTGAAATCATTGGGAATGTCGTGGGTTTTGATGAACTCTAGTTTTTAATGTCAGCGTGGTTTTTCATTTCAACACTCTGTCTTTTCCTTTGTCAAATTAAAAGATGTCTGTTCCTTATTGGGATTACCAGAACCTGACTACGAGGTAGGAGATGCTTCATCCATCAGAGCTCCATCCAAAAGGCCTCGGAGTGAAGCCGGTGCGTAGTCAGGAACCCCGGGGGAGTTTTAAGAATCTTGGTTAAGGTTGTGCCTCTATCATTGCAGTGAGAAAATTTTAAGCATGTCTGTTGTGGCTTCTTGGTCATGTTATTCTCTTCTTGAAACAAGAGCGTGATGGACTTATCCCCCGCGCAATGCCAGTGTTTGTGCCTTTTTGGGTTCTTACCGAGTTTTTAGTTCAATTACTATTCCTTTCGGGCGGAACTGACTAGTTTAAGTGTTCTTGGTGAGTTTCTTCTAGATTGAGTAAGACCCGGTCCAAGTACTAGTTGAATTCTTCTGGAGGGGAGTCTGTTCGGGCCTCCCCTATGTCGATGTTTTGTTCTGGGAAATAGGGTTAAGTCCCATTGGGGGTCAATGAAACGTCCATGTGTTAAGAGGTTGGGTCGTGTCGTGTGGAATCCCTAAGTGGTGATCGACCGACTGGATAGTATCGTGGCCTTCCGGGGACGAAAAGCATTATGTTGGGGAGAATTGTCACACCCCGACCCTTAATATTAGTTTTATTTAATTATTTTTTCTACTTTTGAATATTTTTACAAGGTTTGGGGTGAGTCTCTGACGAGGTTTCTGGGATTTTGATAAAAAACGTGCATTTTCGGTGACGTCGTTGGATACACGAGCGGAGCGCGACGCCGCGCGACCTCTCCCTTGCAACTGCATGGCGTTTTCATTATTATTATTATTATTATTGAAATGAAATGAGTAAAATTATTAATTTTTTTATTTTATTATTAATGGTTATTATTATTATTAATTTTATTATTATTTATATTATTTTTATTATTAATTTTATCATTTTGATTATTATTATTATTATTATTATTTTTCTTCTATGATTTTTATTTTATTCTCTTTATTTTTTTTATTTATTCTCCCATTTTGTTATTCTTCCACATGCATGTCCCCCCTGCTTCTTCTTCTCCAGAGCATCCCAGCCGGATCCTCTCCTGCTCGCTGCACCCTCCTGCCGCCTTCAACCTGCATGCGACCCAACGGCTCCTCCTCACTCCTTGCCACAATAGCGACCCCCGGGCTCCATTAATCCTCCTTTGGCACAAGTAGCCCCCAGCGCCTCCTCTCCCTTCCGACCACCCTCGCTGTATCTCTCCCCAGTTGGCGCACCTCTCCCCTTTGCAGTGCCGACCTCCTCTTCTCTAGCAGCCCGCACCGACCTCCTGATCTCTTTCACCGTGCATCCCGAGCAACCCCCAGCTAGATCCCCCGCTCGGCCTCCTCTCTAGCCATTGCTACACATAACAACCCAGCAACCAGCACTCTTCCCCAACGCCTCTGGCTCCCTTGCGCTGCAACCCACAGTTGGCCTCGGTTACCCCGCAAGCGGCACACTGCCCTCCCTCCTGGCCTCCCGCGCGCTCAGTCCGTCGCCACACAGCCGCCCACGCGCCCCTAACCCCTGTTCTTCTTCCCCACTTGGCGCACCCCCTGGTGCGGCCTTTTCTATCTGACACGACCCCCCTAGACGCGGCCATCTTCTCGTCCAGCCCGACACTCTTTCCTGCTGGCGCGCCCGACCCCCGGTTGAGACTCCCCTGTTCACTCGGCGCAGCGCTGCTTCCCCTCCGGCCGGATTTCTCCAGCGGCCCCTCCTCCCTCCCGGTGCGGCGAACCTCAATCATCAATCCCTCACCCAGCCACCTGTCCTTCTACACTGTTTTCTGTCGCGATACTGCTGCCCGGCTCACCCGCACCTGCTGGCGTTGCCCCGACTCGCAGCCCCCCCGTTTGGTATACCCTTTATGTTTATGCTCCCTTGATATTTTTACTCAATATAAATATATATATATATATATATACATATACATATATATATATACATATATAGACACATATATAGACACATATATATATATTACCTTGGGACGATGGGAGTTTTTATTAATTAAATATTACTTTGGGTCTGCTTGACTTTTAGGACCAGCGCGGGGTGTTTCGTAGTGAGCGCCATCATCACGCCTTCTTTTTGAGCTTGCGCTATCGTCATGCCTTGGCCTAGAGGTAGGAGTACCCCTTTTCACTTGCCTTTTAATTAAATATTCACGCATTTCATGCTTTTCACACCTCTTTTAATTAATAACTATTGATGTATGATCCTTGGTTTAACTGTCTGGTGTGAAAAGTTGTGTTTTATACCTTGTTATGTGATAAATAGGGTTTTCATGTTATATATTGCACACCTCGTGTTCAATGAAATGCCCGGTTGGCTCTTACCGTTTATTTGGAAAATAAAATGGTTTGGTATGGTATTGTAAAAAAGTGCCGTTTATTTTATACATAACACTTGAAACATTTTCTTGACGAAAAACAACCAGTATTGAAAGAATGCCAGTTTTTCCTTTAAAATTAATTCACGGAATTTCAAATGTGGTTTTGGTTTTACTGATAATGGATCTCTTCTGAAACAAGAACAAGAGTTTTGGTTTTTTTTAAAGTGGTGATTGTGAAGTGTGTTTAATGCTTGTTTGGCACTTCATGGAAAATGATGAATATATTTTGATGAAAACCCTCCTAGGGTAACTCTGCTGCCTTGGTTGCAACTAATTATTTGGGAGTCCATGCTTAGAGGCTCTCGGGTGCTCGAGTAGTCTAAAGCCAAGAGGTTGTCCCATGGAGTGGCTCGGGGTGACGTCTGTTGTGCATTATTATTATTATTATATATATGTATGTGATTGGATTCTCAGTTGGCATCGTTTGGATCACCACCCCTTTTCTAAATACTTGAGACATGGGAATCTGGAATATTGAGTGAATTTTCTAAAAATGATTGCTACACTAGTTAGATTACACACTGGATAGTGTCCCCATGGAAGGGGAATACTAATTTATTGCTGCTATGGGGATTGGGCCCCTCGATTAGGCCATGTAGTGCATTGTTGAGCATTAGGGCATCATGATATCATCAAGTAAGGGCATTCCTTCAGGATGAGTCACATGTATGGTATGTTCTGGATTTTTCACGATCTCCTAGGTCCACCCATGTCTATTTATTTTAAGTTATTTGCAGTGATGTTTTGGTACTTGTATGTATTTCTACATTTCCCTTGTTGTTTACTTACTTTGTGAATCATTTTTCTTGGAAATTGGTAAATTGGTTTTGACTTGGTTTAAAAAAATGGTTTTCAAATGAAAGTATTTAATCCTCTTTGTAGAACTTTGAAAATATAAACATCACTTTCCCTTTGAAAATGCTAACGTCCCACTAAATGAATTGACTTGGGTTTTTGAGAAATGAATAAGGGCAATGAATCGTACTTTGTTTTTGAGTAACGTGTAGAAAACCTTACTTTTATGAATTGTAGTTAAAACTGGAAATGATGTTTCTTTTATTTTAAAGGTAGTGCATCGGGAATAGATATCGGGCTAGCCTACTGAATTTTAATACTCACGCCTATAGTTCGTTTCTGTTTTTAGTGTTGTGCAGGCTACAGCTTGAGTGCATTCACCTTGGGCGACACTTGACCGTTGAGTTGGAGAGTCACCCGCGGGGTCACACGGAGTTAGTTCAGGTGTCGTGATTGGCCAGTTTTATTTCCTTTTGTTCTTGTTTAGTCACTTTATTTGTTTTATATATTTTTTACTGCTCTGCATTATTTTTTGCTGCTTTATTTCTTTGTATTGGGCGAAATCATTCCCACAACCTCTATTGATGACCTGGTGCTTGTCGCCAGCCCGGGAGGATCTGGAACGCCTCTCGGATCATGCCGCGGACCGGCTCGGGTGACCGGTTCAGGGTCAACCTTGGTTGGTTTGTGATAGGACAACCCCCGGGACAACCCCCCCCCCCCAGATAGCCCCCCCCTCCTCCTTAGATCCTGGATAGCCCCCCTCCTCCCTGGACCCTGGACAGCCCCCCAGACAGCCCCCCAAACTGCCCCCACCCTCCTCCTTGGACCCCAGATAGCCCCCCAAACAACCCCCCAAACATCCCCCCACCCTCCTCCATGGACCCCAGACAGCCCCTTGGACAGCCCCCACCCTCCTCCTTGTACCATTGTGTATGCGAGTAAATGAGACTCGTATGCCTTATGTATAATGCTATTACAAGTTGATTAAATGATATAAATCATGTCATACTCCTATTCATTCCTTTATGTTATATTATGAGATTTATACTTATGCATAGATAATTTATATTTTTTATGCCAATTGGTTTGGAATAAATGGCACGCATGGCTTGCCAAGCTTACTAGCATGGGATATTGGAATGTCATGGATGATATGTAAATGCAGGCATGTTGATTTCACATGCCTTATTTTTATTTCTATGACCTTGAAATGTTATTTTCTATTTTTGTATGTCTTGAACTATATGGATGCCTTGGTAATCTTATTAGATCATGCTCATCAAATGCATGTGAAATGGAAATCATTTTAAGTGAAAATAACAACTGACATACAGAAAACTAACAAAACACTTTCATATTCTGTTGAAACTGTATGAAAAAGATCCATGGGTCATATGTTATGTGTATGAGTCAACCTTGCCTCAATATGAGGTGTGATGTGGCTGGTATCACTCTAACTGTCTCTCTTTTGTTTAAAATGGACATTATTTTAAGTAAAAACAATAGGCATATGTAAAAGTGACCAAACATATTTGGATTGTGTTGATACTTTAGCACAACAATCCATGGGTAATAAGCGATGTGTACGAGTAAACCCTTCTGCAATCCGAGGTGCGGTGTGGATGACACCACTCAATGTGTCTCACCATTATTTTAAATGGAAAACATTTTTAGTGAAAACAACAACTGGCATACGAAAAACTGACCAAACAAATTTGGATTTTGTTGATACATTAGGAAAAAAATCCATGGGTCATTTATGATGTGTACGAGTCAACCCCACCTCAATCTAAGGTTCGGTGTGGCCGGAACCACTCAAAGTGTCTCTCTTTTTTTTTCAAAAGGACATCATTTTAAGTGAAAACAACAACTGACTTGTGGAAAACTGACCAAAGGCATTTGGATTCTATGTAAACTATAGGAAAACAATCCATGGGTCATATGTGATGTGTAAGAGTCATCCCCACCTCAATATGAGGGATGGTGTAGCCGGAACCACTCAAAGTGTCTCACTTTTATTAGAAATGGACATGATTTTAAGTGAAAACAAAAACTGGCATACAGAAAACTGACCAAACGCATTCGAATTGTGTTGATACTTTATGAAAAATGATCCATGGGTCATTTTTGATATGTAAGAGTCAACCCCACCTCAATCCATGGCATGGTGTGGCCGGAACCACTCAAAGTGTCTATATTTTGTTTCAAAAGGACATCATTTTATGTGAATACAACAACTGACATACAGAAAACCAACCAAAGTCATTTAGATTCTATTTAAACTTTAGGAAAATTATCCATGGGTCATTTGTGATGTATAGAAGTCAACTTTTTCTCAATCCAAGGGTTGGTGTGGCTGTCACCACTCAAACTGTCTCACTTTTATTTGAAATAGACAGGATTTTAAGTGAAAAAACAACCGGTATATGGAAAACTGACTAAAAGCTTTCGGATAGTGTTGATACATTAAGAAAACAATACATGGGTCATTTGTGACGTGTACGAGTCAAACACTCCTCAATATGTGGAGTGGTGTGGCCGGCACCACTCAATGTGTCTCTCTTTTGTTTCCAAAGGATATCATTTTATGTGAAAACAACAACTGACATACGGAAAACCGAAAAAACGCATTCATATTCTGTTGAAACTTTCGTAAACCGATCCACTGGTCATATGTGACTTTTAAAAGTCAACCCTGCTTCAATCCGAGCCACGGTGTGGTCGGTATCACTCTAACTGTCACTATCTTGTTTAAAATGGACATCATTTTAAGTAAAAACAAATGGCATACAGAAAACTGATCAAAAGTATTCGTATTGTGTTGATACATTAGCACAAAGATCCATGGGTCATATGTGACATGTACGAGTCAACCCTGCCTAAATCCGAGGTGCGGTGTGGCCAACACCACTCAAAGTGTCTCACCTTTATTTGAAATGGAAAACATTTTAAGTGAAAACAACAACTGGCATACGAAAAACCAACAAAATACATTTATATTATGTTGATACTTTATGAAAACGATTCATGGGTCATTTTTGATGTGTATGAGTCAACACTGCATCAATCCAGAGAGCGGTGTGGCCGGAACCACTAAAAGTTTATCTCTTTTGTTTCAAAAGGACATCATTTTATGTGAAAACAACAAATGACATGCAGAAAATAGACCAAAGGAATTTATATTCTATTTAAACTTTAGGAAAAATATCCATGGGTCATATGTGATGTTTAAGAATCAACCCCGCCTCAATCCGAGGGCCATTGTAGCTGGAACCACTCAAACTGTCTCACTTTTATTTGAAATGGACAAGATTTTAAGTGAAAACAACAACTGGCATACGGAAAACTGAACAAACACATTCATATTGTGTTGATACTTTAGTAAAAAGATAAATAGGTCATTTTTGATGTGTGAGAGTCAACCCTTCCTCAATATGGGGTGCAGTGTGGACAACACCACTCAAAGTGTCTCTCTTTTGTTTCAAAAGGACATCATTTTAAGTGAAAACAACAACTGACATACAGAAAACAAAAAAAGTCATTAGGATTCTATTGAAACTTTAATAAAACAATACATGGGTCATATTTGACATGTAAAAGTCAACCTCGGCTCAATCCGACGACCGGTGTGGACAACACCAATCAAACAGTCTCACTTTTATTTGAAATGGATAGGATTTTAGGTGAAAACAACAACTGGCATACGGAAAACTGAACAAATGCATTCGGATTGATTTAATACATTAGGAAAATGATCCATGTGTCATTTTTGACATGTACGAGTCAACCCTACCTCAATCAGTGGTGTGGTGTGGCCGGCACCACTCAAAGTGTCTATCTTTTGTTTAAAATGGAAATCATTTTAAGTGAAAACAACAACTGACATAAGGAAAACCGACAAAATGCATTCAGATTCTATTGAAACCTTAGGAAAACGATCCATGAGTCATATTTTACATGTTAGAGTCAACCCATCTTTAATCTGAGGTGTGTTGTGGCCGGAACCACTGAAAGTGTCTCTCTTTTGTTTAAAATGGACATCATTTTAAGTGAAAACAACAACTGACATACACGAAACTGACCAAACGCATTCAGATTCTATTGAAACTTTATGAAAAAAATCCATGGGTCATATGTGACATGTACGAGTCAAGAACGCCTCAATCTAAAATTCAGTGTGGTCGAAACCACTCAAATTGTCTCTCTTTTGTTTACAATGACATCATTTTATGTGAAAACAACATCTGCCATACGGAAAACTGACCAAATGCATTCTGATTCTATTGAAAATTTGGTAAAATGATCCATGGTTCATATGTGACGTGTAAGAGTCAATCCCTCCTCAATTCAAGGTGCAGTGTGGCCGGTACCACTCAAAGTGTCTCTCTTTTGTTTAAAATGGACATTATTATAAGTGAAAAGAAAAATTGATATACAGAAAACTGACCAAACACATTTGGATTCTGTTGAAACTTTTGAAAAAAGATTCATGGGTCATATGTGAAGTGTAAGAGTAAAACCAACCTAAATCTGAGGTGTGGTGTGTCCGGTATCACTCTAACTGTGTCTCTTTTGTTTAAATTGGATGTCATTTTATGTAAAAAAAACTGGCATATGGAAAACCAACCAAACATATTCGGATTGTGTTGATACTTTAGAAAAATGATCCATGGGTCATATGTGATGTGTAAGAGTCAACCCCGCCTCAATTTGAGCTGCGATGTGGCCATCACCACTCAAAGTGTCTCACCTTTTTTTGAAATGGAAAACCTTTTAAGTGAAAACAACAACTATCATAAGGAAAACTGACCAAATGCATAGAGATTCTGTTGATACTTTATGAAAATGACCCATGAGTCATCTTCAACATGTAAGAGTCAACCCCACCTCTATCTGAGGCACATTGTGGCTGGTATCACTACAAGTGTATTTATTTTGTTTAAAATGTACATCATTTTAAGTAAAAACAACTCGTATACGGAAAAACAACCAAACATATTCAGATACTGTTGTTACTTTATTTTGTAGTTATTAGCTTCTAATTTATGAATTCAGTCGTGTATGTTTTATAGAAAAATCATTTTGTATGTATTCTTAATTCTGTATAACCCACCCCCTAGACACCCCCACCCCCTTGGACCACCCCCACCCCTAGAAACCCCCACCACCCGAGACACCCCCAACCCCTTGTATGTCATATTATATATGTGTTATATATAATTAAGAATTTTTTATGAAACATAATTCATTTTGTATATGTTATTGATTCATAATTCAGAATTCATTACATAATTCATTCTTCATGTATTCAATTGAGAATTCATTTATGAATTCTTAATTTCGTAGGGTAATTGGGTTCATATACATGATTATAATTACGGTACATTCCATGGTTATAAGAGTATCCTATTTTTATGTGATTTTGTGTGCTATAGCAGGTGTTATTTTGCTGTTAAGAGTGTATGCAGGTGTATGAAGTTGAGTGTGTAGTGGAGGTGATTTTAGGTGGCTGGTCTGCCAAATTCTGGAAATACACTATACCAACGGTTTACTAAAACCTTTGGTATAATGATGTACATATTTTTTCCAACAGTTTTAGTAAACCATTGGTAAAACATGAAAATGATATTATTTCCAACAGTTTTACAAACCGTTGGGAATAATCCTATATACCAATGGTTATTTAATCCATTGGGAAACTAGGATTAAACTGCATTTCCCAATAGTTATACTAAAACCGTTGGTAATGCGCTATCCCAAAACCTTAATTACCAACGGTTTTCCAAATCATTGGTATATAGTATACCAATGGTCTGGCAGCCATTACTAATGGTTTGAAACCGTTGGTAAATCTTTAGTTTGTAGTAGTGAAAGAGACAACATGAACTTAATGTAACTGTAAAATCTAAACTTACTACTAAATAAGAGAAGAATTCTCTACTTCTTAAAAAAATAATGAATTAAAAATTTCTAATGAGAAATTGAAGAATGATTTATAAAAGTTTACCCATGGGAAAGACACTATTACTCAAATTCTTGGTAAATAGATAGCTCCTATGTAAAATTTTGGTATTGGATATCAACCTGGACAGAGAAACTTATCTAAAAAACATTTTATAACTAAATCTAGAAAATCAGTTCTTTTACCTTAAAATCAATTCTCTGCTACTAGTACCAGTTCTGAAAAATCCTTTACTACCTCTATATTTTTTTAAATAAATAGAGTTTCATTTTCAAATATGATACATAATGCTAATATAAAACCCATAAGGAAAATGTGGGTACCTAAAGCCTTGATTAGAAACATCACTGGACCCTAACAAGTCTGGGTACCAAAATCCATTTTTTTTTATTATTCTATAGGAAAGCCACCTGAAGATATCCTGTAAGATTCAATGGTACTTGGACAGTGGTTGTTCGAGACACAAGACATCAGACTACTCAAGCATCAAGAATCTAATCAAGATTGATTGTGGATATTTCAACTTTGGTGACAATGCTAAAGGAAAAATAATTGGCTTAGGCCATATTGGTAACTCTAAGCCCAGTTTTAATTTCTAATGTACTATTTTGATGGATTAAAGTATAATCTGTTTAGTATTTCACAATTTTGTGATGATAAATTTCACATTTAGTTTGAAAATGAATCTTTCAATATTTTTAACTCTAGAAATTAATTAGTATTATCTTCTTTTAGATATGAAAATGTACATTCTTTTAACTTATAGTCTTCAGCCTCCCAAAATGTTTCTTGTTTTTGTGACTTTCATAAAGAGTATTGGATTTGACATAGAAGACTAGGACAATGTAATGTACACTCTCTTAGAGATCTTACTAGAAAAGGCCTAGTCAAGGATCTACCCAAACTTGAGTTTCTAAATGATAAAGTTTGTACTCTTTCAAAAGGCTAAACTACACAAGATATATTTCAAATTAAAGAAATAATTTTCAACTTGTCAACCTTTAGAGCTGGTTCACATGGATTTCTTTAGACCATCTTGAGTTTCTCGTTTAAATGGAAAGCATTGTGTCTATGTTCTTGTGGATGACTATTCTAGGTATTCTTGGACTTATTTATTAGCTCACAAGAGTGAATCATGTACTTACTTCACAAAATATTCTAAAATAGTGGAATATCAAAGTGGACTTATAATAAAATCCTTAAAATGTGATCATGGCCATGATATTGAAAATCAATACTTTTAATAATTTTGCTCACACAATAGATATAGTCATAACTTCTCTTCCCCTAGGACACCTAAAAAAATGGATTAGTGGAAAGAAGTAATATAACCTTATAAGAAATAGCCCAAACAATGCTTAATGAATATGATTTACTTATTTACTTTTATTTTAAGGCTGTGAACACACATTGTTACATAATTAATAGGGTCTTAATTAGACCTATACTTAATAAAACTCTTTATGATTTGTGGTTCAATAGAAACCCCAAAGTTAGTTATTTAAAAGTTTTTGGTTGCAAGGTCTATATCCTTAATACAATGGATAATCATGAAATATTCACATCCAAGAGTGATGAAGGAATCTTCCTAGGTTACTCAACCTCTAGTAAAGCATATAGGGTCTTTAATAAAAAACCAAGTGTGTGGAAGAATCTGTGCATATCATATTTTATGAAACATGCCCACATGAACCTAAGATATCTCTAGACAACCTTTAAGATGATATGTAAATTCTAGAAATAAATGAAAAATCATAAAATCCTTCTATCAAGCAATCTGTCAAATCCAACGGTTCTATAAATTCTTTAGAATCTGAACAAGATGAACCCGAACCTATAGAGGAACTTGAAGTTACTAATCCCTCCTTTTCCAAACCAACTAGAACTCTCAATAACCATCCTCTAGATGATTTATTTAGAGACTTAGATAAAGGAACAAATACTATAGCTTCTCTTAGATATCCAGTTGAACATCAATCCTTCTTATCACAAATTGATCCGAAAACATCAATGATGTAATTAAAGAAGAATTTTTTGTAATGGATATTCAAGAAGAATATAATAAATTTGAAAGAAATAATGTTTGTAAACTTGTGGATAGAACCAAAGACATCTTGACCATAGTAACGGAGTGGGTATTTTAGAACAAAGTGGTTGATTTCATTAACATTGTTAGAAACAAATTTATATTGGTTACAAAATTTTATAGTCAAGAGGAATCCATTGACTATGAATAAACGTTTTCACCTATTGCTAGAATTGAATCCATCAAATTTCTTGTTTCTTATGCTACCCACTTTAATTTAAAATTGTATCAAATGGATGTTAAAATTTCATTCCTAAATGGATATATAGTTGAGGATGTTTTTTTTGAACAACCCTTTGTTTTATAGACCCACATTTCCAAAATCATGTTTTAAAATTGAAAAACACATTATATGGTTTAAAACGAGCTCCAAGATCTTGGTTTGATAAATTAAGTAGTTTTCTTATTTAAAAAGGTTTTACAAAAAGAATTGATGATCCTACTCTTTTTATAAAATGAATTTATAAAAATGTTTTAGTAGTTCAAATATATGTTAATGATATTATTTTTGGATCTTCAATAAATTCTTTTCATTTTTAGTTTTTAAAAATCCTGTAAAATGAATTTGAAATTTGTTTAATGGGAGAACTCAAATTATTTCATGGATTTCAAAATTTTCAAAATAAACAATGGATCATTTTAAATAAATCTAAATATAAAAATATCTTTTAAAAAGATTTGGTTCTGATAACATTAAAAGTAGTGAAACTCCCATGAGTACTAGTTGTAAGTTGGATCTTGATAAAGATGGTGAATCAGTTGATCAAAACACTTAAAAAGAAATGATTGGAAGATTATATACTTGACTACTAGTAGGATAGATATAATGTTTAGTGTGTGTATGTGTTCCAATTTTCAAGATAACCCCAAAAAATCTCACTTAAATGCTTTTAAAAGAATTTTCAAATACCTCAAACATACTAGAAATTTAGGCTTCTTTTACCCCAAAGGATAATCATTTGATATAGTGAGCTACTCTGATGCTGACTTCGGTGGACACAAGTTATATAGAAAAAGAACCTCTGGGACATTCCACTTTTTGGGAAAGTCTTTGGTGTCATGGTGTAGTAAGAAACAAAACTCTGTTGCATTATCTACTACCAAAGCTAAATATATAGCTATTGGTATCTATTGTGCACAAATTTATTGGATGAAAAATACTCTTCTAGATTATGGATATTAATTTATACATATACCTATAAATGTGACAACATAAGTGCTATTGAAATTTCTAAGAACCCAGATTCTCATTCTAGAACAAAACATATTGATGTGAGACATCACTTTTTGAGAGATCATTATGAAAATGGTGATATTAATTTAGAATTTATTGGAACTGAATATCATCTTACTGATATATTCACTAATCCATTGAACTTTGAAAGAATGATTTACATTAGACATCAGTTAGGAATGATCAATTAGTAAGAGCCTATGTTTATCTTTCCTTTAATCTTTTTCTGTGAAGTTGTCATGATAACACCATTGTCACGCAGACACCATTTTCATACTGACATGGTTTTCATGCCGATACCATTGTCATGATGACATCATTTTCATGCTGACACTGCTTTCATGCCGACACCATTTTCATGTTAACACCGTTGTCACATTGTCACCATTGTCATACCGACACTGTTAGTATCTTACGTAGTCTGTCATACTGACACTGATTACTCACTGTATTTCTATTTTTTATGTTTTTATCAAAATGATATTGTTTCATTAATTCCATTGAACATGTGTCATGATTTTTTGATTAAAAAAATCAAAAAATACATAAATTATATAAATTTGAATCAATCCACTATACTTTTTTACCAATACTCTCTCTACTGCCTATCTCTTTCTTTATACTCGACCTTTCACCTTCTGACCTCCAGACTGAACTGATCAGAATATCGTGAGTGCAATGAGAACTTGAAGAGGGTGAGTCTCATATATCCAAGAGACAAAAAGGGGAATCGAGAAAACCATTACGTCCTGTAAATCCTAGTCTTGTAAATCGTGCCCTAACTTTAGAGAAAAAAGTTTTGGTGGAATGGATCTTGGAGAGAAAATCTTTTTTTTGAATGTACTGGAAGATTAAGGATGGATTGAATGGTTCACAAACAAGGATAGAGTCTTTTAACCGAAGTTTGTATATGAATTCTACATGAATATGGGACTTTTTCTGGAAGGAAGTGATATTGCATTGGTCAAGTCTATTGTTAAAGGGAAGATAATGTCTTTCTCTTTAAGACATTGTGATAAATGTCTCAAGGTACCTAATGAAGAAAAGTTTGATGATTAAGAAGGTACTTATTCTACAAAAAGTGAATTATTTTGATATGAGACAGCTCAAAAATATCTAACTAGAAATGAAAATCACATGAAACCCATTTCCTTAGAATTGAATGGTGGATGTAGAATTCCATTCAAGTTGACTCAGCACCAGATTTGTCCTAGGAAAGGGGAATTTGATTATCTTAAATATCAAGATATATACTTGGTATATTTACTTCAGAAAGGTGTTAAATGGAATCTCTGCATATAAATAATGGTGAACATCAATGAGATGATAAAACTTGGGTGTAATTAAAATTCTATTTTCTATTCCAAAATGTTTTCAGCTATGTTAAAGGAGAAAGGCTATGTAAATGAAGCTAAGGATATGGTAGTTAGAGAATGCAGTGGAATATGCTTAAGCTATGAAATCTGCAAAATAATGGAAATAAATTGGAACCCATGGAGGAAGGAATGGGTTGGTGATGAAGAGAGATTATATGATGTAACACCCCAAGCTTGTACGGTACGTTTTCCTTTGAATAATAGAATAGATTACATTGTATGCAACTTGGAGTTTTAACACACCACGACCAATCAAACTAGCGGTTATGAATAGTAATACCCACTTTTTTGAAATTTTATAAATTTTATTTCTCAAAATGGACTTAATTTTTGAATTCAGAATATCGAAATTAGCTTAGGGTGAATGTCGGTTATTTTTCAGCAAACTTTCAATTTTAGACGAATAGTGAAAAACACTCTATTATTCTTTAAAACCGACTTTTTATTTAAATAATTAGTTATTTTAATTAAATTTTTATTAGATAAAAATACCTATATATGTTCAATTTAATTCATTGGAGTCATTTTGTAATAATATTAGATATATATAAATTTTTATTAAACTTTTTACCATCTTTTACCCACCTTATAGGTGCATTTGAAAATTTGCATAAAACATAATGTTACCACTTCTATGAACTTAATATCAAAAATATAAGAGACACGGTAGTCATCAGAATGTTAAATGTGGTTCAATAAGATGAAAATAATTTTTGGTGAATAGTAACTTTTGACTTTTATTTACCACGGTTAAAAGTAAATAGGTAAGTAAAGGTAAAAATGATATTATAATTACCCTAACATAAGTCTAAATTCTATTGGATAAGTGTATTTCGGTCAAAATCAGTATTATGAAAACAATATGACCCTTTTGGTCCACTTGGATTAGATTATGACATTTATAATTATTTTATTTAAAGAATAGTTAAGTGTTAAATTCAAATTATCATAAATAAACATTTTAAATATTGGGTTATACATAAGATAAATTAGGCTATGAATATTAATTAGAAATATAAACATATTTACTACATAATGGTATTTTTTTAATTTTTAGACAATAAATAATTAAATTTATTTGTTACAAAATGATGATGCAATAATTATATTTTTTAATGTGTAGTTAAAATAAATGATGTTATAAATATCCAAATAAATGTAAATTGATACTTTTGATGCATTACACTAATTTTATAAATTAATATGACATGTTAGGGTTAATTAAAAGAATTTGTTTCAATTTAATCATGCTGTTATGGCTTCCACAAAAATCAATTACTGAATAGTGTCAAAATTGAAATAAATGAGTTTTTAAAACAAATACTATATTATTAAATGATATAATAGTCCTAAACATCTAAGGTTCGACCAAAGGACTTATATAATAATATATATATCATTAATGAACCACTTGGGGTTCTCTTGGAATTTTATAGTAATATTATTAACCATATAATATAATAATAAAGAATACATGGTAAAAGATAAACTATTTAACTAAAAGTTAAATTTAAAAGATGAGGGTAATATGGTGAACTAAACCAATCTAAGACCTATAGTTTGAGATGTTTGCGACCCATACCAACCTTAAACTTGAAATAAATAATTTTGGATCCATTATAAACTGAATATGATTGTATAATAAAATAATATTTCATGCTTTTCCTAAAGTGACCCTCACCTCAATTATAAAAAGGTACTTCCCCTTCTCTCAAAATCACACCTCCAAAGCCATTTGGCTCAGACAAAACCTGCCCAAATATCCTCCCAAATACACTCCCTTGGACCTAGAGGCCTTACTTGGATCATAAATCCAACTTAAGGAACCCTTTTGATAAAATCAAAAGGAAACACCCGAAGAAGTTGTAAAAATTTCACCACCTCTTTCAAAGTTCTTTTCATCTTCCACTTCCCCTTTATTTGTTGTTTCCATACCAAAATAATAAATCCAGTACCTTATAGATATTGTGATGTTATTATAAATATTTTACAACCATATCCATTATTCTATCAATCATATGAATGAAAAATCACCAAACGTGTGTACGTACGACATACCGTCTCCACGTCGTGGTGTAGTTTGTTATTCAAACACTTCATTATTTGGATGGGTAAAATAATGAGTATAACTAATGTAAATAATAAATATAACATATTAAGGATTATATATATATGATATATCTTCCAATTACATACTATTTCACCATCATTAGAATATTATTGTCGCTCGTGCATACGTACGGATTACCGTCTCCACGAACGCGATGAGATTTATTCCCCATCTTAACCATTCAAAAATAAATTTCATTTTATGATTAAAAAATCATTTTTGAGAACATAATATCATTTTGGATATGAATCAAATAAATCGTATCCATAAAAAACATGACTAACTTAACAAAACATATAAAACGAATTAGTTAACACCCGAAATGATGATACTAAAAAAATATTATTTATAAAGAAATATTAAAGGATCATATATGATATCATATTTATGTATGTGGTTCTTGTATAATTTAATAACAATTATTTAACTATTATACAGAAGGTTATTGAATCCTCAACCAAAAAAAAGTACAAGGTAAGGGTTAATTCAATAATCTCTTCATTATTCGAGGTTGTTTATACCTTATTATCTACTGGAACTCTTTATCATCCACATCTGTGTTTCTTAAAAATGTATTTGAAAACCTTTTTACTATTTCCTAGACTATGGTTTAATTAATTTATACACTTTTTTACTTTTTATAATATGTTTATAAAGTAATCTTTCCATCATTTTCCAAACATGTTCCTTTACAACCTTTTTGACAAAATTAAGGAAATAATGTTTTTTAACTTATACGGCAGGTATGGCTATTTCCCGCCATTATAAAACCTTTGAATCTTTCCTTACAATCTTATAAGAATATTTCCAAAATAAATGTTTTCTTTTATAATTATGTTACTTTTAAATGGTTTCAAAATAGAAAGAGGTATTTATTTCAAATAGTTTTCATTTCATCTATGTCAATATCCTTTGATTGATTTAAAACTGGTTTGATGTTGACTTATTATGATACAAATATTCCATATTGTATTGAAGTTTTTGTGATTTGTTTGATATTGGATGTGTTATTTTTATACCATTAATGGTTTATGGATAATGTATTGACATTTAATATACTATTTTTAATACGAATGTTTATGTTATGTTTAAACCTTTTCAGATGAGGAATTTGTTGGATTTACACTTCTGGAAATTCAGCTATTTGCGATGAGATCCCGTTGCAAATACCGTTTTGTGACGGGGTGCCTGTCGTAAATATCTCGTTGTAGAAAATGGTGTCAGAGCTAGTATTTTTTATGACACGTCCGTCGCAAAAAAATATTACTTGTGACGGGAAGCGAGCCCATTGAAAATAGATGTCTGATTAAATACATTATATATACAACAACCTTTAGCGATGGGCCCATCACAAAAAGTATTTGCGACGGGACACCATCCCTTCCCAAGTAGGTTATATGTTATACATCTTTTGTGACGGGGCCGTCACCAAAAAGTTATTGCGACGGTAAAGAAATCAATCACAAAAAATTTTAAAATATATATATGTATATATATAATCTATTTGCGATGGGCCCCCCATCACAAAAGGCCCCATCACAAATACTTAATAAAAATTTATTAATATTTTTAAAATAATAAAAAATTAAAAATATTAAAATTCTCAATATTTTCAAATACATAATAAAATAAAAATATATAAAATCATGATTAATGAAAAAAGTAATATTAATATTATTAAAATAATAAAAAAATAAAAAAATTAAAAATATCAATATTTAGAAAAAAAATACAAAACAATCACAAACTATAAATTTTATTATTGTTATTAGTAAAATAAACAGACATGAAAAAATATAATACTAATAATTAATAATAAAATAATAAAATATTTAAAAAAAATTATGCAATATTCGCACCAATATAAAAGACAAAAACTGTAAATAGTTCATATTACAACAAATGTTCAATTCAAATTTATTTAAAAGAACAAAAAAATTAATGGGGGGGATACTCTTCTGAAGGAGTTGGAGGAGCTGGAGGTGATGGTAGAGGAAACTTCATCCCTAAACTATGAATCAGATGACACATGTACTCCATCTGACTGTGCTGCTACTACTGCAATCGACACATGTCCTCCTCGTGTTGCTGCTGCTGCTGCGACTGCCATCGACGCATGTCCTCCTCATTCTGCTGCTACTGCTCCGGCCATCAACAAATATCCTCCTTATGCTGCTGCTACTGCTGCTACTGACGCATCTCTTCCTACTGCTTCTACAAACTCTCCATAAGCTTAGTTTGAGCTTGCAGCAACTCCTGATACTATGATCCAAAAGATGATGCCTCTCCACGAGCTCCTCTCGATTTGGGCGCTGACATCACAACAGTACCATAATAAGTCTCAGGAGTAAAATGAGAGATGATACCAACTACATGGCCCTTCTCAAAGGCATACTGGGTCGCCTGCATCCATGTTGCCTCATTGAAATGGTGGGCACTAGTCTGATCAGCCGTCTCAGCCTGACTCTCATCCCATGCCTAAGATTTTTTGGCCTCATATGACTCATTTAGTTTAAATTTTTAATTAAAATAGTAAAAATATTATATGTAGTTAATTTTCACACTAAAAAAGAAATAATACTGACCACAATCTAACACTGACGATCACCTATAATCTCTCTAGTGTCTAGATCACTGTACATCCTCTGATAAACCTCATACTCCGTAATATTGGGATGCTCGACTACCTATATGAATATAAAATAAATTGTCTATATATAATGTTATATAAAATATTTAAAAAATATATTTACCGGATGCTATCTATGCATACTGAATGCACGACTACCAACTCGATGTGTCACCTCATGTCTCCCCTAGTTCTACCACCCCAATGAATATCTCTTATAAAATCCACTACTCAACCAGTGTGAACATAATCCATCCCAAACTTGAGATGAAATTTACTCTGGTCAGAGGGATCTACATGACTCATCAAATACTATCGCTCCTTCTTTCTTAATGGCTGCCCTTCTCAAATTATGCAAAAACTGACGAAAATGCTCACACATAGACACCTCCCATGCCTCATGGATAACGCCACACATGCTATCATCGATGGGATACCATAAAAACTAAAAATAATTTATAATATCAAGTTATTAATTAAATAAATTTCTTAATAAATATTATTTATTTATGTACCAGCCAATGATTGAACATTCCAAGCTTCACATCAACGAGAATCTCTTCCCATGTGATCCATGGTAGAGAAAAATAATTGCCCAAGATAGAGATCCCCTATCCAATAGCTATATGTGAAATACTATGAAAAAAGAAAAAATAATCAAACAATTAGTATATAAATTAATTAATTAATGCTAACTAAAATACACAGGTTATCATACCTCCGCGTGTGTAGATCGAAACCAAGATGTGGATGCTTCTCGTGGATAGGGTTAGGAATCATAAGTTGTGAAAGATCATGCCCTCTCCACGTACCCCCTAAACAGCTAGTAGCCAGAGGATTAGATGATCCAAAATCCTGCTCATCCAAATGTAGCTCAGCCTCCTCCAACTCACGATGTAGATCATGGTCCATCTGAAACACAAAATGATTATTGTTAGAAAATAGTTAAAAATAACTATTACATATAGATATATATTAGTTATGATTATAACTATCATTTAACTATGTCAATGTTCAACTTCATCGTCATCTTCATATCTGACGATGTCAATGTCTTCATATTCGTCATCAGCATCATCATTATCCATATGAGTTTCAGTTTCATCATCTCTTCCCATTTCAAATTCATTTATAACATCATTAACATCATTGTCACCATTGAACCTTAATTATGGGGTGTCACCATCGATATTCATGTCTATTTGTGAAAAAGATGGATTTTGAGTAGTCTCTTGAAATGTTTCAATTCCTTGTACTTCATCGGAACCACATTCAGTTTGAGTAAACTAATTTTCCCAAGATTTTATTTTTATTATGCTCCACCAATCACTCAGGTATCTTGAAGCAGCATAGTACTTTGTATAATATATTTTATGTGCCTATTGAGCCAGTATAAATGGTTCATTTACTACAAGAAGACTTTTATATTTAATATCGACAATTCCATGAATCATATGAACATGAATGCCTCTATCAGTATCTAACCACCGACATTTCAACATTGTTATGTAATTTTCCCTAGATAACACAATTCAATAATTTCATCCAGTATTTCGTAAAAGTCAACATCAGTTTCTCTATGATACTATACTCTCAAGAAAACTCCACTAGTCATTATTTTTTTGATTCCCTATATGCACGTGTATTAAATAGATACCATTCACTACATATGCATTGAAATATTTAACCATTTTGGATGGTGTGTTACTCAATATACATAGCCACTTATCAATCTTATCATCATGTTGAGACACCTAAAAATTTGTAAAAGAATTATCAATATAATAAATAATAAAATTAATTGATATGTTAAACCATTAATAATTTATGTGTCCAGTTTTTGAAACCATTGAGTAATTTTTTTTGTCATCGTTCTTCAAGAGGAGCTGCTATAATTTGTGAAAGATATTTCTTGATATGATTATCTTATAACCAAAAAATAAAATAAGTTTACTTACTATAACATAAATTATAGAATAAGTGATAGAATAACTCAATGCACAAATGATGTCATTTTTTCACAACTGAGCAGAACATATGTATGAGCTATATGATCTTCATCATCTGAAAGCCATCATTCATGAACTCCACTGAAGACAAGCTCTGGCTGATAAAAAAAATGATAATTGAATATCCATTTCATCATCGGCATTCACCTCATTCCATCCCATGTAGTTGTGTTTTGAGGGATATTCAGATTCAAAATAATGAGTAGAAAAAAGCAATTTCATCTTTCAAATATACTTCAGCGATTGAGCCTTCAACTGATGCTTTGTTACGTACTTTTTTTTCAATTTTGGCATCAAAATCTCGAATGGGTATAACCATCCAAACTATATCGGACCTCAAAATTTAGCTTCATGTGGAAAATGTAATATCAGATGTTTTATTGAGTCAATGAAAGTCACCGAAAATATTTTTTCTTGTTTACATATAATGACTAGAACATCTTCTTCCTATTTACATAGTTCATCATAGTTTGTTGTTGCTGCAAAAATGTCTCAAAAAAATATTATATGTCTATTATCAAATCCCAAATAATAGAATTCAAAAAACCTCTGAATCCAATTGTCATAATTCTTTCCATTATAACATGACAATCATGACTTTCTAATTAGGTTATATGACCATTCTTAACACATCTTTCAAAATTAGAATCATAGCCTTCTGGAAGTCTCAAATATGCAATCCACTGATAAAACAATAAGCGACTATCTTGGGACAGTGTATAAGATTATTTTGGCCTTATTAACAACTGTGATCTGACATTTTTAAACAGTTCAAGTTCTAGTCGTCTCCAAATTTGGGCAAGATCTAATACTTCCTTTACATTATCTTTGGTCTTACCTGGTGTATCCAAAACTATATGAAATAAATTATCAAAACAATTCTTATCAATATGCATGACATCCAACATGTGGCAGACCAACAAATCAGACCAATACGGAAAATCCCAAAAAATGATCCATTTTATTCGATTATGCTCTTTCCCAAAGCCATGAAATTTCTGTTGGTTTACTATAGAACCAAATGTGATTGGATGTATTGAAAATACAACTAATTTTAACTCTATACCTAAGATCATTTTTGTAGGTTCATCCATTTCAATTTTTCCTTTTCTGAAATGAGATTTGTTCCACCAAAAAGGATGATCGGTTGGAAGAAATATGCGATGACAGTGAAAATAGAAAGGGTTTTTTCCCATTAACGAGCATAAAGGATTTGTTGTCTTTCATACAGTAAGGACATGATTTCAGACCATGTGTACTCTATCCAGATAACATGTCATATGTCAGAAAGTCACTAATCATCCACATCAATGCAAATTTTAATATGAAATTTTGTTTCGCAACAACATCATATGTACAAACACCATTACCCCACAATGAATTTAACTCATCAAACAATGGTTTCAAATACACATCAATATTCTTTTTCAGGTGTACTGGGATTAACAAGGTCCAAAAGATATAGGGTTCCTTCATCAACATCCATGGAGGTAAATTGTACAGAGTTATAAAGATAGGCCAACATGAATACTGACTACCATAAGAACTAAACGGACAGAAACTGTCAGTAGAAAGACCAAATCACACCTTTTGGGATTTTAAAGGAAAAGACAAATGTAGTCGGTCAAAATGTTTTCATGAATCTCCATCAGATGGATGATTCAAGCGTTTATTGGATGAAATATTTTTTTGTGCCATGAAATCATTGATAATGTGTTCTAATACATAAAAAAACTCTGCAACCTAGGTGTATGGGGGAAATATCTCAACTGTTTCACATGTATCGATCCAGACTTCCCCGGTTAATCTTATTTATACCTTGATTGTCCACATGTGGTAAAACTATTCAATGAATCATTTTCACCAGAATATAAGATGCAATAATTTTCACCTGCATGAATGTTTTGATAACTAAGGCCCAAGATTATGAACCAGCCACTTGCTCTCATAGTAATTTTCAGGCAACACATTTTCTTCAGGTAACAGTGTTTTAACTACAAAAATATCTAATCAAAATAGTTATTTGAAATTTCATTATCTGATTTAATAGCCATAAATTTTTCAACCACTTCTAATTTCCTTATCTTGCAACCAGGATATAATGCATCCTCAGCAGACCTCAACAACTCATAAAATTCAGATGGTGCCAACTCAGGAGTTAAATCAATATAATCCTGAGTTTCAGTTTGTTGAAGAGATGGTCCTGCATCAACATGCACTAAATTTTGAAACCATGATGGATCTAGAATCAAGTTATTAGTATCTTCTCTAGAACTGCATTCACCATGTTGATACCAAAAAACATAATCTGGTTGAAAACCAAGCCACAAGAGATGTCCCCCAACCTAGTCTAATGTGTGAAACATTCTCATAGTACATTTTTTACGAGGACACATAATTGTGCCTTCTGAAATAAATTCTGGATTTTATGATGCAAATGATAAGAAAGCTTCAACACCCTTAATATATACAGGATTTAAACCAGAACTGTATGGATTTTTGCGCCGATTTATCCAAGCACGATAATATAATACTGATTGTTATCGGCTTCCATGTTCTATATTTTTCTACAAAATATAAAATTATTACTATTTTTTAATAATTTGAAATTAGAAAAACACTATCAAAAAAGAAGAAGATAAATAATTACAACTAATTCTTAAAAATTACTATTAATTATGGGCGACATAATTTCTAATGGATTGACAACTACTCTTTTGTCTGACGACTCATTTACTTGTAACTTTTTTAAATTGAAATCACAATGAAGAATATTCTCAGAGGTACGCTTATTCATTTTCAGGCACATGAGAATGCATAAGCGTACCTCTGAGCAGATTCTACATAATTATTTAAGTGAGAAAACGATGAAAGTAAACGAGTCATCTAATAAAAGATCCCCCTTTTCATCGATGAATATTCTTCATGCAACTGTCACCCCCTGAAAACATTATAAAAAATATGGTCATAAGAATGAATATTCAAACTCATGCATACAAGATTGGATATTCATACATAGAAGCATACTTTTCAAATTGTTTTGAATCGGTGAGAGTTGAAAGGAGAAGAGTAATCGACCAAAAGGAGTGATGTCAATCCACTAAAAATTGTGCCATGTTATTATATTTTATTACAATTTATTACAATTGCTAATTATTGATACTTATTGAAAAATATTGCTAATTATTGCTAATTATTGCTAATTATTGCAAATTGTTGCTAATTATTGCTATTTATTGCAATAAATTCCTAGTTATTACTAATTATTACTTTTATTACTAATTATTACTATTTATTACTATTTATTATTATTTATTACTATTTATTGCAATTTATTCTTATTTATTTCTATTTTTTGCTATTTGTTTCAATTTATTTCTATTTATTGCTATTTATTACTATTTATTACTATTTATTACTATTTATTACAATTTATTTCAATTTATTACTAATTATTACTAATTATTCCTAATTATTCTTAATTATTACTATTTATTACTATTTATTATTATTTATTACTATTTATTACTAATTATTACTAATTATTACAAATTATTACTAATTGTTACTAATTTTTACTAATTATTATTAATTATTACTAATTATTAGTATTTATTAGTATTTACTACTATTTACTACTATTTATTTCTATTTATTACTATTTAATAGTATTTATTACTATTAATTATTATTTATTACTATTTATTAGTATTTATTAGTTTTTATTACTAATTATTACTATTTATTTCAATTTATTATTATTTGTTACCAATTATTACTAATTATTACTATTATTTACTATTTATTACTATTTATATATATTTTTCACTATTTATTTGTATTTATTACTATATATTAGTATTTATTTCTATTTATTAGTATTTATAAGTATTTATTACTATTTATTATGATTTATTAGTATTTATTAGTATTTATTTTTATTTATTAGTATTTATTTCTATTTATTACTATTTATTACTATTTATAACTATTTATTACTTTTTAATAGTATTTATTACTATTTATTAGTATTTGTTACTTTTTATTTCTATTTATTTCTATTTATTAGTATTTATTAGTATTTATTTCTATTTATTAGTATTTATTTCTGTTTATTGCTATTTATTACTATTTAATTATTTATTAGTATTTATTACTATTTATTACTATTAATTAGTAGTTATTAGTATTTATTATTATTTATTACTATTTATTAGTATTTATTAATATTTATTAGTAATTATTACTAATTATTACTAATTATTACTAATTATTACTAGTTATTACTTTTAATTAGTATTTATTACTATTTAATAGTATTTATTAATATGTATTAGTAATTATTACAAATTATTACTATTTATTACTAATTATAACTATTTATTAGTATTTATTAGTATTTATTAGTATTTATTACTAATTATTAGTATTTATTACTATATATTTCTATTTATTAGTATTTGTTAGTAATTATTAGTAATTATTATTATTTACTATTATTTAATACTAAATATTACTAATTAATACTATTTATTACTAATTGTTAATATTTAATACTATTTTTTTAATTATTACTATTTATTTCTAATTATTACTAATTAGTGTTAATTACTATTAATTACTGGAAAATACATCTACTAATTACTAATTACCTCTAATTATTTATATACATTACTAATTATCATTAATAATTATTAATTATTACCAATTTCTAAGAATTAGTACTAATAATTTAATTTTATTTTTACCAATAAATACTGATGACAAAATTATTTAAATCTATATTAATTACATCTAATCAACAATAATTAAAATTAATATAAAGAAAAGAAAAAAAATACTAAATTAAAAAAACATAAATACCTTTAAACTCGATCTCTTATAATTGCAGCTGGCTTCACAACTTCTTCATAAAAAAAGCTAACTCAAAAAAAATTTCAATCTAAAATTAGAGTTTACAGCAGCAGAGGAACAAGAAATTCCATTGGAGAGTAGAAACGACGGAGGGGGTATATATAGGTTAGATTAGTTGCGACGAGTCTATTAGCGATGGGATTCCCATCGCTAAAAGTACTTTTTACAACAGGACCTGTCACAAATACCTTCGACCACATTAATTACCATTTGCGGTTAACAGGTTATTTGCGATGGGGCCCGGCGCAAAAGTGACATGCCGACACACTTTTTGCGACGAGACAACATCCTATCGCTAATAGGTTTTTACCGTTGTCGGTTATTTGTGACGGGTCCCATCGCAAATACCCTCTGGGGGTTCGAACTTGTTGCGATGGGGGATCCCCTTGTCGCAACTAGGTCTTACCGCCTTCCGACATTTGCGATGGGCAGTGTCAACCCGTCGGAAGTACCCTTTCGTGTGGTTTGACGCACAAACCGGGCCAATCTGCGCATAACGTTTTGCGACGGGGCACCTATTCCTGTCTCAAATAATTGGTTATTTGTGACGGGTTGGTCAACCCATCACAAATAACCTCTTTGACAGACTATTTGTGACATGATTTATTCCCGTCGCAAATAGCCCGTCACAAATAACTGTTTTTCTTGTAGTGTTAGTAAGTGACAGGTGGAGCCCTCTATAGCTCCTCGATGCATTGGTAGGTCTCATGAGACAAACTAGTGTCTTGGCACAAGGCTTTGACAAAATCTTATTTGTAGACTTGGAATGAGGCCTTGACTATGTGGTTATGAAGTCTGACATTATGCATTCCATCATTATGAAATTGGTTTTTGATATTGCATGTGATTATTTGACTAGTAAAATATCCATGTGAATAAGTAAATGAAATTAATTGATTTATATTTTCCATATTATGATGAGGTTTTAAATTTAAAAGGCTTATATTTTAGTCTTATACGTTGCATTAAATGTTTATGTTTATTTATTAATGTTTCCGCTATATTGTTATTCTTACTGAGCATCTGAGTTCACCCCTTTATATGTTTTATTTTTTCTAGGATGTGAAAGAAATATTTTATAGTTGACCTGCAGGGATAAACTAAGGGATATAAGTGTGTTCAAAGGGTACAAAATGTTGTTGTTGTTTTTATTTAATTATTTAATGTAAAACTTATGTATGTATCTGGTACTTCCAAGGATGCTAAACTGATCGGTCTTTCGGGACATGATTCCTTGTATCATGCCAATGTTATGTAATAATGCACCGACTTTGGGTAACTTGGGTTGGGGCGTTATAGTTGGTATCAGGGGATGTTTAGTACAAACCTTGGAAGATAGACTCAGAAAAACTCTGATTAGATAATCTTTGAGGATTAGTATAGAATAACATCCTATAATTTTGGTAATGTAGATATTTTGTGAGTTTTCCAAGAAATACATCCCTGTCTGGATACGATTTGGTAGAGGCAGCTCTGGCACAGATTTACCTAGGAGAGAAAACTCTGACAAGGAGTTTCAGGCTTGACCCAGGGTATCCTCGTACACTATAATGATCCTTGATTCACTCTTGGTTACGACACTCCCAGGGGATATGCTAAGGATAATTCATATTTTCTTTACAAACCATTATGAAGGATTTATGAGTATATACCACCCCAAAGAAAACATTTTTATGATTATGGTTTATATGCATAAACTTTTCAATTTATGTTAATTGTTTTACAAGTTTTGAATTATGTATTGCGATTCATAAACTAGTCTACTGTATGCCACGGTTTAGAAATGGCACCTAATAGAATGAATGGAAACCATAACAACGTACGTAATCCATATAGAGATTTCCCTCCTACTCAAGATAATTATAGTGGAACTGGTGATTCAACTGGTGTTGATCAGCATATGACAATACTGGGACAACTCACTCAGGTTATGAATAATAATCTTACCAGTATGAAGCAACCTGATCCACAATGCAGAGGATCAATGTTAGATCACTTAATGAGGAAAAAACAACTAACATTTAATGGGACTAAAAATCTCTTTATAGCTGAGTAATGGATAAGTTCCTTAGAAAAAATATTTCATGCTTTGGGGAGTAGCGAAATGGAAAAAGTTTTCATGGAGGTTTATCGCCTCACGAGAGATATAGATCAATGGTGGTCATTAATTCAAAACACAAAGGAGGATGAAGAAGTCAAAAATATGCAATGGAGGGAGTTTCAAGAGATTTTCATAGAAGAATAATTTCTTCATGACCATCGAGCGGATATGCTGTAAAGACCCGGAAATTCCATGTAATTTTTTTAAAATAAATGGGAATTTTATGAGTCTGTGAAAATTTACGGCGCGTGATTTCGAGGCCCAGAGTGCCCGAAATGAATTTATGAACATTTTTTCACGTACGTTCAGTGAACGTATGAGTAGGTTTTTATAACATTTGAACCGGTTCTCGAAAATAAAATCTATGGGCACCGTTGAACTCGCAGAGCTGGTAATCTCTTAAGAAGACTTTCACCTCGACGACAGTTGGTCAAGGGTGAAAGTTAATTTTGGGATTTTTTGTGGAAATGAAAAATAAAATAAAATGAACATTTATTTTATTTCTACTAAGACCACCCATGTGTGATTATTGTGGAAGTGGGGACCACATGGGTTTTATCCTCTAAATTGAATTCTTGGGGGTGGGGACCACCTGAGCTAGTAAAACCCCCAAATTCAATGATGAGTTGTGGGGACCACCCGAATCACTCATAAGGGGGAGGAAACCTCTTAACTCCCTTTTTAATGTAGAGGAGCCTATTGACTTCTTCCACATTAATATTTCCATCAAACATACATTAAATTTACCAACCTAGTTAATTAATTAATCCTTTTTGAATTTGTGCCAACAAACTAAATAGAAAACATAATCTTTTCTGTTGGATACTTGGAATTTTTATTTGGTGGAGCCTTGGGAGAAATCTCTCTAATGAAGAATGCCAACAAAGAACTTTGACTTCGACTATGAATTTTTCCACAAGACATTCGTTGATGAGGAACTTCTTCAACGTCAACGAACCGACGTTCGAGGAAACGCTGACGTCATCGACATCCGTCTATCCCAAACAATATCGTCTCCTTCCCCAAGGGAAATCTTTAATGAATTAAACGAGTAAGGTAGGGGTTTATTCCTATATGATTATCACTTCCCTTGTACTCCCCTTCTTTTTCTTTTGTGGGTGGGGAACAATCATTGCGGGAGGATAGGATTTGACGTTCAATGTTCAAGGTCATGATGAGCTGCTTGCTACCACTCTAACGTGGAGGGTGCGGGGAAAAAAACACGGCCCAACCCCACCGCCATTCTTCTTGAATGGTGTACCCCTTTGTGGAGGAATAAGATAAACTTACTGATGGAAACGAGAGCGGGATTTTGGGTACTGAGGAGGCACGAGAACGGAGACTGGAAACACTGCCGGCCGCGAAGAAGGCGATGGCGCAACAGTACTGCGCCAGGGCCAAACCGTCACTCCATGGCCAGCCCGCCGCTCCGCAGCCGAGCCACCATCCGCAGTCGAAACCCGCTGCCGATTCGCGCCGCCGTAGACGTCTAAGCTGCCCCATGATGCTTCGCTACGCCACTCCATCCAAGCTGCCCCGCGGCCAGGCCGCTCCGGCTGATCCACACCACGTCCAGGCCGCTCCGGCGGGGCATCCTCGCGGCCGAGCCGCTCCGGTCGACCCTCCCCAAGGCCGGGCCGCTCGGGCCGCGGTGCCCCGCGGCTGGGCCGCTCCTGCGGAGGCTCCCCACAACCGGTCTGCTCCGGACGAGCATCCCCGCGGCCGGGCTCCTCCGGCCGAGCCGCCCCGCGGCCTCCGCCTTCATAGTTGAGCTGCCCAGACGGAGTCTACCTACGACCTCACGCAATCCGCGGTCGAACCCCCACGACCCCTCACGGACTGCCGGACTAGCTAGCGGGTCGAACCACCCATCATGGGCATGGTCGGATGAAGCGGGTTGGGCCGAACCCAACAGGCCGAGTCGGTCCGACAGGGCCGGACCGGACCCGGGCCCACTACTTCCCATTTACATTCATTTGGCCATAACTTTGGCATTAGACGTCCATTTGACGAACCGTTAGCGGCACTGTAAATATTGGAGGGAGATGGTCCCTTTTAGTATACCCCACTAGAAGTTTGGATTAATATGGGGAATAGTCTGGTTTGATCGAGCATGAATCCAACTGGGCCCTCTAGACTAAAAGGCTAATAACTCACAGACCGAGCATCCAATTGATGCGTCGTCAGTTGCGTTGAGACCCCTATGACGTGGCGGACCATTGAAATGATTATTCATTAGACTTTGTGGCATGTTTGAGTATCGACTAGTTTCATGGAACAGATCCTCCCAGAGACGAGTGAGCATAGTGCGGGAAACCAGTAGCTGGCTCAGACTTGACGACTGCTGAACTTTTCGACTTGGAGTGACTTGAGAGGCCCAATGGGGAGTGCCTCTATGTGACACTGCAGACCTATGGTGGGGAGAACCTCTGCATGACACGACAGACCCATAGTACATGACAGGAGGAGTATATCAGCAGACCATGGTGGTTAATGCCTCTGTGTGACGCAACATACCCACGATACTCAACAGGAGGAGTACCACAACATGTCACGAGGGGGAGCACATCTGTGTGATGCGGAAGTCCCATGGTGGGGAGCTCCTTTGTGTGACGTGATAGACCCATGTTACTCTATAGTAGGAGTACCTCAGTATTCCAATGTTTGTGGGAAGTGCCTCTGTGTGACGTGACATGCCCACTATACTCGATAGAGGAGTGAATCTCTAGTTTCCGAGGTGTTCGATGATGTGACTGGGGATGTTGCTTGTTACTACCCCTAGAATAAATCATAGTGTGAGATGAGTTAGTATCTCTGTGTTTTCCTCATAATTGAGACGGATTAATTGATAACTTAGGTATATATATGGGCATATACCTAAGTAGGGTTATTTGTTGATTTCATACATTTTGTTTTATCCTTGGTGGTTTTTGTCAGACCTTGAGGGTCTCGGGGTCCCTACTAAGTATCGTTATACTAACCCCTGCATGGGCTATGTCCGCACCTTTTTGTGTTGGATGTAGACGATGGAAATCGCTGACTGAGGCTCAGTGTACCCGGACTGAATGGTTCCCAAAGGTGGACCATACGGCGTATCGGTACGCAGAGGAGACTGGTGGACGAGGGGTGATGATGAGTCGATCTATACGTACCCTTTAGGTAGGAACCTCGAAGGAAGATCTTGTCGCTATCTTTAATCTTTCTTCAGTTGTATTGTATTTTAGTTGTACTTGTACCTTTACTGTTGGGCTTATATTCTGGCCCCTTTCACTTTCAGAACTCTTTTGGTTATACAGTTTTCCTGTGTTCGTACCTTTTTGTGTGCTTTATTACCTGAGTTTACATGTTATAAAGGAAATGCCTTCCGATTTTTAGGGAAAATTCCTTTTGGAGCTAGTCACCAGCCCCATGGCCTATGGAAGGCAGGCTTGGGGTAGTCACGACACGGGCCCCGGGGGGTTGGTCGGGACATATGGAAAGACAATTTTTGAGTCCGAGGCAAAAGGAGGATGATAATGTCACAAAATATGAGGCTAACTTTACATGGTTAAAAAGGCATGCAGAAGATTATATATGAAACAAAAAGAGTATAATCGATCGATTCTTTGATGGGTTAAAACTATTTCTCTGTCGAGCATTAGCCTCACAATACTTCTCATCATACGAATATATTGTCTCATGTGCTATCAAGACAAAAAAGAAATTATCTATATAATGAAATGTAAGAGAAGACAAGATCTACTAAACACTATGGAAATGGAAATAAAGTGAAAAAAAGGAAAATTTGAATATCCATCATGCAGTAAATGTGGGATGAAATACCCCTGTACTTGCCTAAAGGGAATGGGTTTCTGTTACAAGTGTGCTGAAAAAGGAAACCAAGGTCGTGATTGTAAGGGAAAGAAAGAGGCTATCAATGTTGAATGATAAAATTGTAGAGAAAAGGGGAATTATGCAAATGAATGTCATAAGCGCCAAAGAAAATCACCTTAGGAAAGCCAAAGGGAGAGAGGTCAAGCTTATACGATCACTACTACTGAGGTTGAAGCTCTAAAAGGCTTGGAGGAAGGTAATTTAATGGTTTAGTCATGTTTATACAATGCTTTATTTGATTCTGGATCATCACATTGTTTCATATCTTCCAAGTTTTCTATGAAAATTAGATATTTCTAATTTTATTTAACAAGGGACTTGTCAGTCAAAACTCTTAAGGGAAGTATCATTAGATCAAAATTTTGTGAATCAGTTATCATTAGGTCATATAAATGTTCTTTATCTACGGATATCATCATCATACCCTTGATTGAATTTGATATAATCCTTGGAATGAATTGGTTTTCGGACCATGATGTGAAAATTTATTGTAAGAAGAATTAGGTTACAATTTTCGATGATGATAAGGAGTACCTTATCATTAGAGAAGAAACATCACCACCGGATTATTATCTAGATCCACCCCCAGTAGCTCTACTAAATTCACTTATTGGGGAGGAATAGAATGAAATATTTAAGGGTGAGGAAAGGAATGTTCAAAAAGAGGATGTACCTATTGTGTAAGAATATGTTGATGTGATCTATATGATTTATTTGGACATCCTCCAGAACTAGAAATTGAGTTTTCTGTTGATTTAATTCCTGGTTCAATGCCCATATCAATGACCCCTTATAGAATGGATACTATGGAATTAGTGGAAGTAAGAAACAACTAGAGGAATTGAGTAATAAGGGATTTATTTCCCCTAGTGTTTCTCTATGAGGATCCCCTATTCTTTTTGTTAATACGAAATATATATCTATGAGGTTTTTCATTGACTACAGGGAGATCAATGCTATAACAATAAAAAAAAAGTATCCCCTACCTCACATTGGTGATTTATTCGACCAACTTCACAAAGCTCAATATTTTTCAAAAATTAACCTTCGATATGGATATAATCAGTTGTGTGTGAATAAGGAAGACATTCCAAAAACAACATTTCAAACCCGGTACAAGCATTACATGTTTATAGTAATGCCTTGTGGAATGACTAATGCACCCTCAATTTTCATGGATTAAATGAATAATGTTTTCAAGGAATATATTGAAGAATTTGTAGTGGTATTTATTGATGATATCCTCATTTACTCAAAAAGCTATGAAGATCATGAAAATCACTTGAACACTATTCTAAAAACCCTCAGAAGAAATGAATTATATGGGATGTTTAGCAAGAGTGAATTCTTTAGGATATTTTTTTCGTGGCCATATTTTCTCTAAGGATTGAATCTCTATTGATCCTTTAAAGACCTAGGCAATCCAAGAATGGCCAGCATCAACAAGTATAACTGAGGTACACAGTTTTATTAGTTTATTAGGTTATTATCGGTTCTTTATCCATAATTTTTCCAGATTGCCTATCACATTAACCAAGATCACACATAAAGGGGTTAAATTTGTTTAGAAAAAATATTGTGATTAATTTTTTGGAGAACTGAAGAGAATATTAGTCAATCCTATTATCTTGAATCTACCATCTAGGAATGATGGGTTTTTTATTTATAGTGATGCTTCAAATAAAGCACTTGGTTGTGTTCTTTTTCAGAATGATAGAGTTATTTCCTATGCATCACAATAGCTAAAAATTCATGAAAAAAGCTATCCCACTCATTATATTGAGTTAGCAGCTGTAATATTTTCTCTGAAGATATGGAGACACTATCTCTATGGTGAAAAATGTGAGATATAAACTAATCACAAGAGTTTGAATTATATTTTCTCAAAAAAAGAACTCAACATGAGGAAAAAAGATAGATAAAACTACTCAAGGATTATGATTGTACTATACACTACCACCTGAGAAAGGAAAATAAGGTGGTAGATGATTTGAATAGAAAGAATCATGATATTTTTAACAAGATGAAAGTTGAAAGGGATCATATTTTCATGGATCTAATAATGATGGATATGGGAATAACCATGGAAGGTGAAACGTCAATACTTTTTTCAAATAGTTTCCAAACCATCTTTACTAGAAAGGATAAAGAGTTCTTAGAACAATGATGAGGAGTTTAAAAATAAAATTAAAACTGTGAATGATGGGAGATTGATTGACTTCGTATATAAAGATGAGATTTTGAAATTTGGGAAGAGACTTTGTGTTCCTGACATACCTGATCTAAAAAGGGAATTTTTGGATGATGCTCATAGCTCCAATTTCTCTACACACCATGGAAGCACTAAGATGTATAGATATTTGAAGGAACAATTTTGGTGGGACAACATGAAGAAAGAGATTGCTGATTTTGTGTCAATATGTATGGTTTTTCAACAAGTGAAAGCTGGAAGACAACATCCTAGAGGAGTCATGTAACCTCTTCCCATACCTGAGTGGAAATGATATCATATTATGATGGAATTTGTCATGGGACTACCAAAGACTCCTAGAAGGAATGATGTAATATGGGTCATTGTTGATCGTCTTACCAAGTCCACACTTTTTCTTTATATAAGGGAAGATTTACCACATGAACGTTTAGAAAGATTATATATTAATGATGTTGTAAGACTTCATGGAGTACCCCTATCGATTGTCTCTAATTTTGATCACCGTTTTACATCAAGATTTTGGAAAAGTCTTCAGAAGGCCTTGGATACAAAACTTCGTTTGAGAACTACCTACCACCCTCAAACTGATGGAAAATCAGAATGGACTATTAGAACCATATAAGACATGTTGAGATCTTTCTCACATGATTTTCAAGGTATGTGGGATCAGTATTTACCTCTAGTAGAACTTTCATATAACAATTGCTTCCATTCAAGTATTCAGGTGGCACCATATGAAGCGTTATACAGAAAGAGATGTCACACAACAACTTGTTGGGATGATGTTGGTGAAAGAAAACTCATAGGCCCAGAACTTTTTGAGGAAACAACAGAAAATGTGATGGTTATCCAAACCCATATCAAAGAATCTCAAAGTAGGCAAAAGATCTATGCCAATAACCGAAGGAAGGATTTCGAATTTCAAGTAGAAAATCTTGTTTTCTTGAAGGTATCTCCATGGAAGGGTGTTATATATTTAAGTAAGAAGGGTAAATTGAGTCCTAGGTACATCAGACCTTTTGAAATTCTAGAACGAATTGGAGTTGAAGCTTATCATTTGGAAATGTCACCAAGTCTCTCCAAAGATCATGATCTGTTCTACATATCACTATTAACAAAATACATGCCTGACCCAACACATGTAGTCACCTATGAAGAAATTGAACTGGAACCCGACTTCTATTATTGCGAAGAGCCTATCATAATTCTTGATACCCGAGAACAAGTGCTGAGAAACCGTATGACTTGTCTGGTGAAAGTTCTATGGAGAAGCCATAAGATAGAAGAGGCGGCGTGGGAACCCGAGGAACATATGATGAATAACCACCTGAATATTTTTGTACAGTAGTATTCTAGAAATTTCTAGGAAGAAATTATTTGAAGTAGGGAAGAATGAAACACCCCAATCTTATATGGTACATTTCCATTCGAATAATACAATAGCTTGCATTGTACACAACTTGGAGTTTTAACACACCATGACCAATAAAACTAGCCGTTATGAATAGTAATACCAACTTTTTGAAATTTTACAACTTTTATTTTTTAAAATGGACTTTATTTTTAAATTCAGAATATCAAAATTATCTTAGGGTGAATATTTGGTATTTTTATGAAATCTTTCAGTTTTTGATGAATAGTGAAAAACACTGCATTATTGTTTAAAATCGACTTTTTATTTATATAATAATTAATTTTATTTAAATTTATATTAGGTAAAAATAGATACATAATACCAATATATGTTCAATGTAATTCATTAGAGTCATTTTATAATAATATTAGATATATAAAATTTTGTTGAACTTTTTACCGCCTTTTACCCACCTTCAAAGCGCATTTGCAAATTTTCATAAAATGTAATTTTACAGCTTCTATGAATTTAATTTAAAAAATCTAAGAGACACGGTTTACATTATTAAGTAAAATGTGGGTCAATAAGATGAAAATAATTTTTGGTGAATAGTAACTTTTGACTTTTATTTTCCACGATTAAAAGTAAATATGGAAAATAATTGTAAAAATGATATTATAATTATCCTAACACATGTCCTAATTATACTGGATAAGTTTATTTTGTCCAAAATCAAACATAGAAATAAAATATGATCCTTTTGGTCTACATGGATTAGATTAGAACATTTATTATTATTTTATTCAAAGAAGAGTTAAAAGTGTTAAATTCAAATTTTTTTAACTAAAACATTTTTAATATAGGGTTATACATAAGAGAAATTAGACTGTAAATATTAATTATAAATCTAAAAATATATCCAACAAAATAGTATTTTATTTATAATATTAAGACATTAAATAATTAAATTTATTGATGACACAATGATGATGTAGTAATTACCTTTTTAATAAAAGGTTAAAACAATTAATGTTATAAATATCTAAATAAATATAAATTAATGATTTTGATGAATTCCACTAATTTTATAGATTAATATGACATGTTAGGGTTTATTAAATTAATTTTTGTGAAGTAATAATGCTATTATGACTTCCAAATAAATCAATTACTAAATAGTGTCAAAATTGACCTAAATGAGTTTTTAAAACAAATACTATATTATTAAATGATATAATAGTCCTAAAAAGCTAAAGTTCGGCTGAAGGACTTATATAATAATAGATATATTATTAATGAACCACTTGGGGTTCTCTTGAAATTTTATTGTAAGATTATTAACCATATAATATAATAATACAAGAATACATGGTAAAAGTTAAACTATTTAACTAAGAGTTAAATCTAAAAGATAAGGTTAATATGGTGACCTAAACCTATATAAAACCTATCGGTTTGGATTTTTTCGACCCATCCCCACCTTAGAATCTAAATAAATTATTTTGGAGCCATTATAAACTGAATATGATTGTATAATAAAATAATATTTCATGTTTTTCATAAAGTCACCCACACCTCTCTTATAAAAATGTACATCACCTTCTCTCAAAATCACACCTCCAAATCAAT
Organism: Viscum album; assembly: GCA_963277665.1. Classification (NCBI taxonomy): domain Eukaryota; kingdom Viridiplantae; phylum Streptophyta; class Magnoliopsida; order Santalales; family Viscaceae; genus Viscum; species Viscum album. The sequence goes on from OY728128.1 coordinate 1,601,649,568, forward strand.
TTATATCTTCCTAAACCTACCCAAATATCCTCCCAACTACCCTACCTTTGACCTAGAGTCCTTAAATTTATCATAAATCCAACCTAAGTATCCCATTTGATCAAATCAAAAGAAAACACCAGAAGAAGAGGTAATAATTTCACCACCACTTTGAAAGTTATTTTCTTCTTCCACTTCCACTTTATTTGTTGCTCCAACAAATAATAATAACTCCAGTAACATATATATACTATGATGTTATTTTAAATATTTTACAACAATATTCATTATTCTATCCATCCAGGGAGTGACAATTACCATACGTGCGTACGTACGACCTACCGTCTCCACATCATGGTGTAGTTTTTTATTCAAACACTTCATTATTTTGATGGATATAATAATGAGTATAAATGATTTAAATAATAAATATAACATGTTAAGGATTCTTTATATATGATATAAAATTCAATTACAAATGATTTCACCATCAATATAATGATATTTTCCCTCGTGCGTATGTACGGATTACCGTCTCCATGAACGTGATGAGATTCATTCCCCATCGTAACCATTCAAAAATAAATTTTATTTTAGGATTAAAAAATAATGTTTAAGAAGATAATATCATTCTTAATTTGAATCAAATACATCTTATCCATAACAAACATGACTTACATAACAAAACATATACCAAGAATCAGTTAACATCTGAAACGATGATACTACTAAAATATTATTAACAAAGCAATATTAGAAGATCATATATGATATCATATTTATGTATGTTGTTTTATTTAATTTAATAAAAATTATTTAACTATTATAAAGGAGGTTAACATATCCTTGACCAATAAAAAGTACAAGCTAATGGTTAATTCTTCAATCTATTCATTATTCGAGGTTGTTTATATGTGAGTATCTATTGGGACCACATTATCATCGACATATGTGTTTCTTAAAAATGTATTTCAATTTTTTTTACTATTTTATAGACTATGGGATAAGTAATTTATACCCTTTTTTACTTTTTAAAAGATGTTTATGAAGGAATATTTTCTTTGTTTTCCAAACAAGGTCCTTTATGACCCTTTAGACAAAATTAAGGAAAGAATGTTTTTTAACTTATACGGTGGGTGCGACTATTTTCCGCCATTATAACACATTCGAAGAATCCCTTACATGCTTGTAAGAATATTTCCAAAATAAATGTTTCCTTTTATAATTTTGTGACTTTTAAATGATTTCAAAATAGAAAGAGGCATTTCTTTCAAATAGTTTCCATTTCATCTATGTCAACGTCCTTTTATGAATTTTAAACTTGTTTGAAGTATAATTATTATGATACAAATATTCCATATTGTATTGAAGGTTTTGTGATATGTTTGACTATGGAAGTGTTATTTTTATACCTTTCATGTTTTATGGATAAAGTATTGAAATTTCGTATGCTAGTTTTAATACGAATGTTTATGTTATGTTTAAACCTTTTCACATGAGCAAAGCATTGGATTTACTAAGTGACGGGTGGAGCCTGATATATCTCCTCGATGCATCGGTAGGTCTAATGAGAAAAAATAGTGTATTGGCACAAGGCCTTGAAAAAATATTATTTTTAGTATTGGCACGAGGCCTTGACTATGTGGTTATGAAGTCTGGCATTATGCATTCCATCATTATGAAATTGGTTATAGATATTTTATGTGATTATTAGACTAGTAGAATATCCATTTGAATAAGTAAATGACATTAATTGATATATATTCCCATATTATGATGAAGTTTTAAATTTAAAAGGATTATGTTTTAGTATTATACATTTCTTTAAATGTTTACTCTTATTTATGAAAGTTTATGCTATGTTGTTATCCTTACTGAGCATCTAAGCTCACCACTTTATATGTTTTATTTTTTCCAGGATGTGAAGATTTATTTTATGGCAGACCAGTAGGGATAGACTAAGGGTTATAAGTGTGTTCAAAGGGGAAAAATGTTTCTGTTGTTTTTATCTCATTATATAATGTAAACCTTATGTATGTATATAATACTTCCAAGGATACTAAACTAATCGGTATTTTGGGAAATGATTCCATGTATCAGGACAATGTTATATAATAATGCAATGACTCTGGGTAACTAGGGTCAGGGCGTTAAAATGATAAGTTTAATCCCATAGATCATCTATCTATACCATGGGATCTAGTGGATCCTAGCCTCAATCCAGATGCTCAAGTAACATATTCTTCAGATGAGGAAGAGGAGCCTTCTACTCTTGTTAGAGATGTTGGATCACCAATTGATGATCGAAGTGACCATGCGACTACTAGATCATAAAAAAGAGTCTCTATTGGACATATAAGTAAACGTTTGGGATTAACCTCTCATGAACATATTCTCAAATCCTCTAGTAGTGAAGAAACCAAATTTGAAGGGAGTGTAGAGTATATTAGTGAATCCAATAAAGAAGAAGATGAAGAATAAGATAAAGAGGAATAAGATGTAAGTAGTGAAGATTGTTCGTAATCAAGAAGGAAAGAAGAATATGAGAAAATTGAAGATGATAATAATTAAGATGGTAATAATGAAGGAATAAGTGAAAGGGGGATTGATACTGACTCTGGTCATCTTGATGAAAATATAGATGTTGTGAGTATGAAAGTTGCTGAAGCTAATACATGTGTCTCTTTTGAGGGTGTTGTTCAATAAGAAAATGTTTCTTTTGATGAACCTGTTTCTCATGTTGTTTATTGTAGAAAAAGAACTCTTCATAAGGATAATGAACCTATCCAAGAAGCCTTGAATCAGGGGGAGAAATCTTTCCTAAGAGATGACATTGAGGGGAGCCTCAAGGACCAGTTCCTCAAGCTGCTGAAGAGAATCAAACCGGAAGGGTAAGACTTGATACTATTTATCCTTTGTATTCCAATATTCAGGGTGAATGGATAAAGAATCCTAGTTATGTAGCCATTGGATTGCATTATGAAGATTCTGATGATGAAATTTTTTCCCTTGATGCAAGAGAACCAGTGTATGAGACCAATTCTACTGAACATGTCACTAAATATGATTTTGAGCAATTCAAGAAAGTAATTTTTTCCCCTATATGACACTCACTGCAATATCAAATAAGATATGAGATTGATGAATCCTGGAGAGAGAATACTGATCTAACTGAGAATTTGAAAGCAATAAGATCTGTGGTTGATGGTGTAAAATAAGTTGATGATTATAGTTATTCTCTTGCCTTAACTTGTCTATCTCAAGCTGATGCTGTTTCTTTTTCAAATATGGTGATAAAAGGGATCCAACCAAATCAAATCAAAACTACATAGACAATTATGGAAAGAAATAATAATCTTGTAAATGATATGAATAAGTTGACAACTGGGATCAATGCCTTGACCACAGAGTATAGGAATAGCATTGAAAATGTCATGAAAGGACTTGAGAACCTTTTTCTCATTTTAAAGATCTTGAGTTCTCCAAGATAATAAAATAAGTTCATGATCTTACCTACTCTTCTCTTTCTTCAAGCTCTTCTCCACCTTTTAGTATTCCTAAACTATAGATCTTTCTATTGTTAGTTCAGTGTTAGAAGAGGAGTTGCAAGATTTGATTACAATCATGGACAAAGTAAAGGATACTTCAGATAAAGTGATGGATCACTTCAATTATTATACTAGGAGTGATTCACACAATCAAAAAGTTTTAACCAAAATGATTAATGATTTTTTCTCTAATCTCATCACAAAGCATCAAATGAACAATCTTTTTAAGAATTTGGCCACAAATCTTACTCTTCCTCTAGTGATAATGACCATTAAAGATTAGATTCAGAAGCTCATAGAATATAATACTTTATTGGAAATGTTTATAGAAAAAAATGATTTTGAAAAGGCTATGAAATATGGTACAATGATCATTGAATAATTTATAATGCTGTTAAAACCATATCATCATGTCCAAAGTGAAGCCATTTTGGTACATCCTACTACAACACATGGCCATGCTGGTTCTGGGCCTCCTCAACCTCAAATTTCAGTTTCTTAGGCCTTGTATTAGATCAGACCAGTCATCATAGAAACTATTTAGCACTATATTCTTTCTCTATAGATACCTTACCTTGCTTCTACAGTTCCTAAAAGGGTGCCTCTGCCCCCTCTCAAAATCTGTTTAGACCCTCTTGCTTCTCAGCCTAACCCTCCTAATGATCCTTCTATTGATCCTCATAATAAGGGGAAGCAACCCCTTTATCCTACCCTATAGTGTGTAATGATTTTAATTTTATAGGCTGAGTCCTTGTATGTCTGCTTTTCTAGTGTACTCTATTTATCAATGTTATTTCATTATTTCTACTTTACTGTTTTTGTGTTTTTTCTCCTACCACTTTTTTATAATCCCAAAAGGGGGATATGTATATAAACATATTCTATAAGCATATTACTTTAATCATGTTTATGAATTATCATATTTGATAAATTATCTTAATCTTCTCTCTAATACATCTCCAATGGTACTCAACAATTACATGATTTATGATTATCAAAAAGGGAGAGATTGTTGGCCCATAGATACTATTGTCCACTATCTCTACCTATAATGGTTTTAATTATCTAAAACCATTTCATATATTAAAATATATCTTAACCCATGTCAAATTATATATTTTGAAAAAGAATCATCTTAAATATAATATCATTTCAACACATAAATATTTATGTGTGTTTAAGTGTAAAAAAGCTTATTATTGATTATATATGTGTAATTATATGTTTTAACATTTTCTAGATTTACTGAAATGTTAGATAGATTGAAAGTCTAAAAATTGTCTATGTATGAGTCACTGACACCGAGAGACAGATGAGTCAACGAAAAAAAAGGACTCACCATTGGACATGACACCGACAGACAAAAGAATCACTGTTGCACATGACACCGACACATATGACTTACCATTAGTTCAAGTGACCTACCGTGCATTGTGTTACCCAGGAAATAAGTCACAGTCAGTTTTAATGAGTTATTGTTGGCTCAGCTGTCTCATTGAGAGAAGTAAGGACTCAATGTTGATATGAGTCACCGATAGTTCATCTGTCTCACTAATAGATAGCGACATTGACACCTAGAGTCACCGATACTGATGGAAAGGACTCACCAATATAGAAAGTCACCAATGCTAATAGACTGATACTTATGACTCACCGATATTCCTGAAAACTTTTTTAATTTATAAATTCAAATTTATATCTAATGTTGATATTTTGAAAAATTAATGTTTTTTAAATTATTTAATGTTTTTTGTATGAAATTCAGTAGTTAGTATGAGGTACATACATTTGGGGAGATCTTCATGTATGTTGGACCTCGAAGTATATAATTACAAGCTCAATCCTTCGACAAGTGCTAAAAAAGGAAGCAAAAAAAATGAACTCCTGTAACTCTTGATATCACTTCCAATACCCACAAACTCAGAGGAAGAATATACAAAGATATCAATAAGAAAAACATAAATCTACTAAGCTACCCTGAATAACTTTCAAAAGAGAAGGTGAACATTCCACACTTCTGGATGCTAGAGCACAGGGACTACGATACTCTGTTTTGGAGCCAAAATCCAGAAGCTAGCTCAAACATCATTTCCACTACATCAAACGAGTCTAGAGTTTCACTAGATAACACACAGAGACTTCTAAACTTTATTATAACTCTTTAGCACTGTTGTGTTCATTTATTAATATTGTTCGAGTAGTTTGTGTATCTCTCTATTACACACACACACACACACACACTGAATCTTGTGTATAACTGGAGGATAATTGATATCCTCAAACTCTCACTCTTTATATCCCATTGTATCACATGTAAAACTATATAAGAGGTCATGTTTGACATGGTTGTTTTTTTCCCACAAATAACATTTCTAGAGGTCATATGTGAACTGAACAACCTTGTGTGCTGTTGTGAACCTCTATCCAGGATGTGGATCTAATTGTTTATTAATTTAAACTACTTTGTGGAAGGTGATAACCAAGTAGAGAGGACTAAATCTTAGCTTGAGACTAGACCTCTTTTTTACATCTAGTATGTTTACAATTTAGTTTTACTCTATTTCTATCACAAATTTCATAAAATTAATTAAACACAAATAGTTATTTTAGTAAGTGTTTATAATTATTTTTGAACTGGTATATTAGTTTCAAAAGTTATATTAATATTTAGATTTGTATAGTTGATAAAGAACCAATATTTTGAGGAATTAATTGAACATTCAGGACTCTTATCAATTTACTATAGACTGACTTGTATTATATTTTTAATTAGGGGAAATTCTCTAAGAACTATTTTTAATAGAACTTTTTATAGTTACTCAATTCAACCCCTCTTGAGTAATCTACTTAGACCAATAGTTATTATTTACCTTTCAATAATTCCATTCGTTAAGAAATGAATACAATGATCATGCGTACATACAGTCCAACATCACCATGAACGATGTAATTCATTTTTCTATCTATTATTTTATGGATGAATCCAAATATGTATATAATTATTATATATGATATTTATGTTTTTATTATAAATTTTATATTTTTGAGCCATGGTGAAAACATAAGGCAAAAAACTAATGAATTATAAAATATATAAAAAATGAAATAGTTATCACTCGAAACAACAAATTTAATAAAGAAGTGTTAAAAAATTGGGTGATAAAAGGATATAAGTAAATAATATATGGTATGATATATATATGAGTTTGGATATATAATATTTTTAAAATGAATCTATATTTTCTAGAAAGGAGGCTATAATGTGTACAACAAATGTCAAACCTATGTTAAGGTGTCATCATCTAATTTTTTTATCTTTGAAACACATTCCATATTTACCACTTATTTATTTTATGTGGTGTAATACTTCGCCTGTATATATTTCATGAAAATTATTTGTGAAATATAGTGGTTTTTACAAATACATATGATGTTCTTTATTTCACAGGGCTTATGATTAATATGTTACCAACACAGTAAGGTTTTTTTTGTTACAATATCATTATTTATGATAATGTTTTTGATGATCAATATTTACGATATAACTCTCAAGAAACTAATTAAAATAATTATAATTTGTATTTTTCATGAGAATACATGTTTTCATTTCGTTTTTCCTCACCTTTAGTACTCAAGAGAATGAAAATATGTTTTTATAGAAAACTAACTTAAATTCCATCTTTGGTTTAAGATCATATCTATTAAATATCCATGTATTCTAAAAATTTTATCAATATTTTTTTATTATTATACAATTATATTTTAAATTCATTTTTACCCATGATTGAGTATTTAAAAATGTTTTAAATGGAATATTATTATAATTTTCTGAATGAGAAACGTTTTTAAATTTGTAAAAAAATATATTAAATGAATGTTTTCTCACATATTATATGGTATGGATTTATTTTATTACTATTATTACCATTCAACATTTTTAATATCCATATAAAAGTTTCAAGTATCTTTTAAAAGAAATTTTTTTCATAATATTTTGGAAATAGTTTTATTTTAAAATTTATTTTCAAAATTTTAAGGTTATTTTCCTCAAAAAATATTTCACTGATCTTTTAAATATATTTTCGTATATGATAAAATCATTTTATGTTATTTTTGATTTACTTTTTATATGATCCATTTATACCATTCATATTATTTACTTATATTTATAATGTTTATAATGATGATATTTTTATGAATCCTTTTTATTTTCCATGGGTTTGCTATGGAAAATTGATGAAATGCTTGTGAAACCCGTTTTCTTTTCATTGTTTATGCTGTGATGACATGATGAATTTTTTTTGATCCTATAGATCACATATGTATTGTTTTTATTATTTTATATGGGTTTTATTATAACCAAGTAAAATGGGTATATTACAACTAATGATGGTGGTTACGTTATAATCAATGATGGTTGTCAAGTTGTAGAAATAGATGGGTGGGACTTATATATACCTACAATGAATTGGGTAAATATTGATATCTCATTAGTTAAATAGGACTGGAATGGGATGTGAACATAGTTAAGTAACCTACTTTTTCTGCTATTATGTTCTTGGGGGAAAAAATTGACTACTACTATTGTTTTGGGAGTGAAATCATTGTACTATGATAGTTTTTTTAAATAATAATTTACTACTGAGGAAATTATTTTCAATTATAATGTGTATCCCAAAAGAATATGTCTTATACCAATATTACTCTCACATAGATCATGTTATTTTATTCCATTACTATTCATATTTTATGAACTACCATAATTGATTCCATGATATAATATTATGATCTATGATATGAAGGTTATGAATTTCAAATGTTATACTCATGTTATCATACCCTTATATTCATGTTAATCTACATAGATCATTGGTATCTCTAATTGTATTCATACTGGGAACCTGATATCACTCATTTTTTATGTTTCTTTTACCTATGTTTGGAAGAAATGTACTACGTATGATCCATTTTATAACATAGTGGGAGTCAATTTAGAAATTTTTTGAACTATTTTATCTATTTTCTTGTTTACAATGGCACTGGACCTATATGATTTTGGCATAGATAATTATTTAATATAATGAATATTATCCTATTAAGATGTGATATATTTGCGTGGAATGTAATTTCATTATAGTTTTCCATTCATGCGTAATGGTTATTAACTTTTAAAATATATTCCATAAAATTATAAATTAGTTTACATAGGTTACTTAAAGGTAATAAGTCATGCTATTTCATGGTTTGTTATAATATTCTTCTACTTATATAGGGGTAACACCCTTTCTTTGTATAGGTATTCTGATAGTTAAATATGGGTATATGATATTTTTAATACATTTCCAAAATGTATAGAAGAATTTAAATAAAGGTAATATTAAACTCCCAATAACCTCATATGTGTAAATCAAAACCCCTGTAAGGATTTCCACTTGTTTTAATAGCCTATATATGGGTAGAATATAATTTCCCATTTAAGTTTAATAGTAATATAAATAATATGTAAGGCTAAAATTCATGATTTCTAAATGTAAATAATACTTATTTAAGGTAACGAATATTTTCCCATGAAATACATAAAGGTATTACACTATTACATAAGGGTACCATATATGTTACATAAGGGTACCATATATGTTACTTATGGGTATAGTGTAAAATCTAATAAATTAAAAAGTGCAAGAAAAAACATTTGAAAATGAAAGTTCCAAAATATAATAAATAAACTAATAAAAATGAATAATATGAAAAAATTATAAATAAAATTATGAATATATAAAAAAATTATTATTTTGAGAATAAAATTGAATTTATATATTTTTAATTAATAAAAAATAGTGATATACAATGATAAAACACTGAAAATATACCCCTTATTGTAAATTCAAAAATTCATCATTTATTAAAACTTTAAAAAACATTATACCAACTTTTAAAATTTAGAAAATAGATAAAATATTATTTAAACTGAAGAATTATTTTAGAATACATAAATAATCCCTGTATAAATTCATACATTCTACCCATTTATATTAATAAAGAGTGTATGCAATTTTTATTGTAGTATAAAGTAAAAATTATTTAACATATATTATTTTATAGAATGTGTTTAACAAAAAAATATGCTACTTTAATTAAAATTAAAAAATTAATTACATTTATATCAAAATATTATGATTCTAACTTGCCAAGTTAAGACTCCATTTTCTAAAATCATATAGAATCTAATGGTTTAGAAAATATGTAAGAAAGTTATTTTTACTTGGGAACAAACTCCAAGATAATATCCCATTAATTTACATGATCCCTCAAAAAATAAAATCTAACAACTATATGTTTGGTTCAAGAGTGTTTTGGAGGATATTTATTAATTTAAATACCACTAGAATTATCATATAATATTAGAATTATATCAAAACTAATATTAAAATAACAAAACGATTTTTTATTCTAAAAAAATTTAGAACAACGTGTACCAATATATACATGCTATGATTCGGTTGTAGATAGTGAAACTGTCAACTGTTTCTTATAATTCTATGAAATTAAAATTTTACTATGAGAATGACACACATGTGTCATTCTTTTCCATTCAAAAATATATCCTGCAAAATTGGATTCATAATATGATATTAAATCAAAACAAACCCAATTTGAATAATATAACCCACTATTAATAGTTCCACTAATATATCTAATAACTCTCTTAATATCTTTAAGATGATAGTCCTTAGGATTTAAATGAAATGTAGCACAAAAAACTAGAAACATCATATCCAGTCTTGATGAATTCATGTAAATTAAGTTTCCTATCACGAATCTATACAATTTAACATCAACAAACATTCCAGATTCATTAAACCACAATTTATAATTTATACTCATCATTGATTTAATATACTTGAATGAATCAAGGAAACCAATTTTACTAATTTCTTTAACATATATAGGAATTTTTTTTAAAAAAATACTATCTTTTATTTCATTAATTAGTAATCCATTAAAAATAATCTATCCTCCTATTAAGAAAATTTTGAAATCACTAGTTATTAATTTAGAAATATTTTTACATGGAAAATCATTTTTTGAACAATATATTATATAATCAACATATATGTGCATAATAAAAATATCCATTGAAACGTTATTAATAAACAATTGAGGATACACCTTTTCATTAGTAAAATTATTTTATAATAATAATTTAGTAATCCTTTCATTCAATTATCATAAGGATTTTTTAATAATATATAAATCTATAATTATATTAATAAAATTATTTTGAAATCTCTCATTTTCAAATCATGGGGTTATTAAAAAACACTTCTTCTAAAATTATTCCCTTTTAAATTTCACTCTTTATTTCCATTCGAAATATTTTTATATCCTAAAAATATGAAAATGAAAATAATTTTATTATTTCCTCAATAAAATAAATAAGGGAAAAATATTTTTTAAATTTCTATTCCCTCTTTATGAGAATAAATTTAAGAAACAAGTCCTTTATTTTTAACTATGTTGGAAGAGAAATACTTTTTATTCTAAAAAAAGAATTATTTTTTAATTTTTTTTATTTTTGGTATTTCAACTGAATTCCACAATTTTTTCAAATTTTTTAATTAATAATACAAAACATTAATCATGTTTGAATAACTGGAATCATAATTTATATTAGAAATAAAAAATAATTAACAAATATAGAATTAGTATAGTAATTTAAGAGATATTTCCTGGTTTGTATTCCAAATTCAACATTTTCATTTAAATTTTCAATAGAATTACCATTATGAGTTTTCCACCCTTTAGAATAAGATTGAGATTATAAATCCTCCCCAAAACTAAAGCATTATAATTTTATTAAAAATTAACAACACCAAAATTGATTTCCTTAAATTCCCCATCATTTTTATTTTAATTTATTTTATTCTTGTTAATGATATTTTCATCAAAATAAATATACACAGACTCTTAAACAACTAAATTAATATTATTGAAAAAATTATATTCCTTACTAATTTTGGAATAACCTAAAAATTTTCCTTAATAACTTTTACAATAATAATTTTCTGAAATATATTTTGTATTTAACATAAATAATTTGCGACCAAGCACCCTAAAATTTCTAAATTTGGGTTTAATACCATTAAATAACTCATAAGAATTTATTATAGAAATATGATCTTATATAGTATCTATTTAAAATTTGAAAATATATATTTAGAGATTTGGACATATTTGGAAAACCTAATTTAATCATTATTTATCATTCAATTTCATAAAATTGAGGTATTATTTCATTCAAAAACACCATTTGTTTTGGGTGTCCTTGGGGAATTAAAAAGATTGTATCCATTTTCTTCACATTATATATCAAATTTTATATTAAAAAATTCACCACCACTATCACTATTGATATAAACAGTTGATGAAATTTTAACATTTTGTATAATCATGAAGAAAGCATAAAATTTGTTTACAATTTCATTTTAATGTGATAAGAAATATATATTCCAGAATCTATAATAATTATCAAATTTTATGAAAACATAAATTTCCCCCTAAAAATAGGTTTTATAGGACCAAATAAGTCATGATGTAGTATTTCAATAAACCAAGAAGTAATTATATCATTCATTGATTTAAATCGCTCCGTATATTGTTTACCTTTTAAAAATTAATAACACAAAAATTAATTTCATGTATTTAGGATTGGTAGTTTTATAACTATTCAATGTAATTAAAACCTATAAATCATTCATTGGTTTTAAAATAAAATCCTTCAATTCCACAAGGGAAAAAATAAAAAATATTCTTTATTAATCAACTGAAACTAAAAAATAAAGAAAGAAAAATAATTAGATAAAATGGGATAACACCTAAAAATATTGGAGTTATGAAGAAATGGAGACCAAGAGCATCCAATCTAATGAGATTTATGCCCCCAAAACTAAAAAATATCATCATTTTCTACATGATTTAAACAGAAAACATCATATTTTGTTAGATCATAAAAATAGTCTAAATTATATTTTTTCTATTTTTTTAAAAAAAATCAAATTTATTTTTCAAAAATAAACATTTACCAAATTAAAATATTATTTGTAATGCATTATCACATAACTATGACATATAAATTAAATTATTTTTTAATGTATTTTAAGAAATAATTTTGAAATAATAAATGTTTTAGAAAATCAAAATTCTCACACATATTTAATCTATCCTTATGTTTTTTCACTAAATATAATAAGGAATTAATCATAGGAATTAAATGATAAAAAAACTTTAGATACAACATATCACAGGTCCAAAACACCCACTGTCTAAATGCCCTGAATCATTGATACTTATAAAGAATATTCCTTGACATATATCAATCAAGTATAATGTTTTGGTAAATTTTTTTATTATTTTTCCAATTATATTATTAGCATACACTTTTGGAGTCCAAATAAATATAAAACGTTGGTTTTTGAGCTATTTAGAAAAAAAAATCAAAAAGAAAAACTTTAATATGCCCAAATGATTGTGTGAATCCGAAATCACAATTATTGAAATAATTATTATAAATTATATATTTAAAACACATAACATTTTAAATACTCACATTTTTATATTTTAATAAAAGGAGTCATATTCAGCCTTTTTTATAAGACGTTATAAAAAGAAAACAAATATAGTTTTTTTCATCATTGTCATCATTTTTTCATATTTATATTTACGTTAAACAATATAAGACAATATTTTTTATTATTAGATATATCAATTTTTAAATACACATGATGTTTTGAAATAGATTATAAATTAGTATATATTTTGTCTATATAACTGAAATCGATATTTCTCAATTATCTATTTTAATTATTGAGATTATTACACTCATTTTTAATCTTAACCATGTCCTGCATAACTGAATTAAATCTTATTTCCTGAATTTTATCATTTACATGCAGAAAACCCTTAATTCGATCATTTTAACTTTTATTTTTGATATCTTTATATCATATTTATTTTTATGTTATTAATTCTATGGAAAATGTATACTCATATATTCTCATTTTTTTGGTTTCTCATTTTCCTTGAATAAATTATCATTTTTTATTTTTATATCATTATATTATAAATTATCGTGAATTTATCATTCCATAATTCCTCATTATATATTTACATTTTTTACTCTATAATAAACAAACTCATAATCATAACATGATTCACAATCAATTTCTTTTTTTTATCTTCACTGATTTCATTATAATCAATATTATGAGTTATTAATTGAGTACATGATTAGACAGGTACCTCAAAATGTGTGTCCACAAAAGTAAGGTTTTCTAATTCCTATTAACTTCTAATGTAACTAATCAAATTTATATAGTCAAGAAAACCCCATCCGCCAAAAAGTTAATGTTTTCCTTTATCATTTCATATTTATATTCCATTAAATGTTATGTTTTTGGAAAATTGGCCCGGATGTTTCCTTTCTTCCCACACTCATAACATTTTATTTATAAACCATCAATTTTATTTATAATATCACCTCTCATGAAAACCGTTTAAAATTACTTTTTTACTACCTATTTCTACATTATTTATTCATTAATATGAAAAACATCTTTATAAAATGTACCATTTCATTATCACTTTCCTAGATCATAGACTGAAAAAAGTTATAGGGTTTATTAACATTATAATTAAATTCAATACCTTTTCCCTTCATACAATCCTCATCAACAATATTTTTCAGTATAATTTTTTAATGTATCAATGAAAATATAATTTCATTTAAAGTAAACTCCTTAAAATTCTTGCATTCATTGATGACTAAATTGTTTTCCTTCCAACATTTTGGTGATTCTCTCAACATACATTCAATTAGATCTATACTATCCATAACATCACTATGTTCACTTGTACCATTTTTAATGCTCATAAGATAGTGAAACAACTTATTTATGAAATTATACCAATTGGTCTTTCCAATACCCATTCTCACTTTTATAAAAAATGAGGTATTTTGAGCTATCCATACTTCATTGTAATTAAAAAATTACATTTCAATAACTAATATTTATTTCATAGACTCATAGGTTTATGATAATTAGGTTATCATGATAGTAAATAATATACAATAGAATATTTATCCAGAATAATTACCCTCTAATACAAACTATTGATATCAAATTTAAAATAATTAGTTTTGTAAACTATTATCATAAAAATTACATTCCTTTAATACAAGTTATTGTAATGAGATATATGGATATAATGGATGATAGGGGTGTGAATAGTCTGAAATTTTTTAAATCAAATAATCAATCAAATTTTATTATTGATTTAATCAATAGTGAAGAGAAATTTTCATAATATAGTATATAATAAATTAAAATATCAATGGAGTATTTTTATTATGGTTCATATCAGAAATATCCTACTCCAAATTTCAATATTATCTATAAGTTGAGAATATTAGTACCCACTAAGGAACATTACTTTGAACTGATTGATAACCTGTTTAGTTGTTATTCCTCTGAGAAAAATTTAGGTAGAACGAACCTAAATTTTCAAAACAGTCACAACCCAATTTGTCCTAAATCTATTTAAGGAGTTACATCCCAAGAAAATTGATTTTTATTGGTAGAATAACCAAGAATGACTTTTTTTATTGGGATTAGCATAAACACACACATAAAATTAAAAAAAATTAAAACAAAAATTAAAAAGAAAAATTGAAAAAACTGAAAACCATCGGAGATCAGATGATATTGATGATGATGTAGGTTATGATATTTCATAACTTCATTATTAATTAAGTAATCATTTGATGTTTATTTATGATCACACTAATAAAAAAGTAGTCACATAAGGGATTCAACACTTGAATATCATATATCAATTCACATCAGTTCATGTGCTTAATCTACATCCCTTGAACATTATATATTTATCAATCACTAATGGTCATTTGATCCCAGATATTTTTGATTATAAAGATAAGTATAAATAAAAAATCACTGAATTCCATAGGTTAAAGAATAAAAATAATTGGAATAATATCATTTACCAGAAATTTGAATTATTGTGATCATTTATTTGCACATTTCATATTAATGAAGCAAATTAAAATATTCTCTTTAAAATATATTTGTATTATAAAAATAAAAATAAAAATAATTATTATTCTCCTAAAATTATAGTTAATCATTAAATTTAATTAGTTATTTTCATGTCTTCATATAGATAGTTGTGTCGTGATATTAAGCTATATGATATATTTATTCAATGTAATAATATGGCTACATTGGACAAATATTTATTTGGTAATTTGGTTTCATTATACAAATGGATGCATAGTAATTATTCAACATCATAAAAATTGATATGTGGTTCAATCCCAAACACTTACCTGATATGTTATCCTACATGATTCTGCTATGTTGGATATTAGGTTATGTGGGTTTGGATATATAAATATTGATATATGAAGAATAGATATCCTACCATTAGACTACTCATGAAATTTTTAAATAAATCATAGATTTACTAAAATAAACTAAATAGGAAATTTTTATTAACATTCCAAAAAATCAATCAAAAAGGGAATGGTGTAGTATATTGATTATTATAAAATAAATTGAAAATTAATGGATAGACCATAAATTGTAAGACCTATGGTTGGTAAGCATAATGTGAAATCTAATATTTATAGTCACATACTTGTGGTATCATGAGAATAACTCAGGTAGTAGGTTTTTTTGTGGTCACTTGAAGAAGATTCACAATAGGTTGGTTTGCTGTCACTTGATAAAAACATCATCATTCATTCCTTTTAAATATTATTGTCTACAAACATAAAATATTATCATACTATAACATAATAAAATATCACTTATGGTAACACACTCAAATATTATGATATAATTTTAATATTCTCATCTAATAGTTATGACGAATTTTTAATCATTAAAAATAGATAAAATAACTTAAAATAATATAATTGAATTTACTGAGTTATTTAATTTAATATCACTAGTTAATGATGAATAATAATTTTTATTCATATAATTATGTTTAAAACACAGTAATGTTCTTATCATAGATTCCCTGACAATTATATTATTTTATAGAGTTAATAAAAAAAATTAAACACATTTATTTAATGTGAGTACAAATAGAATACCTTAAAAATATTAAATTAGTGTTGTTAAAATCCAAGCTAGAAACCCCGGTAACCTAATGCCCAAACCAATATTGACATGGCTTGAAGTGAGTTCCTAATCCCCACGCGTTTAAGACTAGTAATTTGAATTATACAATATGAAAGTGGGAATGATTTTTCCACAAACATAACAGAAGAAAGATAAACAAGTCAGTAATTATACAATAATAACTCCATAGGGAGGACCGTACCCGAATCGAAACAGATATATAAAACCAAAAGTACCACTCAAAGTACCAGAAGCATAATATCCACCAAAGTCTGAATAGACAAAACTATCAAAGACCAAGTATAAAAAAAACAATAAGCACCTCAATGTGCCTTTCTCTTGCTCGAACATGGAATAAGATAATCTAAAAACACCCAATGGAACAGGTTGGGTGTGAGCTAAAATTCTATTTGGTTCTCACCAAAAATTCCATAATTAGATGAAAACATTTAATTAACCAAATGATGATTTCCATATTAAATAAACAAACATGGTAGTTTGAAATCATATTTCAAAAAAATCATGATTGACATTTCAAATGATGAAAATACATTAAAAAATGGATTATTAATTTTTTTATATAAAATAGTTAATATAAATTTATAAGGCACAAGTAAAATAGTTTAAGAACAAACAGTGAAATATACATAAAATATAAACAATGAAAAACATGATAATTTTACAAATGGTTTGGTAGTTATAGGCTTTGGGATCATCACACACTCAATGGTGATCATAACTATATATTTATACACATGTTCGTACAACACTGGTCAAAGATAACTCATCACCATCCCATCAGGGATGTGACTTGAGGAACTAGATTTTGTTATAGTTGTAAAGTGTCAAAAGTGTGTTATCCCACGAACTCACTAACTACCCAGTCTTTCATGAACTCTAATAAAAATACATGATGAGAAATTTATTTTAAAACAATTTAAAATAAAATTCATCCAATTATCCCATTTCAAATAAACCAATTTCCTTTTAAAAACTGGCACATGGGTTTTTAATTATGTAATTACTTCTTCTAAGATAAAACCACTAGTTTTCTATCAAAACCAATTTAATCCATTTTTTTAAAATAAAACATTGAAATAAATTTCATCAAATCTGTTACATAATTAAAATACAATAATTTGAATTTCAAAAAATTTCTATAAATTTCAATAACATACCCTAATTCAATGGAATTGGGGTTTTCCCCAATTTTATACAAAATTAAACACAAATCCAAAATTCACTAGAATTGGGTTTTCTGTAAACTAATTTAATAAAATTAATTAAAATCAATAAATTGAATTCAAATCAGAAAATTGAATATAAATCAAGAAATTTATGGATAATCAAAATTGGCCATCATAACAGGACCAGCTACCTTGAGATAATGGGATCTCTAAATGTAAATCCATAATAAGAAAAATCTTATTAAGAATGTGGACAACAAGTATATGAGAATAAATCCAATATTAAAGATATAGAACAATGAATATTAGATCCTCCAACAACATGAAAATCTAAAAACCCTAGGTTGGAAATAGGAGAGATAGAATGAAAGAAAACATGAAGAGGAATCTTATCAATACGGGATCAAACATTATTCTCATAGCATTGATTTGATTCTGGAAGTGTGTAATGGGGGAAAACCCACCTCTTGGGAGCCTCCAAGAAAGAAGAAAATGATATGGGGTTGTAAAGGCCCATGAGGCACCTAGAAAAGTTAACTTTCAAATTAATAAAATAATAAACACATGGTTTCCTTGGTAGGTCCACATAGTTAGAAATAACATGTTCTCTAACCGTACACCCATTTTTAAAAGGGTTCATGGTTTATAATATGTTTATGAACAAAGTTTCCATTAATTTCCCAACAATGAAACCCCCCTATGTTTGGTCTTTCATTTTTTCACCTAAGAGGGAACGCGATTTTGGAAAACCATATCCTAATATTGCACATCCCAGAAACATTCAAAATTGTCAAATGTTTCATCTCAAATAACCCTAAATGAAACCTAACCCAACCGTGATAAAAAAATGTGTTTATGGATACATGAATATAGTAACAGTTTTTTATAACCTCCCCACCGTAGACAATTTTTTCCCATGAAATCCCACTCAAAATATTCCATGTCAAAATGATTAGGTCATTGCTCCCTCATCAGTGCCTCCCTCTCCCACGATACATTGGTATCAAAATTGTGATGCCATAACACTCGAACCAAAGGTATCATCCTCAAAAAGTACCTTGGTTTCATAATAAACTAACTTGATGGAATTCTTAGTCATAGATAAATCCTAATTTGAACTTTTGATCACTCCATATAATGATATGAGATGGATCAGATAGGTACTTTCATAGATGAGATACAAGGAACACATTATGTATCAACATCAACTGTTGTGGAAGTTTGAAAAGGTGATCCACTTTTCTCACCATCTCAAAAAACAATAATGGCACCAAAAAATGAGGATTATTTTTCCCTTTCCTCCCAATCCATAGATGACCCAAACATGGTGAAACATTCAAGAACACCTGATCAACAACTGATAATTCCAATGGTCTTTGATGAGGATCAAAATAATACATATAAATGCTCTATGTATTCAACATTCTCTGATGAATCAACTGAATCATTTTTGTTGTATCTTAAACCAAGCTTGGTCTAACCAAGGAAATCTCACCAATCTTCGACCGATACAATATAGATCTATAAGGCTAGCCATATAAGGCCTCAAAAGGATCCATTCTATTTTCAGACTGGTAAAAATTCTTATAGGAAAATTCAACCAGGCCTAAATGGTCATCCCAATATTCACCAAAGTTATTAACACAAGAAATAATCCTATTATCAAGAATCTATATATCACTTTCTTTATGGATATCTGACTACAGATGGAATTTCCTACTCAAATGATCCTGAGATCCCAATGCCTACAGAAGGATACTCAATGGAAATAAGTAAACCAATGATCCCTATTAGTGATTATAACATATGTAACCTCATGAAAATGAACAATTTATTTCACATAGATATTTCCTAACTCTTCAACTTTGGTTTTATCACAAATGGGTAAAAATTGAACCATTTTCATCAATCGATCGATCCAACCCATATCAAATTTATTTTCCTTAGGGTATGTGGAAACCTAACCAAAATTTCAATATAGTTATCATCCCACTTCCATGTTGTAAATGTAAGTGTCTGAAGAAAACCTAAAGGCTTATGGTGACTGGACATGACCTATTGAAACGTTTTAAAATGAGAGACAAATTAAAAAATTCCATATGTCATACTTGTCCAGCTAAATCTACTCCACTTGTTATAGAACATCTTCATGGTTATTGGGTGCAATCCCCAATGGGAATTATGTAAATCCACTATCACATCTATCCTTACCAACTACAGTTCAAAAATTTGATTCTGAAAACATCGAATTCCCATTGTGGAGAATTACCAGTCAGTCAAGGTCTTCCAACAATAAAGAGAGTCCTTAATGCTATGGAACTCATCATCGTGTTCTGATTCCTAACGAATCATCTCAAGAAGATTAGATTTCAGCTAAACATTGGAAACAAATTATCATCCCTTAATTATTGGAATCCAATATGCATCTATGCAAAGGGATCCATCATGTTCCACTCTTCCGAAGATTCTTTCACTGTCTAGGTTGGAATTTTACTTCTCATTGAATCAAAAATTACATTCCCATTCTACATGGTATAGTTATCTTCAATGTCATTAAAACTGTAGGTATTCCACCCAATACCTCTGGTAGAGATTTAAATATATTTGAGAGCAGATATAACTTGAGATCTTGTGGTCTGAAAACATGGTAAACCTTTCTATGAAAAGTTAATTTGAAAAAATCTTAAGTGAGTGAATTAGAACTACATGTTCAAGGTTATAGGTTGGATAATTCTTCTTGTGTGTCTTAAGATGATGAGAGGAATAAGCAATGACATTTTCATCTTTCATAAGAATGCATCCCAAACCTGAACATGATGCTTAAAAAAGACCAGATAGACATGTCTGGACACTAGAAGAGTCAACACCGACACAATAGTCAAAATAAATTTTAGCTACACAAAACAATTATAATATTTTTCATCATAAGTAATATTTAATCCATTTATACTTAGATTAGTCATTAGAGATTACAAAATTGAGAATTCCATAAAAAATGGTGATAATTTCAAGCAATACCCAATAAGGTTTGAATATGTAAAAACAATTTGTGGTCATTACTATGTCATAAAAATGTTTACCTTTTACAGATCAATAGAAATACCATATTTTGACACCATGTGTCCCATGAAATTCACTTCCCGAAATAATAAAATAAAATTTTAAAATCATGTTGTATTTTTTGTGATTTCTCAAAAATTATAGAACTAATCTCAGATGATGCACATGATCCTCCTCGGACATATAGTAAATGAAGACTTCATCCACAAATACTACAATTAAAATATCAATGTACTTGTGGGAAATCATGATCATTAAATCCATAAAGACCTAAGGAGCATTTGTTCGATGAAATTCTAGGAAACGTTATTCATAATGGCCATACCTACTCTAAAAGGCAGTTTTTGGAATGTTAGATTATTTTATTCTCAACTAATGGAAACTAAATTGGTGTTCCATCATCGAGAACTACATCACCCCCTTCAAATAATCAAATAGATCATCAATATGTGGAAATGGATATGTTTTCTTTTACTGTGAATTGATTGATTTTTCAATAATCAACACAAAGGTGAAGTAAACCATAAAAATTATTAGGAAATAGAACTATCGCCACCCAAGGAGACACACTCATGTGTATAAATCCTTTCTCCAGAAGATCATCCAACTAAGTCTTCATCTCCTTCATCTAATATGGTTCCATATAGTAAGAAGGGATAAATAATGGTTGAGTACCATATACAAAATCGATATAAAATTCTACCTCCCTTACTAGTGGAAAACCAGAGAAGTCCATTGGTAAATTGTTAATAAATTTGAGGACGACTAGATAGATATCACCACTCAAGGAGTCTCTCTCTAGATAAAAATAAATCACTGATATTACTTTCCCCAACTTAGGATAAGAAGGTACAACTCTACTCAACCTTGTATCCCATTCTCCTTGAATGATTTGGAAAACCCCATTGAGAGAAGTAAAGGAGACTCATCTAAGATAACAATAAATTTAGGATTTATTGGAAATAATAAAATCCATCATGAATATGATTTCAATAGGTTTTATATTGATAACAATAAAATACCAAGCATGATCAAAATCTCAAAAAGAGACAACACAAGATGGACTATGAAGTCCCTTTTCTCTCTTCATTTCAAGGGGTGGAGTAATATCCATCCACATAAGATTAAAGATCTATGAAATTATAAGAAGATTCATAATCATGTTGGAAATAAATGAATAATATATACCCGTATCAAATAAAGTAGTCACTAATGATAATGATATTGTGATGGTACTTCATATAGTCATTGGACCCATATCTACTTCAATTAGAGACTCTTCCACTACATGATGAAGATTCATTTCATACTCCTATGTATGGAACCAATTTTTATATGAATCCATTGATTTACCCATAGTTTTATATGGTCTTTATTATCCCATGCCACTATGATGAGTGGAATAGATATGGAAGAACATCAGCAAGTGACATGAGCATCAATAGGAACAATGTACCTTAGGTGCCTCAGTGAAAACCAATTTTTAATTCCTTGGATTTCAAAACTAGTAAAAAATAAAAGGGTATCTTCCTAGATATACATTATGTTTAGAAAAAACCTTCTATAGAGAACCACCGTGTGAGTCATCACACTTTCTCTTTTCTTGACAAGAACTCACAGAACTAACACTATTTGAAAAAGGAACTCCCATCAACCCTAACATTCCATCCAAGTCCATTTTAACATCAACACATTATCCATCGTATCATCATAAGAAGGTATCCTATAACAGAAAACCTACGAAAAAATATCAGCTTGAACCCTCGATTTGAAGCACCAAGTCTTCATCTTCCCATTTGATATTATCTCAGGTGAAAACTACACTAGCTCTCTAAAATGGTATGTATAGTCTGTCATATCCATTCTTGCCTTCTCATGTTTGAAATACTCAATATCCTTGGCAAACACCATCGAATAAAGACAGAAATAGTTAGAGAAAATAGATTTACCCACATTACATTACAAGACCATTTACTTCTTCATCGTCACTATCATATCCCACAATCTAATTCTCAGTCCCTCCAGTTTGAAGGTGGGACAATTCACCTTGATTTCATAAGGTGTCTTTAATAGCTCAAACATATGCTCAACCCTACTCAACCATTCCTCAGCCTCTTGAGGATCACTGTATCCTCTGAATGCTTATGGATTCGAGAGAAGGAACTACTTAGAATGATTCTAAAAAATATCTCTCAGAGGATCCATAGATGCATCCTACATAGGATCTGGTGGTGGTGCATGTCCCAGAGTTTGGATAGTATGCACAATAAACTCAAAAAGACTCAATTCAATGAGATTATTTTCTCACCCTTATTCATAAGTAGCTTATTCCTTGATCTGATTCAGATGTCTTCTCATTGGAATAATTCTTCACAACATCAGTAGACAATAATGAAGACATAAGATCAACACTCAAATATAACAATAAGGAAAATAAATCCCAATAGAAAGACAAACAAGATTTGGATTTGAATCCTATGGAATTCAAAATTATGGAAAAGGCTACAACTAAACCTCGTGACTTATTTCCCTAAACTACCTCTAATGACATAATCCTTATTACAGTGAGAGATGTCCAGGGACTCGGCCATAAATACCACCAAATTCCAAACCAGAATACACAAATACATACTAAAATAAAGTAAAGTTGAAAAACATTCAGCTTTTCTACCAATTTTGCATTACCCGGCCCAAATACCCTAGTACCCTGATGCCCAGACTGACCCAGACATGGCCTGAAGGGTGTTTCTGATCTCCACGGGATGGCGACTAGCACCAAGAATAATACAATATAAAAGTGGAAAATGATTTTTACAAAAACGTAACAGAATCAAGATAAATAATTCACTATACATACAAGAAAAACTCCATAGGGAGATCAATACTAGAATCAAAATTGGTATAGAGAACCAAAATTACTTTTCAATATACCAAAAATGGGATAACTACCCATGTCCAAGTGTACACAACTCTCCAATCCCAAGTATCAATAATAAAAACCACCACCATGTGGTGATTTACTATTGATGAATCCTAGAAGGAGAAAATATACAAACACATGAAGGGATAAGTATGGTGTGAGTTAAAATCCAGGTAGAGTCTCATAAAAGATTCTATAATATAATGAAAACATTTTATTAACCAAATAATGATTTCAAATTTTAAAAAAATAAACTTGTAAGTTCAAAATAATATTTAAAATAAATCATGATTTACATTTAAAATGATATAAATATATAAAAAATGTCTTAATATCATTTTTATATAAATAAGTTTATATAAATTCATAAGGCATGGGTATAATAGTTTAAAACAAACAATGGAATATATTTCAAACATAAATAATGAGTAACATGGTCATCTTGCCAAAGGTATGATAGTTGTAGGATACCAGATCCTCACACAATCAATGGAGATCTTGAAAATATGTGTATACACACATCCCTCAGAAATTGGTCAAAGTGGACTCATCACTATCCCATCAGGGACGTGACCGGATGCACTAGATCTTGTTTATGTTGTAAAGTGAAATAGAAAATTTATGTGCATATTTTTAATCTAATAATGAATATTTTTTTGATGTTTTTAATTGATAAAACCCATGAATTTAAATGTTCTATTAAAATAACGCGCAATTTGAATTATAAAAAGAAAATGGGCTAAAATGTGAACAATGCTTAATTCTTTAATTTTGAATGATTTTTATCACAAGAATATTTAGATCACAACTTTTACAATATTAATACATTTAGAGTTATTATTATTTTGTAGGATTATTTGATTTATTTTCTTTAAATTTTCTTAATGACCAAGATCTTACTCAAACATCTCAATTCTTGAAAAAATCACTGATGTTAAAGAAGTGTTCGAACAGACAGCGTGGACCCCACCTTCATAACAGAATCACAAATTGGTCTAAACACCTAAAATTGAGGCGATTTCACTTGGAATGGAACGATTCCTAATAGGTATATTCATACAAAAATTCCATGTAATTAAGAGATCATCAATGTGGCATTTTATTGAAATATTTTGAAGGAATATTCCTGGAACCTTCATCCAAAAAAATTAATAGTCAATAAAAAATTCATAACTACTTTTTTCGATGGCCGATTAAGCTGAAATTTTGAGGGAGAATGCAGGAGACAATTGTGAAAAAAATTAATCAATAAATAAATGTGTGAATTTTCTATTGATTGGGTCCAAAACATGAAACATTTTGGAGGAATGATTTTGGTCTATAAAAGTAGGAAAGATACTCCATCCCGAATCATTCCTTCCCATCCCATTACATCTAGTGGTAAGAATACAAGAGGAGAAAAACAATCCCTTATTCCTCTGGTTCTTCATTCATATTTCATTATTCCGTGTTTATTTTTCATTCAATTTCGATGATCCCTTCTTGCATGGAGTGTTAGAATCTCTAGTGATTGGATAAAGGGAAGGGGATCCCATTTTGTGATGTTTTAGTTCCGGAATGTTTTCAATAAAGATAATTATTTTCACATAAATTAAGGGTTTTCAATTTAATTTATTTTTGAATAAAAATTAAATATGATTGTGTTTTAATTTATTCTTAAATATTAAATTTATTTAATTTAAATATCATTTTACCCTTGCTTGATTTATTTATTTTTTACACAAATTGGTTAATTTGTAAAGAAGACCAAGTAATGGAGTGGTTTAGTGATTAATAACACACGTGAAGAAATTAAGATAGACTAAATGAATTACATAGGAAAATCAATACCAGATTTGGTGTTTCTTGGGTAATTAATAAGTGTCTGTTAAGATTTATACACTTTGATATTTAATTAAATAAAAGGAGAGTCAAAGAAACATTTGTTGTTGATTTAATTTAATTTTTTTATAAAACCAAATCATCCATATTTTCTTAGAAACTATGATGAAATAAAAAAAGGGAAACCCAACCTGAAATCCAATCACTTATCTCTTACTAAAAGTTTACAAACCTTATAAAAAATCCTCTCACTATATTAAACCATTCAAAATTGTTTTTTTATTATGTGACACCTATATTAAAACCCTACTCCTTAGAGAATGACATTATGGTTACCACTTTTAACTTCACCCTTATGGGATTTAATCATTTTTTCCAAACCTCACGATAAGCATGTGTCAAAATAGGCACCATTATCGGGGAGCATGTTTAAATCTGCATTACTGGGACCTCTAATGAGGAACATATTGATTTTGATCTTGAGATAGAGATAAATTTTTATTCTAGGATTAGGAATCTCAATCCTAATAACAATTTTGAAGAAACAAGTTTACAAGACACAATTTTCCAATTATAACCACCAATAATGAAACAATACCCACAACAAACCATGAAGGAACTCTATGCCACACAATTTTATAACCAAAAAAATCCATTAAACATACTTCAAATACAAAATTATTTTGATTTATGAGTTAATATGATTCTTTTTATACCCAAATTTCACTACCTTGTAGGGGAGGATCCCAACCGACACATTAAATAATTCGGTGATGTGTTTTCTGGATTCAAACCAAGAGGCATAGTGGAGGATCAAGTCATGTGTAATACATTAACTTTTTCACTTTAGGGAGTTTCTATGGAGTTATTATATACCTTATTGCCCGAAAATATTAATGATTAGGATGATCTCCAGTAATGTTTCATACAAAGGTTCTTCTTAGCCTCTCGGAGCACAATAATCAGGATGGAGATATATGTCATTAGAAAAGTTATCGTTGAGTCTCTTTATAAGTATTGGAAATTATTGAAGAATATCAGTGCAAGAAACACACTCCTAATTGTGGAAGTTCACTAATTTCTAGTGTTTTTCTACCAAGGAGTAATGGAAAATGATAGGAAACTTTTAGATGCATCCTCCGATGAATCATTGATTGAAAAATCACATACATATGCTCGTAACCTAATTGATAAGACCCCCCAAAATTCACCACAATTTAGGACAAGAAGCTCTTGTACAAAAGGTATACATGAGGTAAGTAATTCTAACTCATCACCTCTTCTTACAACCCAAATTCAAGAACTAACAAGGATTATGAGACAAATGGCTATTAAGAAAGTGAGTGAGCAACCATATCCACCTTAAGTATCTGGATTATGTTTATCACCCAATCATTACACTGATCATCGTGTTGTTATACATGATACATAATGTTGTGTAACTGCATTCCAGCAAAGAAAATTCCCGAAAAATCAAAAATAGAGAGAAGTTCAAACCCAAAAAATATATGGAGGACAATAGATCCAAGCTAGACCCCCTTTTCAACAACAATTTCATAACTAGACACCATACAAGAAACCCTTTTAGCAACAAAAAACATTTCAACTTCCACCTTTATAATAATTTATTTTTTGAAAATCCTCTAAATATTTATCAGAAGTACCACTAAGAAACATAGATTTAAGAACTAAACAAGATAGTAAAAAATTTGGACAAAATTTTGATAGCCTTATAGATATTATGACTAAGAATCAAGGTAAACTCCCAAACCAAACTATCCCAAACCCAAATGAGAATATTAGAGCAGTCAAGACTTGAAACGGTAAGGAGATTCCACCACATGATCCAAGTAAGTTGGATGATTCCAAAAATGAAAACCTAATGAGAAACTCATAAACCCCAAGAAGAAGGTAAAAACACAAGTGAAAAGTCAAAAAAGAGAGAAAATAGGAAACATGGTACCATTCCCTTCTGCACTGGCTCAATAATCAATGGATGAGGAATAATAACATCAAAAATAGATCAAAGAAACATTCCAAAAGGTTGAAATCAACACACCCTTGATGGAGGGAATCTACCAAATACAAAAATATGTGAATTTTCTGAAAGAAATAAGCTCCAATAGAAAGAAAAGATGTGGGGATAAAAGAATCATCTTTGGAAGAAGTGTCTCAGTCATGATCACCCACCTTTACCAAAATGTATAGATCTAAGGACATTTTCTATTCCCTAAAGAAAGAGATATTTATGTTTATTTGATGATTTTTGTTACCTCGGTGCTTCCATAAATGAAATGTCTAATTATATCTTCTTATATCTGAAAATAGGTGAACTGAATCCCAAAATAGTGGTCATTCAACTAGAACATTGACCCACTATTTTTCAGTCAGTGTTGTGGAAGATGTGTTATTGGGAGTGAGGGGACTCATTTTCTAGCAGAATTTTACATACTAACCATGGAGGAAGACAGTGCACTAAAAATTTCACACATAATACTGGGAAGACCATTCCTAAAAATATCCAAGATGGTCATAAATGTGCATGATAGAACCATGAACACGGATCTAGGAGATACTAAGGTAAAATTAAATGTCCTTGAATAAAAAAGAAATCCATCATGAAACCATTCCCTCTTTTCAATTTACTATATAAAAGATAGTGATCCCATGGATGATTCATGTATGCTTCAAGAATTCTTAGCTTTATAAGATCACACAATGGGAGGATAGAGTACTCAAAAATATTAAAATTCTGAAATCACCTTTGAATTATTTGATAAATTTTTGGAATAAACTAATTCGATACATTTTTTCAAGGGAGTCCATGGTTTTGAGGTAGGAAAATTAAATTCATTGTCATCTATATAACAACTACCAGAGTCTTGAATTAAATCCTCTTCTAAGTGATTTGAAATATGAATACCTATGGGAGGGAGATTATTTTCCAGTAATCATTTCCAATAAGCTGTTTGGGACCTAGGAGAAAACACTAATCGAAATTCTAAAAAGAAATTCCATAGCCATATGATTGTGTCTTGGAGATATACCTAGGTTCGAAACCAATGTATGCTCGCATAGAATATAATTATAAGAAAAATATCATCATGATAGGTATCCCTAGAGGAGAATAACCCCACCATCATGGAATTTGTGAAGAAGGAAGTTGAAAAATTGTCGGTGGCTGACATAATTTACCCAATTTCTGACTCATAATGGGACAGACCTATCCATGTTGTTCAAAGGAAAATAGGATAACCATTCCGAATAAAGAGAAAAATGAATTAATCCCCATGAGTTTCTAGAATAGTTATAGGGTTTGAATTGATTATATAAGACTAAACAGAGTCACCTGGAAAGATCATTTACCAATCCCATTCATTGACTAGATGTTAGAAAGACTAGCAGGTAGAACACATTATAGATATTTTATGGATTTTTGGGATATTTTCATGTTTTAATTTCAAAAAAAGACCAGGGAAAGACGACATTCACCTATCATTTAGAAACCTTTTCATACAACAGGATTCCTTTAAGATTGTTCAATACCCTTCGTACATTTTAGAGGTGTTTGGTAATCATTTTCTCTAATCACCTAGAAGTATGCATGTAGGTATTTCATAATGAATTTATTGTTTTTGGAAATTTATTTGATCATTTCTTGGAAAAACCTTGAGAATGTTTT
Source organism: Viscum album (assembly GCA_963277665.1). Lineage (NCBI taxonomy): Eukaryota > Viridiplantae > Streptophyta > Magnoliopsida > Santalales > Viscaceae > Viscum > Viscum album. The sequence continues at coordinate 1,601,678,970 of OY728128.1, forward strand.
GAAAATATGTAAATAGAAAATTTTGGTTTTAATCTTTGAAAAGTTCCACTTCAAGGTTGAAAAATGAATTCTGTTAGGGGATATCATTTCTCAAAGGGTAATTAAAGTGGATAAATCTAAAATTAAATTGGTCAATTCTTGGTCGTACCCCACCTATGTGAGATAAATCAAATCCATTATAGGGAATATAGGATTTTATATGAGGTTCATCAATAATTTAAGTAATATTTATATTCTACTCTCAAGATTTCTCTTAAAAGAGGTTCAATTTGTTTTTCAATGATAATTGTTGGAAGAAATTTGATGAGATGAAGGAGAAGTTGATTACCCACTAATAATGCAACCCCAAAATTGGGAACATTCATTTGAGCTTCTTTTTGGTGAATCAAATCAAGTTGTTGGAGTAGTTATTTCCCAAATAATTGATGGAAACCCCCAATACATAACCTATTCTTCAAGATCCATGGATTCCACTCAAGTTAACTATAGAAAAACTGGAAAAGATTTTCTCGATGTTGTCTTTTTATTAGATAAATTCAGGTCATATTTACTTGAAACTAAAGTCATTTTATTTTCTAACCATGCAGCACTCAGGTATTTGATGAAGAAGGATGATGCCAAACCAAGACTATGGAGATGGATACTCATCTTGTAGGATTTTAATTTGGAGATCGAATACAAAAAGGGAGAAAAAACACATGTGGCAGATCATGTAACGCCCCGACCCAGCTAGACAGAGTCGGTGCATTGCTTCGTAACATTGGCATGATCACAAAAGATCAAGTCTCGAAATACTGATTAGTTTAGTAGCCTTGGAAACACTAGATACATTCATAAGTCTTACATTACATCATAAAGTAAAACAAACTACAATAACATGGTCTTCATAGTCCACACTCATATCCCTTTCTGACTATCCCTACAGGTCATTCATAAAATACTTCTTCACATCCTGGAAAATATTAAAACTTTGAAAGGGGTGGGCTCAGATGCTCAGTAAGGATAACAATATTGCGGAAGCTTCCGAAAATAAACATTAACATTTATGGAGATGTATAAATAAAACAAAAGCCTTTTTAAACTTTAACTTCAGCATAATATGGCAAAAATAAAATTAAATAATGCCATTTTCTTACTCACATGGATATTCTACTAGTCGAATAATCACATGCAATATCAATAACCACTTTCATAATGATGGAATGCATAATTCCAGACTATCATAACCACGTAGCCAAGGCCTCGTGCCAAGACCACAAATAAGATTTTGTCAAGGCCTCGTTCCAAGACACTAGTTTGTCTCATGAGACCTACCGATGCATCTAGGAGCTATAGCGGGCTCCACCCGTCACTTATTAAGTCCAATTCATTCCTCATATGAATAGGTTTAAACATATCATAAACCATAACATAATCGTATCACATAAAACATGCATAATGGAAACATAACATTTCACATTTCAATCACAAGATATCAATACAACACATTGATATAATAAAAACACTTTCAAAACCATTTTCAATACCAAAATAAAAGAAAGGTAAAACATGGTATTTATTTTTCTTTTAAAAAAAGGGATGGCTTGTAGAGGAAGCCGAAACTCAAATAATGGTCACGACGGCGGAGAAGTCATTGTCGCCGCATACATACGACAAAAACATTCCCTTTTTTCGTTTAGTAAATGCTTCATATAAAAATATTCCTTTTGAATAAATGTAAAAGTCAAAGGGGTTTATACACCGTATAAAAGAAATTTGTGTATAAAACAAAATATGCCTCAATGAAAGGAGATTGAGACGAAGTCCCATACAAAGATCATTTTTAAAATAAAATAGATCTATTATTTGTATTAACTATAAGTACACATAAATAAAGTAAAAATACAAGATAGTACATAATAATATCATGACATAATTTGAAAGTAGGATATTAACCCAAAGAATGGAAATTGGGTTACGAAATTCCCTTACCTCGTGTCCTACTTGACTCGACCGCTCTTTAACCTCCTGAATAATAAACTAGAGTTAATATCTACCTTCTTAATAACCTTTTTCTAGTTCATTATTCCTTTTATATAACTTATTACCATGTCATGAACTTTGTGTAATTATTTAAGTTAATAACGGTCGTTTTGTCGATCTTTGGTACTTGAGTCAAAAATATATTTCTTATAATTACAAGTTGTTCATGTGTCTAAATATCCATTATATCCAGAATTATGTTCATGATGTAGATATCATATATATCATATATATCCAGTATATACATGCATTTATAATATTACATAACATTTAGAGGTAAGAAATGAAATGCACCGTTCATGGAGACGGTAAGCCGTACGTACGCATGAACACTACTTTAATTTCTATTTCGTATTTAATGGAATGATGTTATAATTATATAAAGGTATAATATAATTACAGTATAATATAATGTATAATACAATTTACTCCTTCCTTTTTACATCCCACATATGGCATTAACGATTCAAATCACTTTGAGGGGGCGGTAGTCCGCACTTCCTAAAATGAAATTATCGCGTTTACCCATAATGGAAATCATAAAGGAATGCCATAAATGAAAAATAAAGATGCTTAAGTAAAACATAAACATATTATATATCATATATAAATATTGTTACATCCTAATGGCCACCTTTGAAGGTGTTATATGAGTGTTAAACAATCATCGTTTCGTGAGGCAGAAATTCGCCATCCACAGAAACAGTATGTTCTTTAACCATTAGATGTAGGTGTGTGTAAGTGTATCTCGAATCCTTCTTATAACAACATCCTATTATATTGAGGATACAGGTTTGGTTACAAAAGAAAATAATAAAAAGAGTTTAGGGGGTTGGAGAAGAAAAATAAAATAAAATAACACAAGAGAAGACATTACCTTAAAATCGGGTAACTCTTTTGATTTGAGCCAAAGGATTCCTTGGGAAGAATTCTGCCCAAAGTGAGTCTTCTAGGAGTAAGGGAGGGAAAGTTGGGAGAGTATTTTGGAAGAGTTTTTCCGAGCCAAAAGGCTTTGAAATTGTGAGTAAGGTGGTAGTGGTGGTGGCCTTTTATAAGTTGAGAGGAGGGACACTCTTGGAATGTAATGAAATATTACTTTATTATACAATGCTTTTCGGATTCTAAAGGTACCAAACATCTATAATTCGAGGATAAGGTGATAAGGTTTCGAAATCTACCCATCCAATATGCTTTGGACAAGTCTAATCCTTGGATTTTACATTATCTTTTTATTTTATGTAAATCGTTAATTAATGAGGTAATCGCTGCATCATCATGGTGTCATAAATAATTTAATTTATTTAAGGTCTAAAAAATTATAAACAAATTATGATGATGTATGAAATCTTTTTATCATTCTAATGAATTTTTATAGTCAAAAATATGACTTGTATAACCTCATTTAAAAATTGTTTTAGTAAAAAAACTCTTGTTTGTGACCTTTTTATTTTAACATTAAATAAAAAGTTATTTATGTCCTTTTCCTACAAAAGTGGCTCCATGGGGTCCCCAAGTTGACCCATGGATTGTCTTGGTCGGACATGACACATAAAATAGTGGCTGGACAAGTGTAAAGGTCATTCCATATTTTTATAATACTATTTTTACCATAAATTTCACTAATTACCTTTAATCGCGATTAATTAAACTTAAAAGTTACTATTCCCCAAAAAATTATTTTAATCCCATTGAACTATATTTTACTTCCTAATGACAACCATATATGTCAGATTATTGAAAATAAAATCACAGAAGTGGTAATGTTTCATTTAAACAAAAAATCTGTTTTTTAACTACCACTTAGTGGTTTCACTATTCATCAAAAATTGCAGTTTTTCAGAACAATGCCAAAATTTCACCCTAAGCTATAATTGATATTCCGAATCCAAAAATGATGTCTATTTTACAAAATTCCAAACATATAAGTTGCATTAATTAATTTTATAATTAATTCCCGCTGTCACAACAAATAGCGTGTTTTTAAGAAATAATATATATCAAAAGATTGACCATTGTTTATGTCCAAATTCAAAGTGAAATTAATTCTAATGATCACCATTGGATAAAATATTAAAAATATATTCTAATTTTAATTTAAAATCACTCAATAGTATAATTTATCACTATAAAATACTCTGATTAAAAAAGTTGTTTTTAAGTATTTTTCACTGTTCATACAAATTGGAAGTTCTCAAAAAATTACAAAAAATTCAACATAGGATAATTTAGATATTACGAATACAAAAATGAAGTCCATTTTGAAATATAAAATTTCTATAATTTTAAAAAGTGGGTATTACTATTCATAATGGCTATATTGATTAGTTGTGGTGTGTGTTTAGAACTCGAAGTTGCGTACAACACACGCTGCTGTATTATTCAAAGAGAAGTGTATCTTGAAAGCTTGGGGTGTTACATTCTCCCCTCCTCAATAAATTGCATCCTCGCAATTTGAAAATGTTCTTTGAAAATAAAAGGTTGAAAATAGAAAATACCTTTGTGGAAAACCCACATCGGAAATAGGGTTAATAAGAATATAACATTAAAAGAAATAAAGATAAGTACAAAGGTCACTGAGATAGCTCATACTAGGATTCTATGAAAATATGGATATGGAAGAAAAACAAACCATCAAGGTCTGATGGAGAGTTGTAGAAAACTGGATTAGGAGAAAGTTAACCTCAAGAAAATCACAAACTTGTGATTGGTTAAACGATCATTGAATCCCCAGTTGGAAAAGTTAACCGACAACGTTTTTGTTTTAGGTTAACTTTGATAATGTTGAGGAGTTTATTTAGGAGATTTACTAAGAACGTAAGGGAATTTACAAACTTGTCATGTAGACTTTCATAAAAAAAAAAATTATACCACAAACCCATCTTTCACTCTAAAAGGTAATAGAACTCGAAAATATTCTATTTATCCTAATTGTATAAGGTTCCAAATATTAAAACATACCATTTAGATTAGTAAAACTATTTTGTAATAACCAGGGACTTCCTGTAGACTAGTGGTAGGTAGTAAAGGCATGTCGCACTATGGTTGTGGGTTCGATTCCTGCAGCTTTGTTCGACGTGACGGGTTATGCCGCACCCTGCAGGTTGTCCTTTTCCTAAAACTATAGTATTATAATATTCCAAAAATAATCTTCATAAATGTTTTAACCATAAACAATACTATCCAAGGTTCAACTTCATCCATTCCAACCTATATAGTTATCCAAAATACCTCTGTCCAGACTTTTTCTAAAAGGTCTCTAATTTCCAAAATCAATTGTAACATCAGATTCCCTAAACAAAGTAAAGTTTCTCTTATTTTCAAATACTAAAAATATGATTACCTTCATCATATTAAAACCATAATAAAATCAACAAGTACTTTAGTACAATACTTATATATATATATCTCATTATTCTAATAACTAGAATATAATCCATGAGTCCAAAAGCACCAATACATTATTTATTCTGCTTCAACTGTAGTCACAGCCTAAGATTGGCCTTGATCCCTTGGCCTTTTCTGATGTATGTTTCCCTAACGCTTAGTACATTCATTTGCATAATGCCCCATTTCTCTACAATTGTAGAATTCAACATTGATAGCCTCTTTCTTTCCCTTGCAATCACGTGTCTGGTGACCTTTTTCTCCACATTTATAACAAACTCCAATTCCTTTTAGGCAAGTACCAGTATAACGACCCATAATTTACATACATTGTTATTACTTCAGAATTGAAGAACACTTATTACAACATATAACAAAACCAAGAAAGGACCGTATAGGTATAGTGTCTTTAGAAACTGGGAAACATAAACAACTGGTTCATAAAGCATCTACTTTGCCTCCCATTTATTTCATCATATCTAGAGCCCCTTTTTGGAATATTCTACTTAATAACCTTCTTCCTGACCTGGGGAAATAAAACATACAAAAGGGTGAGCTCAAATTCTCAGTAAGGGTAAACAAAAGAAATATCAATCACATCATATACATAAGAACATAACTTTTGGAAATCTTATCCGGCAAAAGAGATCATAATATTATAACAGGGGATAAATCATATAAGTGAAATGTAATCCCAATAATCATAACTTAAAACCTGAAAAATTGTGGCATATAAACATAATCATAGAGAATCATTTCTTATTAGTCAAACTCATTTCCAAGACTATCTTAGTGGACAAAGTGCATTTCTGAACCGAGTCACCCCCGTTTCAGTCCTGTTTCACTAAACCGGTATAACCTACCGTTCCAGCCATGTCTATCTCATGAGATATAAAATCTTTACCCAATGCATTGCAGGGATATATAGGTCCCACCCATCTCATAATGATACCATTCATATGTGTGCCACAACATCTTAAAACATACATCATTGCATAACCCATGTAATAAAAATGGGAATCTTAAACATCGTGACATCATAAAACAATTCATATAAGATAAAGGAATTCATAAAAAATATTTCCATCACAACATAATCAAATCCATGTAATAATAGGGATAGAAATAGAACCCTTTATTATCTTAGATGGAAAATAATTTTGATAAAACACTTGAACTCCATTCTTGAGGAAAATATCCTTTCTACTTACAAAGACACTTTTCATTTCTTAACATGTCATAAAATTATAACTAAAAGAAGTTGATTAAAAATAATCATGAAAACTTGTAAAGGAAGCTTCTTTTAAATAATGTTTTAAAAATCCATTCATGCCATATATGTTTTAAAAATAAACATTCTTCCCGTATTGTTTTCGGAAAAGTCAAAAAGTACCTCTTACGAAAAACGACAAATGATTCCTTTTATATCTTTTACTAAAAACTCACCTAAGGGTAAAATAGGATTTAAACAATTCTAGGTGAATGGAAATAATATTACATATTGAGGAAACATGGATGTGGATGATAAAATACACCCCAGTAAATGCCAAAGTATAAACAATCTCGGATAAAAATGAGATTGTGATATTTCTCTTACCTTAGGTCCGACTAGCTTTGTAAGTGTCCGAACCTCCTGTATAATGACTTAAATAATGATATTGACTTATTCCAGGATCATACTTGTTTTTATGATATCATATATGGTCATATTCTTAGCTTCTTAGTAGTAATATTTCATTGCTACTTGTTATTCGTGTGTTTATAATTTTTTGTTCTTATGCGTGTTTTATCGAATAAATTATTATTCTTCTCTTCAGGTTATAGATACCTCATTTCCAAAAAGGTATTTCTGTAATATATATCATATTCATTCATTCAATTCATTTATATAATCATTATGAAATGAAGATCATGTAGAACGAGTCGCATCACATCGTGGAGACGGTATTCCGTACGTATGCACGAGTGATGATATCGTTTCTATGATCGTGGAATTGTTTTGGAGTGTATGTATACTATTTCAGAATCAATATCACTTTATAATATTCATATATAGTCATTATTTACACCATTATACCCATCCAAGTAAGGTGGTGGTGGAAAATAGATTACACCACGGCGTGGAGACGGTATTTCGTACGTACGCACGCGCGGTGATTTAATTTTCCGTAGGATCGATAGATGGTTAAATAGGGTTGTTTCATAATTATAATAACATATCAATATATGAGTGATAATTATGTTATTACTTCATAATGAAACAACTAAATAAGAAGAAGTTGAAGAAGAAATAAATTGGAAAGGATCGGAAATGGATATTACCTCTTCTTTGAAGTGCTTCTTTGAGACCTCCTTTTACGGCACTAAAATTGGTCTTTGGAGAAGACAAGGACATCTAGGATGTCTCTAGGGAAGTGGAGAGGAAAAAATGGCAGGGGTTGGGCGAGACTGAAGGCTCAAAGTGGTGTGAGGAAAAGAGGGAGGAGGTGCCCTTTTATAAGGGAGGAGAGGGGCACCTTTGGAATAACTAAAAATATTATTTTATTATAAAGTCAAGTTCGGTTTTAAATAGCTCCAAATTGATTTATTTCGAGGATAAGGTGGGGATGGGTCGAAATCCTCTCATCCAATAGAATTTAGACAAGTTTAGGTTCCCATTTTAACCTTATCATTTAGATTTAATATTAAGTTAAATAATTTTACTTTTACCATGTCTTCTTGTGTTCTTTTACTATAAGATTAATAAACATACTATAAGTAGCCAAACGAACCCCAAGTTGTTTATTATTAATATATATAACCTTATCTATGTCATTTGGATAAACCATAGTTTTTTAGGAATAAAATAACAATTACTAATATAATATTTGTTTTAAAAACAATTTTATGTCAATTTTGACACTATTTAGTAATTGATTTTTGTGAAACTCATAACAGAATTATTAGTTCAAAACAAGTTAATTAAATCAATACTAACATGTCATATTAACCTATAAAAATAGTGTAATTCATTAAAAGTCTCAAATTACATTTATTTGGGAATTTATAACATGAATTATGTCAATATTTCATTGATAAGATAATTACTGCATCATATTTGTGTCATAAATAAATTAAATTATATAATGTCTAAAAATTAAAAATAAAATACCATTATGTAGGAAATAATTTTAGATTTATAATGAATATTTATAGTCGAATTTATCTTATGTATAACCCCATATTAAAAATTATTTACTTATTAAACATTGATTTTAACTATTTTAACCCTTCTTTAAATAAATTAATAATAAATGTCCTAATCTAATCCAAGTGGGCCTAAATGGTCATATTTTATTCCTAAGTTTGTTTTTGGTCGAATTAAACTTGTCCAATAGAATTAGGACATGTGTTAGGGTAATAATAATATCATCTTTACCCTTAATTACCCTATTTACTTTTAACCGTGGTCAAGTAAAAAGTTACTATTCACCAAAAAATTATTTTCATCTCATTGAACAACATTTTACTTACTGACATCAATTGTGTTTCTTGGATTTTTAAAATTCCACTCACAGAAGTGGTAAAATTAAGTTTTATGAAAAATTCAGTTTTTTAACTACCACTTAGTGGTTTCACTATTCATCAAAAATTGAAAGTTTTCAGAAAAATACCAAAATTTCACCCTAAGCTAATTTCGATATTCCGAATCCAAAAATGAAGTCCATTTTGAAAAATAAAATTTATAAAATTTCAAAAAGAGGTTATTACTATTCATAACGGCTAGTTTTAATAATATTTTAATAGCATATCATTGTTTAGTGAAACTTGGTATTGCGTACGATGCAAGCTATCGAGGAAGGTCGCGATTTCATGTAAAGAAAGCCAAGCAAGTGTTGTGTAGAAAAAGATTCCTTTGATGATTTATATAACATAAAAGTCTCGGGTGTCACATTCTACCCCCCTTAAAATGAATTTCGCCCTCGAAATTCGTCACTTTGTAACAAACAGATGAGGATACCTCTCCCTCATCATATCCTCAAGCTCCCATGTAGCTTCTTCTAATTGGTGGTTCCTCCATAAAACTTTCACCAATTGAGTGGTATTGTTTCGTAGGACTTTTTCGCTATGACCCAGAATCTCTATCAGTTGTTCTTCATAAGAAAGATCTTGCTCTAGCGGTACAACTTCTGAGCTGAGTACATGTGAAGGATCAGGTATGTAATTTCTCAGGAGAGATACATGGAACACATCGTGAACTTGAGAGAGATTCGGTGGAAGCACCAATCGGTATGCTACCTTCCCAACACGATCCAGTTTTTCGAAAGGACCGATATATCTAGGGCTCAACTTCCCCTTCTTTCCATATCTCATGACTCTCTTCCAGGGAGATATCCGTAAGAACACTTTATTGCCCACTTCAAACTCTTGGTCTTTTCTTCGGCTGTTGGAATAACTTTTCTGTCGACTCTGAGCTGCTCTTATGTGTTATTGAATAGATCTGACCTTTTCTGCCATTTCATCAATGAGATCAGGTCCTAATAGATTTCTTTCCCCAACTTCATCCCAGCAAGTTGGAGTCCTGCATTTCTTTCCATATAGAGCTTCATAAGGAGCAATCTGAATACTGGAGTGAAAGTTATTATTATAAGAAAATTCCACCAAAGGTAGGTGTTGATCCCAACCACCTTTGAAATCCATAGAGCAAGCTCTCAACATATCTTCTAGAGTTTGAATTGTTCTCTCAGACTGACCATCTTTCTGAGGATGATAAGCAGTGCTAAAACTCAACTCTGTATCCAGAGTACGCTGAAGACTTCGCCAGAACTTCAAGGTAAATCTCGGATCCCGATCAGATATAATAGAAAGTGGTACTCCATGCAATATTACCACTTCCTTTACATATATCCTGGCAAGCTGATCTAGAGAGAAATCCTCTCTAATAGCAATGAAGTGTGCAATCTTTGTAAGACGATCAACTATGACCCAGATAGAATTATTGCCTTTCGATGTTTTAGGAAGTCCTGTAACAAAGTCCATAGTTATGTTTTCCCATTTCCATTCAGGTATGGGTAATGGTTGTAACATACCCTCAGACTTCTGTCTCTCAGCTTTAACTTGTAGACAAACCAAGCATCAAGAGACATATTCAGCAACATCTCTTTTCATGCCATCCCACCAGAAGTACTCTTTCAGGTCCCTATACATCTTCGTGCTTCCAGGATGAATAGAGAATGATGAACTATGAGCCTCATCCAGCAGCTCCTTCTTTAATTCAGGGATGGGAGAAACACAAACCCGATTCCTGAACTTTATTATCCCATCACAATCAAGGTTGAATTCAGGAACATTTCTCACCTTCTTTTGTAACTCGACATCTTCTTTCTGTTCCTCTTTAATCTTCACATGTATAGATGGTTTAACATTCATTTGAGAAAGATAATATTTTTCCCCTTACATTATAATTCCAAGATTCATCCTTTGTAAATCCATAAATATTGGATCTTTTGTGATCCTCATCATGGATAAACTAGCATGGTCTTGTCGACTTAATGCATCTGCCACCTTGTTTGCTTTCCCAGCATGGTAATGGATTGAGCAGTCATAATCCTTAATCCGCTCCAACCATCTTCTTTGGCGCATATTCAGCTCCTTTTGTGTGAAAATATACTTTAAACTTTTATGATCACTATAAATATCACACCTTTCACTATAAAGGTAATTCCTCCAAATCATTAATGCAATGATTTTCGGAGCTAACTCCAAATCATGAGTTGGGTAATTTTGCTCATGTATTTTCAACTATCGTGAGGCATAAGATATCACCATATCATTTTGCATAAGAACACACCCCAATCCCTTTTTGGATGCATCACTGTAAATCACAAACCATTCTCCACTACAAGGCAGTGTGAGCACAGGTGCACTGGATAACCTTCTTTTCAACTCCTTGAAATTCTCTTCACATTCCTCCATCCATACAAACTTAACTCCTTTCCGAGTCAACATGGTGAGTGGATTAGATAATCGTGAAAAATCATTCACAAAACATCGATAATATCCAGCCAAACCAAGAAAACTTCGGATCTTAGTTACTGTTTTTGGCCTCGACCATCTTCCAATAGCCTCTGTTTTTGCTGGATCCACAGATATCCCCTCTTTTGATATTATGTGACCCAAAAACTCAACTTTTTGAAGCCAAAATTCACACTTGGTAAATTTGGCATAAAGCTTCTCCTTTCTCAGGATCTTCAATATAATTCTCAAGTGATCTTCATGTTCTTCCTTGCTCTTTGAATAGACAAGAATATCATTTATAAAGACTACCAAAAACTGATCAAGATAGTCTCTAAAGACTCTATTCATTAGATACATGAAGATAGCATGGGCATTAGTAAGACCAAATGGCATCACTATAAATTCATAGTGTCCATACCTTGTACAGAAATCCGTCTGTGGTATATCCTCCCTTTTGACCCTTAATTGATGATACCCTGAACGGAGATCAATCTTGGAAAAGTATTGAGCTCAGCGTAGTTGGTCAAATAGGTCATCAATGCATGGGAGAGGATATTTTCTCTTGATAGTGATCTTGTTAAGTTCTTGATAATCAATGCAGAGTCTCATTGATCCATCTTTCTTCTTAACAAATAGAACAGGTGCTCCCCAAGGTGACGCACTAGGGCGTATGAATCCCTTATCAAGATTCTCTTGGAGTTTCCTCTTCAATTCCTAAACTCAATTGGGGACATTCTATAAGGTGTCTTTGAAATAGGCAAAGCACCCGGTACGAGTTCTATTGAAAACTCAACTTCACGATTCGGTGGAAGACCCGGTAATTCCTCTGGAAAGACATCATCAAACTCCCGTACAATGGGAATATTCTTAATCGTGAGTTTCTCACCAACCATTTGAGATAAATAACCTTCATTTAGTGGAATCAATACCCAGAAAATGGAAGAAATTTCCACTGGATGGTTATGGTCATCCTTGCATCGATAGACGATCATAGATTGATCTGGAATATGAAATGTGACTTCCCTTCTTTGGAAATTGATATGAGATCCATATAAAGAAAGCCAATCCATGCCATGAATGACATAAAATTCCACTATAGGAAGGATCACAAGATTTTCAGGAAGCACTTTCCCACAAACTTCGATCGGAGAAGAATTATAAACTTTTGATGCGACTGTTCTGCCATTAGGTGTTGTCACAGCTAACTCAAAATCTAATTGTTGAGGTAATACGGTGATACCCTTAGAAACTTTTTCAGAAATAAAAGAGTGGGTGGATCCAAAATCAAATAAAACATTTTCTACTTTAGAGTGGATGGTAAGTGTACCTTTCACCACATCGTTATCGTACTCCACATCACTGATAGAAATTCCATGTGGCTTTCCTTTGTCTTTAGCCTTAAGAGTTTGTTGACGTAAACCATCATCATCAACCCTTGGATTAGGGCATTTATTGGCATAATGTCCCATCTCCTTGCACTTGAAACATAGAAGTGTAGTAGGTTCATTCTGTGTATCCCTTCCTTTGTTTGCATAATTAGACATTTTCTTCCCATCATCGCGGCATTCAAATGCCTGATGACCTTCCTTTCCACATTTAAAACATTTACTTGTCCCTTTAATACAACTCCCTCCATGTTTATTTCCACACATTGAGCATAAGGGAAAGCTCATATTCTTTTCATTGTGCTCTTTAGATTTTCCTTTGAATTCCATTTTCCTCTTCTTATCAAAACCATATGACTGATGGGTTACTCCAATCTCCATCTCGACTTTGAGAGCACATTGAACGATTTCCTCGTAGCTATTGAAGTCCCTTATGGATAACGCCCTTCGAAGACTTGGTTTTAAGCCACTAAAGAATCGATCGATCTTACTCTCAAGTTGGATAATAATACCAGAAGCATACCTTGCAAGTCTTGTAAAATTTGCTTCACAGGTACCAACAGATTCATCATCCTTTTGCTTCAGTTCAAGAAACTCTTTCTCCATCTTTGTTCGGAGAATACGAGAAAAGTACTTATTGAAAAATAAGTTCTTGAACTTGTCCCATTCCATGGACTCAATTTCATCCCTTTGCCTCGTATTATTAATAATATTCCACCATTGATCAGCATATCCTTCCAAACGATACACTGCTAGGATGACTTTATCATGTTCAGAACATTGAAGAACTGAAAATATCTTTTCAGTAGTACTAATCCATTGTTCAACAACTAATGGATTAGTAGACCCATTGAAAGAAGGTGGACACTGTCTCATGAAGGATTCAATAGAATGTTTCTCCTTCCTTTCCTCATTTGGAAGTCCTGCATGATTCATAGCTTGAGAAGGTTGTGTGAGCATGGCTACAAGATTTTTCATTCCAGCTCCCATAACGTTTGGTTGCTCAGGGGGACAATCATTACATTTCCCGTCGCATTCCGCATTAACACGATTCCTTCGGGTTCCAGCCATTGACTAAAACCAAGAAAAATAATATGAGCAACACTAATTTTAATAGGAAAACCACATAATCAAGAATAAAATCTCACACTTAAGGTCTTATCCTAGGTTTTTCATGGCAATTTCTAAAACACTAAGATTGTGTTCTATGCTTAGACTTATCCTTAGGGTTCTTACTAAGGATTTTACATCCTAGTTTCCAAAGGTTGACTACACCTTTCCTCTGATACCAACTATGACGACCCATACTTTACATACATTGTTATTACTTCAGAATTGAAGAACACTAATTACAACATATAACAAAACCATTAAAGGACCGTATAGGTATAATGTCTTTAGAAACTGGGAAACATAAACAACTGGTTTATAAAGCATCTACTTTGCCTCCCAGTTATTTCATCATATGTAGAGCCCCTTTTTGGCATATTCTACTTAATAAACTTCTTCCTGACCTGGTGAAATAAAACATACAAAAGAGTGAGCTCAAATGCTCAGTAAGGGTAAACAAAAGAAATATCAATCACATCATATACATAAGAACATAACTTTTGGAAATCTTATCCTGCAAAAGAGATAATAATATTATAACAGGGGATAAATCATAGAAGTGAAATGTAATCCCAATAATCATAACTTAAAACCTGAAACATTGTGGCATACACACATAATAATATAGAATCATTTCTTATTAGTCAAGACTCATTTCCATGACTATCTTAGTGGACAAATTCTATTTCTGAACCGAGTCACCCTCGTTTCAGTCCAGTTTCACTGAACCGGTATAAACTACCCTTCCAACCATGTCTATCTAAAGAGATATAAAATCTTTACCCAATTCATTGGAGGGAGATATAGGTCCCACCCATCTCATAATGATACCATTCATATGTGTGCCACAAAATCTTAAAACATACATCATTGTATAACCCATGTAATAAAAATGGGAATCTTAAACATCGTGACCTCATAAAACAATTCATATAAGATAAAGGAATTCATAAAAAATATTTCCATCAAAACATAATCAAATCCATGTAATAATAGGGATAGAAACAGAACCCTTTATTATCTTAGATGGAAAATAATTTTTATAAAACACTTGAACTCCATTCTTGAGGAAAATATCCTTTCTACTTCAAAAACACTTTTCATTTCTTAACATGTCATAAAATTATTACTAAAAGAAGTTGATTAAAAATAAACTTGAAAACATGTAAAGGAAGATTCTTGGAAATAATGTTTTAAAAATCCATTCATGCCGTATATGTTTAAAAAAAACATTCTTCCCGTACTTTTGTCGGAAAAGTCAAAAAGTACCTCGTACGAAAAACAAAAAAAGATTCCTTTTATATATTTTACTAAAAACTCACCTAAGGGTAAAATTGGATTTAAACAATTTTAGTTGAATGGAAATAATATTACATATTGAGGAAACATGGATGTGGATGATAAAATACACCCCAGTAAATGCCAAAGTATAAACAATCTCGGATAAAAATGAGATTGTGATATTTCTCTTACCTTAGGTCCGACTTGCTTTGTAAGTGTACAAGCCTCCTGTATAATGATTTAAATAAAGTTATTGACTTATTTTAGAATCATACTTATTTTTATGATATCATATATGGTCATATTCTTATCTTCTTAGTAGTAATATTTCATTGCTACTTGTTATTCGGGTGTTTATAATTTTTTGTTCTTATGCGTGTTTTGTCGAATAAATTATTATTATTCTCTTTAGGTTATAGATACATCATTTCCATAATGGTATTAGTGTAATATATATCATATTAATTCATTCAATTCATTTATATAATCATTATGAAATGAAGATCATGTAGAACGAGTCACATCACATCATGGAGACGGTATTCCGTACGTACGCACGAGTGATGATATCATTCCTATGATCGTGGAATTGTATTGGAGTGTATGTATACTATTTCAAAATCAATATCACTTTATAATAGTCATATATAGTTATTATTTACACCATTATACCCATCCAAGTAAGGTGGTGGGGGAAAATAGATTACACCACGACGTGGAGACGGTATTCCGTACGTACGCACGCGCGGTGATTTCATTTTCCGTAGGATGGATAGATGGTTAAATAGGGTTGTTTAATAATTATAATAACATATCAGTATATGAGGGATACTGATGTTATTACTTCATAATGAAAAAACTAAAGAAGAAGAAGTTGAAGAAGAAAGAAATTGGAAAGGATCGGTAATGGATATTACCTCTTCTTTGAAGTGCTTCTTTGATACCTCCTTTTAGGGTACTAAAATTGGTCTTTGAAGAAAACCAGGACCTCTAGGATGTCTCTAGGAAAGTGGAGAGGTGAAAATGGCAGGGTTTTGCCGAGCATGAAGGCTCAATGTGGTGTGAGGAAGAGAGGGAGGAGGTGCCCTTTTATAAGGGAGGAGACGGGCACCTTTGGAATAACTAAAAATATTATTTTATTATAAAGTCAAGTTCGGTTTTAAATAGCTCCAAATTGATTTATTTAGAGTATAAGGTGGGGATGTATCGAAATCCTCTCATCCAATATAATTTAGACATGTTTAGGTTCCTATTTTAACCTTATCATTTAGATTTAACATTAAGTTAAATAATTTTACTTTTACCATGTCTTCTTGTGTTCTTATACTATAAGGTTAATAAACTTACTATAAGCAGCCAAAAGAACCCCAAGTTGTTTAATATTAATATATATAACCTTATATAAGTCATTTGGCCGAACCTTAGATTTTTAGGAATAAAATAACAATTACTAATATAATATTTGTTTTAAAAACTATTTTATGTCAATTTTGACACTATTTAGTAATTGATTTTTTTGAAAATCGTAACAGAATTATTAGTTCGAACCAAGTTAATTAAATCAATAATAACATGTCATATTAACCTATAAAATTAGTGGAATTCATAAAAAGTCCCATATTAAATTTATTTATGTGTTTATAACATTAATTATGTCAATATTTCATTAATAAGATATTTACTGCATCATATTTGTGTCATAAATAAATTAAATTATTCAATGTCTAAAAATTACAAATAAAATACCATTATGTAGTAAATAGTTTTAGCTTTCTAATTAATATTTATAGTAGAATATATCTTATGTATAACCCCATATTAAAAATTATTTACTTATTAAACATTGATTTTAACTATTTTAACCCTTCTTTAAATAAATTAATAATAAATGTCCTAATCTAATCCAAGTGGGCCTAAATGGTCATATTTTATTCCTAAGTTTGTTTTTGGTCGAATTAAACTTTTCCAATAGAATTAGGACATGTGTTAGGGTAATAATAATATCATATTTAACCTTAATTACCCTATTTACTTTTAACCGTGGTAAAGTAAAAAGTTACTATTTACCAAAAAATTATTTTCATCTCATTGAACCACATTTTACTTACTGAAATCAACCATGTCTCTCGGATTTTTGAAATTACACTCACATAAGCGGTAAAATTAAGTTTTATGAAAAATTTTGTTTTTTAACTACCACTTAGTGGTTTCACTATTCATCAAAAATTTAATGTTTTCAGAAAAATACCAATATTTCACCCTAGGCTAATTTCGATATTCTGAATCCAAAAATGAAGTCCATTTTGAAAAATAAAATTTATAAAATTTCAAAAAGTGGTTATTACTATTTATAACGGCTTGTTTTAATAATATTTTAATAGCATATCGTTGTTTAGTAAAACTCGGTATTGCGTACGACGCACGCTATTGAGGAAGGTCGCGATTTTGTGTAAAGAAAGCCAAGAAAGTGTTGTGTAGAAAAAGATTCCTTTGATGATTTATATAACATAAAAGTCTCGGGTGTTACAACCAGGGTGATTCTTCCCACAATTATCACATAATGGAAAATCCTTCTTTCCCTTTTTCCCTTTATCTGACTCTTGTTCCACCGTTCTCTTCTTCTCTTTATTTACTTTATTGTCATAAGATTTAGATAATTCATTTTCCATCTTGATAGCACATGAGAAAATATCTTCATACGACGAGAAGGTTTGTGAGACTAATGCTTGACGAAGAAATGGTTTTAACCCACCAAAGAAATGATCAATCTTACTTCTTGGGTTACGTATATAATCTGTTGCATGCCTCGCTAACCGTGTAAATTTAGCCTCATACTTTGCGACATTCTCATCCTCCTTTTGTCTCAGACTCAGAAATTGCCTTTCCATGTCTGCTCAATGGTCATGTGGAAATTATTTTTCTAAGAAAAGATCTTTGAACACTCTCCATTCCATACTTGATACTTCATCATCTTCCTTTGGGTTTTGAATCAATGACCACCATTGATTGGCATCTCCAGTGAAGCGGTAAACTGCCATGATAACCTTCTCCCTTTCGCTACTCCCCAAGGCATGGAATATTTTCTCTAAGGAGTTTATCCATTTCTCATCTACTAATGGATTTTTACCCCCATTAAATGTTGGTGGTTATTGCCTCATCAAGCGGTCTAACATTGATCCTCCACGTTGCGGATCAGGGTGCTCCATACGTGTAAGGTTATTATTCATAACCTGAGTGAGTTGTCCCAGTATGGTAATAAGTTGATCAGTACCAGTTGTATCTCCAGCTCCACAATAATTATCTTGAGCAAGAGGGAAATCCCTACATGGAGTGCGTGCATTGATAAGGTTTCCATTCCTTCCACTAGGTGCCATTTCTAAACAATGGCATAAACTATATTAGTTTATGAATCAAAATACATAATTCCATACTTGTAAAATACTTAACACTAATTGAACTATTTATGGATATAATCCATAATCATAAAAAATGTTTTCTTTGAGGAATTATATACTCATAACCCTTCATAGTGTTTTGTAAAGAAAATGAGAATTATCCTAAGCATATCCCCCAGGAGTGTCGTAACCAAGAGTGCAGCAAGGCCTATTGTCGTGCACCAATTCCCGTTCGAGTCTAGCTCAAAGCGGTGTTTTTGGGTTTTACCCCTAGGTACATCTGTGCCAGAGCCGCCTCTACCTGCTCGTATCCAGACAGGGATGTATTTCTTTGAAAACACACAACATCTCGACAATACCAAAATTCTAGGAATCTCTTTATATACTAATCCTCAAAGTCTATCTTTGGGCTATGTGCTCTAATCAGAGTTTATCTAAATCCATCTTCCAAGGTTAGTACTAAACTGCCTCTGATACCAACTATAATGTCCTGACCCTAGCTACCCAGAGTCGGTGCATTACTTCATAACATTGGCATGATCACAAAAGATCAAGTCTCGAAAGACCGATTAGTTTAGTAGCCTTGGAAACACTAGATACATTCATAAGTCTTAAATTACATCATAAAGTAAAACAAACTACAATAACATGGTCTTCATAGTCCACACTCATACCCCTTTCTGACTATCCCTGTAGGTCATTCATAAAATACTTCTTCACATCCTGGAAAATATTAAAACATTGAAAGGGGTGAGCTCAGATGCTCAGTAAGGATAAAAATATTGCGGAAGCTTTCGAAAATAAACATTAACATTTAAGGCAATGTATAACTAAAACAAAAGACTTTTTAAACATTAACTTTAGCATAATATGGTAAAAATAAAATTAAATAATTCCATTTAATTACTCACATGGATATTCTACTAGTCGAATAATCACATGCAATATCAATAACTACTTTCATAAAGATGGAATGCATAATTCCAGACTATCATAACCACGTAGCCAAGGCCTCGTGCCAAGACCACAAATAAGATTTTGTCAAGGCCTCATGCCAAGACACTAGTTTGTCTCATGAGACCTACCAATGCATCGAGGAGCTATAGCAGGCTCCACCCGTCACTTATTAAGTCCAATTCATTTCTCATATGAATAGGTTTAAACATATCATAAACCATAAAATAATCGTATCACATAAAACATGCATAAAGGAAACATAACATTTCCACATTTCAATAACAAGATATCAATACAACACATTGATATAATATAAAAACTTTCAAAACCATTTTCAATACCAAAATAAATGAAAGGTAAAACATGGTATTTATTTTTCTTTTAGAAAAAGGTATGGCTTGTAGAGGAAGCCAAAACTCAAATAATGGTCACGGTGGCGGAGAAGTCGTTGTCTCCGCATACGTACGAAATAAACATTCCCTTTTTTCGTTTAGTAAATGATTCGTATAAAATGATTCCTTTTGAATAAACGTAAAATTCAAAGGGGTTTATACACCGTATAAAAGAAATTTGTGTATAAAACAAAATATGCCTCAGTGAAAGGAGATTGAGATGAAGTCCCATACAAAGATCATTTTTAAAATAAAATAGATCTATTATTTGTATTAACTATAAGTACACATAAATAAAGTACAAATAAAAGATAGTACATAATAATATCATGACATAATTTGAAAGTAGGAGTTTAACCCAAAGAATGGAAATTGGGTTAAGAAATTCCCTTACCTCGTGTCCGACTTGACTCGACCGCTCTTTAACCTCATGAATAATAAACTAGAGTTAACATCTACCTTCTTAAGAACCTTTTTCTAGTTCATTATTCCTTTTATATCACTTATTACCATGTCATGAACATTATGTAATTATTTAAGTTAATAACAGTCGTTTTGTCGATCTTTGGTACTTGAGTCAAAAATATATATCTTATAATTACAAGTTGTTCATGTGTCGAAATATCCATTATATCCAGAATTATATTCATGATGTAGATATCATATATATCATATATACCCATTATATACATGCATTTATAATATTACATAACATTTAGAGGTAAGAAATGAAATGCACCGTTCATGGTGACGGTAAGCCGTACGTACGCATGAACGCTACTTTCATTTCTATTTCGTATTTAATGGAATGAAGTTATAATTATATAAAGGTATAATATAATTCCAGTATAATATAATGTATAATACAATTTACTCCATCCTTTATACATCCCACATATGGCATTAACGATTCAAATCACTTTGAGGGGGTGGTAGTCCGCACTTCCTAAAATGAAATTATCGCATTTAACCATAATGGAAATCATAAAAGTATTACAAAAATGAAAAATAAAGAAGCTTAAGTAAAACATAAAAATATTATATATCATATATAAATATAGTAACAACCTAATGGCCACCTTTTAATGTGTTATATGAGTGTTGAACAATCATCGTTTCGTGAGGCAGAAATTCTCCATCCACAGAAACAGTATGTTCTTTAACCATTAGATGTAGGTGTGTGTAAGTGTAGCTCGAATCCTTCTTATAACAACATCCTAGTATATTGAGGATACTGGTGTTGTTACAAAAGAAAATAATAAAAAGATTTTAGGGGGTCGGAGAAGAAAAATAAAATAAAAGAACACAAGAGAAGACATTACCTTAAAATCGAGTAACTCTTTTGATTTGAGCCAAAGGATTCCTTGGGAAGAATTCTGCACAAAATGAGGCTTCTAGGTGTAAGGGAGGGAATTTGGGAGAGTATTTGGGTAGAGGTTGGCCGAGCCAAAAGTCTTTGAAAGTGTGAGTAAGGTGGTAGTGGTGGGGGCCTTTTATAAGTGGAGAGGAGGGGCACTCTTGGAATGTAATGAAATATTACTTTATTATACAATGATTTTCGGATTCTAAAGGTCCCAAACTTCTAAAATTCGAGGATAAGGTGATAAGGTTTCGAAATCTACCCATCCAATTGGCTTTGGACAAGTGTAATCCTTGGATTTTACATTATCTTTTCATTTTATTTAAATTGTTAATTAATGAGGTAATCGCTGCATCATCATGGTGTCATAAATAATTTAATCTATTTAATGTCTAAAAAATTATAAAAAAATTATGATGATGTAGGAAATCTTTTTATATTTCTAATGAATATTTATAGTCAAAAATATGACTTGTATAACCTCATTTAAAAATTGTTATAGTAAAACAACTCTTGTTTGTGAACTTTTTATTTTAACATTAAATAAAAAGTTATTTATGTCCTTTTCCTACCAAAGTTTCTCCATGGGGTCCCCAAGTTGACCCATAGATTGTCTTGGTCGGCCATGACACATCCAATAGTGGTTGTACAAGGGTAAAGGTCATTCCATTTTTTTATAATACTATTTTTAACATAAATTTCACTAATTACCTTTAATCGCGATTAATTAAACTTAAAAGTTACTATTCACCAAAAAAATTATTTTGATCCCATTGAACCACATTTTACTTCCTAATGACAACCATGTATGTCAGATTTTTGAAAATCAAATCACAGAAGTGGTAATGTTTAATTTAAACGAAAAATCAGTTTTTTAACTACAACTTAGTGGTTTCACTATAATCAAAAATTGATGTTTTTCAGAACAATGCCAAGATTTAACCCTAAGCTATAATTGATATTCCGAATCCAAAAATGATGTATATTTTACAAAATTCCAAACATATAAGTTTAATTAATTAATTTTATAATTAATTCCCGCTGTCACAACAAATAGCATGTTTTTAAGAAACAATATATATCAAAAGATTGATCATTGTTTATGTCCAAATTCAAAGTGAAATTAATTATAATGATCACCATTGGATGAAATAGTAAAAATATGTTCTAATTATAATTTAAAATCACTCAATATTATAATTTATCACTGTAAAATACTTTTATTAAAAAAGTTGTTTTTAAGTATTTTTCACTATTCATAAAAATTGGAAGTTCTCAGAAAATTACAAAAAATTCAACTTAGGATAATTTCGATATTAGGAATACAAAAATGAAGTCCTTTTTGAAATATAAAGTTTCTATAATTTTAAAAAGTGGGTATTACTATTCATAATGGCTACATTGATTAGTTGTGGTGTGTGTTTAGAACTTGAAGTTGCGTACAACACACGCTGCTGTATTATTCAAAAAAAAGTGTATCGTGAATGCTTGGGGTGTTACAGATCACCTCAGTAGGCTGGACAACACTTTTGAGATAGGAATTCTTGATCTTAACGCACTCAATGGTCACATGATTATTGAGAAGCACAAAATAATGGAGGATTAAGTACCTTGGTATGGTAATATAGTCAGTTATATTGCCACATATCAGGTACCTTCTTCCCTTAAACCCAATCAAAAACATAAAATCAAGGTTGAATCAAGATTATTTATCTGGGAGGATCCCTTTTTCTAGAATATTTTCAATGATGTAGTCATAAGAATATGTCTGTGTAAAAGTGAAATAGAATCTGTTTTTCAATTTTTCCATGCACTTGCTTGTGGAGGTCATTTTGGACCGCAAAGAACATCTAGGAAAGTCTTAGAATTTGTGATCTATTAGGCTAACTTGTTTAAATATGCTCACAATTTTTGTAAAAAATCTAAAAAGTGTCAAATTTCTATAGACATTTAAAAAAGGCATGAAAAGACCCAAAACCCATAATTTTTTGTTTGATATTTGATGTTTGGGGCATTGATTTTATGAGACCATTCCCTATGTCTTTTGAGAAATCATATATTCTTATTTTTGTTGATTGTTTCTCCAAATGGGTGGAATCCAAATCCACCAAAAATGATGATGCCAAAGATGTGTGTGATTTTTTTAGAGAAAACATTTGGTGTAGGTTTAGAGTGCTAAGATCCATTATCAGGGAAGAAGGGATACATTTTCTCAAAATAAGATTAAAGGATATGTTGAAAAAATATTGGGTGCACGACAAAACATCTACCTCTTACCATCTCTAAACAAATGGCCAAGAAAAAGTATCAAACAATGAAATTAAATAAATTTTTGGAGGAAACAGTCAAACCGAATTGAAAATATTGGAGACAAAGGATTGAAGACACTTTATGGGAATACTTGAGAGTATACAATATGCCCATTTGCATGATCCTATATTAGTTGATTTATCGAAGAAAATGTTACTTATTGATGGAATAGGAGAACCCAACAGAATGGGCTGTGAAAATGGAGAATTTTAATTTGGATATTGATGGGAAGGAGATAAAAAATATATTTGTAGGAGCTCGAAGAAATCAGAATATAATCATTCAAAAATTCAATAATTTACAAATAATGAACCATGGTTGCACATGAAAAAAATATTCAAACAAAGACCTTTGAACCCGGAGACCATGTTCTACTCTACAATTAAATATTGAATTTAATGATAGGAAAAATTCATTCTAGATGGGAAGTTAAATTTTTTGTAACTAATGTATGTCTTTTTGGTTCCATTCAGGTCAAGAAAAATGATGCAGAAAACCCATTCATTACAAATAGAAAATGGTTGAAGAAGTTCTATGGATGTTCACCACATGAACCAATGGAGGAGTTCAATTATATCTAACCCATCTACTGATTATTCTCATGTGGTGAGGTCAATCCATCTACCTTAACGAAAGGTGCTTCCTGGAGGCAACTTGAGTTTCATTGTTTTCATATGATTTTGGACTTATTTACCACTTACATCTCCCATTTGAGCTTTAGTGGAATAGTTCTTACACTGGTATATGTGGTTTTGATATTACAAGAACCATCATGGAAGGAAACCAGAAGGAATAAGAAGAAGAGGAAGAGGACCAACAACTTTATGTCAATATGGATTTCACTTTTTATGATTATAATTTAAAATCCTTATTTTTTTTCAAATCATGTTTTGAGCATTAAAGATAAAATTGCATACCCACACTTGAATTATGCTCCACTTAACCGAACTAGGATAAATAAGTTTCTTCAGAATCCTATGATTCTGTGTTTTAGATTTAAATATTTATATAATTAAATGAGTAAAATTATGAATTAAATTTTTAATTTTAAGAACATATATTAAGATGAGGACTGATGATTTGAAGGAATTAATTAATTCATGTAAATGAAAATTCCCCAACCATTTTTCGTGAATTGATTTTCTAAAATTCATGTGAAGTGATTTGTTATTATTAATCATGACTTGAGTGATTGTCCCAAATACTATTTCTCATATCGAGAGGATTTATAGTCTCAGTAAATCCTATTTTACCTTTATCTTTTTTCTTGAGTGATCTCGGTACATGCCACCTACATGAACTTGTATTGGAACTTGTTAAAGCTACTGATTGGGAAAAAACTTTTAAAATGATTAAGGTGTCTTTTTAAAATCTCTTATCCTTAAATACCTCATTTACATTATTCATTCTATATCTCATAGATACCATGAATGAAATTTATATGAATGATCCATCTTTCAAGACATTTTTATCCATTACTACCCAACTCTTGGTATTTTCATGATATTTTTAATGTTTGAGTGTAGGGGTAAGGGAAGTCATGGTGGAAGGGATGATATACATTATAAGGAAGATGTGTGGTGGTGATTATGGTGGTAATAAATAAATGTCATTGATGTATCCTTTATTTTTCATGATTTTCCCCTAGTGAATTAAAAAAATGAAAAAAATGGAAAATAAAAACAAAAAAATATTAAAAAATGGGTTGTGATTAGGAAAACAAAAACTCACCATTTTCAAGATCGACTATCTTATAATCGTATGTGTTTAGGTAATGGATGTGAGGTTTGATATAATCATAAATTTCGAAAAAAATTAAAGGAAATCTAAAATTAAAAAATATATATATTCAATAGGACGCAAAAATCATTCATCACAATTTATTTGATCATGACCTTAATTTGAGTTTTGGGTGATTTAGGTGTTCCTACTTTGAAGATGAGAGATTTATTACTCTTTTTTTTACTTTTTATATATTTCAATGTACTAAAGAGATTTACCTCCTCCTTGAGAATTAATTTTTATATCATAAAATCCTTCTAACCTTTATCCTTATAGTCAAAAGAACCTTAATTGAATGTCCTCATGATTTTTTTGTTTTTTGTCTTTACAAATTGCAGAAAGTACTTGTTTTAATATACTAGGTATAATAGCATGTTATCAAGATATGCGAATAAATTTACTTAAATTTTATCATGATATATGAGATAATAGATTCAAAAGTGAGGTAAATCAAGATTTGACATGTTTAATAATAATAAATTGAGAAGCATAAATGAATGATAGAATAAGTTCTATCATTTATCAAAAGGGAAAAGTAAAATACCTAAATTTATTGTTTATTTGAAAAAATGGAAAATTGAATTGATATTTTATATGGAATTTAAAATTTTGATTTTAAATTGAAAATTATTTGATTATACTGCATTGATATTTTAATATTTATAACATTGGCCCCCTTTGATTTTCAATGTTGAGATTTTATGTTTGATAATAAAAATGGTTTAAGTGTGGGGTTATTTGATAGAGAAAATTTATGTGCATATTTTAAATCTAATAAGGAAGTTTTTTTTGATTTTTTCAATGATAAAACTCATGTAATTAAATTTTTTATTAAAATAATGGGAAAATTTAATTATAGAATTAAAATGGGATAAAATGTGAAAATTACTTAATTCTGGAATTTTGACAGATTTTTATCACAAGGGTATTTTGGAAACAAATTATACTATATTAATCCAATCCAATTTATTTATTTTTGGATGATTCCATTATTTATTGTCTTCAAAACCTTCTTTTGGACCACAAGCTGATTCGATCATCGTGATGCCCAAACAAATTAGTGATGTTGAAGAAGTGTTCAGGTAGACAGCGTGGACCCCACCTCTATAATGAAAGCACAAATCGGTCTACACACCTCCAATTGAGGGGATTTTACCACGAATGGAACAAGGACTCCTAGAAGCATTTAGAAAACAAATTTCATGAAATTATGAGATCATCAAGGTGGCCTTTGTGAATAATATTTGGAAGGAATATTCCTAGAACCTTCATCCATAAAAAGTAATATTCAATAAAAAATTCATAACTCCTTTTTTATATACCCAATTAAGCTGAAATTTCTAGGGTGAATGGAGGATAAAATTATGAAAAACTTTTATTTATGAGTGAATACATGAATT
Source organism: Viscum album (assembly GCA_963277665.1). Lineage (NCBI taxonomy): Eukaryota > Viridiplantae > Streptophyta > Magnoliopsida > Santalales > Viscaceae > Viscum > Viscum album. The sequence continues at coordinate 1,601,705,745 of OY728128.1, forward strand.
TTTTATTTAATGGGTACAAAATATGAATAATTTAGAGGATAGATTCTGGCCTAAAACAGGAGGAGAGCTCCTCCTTCCCAAATCATTCCTTCCCATCCCATTCCATCCTATGCCAAGCATCGAAAAGGATAAAAAACTCCTTTATTCTCTATTGTTATTTATTCATATTTCTTTATTTAATATTTATTTTGTATTCAAATTAGATGATCCCTTCTTGCATGGAGGGGTATAATCGTTAGTGATTGGATGAGGGAAGGAGGATCCCTTTTGTGATGTTTGAGTTTCTGAATGTTTTCAATCAAGAGTATTATTTTCTATTAAATGAATGTTTTTAAAATTAATTTATTTTTGAATTTAAATTATATATTATTGTAATTTAATTTACTCTTAAATATTATATTACTTCGATTTAAATATCATTCTACCCTTAATTTATTTATTTTTTACATGAATTGGTTAATTTTTAAAGAATATCAAGTAAGGGAATGGTTTGTTGATTGATAAAACACAAGAAGAAATTAATATAGATTAATTTAATTATTTATAGAAAGTCAATAACTGATTTGGTGTTTCCTAATTAATTAATAATAATCCATTAAGATTTATAGTCTTTGAAAATAATTAAATCAAAGGGGAATTGAAGAAATAATTTTTATTCAATTAACTTAATTATTTTTCTAAAAATAAAAGATTCAAATTCTCTCAGAAACTATGATGACATCATGAAAGTGAAAACCCAACCTAAAATCCAATCACTTATCTCTCATTATAAATTTAAAAGCCTTCTAAAAACCCTCTTTATTTCTTAAATCATTCAAAATTGTTATTTTTATCTACCTATGTGACACCTAGATTAAAAAACTCCTACTTGGAGAACTACATTCTAGTTAGCACTTTTTACTAAAACCTTATGAAATTTAATAAATTCTTCCACACATCACGGCATGTGTGTGTAAAAACTGGAACCATTTCTAGGGACAAAGATTAAATCTTTATGACTTTGACCACTAATGAAGAACTACATGATTTTGATTTTGAGATAGAGAGAATTTTTTTTTCTAGGCATAGGCATCTTAATCCTGATTTTTTGAAGAAATAAGTTTGGAAGACACAAGTGTCTAATAAAAGACACTAATAATGGCGCAAGATACACAAAAAACCTCGAGGGACCTCTATGCCCCACAATTTTCTTCCCAAAAAATCAGTTAACTATGCCTGAACCATAAAATTAAATTGAATGACGAGTTAACATGATTTATGTGCTACCCAAATTTCATTGCCTTATAGGTGAGGATCTCAACCAGTAGATTCCAGAATTTAGATATTTGTGTTCAAGCTTCAAACAATGTGTAGTGGAGGAGAAATTCAAGCGGAAGGAATTCACCTTTTCACTTAAGGGAGAAGCGAAGGAGTGGTTGTATACCTTACAACCTATATATATTCAATACTTCGATGATATCTAGAAATGTTTCATGAAAAGGTTCTTTCTATCCTCCCAGAGCACAAAAATCTTGTTAGAGATATACAACATCCATTAAGCTACTGGTGAGACTCTTTATGAGTATTGATAATGATTCAAGAATCTCAGTGCAAGATACCTGTACCAAATAGTGGAGGAGCACCAATTCCTAGTCTTTTTCTACCAAGGTCTACTGGAAACTAATAAGAACATTTTGGATGCATCCTCCTAAGTATATTTGATTATAAAATCACCTAAAAAATCCCAGATCTTGATTGATAAGATCACCCAGTATTCAGAACAATTCTGGACAAGAAGCTATGGTACAAGAGGTATAAATGAGGTAAGTAATTATAACTCATCACCTCTTCTTACAACTCAAATTCAATAACTAAAAAGCCATGTGATACAAATGAATGTTAAGAATATGAGTGAGAAACCATCTCTACCTCAGGTATGTTGATTATGTTCATCAACCAATCATTACACTGATCAATGTGCTAAGATTAAAGATATGGAAATTTTTGAAGCTTCACTCCAGCAAAGAAATTTCCACAAAAAACAATAGATATAATTTCAAACTAAAAAGGATATGAAGGTCAAAATAACAAGTCCAGGGTATATTTTCAATAGTAATTTCATAACCATACACCTTAAACGAATCCCTTTATAGAAATAATAGAAATTTCAACCACCACATTTACAATAATATAATTTTTAATAGACTTTAATAAGTTCTCAGAAGTACAACAATGAAATGGATATTGAAGAGCTTAAGAAGAATTTAAAAAATTTGGACCAAAAGTTTGATAGACTTATGGATTTTCTAACCAATAATCAAGGTAACCTCCTAACCCAAGCCATCCCAAATCCAAAGAAGAATGTCAGTGAAACCATGACTTAAAGCAGCAAGGAGCTTCCACCACGTAAGCCAAGTAAGTTAGATGATTCCAAAAAAAAACCTAAAGGGAAACTCATCCACCCCAATAAGAATGAAAAAACACAAGCACAAAGGTAAAAAAGGAGAAAAGAAGAAACTTGGTACCATTCACTTTTGAACTGGATTAATCATCAAAGGTTGAATAAGAAGAACTTTAAAGAGAGTTATAGGAAGCATTAAAAAAGGTTTAAATCAATATAACCTTGTTGGAGGAAATCCGAAAAATACCAAAATATGATATGTTTCGGAAAGAAATATGCTCCAAGAGAAACAAATGAGATAGGGATGAAAGATAAACTTTGGAATAAGTGTCTTAGCCATGATCACCTTGCCTTTACGAAAAACAATTCATGATCCAAGTACATTTTCTATTCCCTATATATTGGGTTCTTTACATTTATATAATTCTATGTATGACCTTGGTGCTTCCATATATTTATTGTCTAATTCTGTATTCTCGTCTCTAAAAATAGGTGAACTAAATCCCATAAGAGTGTTCATCCTATAGGAAAATCGATCCACTATTTTTCTAGTCAGAGTTGTGGAAGATGTGCTAGTGGGAGTGAAGTTACTCATTTTTTCAGCATACTTTTACGTACTCACCATGGATGAAGATGATGGACTAGAACATTCACCCATAATACTTTGAAGTCCATTCATGAAAACATCCAATACAGTCATCAATGTTCATGAAGGAACCCTAACTATGGAGCTAGGAGATAACCAGGTGAACTTCAATGTCCTTGACTCAAAAAGAAACCCATCAAGCAACTATTCCCTCTTTGAAATTTCCCATGGAGAAGGTAGTTATCCCATTGATGATTCAGGTATGCTTAATGAATTCTTATCATTATAAAATAGACCATGGGAGTAGATATTACACAAAAATATGAAAATTCTAAAATCACCTCTGAACTCATTGATAATTTATTGTAAGAAATTGATATGATACCCTTTGTCAGGGGATTCTATGATTTTGAGGTAAGAGAAGTAAATTCATTTTAATCTATAGAACAACCATTGAGTATTGAATTAAAACATCTTCCAAGTGATTTGAAATATTTATATCCATTAGAGGGAGAAAAATTTCTTGTGATCATTTCCAATAATCTATATGGGATCCTAGAAAAAAAAATTGGCCTTCTAAAAATAAATTCCCATGCCATAGGATGGAGTCTAGGAGGTATAACTAATATCAATCGAATGTCTACTGATATGAAATCATTTTAGAAGAAGACTCTCTTCCTATTAGGTCACCTCAAAGGAGACTAAATCCCACCATCACAGAAGTTTTGAAGAAGGAATTTGAAAAACTGTTGGAAAAAGACATAATTTACCCAGTTTATAACTCCCAATGGGTATGCCCTCTCCATGTGGTTCCAAAGAAATGAAGGTTTACCATTGTGCAGAATGAGAAAAATGAATTAATCCCCATGAGGGTTTAGAACAATTAGAGGGTATGTATTGATTACAGAAGTCTGAACTAAGTCACCAAGAAACATCATTTCCCAATCACATTCATTGATTAGATATTAAAAATACTTGCAGGTATAACACATTACTGCTTTTTGGATATATTTTCTGGATATTTTCGGGTTCGATTTTCCTTTGAGAAGACCAGGAGAAGATAAAGTTCACCTATCCATTCTAAATCATTACATACTAGAGGATTCCTTTTAGATTGTGTAATTCCCCATGTACATTTTTGTGATGTATGGTAAGAATGTTCTCTGATGACATAGAATACTTCCTGGTGGTATTTCTCAACGAATTTAAAACTTTTAGTAATTCATCTAATCATTTCTTGGGAAACCATGAGAATGTTTTGAAAACATGTATAGAGAAAATATTGGTTTTAAACTTTGAAAATTTCCATTTCAAGGTGGAAAAAGGAATTGTTCTAGGACATATCATTTCTCAAAAGGTAATTGAAGTGGATAAATCCATAATTGAAGAGATGAATTCTTTGTCGTACCCAACCTATGTGAGACAAATCAAATGATTTCTAGGGAATGCAGGATTTTATTGGAGATTCATCAAATATCTTAGTATGATTTAACTTCTACTCTCAATATTTCTCTTAAAAGTGGAAGAATTTTATTAGGATAATTGCAAAAGGCATTTCATGAGCTCAATTAGAAGCTAATTACCCAATCGGTAATGCATCCCCCAAATTGCGAACATCCATTTAAGATCCTTTGTGATCCATAAAATCAAGATTTTGGAGTAGTTCTTTCCTAAATAATTGAATGAAAAACCCAAGTCCTAACCTCTCCTTCAAGAAACCTAGATTCTACTCAAGTCAACTTAACAAAATTGAACATAACTTTATCTATTTTGTATTTTCATTAGATAAATTTAGGTCATTTTTATTTGGAACTAAATTTTGGTATTTTCCGACCATGAAACACTTAGGTATTTCATTAAGAAGGATGGTGCCAAACCATGTGTTGTGAGATGGATACTCTTCTTGAAGAAGTTCAATTTAGAGATTAAATAAAAAAAGGGATATGAAACCCAAGTGGTAGATCACCTAAGTAGGCTACCCACCACTGTTGAGATAGGAATTCTAAAGCCAAATCCACTTAATGGTCTTATACTCGGTGATCAGCTCTAAATCATGGAGGATGAAGTACCATAGTATGAAAACATAATCAATTATCTATACAAATTTTAGGTACCTTATTCCGTTAACTCTCATTAGAAATATAAACTCAAGGATGAATCAGGATTCTATATTGGAGAGGATCCCTTTATCTAGAAAATTTGCAATGATCAAGTCATAAGAAGATGTATGACATAAAGTGAAATAGTATTTTTTTTCAAATTTTCCATACAATTTCCTATTGAGGAGATCGAGGACCTCAAATAATTTCTAGGAATGTCATGGTATTTGGAATCTTTTTTCCTACCTCATTTAACTATGCTCATGATTTCTGTAAAAAATACGATAAGTGTCAATTTTCTAGAAACATTTCAAAAAGGAAATAAATTCCCTATAACCACATAATTTTTTTTGAGATACTCATGTTTAGGGAATTGATATTATAGGACCATTACCTATGTATTTTGGGAAATAATATATTCTACTTTCTGTATATTATGTCTCGAAATGGGTGAAATCCAGAGCCACCAATACTGAGGATTCAAATTTGTGTGTGATTTTTTCAGGAAAAACCTTTTTTATAGGTTTGGAGTTCCAAGGGACATCATCAACAACCAAATGAAACATTTTTGAAATATAATAATGAAGGCATTACTGAAGAAATATTGGGTGCACCACAAAACATCTACACTTTACTATCCCCTAAACAAATGGACAAGATGAAACATCAAACCTTGATACTAAAGGAATTTTTGATTAAGTAGTCAAACCGAACTGAAATGATTGGATCTAGATGCTTGAAGACGCTTTATGGGCATACCAAACATCATACAAGTCTCACATTGGTATTACCCCATATTAGTTGATTTATAGATAAAACTATCACTTACTGGTGGAATTGGAGCACCAATCATACTAAGCTATGAAAATGGTGAATTTGGATTTGGAGAGTATTGGGAAGGAGAGAAAACTACATTTGTAGGATCCGAAAGAAATTAGAATAGAATATTTCAAAAATTTATGAATTTACAATGAATGAAACATGGTGGCACATGAAAAATTGATTCATCCAAAGAAATTTCAACATGGAGACCAAGTTCTACTCTACAATTCCAGATTGAAGTTAATTCCAGTTAAGCTTCGTTCTAGGTGGGAATGTTTTTTTATTGTTACTAATGTATATCCTTTTGGTTCCATTTAGGTAAAGAAAAAATATGGAGGAAACCCATTCACCAAAAATGGGAAAGGGATAAAGAAGTTCTATATAAGTTTACCTCATGAACTGATGGAGGAGGTCAATCTTCTCCAACCCATCTAGTGATTTATTCTCTTGAGGTGAGTTCAAACCATCCACATTAACCAAATGTACTTTGGGGAGGCAACCCAAGTTTCATTTTTTCCTTAGGATTTATGGCTTATTTAACTCTTACATCACCCATTTTAGATTAAATGAATGGTTCTCACATTGGTATGTGTGGTTTTGATTTTCCAAGAACCATCATGGAAGGAAAACACAAGGAATGAACAAGAAGAAGAGTAAGAAGACAAAAATCTTTATGTTAAAAGGGAGTTCACTTTTTATGAGCGTTATTTAAACTCCCTATTTCTTTTCCAAATCATATTTTGAGCTTTAAAGATAAAATTTCATGCCCACACTTGAATTATGATCCACTTGATTGAACATGGGGACATAAGTTTCAAAATAATCCTATGATCCCATGTTTTATATTTCAATGTTTATATGATTAAATGAGTAAAATGTAGAATTAAAATATTAAATTTAAGCATGGATATTAAAATTAGGACTCATGATTTGAAGTAATTAATTAATTCATGTAAATGAAAATTCCCCTTCCATTTTTTCATGATTTTATTTTCTGAAATTCATGTGAATTGACTTATTATTATTAATCATGACTTGAGTGATTATACTGAATAATATTTCACATTAGAGATGATTTCTATACCAAGTACTTCCAATTTTGTCTTCAACATATTTATTGAGTGATCTTGGGACATTCCATCAACCAAAACTAATATTGGAACTTCTCAAAGCTACTGACTAGAAAAATCACATTTAAAATGATTGAGGAAGATTTTGAAAATACCATATCCTTGAATACCACCTTTACATTATTCATTATTTTTACCATAGAGACCATGAATGACCTTTATCTGAATGAGCCACATTTCATTCCATTTTTATCCATTCCTACCAAACTCTTGGTATTTGTATGATATTTTTAAAGTTGAAGTGTGGGGGTAAGGGAAGTCATGGTGGAAGGGATGATATATATTGTAAGTATGAAGTGTGTTTGTGATTATAGTGGGAATAAATAATAGTCATCGATGTATTTATTATTTTTCATTATTTCCCCCTCTCGTGTTAAAAAAATGACATAAAAAACGAAAAAATTAATAAAAATGGGTTGTGATTTGTAAAAATAAAAAATCACCATTTTCAAGACCGACGATCTTCTAATCATATGTGGTTAGGTGATGGATGTGATGTTTTACCTAATCATAACTTTTAAAAAAATAAAAAATTAAAAAAATTAAAAAAATATTCAAGAGGGCGCACAAATCCTTCATCATGTTTTACTTTTATCATGTCCTTAGTTTGAGATTTGGGGGAAGTAGGTGTTGCTACTTTGTAGAGGAGAACTTCATTAAACTTTATACTTTTGATATCAGGCATTGTTCTTGAGACATTAACCTCATCCTTGAGACTTAATGTTTAAAGCATCAAATCCTACCAACCTTAAGCCTCAGAGTAAATAGTACTTTAATTGTAAGTCCTCATGATTTTATGTGTTTGTTGTCTTTAAAAAGTGGAGAAAGTAGTTTTTTACAATATTATGGATAAGGAGAATGTACTCATGATATGATCATAAATCTACTTGAATTTTATCATGAGAGATGATATAAAAGATTCAAAACTGAAGTAAATCATGATTTGGCATGTTTAATAATAATAAATTGAGAAGTTTGAATGAATGAAAGAAGATGATCCATCATTTTTCAATGGGACAAAGTAAAACACATTAATTTATAGATTCTTTAAAAAATGGTAAATGGAAATGATATTTTATATTGAATTTGAAAATTCAATTTTAAATTTTAAATTTTCTTTATTGTATTGCATTAAAATTTGAATATTGATAACATGGGCCCTCTCATTTTCAATTTTGAGATTTTATGATTGAGGACAAGAATGGTTTTAGTGTTGAAGTATTTGATAGAGAAAATTTGTGTACATATTTTTAATATAATAATGAATATTTTTGATGTTTTTCAATGATAAAACCCATGTATTTAAATGTTTTATTAAAATAAAGGGAAATTTTAATTATATAATGAAAATGGGATAAAATGTGAAAAGGGAATAATTGTGAAATTTTGATAGAATTTTATAACAAGATTATTTTGGTCACAACTTTTAAAATATTAATTCAATTCATGTGATTATTTTTTTTGATGATTCCTTGATTTATTTTTATTAAACTTTGTATTCAGAACCAAGAGATGATTCGAATATCTGGATGCCCAAAAAAATCAGTGATATTGAAGAAGTGTTCAGGAAGACAGTGTGGACCCCACCTCGATAATGGAAGTAGAACTTGGTCTACACACCTCCAATTTATGTGATTCAATATAGAATTTAACGAGGACTCATAAGAGCGTTCATCAAATAATGTTCATGGAATTATGAGATAATTGAGGTGGACATTGTAATAACCCAAAGTCTCATTAATGGAAAATCCCTCTTGATCTAGATAAATGTCTCTTTATGCAAAATGTTTTTATAAGATGTCAACTTCATTGTTATTATGTTAAGAATTGTGACCGTTACTTTTATAGTCGTTGAATAGTGATCACATGATTAGTATAAATCTACGGCATTAACAAATCCAATTACTCGGACAAACGAAGTGATGACCTCATCCAGTAGAATTACTCCATACGAAGCCCATTTGTCGGAACACAGAAAAGAGGTGGCATCCTTGGGATTCCCTTTTGACCAATCCCAAGCTGAGCTTCATCATGTCAAGCTCGAACGGAACCGTCTATGGGAAAAGTGGAAGTTGATAGAGATTACCACTCGAGCAACATTATCTGAGCCCCCCCAAGAGTCTGTCCCCCTCACGCACCTTACCCTTAGGTCTTATGTGGCTGTTTTAAGGGGTTATGTAACAAATCTCTAGTACTATGTTCATGTACATTATTTTTTGTATATAATAATATATATACTTTCTTGTCATTATTGATACATTGTAAATAGTTTTTAAAGTACAAACAGTATTTTTATTTATGATTTAATTAAGAATTCTATTTTATTAAATTAAAAAAAAATTGAATTAAATTATATTTTAATAAAATAATAATAATATTATTAAATTAATTTTTATTAAATATAAATGATCTTATAATTTTATAAATGCAATTGTAATTTTTTATTAAGGTTTGAAATCTAATTTTGTCAAAACCCATGAATTTTCGATAAATATCGATTTTTATTTCAAAAGTGAAAAATAACATATTTATAATATTATTTGGGTAAAATAAATGTTATTTCTGGAATCAGGACATCGAAATTATCCAATTGTGAATTTTTCATAATTTTTGGAGACATTCAAAATTTTGGGCAAAAATTAAATACCATTTAAATATATAATGTGTTTTATGACATCATAATGACCCAAAAGTGATTTAATAAAATACTTTAAGCTTTATTTTAGGCCAATATATGTTTTTCCATTAAAATAATGTGATTTTGGGTTTGTTTGACTTACTTTCCAATGCATTAATGGACCCCTCAAGACTTATTAAACACCTTGTCTTTTTATATTGTTTTCCATGGGAGTGTGACTCACCTCCACATAAGCAAACTTATTATTTTAAGAAGTTAAGAATTTGTCCTTATAAAATATTGTTTTACTCCTCCCTTTTCCAAAAACCAAGGGAAAAACAATGGGCTGGATGGTGGTTTGGATTAATTTAATATATGTGGTTCCAAACCTAAATAATAAATAATTCATTCACCTTTCCTATATAAACCCACCCAAGCTCCCACTTCCTCCTCACTCAAAGCCTTTGGAGTTCGTCCAACCTCTTCCCTCCTCTCTCTAGAATCCTCCCAAGGTTCCCCAAGCTCCCAGGATTCCTCTCTCAACCCTCTCTCTAGCATTTGGAAGCACACTTCCAAGTGAGGGTTTTTCTTCCTTTCTCATTTTTGTCAATTTTATTTAAGTTGTTTTGACCTTTTAATTTCAATTATGAATGTTGGGGTATGGTTTCTCACCTCCCTCATACTGCCCTATTTATTTTTTAATGATGGGAGACCCCTTTCTCTCTCATTAAATGCCTTTCATGTACACCCGTTACTATGCCGAAATTCCGAAAGGAACATCTCTCTCCTCATTTACATTCAAGCAATACTTTTGTATCATGAATCTAAATTCCATTAAAATTGTTGGGACATGTATCTATATGTCCTCCTTACTATACATTACATGAAAATATGATGAGGAACCCCTTTTTCTCTCATCAATTACTTTTTATAAATTCTTATGTCACGTCGTTACTCTGCTGAAATCGCACCGATTTTCTAAGCCAATGCCATTGTGTAGTGGATTCCATTCCCATTTCTCCATCAAGGGTATTCAACTTTATGAACATTTACTTATTCATTACAAATTTTCATGTATGAATTTCACTTTCCTTTATCTTGGAATAAATGATTATGTTTTATGAATCCTTTTTTTATGATCCATGTGGCACACTTATGTATGAAATGGAATGTTTAAGAAGGGTGCACCCTTATAGCGCTCCAATGCATTGGGTAATGTATAGTATCATGATACATAATTTTCAATGAGTGTTGACTCATTATAATTCAATTGCAACGAGGTTTTACTCGTTCTTTATGTGCAATGAGGATTTACTCATGCTCTATGTGCAATGAGCCTTGGCTCATGCTAATTCCATGTTAAGTTTTGTTGCCACATTTCCATGTTATGATTATCATGCTTTATCATGCCTTTATGTTCATGTTTCTATTATACTCTATTGATATTCCTATTGTCTAACATGTATTGTACTCCTCATGTTATTCCATGTGTACTCCCTTACTGGGATTTATAGCTCACCCTTTTCTTATGCATGTCCTCAGGTTATCCCATGCAATGCTAAGTACGAGGGAATGTAGTGGTCATGTAAAGGAAGTTTTCAATAAATATGTTTTATTTCATGTTTTAAGTTTTTATGTAATAATCATAATCCCAAAAGACACTATACCTATAGATATTATTTGTTGTATCAAGTTTTGTTTTATGTAATAAATCTTGTTTATGTTTGTAATAAAAGCAGGGTTGTCATAGTTGGTATCAGAGGACTGGTTTAGTAATTTTTGGGATTAGGAATAGAAAACCCTAGTCAAGCCTTAGAGACAAGACTAAATATAAAAAACATACATGTGTTTCGGTAGGTACTGAGTAAGTGGTTTATCAAAAAAATACATCTCTGTCTAGATACGAGAAGGTAAAGGCGGCTCTGGCACAGATGTATCCTAGGGGTAAAACCCGAAGACACCGCTTTGATCTAGACTCGAACGGGAACTGGTGCATGACAATGGTCATTACTGCACTATTGGTTACGACACTCCCGGGGGATATGTTTTGATAAATTCACAATCTTAGTATGAACCCTTATTAAGGGAATTAAAAAAATTCCCCTAAGAATATATGTTAGAAAGTAGATCATGAAATGCCTAGACTGGAGCCTATAGATTCATAAGTTAGGGAAATAAAATTTAATTTATGAGTCATCAACTTTTGTATTTGGATTACCCTTTATGTGTTACACCTAACTTTCCTTTTATTCCATCCAATGGACAGTAACAGGAGGACTCGGGCTAATAACCGATGTGAAGATCAGTGTGATGACTGTAATAATGAGATGCCCAATCCAATGGGAGTAGGAATCACGAACTTTGTCACACATCTTTCTCAGCTAACTCATGCTTTGAATAGAAACACGGGTCCAGAGGAACGTTCAACCCCCCCCCCCCCCCTAAGAAAGAACAAGTTGTTATTGAAAGCTTCATGAGACTAAGGCCTCCTACTTTTAGTGGATCATCCGATCCCACAATTGCTGAACAATGGATCAACTCCATTGAAAATATCTTCTCCATCCTTCAATGTTCTGAACAAGAGAATGTTCTCATGGATGATTATTGTACGGAGGGTGAAGATGATCAATGGTGGACGTTGATAGAAAATACGAAGCCTGAGGAGGAGATCGAGGAATTGGAATGGAAGGATTTCCAGAAGATGTTTTTTGATAAATATTTTCCGCGCACCCTCCGACTTAAGATGGAAAGAGACTTCATTTCCCTCAAGAAAAATTATGAAGAATCTGTTGGATCATACGAGGAAAAATTCACAAGGCTTGCATGATACACTTCCGTATTTGTCGTTACCCCCGAATGCAAGTTTGACTGCTTCTTGGATGGGCTGAAGCCTAGCCTACAGAAAGCATTAGTGATCCGTGACTTCGACAGCTATGAGGAAATTGTCTGATGTGACCTCAAGGTCGAAATGGAGATCATAGAATCATAGGGGTATCATGGGGACAAGAAGCATAAGGTGGACTTCATTGCTGGTGGTCTGATGGATAAATCCAACGGTGCTAAGAAACTCCAGCACCCCACTTGCCAAAAGTATGGAAAGAAGCACCCTGGAAATTGCCTCAAGGGTACAAGGAAATGCTTTAGGTGTTGAAGAGAAGGGCACCTAGCTGTTAACTGTTAGCAAGAAAGACCCACAGCTCCGATAGAGGATAGGAACGCTCTATTCAAACATCAACGTGTTTTTCAATACTACAAATGAAAAGAACCGAGGCATTTTGAAAATCAGTGCCCTAATCCAAGGGTTTTTGGAGGCAACCAACAAACTCCAATGCAGCAAGGAAGAGATTTTTCCATCACTTCTTCTGAAGTGAACCCCAACAACGAAGTGGTGAAAGGTATGCTAGTTATTGATTCAAGAATAGAGAATGTGCTTTTTGATTTAGGTTCTATGCATTCTTTTATATCTTGAAATTTTAGTAGAAGAATCCCAGTACCACTACAAATCATGGAAGTGAAGATGGTGGTGAGAACGACAAATGGGTCAATCGTTGCATCCCATGAATATAAGTCCTCCCCTATTATAATATGTGGATTGAATTTACCAGCAAACCTCATTATACTCTCTCTAGTATAATTTGATGCAATTCTTGGCATGGATTGGATATCCTTATATAGAGCCAACATAAATTTTTAGGAGAGGGAAATCACACTCCATTTGGAGAATCGACCCTCGATTCATTACAAGTGTAAGGAAGAAGATGAATCTCCTTTATCTCCATCATCTCAAGAATGGATATTACTTCCCTATGATTACGCGTATCTAGCTCAGATGATTCAGTCCATGTAAGAAACCATCCATGAAGAAATGCCTATTATGAGGGATTTTGATGGAGTGTTTCCCAAGGAATTGACTGGTCTTCTTCCCAGAAGATATGTTGAATTATCAATTGAACTTATTCCAGGGGTTATACCAATATCCAAGACTCTATATAGAATGGCTGTCATAGATATTGAAGAGCTGAAAAAACAACTACAGGATAATCTGGATAAAGGGTTTATACGCCCAACTGCTTCACCATGGGGTGAACTAGTCCTCTTCGTTAAGAAGAAGGATGGGTCAGTATGCCTTTGCATCGATTATCGTGAGCACAAAAAAATCATGATAAAGAACAAGTATCCTCTCCCACGAATTGATGACTTGTTCGAACAGCTACGTGGAGCACAATACTTATCTAAGGTAGATTTGTGGTCGGGATATTATCAAGTAAGGGTGAAGATGGAGGATATCCCCAAGATTGCTTTTCGCACAAGATACAAGAACTACGAATTCATAGTAATTCCTTTTGGACTCACTAATTCTCCAACAATCTTCATGGACTTGATTAATAGAGTCTTTAGAGATTATTTTGGCAAATTTGTGGTAGTATTTATAGATTATATTCTAATATACTCCAAAACCAAGGAGGATCATGAGGAGCATTTAAGAACTGTACTAGAGACTTTGCGCAAGGAGAATCTCTATGAAAAGTACAGTAAGTGTGAGTTCTGGTTGAAGGAGGTCTCATTATTGGGCCATATCATCACAAGCAATGGGATATCTGTGCATCCCTCCAAAATATATGCAATTGAGGGATGGCCGAGGCCAACATCGGTAACAGATATCAGTAGCTTCTTGGGGTTTTCTGGATATTATCGATGATTTGTGAGAAATTTATCACGATTTTACAACCCTCTTACCAAGATAAATAGAAACGGAGTAAAATTTTATTGGTGTGATGAATGTGAAGAAAGATTCAAGGAGTTGAAAAGGAGGCTTATCACTGCGCCCGTGCTCACTTTACCCATAAGTGGGGAACTTTTTGTGGTATTCAGTAATGATTCGAAGAAGGGATTAGGCTGTTTGTTGATGCACAATGATATAGTGATATCCTCTTCCTCAAGGCTATTGAAAATCCACGAGCGAAACTATCCATCCCATGATCCGGAGTTAGAGGCGGTGATCTTTTCCTTGAAAATCAGGCAGCATTATCTCTATGGGGAGAAATGTGAGATATATACTTACCACAAGAGTATTAAATATATATTCACATAGAAAGAGCTTAATATGCACCATAGAAGATGGATAGAGCTCATCAAGGCTTATGACTGTTCAATACATAACCACCCTGGAAAAGAAAACAAGGTGGCAGATGACCTAAGTAGAAAGGACCCAACGATTCTATCATTGATGAGAATTGAAAAGGATCCAATCTTCTCAGACTTAATGAAGATGGACATGGGAATCATAAATAAGGAAACATCATAAATCCTTTCACAAATGATTGCTCAACCATCTCTTTTGGAAGGGTTAAAGGATTCTCAAAAGGATAATGTGGGAATTCAAGAAAAAGTGGAAGCTATCAAAAAAATGGAAATCCTTGGAGTTTAATGTTAATGAAGAAGGAATTGTGTGATTTGGGAAAAGGCTATGTGTTCCATCACGTCTGGAGCTGAAGAAGGAACTTTTGGATGATGTACATAGTTCAAATTTCTCTATTCACCCAGGAATCACAAAGATGTATCGAGATCTCCGAGAAAACATTTGGTAGGATAATATGAAAAAGGAGATCACTGAATATACATCAAAGTGCTTGTTGTGCCAGCAAGTGAAGGAAGAAAGGTATAAGTCTAAGGGGGTGATGCAACCATTTCCTATACCCGAATGGAAATGGTAGAACATCACCATAGACATTGTCACTAGACTTCCGAGGATATCCAAAGGCAACAATACAATCTGGGTTGTTTTGGATCATCTTATAAAGACTGCCCACTTCATTTCTATACGGTAGGATTTCTCTTTGGATAAACGGGCATGGATATATATATGGGAACTTGTAAGGCTACATGGAGTACCACTACCAATTGTGTCTGACCAAGATCCAATATTAACCTCTATGTTTTGGAAGAGTCTTCAACATGCTCTGAATACTATACTGAACTTCAGTATGACCTATCATCCTCAAACTGATGGCCCATCCGAGAGGACTATCCAAACACATGGGGACATGTTGATAGCGTGCTCAATGGACTTTAAATGAGGATGTGATCAACATCTTCCTCTTGTTGAGTTCTCTTATAAAAATATCTTCCACTTGACCATCCAAATGGCAGCATATGAATCCTTGTATGGGAAAAGGTAAAGAACACCGGCATGTTGGGATGAGGTTAGTGAACGTAATCTACTTGGACCAGAAATGGTCGAGGAAATAGTGGAGAAGGTGAAAACCATTCAGCAGCATATCAAGTCATCCTAGAGTCGAGAGAAGAGTTATGCAGATAATCGTCGACGAGACATTGAGTTTAAAGTTGGAGACATGGTTTTTCTATGCATATCTCCATGGTAGAAGGTCGTGAGGTTTGGAAGTAAAGGGGTGTTAAGTCCAAGTTACATTGTCCCCTGATAGATTCTTGACCATGTCAGGGCTGTGGCCTATAGACTAGAACTTCTACCTACCATGGCCAAAGTACAGGATGTATTTCATGTATCCCTCTTAAAGAAGTACATACCAGACCCTTCACAAGTACTCTCTTCCGAGGTGGTACAATTGTAGGATGATCTTTCTTATGAGGAGAAACTAGTGAAGATCTTAGATCATAGATAAAAAGTTATATGAAACAAGTCAATGCCCCTCAATAAGGTGTTGTGGCAAAACCACAAGTTTGAAGAAGCGACTTGGGAATCAGAGGAAATGATGATGCTGAGTTACCCACATTTGTTTTAGTGTGGGAAAAGGAAATTTTCAAGGGTGAAATTTCTTAAGGGGGGAATATTGTAACGACCCAAAGTTTCATTAATGTAAAATCCATATTGATCTAGTTAAATGTCTCTTTATGAAAATTGTTTTCATAAGATGTCAACTTCTTTGGTTTCATGTTAATTATTTTGATCGTTACTTTAATATCTGTTCAACAGTGATCACATGATTAGTATAAACATAGGGCTTTAACAAATCCAATTTACTCAGAGAAAAGAAGCGATGGCCTCATCAAGTAGAATTTCTCCATACAAAGCCCATTTTTCAGAACTCGGAAAAGAGGTGGCGTCCTTGGTTTTCGCTCTAGACCAAGCCCAAGCTTAGCTTCATCATGTCAAGCTCGAATGGGACCATCTATGGGAAAATTGGAAGTTGATAGAGATTACCACTCGAGTGATGTTATCTGAGCCCCCCCCCAAGAGTCTCTCACAATCACACACCATACCCTTAGGTCTTATGTGACTATTTTAAGGGGTTATGTAACAAATATCTAGTAATATGTTCATGTAAATTATTTTTTATATATAATAATGTATATACTTTCTTGTCATTATTGATACATTGTAAATAGTTTTAAAGTACAAATAGTGTTTTTAGTTATTATTTAATTAAGAATTATATTTTATTAAATTAAGGGATTTTTTAATTAAATAATATTTTAATGAAATAATAATAATATTATTAATTTAATTTTTATTAAATATAAATGATCTTATAATTTTATGAATGCAATTGTAATTTTTTATTAAGGTTAGAAAGCCATTTTTGTCAAAACCCGTGAATTTTCGATAAATGTCGGTTTTTATTTTAAAAGTGAAAATTAACATATTTAGAAAATTATTTAGATAAAATAAATGTTATTTCTGGAATCAGGACATTGAAATTACCCAACGGTGAAATTTTCATAATTTTCTGAGACAGTGAAATATTTGGGTAAAAATTAAATACCGTTTAAATATATAATGTGTTTTATGACATCATAATGACCCAATAGTGATGTAATAAAATACTATAAGCTTTATTTTCTGCCAATATATGTTTTACCCTTAAAATAATGAGATTTGGGTTTGTTTGACTTACTTTTCAAGGCAATAATGGACCCCTCAAGACTTATTAAACACCTTGTCTTTTTAAATTGTTTTCCATGGGAGTGTGACTCACCTCCACATAAGCAACCTTATTATTTTAATAATTTAAGACTTTGGACTTATAAAATATTGTTTTACTCTTCCATTTTCCAAAAACCATGGGCTGGATTGTGGTTTGGATTAATTTAATATAAGGGGTCCCAAACCTAAATAATAAATAATTCCTTCACCATTCCTATATAAACCCACCCAAACTCCCACTTCCTCCTCACTCAAAGCCTTTGGAGTTCGTCCAACCTCTGCCATAATATCTCTAGAATCCTCCCATGGTGTCCCAATCTCCCAAGAAGCCTCTCTCAAGCCTCTCTCTAGCCTTTGGAAGCACACTTCCAAGTAAGGGTTTTTCATCCTTTCTCATTTTTTTCAATTTTATTTAAGTTGTTTTGCCCTATTAATTTCAATTATGAATGTTGGGGTATGATTTAAAACCTCCATAATACTTCATTCTTTATTTTTGAATGATTTTAGACCCCTTTATCTCTCATTAAATTCCTCCCATGTAAACCCATTACTATGCCAAAATTCTGAAAGGAATTTCTCTCACCCCATTTACATTCAAGCAATACTTTTGTATCATGAATCTAAATTCCATTACAATTGTTGGGACATGTATCTATATGACCTCCTTACTGTCCATTATATGTAAATATGATTAGGAACCCATTTCTCTCTCATCAACCATTTTTTATGAATTCTTATGTCACGCCGTTACGCTGCCGAAATCGCACCGATTTTCTGAGCCAATGCCATTATGTAGTGGATACCATGCCCATTTGTCCATCACGACTATTCACCATTATGAAAATTTAATTATTGATTACAAAGTTTCATGTATGAATTTCGGATTCCTTTTTCATTGAATAAATTATTGTGTTTTATGAATCCATGTTTCATGATCCATTTGGCACACTTATGCATGAAATGAAATGTTTAAGAAGGGTGCACCCTTATAGCGCTCCAATGCATTGGGTAAAGTATAGTATCATGATACGTCATGTGAAATGAGTGTTGACTCATTCTAATTCAAGTGCAACGAGGGTTTACTCGTGCTTTATGTGCAATGAGTATTTACTCATGCTCTATGTGAAATGAGCATTGGATCTTGCTAATTCCATGTTAAGTGTTGTTGCAACATTTCCATGTTATGATTATCATGCTTCATCATGCCTTTATGTTCATGTTTCTCTTATGCTCTATTGATATGCCTATTTTCTAACATGTATTGTACTCCTCATGTTATTCCTTGTGTACTCCCTTACTGGGCTTTATAGCTCACCCTTTTATTATTCATGTCCTCAGGTTATCCCATGAAATGATAAGTACGAGGGAATGTAGTGGTCATTTAAATGATGTTTTCAATAAAGATGTTGTATTTCATGTTTTAAGTTTTTATGTAATGATCCTAATCCCCAAAGACACTAAACCTCTCGATCTTATTTGTTGTATCAAGTGAAGTTTTATGTAATAAATCATGTTTATGTTGGTAATAAAAGCAGGGTTTTCATAGACTTAGATCAAAATATTTTTACAGGATGCTTCCTTGAACCATCATCCATAAAATTTAATAGTAAATAAAAAATTTATAACTCCACCGTTCAGTGGAAAATTACACATTAAGTTTTAGGGTGAATGTAGGATACAATTATTAACAAATTTAATGAAAAAGGAAATTATTTAATAATACATTCAATGGGCCCAAAATTTTAGAACTTTTGGAAAACACATTCTAGCCTATAAAAGGAGGAGAGATCCTCCTTCCAAAATCATTCCTTCCCATCCCTTTCCATCCGGTAGATAGAATCCAAGAGTATAATAACAATCCCTTCTTCACACAAGTTCTTCATTCATATTTCCTTCTTCAATGTATATTTTGTGTTCAAATTCGATGATACCTTCTTGCATGGAGGGGTATAATATTTTGTGATTGGATGAAGGGAAGGGAGATCCCATTTTGTGATGTTTGAGTTTCTAAATGTTTTAAATCAAGATAATTCATTTCTTTTTAATGAATGATTTTAAATTTAATTTTTTTTGAATTTAAATTAAATATGATTATATTTTAATTTATTCTTAAATATTAAATTTGTTTGATTTAAATATAATTATACCATTGATTTATTTTATTTTTACACCAATAGATTAATTTTTAATGAATATAAAGCAAGGGAGTAGTTTAGTGATTACTAATACATGTGAATAAATAAATATAGAATAATTTAATTATTTAGGGAAAATCAATACCAGATTTTGTGTTTCCTGAGTAATTAATAATAGTCTATTATGATTTCTACACTTTAATAAATAATTAAATCAAAGTTGAATCGAAGAAAAAATTATTCTTCAATTCATTTAATTATTTTTTATAAAACCAAAAGATCCATCTTCTCTCATAAATAATGAGGAAATCCATAAAAAGAAACCCCAACATGAAATTCAATCAGTTCTCTCTCGTTATAAGTTTACAAACCATCCAAAAAACCATCTTGCTTTCTTAAACCATTCACACTTCTTATTTTTATCAACTTAAGTGACACCTAGATTATAATAATGCTCATTGGCGAAAAAAATTTTGGTTACCACTTTTTACTACACACTTAGGGGATTTAATCATTTTCTTCCTCACACCCCGACAAGCGTGTGTCAAAACAAGCTCCGTTGTTAGGGAATACGTGTAAATTTTCATGAATAGGACCTCTAATAAGGATATTTTTTTATTTGATCCTGAGATAGAGAGAAACTTGTTTTCTAAGATTATGCATATCAATCCTGAAAGAAATTTTGAAGAAATAATCTTATAAGACACAAGAGTCCAATTAGAACCATGAATAATGGCACAAGACCCACAACAACCCTTAAGGGGCCTCTGTTTCGCACAATTTTCTAACAAAACAATCGTTTAACCATGCCTGAAAAAAAAATGATTTTGAGTTATGAGTTAAAATGATTCATGTTCTATAGAAATTTCATGGATTTACAGGTGATGATCCCAACCATAACATTCAAGAATTCAGTTATGCGTGTTCAAGCTTCAAACCAAGAGGAGTTGCGGAGGATCAAGTCAAGTCGAAGTAATTACCATTTTCACTTGATAGAGTAGCTAAGGATTATTTTTATACCTTAAAACCTAGAGATATTCAATTATCAGAGGATATTTAACAATTTTTCATATAAAGGTTCTTCCCATCCTCCCAGAGCACATTAATTAGAATGAAGATATAAGCCATGTTATATGCTATCAGTGAGACTCTTTACGATTATTGGGAATGATTCACGAAGATCATTGCAAGATGACTGCACTGAATAGGGGAGGAGCATCGCATCCTATTCATTTTTTACCAAGGAATTCTAGAAAATGATAGTTACCATTTGGATGAATCCTCCGAAAGAACATTGATTAAAAAAATCACATGTAGAATCCAAGAGCTGATTAATAAGATAACCTATAATTCACAATAATTCAGCAAAAGAACATTTGGTACGACATGTATAAATGATTTAAGGAATTATAACTCGCCACCTCTTCTTACAACCCAAATTCTATAACTAATGAACATTCTGAGACAAATGGATGTTAATAAAGTGAGCGAGAAAACATCTCCCCTTAGGCATGTAGATTATTTTCATCACCCAATCATTACACAGTTCAATGTGCAGAAATATAGGATACATAATGTTGAGAAGTTGAATTATAGAAAAGATAATTCCCACAAAATCAATAAATTTAGAGAAGGTCAAACCCAATAAAGATATATTGGAAAATAGAACCAGGCTAGGCCACCTTTTCAATAAAAATTTCAAAACTAGACAATATACAAGCAGCACTTCCAGTAACAAAAAACATTTCTACCGCAACCTTTACAATGATAAATTTTTTTACAACCTCCAATAAGTTCTCAGAAGTGCCACAAAGGAATGGATATTGTAAATCAGAAGAAGACAATAAAAAATTTGGACAAATTTTTTGATATCCTTTTGGAACTTTTGACCAATTATTAAGGTAAAATTCTGACCAAAACTATCCCAAATCCAATGGAGAATATTAATGCAATCACAACACGAAGAAAAAAGGAGCTTCCACCACCTGATCCAACTAAGTTGGATGATCCCAAACAAAATCCTAAAGAGAAACCCATCCACCCCATAATGAAGGCAGAAAAATAAGTGCAAAGGCAACAAAGTGAGAAAAGAGGAAACAAGGTACCACTCCCTTTTGGACTTTCCCGAACATCATTGGATGAAGAAGAAGAACATCAAAATAAGATCCGGGAAACCTTACGAACGGTTGAAATCAATACACCCTTACCGGAGGCATTCTTCCAAATACTAAAATATATGATGTTTCTAAAATAAATATGTAATATATGAAAGAATCAATATGGTTATGAAAGAATAAACATTGGAAAAAATGTCTCAGTTGTGATCACCTCTCATTTACACAAAAAATATCTAGATCTAGGGAAATTTTCTATTCCCTATAGAATGGACTATTTAAGTTCCTATGATGCTTTGTGTGACCTTGGTGATTCCATAAATGTAATTTATAATTTTGACATCTTGTCTTCCAAAATGGGTGATCCAAATTTCACAATATTGTTCATCCAATTGGAAAATCAATCCACTATTTTTTTCATCCAGTGTTGTGGAATATGTGCTAGTGGCAGTGAAGGGACTCATTTTTCTAGTAGACTTTTATGTACTAACTATGGAGGAAGATGATGGATTGGGAAATTCAACCATAATATTGGGAATACCATTCCTGAAAAAAAAACAATATGGTCATCAATGTGAATAAATAAACCTTATCCATAGATCTAGGAGATACCAAGGTGAACTCCAATGTACTTAACTCAAAAAGAAACCTATAAAGAAAAAATTCCATAACGTATATTTCCCATGGTGAAGGTAGCTATCCCATAAATGATTTAGATATTCTTAAATAATTATTATATTTATAAGACCACACCATGGGAGGATAGAGTACTCAAAAATATAAAAATTCTTAAATCACCTCTAAATTATTTTATAATTTTTTGGAAGAAACTGATATGATAACTTTTTTCAAGTGTGTCGTTGTTTTTGAGGTAGGATATGTAAATTCATTTTCATCTATATAACAACCACTGAGTCTTGAATTAAAACATATTACATGTGATTTTGAATATGTATATCTATTGGAGGGAGAAAAATTACATGTAATCATTTCCAGTAATCTATCTGGGACCCAAGAGAAAACACTAATTGACATTCTAAAAAAAAAATCATGCCATAGGATGGAGACTAGGAGATGTAACTAGGATCAATCCCAGGGTATTCTTACATAGAATATTTTTAGAAGAATACTCTCATCCTATTAGGCAGCCTCATATGATACTAAACCCCCCATCATTGAAGTTATGAAGAAGGAAGTTGAAAAATTGTGGGCATTTGACATAATTTACCCAATTTATGACTCTCAATGGGTCAACCCTATCCATGTGGTTCCAAAAAAAAACAGGGTTGACCATTGTGGATAATAAGAAAAATTAATTAATCTCCATGTTATTCCAGAACATTTAGATTGTATTCATTGATTATAGAAGACATAACCAATTCTACCAAAAAGATTATTTTACAATCAAATTGATTGATCATATGTTAGAAATACGGGTGGGTAGAACACATTATTTCTTTTTGGATTTATTTTTTGGATATTTTTAGGTCTTTATTTCCCTAGAAGACGTAGAGAAGTTGACCTTCACCTATGCTTTTGAAATATTTTCATACAAGATGATTTCTTTCAGATTGTGCATGCCCCAGGTACATTTTAGCGATTTATGGTAAGAATTTTCATTGATCACATTGGAGACTACCTGGAAGTATTTCTCGATGACATTACAAATTTTTGGAATTCATTTGATCATTACATGGGAGAAGATGAGAATGTTTTGAAAATATGTATAGATAAAAGTTTGGTTTTAAACTTTGAAAAGTGACACTTCATGGTTGAAAAAAGAATTTATCTCAGACATATCATTTTTCATAAGGGAATTGAAGTGGATAAATTTAAAATTGATGTGATTAATTATTTATCGTAACCCACTTATGAGAGATATATTAGATCATTTCTAGGGAATGTGGGATTTTATATGATATTTATCAAATACTTAAGTAATATTTATTTACACTCTCAAGATTTATCTTAAAATAGGATGACTTTGTTTTTAATGATTATTTCAGTAAGGCATTTGATAAGATGAAGCAGAAGTCGATTAACACACTGATAATGCAACCCCCAAATTGGGAACATCCATTTGATCTCATTTATGATGAATCAAATCAATTTTTTAGAGTAGTTCTTTCCCAAAAAACTAATGGAAACCCCCAAGTCATAACCTATACTTGAAGAGCCCTAGATTCCACTTATATCAAATACACAACAATGGAAAAGGAGTTTCTTGCCGTTTTATTTTCATTAGATATATTAAGGTCATATTTAGTTGGAAATAAAGTAGTGGTATTTTCTGACCATGCAACACATGGGTATTTGATGAAGAAGGATGATGACAGACCAAAGTGAGATGGATACTCCTCTTTTAGGAGTTCAATTTGGAGATTAAAGACAAAAAGGGATTTCAAAACCAAGTGGTTGATCACCTCAGCAGGCTGCCCAACACTACTGAGATAAGAATTCCAGAGATGAACACAATCAATGATCACATATTCAGATATTATCTCCACACCATGGAGGATTAAGTACCATGGTATGCTAATATAGTTTATTATCTGGGTACATTTTAGTTACCTTATTCCATTAACTCCCATAAAAAACATAAACTCAAGGCTGAATCAAGATTCTATATCTGTTGGGATCCCTTCCTCTAAAATTTTTTCAATGATAAAGTCAAAAGAATATGCATGCTAGCATGTGAAATAGAATCTATTTTTTAATTTTGACATACACTTGCTTATAGACACCATTTTAGACCTCAATGAACTGCTAGTAAAGTCTTGGAATTTGGAATATATTTGATTAACTTGTCTAAATATGCTCATTATTTCTATAAAAAATGGGAAAAGTCTCAATTTTCTAGAAATATTTTAAAAATGACAGAAATGACCCAAAACCCCAAAATGTTTTGTGATATATTTTATGTTTGGGGCATGGCTTTAGTGGGACCATTATCCATGTCTTTTGGGAAATCAAATATTTTAATTTATATTGATTATGTCTTGAAATGGGTGGAATACAATGCCACTAAAATAGATGAGGCCAAATTTGTGTGTGATTTTTTTTTGTGAAAACAATTTTTATAGGTTTGGAGTGATAAGATCCATCATCATTGACCAAGGGACCCATTTATTCAATATAATAATTTCGTCTACAATGAATAAATATGGGGTACACAAAAAAACGTCTACACCTTACAATCCCCAAAAAATGGCCAAGGTCAAGTATCAAACCTTGTGATTATGGAAATTTTTTAGAAAACAATAACACCAAATCAAAAATATTGGTGCCAAATGATTGAAGACATATTATGGGAATACTAGAAAACATACAAGATTCCCATTAGTATGATCCCATATCAGTTTATTTATATAAAATTTATCAATTACTGTTAGAATTGGTGAACCAAGAATACAGGGATCTGAAAAGGGTGAATTTGGATTTGGAGAGTACTAGGAAGGAGAGAAAACATTAGTCGCAAAATATGGAAGAAATTAGAAGAGAATATTTTGAAAATTCAAGAATTTGTAATGAAATAACCATGGTGGAACATGAAAAAAAATTATTCAACCAAAAACCATTCAACCTGGAGACCATTTTCTACTCTACAATTCTAGATATTATTTAATTATAGGTAAGTTTCATTCCATGTCGGAATGTACTGTTATTGTTACTAATATATATACTTTTATTTCAATTCAGGTCAAGGAAAGAAGTAAAAACCCATACACTATAAATGGGAAAACGTTGAATAAGGTCAATACACGTTTACCTTAAGAACCGGTGGAGGAGGTCAATATTCTCTAACCCATCTACTGATTTCTTTACATGAGGTGAGTTCGATCCAAAAACATTAACCAAAGGGACTTCCAAGAGGGAACCCAAGTTTCATTATTTTCTTATGATTTAGGACTTAGTTACCTCTTACATAACCCATTTGAGTTTTAATGTAATGGTTCTTACATTGGCTGCACGATTTTGATTTTTCAAAAACCATCATAGATAGAAACAAAAAAGAAGGACCAAATAATAGGAATAAGACCAAAATATTTATGTCAAAAGGGATTTCACATTTTATTATTGTCATTTAAACTCCCTAATGTTTTTTCTAAATCATGTTTTGAGCTTTAATGATAACATTACATGCCCACACTTGAGTTATGATCCACTTGATTGAAATACGAGACATAAGTATCTTAGGAATAATATGATTCCATATTTTAAATTTCAATTTTTATATTATTAAATGAGTAAAATAGAAAATTAAAATTTTAAAGTGAAGCATGGAAATTAAAACGAGGACTCATGATTTGAAGGAATAAATTAATTCCGGTAAATAAAAATCCCCCAACTATTTCCATGATTTGATTTTATGAAATTCATGTGAATTGATTTGTTATTATAAAAATATTCCTTGAGTTCTTGTCCAAAATAATATGTCTCATCCTTTGACTATTTATAGACCAAGTACTTTAAATTTTTTCTTGAGCATATTTCTTGAGTGATCTTGGGACATGCCACCAACCTAAACTTGTATTAGAATTTTTCAAAGCTACTGGCTGGTAAAAGCACATTTAAAATGATTGAGGAATCTTTTAAAAATCTCTTATCCTTAAATACCACCTTTAAATTATTCTTTATTTAGACCAAAGAGACCATGAATGACCATTATAGGAATGATCCATGTTTCAAGATGTTTTTATCCATTCCAAACATACTCTTAGTGTATTGATGACATTTTTAAAGTTAAATTGTAGGGGTAAGGGAAGTCATGGTGGAAGGGATTTTATACATTTTAAGGAAGAAGTGTGGGAGTTCTTATGGTGGAAATAAACAAAGGTTGTTAATGTATTCACTATTTTTCATTGTTTTACCCTATTGAATTTTAAAAAATGGGAAAAATAACAAAAAATGAAAAATTTGATAAAAATTGGTTGTGATTTTGGAAAAGAAAAAATCACTATTTTCTAGAATAAAGATCTTCTGATCATATGTGGTTAAGTGATGGCTGTGATTTTTGATCTAATCATAACGTCCAAAAAAAGAAAAAAAGTTATAAAATTTAAAAAAATTAAGAGGGAATACAAATCATTCGTCATGATTTACATTGATCATGACCTTACTTTGAGTTTGGAGGGAATAAAAAAAACTTCCTTTCTAAAAAAAGTATGATAAGCAATATATTAATAATTTCGGCATGGAAAATTCTAAACCATTATTCACACCAATATCAATGGGAACCATGTTTACTAATTTTAGAGAAGGTAAAGAAGTTTACTCTAAAGAGTTTTGGAAGTTGATTGGATATTTTTTTTTGTATTTTACTACCTCAAGACCCATCATTTTTTATGTTTTTACCTTATATGAAATATTTCATAGTTATCTAAAATAATCACATTTTTTTGTGGGAATATTAATTCTCAAATATATCTAAGGCACAAAAAAATTCCGAAACAGGTGTGAAAGCTCATAGAGTATTGAATTGTTTGTGAATTCAGATGTTGATTGGGTAGGAAATGTTGATAATTTAATAACACCATTTGGTTGAGTTTTTTATCTGAGAGAAATTTGTGGTAGTTGGAATACAAAGAAACAAAATTTATTAACTATTAGTATGAATAAATATGAGTATTTTTCTTCCATTCATGCTGCTACTCAACACATGTGGATGAAGACTCATTTAGAAGACTTGTTGAAGTAAACATACCCTTGTTCCTAGGTTATGATAATCATTATTCCATCAACCTTATGATAAACCTATTAAAACATTATTGTTAAAAACATACTGACATTAAACTACACATCATCACAGATTATGCGGTGAATAATGAAATAAATATGTAGTATATTCTTACATCAGACCAAGTTGTAGACATTTTTGGAAAATGTTTACCGAAGGAGTCGTTTTTCAGACTGAGGATGAACATGGGCGTCCAACCTATTTCTCATCATGGTTTTGGTATCTATTTATATCACCTATCTCATCTAGTATTTAGATAGTATTTTAAAGGGGGATAATTAATTCATAAATCTATCCATTGATATGTTCTAAACATTTCATACAAGTATGTATTTATGGTGAGTTATGGGTAAGATGTGAATTCAGCATGTAACTATGCAAACTATTCGAATAGTTTGTTATAGTGGTTGTAGGAAAAGTTTTTTAAATGAATTTTAAATAATTTAAGACTCTTGTGATGAAAGATGAGTATGTTTTATGGTTCACTACTTTTGTACAACATGGTTTTTTTCAATAATTATTTTTCCATACAATGAGCTATCAAAACTAGGTTTAGAATTATAGATATGTAACCCCTTTCATAAGTTTACAAAGTTCAGTTAATTATGAGTATTGGTTGAAAACAAAATACAAAGGGGGATACTATTTTGGCCAAGTAAGAAAGAAGTTTTTTTTGAAGATGAAAGAAGTTTGTACTGAAGGTATTGTCTTTTTGTTCAAGGAAAATAAATCACCTCACATTGTAATAGTTGGTGATTTAAATCAAAATCATAATAAGAAGATTATAAATAGAATTATTAAGAAATTACATTAGGCTATGAATATGTTTTTCTAGATAAAAGGTTCATCATAATCACCTTGGTTTAGGAATGAATGTTATGGTCATAATGAGAAAATTTATCAGAGTTTATGTGGCTCTAATGATAATCTGGTAATTCTTTGCTGATCATGGAGTTATCATAAATAAAAAGTTGTATGAGAAGATTATGATGCTATTATTATAAATTAAGGGGGGATTTAATTGAATTGGTTTGATGTTTTTTTGTATTGAAAAAAGTCTCTAGAAATATATAAAGTTCCAATACATTCTAATGAAGTTCAAATAATGATACATTGATCATAAAGCCCTCAAAGTCTTAAGGAAGTCGTGATTATAAGTATGAGTTTATTGAAGAAGAATGTTTATGAAACCAAATCTATCTAGGATCAGTTTATGGGTATGATATCACTAGACCAAAAAATTGATTGAAGGATATGATATTTTTTTTGGAAGGTGATAATATGAAGATGTTGGTTTTTAGTAAGATAAATATGCCACATGATATAAATCTTTAGAGAAAGATTTTGTTATGAAAGGAATATACTGATGCCATCGGTTCATCGGAAGGAGTGTTCCACTGATCATTATAGTAATTAGGACACTGATTATCAGATGGAGTAAAGGTGAAAAAAGTTAATTGGATGTAGGATTCTTTTTTTGAGTTGTTGGGTCTAGTAAAAAAGAAAATAAGTGGAGTTTATTAGGACCTATGATTATAAGAATGTCATAGACTAATTAACTAGGTGAAGATTAAAATATATCCAACCATTTTCATTGTGTTGAATTATTTTCTGAATTTGGGTAAAGACCAAAAAATAAGTTTAATATTTTATTCAAGTGGCCAGGACAGAAAGAATAATTTTTTAGTTTCTTTATCAAATGAATTAGTTGTTATCATACTAGATGAGATACCGATCTATTGGAATGAAATAGAGTCTGATTAATCAATCATAGGATTCCACTGATAAAATTAATTTGACATTGGAATTCATAAGATGCATAATCACCAGTCTAAGGAAAATAAGAATAAGGGGAAATGGTTTGAAGCATTTAAAGAGGTGTTAGTCAAAGTGGTTGTGAAGTTTTAGTTTAAGTGCTTACAAGATATGTTGATATCCTTGTAATTTTATATTATGTTTATGGTAATGTAATGGAAGTTAATGTATAATTAAGGATAAATAATGATTCAAGAATAATGGTTTCAATGATTTCAAGTGTTCATCGAAATGAGAAGTCTTCAGTTTTGATGTACATAATAGTGGGTCAAGAAAATTAGAGTTTCCATATTTATTAGTTATAGTAAAGAAATAAAAATGAAAAACCGAATCAAATTGATGAATTATTAGAATGTATGAAGAAATATAATGCTTTGAGACAATTACTAAAGGATTAAGAATTATCATGAAGAGTTGATGATCACTGATGAAGACAAACATGTTTATAAAATTAAGGGTAAATTAAAGTTTTGAGAAATATGGTTAAGTGGGAAAACAATTTTGATTCCCACCTAAAACATTTTTGGAAAACCTATAAAAGGAAAAAAGTACATTGTGCATTCTGATATATTTGAATATTGTTCACATGAGGAGGAATATAGATAAGTTATAATTGTTTTTAGATAGAAGGATTTTTCAGATACAGTTTTCTTGAGGTACTTTTCCGAAAAGAAGAAGAAGGAAGATCATATTCAATGGTTCTAGATTAGACTAAGCAATCATAATGGGTTTTCTAGGTTGAGAGAGAAGCAATTTATAATATTTTTATTATTATTCTAGTAGATATATATTTCTGGACTTAGCAATCACATTAATTAATTCGGATGGGGTATCATACTGAGTATCATTATGATGTCCATAGAATTTCTTACTTGTTGTTGGTTATAAAATTGAAGAATTATTTGTGAAGATCATAATTGTAAAAGTTGATAAGGAATCGCAATAAAATGTTATAAATGAATTGGTGAAATTCCCTTAACTTATTACATAATATTATATTATATCATTTTGTGATACTTGAATCAAATGAACTATTTTATTAAGAATAGTATTCTATAAGTGTAAAGGTATATCAGACTTTTTGTATCCACATAAAATGATTATTATGTAGTTCATTTTGTGGTATTTTATTATTTACAAACCATATGAAGGACTTATCTACACATCTTGAGTAGTGAACCTTGTAAATTATTCTTTTAATGTAGATATGTGACTTTTTAATGAAAGTTGTAAATATTTAATTGGAGGTGAGGCTATTTAAAGTGTAAGGTAACATAAAGGAAAAGATACCACTAATTCACTCCTTTCCCCTCTCAGTGATACAAAGTTAATGGCTAGGTAATATTAAACCCCTTTCCACTCTTAAACATTAAATTATAAAAAAATTTGATATAGGTGGGGTATCCTACCAATTAACATATTGATCCTTATTTTAAAAGCTAGATGATGTTGGAATACCATGAATTTTTATTCTATAAAAAATATAATATATAAATCTAGTTATTTATTTTAATATAAATGAGGATGGTGAAAATATATGAAATTTTTTTATTACCTCACAATATTAACAAAAAATATTGGATCCAACCAAATCATAGAAAATAACCTTACTATCCATGATGGTGGAATCCATTTACTATAAGAGGGAGAATGAAGTTTGTTTTCACTGTATAGAGAAGATAAAGAATCAAAAATAGAGGTTGTCGATATTACTTCATTGAATAAAATATTCCCACAAGTATCCTATAAATAATTTTAGTGTATTTTCACTATAAGTTTACATACTATGATGGTATAGAATTTAGTTGTATGTCTTTTGGTGTTAGAAAATTCAAATAATTTTTTGGTAACTAGTTTCCAAAATGATCTTCAATAAATTCAAGTTATATTTTACCCATTGAATGATGTTTTTTATAATTTATAAACATATAATGGATTTTTTATTTTTCTATATGTCTTCAAACTGTAATTGGATATTCTCCATTATCATATATTTTTATAAAAAAATTAAAAATTATTATTAAAAATAATATTAATATAATATCTTTTATAATGTAATTTTTATATCCTTTCCTTTCAATTTTATCTTTTCATCAAGTGAATAATTGACTCTGTTTATATCTTAATTTTCAAATATTGAAAATTATAACACCAATAACTACATAAATTATTGCAAAGACCCAAAAATACCCTATATTTTTTTAAAATTATTTTGGATTATTACATGTCTGAAAAAATTGAGGGAACTTGATTCTGATGCCTGGTGTGACTGGAATGAAATTTTGAAATTTTTTTAAGGTACGTTTAGTAAACACTCATGTGACATTTTCTATCTTTTGAACCGGTGCTCCGATTAAAAATTCGAGGGTAACTTTGAATCCACAGCGTTGAGATTCTCTTAAGGGAGGATTAACTTCATCTACAGTTGGTCAGGTGAAAAAGTTATTTTTTACAACTTTTAATGAAATAATAAAATAACCTCAAAATTGTTATTTTATTTTCCTACCTCCTATTGAGCTGCGGTGGTGGGACTGATGGGTTTTCCATCCATTTAATGGCTTGAATATTCAATTTGTAACCACACCATTGAGATATTAATAGGTTCATTCATTAGTGACCCTCATTAATCTCTCGTTTCATTAACCTCTTCTTCCCCTCTATTTAATTGTGGCTTGGGTTGAGTTTTTTGACACAACTGTGAGGAACCTCTAGTGAAGTACCATGAAATCTTCCACTGACGGAGGATGGAATCTTGCTCGTCAATGATCCAGGATCTAAAAAACACTGATGTCTTCATCTAACGGGGACTCTTCTTTTTCCACAACCGCAACATCACCCAAAATATCTAAAGGTAGGGGTTTTTTATTTCTAAATTCATGAGAATTTCATCTTTGTCTCATTCTTGAAGCATAATGAATCGCAGAAGTTATGAATGAGATTAAATTTATCTTTGTGATTAATTATTTATTAACCACTTGATATAATGCTAATGGTGAGGGTGCGTGCCAAAAAATCATGGCCGAGACCCTTTGCTACTTGATTTTTCATTGAATTCTTCAGGGGAGGTTTTCTCAACTTGACAGATCCTTGAAACTGGGAGGTACACAATGATAGCGGCATACCGGGAGGCCCATAGGTGCTTTTAGAAGTGAAAATAAACCACAAGAACTCACCCGGTGGCCCGATGAAGACCTGCCGGTGCTCGCCGACCGCAGAAGGGGGTGGTGCCCTGGTATAATGAAGGGGCATCTGGCTCTCAGCCAGCCGCGTTTGAAGAAGGGCGGTGCGCTGTCGTGTGTCGCAGGTGGAGACCGTAGCTTCGAAGCCGTGCTGGAGGGAGACCCGCGCCCTGCGGGTCCTGCGGACAGCAAGGCGGCGCCACTTGGTGCCATTGGTTAAATAATTGAATGGTTCTTTGAGCCATTATAGAAGGAATGGCCACGCGATCTCTTGAGCAGGTTGTGCCTAGCCAACGGGTCGGGCCTATCAGCTGCCCAGCGGGATGAGCCTGCCGCGACCCCGCCCATCCGGTTCAGGTCGGTCCAATTCGCGACCCAGCTAGTCGAGCCCACCGCAGCCAAGCCAGTTTGTGGACGAGCCGGTTCGGGCTAGGATAGGTCGGACTTAGAACGGGTTGGGTCAGCCAAGGATGGGCATGCCGGGTTGATCTGATCGGGCCGGACTGGACCCGGACCCTCTTAGACCCAAATTCGCTTAAAAGGTCATATCTTACAAACCAGACATCTGTTTGACGAGCTGCCTATAGTGTTGGAATCCTTGGGATGAGGTGGTTCTTTTGGTATAATTTACCTATGTTTTGGAAATAATTTTGAGTATGGCCGGGTTGGATCGTACCCGAATCCAACTTGTCTCTCAACAATAAAATGCTTATAACTCTCAGACGATGATTCTGATTGACACACCATCTGTTACGTTGGAATCCTTATGACATGATAGATCATTGGGTTAATTGTTTGTGAGAATTTGTGAAAGTTGAAGAATGACCAATGTATTTAGTAGAGGATCCTCCCAAAATCAAGTGTGCTAAGTAAGAGAATCCAGTGGTTGTCAGAGACGTGAAGAATGAATAGTGATCCTGTGAGGATCATCACCTAGCGATCATGTACATATCAGATGCTAGCGATCCTATAGGGATCAGCTCCTAGCGATCCTATGGGGATCATCACTTAACGATCCTCTATATATTAGCACCTAGTGATCTTGTGGGGTTCAACACCTAGCGATCCTATGCAGATCAAGACCTACCGATCCTCTGTGGATTAGCACCTAGCGATCCTATGTGGATCAACATCAGAACCCTGGACAGAATAAGATGATCTTACTTTAAAACTATTCAGCTATACTTCTGTACATATCTTATAACTTGTATGAGATGATTATTTTTTTTGTGATTTGTGATTGAGATCATGCTTTTTGGTTTTACTTTTTGGAATTCTGAGAGACTATCGGGGGTCTTGGGGTCTCTACTGGGTATTGTTATACTCACCCCTGCATGGGCTTTTCCCACACCTTGTTGTGTCTTATATAGACGACGAGCATCCTTGATTGAGACTCAAAAAGATAGGACCTGATGGTGGACTGCTGTGATAGTTGACATGGAGAGCTGCAGAGATGGGATGTACCTACCCCTTAAGGTAGGATCCTTAAAGAGTGATCTCATGAGCTTCTTTTCTATTGTATTTTTTTTCTTTTTGGTTGGATTGCATTACATCCCCTTTACATTCAGTACACACTTTTACTAGTGCAGTTGTACTTCGTGGTTGTATCTTATTGTGTTCTTGGACTGTGTGTTTGTATAGGTTTAAAGGTAATGCCTTCCTGTTTTAGGGATACACCTTTTCGTTTCTAGTCACCAACCCATGCCCTGTGGAAGGTGGGATTGGGGTAGTCATGGCACGGGCCCCATGGGACGAGTTAGGACAAAGTGGTCTCAAAGGAGTCAGTTTTACTGAATAACTAGGATTCTAATATTTCTAATGGGGCAATAATGTTAAGTGTTTTGAGTGCCGTTTTTAGTTTTGGGAGTCCAGTGTTGGTGCGACGACCGACGTATCCTTACACCAGGACCCTGAATTCTGATTTCCGACTCGGTGCACGAAAAATACTGATTGAGTGTTTTTTGGAAATTTATTACTTTTTGATCACATTTGAGTCAGCTGACTAGGTATAAATTTTTAACCGTGGTACACCTGTTTCTTTTAGGATTCCATTACTTAGATAGCCATCCAGGATTACAGAGAGAAAACATGATGATAT
Organism: Viscum album; assembly: GCA_963277665.1. Classification (NCBI taxonomy): domain Eukaryota; kingdom Viridiplantae; phylum Streptophyta; class Magnoliopsida; order Santalales; family Viscaceae; genus Viscum; species Viscum album. The sequence goes on from OY728128.1 coordinate 1,601,740,360, forward strand.
CCCACCAAGCGATGAGGAATCGGTGTAGGGCCCACTTACTTTGTTGGAACCTTCGGGTGGTGTACCAGTAGCACCAGCACTCGGAGGGTAGAAGTTTCCACCCGACCCACTGGCAGACCATGCACACCGACTGAGAGTGTTGCATGAGTTCCAAAGACAAAGGCCTCCATGGTTTCGAGGTGAGACAGATCCCCATGTTGCTGGGGACTAGTTGGATGATGTGGCATGAGTTTCTCTCTTAGTTGAGACACCCGATGATCATATGTTAATCCAGGATGCTAGCCTCTTCCAGGGAATAGTAGGGAGATGATGGAGTGTGATGCCCTAGATGAATGAGGAGGCAACACTCATTTTTTAGACTTCGAGACTATCTTTATGGAAGAGTTCATACCCGTGACTTTATGCTCAGTGCGTATCTAGGAGCTACTGCACTTATAGAAGGGCAGCCTATCAGTGGCCCAGTACTTGGTGAGATTCACCGGCCTCTCACGCTACTCCACCGACATGGTAAAAGACCCATACTTCAGGGCCTGAACCTTTGGGTATGGTCTCTGACAGGATATAATAGTGTCAATGATATCACTCAATATCCCCACGCAAGTTGGAGTGCTCATGAAAACATTATTGGTCGAGAGCTTCTTAGCTGACCCGGGACCGTCGGTGAGAGTTCCCACTCGAAGACAGGTATTCGAGTCATCTGCCGCATGCAGTAGGGAGAGGATGCAGAGGTCTAAGTGAGCCAGACCTTCCGGAGGATGACCCCAGGATGTAGGGTTGGAGGTGAGGAGATCACGAGGAATAGGAGGTCTTATGAGTACTAAAGCCTATTACTCTTTCAGCGGACTGGGACACGTGGCTCACGACTGTTCAAATCACCACATAGATGATCAGAAGATGATTGAGGGACTACTGAGTCAGCGGTCGAGGAATTAGAATGATGGTCCATAGGGTGGTGGATGTGGCATAGGATCAGGTCGTGTAGCAGGTGGTGGATGACTATATGAGGTTCTACCACCACCTCTCTCGGGTGGTCCACGTCGACCACAGGGAGCAGGTAGACATGGGAGAGCTTAGCTTTAGGTGGAAAAGGACTTTAACCATGGTTCTTCAGAGATTATTATAGGTATTATCTATGTCTATTCAATCCTAGTTGGAGTTCTTATAGACACAAGTTCCAATCATTCTTTTATTTCCATGACACTCATTTAGAGTTCTGAGATTCTGACGGAGCCATTGGCTCAATCATTATGATTATAGACTTCTACAGGAGAAGATTCAACGATTACACACTGGTGAAGATAGTATGAGCTCAATCTTGGGGGCAAGAGCTTCGGCTGGGATTTCCTAGTAGCCGCTTCGAGGCCTTATGATGTCATACTTTGTATGGAATATCTATCCAAAGTCCATTCTTAGATCTACTATTTTAGGTGCAAAGTATTGTGTGTTCGAGAGGATGGGATAAGGTTTTCCTTCACCAGTGAGAAGGGAACCATTGTATCATAAGATGGAAATACTTGGAGAAGGGTGAAACAAATAACTCATCAGTTGTCTAGACTTACTCTAGAAGTAGTTGATGTGAGGAGTCCGAGTTATCCTGTAGTGGTGGACTAGTATGCTGATGTCTTTCTTGATGATGTTCCGGTACTGCCTCCTCATAGATAGGTAGACTTCTATATCGACATGTACCCTAGGACGACACTGATATCAATGCCATCATACTAGACGGACCTCGTAGAGCTGCATGAGTTATAGGTACAATTAGAGGACTTGCAGAGGAAGGGGTTCATAAGGCCCATTGTTTCACCATGGGAATCCCCAATTTTGTTCTCCAAGATGGTAGATGAGAGTCTGAGGGTTTTTGTGGATTATCAGCACCTTTACTATGTGACCGTGAAGAAAAAGTTTCCACTCTCGAGGATTGATGATCTCTTCGACCAGAAAAAGGGAGATCAATGGTTTTCAAAGATAGACCATAGATCAGACTATAACCAGCTCAGGGTATAGGATGAGGATGTACCGAAGACAACCTTAATATGTCAGTATAGCCATTACGTGTTTTTGGTGACACCCTTCGGTGTGACCAATGCTATGAAAGTGTTCATTGTGCTCATGAACAAGATCATCTAGCCTTACCTCAATCAATTTGTGGTGGTCTTCATTGAAGACATCTTGAATTACTCAGTGTCGTAGGAGGAGTACCCCATGCACCTACATATAGTTTTGGATACAATCAGAGAGCATTAGATATATGGAAGGCTCTCAATGTGCCAGTTATATATACGGGAAGTCCACTTCCTAGGGTAAATTATCTCAAAGGATGGAGTTGTAGTGGATTAAAAAAAGATAGAGGTAGTGCTTGCTTGGGAGCCACCTAGGAGTGTGACTAAGGTGGAAGGTTTCCTATGATTGGCTACGTACAACTAATGATTCGTACCCGACTCTTCCAAAGTTGCGACACCCTTGTTAGCTTTGAAAAATAAGGAAAAACCCTTTGAGTGGATAGAGAGAAGGAAGAATAGTTTTCAAGAGCTGAGGCAGAGACTGACGAGTGCCCCCATCTTGAGGCTACCAAAAGAGGGCGTTGGGTATGTAGTTTACTGAGACGCATCAGAGGCCCAACTAGGTTTTTTTCCTGATACATGAGTGAGTGGTGATCTCCTATGGCTCACAATAGTTGAGATACCATGAGTAGAACTATGCTACCCTTGATTTAGATTTAGCAGCAGTGGTATTTGTGCTAAAGATGTGGGGGAACTACTTGATGGGTGATTGATTTTCTGTTTACTCTGATCACAAGAGTCTTACGTATATCTTATTACAAAAGGACGTAAACTTGAGGCAGTGACAATGGCTAGAGTTCCTCAAGGACTTCAACTTTGAGATTGTCTACCCTCCTGGAAAGCGGAACATAGTAGAAGACACACTCAGCAGAGGTTCTGGTCTACAGTTTCTGAGTGAGGCGGTAGAGCAGTTATCCAAGTTGCAGATATCCTTTATGGATAAAGATGGAGAAGATTGCCTCCAGTCCATGACTCTCACTCCCCCAATTATTCAGAAAGTTCAAGAGGATCATCTTGGGGATGTTGATTGTGAGGCCCAACGAGCTCAGATATCCTCAAGACAGTATCCTGAAGGATTTTCTGAAGGTGGGGAGCACATCGTTCTTCTCATAGGACGCACCATGGTACCAGTGACACTATGAGAGGAGGTGTTGATAGAGTTCCACTCAACCCCTTTGGTGGTACATCATAGAGTGGAGAAGATGTACCAGGACCTCTGGCATTAGTACTGGTGGCCAGGGATGAAGAATGTAGTGTTGGATTTCATATCATGGTGCCTCACTTGTCAGCAAGTGAATCCCGAGTATCAGGTACCAGCAAACATAGCTTAGCCACTGGAGGCACCAGAGTGGAAGTGGGAAATTATATCCATGGACGTTGTGACATGGCTACCATGTACTACCAGGGGCCATGATTCCATTTGGGTGATCATTGACGAACTCACCAAGTCGGGCCACATCATTCCCATTCAAGAGGAGGGATCAGTAGAGAGATTAGGATGTCTCTATGTACATGAGATTGTACGACTTCATGGGGTGCCGATGATTATTGTCTTAGATAACGATGATTTCTTTAAATCATGCTTGTGAAAGGGATTACATGAGGAGTTCAGGACTCATCTACGCTTGAGCACTGAATTTCATCCTCAGACAGATGGTCAGACGAAGCAGACCATACAGACACTCGAGGACATGATTTGTGCCCATGTCGTTGATTTTGGATGCAGTTGCGAGGACCACCTGCCACTGGTTGAGTTCACATACAACAACAGTTATCACTCCACCATCTACATGGATCCCTTTGAGGCCCCGTACGAGTGACCTTGCAGATTGCCACTATGCTGGCTAGACCTAGGGGAGTCAGCACTTATGGGTCCAGAGTTGGTACATGATACCATAGAGAAGGTGAAGATAATCGTGGAGAGGATGAAGACTGCACAGATTCAGCATAAGTCTTATGCCGACAGGAGACACAGACCCATGGATTTTGATTAGGGAGACCATGTCTTCCTACGGGTCTCACCCCAACGAGGATTACAGAGGTTTGGAAGGGATGGAATGCTATCTTTGAGGTTCATCAGAACTTTATAGATCTTCAGTAGAGTAGGCGATGTGGCATACCATCTAGCTCATCCTGGACAGATGCACCAGGTGAATAATGTTTTCCATGTGTCATAGCTGAAGAGGTATGTGCACGGTCCATCGCATGTTATCGATTGGGGAAAGTTGGACATCGATGATGGGGTGATGTTTATGGAGTTCCCAGTGTAGATAGAGGATTTACAGGAGCGGGTCCTTCATGGGTGGTTGATTCCTTTGGTGCGAGTTAGTTGGTAGCATGGGAACCTCCAAGAGAGTACATGGGAGCGGGGGGCTTATATACGTGCATAGTACCCCCATTTGTTTCCCTAGTTTTGTTGTAGCTTTCAGGGACAAAAATACCTATGGTGTGGAGAATGTAAAGACCTAGAAATTCCATATAATTTTTATAAAATTATTTGGGATTATTACGAGTCTGCAAAAATTGACGGCACTTGATACTGAGGCCTAGTGTGCCCGAAACATAATTTTGAACTTTTTTTATGGTACGTTCAGTAAATGCATAGGCATAATTTTCTATATTTTGAACCGGTGCTTGGATTAAAAATCCTAGGGCACCACTGAATCTTCAGCTTATGGATTATCTTAAGAGAGGCTTAACATCAACCACAATAGGTTGGGTGAAAAATTTAGTTTTTGTGACTTTTAAAAAAATATTAAACGAATATAAAAAATGTTATTTTATTTTATTACCACTTTTTGAGTAGCTGTGGTAGGGCACATGGGTTGTCAAGCCATTTAATGGTTTGACTCTTCTGTTTATAACCACACTGTTGAGAGATTAAGAGGTTCATTCATTAATGAACCTCCTTAATCTCTTGTTGCTTTAACAACTTTTCCCCTCTATTTATTTGAGGCTTGGGTTGGGGTTTTTGACATAGCTCTAAGGATCCCTTGGTGACTTACCATGACATATTCCACCGAAGGAGGATTGAAACTTGGGGAGAAACGATCTGGGATCGACGAACGCTATCAACCTCATCCAATGAGGACTGTTCTCTTGCCACAACCACAACATCACCCATCAGATCTCTTGGTAGGGGTTTTTTGTTTCTAAATATATGAAAATTATTTCTTTGACACGTTGTTGAAGCATGATGAATTTTGAATGTTCTGAATGGGATTAAATTTATCATTGTGATGAATTGTTTATTAACCACTTGATATAATTCTAACGTGAAGGGCGCGGGCCAGACTAAAAAGGATTGGACCCTCTACGACTTGATTTTTTGTTGTATTATTTGGGGGAAGATTTATAATCTTGACGGAACCTTGAAACTGGGAGGCACAAAGAGACAAAGGCATCTCAGGAGGCCCGTAGGCACTTTCGGAAGGGAAGATGGACCACTGGAACTCACTCGGTGGCCCGTGGAAGACCTGCCGGCGTGGCACCAGTGCGATGACACTGGAAACCCGCGCCGGTAGGCGAGGGTGGAGGCTAATGCTCACCGTCCATGGAAGGGTGTGGCATCATGGCTGACCATAGGGGCCACTGGCTCTCACCTGTCAAATTTAGCTAAAGGGCGGCGCGCTTTCATGCACCGCAGGTGAAGGCTGTGGTGGAGGGGGACCCTTGCCCTAAAGGTCCCAAAGACAATAAGGTGACGTTGCATGGAACTTCTAGTTAAAGAGTTGAACAACTCATTGAGACTTTTGGTAAAGAGAGGTTGTTAAAACCCTCGCACAGGTCTCGCCCAGCCGGTGGATTGGGTCGTTTTGCTACATAGCAGGTTGAGCCCGCCGCGACCATGCTGCTTTAGGCCGGGCCGGACCACGACCCCGCCGGTTCGGGCCGGTCTGCGGCCCAGCCAGTTTGAGCTGGGCCCGATTGGACCCAGACCAGGTTGGTTCAACCCAAACTGGGTCAGGTCGTCCCAGGATGGGTGGGTCGGGTCGGTCCGATTGGGTCGGACCAGACCCGGACCCTCGACGACCCAGATTCATTTAGAAAGGACACATCTTAAAAACCGGACGCCCGTTTGATTACCCATTTGTGGAATTGGAGCCATTGGGATGAGAGGGTTCTTTTGATATACTCCACCTAGATTTTGGAGAAATTTGGAGTATGGTAGGGTTGGATCATACCTGAATCCAACTGAGCCCTCGGCACTAAAATGCCTATAACTCTCAAATTGGGCGTCTAATTGATGCACCGTCTATTGATTTGGAATCATTATGACATGAAATATCATTGGGTTACTTATTGGTGAGACATTGTGATGGTTGAATTATGACTGACGGATTGTGGAGAGAATCCTCCCATATTGAAGCATACTATGTACGAGAATCCAATGGCAGGCTGAGACGTGATGAATGAATAGTAGTCATATGTGGATCAACACCCAGCGACCCAGTGTGGATCAACACCTAGAAATCTTGTGTTGATCAACACCAAGAATTATTGTGTGGATCTGCATCTAGCAATTCTGTGAGGATCAACACCTAGAAATCCTATGCGGATCAACACCTAGCGATCCTGTGTCGATCAACACCTAGCGATCCTGCATGGAACAACAACAGAATTATTAACAGAATAAGATGATCTAGAATTAGTTATAATCATATTTACTTCTTTACTTAATTTATACCTAGTTTGAGATATGTCTTCTGATTTGGGCTTTGTGATTGAGATCATGATTTGTGGTTTTCCATTCCGGAATTCAAGGAGACATTCGAGGGTCTAAGGGTCCCTACTGGGTATTGTTATACTCACCACTGCACAGGCTTTTTTGTCCCCTTATTATGTCTTGGGAAGACGAAATGCATCCTTGAATGAGACTCAGGGAGCTAAGACATGATGGTGGATGGTGGTGTTTGTTAATGTGGAGAGCTATAGAGATGGGATGTACCTACCCCCTTTAGGTAGGATCCTTGGCGAGTGATCTCAATAGCTATTTTGCTGTTGTAGTTTTTTTTATTTCAGTTTGGGTTGTATTCTAGCCCCATTACTTTCAGTACACACCTTTACTACTGCAGTTTTACTTCGTATTTGAATATTGTTGTTTTCTTGGACCGTGTGTTTGTACAATTTTAAAGGCAATTCCTTCCCGTTTTTGGGATACACCTTTCCGATGCTAGTCGCCAACCTCTAGCATTTAGAAGGTGGGCTTGGGGTAGTCATGACACAGTCCCCGAGGGACGGTTCATGACAATTATTTCTTACATTGAACATTCTAAAACTCATTTGATTTCAATGGTACATTATTTAACCGCATAATTTATTTTTCTGGTGCTGAGATATTTTCAATAAAATAATTCAACTCATGCTTTTGTATGAAATAAATGCACGTATTTTCACCCAAAATTTCATCGTATATCTAGATTACTATAAATAAAATCTTCACTAAACATATTAATAAAAACATCACTTTTTTGTCTTTTAGATTTACACCATCATTTCTTATGATTTAATAGGGGATTATTCATCCATAATCTTTGAGAAAAATTTTCATCAACTTTGATGAATATGTTACTTTCCCCTTGGAAGAAAACTTTTACTCGTTATATTTCATCTATTTTACTTCAAAATAATCTTGAAATCTCACTATCATCATAAAATTTACTATGTTGCAAAATTTTCTAAAAACCATCATAGTTACCAACTTCTCAACAATAGAATCATATTAATGGAAATAGAGCATTAAATTTTCCCATTTCTTTTTAAAAACATCAAAAAAATTAATGGAATGTCTTTACAAAAATTTTCTTGAGTCACTTTATTTGAATTTAAAACTATTTTCTTCATCATTAAATTTCTTTTAACTTTTATCATACCAAATGTATTAAAATAAAAGTTATACTGCAAAAAATATTTTATAGTTAAATAATGATCCTTTCCTCATATCATGAAAAATAAAATGGCTGAAAATAACATCTAATATAGACAAATGTAAATTTTGAAAATCATTTACCTATAACTTTGAATAAAATATTTCAATTATGATTTTATATATCATGTTCAATACTATGAAATAATTTAATGATTCTATGAAAATTATAATTTAGATCATATGTTCATTAAATCTAGTAAAAAATTCAACAATATTTAAATAAAAAATTGTAATTTTTTTACATTTGGAATATAAAATTTAAAAAAATTATTCCATTAAATTTTTGTTTCATTTAAATTTTTTTATATTATCAGAAATTATTTTCACATACTTCATCTACCAAAACATAAATGAATTACTCTAAATGTGTGCCTATGTAAACATTCTATTCATGGATATTAATATAAATGTTATCTTAATTAACTATTATATTAAAATAACATTCTGTTTGTAGTGTTTTGAAACCAGTGGAAATATTAATCATATCCCAACAAATAGAAAAGTATATGTCTATTTTAAGTCCTTTTATATAGATTAATTATATCTATAATGTTTTAAAATTCAATTTTATTTTATTTAATTGATATGATTTATTAAAGATATAATATTTACAACTCAACTCATCATTAAATATCATAATGAAAACAAAATTAGAAATGTCAAAATAATTAAAGGAATAATTGATTCAATTCATACCAATTAATAATGTTATTAGTTAATGAGATTGAAAATAAGAATCATTGAGATTATGATGACCAAATTAATAAAATTTTATTTTGGTACATTTATAAGAATTCATTCCACCTACATTATTTGATTAAATTAATTAAATAGTGTGGCTAACTTTATTTCAATCTTGAGAATCATGTTTGAATAGAAAGTGGGATAAACTCACTTATATTGTCCACTGATAAAAATTAATGAATACACAATTGGAATTATATTGAAACATCCATATCCATATATTCTCTTCAAAAAAAATGTAAATTAATGACATGTTTTTCTATAGTGGTGTTTTAAATCATCGATAATTCATTTACTAACATTTCTAAAAAATGTTGGTAAATAAGGTGACAATAATTTTATGAATTTTATAAACATTTCAAAGTTAGAGATGTTTGTAAACATCGTTAATCAGAGACACCTTATTTTCTAATGATTTTTAGAAACATTTTTAAATCAAAACTCATTTACTAATGTTTATAAACTATGACGGAAATTTCTGTTTTTGAAAATCATAAATTTTTCACCGCTTGTTTTTTACGATTTTTTAAAACAAACTACACACGCTCATCCATATGCCCCTAAACTATACCCACACACACAACCCAACCCGCTCTTCCTTACACCCCCACACCCCTACACTGTGTGCACTCCAAGAAATTTCTACCCAACACTCACCCATATCGCACCCCAATATATCCAAGTTGAAAGATTCCCTCCAATATAAATTGAACCATGTACCTCCACCATTACAAGAAAATACCCGACCAAATGACATATTAATTTATTATATTATTCTATGGAATATGGTCTTTCCAACAAAGGTGCATATGGTAACAATCTCATTTGGTCTGAGTTTATTCCCATAGATTTGATCTCTTATTTTTAAAGTGATAAATTTAAGGTCACTTCTTTTAAAATTTTATTGATCTGACATTTATTTTGTTAATAATGGTTTCTTTTTTTGGGCAGGTTCTCATCTTATATAAATAGATTTTAGTATTTAAACAATTAATATTATATATATATTATTTACATATTAATATTCAAATATTAATATATTTGTTTATATAAATATATTTATATATTATTTGTATATATATAATTACATTATGTAGATATATATGTTTATATATATATATATTAAATCTATATTATATTAAATTTTTTATACATTACATATATGTATATATATATATATGATTAAATATATATATGTGTGTATAAATATATATGTGTATGTATATATAATTATAATTATAATTATAATTATAATTATATATATATATATATATATTTAGCTGCATTTTAAAACAATTGTAAAAATTTCACTAAAATGGGCTTATTTTCATAAAAACGTACCAAAATTTAAAATATGTGTGTGTTTTTATATATATGTATGTGTTTATATTTGTATTTATACACACACACACACACACACACACACACATATATATATAAATATTTATATTTATATACATATGTTTATATATATGTGTATGTTCTTATATATATTAATGTATATGTATCTAAATATATATTTACATTGATGCGTGGAAATGGGATATATATATATATAACAACGTTTCTTGAAATACCACACTAATTTTGCAACAGTTCTTGAAAAATTTTCTTTGTTAGTCATGTTTTTAGGAAACATCACAAAATTTGAATTGTTTTCTGAAAAATGGCCATAAATTTAAAATTAGCATCGCTTTTAGAATATTTGCAAGAATATCTATATTCCAATTTATTGTAGTGTATTCACAGTATTTATTTAGTAAATACGATAAGGGCTACACTTATACTCAGTAAAATTGAAGTGTTTTATCTTATCATGTACACTAAAACATGTATATAAATTAAATAATGTAAAAAAATAAAGAAATATTTTTTATCTTCATTTATTAAAACTAAAATTATTTTTATTAAATGATTATTCACTTTATATCATATGTTAGAATAAAAAAACATCAAATTTTTATAAGCATGTTTCATCTGTCATTAAAATGTAATAATGAACTTAAATCATTACTACTTCATCAATTAACAAAATTATTTCATTTAATGTAAAATTATAATAATAAAATTCATGTTATAATACTTCATGAAAGAGTTATATAAAGTGCATTATTTTAATAATTTATTCTCAATTATGTAATCACTATCCTTGTATATATTCAAATTTTTATTAAATTTAAAATAACATAGATTTAAATGATATGTATACAATTTTTAAAAAACAATATATATATATATACATTTCTAGAAAAACATATCATGTTTCAATTAACCTAAAATTGTTCATTTTCATTTACAATGGTTTTATATCACCTTCAATAATTTTAACATCAAATATAAATTAATCATTATGGGTTTACCTTCCTCAATTTAACAAACCTAAACACTTTTCTCTAATTTATAATTGACAAAATCATGTTTTCATTTCAACTATTAAATTGAAAAGTTACCTCTCTAATATAAAATTGTCCAACACATGTAACCTCATATAAAATGGACATTTAAAAATATTTCCAAAACCATGGATTATCCTCACATATTATTACCTCCCAAATTCTGTCCCATTTTTATACTATAAAATCACAACATTAAGACCATGACATGTTGATGATTACCATATTGTGTTGATATATTGAGAAAATATCTATATCATTTTATATATTAATTTTGAGGTATAGTCTCATTCCATGGAAGGGATCACTATAATACACACAATATTCCCATATCTAATCAATGTTTAGTTTAACAAATACTCCACCTAAACACATGAGTTCATTAATATGTGATTAAATATATTAGTACATCATTGGTGCAATGTAAAAAACAAAAGAGATCAAATTTTTTCCATATTCTAATGTTCATAAACCATACAATAATACACCATCCTTATCCATTAAAAACATGATAAAACATGATATCCATAATCACCCAAATTCTATAATATGATGAATTATTTCCTCATCTATCATACCCCAATTTTTATTTTTCTCCTTTAACTAGGTTTATCCATTTGTATTTGGCTTCTCTATTTATTTTTGGAGGTTTCATTTTTTAATTATGAGTTTGAGGATGTTTTCCTTCTTTTACACGATTTAAGTGCATGGTAAAGGGGGTAACTATGTAGAATCCAAATGATGAAATATTTACAATTAATTTTTAACTTGAATGGTTTGAGTTACATGGGAAGTACATGGTTTGGTCTAAACAATGCAGTTCCTAGGTGAAACTTTGGGATTCTTTGTGTGACTCTGATCAAGGGTGAACGAACTAAGCACAGTTGGACAAACTGTGTGAATGGTGTGCACATGGTTCTGGAATTTTTGAAAAAACCATATCACACTACTGTCATATGGTTTCTCAAACCTTACAACAAAAATTTTCTAGTTTCTAGTGAATTTATTAAGGGGTGAAAAATTAGTACATGATTTGGGAAATTGTGTGGCTTAACCATGCACAATTCCTAGGTGTCCCAAATATGTGAAATTTCCTTTCTTCCTTTTTTAATTTTAACCCTAAAACACATCTTTTACACCATCCTTGGCTTATATAACTCGTGGGATCCTCCTACCTGAAATACCATGCCTTTCCTCCTCCTCTAAGGGAGGAAATAAATGATTATTCATGGTTTTAGGAAAAATCTTAAAGAAAATTTCATATTTTCTTCTCCATATTCCTTTTTTTCCATTTTCTTTTCAGTTAATATTCTACCAATGTATTTTGGGTCTAAGGTTCTTTTTTTATCTTGGTTTAAATAGAGATTTATATATTCTTATGGTTATTTGTAGATGTTCTTGCTTCTTAAAACCCTCATGGAGTTGTTTCAAGTCACCGTCACTGAACTGTGTAGGGTTTCATGTAGGTTCCCCATTAATTTTTTCCATTATATTTAATAATAATTGATATCTTATTTTTCTCACCTCCCTTTGATATTAATTTTTGTTATATAACTTTTAGAATATTTTTATCTGAAATGAGGTGATTTCATTCTTATTTTCAAGAATATGGAACTATTTGTTTAATCCATTGACACTAGGTGTTTGATGAAATGCGGGTTTGGATTTTATAAATGTTTCATGGTTCCTAATGTGTGGTTTAGATTAGAAAATTTATTTTGGTTTCTAAAATAGTGGTTCTAATTTCTTAAATGTATTTATAATTGGTTTTGGGTTTTCAAATTATATATGTTTTTCATTTGGAAATGTTTGGTTTCATAAGAATTCTTGAGGCCCATTTAGAACTTTTATAAAATTATTTCTCCTAAAAAATATCCATGGGTGATCCTATTAACTTGGTTATATATAATGATATGGGATTTACATTGTATGGTAATCCCTTATAAAAAAATGGTTGTAAGGTAAGGTATTGTTCCTTGGAGTGGTCTGGGGTGATACTTACCTATTTCTTATGTGTGATACAAGTATATGTAGTTTCTTTCTTGTTTGGTTTGTTTTGGTACACCCCACTTTAGACATAAAAAGGGAACCTAGCATAAAAATAGTATATTATTGGAACATTTTACACCTAATATTATATTACATGTTGTCTAGTGTCCCTTAGTATGAACCTTGCTCTTCTATGGCTTTGTGCCCCTCGATTAGGTTAGGTAGGCTATGATTGAGAGTGTGAGGTGATTGATGTCATCAAGTGAGGCATGCCTATAGGATGACTTAGGACATAGTATATTCTATATTATCTACTAAGATCCTAGTTTCTCCAATGTTATTTGGATCTGAGTTATCTATGAAAGATAATTGAGATGTATTTCTTGGATAGTCAAACTTTTGTTCTATTTTCTATTTCCCTTATTGTCTTTTCTTTTCTCATGTTACCTTTTGTGGTGTATCTCTCTATTAAAAGTGATCAAAATGGATTTTAAATGATTGTGAAAACGTTTTTGAGAAGAAATTATACCATTTACCCCCTTTTTAAGGAAAAAATTATTCCTTATTCACTATCCACATTTCTTAAAAATTTGAAAGTATCCATATTTGAAAAAAAATATGATTTTAAATAGAAAGGAAAATGTACAATTATTTTATTTAAAGATAAAATGTGTGTAAAATCTATGTTTGTATATTGAACATAAAACTGAATATTGATGTATCTTTTTTTAGAGTAAATTCATTGATAAACGATACACTCGGGAATGCCTACTGAGTTTTAATACTCATTCTATTACATAATTTTGGGATTTTTCATCTAGTGAAGGATCCATCTTGGTTTCGATCGCTGAGGAAGATGTTGAGTTTTGGCATCGGGGGTGACCCTTAGTGTCACTTGGAGGTTCATTTGTCATCATGTTATGTTTGGTATTGATTTTTGGATTTGTTTTATTTTCAGTTTATGTATACTTGTTGTTTAATTTTTATATTTATTCATTTATTTTTGGGTTTATTTATTTATTTTCTCATCTTTTTTTATTTATATTGGGTGAAATTGTTCCCATTGGTTCTAGTTGATGCCCTTGGTGATTTTGGTTAGCTCGAGAAGATAGAGAATGCCTCTCAGACATTTTCATTGGTTGACTCGAGTGACTAGTCTGAGGACAACCCGAGGTTGTTCAGGAAAAAATTGTATTATAGTTGATTCGTTAGAGGACCTATCTTTTAGAGCTCCCTTTGTCATTTGGTATGTCTTGGAAGATATATTAGGACTATCAAAACATGTGGTTTAGTTATAAGGAAACATATAGCCAATAGGACCTGTTTCAAACCCTATTTATCCATGGGAAGTTAGGGTTTTCTTGGTTGTTTTGTTTGTCATAGGATGTTTCATGCCTGAGAAAGTGAAATGAGAGTCTGACCAATTGTCTTAATGAGATATCAGGGCCTCAAAATCTATGTGTATCCATGCACATAATCATGGGAGATAAATCATTATGGTGGTGTTATTGGCATATGGCTGCTATCCATATGGCCATGTCACCCATAAACACAAGTTTTCTACTATGTGAGATATTTTTGAGTCTTCTTGATTATGATATTATTTTGAAAACATTTTTTTAGGAATTATTAAAACCTAATTTCGAGCGGTAGTGTTTTGTTTTTTGAAAATGAAAAATTATTTTTAGATTTATTTCATGAAATGTTTGGAAACCTAATTCTATAAAAAACATTTAATGAAATTCATTTTTTTAAAAAATGGGGATCAATTAAATGATGTTTGATTAAATATTAGGGAAATGGTTTGAATGAGAATAATTGGATTTTTAGATGTAATTCATGATAGTTTGGTTGGAATGAACTGTATTGACGTGCGGAGCATGAAGATGGTTTTTAATTTAATAGATTTATGATTTTTTTTAAATTTGTGAGTTGGTTTTCTTTTATATTTAGCGTTTTCTTTTAGAGAGTTGTTATTGCTGTGTTGGTTTTTTATTGATTTCTTTATTTTCTTTCTATTTAGTGGAATCCACCATGAAATATTTGATGGATATTCTAAATGCAGCTTTGAGAGGTTCCCCAATAGTGGTCCCTCAACTTGATATACCTAAAGTCCATCTTATTTAGTATTGAAAGTTTAATCCTCCTATATTTTATGATCAAGAGAATCATATTGAACTATAAGAGTGGTTGTGGAAAATATTAATGACCATCAGTTTCCTAAGTCCCATAATTTTATGTTTGCTACCTTTAAGATCGAAGATCCACACTGGATGTGGTGGAAGTCTGTCATTCAGAAAAAGAATCAGGAAGGCCTTTCCTGGGAATTCTTCATTGCCTCATTCATTTGATGATACTTCTATGAGTTTGTGAAGATAAGGAAGGCAATAGAGATGTGTTTTTTTAGTAAGGTAATGGATTAGTGTTAAAGTTAATTATTAATTTTTAATATCTAGTTTATTATCACTTGAAGTGCGTTGTGGATGAATCTATGAAGGCTCGGCATTTTAAGAATGGTATTCATCCAGATATGTAGTCCAAGGTATCAAAATTAGGTATAACCTCCTTTACCAATGTGGTGAGGTAATAAATTTGGGTTGAAGCCTTATTAGAAGAAGTGATTGAGGAAACCAACCTCCCTTTAGTCTCTTGGAGTAGTGAAATGAATCCAAATAAGTGGATGGAAAATCAACCTGATGTAGGTGGTGTTTTTCACAAAATCAAGGGGCCTACTGATATTTCATCAGCCTTTTCTGTTCAGAAGACCCAAGTGTGTCATCAATGTGGAAGTTCAGGTCAACAGAAGCCATCATTTCCAATTTATTCAAATACCTATTATGACTATAGATCACTAGGTCATCTGAAATAGTTTTATTGGGGTGTTTACAACAAGAAATGTGGATCCAAATCTATACCTTCTCATGTGTCCCCCACCCATTTGAAGGATTAAGGCGATGTTATGGGTTCAGGTTGATGGCCCTTCCCATTCAAGTGTTCATTATAGTATATGAGAGGTGTTTTGTAGTGTTTTATTTTTATTTTAGTGTTAATGGATAATTTAATCTTATGAGAACCTCTTTTTAATGGATGAGTGTCTTTTTTGGAATTTATATTTTTTTTGTTTTGAGTGGTGGTGTGTCCTATTGTGTGTCTTATTCATACCACTTACCTGTTGGGGTTTGATAGGATGGCTTGTGGGTTTCATTTAAATGCTCGATTTGATATAGATTTATTTTTAGAGTGAGACAAGTCTCATTGTGTGTCATTTTCATTTGGGTTTTCTTAGGGTTTGGATCCATGTGTTTTCATTTGGAGGTTCATTGTTGGCGAGGGATATTTGTTGAGCAACCGGTTAGAGTTATAAAATGTTAGGGAGCCCACTATGGCCTCCCATGTTGACTGATGTAATGTCTTTCTTCTGTCTCATTCATTGTTGGGTTTCCTTCGAGGAGTTTTCAGGAAATTTCCCTAATTTTCTTGGGTCATATATTTTGATTTTTCTTACCCTTGGTAAAAGATGGTCACTTGGAGTAGGAATATTGGATTTAGTTGTGGTAAGGTATTCATATTATGTATTAGGATTCATTATTTTCACTTGAGGAATGAGTTGAGTTGATGAATATTTTTGGGTAAGATGTATAAGTTATTTTTTGTTGGGGGTTGATGTGTTATCGTCTTAAGCAGTTAGGTTGTTTGAGCGCGTGACCCTTGTCTCTTCTTTGATCAACTATATATGTTGATTCTTTATTGGGGAAGAAAACATTATGGATGGGAGAATTGTCATATCCCAATTTTTATTTTTCACTTTTATCTTATTTTAGCTTTTTTTTACTGGATTCCATCTTGAGTTTTGGAGGTTTCATATTGAAATTTTTAGTTTTAGGATGTTTTCATTCTTTTTCATGGTTTAGGTGCACGATTAAGGGGGTAACCGTGGATCCTCTTGTTGTTGAGCCTCTTTACAGTTCATTTTGATCATCAAGCATTATGTTTCATGGGATATGCATGGTTTTTTTCCAAACCATGTTATTCCTAGGAGAAACTATATAGGCCTTTGGGTATCTATGGTTGAGGGAACATGGCCATAATAAATTTATAAAAACAGTGTGGAAGGCATAAACATGTTTTCACTATATTTTACAGAACCCTATAAAATTGTTGGCGCATGGTTTCCAAAAATGTACGCCCAAACTATGTGGGTTCCTAGTGTGTCCAGTAATGGGCATATGATTGGCATAATGTTTGGGAAACCATGCAACCCAACCATGCACAGAGCCCAGGATACCTAAAAATGTGAAATGACCTTTCTACTCTTTTCAAATTTTAAACCCAAAATTGTAACACCCCGAGCTTCCATGATACGCTTCTCATTCAATAATACAATAGCTTGCATTGTACGCAACTTCGAGTTCTAAAACATCGCGAAAAATCAAAGTAGCCGTTATGAATAGTAATAACCACTTTTTAAAATTATAAAAATTTTATATTTCAAAATGGACTTCATTTTTGTATTCCTAATATTGAAATTAGCCTATGTTGAATTTTTTGTAATTTTCTGAGAACTTCAATATTTTTATGAATAGTGAAAAATACTTAAAACAACTTTTTTAATCAAAATAATTCATAGTGATAAATTATACTATTGAGTGGTTTTAGAGTATAATTAGAATATATTTTTACCATTTTATCCAATGGTGGTCATTAGAATTAATTTAACATTGAAATTGGACATAAACAATTGCCAATCTTTTGATATAAATTGTTTCTTAAAAACACGCTATTTGTTGTGACAGCGGGAATTAATTATAAAATTAATTAATGCAACTAATATTTTTGGAATTTTGTAAAATAGAAATCATTTTTGAATTCGTAATATCAATTATAGCTTAGGGTGAAATTTTGGCTTTATTCTGAAAAACTTCAATTTTTGATGAATAGTGAAACCACTAAGTGGTTGTTAAAAACTGATTTTTCGTTAAAATGAAATATTACCACTTCTGTGATTTGATTTTCAAAAATCCGACATACATGGTTGTCATTAAGAAGTAAAATGTGGTTCAATGAGATTAAAATAATTTTATGGTGAATAGTAACTTTTAAGTTCTTAATCGCGATTAGAGGTAATTAGTGTAGTTTAAGGTACAAATAATGTTATAATAATATGAGATGAGCATGAAACTTGTCCTACTCCTATTGGATGAGTCATGGCCGACCAAGACAACCCATGGGTCAACTTGGGGACCCCATGGAGCCACTTTAGTTAGAAAATGACATAAATAACTTTTATTTAATGTTAAAGTAAAAAATGACACAAACATAAAATGTTTTACTAAAACAATTTTTAAGTGGGGTTACACAAGTCCAAATTTTGATTATAAATATTCATTAGAAATCTAAAAAGCTTTCCTACATCATAGTATTTTTCTTATAATTTTTAGACATTAAATAAATTAAATTATTTATGACATCATGATGATGCAGTGATGACCTCATTATTTAACGATTTAAATAAAATGGGAAGATAATGCAAAATCCAAGGCTTACACTTGTCCAAAGCCAATTGGATGAGGAGATTTCGAACCCTTATCACCTTAGCCTCGAATTATATAAGTGTGGGACCTTTATAATCCTAAAAGCATTGTGAAATATTGTAACATTTCAATCTTTTCAAAAGTGCCCCTCCTCTCCACTTATAAAAGGCCCCCACCTCTCCCACCTCATTTACACTTTCAAGCCATTTGGCTCGGCCAAACTCTGCCCAAATACTCTCCCAACTTCCCCCTCTTACTCCTAGAATCCTCACTATGGGCAGAACGCTTCCCAAGGAAGCCTTTGGCTCAAATCAAAAAGAGTTACCCGATTTTGAGGTAATGTCTTCTCTAATGTTGTTTTGGTTTATTTTTCTTCTCCAACCCCCTAAACTCTTTTTATTCATTTATTTTGTAACAACACCAGTATCCTCAATATACTAGGATTTTGTTATAAGAATTATTCGAGCTACACTTACACACACCTACATCTAATGGTTAATGAACATACGGTTTCTGTGGATGGCGAATTTCTGCCTCACGAAACGATGATTGTTCAACACTCATATAACACCTTCAAAGGTGGCCATTAAGATGTCACTATTTTTATATATGATATATAATATGTTTATGTTTTACTTATTCTTCTGTATTTCTCATTTATGGCATACTTTATGATTTCCATTATGGGTAAAACGCGATAATTTCATTTTAGGAAGTGCGGACTACCGCCCCCTCAAAGTGATTTGAATCGTTAATGCCATATGTGGGATGTATAAAGGATGGAGTAAATGGTATTATACACTATATTATACTGGAATTATATTATACATTTATATCATTATGATTTAGTTCCATTAAATATGAAATTCAAATGAAAGTAGCGTTCATGCGTACGTACGGCTTACCGTCTCCATGAACGGTGCATTTCATTTCTTACCTCTAAATGTTATGTAATATTATAAATGAATGTATATACTGGATATATAAGATATATATGACATATAAATCATGAATATAATTCTGGATATAATGTATATTTCACCACATAAAAAACTTGTAATTATAAGAAGCTTATTGTTGACTCAAGTACCAAAGATCGACAAAACGACCGTTATTAACTTAAATAATTACATAATGTTCATATCATTGTAATAAGTGATATAATAAGGATAATGAAATAAAAAATGGTTCTTAATAAGGTATATATTAACTCTAGTTTATTATTCAGGAGGTTAAAGAACGGTTGAGTCAAGTCAGACACAAGGTAAGGGAATTTCTTAACCCAACTTCCATTCTTTGGGTTAATCTCCTACTTTCAAATTATGTCATGATGTTATTATGTCCTATTTTGTATTTTTACTTTCTTTATGTGTACCTATAGTGAATACACATAATAGATCTATTTTATTTTAAAAATGATCTTTTTAAGGACTTCGTCTTATTCTCCTTTCATTGAGGCATATTTGGTTTTATACACAACCTTCTTTTATACGATGTATAAACCCCTTTGACTTTTACGTTTATTCAAAAGGAATCTTTTTTATACGAAGCGTTTTGCTAAATGACAAAAGGGAATGTATTTCTTTCCGTACTTATGCGGCGACAACGACTTCTCCGCCGCCGTGACCATTATTTGAGTTTCGGCTTCCTCTACAAGCCATCATTTTCTTTTTTAATGAAAAATAAATACAAAGTTTTAACATTCTTTTATTTTGGTATTGAAAATGGTTTTGAAAGCGTATTTATTATATCAATGTGTTGTATTGATATCTTGTGATTGAAATGTGGAAATGTTATGTTTCCTTTATGCATGTTTTATGTGATACGATTATGTTATGGTTTATGATATGTTTAAACCTATTCATATGAGGAATGTATTGGACTTAATATGTGACGGGTGGAGCCCGCTATAGCTCCTCGATGCATCGGTAGGTCTCATGAGACAACTAGACGTGGAATTGGCCGAGGCACTTTCCCAATTTGATTTATGGTTTTGGCCGAGGCCTTAATCATTTTAGATGTCTTGGCCGAGGCCTTGACAAAATTTTTCAGAATGTCCGGCATTATACATTCCCTCATTATGAAAGTGGTTATTGATATTGCATGTGATTATTCGGCCAGTAGAATATCCATGTGAAGAAGTGAATGGCATTATCTCATTTTACTTTTGCCATATTATGTTGAAGTTCAAGTTTAAAAGGCTTTTGTTTTAGTTATACATTGCCTTAAATGTTAATGTTTATTTATGAAAGCTTCCGCAATATTGTTATCCTTACTGAGCATCTGAGCTCACCCCTTTCAATGTTTTAATGTTTTCCAGGATTTGAAGAAGTATATTATGAATGACCTGTAGGGATAGTCTGAGGGGATATGAAGACAATATGTTGTTGTTGTTTTGGTTTACTTTATGATGTAATGTAACGTTTACAAATGTATCTAGTGTTTCCAAGGCTACTAAACTAATCGGTCTTTCGAGACTTGATCTTTTGTGATCATGCCAATGTTACGAAGTAATGCACCGACTCTGGGTAGCTGGGGTCGGGGCGTTACAGTTGGTATCAGAGGCAGTTTAGTACTAACCTTGGAAGCTAGATTTAGATAAACTCTGATTAGAGCACATAGCCCAAAGATAGACTTTTAGGATTAGTATAGAAGAACTTCCTAGAATTTTGGTATTATAGAGATGTTATGACTTTTCCGAGCAATACATCCCTGTCTGGATACGAGCAGGTAGAGGCGGCTCTGGCACAGATGTACCTAGGGGTAAAACCCGAAAACACCGCTTTGAGCTAGACTCGAACGGGAACTGGTGCACGACAACGGGCCTTGCTGCACTCTTGGTTACGACACTCCCGGGGGATATGCTTAGGATAATTATCATTTTATTTACAAACAACTATGAAGGGTTATGAGTATATACTTCCTCAAAGAAAACATTTCTTTTTATGATTATGGATTATATCCATAAATAGTTCAATTTATGTAAAGTGTTTTACAAGTATGGAATTATGTATTTTGATTCATAAACTAATCTAGTTTATGCCATTGTTTAGAAATGGCGCCTAGTAGAAGGAATGGAAACTGTATCAATGCACGAACTCCGTGTAGGGATTTCCCTCCTGATCAAGATAATTATTGTGTATCTGGAGATACAACTGGTGCTGATCAACTTATTACCATACTGGGACAACTCACTCAGGTTATGAATAATAACCTTACTCGTATGGAGCACCCTGATCCGCAACGTGGAGGATCAATGTTAGACCGCTTCATGAGGCAACAACCACCAACCTTTAATGGGAGTACAAATCCCTTAGTAGCCGAGCAATGGATAAATTCCCTAGAGAAAATATTTCAGGCTTTGGGGAGTAGTGAAAGGGAGAAGGTTGTCATGGCAGTTTACCGCCTCACTGGAGATGCCGATCAGTGGTGGTCGCTGATTCAAAACACAAAGGAAGATGATGACGTATCGAATATGGAATGGAGGGAGTTCAAAGATCTTTTCTTAGAAAAATACTTTCCTCGTGACCATCGAGCAGATATGGAAAGGAAATTTCTGAGTCTGAGGCAGAAGGAGGATGAGAATGTCGCAAAGTATGAGGCTACCTTTACAAGGTTAGCGAGGCATGCTGCCGATTATATACGTAACCCAAGGAGTAAGATTGATCGTTTCTTTGATGGGTTAAAACCATTTCTCCGTCGAGCTTTGGTATCACAATCCTTCTCATCATACGAAGATATTGTCTCGTGTGCTATCAAGACAGAAAAGGAATTCTCTAAGTCTTATGACAACAAAGTAAAGCAAGAGAAGAAGAGAACGGTGGAACAAGAGACAGATAAAGGGAAAAAGGGAAAGAAGGATTTTCCATTATGTGATAATTGTGGGAAGAATCACCCTAGTACTTGCCTAAAAGGAATGGGAGTTTGTTATAAATGTGGAGAAAAGGGTCACCAGGCACGTGATTGCAAGGGAAAGAAAGAGGCTGTCAAAGTTGAATGCTACAATTGTAGAGAAATGGGTCATTATGCAAATGAATGTCCTAAGCGTCAGGGAAACTTACCTCAGAAAAGGCCAAGGGATCAAGGACAATCTTATGCTGTTACTACAGTTGAAGCAGAATAACTAATGTATTGGTGCTTTTGGACTCAAGGATTATATTCTGGTTATAAGAATAATGTAATATATATATAAGGATTGTACTGCAGTACTTGTTAATTTCAGTAAGGTTTTAATATGATTAAGGTAATCATATTTTTAGTATGTGACAATAAGAGAAACTTTTCTTTGTTTGGGGAATCTGATGTTACAATTGATTTTGGAATTTAGAGACCTTTTAGAGAAAGTCTGGATGAAGGTATTTTGGATAACTATAAAGGTTGGAGTGGATTAAGTTGAAATTTGGATAGTATTGTTTAAGGTTAAAAAATTTATGAAGATTATTTTTGGAATAGTATAGTACTATATTTTTAGGAAAAGGACAACCTGCAGGGTGGGGAATAACCCGTCGCGTCGGACAAAGCTACAGGAATCGAACCCACAACCATAGTGCGACAAGCCTTTATTTCCTAACACTAGCCTACAGGAAGTCCCTGGTTATTACAAAATAGTTTTACTAATCTAAATGGTATGTGTTAACATTTTGAACCTTATACAATTAGGATAAATAGAATATTTTTGAGTTCTGTTACCATTTGGAGTAAAAGTTGGGTTTGTGGTAAAAATTTATTAACGAATGAAAGTATACATAACAAGTATGTATATTCCCTTACGTTCTTAGTAAATCTCATAAATAAATTCCTCAACATTATAAAAGGTAACTTAAAACAAAAATGTTGTCGGTTAACTTTTCCAACTGGGGATTCAATGACCGTTTAACCAATCACAAGTTTGTGATTTTCTTATGGTTAAACTTTCTCCTAATCCTGTTTTCTATAACTCTCCATCATACCTTGATGGTTTGTTTTTCTTCCATATCCATATTTTCATAGAATCCTAGAATGGGCTATATCGGGTGACCTTTGTACTTATCCTGCTTTCTTTTAATGTTATATATTTATTAACCTTATTTCCGATGTGGGTTTTCCACAAAGGTATTTTCTATTTTCAACCTTTTATTATCAAAGAAAAATTTCAAATTGCGAGGACGCAATTTATTGAAGGAGGGGAGAATGTAACACCCCGAGCTTCCATGATACGCTTCTCATTCAATAATACAATAGCTTGCATTGTACGCAACTTCGAGTTCTAAAACATCGCGAAAAATCAAAGTAGCCGTTATGAATAGTAATAACCACTTTTTAAAATTATAGAAATTTTATATTTCAAAATGGACTTCATTTTTTTATTCCTAATATTGAAATTAGTCTATGTTGAATTTTTTGTAATTTTCTGAGAACTTCAATATTTTTATGAATAGTGAAAAATACTTAAAACAATTTTTTTAATCAAAATAATTCATAGTGATAAATTATAATATTGAGTGGTTTTAGAGTATAATTAGAATATATTTTTACCATTTTATCCAATGGTGGTCATTAGAATTAATTTAACATTGAAATTGGACATAAACAATTGCCAATCTTTTGATATAAATTGTTTCTTAAAAACACGCTATTTGTTGTGACAGTGGGAATTAATTATAAAATTAATTAATGCAACTAATATGTTTGGAATTTTGTAAAATAGAAATCATTTTTGAATTCGTAATATCAATTATAGCTTAGGGTGAAATTTTGGCTTTATTCTGAAAAACTTCAATTTTTGATGAATAGTGAAACCACTAAGTGGTTGTTAAAAACTGATTTTTCGTTAAAATGAAATATTACCACTTCTGTGATTTGATTTTCAAAAATCCGACATACATGGTTGTCATTAATAAGTAAAATGTGGTTCAATGAGATTAAAATAATTTTTTGGTGAATAGTAACTTTTAAGTTCTTAATCGCGATTAGAGGTAATTAGTGTAGTTTAAGGTACAAATAATGTTATAATAATATGAGATGAGCATGAAACTTGTCCTACTCCTATTGGATGAGTCATGGACGACCAAGACAACCCATGGGTCAACTTGGGGACCCCATGGAGCCACTTTAGTTAGAAAATGACATAAATAACTTTTATTTAATGTTAAAG
Source organism: Viscum album (assembly GCA_963277665.1). Lineage (NCBI taxonomy): Eukaryota > Viridiplantae > Streptophyta > Magnoliopsida > Santalales > Viscaceae > Viscum > Viscum album. The sequence goes on from OY728128.1 coordinate 1,601,765,139, forward strand.
TAAAAAATGACACAAACATAAAATGTTTTACTAAAACAATTTTTAAGTGGGGTTACACAAGTCCAAATTTTGATTATAAATATTCATTAGAAATCTAAAAAGATTTCCTACATCATAGTATTTTTCTTATAATTTTTAGACATTAAATAAATTAAATTATTTATGACATCATGATGATGCAGTGATGACCTCATTATTTAACGATTTAAATAAAATGGGAAGATAATGAAAAATCCAAGGCTTACACTTGTCCAAAGCCAATTGGATGAGGAGATTTCGAACCCGTATCACCTTAGCCTCGAATTATATAAGTGTGGGACCTTTAGAATCCGAAAAGCATTGTGAAATAATGTAACATTTCAATCTTTCCAAAAGTGCCCCTCCTCTCCACTTATAAAAGGCCCCCACCTCTCCCACCTCATTTACACTTTCAAGCCATTTTGCTCGGCCAACCTCTGCCCAAATACTCTCCCAACTTCCCCCTCTTACTCCTAGAATCCTCACTTTGGGAAGAACTCTTCCCAAGGAAGCCTTTGGCTCAAATCAAAAAGAGTTACCCGATTTTGAGGTAATGTCTTCTCTAATGTTGTTTTGGTTTATTTTTCTTCTCCAACCCCCTAAACTCTTTTCATTCATTTATTTTGTAACAACACCAGTATCCTCAATATACTAGGATGTTGTTATAAGAATTATTCGAGCTACACTTACACACACCTACATCTAATGGTTAATGAACATACGGTTTCTGTGGATGGCGAATTTCTGCCTCACGAAACGATGATTGTTCAACACTCATATAACACCTTCAAAGGTGGCCATTAAGATGTCACTATTTTTATATATGATATATAATATGTTTATGTTTTACTTATTCTTCTGTATTTCTCATTTATGGCATACTTTATGATTTCCATTATGGGTAAAACGCGATAATTTCATTTTAGGAAGTGCGGACTACCGCCCCCTCAAAGTGATTTGAATCGTTAATGCCATATGTGGGATATATAAAGGATGGAGTAAATGGTATTATACACTATATTATACTGGAATTATATTATACATTTATATAATTATGATTTAGTTCCATTAAATATGAAATTCAAATGAAAGTAGCATTCATGCGTACGTACGGCTTACCGTCTCCATGAACGGTGCATTTCATTTCATACCTCTAAATGTTATGTAATATTATAAATGAATGAATATACTGGATATATAAGATATATATGACATATAAATCATGAATATAATTCTGGATATAATGGATATTTCACCACATAAACAACTTGTAATTATAAGAAGCTTATTGTTGACTCAAGTACCAAAGATCGACAAAACGACCGTTATTAACTTAAATAATTACATAATGTTCATATCATTGTAATAAGTGATATAATAAGGATAATGAAATAAAAAATGTTTCTTAATAAGGTATATATTAACTCTAGTTTATTATTCAGGAGGTTAAAGAACGGTTGAGTCAAGTCAGACACAAGGTAAGGGAATTTCTTAACCCAACTTCCATTCTTTGGGTTAATCTCCTACTTTCAAATTATGTCATGATGTTATTATGTCCTATTTTGTATTTTTACTTTCTTTATGTGTACCTATAGTGAATACACATAATAGATCTATTTTATTTTAAAAATGATCTTTTTAAGGACTTCGTCTCAATCTCCTTTCATTGAGGCATATTTGGTTTTATACACAACCTTCTTTTATACGATGTATAAACCCCTTTGACTTTTACGTTTATTCAAAAGGAATCTTTTTTATACGAAGCGTTTTGCTTAACGACAAAAGGGAATGTTTTTCTTTCCGTACTTATGCGGCGACAACGACTTCTCCACGGCCGTGACCATTATTTGAGTTTCGGCTTCCTCTATAAGCCATCATTTTCTTTTTTAATGAAAAATAAATACAAAGTTTTAACATTCTTTTATTTTGGTATTGAAAATGGTTTTGAAAGCGTTTTTATTATATCAATGTGTTGTATTGATATCTTGTGATTGAAATGTGGAAATGTTATGTTTCCTTTATGCATGTTTTATGTGATACGATTATGTTATGGTTTATGATATGTTTAAACCTATTCATATGAGGAATGTATTGGACTTAATATGTGACGGGTGGAGCCCGCTATAGCTCCTCGATGCATCGGTAGGTCTCATGAGACAACTAGACGTGGAATTGGCCGAGGCCCTTTCCCAATTTGATTTATGGTTTTGGCCGAGGCCTTAATCATTTTAGATGTCTTGGCCGAGGCCTTGACAAAATTTTTCAGAATGTCCGGCATTATACATTCCCTCATTATGAAAGTGGTTATTGATATTGCATGTGATTATTCGGCCAGTAGAATATCCATGTGAATAAGTGAATGGCATTATCTCATTTTACTTTTGCCATATTATGTTGATGTTCAAGTTTAAAAGGCTTTTGTTTTAGTTATACATTGCCTTAAATGTTAATGTTTATTTATGAAAGCTTCCGCAATATTGTTATCCTTACTGAGCATCTGAGCTCACCCCTTTCAATGTTTTAATGTTTTCCAGGATTTGAAGAAGTATATTATGAATGACCTGTAGGGATAGTCTGAGGGGATATGAAGACAATATGTTGTTGTTGTTTTGGTTTACTTTATGATGTAATGTAACGTTTACAAATGTATCTAGTGTTTCCAAGGCTACTAAACTAATCGGTCTTTCGAGACTTGATCTTTTGTGATCATGCCAATGTTACGAAGTAATGCACCGACTCTGGGTAGCTGGGGTCGGGGCGTTACAGTTTGTATCAGAGGCAGTTTAGTACTAACCTTGGAAGCTAGATTTAGATAAACTCTGATTAGAGCACATAGCCCACAGATAGACTTTGAGGATTAGTATAGAAGAACTTCCTAGAATTTTGGTATTATAGAGATGTTATGACTTTTCCGAGCAATACATCCCTGTCTGGATACGAGCAGGTAGAGGCAGCTCTGGCACAGATGTACCTAGGGGTAAAACCCGAAAACACCGCTTTGAGCTAGACTCGAACGGGAACTGGTGCACGACAACGGGCCTTGCTGCACTCTTGGTTACGACACTCCCGGGGGATATGCTTAGGATAATTCTCATTTTATTTACAAACCACTATGAAGGGTTATGAGTATATACTTCCTCAAAGAAAACATTTCTTTTTATGATTATGGATTATATCCATAAATAGTTCAATTTATGTAAAGTGTTTTACAAGTATGGAATTATGTATTTTGATTCATAAACTAATCTAGTTTATGCCATTGTTTAGAAATGGCGCCTAGTAGAAGGAATGGAAACCGTATCAATGCACGAACTCCGTGTAGGGATTGCCCTCCTGATCAAGATAATTATTGTGTATCTGGAGATACAACTGGTGCTGATCAACTTATTACCATACTGGGACAACTCACTCAGGTTATGAATAATAACCTTACTCGTATGGAGCACCCTGATCCGCAACGTGGAGGATCAATGTTAGACCGCTTCATGAGGCAACAACCACCAACCTTTAATGGGAGTACAAATCCCTTAGTAGCCGAGCAATGGATAAATTCCCTAGAGAAAATATTTCAGGCTTTGGGGAGTAGTGAAAGGGAGAAGGTTGTCATGGCAGTTTACCGCCTCACTGGAGATGCCGATCAGTGGTGGTCGCTGATTCAAAACACAAAGGAAGATGATGACGTATCGAATATGGAATGGAGGGAGTTCAAAGATCTTTTCTTAGAAAAATACTTTCCTCTTGACCATCGAGCAGATATGGAAAGGAAATTTCTGAGTCTGAGGCAGAAGGAGGATGAGAATGTCGCAAAGTATGAGGCTAACTTTACAAGGTTAGCGAGGCATGCTGCCGATTATATACGGAACCCAAGGAGTAAGATTGATCGTTTCTTTGATGGGTTAAAACCATTTCTCCGTCGAGCTTTGGTATCACAATCCTTCTCATCATACGAAGATATTGTCTCGTGTGCTATCAAGACAGAAAAGGAATTCTCTAAGTCTTATGACAACAAAGTAAAGCAAGAGAAGAAGAGAACGGTGGAACAAGAGACAGATAAAGGGAAAAAGGGAAAGAAGGATTTTCCATTATGTGATAATTGTGGGAAGAATCACCCTGGTACTTGCCTAAAAGGAATGGGAGTTTGTTATAAATGTGGAGAAAAGGGTCACCAGGCTCGTGATTGCAAGGGAAAGAAAGAGGCTGTCAAAGTTGAATGCTATAATTGTAGAGAAATGGGTCATTATGCAAATGAATGTCCTAAGCGTCAGGGAAACTTACCTCAGAAAAGGCCAAGGGATCAAGGACAATCTTATGCTGTTACTACAGTTGAAGCAGAATAACTAATGTATTGGTGCTTTTGGACTCAAGGATTATATTCTGGTTATAAGAATAATGTAATATATATATATAAGGATTGTACTGCAGTACTTGTTAATTTCAATAAGGTTTTAATATGATTAAGGTAATCATATTTTTAGTATGTGACAATAAGAGAAACTTTTCTTTGTTTGCGGAATCTGATGTTACAATTGATTTTGGAATTTAGAGACCTTTTAGAGAAAGTCTGGATGAAGGTATTTTGGATAACTATAAAGGTTGGAGTGGATTAAGTTGAAATTTGGATAGTATTGTTTAAGGTTAAAAAATTTATGAAGATTATTTTTGGAATAGTATAGTACTATATTTTTAGGAAAAGGACAACCTGCAGGGTGGGGAATAACCCGTCGCGTCGGACAAAGCTGCAGGAATCGAACCCACAACCATAGTGCGACAAGCCTTTATTTCCTACCACTAGCCTACAGGAAGTCCCTGGTTATTACAAAATAGTTTTACTAATCTAAATGGTATGTGTTAACATTTTGAACCTTATACAATTAGGATAAATAGAATATTTTTGAGTTCTGTTACCATTTGGAGTAAAAGTTGGGTTTGTGGTAAAAATTTATTAACGAATGAATGTATACATAACAAGTATGTATATTCCCTTACGTTCTTAGTAAATCTCATAAATAAATTTCTCAACATTATAAAAGGTAACTTAAAACAAAAATGTTGTCGGTTAACTTTTCCAACTGGGGATTCAATGACCGTTTAACCAATCACAAGTTTGTGATTTTCTTATGGTTAAAATTTCTCCTAATCCTATTTTCTATAACTCTCCATCAGACCTTGATGGTTTGTTTTTCTTCCATATCCATATTTTCATAGAATCCTAGAATGGGCTATATCGGGTGACCTTTGTACTTATCCTGCTTTCTTTTAATGTTATATATTTATTAACCTTATTTCCGATGTGGGTTTTCCACAAAGGTATTTTCTATTTTCAACCTTTTATTATCAAAGAAAAATTTCAAATTGCGAGGACGCAATTTATTGAAGGAGGGGAGAATGTAACACCCCGAGCTTCCATGATACGCTTCTCATTCAATAATACAATAGCTTGCATTGTACGCAACTTCGAGTTCTAAAACATCGCGAAAAATCAAAGTAGCCGTTATGAATAGTAATAACCACTTTTTAAAATTATAGAAATTTTATATTTCAAAATGGACTTCATTTTTGTATTCCTAATATTGAAATTAGCCTATGTTGAATTTTTTGTAATTTTCTGAGAACTTCAATATTTTTATGAATAGTGAAAAATACTTAAAACAACTTTTTTAATCAAAATAATTCATAGTGATAAATTATACTATTGAGTGGTTTTAGAGTATAATTAGAATATATTTTTACCATTTTATCCAATGGTGGTCATTAGAATTAATTTAACATTGAAATTGGACATAAACAATTGCCAATCTTTTGATATAAATTGTTTCTTAAAAACACGCTATTTGTTGTGACAGCGGGAATTAATTATAAAATTAATTAATGCAACTAATATGTTTGGAATTTTGTAAAATAGAAATCATTTTTGAATTCGTAATATCAATTATAGCTTAGGGTGAAATTTTGGCTTTATTCTGAAAAACTTCAATTTTTGATGAATAGTGAAACCACTAAGTGGTTGTTAAAAACTGATTTTTCGTTAAAATGAAATATTACCACTTCTGTGATTTGATTTTCAAAAATCCGACATACATGGTTGTCATTAAGAAGTAAAATGTGGTTCAATGAGATTAAAATAATTTTTTGGTGAATAGTAACTTTTAAGTTCTTAATCGCGATTAGAGGTAATTAGTGTAGTTTAAGGTACAAATAATGTTATAATAATATGAGATGAGCATGACACTTGTCCTACTCCTATTGGATGAGTCATGGCCGACCCAGACAACCCATGGGTCAACTTGGGGACCCCATGGAGCCACTTTAGTTAGAAAATGACATAAATAACTTTTATTTAATGTTAAAGTAAAAAATGACACAAACATAAAATGTTTTACTAAAACAATTTTTAAGTGGGGTTACACAAGTCCAAATTTTGATTATAAATATTCATTAGAAAGCTAAAAAGATTTCCTACATCATAGTATTTTTCTTATAATTTTTAGACATTAAATAAATTAAATTATTTATGACATCATGATGATGCAGTGATGACCTCATTATTTAACGATTTAAATAAAATGGGAAGATAATGCAAAATCCAAGGCTTACACTTGTCCAAAGCCAATTGGATGAGGATATTTCGAACCCTTATCACCTTATCCTCGAATTATATAAGTGTGGGACCTTTAGAATCCGAAAATCATTGTGAAATAATGTAACATTTCAATCTTTCCAAAAGTGCCCCTCCTCTCCACTTATAAAAGGCCCCCACCTCTCCCACCTCATTTACACTTTCAAGCCATTTGGCTCGGCCAACCTCTGCCCCAATACTCTCCCAACTTCCCCCTCTTACTCCTAGAATCCTCACTTTGGGCAGAACTCTTCCCAAGGAAGCCTTTGGCTCAAATCAAAAAGAGTTACCCGATTTTGAGGTAATGTCTTCTCTAATGTTGTTTTGGTTTATTTTTCTTCTCCAACCCCCTAAACTCTTTTTATTCATTTATTTTGTAACAACACCAGTATCCTCAATATACTAGGATGTTGTTATAAGAATTATTCGAGCTACACTTACACACACCTACATCTAATGGTTAATGAACATACGGTTTCTGTGGATGGCGAATTTCTGCCTCACGAAACGATGATTGTTCAACACTCATATAACACCTTCAAAGGTGGCCATTAAGATGTCACTATTTTTATATATGATATATAATATGTTTATGTTTTACTTATTCTTCTGTATTTCTCATTTATGGCATACTTTATGATTTCCATTATGGGTAAAACGCGATAATTTCATTTTAGGAAGTGCGGACTACCGCCCCCTCAAAGTGATTTGAATCGTTAATGCCATATGTGGGATGTATAAAGGATGGAGTAAATGGTATTATACACTATATTATACTGGAATTATATTATACATTTATATCATTATGATTTAGTTCCATTAAATATGAAATTCAAATGAAAGTAGCATTCATGCGTACGTACGGCTTACCGTCTCCATGAACGGTGCATTTCATTTCTTACCTCTAAATGTTATGTAATATTATAAATGAGTGTATATACTGGATATATAAGATATATATGACATATAAATCATGAATATAATTCTGGATATAATGGATATTTCACCACATAAACAACTTGTAATTATAAGAAGCTTATTGTTGACTCAAGTACCAAAGATCGACAAAACGACCGTTATTAACTTAAATAATTACATAATGTTCATATCATTGTAATAAGTGATATAATAAGGACAATGAAATAAAAAATGGTTCTTAATAAGGTATATATTAACTCTAGTTTATTATTCAGGAGGTTAAAGAACGGTTGAGTCAAGTCAGACACAAGGTAAGGGAATTTCTTAACCCAACTTCCATTCTTTGGGTTAATCTCCTACTTTCAAATTATGTCATGATGTTATTATGTCCTATTTTGTATTTTTACTTTCTTTATGTGTACCTATAGTGAATACACATAATAGATCTATTTTATTTTAAAAATGATATTTTTAAGGACTTCGTCTCAATCTCCTTTCATTGAGGCATATTTGGTTTTATACACAACCTTCTTTTATACGATGTATAAACCCCTTTGACTTTTACGTTTATTCAAAAGGAATCTTTTTTATACGAAGCGTTTTGCTAAACGACAAAAGGGAATGTTTTTCTTTCCGTACTTATGCGGCGACAACGACTTCTCCGCCGCCGTGACCATTATTTGAGTTTCGGCTTCCTCTACAAGCCATCATTTTCTTTTTTAATGAAAAATAAATACAAAGTTTTAACATTATTTTATTTTGGTATTGAAAATGGTTTTGAAAGCGTTTTTATTATATCAATGTGTTGTATTGATATCTTGTGATTGAAATGTGGAAATGTTATGTTTCCTTTATGCAAGTTTTATGTGATACGATTATGTTATGGTTTATGATATGTTTAAACCTATTCATATGAGGAATGTATTGAACTTAATATGTGACGGGTGGAGCCCGCTATAGCTCCTCGATGCATCGGTAGGCCTCATGAGACAACTAGACGTGGAATTGGCCGAGGCCCTTTCCCAATTTGATTTATGGTTTTGGTCGAGGCCTTAATCATTTTAGATGTCTTGGCCGAGGCCTTGACAAAATTTTTCAGAATGTCCGGCATTATACATTCCCTCATTATGAAAGTGGTTATTGATATTGCATGTGATTATTCGGCCAGTAGAATATCCATGTGAAGAAGTGAATGGCATTATCTCATTTTACTTTTGCCATATTATGTTGAAGTTCAAGTTTAAAAGGCTTTTGTTTTAGTTATACATTGCCTTAAATGTTAATGTTTATTTATGAAAGCTTCCGCAATATTGTTATCCTTACTGAGCATCTGAGCTCACCCCTTTCAATGTTTTAATGTTTTCCAGGATTTGAAGAAGTATATTATGAATGACCTGTAGGGATAGTCTGAGGGGATATGAAGACAATATGTTGTTGTTGTTTTGGTTTACTTTATAATGTAATGTAACGTTTACAAATGTATCTAGTGTTTCCAAGGCTACTAAACTAATCGGTCTTTCGAGACTTGATCTTTTGTGATCATGCCAATGTTACGAAGTAATGCACCGACTCTGGGTAGCTGGGGTCGGGGCGTTACAGTTGGTATCAGAGGCAGTTTAGTACTAACCTTGGATTCTAGATTTAGATAAACTCTGATTAGAGCACATAGCCCAAAGATAGACTTTGAGGATTAGTATAGAAGAACTTCCTAGAATTTTGGTATTATAGAGATGTTATGACTTTTCCGAGCAATACATCCCTGTCTGGATACGAGCAGGTAGAGGCGGCTCTGGCACAGATGTACCTAGGGGTAAAACCTGAAAACACCGCTTTGAGCTAGACTCGAACAGGAACTGGTGCACGACAACGGGCCTTGCTGCACTCTTGGTTACGACACTCCCGGGGGATATGCTTAGGATAATTCTCATTTTATTTACAAACCACTATGAAGGGTTATGAGTATATACTTCCTCAAAGAAAACATTTCTTTTTATGATTATGGATTATATCCATAAATAGTTCAATTTATGTAAAGTGTTTTACAAGTATGGAATTATGTATTTTGATTCATAAACTAATCTAGTTTATGCCATTGTTTAGAAATGGCGCCTAGTAGAAGGAATGGAAACCGTATCAATGCACGAACTCCGTGTAGGGATTGCCCTCCTGATCAAGATAATTATTGTGTATCTGGAGATACAACTGGTGCTGATCAACTTATTACCATACTGGGACAACTCACTCAGGTTATGAATAATAACCTTACTCGTATGGAGCACCCTGATCCGCAACGTGGAGGATCAATGTTAGACCGCTTCATGAGGCAACAACCACCAACCTTTAATGGGAGTACAAATCCCTTAGTAGCCGAGCAATGGATAAATTCCCTAGAGAAAATATTTCAGGCTTTGGGGAGTAGTGAAAGGGAGAAGGTTGTCATGGCAGTTTACCGCCTCACTGGAGATGCCGATCAGTGGTGGTCGCTGATTCAAAACACAAAGGAAGATGATGACGTATCAAATATGGAATGGAGGGAGTTCAAAGATCTTTTCTTAGAAAAATACTTTCCTCGTGACCATCGAGCAGATATGGAAAGGAAATTTCTGAGTCTGAGGCAGAAGGAGGATGAGAATGTCGCAAAGTATGAGGCTAACTTTACAAGGTTAGCGAGGCATGCTGCCGATTATATACATAACCCAAGGAGTAAGATTGATCGTTTCTTTGATGGGTTAAAACCATTTCTCCGTCGAGCTTTGGTATCACAATCCTTCTCATCATACGAAGATATTGTCTCGTGTGCTATCAAGACAGAAAAGGAATTCTCTAAGTCTTATGACAACAAAGTAAAGCAAGAGAAGAAGAGAACGGTGGAACAAGAGACAGATAAAGGGAAAAAGGGAAAGAAGGATTTTCCATTATGTGATAATTGTGGGAAGAATCACCCTGGTACTTGCCTAAAAGGAATGGGAGTTTGTTATAAATGTGGAGAAAAGGGTCACCAGGCTCGTGATTGCAAGGGAAAGAAAGAGGCTGTCAAAGTTGAATGCTACAATTGTAGAGAAATGGGTCATTATGCAAATGAATGTCCTAAGCGTCAGGGAAACTTACCTCAGAAAAGGCCAAGGGATCAAGGACAATCTTATGCTGTTACTACAGTTGAAGCAGAATAACTAATGTATTGGTGCTTTTGGACTCAAGGATTATATTCTGGTTATAAGAATAATGTAATATATATATAAGGATTGTACTGCAGTACTTGTTAATTTCAGTAAGGTTTTAATATGATTAAGGTAATAATATTTTTAGTATGTGACAATAAGAGAAACTTTTCTTTGTTTGGGGAATCTGATGTTACAATTGATTTTGGAATTTAGAGACCTTTTAGAGAAAGTCTGGATGAAGGTATTTTGGATAACTATAAAGGTTGGAGTGGATTAAGTTGAAATTTGGATAGTATTGTTTAAGGTTAAAAAATTTATGAAGATTATTTTTGGAATAGTATAGTACTATATTTTTAGGAAAAGGACAACCTGCAGGGTGGGGAATAACCCGTCGCGTCGGACAAAGCTGCATGAATCGAACCCACAACCATAGTGTGACACGCCTTTATTTCCTACCACTAGCCTACAGGAAGTCCCTGGTTATTACAAAATAGTTTTACTAATCTAAATGGTATGTGTTAACATTTTGAACCTTATACAATTAGGATAAATAGAATATTTTTGAGTTCTGTTACCATTTGGAGTAAAAGTTGGGTTTGTGGTAAAAATTTATTAACGAATGAAAGTATACATAACAAGTATGTATATTCCCTTATGTTCTTAGTAAATCTCATAAATAAATTCCTCAACATTATAAAAGGTAACTTAAAACAAAAATGTTGTCGGTTAACTTTTCCAACTGGGGATTCAATGACTGTTTAACCAATCACAAGTTTGTGATTTTCTTATGGTTAAACTTTCTCCTAATCCTGTTTTCTATAACTCTCCATCAGACCTTGATGGTTTGTTTTTCTTCCATATCCATATTTTCATAGAATCCTAGAATGGGCTATATCGGGTGACCTTTGTACTTATCCTGCTTTCTTTTAATGTTATATATTTATTAACCTTATTTCCGATGTGGGTTTTCCACAAAGGTATTTTCTATTTTCAACCTTATATTATCAAAGAAAAATTTCAAATTGCGAGGACGCAATTTATTGAAGGAGGGGAGAATGTAACACCCCGAGCTTCCATGATACGCTTCTCATTCAATAATACAATAGCTTGCATTGTACGCAACTTCGAGTTCTAAAACATCGCGAAAAATCAAAGTAGCCGTTATGAATAGTAATAACCACTTTTTAAAATTATAGAAATTTTATATTTCAAAATGGACTTCATTTTTGTATTCCTAATATTGAAATTAGCCTATGTTGAATTTTTTGTAATTTTCTGAGAACTTCAATATTTTTATGAATAGTGAAAAATACTTAAAACAACTTTTTTAATCAAAATAATTCATAGTGATAAATTATACTATTGAGTGGTTTTAGAGTATAATTAGAATATATTTTTACCATTTTATCCAATGGTGGTCATTAGAATTAATTTAACATTGAAATTGGACATAAACAATTGCCAATCTTTTGATATAAATTGTTTCTTAAAAACACGCTATTTGTTGTGACAGCGGGAATTAATTATAAAATTAATTAATGCAACTAATATGTTTGGAATTTTGTAAAATAGAAATCATTTTTGAATTCGTAATATCAATTATAGCTTAGGGTGAAATTTTGGCTTTATTCTGAAAAACTTCAATTTTTGATGAATAGTGAAACCACTAAGTGGTTGTTAAAAACTGATTTTTCGTTAAAATGAAATATTACCACTTCTGTGATTTGATTTTCAAAAATCCGACATACATGGTTGTCATTAAGAAGTAAAATGTGGTTCAATGAGATTAAAATAATTTTTTGGTGAATAGTAACTTTTAAGTTCTTAATCGCGATTAGAGGTAATTAGTGTAGTTTAAGGTACAAATAATGTTATAATAATATGAGATGAGCATGAAACTTGTCCTACTCCTATTGGATGAGTCATGGCCGACCAAGACAACCCATGGGTCAACTTGGGGACCCCATGGAGCCACTTTAGTTAGAAAATGACATAAATAACTTTTATTTAATGTTAAAGTAAAAAATGACACAAACATAAAATGTTTTAATAAAACAATTTTTAAGTGGGGTTACACAAGTCCAAATTTTGATTATAAATATTAATTAGAAAGCTAAAACGATTTCCTACATCATAGTATTTTTCTTATAATTTTTAGACATTAAATAAATTAAATTATTTATGACATCATGATGATGTAGTGATGACCTCATTATTTAACGATTTCAATAAAATGGGAAGATAATGCAAAATCCAAGGCTTAAACTTGTCCAAAGCCAATTGGATGAGGAGATTTCGAACCCTTATCACCTTAGCCTCGAATTATATAAGTGTGGGACCTTTAGAATCCGAAAAGCATTGTGAAATAATGTAACATTTCAATCTTTCCAAAAGTGCCCCTCCTCTCCACTTATAAAAGGCCCCCACCTCTCCCACCTCATTTACACTTTCAAGCCATTTGGCTCGGCCAACCTCTGCCCAAATACTCTCCCAACTTCCCCCTCTTACTCCTAGAATCCTCACTTTGGGCAGAACTCTTCCCAAGGAAGCCTTTGGCTCAAATCAAAAAGAGTTACCCGATTTTGAGGTAATGTCTTCTCTAATGTTGTTTTGGTTTATTTTTCTTCTCCAACCCCCTAAACTCTTTTTATTCATTTATTTTGTAACAACACCAGTATCCTAAATATACTAGGATGTTGTTATAAGAATTATTCGAGCTACACTTACACACACCTACATCTAATGGTTAATGAACATACGGTTTCTGTGGATGGCGAATTTCTGCCTCACGAAACGATGATTGTTCAACACTCATATAACACCTTCAAATGTGGCCATTAAGATGTCACTATTTTTATATATGATAAATAATATGTTTATGTTTTACTTATTCTTCTGCATTTCTCATTTATGGCATACTTTATGATTTCCATTATGGGTAAAACGCGATAATTTCATTTTAGGAAGTGCGGACTACCGCCCCCTCAAAGTGATTTGAATCGTTAATGCCATATGTGGGATGTATAAAGGATGGAGTAAATGGTATTATACACTATATTATACTGGAATTATATTATACATTTATATCATTATGATTTAGTTCCATTAAATATGAAATTCAAATGAAAGTAGCGTTCATGCGTACGTACGGCTTACCGTCTCCATGAACGGTGCATTTCATTTCTTACCTCTAAATGTTATGTAATATTATAAATGAATGTATATACTGGATATATAAGATATATATGACATATAAATCATGAATATAATTCTGGATATAATGGATATTTCACCACATAAACAACTTGTAATTATAAGAAGCTTATTGTTGACTCAAGTACCAAAGATCGACAAAACGACCGTTATTAACTTAAATAATTACATAATGTTCATATCATTGTAATAAGTGATATAATAAGGATAATGAAATAAAAAATGGTTCTTAATAAGGTATATATTAACTCTAGTTTATTATTCAGGAGGTTAAAGAACGGTTGAGTCAAGTCAGACACAAGGTAAGGGAATTTCTTAACCCAACTTCCATTCTTTGGGTTAATCTCCTACTTTCAAATTATGTCATGATGTTATTATGTCCTATTTTGTATTTTTACTTTCTTTATGTGTACCTATATTGAATACACATAATAGATCTATTTTATTTTAAAAATGATCTTTTTAAGGACTTCGTCTCAATCTCCTTTCATTGAGGAATATTTGGTTTTATACACAACCTTCTTTTATACGATGTATAAACCCCTTTGACTTTTACGTTTATTCAAAAGGAATTTTTTTTATACGAAGCGTTTTGCTAAACGACAAAAGGAAATGTTTTTCTTTCCGTACTTATGCGGCGACAAAGACTTCTCCGCCGCCGTGACCATTATTTGAGTTTCGGCTTCCTCTACAAGCCATCATTTTCTTTTTTAATGAAAAATAAATACAAAGTTTTAACATTCTTTTATTTTGGTATTGAAAATGGTTTTGAAAGCGTTTTTATTATATCAATGTGTTGTATTGATATCTTGTGATTGAAATGTGGAAATGTTATGTTTCCTTTATGCATGTTTTATGTGATACGATTATGTTATGGTTTATGATATGTTTAAACCTATTCATATGAGAAATGTATTGGACTTAATATGTGACGGGTGGAGCCCGCTATAGCTCCTCGATGCATCGGTAGGTCTCATGAGACAACTAGACGTGGAATTGGCCGAGGCCCTTTCCCAATTTGATTTATGGTTTTGGCCGAGGCCTTAATCATTTTAGATGTCTTGGCCGAGGCCTTGACAAAATTTTTCAGAATGTCCGGCATTATACATTCCCTCATTATGAAAGTGGTTATTGATATTGCATGTGATTATTCGGCCAGTAGAATATCCATGTGAAGAAGTGAATGGAATTATCTCATTTTACTTTTGCCATATTATGTTGAAGTTCAAGTTTAAAAGGCTTTTGTTTTAGTTATACATTGCCTTAAATGTTAATGTTTATTTATGAAAGCTTCCGCAATATTGTTATCCTTACTGAGCATCTGAGCTCACCCCTTTCAATGTTTTAATGTTTTCCAGGATTTGAAGAATTATATTATGAATGACCTGTAGGGATAGTCTGAGGGGATATGAAGACAATATGTTGTTGTTGTTTTGGTTTACTTTATGATGTAATGTAACGTTTACAAATGTATCTAGTGTTTCCAAGGCTACTAAACTAATCGGTCTTTCGAGACTTGATCTTTTGTGATCATGCCAATGTTACGAAGTAATGCACCGACTCTGGGTAGCTGGGGTCGGGGCGTTACAGTTGGTATCAGAGGCAGTTTAGTACTAACCTTGGAAGCTAGATTTAGATAAACTCTGATTAGAGCACACAGCCCAAAGATAGACTTTGAGGATTAGTATAGAAGAACTTCCTAGAATTTTGGTATTATAGAGATGTTATGACTTTTCTGAGCAATACATCCCTGTCTGGATACGAGCAGGTAGAGGCGGCTCTGGCACAGATGTACCTAGGGGTAAAACCCGAAAACACCGCTTTGAGCTAGACTCGAACGAGAACTGGTGCACGACAACGGGACTTGCTGCACTCTTGGTTACGACACTCCCGGGGGATATGCTTAGGATAATTCTCATTTTATTTACAAACCACTATGAAGGGTTATGAGTATATACTTCCTCAAAGAAAACATTTCTTTTTATGATTATGGATTATATCCATAAATAGTTCAATTTATGTAAAGTGTTTTACAAGTATGGAATTATGTATTTTGATTCATAAACTAATCTAGTTTATGCCATTGTTTAGAAATGGCGCCTAGTAGAAGGAATGGAAACCGTATCAATGCACGAACTCCGTGTAGGGATTGCCCTCCTGATCAAGAAAATTATTGTGTATCTGGAGATACAACTGGTGCTGATCAACTTATTACCATACTGGGACAACTCACTCAGGTTATGAATAATAACCTTACTCGTATGGAGCACCCTGATCCGCAACGTGGAGGATCAATGTTAGACCGCTTCATGAGGCAACAACCACCAACCTTTAATGGGAGTACAAATCCCTTAGTAGCCGAGCAATGGATAAATTCCCTAGAGAAAATATTTCAGGCTTTGGGGAGTAGTGAAAGGGAGAAGGTTATCATGGCAGTTTACCGCCTCACTGGAGATGCCGATCAGTGGTGGTCGCTGATTCAAAACACAAAGGAAGATGATGACGTATCAAATATGGAATGGAGGGAGTTCAAAGATCTTTTCTTAGAAAAATACTTTCCTCGTGACCATCGAGCAGATATGGAAAGGAAATTTCTGAGTCTGAGGCAGAAGGAGGATGAGAATGTCGCAAAGTATGAGGCTAACTTTACAAGGTTAGCGAGGCATGCTGCCGATTATATACGTAACCCAAGGAGTAAGATTGATCGTTTATTTGATGGGTTAAAACCATTTCTCCGTCGAGCTTTGGTATCACAATCCTTCTCATCATACGAAGATATTGTCTCGTGTGCTATCAAGACAGAAAAGGAATTCTCTAAGTCTTATGACAACAAAGTAAAGCAAGAGAAGAAGAGAACGGTGGAACAAGAGACAGATAAAGGGAAAAAGGGAAAGAAGGATTTTCCATTATGTGATAATTGTGGGAAGAATCACCCTGGTACTTGCCTAAAAGGAATGGGAGTTTGTTATAAATGTGGAGAAAAGGGTCACCAGGCTCGTGATTGCAAGGGAAAGAAAGAGGCTGTCAAAGTTGAATGCTACAATTGTAGAGAAATGGGTCATTATGCAAATGAATGTCCTAAGCGTCAGGGAAGCTTACCTCAGAAAAGGCCAAGGGATCAAGGACAATCTTATGCTGTTACTACAGTTGAAGCAGAATAACTAATGTATTGGTTCTTTTGGACTCAAGGATTATATTCTGGTTATAAGAATAATGTAATATATATATAAGGATTGTACTGCAGTACTTGTTAATTTCAGTAAGGTCTTAATATGATTAAGGTAATCATATTTTTAGTATGTGACAATAAGAGAAACTTTTCTTTGTTTGGGGAATCTGATGTTACAATTGATTTTGGAATTTAGAGACCTTTTAGAGAAAGTCTGGATGAAGGTATTTTGGATAACTATAAAGGTTGGAGTGGATTAAGTTGAAATTTGGATAGTATTGTTTAAGGTTAAAAAATTTATGAAGATTATTTTTGGAATAGTATAGTACTATATTTTTAGGAAAAGGACAACCTGCAGGGTGGGGAATAACCCGTCGCGTCGGACAAAGCTGCATGAATCGAACCCACAACCATAGTGCGACAAGCCTTTATTTCCTACCACTAGCCTACAGGAAGTCCCTGGTTATTACAAAATAGTTTTACTAATCTAAATGGTATGTGTTAACATTTTGAACCTTATACAATTAGGATAAATAGAATATTTTTGAGTTCTGTTACCATTTGGAGTAAAAGTTGGGTTTGTGGTAAAAATTTATTAACGAATGAAAGTATACATAACAAGTATGTATATTCCCTTACGTTCTTAGTAAATCTCATAAATAAATTCTCAACATTATAAAAGGTAACTTAAAACAAAAATGTTGTCGGTTAACTTTTCCAACTGGGGATTCAATGACCGTTTAACCAATCACAAGTTTGTGATTTTCTTATGGTTAAACTTTCTCCTAATCCTGTTTTCTATAACTCTCCATCATACCTTGATGGTTTGTTTTTCTTCCATATCCATATTTTCATAGAATCCTAGAATGGGCTATATCGGGTGACCTTTGTACTTATCCTGCTTTCTTTTAATGTTATATATTTATTAACCTTATTTCCGATGTGGGTTTTCCACAAAGGTATTTTCTATTTTCAACCTTTTATTATCAAAGAAAAATTTCAAATTGCGAGGACGCAATTTATTGAAGGAGGGGAGAATGTAACACCCCGAGCTTCCATGATACGCTTCTCATTCAATAATACAATAGCTTGCATTGTACGCAACTTCGAGTTCTAAAACATCGCGAAAAATCAAAGTAGCCGTTATGAATAGTAATAACCACTTTTTAAAATTATAGAAATTTTATATTTCAAAATGGACTTCATTTTTGTATTCCTAATATTGAAATTAGCCTATGTTGAATTTTTTGTAATTTTCTGAGAACTTCAATATTTTTATGAATAGTGAAAAATACTTAAAACAACTTTTTTAATCAAAATAATTCATAGTGAGAAATTATACTATTGAGTGGTTTTAGAGTATAATTAGAATATATTTTTACCATTTTATCCAATGGTGGTCATTAGAATTAATTTAACATTGAAATTGGACATAAACAATTGCCAATCTTTTGATATAAATTGTTTCTTAAAAACACGCTATTTGTTGTGACAGCGGGAATTAATTATAAAATTAATTAATGCAACTAATATGTTTGGAATTTTGTAAAATAGAAATCATTTTTGAATTCGTAATATCAATTATAGCTTAGGGTGAAATTTTGGCTTTATTCTGAAAAACTTCAATTTTTGATGAATAGTGAAACCACTAAGTGGTTGTTAAAAACTGATTTTTCGTTAAAATGAAATATTACCACTTCTGTGATTTGATTTTCAAAAATCCGACATACATGGTTGTCATTAAGAAGTAAAATGTGGTTCAATGAGATTAAAATAATTTTTTGGTGAATAGTAACTTTTAAGTTCTTAATCGCGATTAGAGGTAATTAGTGTAGTTTAAGGTACAAATAATGTTATAATAATATGAGATGAGCATGACACTTGTCCTACTCCTATTGGATGAGTCATGGCCGACCAAGACAACCCATGGGTCAACTTGGGGACCCCATGGAGCCACTTTAGTTAGAAAATGACATAAATAACTTTTATTTAATGTTAAAGTAAAAAATGACACAAACATAAAATGTTTTACTAAAACAATTTTTAAGTGGGGTTACACAAGTCCAAATTTTGATTATAAATATTCATTAGAAATATAAAAAGATTTCCTACATCATAGTAGTTTTCTTATAATTTTTAGACATTAAATAAATTAAATTATTTATGACATCATGATGATGCAGTGATGACCTCATTATTTAACGATTTAAATAAAATGGGAAGATAATGCAAAATCCAAGGCTTACACTTGTCCAAAGCCAATTGGATGAGGAGATTTCGAACCCTTATCACCTTAGCCTCGAATTATATAAGTTTGGGACTTTTAGAATCCGAAAAGCATTGTGAAATAATGTAACATTTCAATCTTTCCAAAAGTGCCCCTCCTCTCCACTTATAAAAGGCCCCCACCTCTCCCACCTCATTTACAATTTCAAGCCATTTGGCTCGGCCAACCTCTGCCCAAATAATCTCCCAACTTCCCCCTCTTACTCCTAGAATCCTCACTTTGGGCAGAACGCTTCCCAAGGAAGCCTTTGGCTCAAATCAAAAAGAGTTACCCGATTTTGAGGTAATGTCTTCTCTAATGTTGTTTTGGTTTATTTTTTTCTCCAACCCCCTAAACTCTTTTTATTCATTTATTTTGTAACAACACCAGTATCCTCAATATACTAGGATGTTGTTATAATAATTATTCGAGCTACACTTACACACACCTACATCTAATGGTTAATGAACATACGGTTTCTGTGGATGGCGAATTTCTGCCTCACGAAACGATGATTGTTCAACACTCATATAACACCTTCAAAGGTGGCCATTAAGATGTCACTATTTTTATATATGATATATAATATGTTTATGTTTTACTTATTCTTCTGTATTTCTCATTTATGGCATACTTTATGATTTCCATTATGGGTAAAACGCGATAATTTCATTTTAGGAAGTGCGGACTACCGCCCCCTCAAAGTGATTTGAATCGTTAATGCCATATGTGGGATGTATAAAGGATGGAGTAAATGGTATTATACACTATATTATACTGGAATTATATTATACATTTATATCATTATGATTTAGTTCCATTAAATATGAAATTCAAATGAAAGTAGCGTTCATGCGTACGTACGGCTTACCGTCTCCATGAACGGTGCATTTCATTTCTTACCTCTAAATGTTATGTAATATTATAAATGAATGTATATACTGGATATATAAGATATATATGACATATAAATCATGAATATAATTCTGGATATAATGGATATTTCACCACATAAATAACTTGTAATTATAAGAAGCTTATTGTTGACTCAAGTACCAAAGATCGACAAAACGACCGTTATTAACTTAAATAATTACATAATGTTCATATCATTGTAATAAGTGATATAATAAGGATAATGAAATAAAAAATGGTTCTTAATAAGGTATATATTAACTCTAGTTTATTATTCAGGAGGTTAAAGAACGGTTGAGTCAAGTCAGACACAAGGTAAGGGAATTTCTTAACCCAACTTCCATTCTTTGGGTTAATCTCCTACATTCAAATTATGTCATGATGTTATTATGTACTATTTTGTATTTTTACTTTCTTTATGTGTACCTATAGTGAATACACATAATAGATCTATTTTATTTTAAAAATGATCTTTTTAAGGACTTCGTCTCAATCTCCTTTAATTGAGGCATATTTGGTTTTATACACAACCTTCTTTTATACGATGTATAAACCCCTTTGACTTTTACGTTTATTCAAAAGAAATCTTTTTTATACGAAGCGTTTTGCTAAACGACAAAAGGAAATGTTTTTCTTTCCGTACTTATGCGGCGACAACGACTTCTCCGCCGCCGTGACCATTATTTGAGTTTCGGCTTCCTCTACAAGCCATCATTTTCGTTTTTAATGAAAAATAAATACAAAGTTTTAACATTCTTTTATTTTGGTATTGAAAATGGTTTTGAAAGCGTTTTTATTATATCAATGTGTTGTATTGATATCTTGTGATTGAAATGTGGAAATGTTATGTTTCCTTTATGCATGTTTTATGTGATACGATTATGTTATGGTTTATGATATGTTTAAACCTATTCATATGAGGAATGTATTGGACTTAATATGTGACGGGTGGAGCCCGCTATAGCTCCTCGATGCATCGGTAGGTCTCATGAGACAACTAGACGTGGAATTGGCCGAGGCCCTTTCCCAATTTGATTTATGGTTTTGGCCGAGGCCTTAATCATTTTAGATGTCTTGGCCGAGGCCTTGACAAAATTTTTCAGAATGTCCGGCATTATACATTCCCTCATTATGAAAGTGGTTATTGATATTGCATGTGATTATTCGGCCAGTAGAATATCCATGTGAAGAAGTGAATGGCATTATCTCATTTTACTTTTGCCATATTATGTTGAAGTTCAAGTTTAAAAGGCTTTTGTTTTAGTTATACATTGCCTTAAATGTTAATGTTTATTTATGAAAGCTTCCGCAATATTGTTATCCTTACTGAGCATCTGAGCTCACCCCTTTCAATGTTTTAATGTTTTCCAGGATTTGAAGAAGTATATTATGAATGACCTGTAGGGATAGTCTGAGGGGATATGAAGACAATATGTTGTTGTTGTTTTGGTTTACTTTATGATGTAATGTAACGTTTACAAATGTATCTAGTGTTTCCAAGGCTACTAAACTAATCGGTCTTTCGAGACTTGATCTTTTGTGATCATGCCAATGTTACGAAGTAATGCACCGACTCTGGGTAGCTGGGGTCTGGGTGTTACAAAAATTCCATGTTTTCTCTCCTCTCGACTCGTGCAATATCAGGGAGCCTCGTCACTTCCCTACCATGACTCTCATCCTCCTATAATGATGTAATAAAAGTATTATTCATGGTTTTGGGGAAAATCTTCAAGCTAATATTTTTATTTCTTCATCATTATCTTTGTCATCCATTTTCTTTTGAGTTCCTTTTTCCCTTGGTCTTGTGGGTATAGGGTTCTTGTTTCCCTTGGTTTAAAAAACAATATAGAATGGTACTTGCATTTTAAATAACTAAAACCAAATACAAAAAAACACCTAGGGGTTTCCTAGAAAGGCATCATATTCTTTACTATCCTACTAGGGTCACTACATGCCCACTCCAAAAGGGATTGTGTCATTATCATCATCAATAAATATATCACCTTAGATCCACCCAACATAGAATCAGAAGAAGAAATATACAAGTTAGACTCATAGAGTAGTATACAAACATGTAAGTATATGTGAAAACATTATATAGGTAGTTACTAACACTTTCATTAGTTAATCCACTTGTATGTGATAATAGAAAATAGGTAGGCATATACAAGTAATGTGAATCCTGTAGGTATAATAAATATGTATGAGATGAAATTTATCTATATAGGCCTCATGCTAAAATACAATGTTAATCATTAAACCATCAGGAATCAATGTGAATCATGCAAGGGGAAATCAATCAACTATAACATCACAAGTATATAATATCAATCCCATCCTAGGAAACCAAGACCTCATACCAGTAATGGTTTTCATAAAACACTAGCCCTAGATCATTAATAGGCTTTAAACCATTCCCATAACTCCTATCTATAGTACCCAAAATAGTTAGAAAAAATATTAAAACACCTCTGATTCTACATTCCAACATCTTATCCTAGAGGCCACTCGACCAGCCTCATGGATTAAAGAATCACCTATCCTCATCCATGCATCCCTATATTCAAGAGTCTTTCATCTATTAGCTGGGGTCTATAAAGGTACAATGTGGATCTTATAACCCCTAAATCAGAGAGAAAAATTATATAATAAATATCCATGTATTGTATACCATACATAACCATTAGAGTACATAGTTTTTTGGAAAAACAAATTAGAGAAAAATATGTTTTAATTCATAAAAACTAAGTCACCCATTAGAAAAATCACATATATAGAATTATAGAAGGAAATAAATTCCAATGAATCCCTACTACTAATTCCAAGATAGACCTTATCCCAATCACTAAGTACATATCAAAATAACCCACTAAATCAATCCCCAACCTATTTCTAACCAGTTCCTACATCACTGTGAGAGTTATCTTGGGTTTACAATATTTATAGATGCCTATCTAGGGAATGAGTGAATAACCAAGTTAGGAACCACCAACATTGTAAAATACTAACCATTAGTGTTGAAATATGTGAATGTGACATGTTTAATTGATAATAATATTTAATAATTTATAAATATATACATAATAAACAATTTTCAGTCCTCAAAAGTAAGACCTTAATAAATCATACCTGCTTTGTCAAATTTTAGGTCATCTATACTCACATCATGAAATTGTTCCAACCATATAAGTAAAAAATCCAAGCATGTTGCATTTTAATTCCAATAAACTCGTTTAAACAAAAAAAATTCATGAACGGATCAACAAACATATCCCATGTGTCATGGGTATATCTTTGATCCGCAATATAATTAATGTAATGGAGATAATTCCAAGACATCCTAGGATATCCCAAAATAACAATTACTTATATTGCTTCCATATTCAATGGTAATATCCCAAAAATCACGGGAATCACAATTATCTCAATAATTCAAAAGGATCGAATAGAAAGATCCTAGTATTGTTGTACAAATAACATCATAATAATAATCCCTAGTCAGGAATTACATGTTCTAGGAACGTTTGGGAATCCAAGGGACCCGGTGCATCGAAGGCATCCCATACAAACTCAAGGTAAAACACCAAAATTCCAAGAATTATTCATGAGGAGCAATAACCAACTCCCAGGACACACACTGATGATCCAAGATAACCCCATCACATACCTATCATATACCATTTTGTTAGAGAAACTCAAAATATGATTCTTAGGATGAAATCTTGGGCATCCAAAATATCACTATCACATCACATTAAGAACATATACATGGTCCCAGGGTATATATCTTTGTATCCAAAAATATTTCAAAAATATAAATATGAAATCAAAAATATAATACGAGAATTTTCTACACCCCTAAACACATAACCATTGTCTATGGACTCATGGTATCACAAGCTCTATTTATGTTCTAAGGTGTCACTCACCACCATCTCTTCCTACACCCAGTTCCAACCACATATGGCTAGTCTGTCATTGGGAACCTACTCATATCCCATAAACCATATAAATTGAGGGGAAAATTTATTGGGACCCTCTTGGTGATCATATGGGAAATTAAACCCCAATTTCTTCCTTATTCTCAATCAAGTCACATAGTTCATAATTCATTGCACAATAGACAGTACAAACCTTGATATTTCATAACATTTTGTGAACACATGGGTCTCATGGGAATACATCATAGTAAACCCAATGGAGTGATTTAATAAAGCTTGTATCAAAGTCTACCATTTCCCTTTGTCAGTCACTGACCCAGTCCATGGTCATGTTATTTCCCAATAAGGCCAAACATTACTAATTCATCACATTTATCCATATGAAAATTCTAAGGGAACCTATAATAGAGACTATAAACTAATGATCACATCATTTTGTTAAATTTAACCCATTTCAAAGGGTTTAAACGTTATTATGATTTCAATAGATGGGTCCTTGAACATAGAATATGTATACATAATGCCAGTTCCCAAGGCTCAATAGGGGCTTGTAATTTGGTTTGATTATGCGCACATTAATTAAATTATCCAAAAAATAATCATTAAAAAATATAAGTTTGATAATATAATTACAAAGGTGGAATATCATCGTATTCCATGAATCATAAAAAAATTCAAAAAATAAAAATGTCTTATATGAGGGATAACCACTAAACCATTCACTAAGCTCCACCGGGTTGTCAGAATGTCAATCAACCACCCACTAGAGGCCATCCCCACACCCCTAGAAGCAAAACATGCCAAATACTTAACCCAAATTGACAATTTGATCACTAAATTAATTTCATGTGAATAAATAAAATTAATAAAGTAGGTTTTGTGAAATACCTTAATAAAAATGATGAATGATGGTATGCTGATATTATCACGGGGCATCCCCTTCGTGGTAAAATGAATACCCCAAGAGAATCAATAGGTTCCACCATGCTCTAGTGGGATAAACACCATGTTATTAAACAAAATAAATTTAATTAATAATGAATTATGTTGAAGGAGGTTAGAGACTAATAGTGTAAAGAACAACAATTAGATTTGTGGAATGTTCATCTAATATATCCCCCTTTAAGGGTCATGAAGGGGAGAAATGGGGGGATGAAACCACCTAGATAAATGAGAGAAAACATGGAGAAAAGGGGGAGTGTACTAGTAATAATTTAAGGTATAATAAAAGTATTTTTATAACATTTAACCCTATCTTCTATATGTTATTGGGACAATAGCTCGCATTTCGAAACTATTGTGGAATTAGGCCACTACCCACCCCAATCTCTATTACGAGGGATGTTATTGGTCAGCTAATGGATAAAAACTAAAAATAATTAATACAAATCCCCTTTTGAAGATCTCGTATGTATCACAGACACCATCTAACCCCCTTACAAGTCAAAAAAATCTTTTATATGTTACATACATTATAATTCAATTTGAAATCCTAGTTTAAAATTTTAATTTTCCACTATTTTCATAGTTCAAAATTCCATTCACTTTCCAACACATTCATGACAAAAGACATAACAAACTCTCTAATATATCACTTATAATCTTTAAGATTTATTGATGAAATTCAACCATATAACTCAACATATGTTGGTCTTAAAATATATTTCATACAGTGTCATCAAATCCTAAAATTTGACACAATCTACTAAATAGCCACTATTATACCATAATGATCAAATCCTTAAAACTGAACCAACACTAATCTTCATTAAAAAACAACCAATAAGTGATTAACAATGACCACAACACATGATACTTGATGGTTACATCATCCAATTGATCACCCAAACTATAGTTCTCCCCAACATAGGTTTATTTACACTCTGGAAAATTGAAATATATCAATGATCCCCACTACTAGAATTGTCTAAAGAACACCTATATCTTGTTTAAATGATGGGAAATGTGTGATTTCTATCATATAAAACCTATAAAAACTTGAAATAACTAGTCAATAGTTGGTACTAATTCTCATTTCAATGCTCTGAATCAAAATGGATGATTCCACCTCATCCTAGAACCAATCTGAATTGATCATATTTTCAACCATAACCCATGCTAAAACATGGACCTCATCCATAATACCTAGTATAATGTAAAAATGTAGTTCCCATCTCCTAGAATCTATTTATATGCGATAATGAAATTCAAACCTCTTCAAGATGATTACTCCCCAAAATGTTCATCTTCTACCATGGACATGCCATCTCTTACCCGATCCTGATGCCCATACTCACAACGTAAATCTAGGAACATTATGATAAATCCAATGAATTCAATAATACCCATTGGAAAAATATAATGCATTGTGTCCTAACCAACCAAATAGATTTGTTGTGCTCTATTATAACACAAGCACTGATGCACCACTAATCCGATCACATTCAGATAACCACATTTTATCCCAACTAAAAAGTCAATGATTGGAATCCACATGGCATAATTCCAAAATTTACATCCAGTATTAAATAATCAATCCATAAGAATTCATCTCCTCCCTATCTTTAACATATAAATGATGAAATTATCTTATCTCAACCACTATCATCAACCCATGACCCTTCATCCGGAGGATTGAACTACCCTTGACCATCATCATGTTCCCTACCATAGGATAATCCTTCTCATTATATTACCAAAACAAATTATAGATAACCATGAACCATTATTCTTCCATTGTTGGTCATAATTTTTGGTGTGCCCAAGCCTGTTCATTCCCAAGATCCAACCTAATCAATGAATTCATTACCCTTTACCCACCAAATACAACATCATTCATGGATTCTATTGAAACTGAAACTATAATGAGGGTCCCCACTCTAATAATGTCTTATGGGAACAAACCCATCACATAAATTCACTTACCCTACCCCTTGATCACAACCCATCACATTTGATTACAACAAACATGTACTCCACCTCCTGATCCATGCCTTTGAATCGCATAAGAATCCATCAACACTCATCTCACAAATGACACTCACATATTACATATTTAACCAATCACACATTTAAAAATAATTCATTAACATGATCATTTCTAAAAATTAATTGGTGTATACTCCATTCCTAATGCACAATTCCCTTCTAAAGCCCTCATATTGCTCCATGACACCATCTGACCACTATTCAAAGTCTAAAATTATCCCTTTGAGGGGTTCCAACCGTTTAAATTTAAGTTCAAATTCTAGTTCAAAATCAATTAAATACAATAAATTTGATGTTCAAAATTACCTTGAATTTATAACCCTTCCATACAAATAGATATTATAGTAGGTTAGTTATATTCAAGTGAATTGAGTTATCAAGGACCACATTCCACTAATCATGGATTATTCAAGAGTAATAAATGATGAAAAATGGATGATTAATTATAATATAAATAAAATCCATCACCTTTATAATAAAACTTAAATAACTTATTCTCTGGATAATATTTCGTTTGAATATTGAAAAGACACCTCAGGTCAATCAGACCATATGTACATAGAAATTTTAATAATTATATTAGTTTTCTTATTTACTATCAAATAAAATCCCTAATTATAATAGTGGTAATATCCTTTGAGTCTAAGATAAATCCTTATATAAACCACATTTGAATAAATTTTTAATGAAATCATTGATTCTACCTTTTCAAGATCCACTAATTTAGTAGATTTTGAAATCACATGCCTATGGAATGTAACTTCCAAAATTCAAAGAGTGAGTTTGGATAATTTTTCATAAAGATATTGTTCCTGTAATTTCACCAAAATAATATATAGATATTTACCAAATATCTAGAGATCTATATTATAGAATGTGGTCATTTAAAAAATAAATAAAAATGCGTCTAATAAGGGGTGAAAAAGTTATCACATCGAAGACAAAAACACAATAGGAGAATTGATCAAATAAAGAGTAATTACTAGATATTAAAAATAATGGGGATAGAGTGATAATATATAAATGTAATCATATATTCAATTTAAATATTTTTTTTCTATTTTATTTATTTATTTAGATGCATCATTGAGCTTCAACAGACCACAATATACTTCTATAATTTTATTATTAAATATTATTGTTATCCCCAAGTTGTTTAATTATTGTCTATGTATAGGGATAACTAAATTATGAAAATTATCAATAAAATTATTACTTATTGAATCGATATTTATTAATATGTTAGAAGTAATCACTAAATTTTAAATGTTAAAAACATTATATTTAAAATGGTGAATTTTTAAAAATACTGAATATATATAAATATATATATATATTGTACCTTGATCATTAATGAATTATTTTTTTTATGAAATATATTAGTATAGATTTTAAAAAAATTAATATTAATTCATATATTTGTTATCAATTCATTATAAGAAGATAAAAACATTTCAATGTAAAAGGAACTATAATTTTTAAAACAAATTTTGTTCCAAAAATTATTTTTTAATAGTAAATTAAATTAATTAATATTGATGAATGATTTTAATATAAATTTATATAAATTATTCATTGAAATAAATTTATATTTATCCAATGGTTTCCACTAGTCAGATAATGAATGTAATTTCAATTTATATATTAGAAATGAATTTTCCCTAGAAATTATTTCTCCGTGTTTTATGTGTTTAAATTAGAATTAATTTCTAAATATTATACGAATTTAATTTAATAAAAATATTTTATATAATATAAATCATGAAATTTAATATTTTTAAATTGGCTATTTTTTCATAATGAATTATAATCGATGTTAAAATTATTTTCTACAGTAATGGATAAAAGGTTAGAAAATGTGTTAAACTAAATAGAAAAGGTTTAAAATTACCTAATAATATATC
This sequence comes from Viscum album, assembly GCA_963277665.1. Taxonomy (NCBI): domain Eukaryota; kingdom Viridiplantae; phylum Streptophyta; class Magnoliopsida; order Santalales; family Viscaceae; genus Viscum; species Viscum album. The sequence continues at coordinate 1,601,794,248 of OY728128.1, forward strand.
TATGTCATATTAGTTTAATAGATTATAACCCTATAACATCCCATATTCTAAATTTATCCAATATTAAACCACATACCCATTAAGGTGACTTTATTATATTTTAATGTTCTAAATATTTATAGGTTTCCAGCCACCACCAATATAAAATTGAACCTCCATTCCTCTATTATTCAAAACTTCATAAGTGGATTAACTAAACTAAAATATTACCAAATATCATCTTAAAATCCCTATTCATATTTTTTTTGTTTAGTTTCCTCTTAAAATACAATCCCATGCATTAATAATAAGATATAAATATGTGGTTTCTCAAAGAAGAGGATGAGGGTTGAGGTAAAGGGTTATGTTACAATCTCATTTCTTCATGGGATTGTATATGTTAAATTCCTGTTGAGTTAAATTAAATGAACATGGTATTTTTATCCCCATTTATTTTATTTTACCAGGTTCATTTTTAGGGGTTTTATTATTTCTTTTAACTCTAAAAAACATAGTACTTAAAATGATTTATAATATGTTTAAAAAAGGTGACATTATTTCTCCAAAGGATGATTACTTTTTTGTTAAATACCCAATTTATTTAAATAATTTTAAAATATTTTCTTCTTATTCAAGTAATGATTATTTATAATCATTATCAACCATATTTTAATTTTTCAAAATTATTAAAATGTAATTTTTATAATTTATTCAAACTGGTTATTTATAAAAAATTTCAAAAATATAAAATAAATATTTATTCTAATCTTCACTACATAAATGGATTTTCATACCACTATGATTATAATTTTTTTATATTATTCCTTTACAATTTTCCATTGATTTTCTCAAATGACTAAATTATCTCAATATTCTTGGAATTTTTATTTCAATTGTTATTAATAAACAAATAATATATTTCACATGTTTTTAAATAAAGGATTAAATGTTATTTTAAATGTATTTTCTATCTATTTTAAAATACATTATCATGTATTTTGAAATACTAGGAATGTAATCTACTGATAACGACCTTTTTATTTCACTACATGGAATGTGTTTTTTATGATAAAATAATTATCAAACTCATTTATTTTCAATGGGTTATGTTAGGAAGGAATATTGATTTTTTCCAGAATCGTAGGGAACACATATATATAGTTTTAATTATGTGATATGTGGTCTTTAAATTGTAAATAAATACAATGAGTTGGTTAAATATTGACATCTATTGAGATAATAAAAACTAGAATGGGGAGTTAACCTAGTTCAGTAAGGGATTCTAAACACTATGATACTATTTAGAGTGAAACATGATAGAGGAAATTATAAAATGGGAAGTAAACCAAGACCATTATTGGGTTGTGGCCGATATGGTATTATTATAAGTGATACTTGATTAAGAAAATGATTTTATATTTTTATGTGAATCCCAAAAACATTTTATTTTCCCAATGGTAATAATGTGTGGCTCGTGATTTATTATTGATGATTCATCACTCTAATAAATTATGACTTTTATTTTGTAAAAGCCTTATTCTATGGACCGTGATTAACATTATTTTAAAAATTGGCTATGAATTTTTTAATTTATGTTCAGGTAATCTTACCCTTATTTTTACATTATGATCACTTATGATTATATATTTATATCTATTTTAATAACCCTTACTGAATATTTAAAATCAAGCATTCTTATATTTTCATTCCCATAGGTTTTGAGTAACAGTTTTTAGTAGGGTATTTCTATTAAGGGTAATATGGGAGAATAAGTTCGTGGAATAAGTTAATGATCATTCCTAAAAAATAAAATTATCACTCTATTATCCATTTAAATTCAACCTTCAGGGTTATAGGGAATTTATTATTTTAGAATATATAATATGTTCATCTAAATTTATGAAATATTTATGTATATCGGTGGGTCACCCAATTATATGGATAATAGAGAATCTATATGATATAAGTATTAAAATTAAAAAAATATCATAATTATTTGTGATATTAAATATTTCCACAAAAATTTATAAAATAATATTGGAATATTCAAGGATAAAAACATTGAAATAATGTTTCATTTAATTAAAGTATTGGTGGCCAATATATACATTAAACTATAATTAATTACTCCTCAAGAATAATCGGACTATCTTTTCACCGAGGCTATCACCAAGGAATACTTTTAGACCTTGAATATAAATGTGTATATTCATCCCTTTCCTATCAAATAGTAACCCTCTAGTATTACCTCAAATTACCAGGGATTATGATGTCAAAGGATGAGAAACAAGTGTAAAACTCATTGCTTTGAATTCACTCTCAATGGTAGAGATATAATTTTTCTATCCTCATCTATTACTAATTGTTTTATTTTATTTATTATGAAGAGTAGGGATATATGATGTTCTATATTAATGAATTTTAGGGGAGAGCACGTTTTCACATGGTCAAAAATTTTCTTATCAGCCAAGGATATAGTATAAAAAACACTATTATAAACTACGGTGTGGGTTAAATATTTTTTTTCAGGTAAAGGAAATGACTTATCATATTTTTGATAAGAAGATATAAAACCCCATACTATTTTGAGTTGGGAATTTCTATTATTTTTCAATTTTTTTTTATTATTGGATACTTTTCTTTGATAACTGATATTATGATTAAAAATCATAGAGTTCAGTAATCCTTGGTGTATATCATTTTATATGGTTTAAGGTCTAAGAGATGTGTTGGGAATTCAGGTGAGTCTTAAGTTCTTCAGTTTAGTTTTTTTGGAGGAATATTATAAGGTTACAAATTTTGGTGTACACTGTTTAAGATATGTCTCGTAGAATAATGAGTGTGTGGATTCTTCTAGTTTTTTTTTCTAATAAACATTTTTGAGTTGACCAGTCATCAAATTATTGGGTTTTAAACATGTGATATCTTTGAGGAAACAATTTTAGGTGGGTTAGATATCAAAATTGTCATACCATTTTCATAAGGTTGCAGGAAAATCCTATGAAATCTCATAGAATGAGGTAGTTTAAATTTAAATGGTTTTCATATGGTTTGGTAATCAATTAGGGACAACCATGTGATGGGGTTTTCTTAGAGGGTAAAAAATGTAAAGCTGGAACTTGTTTTCAAGAAACGTGATTCCACACTATGAATATCATTTAATGTTTTTTTAAATTTTTACACTCACATTATTTAATGTATACTCACCATGTTCCTCCAATATTGTGTGTTCATAGGCCAAGAGGCTAATCCTCTTTTAACTCTTTATCCGACACTGATTTTAGGGTGATCTACAACCATTTTGTGACATTATTATCAATCTTAACTCCTATTTTCCCTCCAATTTTCCATCCTTATTTTTATTTTTTCGTTTCATAAACTATAGTTCTAAAAAAGTGTCCTATAACATCATGGAATCAAATGATAATGATGGGAATTCCATTCTGTAAGGAAAAAGATATACCATAATGTTGTTTTCGTATGGGAACACATTGATTTTATTTTCGTACATCCCACTATGTATTAATATACATTTATTGATTAAATAAAATTAAATTAATAAGTTAAAATGAATCATGTGTTTGTGGATTTATCTAAGTGTCGGTTTTTGGGTGTTTTAGGGATGAATGACTTCATGTTCTTCATGTAAGCAACAAAAAGTACATGATCAGTGATTTTTAAGTGGTTATTTATCATAAGGAATTAATTGTGTAATTACTTTCAAATGGTTTACTTAATTATTTGATATTTTAGTACCATTTAGAGTCTCATTCTGATTTTCATTGGAATTTGGGTGTGATTGGGGATGATGTGTAAGCCTAAGAGGAGATGTAGGGATATGAATTAAAATGTATAAAATATTCATATGAGTTAAATGGTCCTTGGAACCATTCTTATGATGATATTAATGGTATATATGAGGAATGTGATGAAACATAATTCCACTAAATGTATTTATAGACATAAATTCTTTATATTAGTTTTTAATTTATAGTTAATGTTTAAATTAAATAGTGATCCTTAAATAAATAGGAATTTTTCCATGTCTACAATGTACATGGTGTACTGTCCTGTTGTCTCGGTCTATGATGCCCAAAATATTGATTCAGATTGGTTCCCTTAACACTATAATAAACCTGGGTGGTGCTTCTATGTATAATAAGAATAATTATTACTTGGTTTCCCATTCCTAGGAGCTTTGTATACCTCCATGTGGGAGAAGGGGGGATGAATTGATATGGATGGACCCAGTCAGCCATGAGGGGACACTTAAGATAGGATTAAACTATCAGGTGAGTGAACAAGCCTTGTAAGTCCTTTGGAATTTAAATGAATCATGTTCTATCTCCCTTGAACTTTTATGATTTGGAATATCCCATGTATAATGTGAGATTGTTATATATTAATTCACTACTGAGGAGTGTTATATCCTCTGAGATATTGATGATGACCTGAGAAATGATTGGTATTGAGGAATACAAGTTCGGGTTCTCTATTTTTTTATTATTTTATGGGACATAATAATATTCCATAGTGTTAGATATACCATGAGTGGTATTTTTGTATTCTAGATAGTGATAATAGGTTTTGGAATTCATCCACCAATCATTTCATTTCATTTTATAATGAAGTCAAAAAACACATATATGGAATTCATGACCCTATTTAATACACATTATAGGTGTTTATTATTTTACTTGTCTAATTTCGTCATTAGATTTGTTATATTTATGAAAATTTCTTTACAATGGTGTTTATATTTTTTGACCAGGAAAATAACCATATAGGATTTCATAAAAACTCTATTCTAGTAGGTCACGAAAACTCCCTTCAAGGGTGTATTAAAATTAAAAAAACTCATATTGTATAGAATATTTTTATATGGATAGTGTAGATGAAATAGATATAGATGTAATATAATATTCATTTTTTATAGAGGAGAGAGTTCTTACCACAAGATTTCTATTGGGTGATTCTATTAAATTTGATTAGAAATGTCTATATATCTATTTTTTTAGAGATCCACTACTAAGGGCCATTGTATACTTGGATTGAGAAATCCCATCATTAAGATTCTTAGAAGGATCATTTTCCAAGTTGTTATACTATATATCTAAGAGAGTATATCCCCAAATTTATTATTAGTGTATACAATGATGAAATACCCTAAGGTAGTTTATTGTTTTGGAATGGTCATGAAAACATTCTAAGAGTCTCTATTGAATTTTTCAAAACATGTATGGTCAGTAATGGTAATAGGAATGTGGATTAATGATGGTTTATTTATTTTATTTTCAACATTTATTTAATTATTCAGTGCATGTCACATAAAAATATAAAATAATTAATGATTATGTATAGGGACACATTGGTGGTTCACTACTAAGATTTGTACTCACACCCTATTTAGCCTTACATTGAACTTGGGTAAACAAACATCACCCACTGGATATAGGAAAAAGATGGGCAGAGGCTGAGTGATATTAATTGTTAATCTATATAGCTTGATTTGGTTCGTTGATGAATATGATGTATAGATTTGAGTTATATTAGAGACTTTTTATTTTATTTATTTGTTTTTTATATAAATTTAATTACCCTAGTTAGACATAGAGTCTATGTGAATATATTTATTATTCCACATTACACATTATTATTGCTTGGATGTTTTATTTATATATGTACTCTGATGGATATATATTGTGTTTAATTTGAGGTTACATTATTTCATAACTATGAACTCATACATAGAGGGACACAATACCCTCATATAACACCACCAATTTTCAGCACCCTATGAGGTATTGGTAAGTATTGTTGAGGTATAATAATGATCGTTAGTCCATACACCAATTAATGGATTTGGGTGTCCTGACATTATATGTAGCGACTCGGGTTTTTGGTCCTGTCAGACTTTGGAATATTTCTACGAATAATTCCAGATCTAGGCGCGAATATGGCGTGCGGTTTTGAGGCCCGGTGTGCCCAGAATTAATTTTATAAAAATATTAAGAATATTTATACTATGCATGTGGAAGGGGTGTGATATCTCCTAAAAGGTAGCTCAAAACAGGAATCTGAGAGCATAGTTTCGTCCGGAACGTGCCGCTTACCCTAGGAGAGGTGTAAACATTGCAGGAGCGGGCCTTCGGTGTGAAACGCCACCAGGGGCGTTTTGGTAATTAAATGGAGGAGTTAGTGTGCGAGCGTTGGCTCAAATAACTTCTGAACGGAGTCTTGGATGGAAAATCTGAGTCTGCCATTGTGTTCAGAATGGCGCGTTTACCCTAGGGTGACCTTACTTTTGTTCGCATCGGGCGTCGGATCTGAGGCGGGTTTGGCGTCGGCGGGCGGCTGATATAAATATCACCCCCCCCCCTTTATCGTTCCTCTCGACGTTCTTTGCCGTTCTTCGCCGCCGCTCTGCCGAATCGAGCAAACGAAGCACCCACAAGCTCGTAATTCGACGGCAGAAGTTCCAGGAGCATGCAACGGAAGCACTGGAGCACGGATCTAAGGCAGAACGTCGGCGTTTCGCCCGCGACGTAGGCGGATTTGAGTTTTAACTCCCGATCCCGTTTTTGCTTCGTTTTTTTGAAAATTGATGTTGTAGCAGTGTAGATTGGGTCCCGAGGGTCGTGTAGACGCCTCCGGATTGCAAAACGGACTACTGGGGTGCCCCCGGTGGTCTGTGGATGATCCGCCGTCGCGACACTGGCGCGGCGGCGCCGACGCCGGCGGAGCCCGGCGGCCCGCGGCGGAGGGACGCCGGCCGGCCCTGGCCGGTCCGGCCTCTTTTCTCATACGGGGGTCTTTAAACCCCCGTATCTTGCAATCCGGGAGCCAGATTCGTGCGCCGTTTGCGGCGACGCGACCCTGACGATGAGACGAATCCTCCAATGTGAGTTCGTGGAATTAAAGGTTTGGGATCGTGGCCCGTGATCTAGAAACGTCGTATAAAATAATATTATTTTATTATTTCACGACTTCGGGCCGTTGTAACTTCTACCCGGAGCGTCCGATTTATGTGACGTCAGTGGCATTGAGACCCTGATGGTACGACAGACTTTTTCATATGGTTTCCAGGTGTTGGGACTGGGAACGGGGTGCGGGACCCACGAGGCCGGTTTTTGGTGTTTACAGAAAAACGTAGCTTTTGCACCAGTAGTCCGATTTTGGCGGATGAATAGTCGATCCTGTGTGTTTTTCTGAGAGTAACGCAATGGTGCGTTCCGTTCGATGAGTTTCAGAATCCAGGCGTGGGCCCCACCCGAGCTGGGCTTCGGTGAATAATACCTTTTTCACCGGGTGTCCGTTTCGGACGAGTGAGTAGTCGATTCCGCCTGTTTTTTCGAGGGGATCGCCGTGGTGTGATCCGCTCGATGGGTTCCGGGATCGTTGTGTGGGCCCTGCACGAGGTAGCTACGGTGAATAGTGCCTTTTTTACCGGTGCTCCGTTTTGGGCGAGTAAATAGCCTATCCTACATGTTTTTCCGCGTGGAACGCGATGGTGGCCTCAGTTTTGGCCTAGGAGGTGCGCAGTGTGGCGTTGTGGCGGGTCGCTCTGGTTAGCAACGTTTGGACCAGAAGTGGTTGAGGGTTCTCCCTTGGTTCGTTCCTACGAGGGTTCGTGTGGCATGACAACCTTCGTATTGGTTTGTGATCCTCTCGATGGGATGTTTAAACTATTAGAGTTGTGGTATCCCTCCGGTGGGCCCGAAGTGGATCCTCTAGCATCTTTACCCTAGATCGGGTTCTTGGTATCGCTGTGACCGCTTATTTACGGGCGGTGATCCCCTATATAGTAGGTTATCCCAGTAGGGTTTGTGGAATCATCGGAAATATGATCCCCTATGTGGTGGGCCGTGATCAGTAGGGTTGTGTCATCGTCGGGTATATGATCCCCTACTCCGCATGTGGTTTATAGTAGCATTACAGTATCGTTGGTTATGCGATCCCCTACTCAGCGCGTGGTTTAAGTAGGGTTGCGGCATCGTCGGTTTGATCCCCTACATCGCGAGTTATATCAGATAGGGTTCTGATATCGTCATGACCATCTTTATATGGACGTTGATCTTCTATTTGAGTGTGGATTTTCTGTCGAGCACCATATCGGGTTGTGGTATCCTCCAACGGATCTTGGGTGTGATCCCCGATCTGTGAGAACTATGTATGCCAGATCGGGTCGTGGTATCCCACAACAGACCCTAGGAGTGATCCCCTATCTGTGAGCTACGTATTCCGGAGTTGGTCTTTGTATCCCCTAGTGGACCCTAGCGGCGATCCCCTATCTGAGGAGTTTGGTGGTTATGTTGTTTCAGCGATGTTTCGTTAGTGATCATGGAGCATGTTCTCCTAGTTGGGGATAGTTACTAGTGATGAGGTCGGTACCTCTTGTGGCTTTGTGGCATGAGCTAAGTAAATCTGGATTGTTCAAGGTGTATGTATGGGCATACACCTAAGATGAGCTGAGATGACTAGTTGTGTTTAGCCGAGGATGGTCACGAGATGGAGTTTCTCTCTCGTCTAGGTTCCCTCTGGTTGGGTTGAGAGGACTGTTGCCTTTCAGTTGCTCCCTTGAGTTTTGGGTTTTTGGGGTGCCTACTGAGTATGTTTATACTCACCCTAGCATGGTCTTTGCCCGCACATGTTTGTGTCTTGTGCAGACCACAGGCCTTTCGACGAAGTTCTAGGAGGACCCGATGCAGGCGGAGCTTAGTGAACGTGTTGACCGGGGTGTTTACCAGAGCTGTGCCGAGGGAGATTTCCGACGGGTGTTTGTGGCAGCGTTCCCCTCATCAGAGCAGGTTGGACGCGCTTTGTAGTTTTCTTTTGGTGGGCCCTATTTACCCTTTTTACTTCTGTTGTACACTGGTTGTGGGATAGTGTATGCTTGCATTTACATTTCATTTTATATATCTATGCACTATTGCATGGAGGTGTTTGTGGGTGCGTGTGTACAGGTACCTTAGGCTAATGCCTCCCATGTGTGAGATAGCCTACTCGGCGCTGGTCGCCAGCCCATGGCCTATTAGTGGCGGGCATGGGGAGTAGCGGCTGGAGCCCCGTTGGGTCAGGTCGTGACAGAGTGGTATCAGAGGAGGTTCCACCTTTGGGATCTCAGAGCGTAGCTTGTCTAGTTGTGAGCTTGGTTCGGGTAGCATAGCGGCAGTGTTAGGATGTTTTGAGATTTGGCTTTCAGGACAGAGACTCCAGTGTTGGTGCGGCGGCCGACGAATCCATACACCAGGACTCTGATAACCTGCCTTTCGACTCGGGACATTCGTAGACTGGTCGCGGGGACATAATGGTACATGCATCATATAGGACTGGATTTTTGGTATTTCCTTGTCCTTCTTGAGTCATCTCTCCAAATATACTCTTTGACTGTGGTGTGTCCTAAATGTACATCAGGATGCCTCCACGATGACAACCAGTGAGGGTTCCACAGCAGGACTGTGCTGATGACCCGCCCCATGTAGAGGCTGTGGAGTAGGGCGCAGGTTCTGTGGTTGCACCACCAGGTGGTCTTCCAGTTGAGCCACCACCTATCGAGCAGCTGATTGTGCCGGCGGTGGAAGACGAGGTTGCGCGCAGGCTGAGTGCGCTGCATGAGTTCCAGTGGTAGTGACCTCTGAGGTTCTGGGGTGATCCAGACCCCCAGGCAGCTGATGACTGGCTTGAGGCAGTCACCTGGGTATTCCACCTAGTGAGGACACCTCCAAATCAGATAGTGGTCCTAGCGGCGAGCCTTCTGCATGGTTCTGCCAGGCGATGGTGGAGTTTGGTGATATAGTCCCATGAAGAGGAGATGCTCACGTGGGCAAAGTTTGAGCGGCTCTTCAGGGAAGAGTTCTATCCGATGACGCTGAGGTCAGTGCGGATCCAGGAGCTTCTACAGCTTCGACAGGAGAGCATGACTGTGTCAGAGTACTCAGTAAGGTTTACAGACCTGTCGCGCTACTCCATAGATATGGTTCGAGACCCGTTCTTTAGGGCTCGGACCTTTGATCAGGGCTTACGCAGGGACATCCGAATAGGTGTGGTTTCCTTGTGCCTGCCCACAAATGCTGGAGTGCTGGAGAGAGCGTTGGTGGTGGAGAGTTTTCTGGCTTAGCAGATTCCACCTGTTAGTGCTGGGCACTCGAGAGCTGAGACTTCGTCGGTCAGATCGGCATCTGGTAGCCGACGATAGAGTCAGGGGTCTGGACGTGGACGACGTTTCCGGAGGCGACCCCAGGATAGAGGATCTGAGCATCAGGGCTCACAGGGCTCGCAAGCCAGTTTTGGTCAGCCGTAGGAGAGGCGGTGTTACATTTGCGATGGTCGGGGACATCTTGCTAGAGATTGACCGACCTGACGTGCTGTTGAGAGGGAGCCGGTCGATGGACCGCCTTGGCAGAGGCTGCATCTCGAGAAAGGAGGTCCGCAGGGCGGCGGACGTGGCGACAGAGCTTGTGCAGCAGGAGGAGGTGGTAGGCAGTATTAGTTGCCACCACCCCCACCCCAAGGTGGTCCACGCCAAGCTCATGGAGCTGGTGGTCAAGGGCGAGGAAAACTGCATGCCCTGGAGGCTGTTGACCCAGAGGCACCGCGGATGGATAGAGGTACGCCTTGTGTCTTTTCTACTTACTGTAGTAGTGTGATAGACACAGTTTAGTGGTACCCTCCTTTTTGTTGCTTGATCGAGTTTTGTTCAGGGCGTTGGTAAGACCCTGTGTGGGTGTTGTTCGACATGCTTCGAATGCGTGAGGAGGAGGGATCCTTCCCCCACCAAGACATGTTTCTGGTGACGCGATTAAAACCGTGCGAGCGAGTCAGTGCCACCCAAAGTGGATAGTGTTGAGGTGTGGCGGATGAGTCCCTCTGACATATACGTTCGGGCATGGGTGTTTATTGGTGAGCTCGCTGGTGTGTGAGACCTAGTTGAGAGTCCAGTCACTTTCCGTGTGCTTAGAGCTTTTCGGGGACAAAAAGTTCTAAGGGGGGGAGGTTGTAGAGACTTGGGTTTTTGTTCCTTTCAGACTTTGGAATATTTCTACGAATAATTACAGAGCTAGGCGCGAAGAAGACGTGCGATTCTGAGGCCCGGTGTGCCCAGAATTAATTTTATAAAAATATTAAGTATTTTTATACTATGCACGTGGAGGGGGTGTGATATCTCCTAAACGGTAGCTCATAACGGGAATCTGAGGGAACGGTTGCATCCGGAACGTGTCGTTTACCCTAGGCGAGGTGTAAACTTTGCGGGCGCGGGCCTGCGGTGAGAAACGCCACCAGGGGCGTTTTCGTAATTAAATGGAGAAGTTAGTGTGCGAGCATCCACTCAAATAACATATGAACGGAGTCTCGGATGGAAAATCTGAGTCCTTTGTTGCGTTCATAATGGCGCGTTTACCCTAGTGGTGACCTTACTTTTGTTCGCATCGGGAATCGGGTCCGAGGCGGGTTTGACGTCGACGGGCGGCTGATATAAATATCAGCGCCCCCCTTCATTGTTCCTCTCGACGTTCTTCGTCGTTCTTCACCGCCGCTCCGCCAAATCGAGCCAAAAAAGTGGCAACGAGCTCAGAATTTGATGGAGGACATTGCAAAAGTGTGCAGCGGAAGCTCTGGAGCGCAGATCTAAGGCAGATTGTCGGCGTTTCGCCCGCGAGGTAGGCGGATTTGAATTTTAACCCTCGATCCCATTTTTGCTGTGTTTTTCTGCAAATTGAAGCTGTAGCAGTGTAGATCAGGTCCCGAGTGTCATGTAGATGCCTCCGGATAGCAAAACGGTCCACCGGGGTGCCCCTGGCGGTCCGCGGAAGATTCACCGGCGCGCGGCGGGGTGCCGCCGGCCGGACTGGCCGCCCGGGCCGGTTCGGCCTCTTTTCTCATACGAGGGTCTTTAAACCCCCGTATCTTGTAATCTGGGAGCCGGATTCATGCGCCGTTTGCGGAGACACGAACCTGACGACGAGGCGAACTACACAGTGTGGGTTCGAGGGTTTAAAGGTTCGGGAGCGTGGCCGGAGATCTAGAAACGTTGTATAAAATAATATTATTTTATTATTTCACGACTTTGGGCCGTTGTAACTTCTACCCGGAGAGTCCGATTGACGTGACGTCAGTGGTGTTGAGACCCTAATGGTACGACATACTTTTTGAGATGGTTTCTGGGTGTTGGGACTGAGAATGGGGTGTGGGCCCTACGAGGCCGGGTTTTGGCGTTTGCGGAGAAACGCAGCTTTTGCACCAGGAGTCCGATTTTGGCGGATGAATAGTCTATCTTGTGTGTTTTTCTGAGAGGAACGCAATTTTGTGTTCCATTCGATGAGTTTCAGAATCCAGGCGTGGGCCCCACCCGAGCTTGGCTTCGGTGAATAATGCCTTTTTCACCAGGTGTCCGTTTCGGACGAGAGAGTAGTCGATTCCGCTTGTTTTTTCGAGGGGATCACCATGGTGTGATCCGCTCGATGGGTTCCGGGATAGTTGTGTGGGCCCCACACGAGTTAGCTACAGTGAATAGTGCCTTTTTCATCGGTGCTCTGTTTCAGGTGAGTAAACAGCCTATCCTGCGTGTTTTTCCGCGTGGAACGCGATGGTGGCCTCAGTTTTGGCCTAGGAGGTGCGTGTTGTGGCATTGTGGCGGGTCGCTTGGGTTAGCGACATTTGGACCAGAAGTGGTTGAGGGTTCTCTCTTGGTTCGTTCCTACTAGGGTTCGTGTGGCATCACAACCTTCGTATGGGTTTATGATCCTCTCGATGGGATGTTTAAACTGTAAGTGTTTTGGTATCCCTCTGGTGGGCCTGGAGTGGATCCTCTAGCATCTTTACCCTTGATCGGGTTCTTGGTATCGCTGTGACCGCTTATTTACGGGCGGAGATCCCCTATCTAGCAGATTAACCCCGTAGGGTTTGTGTCATCATCGGAAATATGATCCCCTACACGGTGGGCCGTGCACAGTAGAGTTGTGGCATTGTCGGGTATACGATCCCCTACTCAGCATGTGGTTTATAGTAGGGTTACTGTATCATTGGTTATGCGATCCCCTGCGCAGCGCGTGGTTTTGGTAGGGTTGCGGCATCGTCGGTTCGATCCCCTACATCGCGAGTTATACCAGATAGGGTTCCGGTATCGTCGTGAGCATCTTTATATGGACGATGATCCTCTATCTGGGTGTGGAGTTTCTGTCGAGCGCAAGATTGGGTTGTTGTATCCCCCAACGGATGTTGGGTGTGATCCCCTATCTGTGAGAACAACGTATGCCAGATCGGGTCGTGATATCCCCCAGCGGACCCTGAGAGTGATCCCCTATCTGTGAGCTATGCATACCGGAGTGGGTGTTGGTATCCTCTAGCGGACCCTAGCGGCGATCCCCTATCCGAGGAGTTTGGTGGTTATGTTGTTGGAGCAATGTTTCGTTAGTGATCGTGGAGCATGTTCTCCAGGTTGGGGACAGTTGCTGGTGATGAGGTCAGTACCTCTTATGGCTTTGTGGCGTGAGCTTAGTAAATTTGGATCATTCAACGTGTATGTATGGGTATACACCTGAGCTGAGCTGAGATGACTAGTTGTGTTTAGCCAAGGATGGTCACGATATGGATTTTCTCTCTCGTCTGGGTTCCCTCTGGCTGGGTTGAGCGGACTGTTGCCTTTCAGTTTCTCCCTTGGGTTTTGGGTTTTCGGGGTTCCTACTAAGTATGTTTATACTCACCCCTACACGGGATTTTCCCGCACATGTTTGTGTCTTGTGCATACCACAGGCCTTTCGACGGAGTTCCAAGAGGACCCGGAGCAGGCAGAGCTTAGTGAGCATGTTGACCGTGGTGTTTACCGAATCTGTACTAAGGGAGATTTCCAGTGGGTGTTTGTGGCAGCATTCCCCTCGTCAGAGTAGGTTGGACGCGCTTTGTAGTTTTCTTTTGGTGGGCCCTGTTTTTCCCTTTGTACTTCTGCTGTACTCTGGTTGTGGGATAGTGTATGAATGAATTTACATTTCAGTTTCTATATCTCTGCACTGTTGCATGGAGGTGTTTTTAGGTGCGTGTGTATACGTACCTTAGGCTAATGCCTCCCATGTGTGAGATAGCCTACTCGGCGCTGGTCGCCATCCCCTAACCTATTAGAGGCGGGCTTGGGGAGTCGCGGCTCGAGCCCCATTGGGTCAGGTCATGACATTATAAAATGTTATAAGATGTGTTTTTATTTGGTTTTTCTATTTTGGATATAGTATTAATGGGATATAGGAATTTTTAAAGTCTGTGATTGATATTTGGTTTGTATGTCATAAACAACAATTATGGTAGTCGGTTTGGTTTACCAGGGGTTTGTGATTGCAATTTTAGGTGAGAATTGTTATAGTTATATTTTTATCTCTTGTTACACACATGAATTTAGTAATTATAAATTATGATTTATTATGGATTTTAACTTGAACCGTAGTTTATAGATGTGTCTCACACACCATGATAAGGCACATAGGATTCACATGACATATAGGCTTGCAAGTGTGATTTTTCTCTCTAACGAATGAGTTTCACATATTAATCATGTCAATAGAAGCTCATACACCATTTTAGGATCTATTGTTTTGTCCAATTATACAGTTATAGATTGAATGTTTTTTATATCATCTTTATATGTATGGTTATACAAATCTATAGTGAGACACTCCATGATGATGAGGATGATGTGGTTCTTTATGCATAGGATGTACTGTGACCCTAGATGGTCAATGAAAGAACATGGTTCCTTAGACCAATACCCCATGTGAGTGGTATTTATTTTATATGATTCATTATTTATAGTTCTAGTAACAACCTATATGCTGTTTACTTGTATATATTGTAATTACACTCTATCAAACAGAAGCACATGATTGTGGTTATTTGATATAGATCATTTTAGACAATGAAATTGATTTTGGAATAAATTACGTATCAATTTCTAATTATAAATCAATATATTTCATAGGGTGGTTCATGGTGACAATCATTGTAACATCAAAATATATAAAAATAACACTATATTTGATACCATATATAATACACAACACCAAGCTTAAACGAATCCCAAAATATAATTATTTAAATATAACCTTTACAACCTAAAAATTGAATTTTAGGGATCAAATATTATTAAACATATTATAAAACATATAATGTTATTACTCATTGATAATTTATTAATTAATTATTTGAAAATAAGAACACAATTTTTAGTTTTTTCATTTTACTCTTCAGAAATACTTTCTTTTAAAAAAATTATTTTTATTATCTTTTGATTTAAATTTATATTTTATCTTTGGATATTCTATAATTTATATTTTTTTGAATAACATAATTTTTTAATCAACATAGAAAAATTATATTAGGGTGAAATGTTTATATTTTTCTAAAAATTTTGATTTTATAGTGAATACTAAAAAATATCGATTTATAATGAAAACTGTATTTTTGATTCAACCATTTGAAAAGGTATGTTTTATTTTAAAATTGATTAAAAGGGAAATTAGATATAATATACAATGAATAATTCAATTATTTTAATTAAAATCAAATTAAATTAAGAATATGGTATAAATGTATACTTATACTAAAAAGCATATTTTTTTTGAAAAACTGTTTTTATTGAATTTTGTCGATTTAATTTTAAATAAAATTATGAATTTTATGAGATATTAATTTTGAAAAATTGATTTAATATTTGGCTTCTTAATGTAAAAATTTATTAAATTGTTTCTTTTTGTTTTTTGATAATATAAATAGTAACCTTAGTAATTTTTGTTACTATGGTAAATGGTAAATACAACAGTATATGTTAAAAATAAAATTATAAGAACCCTTAAATGAACAAAAAACGTGAATAAATAATCTTGAATTATTATATATAGACAATAATTATCCACAGTTCTAATTAATGACCTTTTGGCGCCACATGGTTGAGATTTTAACTTTAATTTTATTTTTTGTAAGAAAAGTGAAACATGGTACACTCTTTTTTTTAATAATTGTAATATTTTAAATATGGGGTAATCCAATGGATATATTCTACTATTAATATTATTTTGAAATTTAAAATATTTATTTTTATTATTTTAATTTATTCTTTATTTTAGTGAAGGAATACTTGACATAAATTCTTAAACAATATTAATGTATTAATAGTTTAATTAATAGATTAATAAAATAAATTATATTAATAATATTACAAGTAACATAACATGAGATATTTCAAGTGATACATAGATTTTCTAAATGATAATGACATGTTTAAAATATAATAAAATATTTTTATCTAATTTTACTTGTTTTCATGATTTTATTAATGTCAATGTATTGAATAGTATCATTGTTAAAAATAATGTTATTTTATGGGATTATGTATTGTTAAATTATTTAAAAATTATAAAATATAAAATATTATTTTTATGATAATATATGATGTTAAATTTTATAAAATGTTTATTTAAATTCCATTTGGATCATGTGGATCTATTATAGTCTTCAAATATTTTAATCATTTTAGAAAATTAAAAATTACCTATCACCTTAATTATAAAATGACACCTCCTATCACACTTATTCACACCACATTGATCATTCAATTGTAAATAGGCCTTTACTATTCTCATTATAAACATTATTATCCATGTTTTTTTGGTTATGGTCTCGTCGAAATACCAACCTTAGGTTTCTTGAGAAAATATCTAAAGAAAATTTCACGAAGAAGATGTAATTGTCTTTACCAACATTATCATGTTAATTTCTTCTTCTAATTCCTCTTCATGTGTTATTTAAAAAAATTAATAAATAATATAAAATCTATGTAATGTTATTTTTTTATGAATATTAGATAATCATATTATACCTTTCATTCAATCAATGAAAAAAAATCAACGCACGTGCGTACATACTCCTTACCGTCTCCATATAACGGGGTAATTAATTTTCAACCCCAATTTACATGGATTGTTACAATTATAGAAATAATGTATTTATATGATAACTTTGAAATTAATTTTATAATATAAAGTTAATATATCAATAAAATAATTTCCCTTTCAATAATATTTGAATGATATTTTCACTCGTGCATACGAACCACTTATCATCTCCACAAAGCGATGCAAATCATTCTCTATGTAAACTTTTAAATAATTACTCTAAAAATGTATATAATGATTAAATATGATATATATTACTTTTATATCACTATTTTTATTATTTAACTATATTATATTAAAATTTAAAAAAATTACATGACCAAACATGCAATGGAAAATGAAGTAGTTGCCAACTAAATCAAAGGTAACAATGAAATACTGTTAACAATGGATGATAATATTATATAAAACAATTTTAAAAGATATTATAAATATAATTTATTTTTATTTTATAAATTCATAACATGTTTAAAAACATTATACATGAGGTTAAATCATGTTCACATAAATGTAAGTATCAGGTAAAGGTTTCTCATCTCACATTTACTCCTGTGAGACATATTCCATATTTATAAATAATTTGTATTTTCTAGTGTATGTAAATCCTATTCAAAATATAATATCATAAATATTTGTTTTCTCATGTATTATTATGTTTAATTTGCTTTTATTTTTTTCTTCGGTATTAGAATTAATAATTTACCATATTGGTAAAGTTTTAATTTCACATTCTCAACATTATTTGGGATTGTTTATGTTAATGTCTCCACTAGGGAATGTTTATCTTACTAGTCCAGGATTTATAAAAAAAGTTTTGAAAAGTGTAATTTTTAATATCCAATTATTTTTTTAATTAATATTTACCCTTTTATGTCTTTATAAAAAATGAATTAAAAGGAATCTTCTTGAAACTTTCAAAACAAGGTAATTTTTGTTCTTCTCACAAAAGGGTAAAAATAATGTTTTTTTAATCTTATACATCTTGAACATAATTTACCTCCATAATAAAACCTCAATGAATTGAATTATTCTTAAAAATAATAATATGTTTTTTTAAATTAAAATATTTTTTTATAATGTAATTTTTTTTGGATTTTAAAATTTTTAAAGTAAAAAAAATTTATTTTATAAATAAATATTCTCGTAATCTATTTAATGTATCTTAATGTATTTAAAAAATTCTTTTATTAATAATATATTGAGGGTGTACTATAATGATACTATTAATCATTTTTATTTGGATGGTTTGGGATCATTTTTCGGGGTTATACTACTTTAGTACCATTCTTATTTTTACTCAATATGGTTTGATATTTTGTTGATTCATTAGATAAATTATTAACATTTTGTATTCTAGATACAATAAAAATGTTTATGGTGATTATGTTTCACTCATTTTGTATTATTAACGAATTGGACAGAGTATGCGACTAGTAGGGCCCGTTATAGCCCCTTGATGAATCGATAGGGTCCTATAAGACAACCTACACTATGTTTTGGTTGATGCCTTACCTATTTTTATAGATGTATTGGAACAAATCCCTTATGGTATGTTTTAAATATTTGGAATTAATAATTTCATCATTACGAATTTGGATATTGATATTCCAAGTGATCATTTGACTATTTAAAATATCTATGTTTATATTTCTTTCTCAGGCGATAATTCATATGTCATTATTTTAACATCATTTTTCCAACCAAATTATGCTCAAGTTACTAATTAAATGGTATGTATTTTAGTAATTTATATTTAAATATTTAGTATTCTTTGTTTATTTATAGATTCTATTATATGATTACCCTTACTAAGAATCCATACTCACCCCTTTCTTATGTTTTATTTTCCCCATGACATGAGGAAGTGTTTTGTGATAGATATACAAAGTTTCTTTAAGGAGGATAATGGAATTATCAAATTAAATTCTTTGTGTATATTATAATTTAAAATGGAATATAAATTTATTGTTTGTAACTAGTTTAGAAATACTAATAAAAATTTCATTACATTCAAACGTGATTCCTTTTATCTTATGAAAATATAATAATGTAACCACCATCTCTACAAAATAAGAGTTGGGGTATTTATAGTCGGTATCATTGAAAGTTTAATAGATACCTTGGGAACTAGATTCAGAAAAACATAGATTATAGAACTTGTCCTAATGACTATCCTATAGTGTAATTATAAGTATAGGATAATTCCAAAAAAAATTAAGGTATGAATCATGTTGTTTCCCACTATGATTATTGCTGCTCAAAGTATTATTTTTTGGATTTAGTTAATGGATGGAATTAGAAGGAACTGTGTAATGTTGAACGTGATGTAAAATGTGTTAATGTTAAACCAAATGGGCTTAATACTAGATTAAATGATGTTTTAAATATTCATAATCAATTATATTTATATATAATTGACAACATTCAAATTAAACAACACTTGAGATCACTAAAAAAGAGAAGGATATAGTTTTATAAGAGACCGAGTAGTGGAAACCGTGGAGGAAAGAAGATTTAGTTCCATATATGTTGAGAATGTGAGAAGAAACACCGAAGTGAATGTATTAAAAGAATGATAATATGTTTAGGGTGTGGAAAATAAGGAAAAAATTTATTTGATTTCAAACAGAAAATGAAAAGTTTTTTTAATGAAATTGATTAGAATAGTGGCCCCCATAAGGAATCATCAACAGTTAAATGTTTTAAATGTGGAATGTATGTGTATTTTGAAACTAAATATCCTAGGGGAAAATCATGTGAAAATAATTATAAATATATTATGAGTAATTTTTTCATTATTTATGATGAATCCACTACATATGATATATGAAAAGTGAGAGGTATTAAGGAATAATATGATGAGGTGTAGGTAATGGTTTAAGAATAAAGTGGAATAATTAAAGTGAATCTGTATTTGGATTCAATAGTTATGTTGTGTACGTATAATATCAATTATATTCTAGTTATAAGAATCATGATATATATAATGGTTTTACTTTAGTACATCTTCTTTAAGGATTTGGATGCATTTGATGAATAGTTCTGGTAACCAAAGGAAGATATTTTTTGGAAAGTTGATATTTTGAATTCAACAACTGATTTGGTGAAGATAACACTAAATATGTTCTCAGTGATGAGATAAAAATGATAAAGATATGTTTATGGTATCGTATTTGTGAACATCAAAATTGATAGTTATTTTATGAAAAAGTAATTCATGATGGAGTTTACTGTATTTTTGGGATTTATGAAATACATCTAATAATCTAAGATTTTATATAAGGAATAAAGAGAGCGTTAGTTATTCAAAGCTTGTATGTTTTCATCATGGTTTTATAGTGATTAATTTTTAGTGTATTTTAAGAGA
The DNA here is from genome assembly GCA_963277665.1 of Viscum album. Classification (NCBI taxonomy): domain Eukaryota; kingdom Viridiplantae; phylum Streptophyta; class Magnoliopsida; order Santalales; family Viscaceae; genus Viscum; species Viscum album. The sequence goes on from OY728128.1 coordinate 1,601,814,525, forward strand.
ATAATTGATCAAATTATTCACATGCTCAGAAAATAAAATTATATACAATTTTTTGTTTTCAGAGTCTTTTGGTTGACTACTTATTGAATGGATTATGTTGAAATTTTGATATTACTGTTTAAGGTTAAAGTAGGTTTTATTATATTAGATAAATTTTGATAAGAATTTTTCGTTCCATTGAATATTTATAGGCTCAAAGAATTATTTATGGATCTTATAATTTGATAAAAAAATTCAGCTATAAAAAATTCATCACGAATACCCATTTCCATGAATTAGAGATGAAGTGGGAATAGATCAGACCACAACCAAATGATGATATTCAGATTATAAAATTTAAATAAATCAAGTAATATTATTTAATACAGTTATTTAATATGACTATAAAATAATATCATTATTTTATAAAATAAAACTTTAAATAAAAATGTTATCTTTTTTTTTCATTTCACACCGTGAAATCAGTAGACATTTTTCCCACCATAGATTTATGAATTTTTTGATGATTAACTTTCTCATGACTATTATATATATCTCTATCCATAAGTATATAGGAGTTAGTTTTCTATTCCGCATCCATGTTTTCATCACCCACATAAGATCTCCTATATGGAAATCAAATATGTGTCATTCCAGATGACCTTCATATTTCCCATTTTTCTTTTAATTAGAATTTTTATTAATCTTTTCATGATATAGGATTTAAATAAAGGTATTTAAAAATTTCAAACAAATTTATATCAAATATTATTTCAAATTATGATTAAGTACTTTATTTTATGACAAGATAATGTTACACCGTGATATTTTTAAATAACAGTATGTTTGATAGCGTATACAATACACAACACTAAGCTTAAACGAACTCCAAAAAAAAAATATTTAAATATGGCCATTATAACATAAACATTGAATTGTTAGTAATGAATATTATAAACTAAAAAATTAAACATATAATGGTACTAATAATTAAAAATTTATTAATTTTAAATTTGAAAATAAGCACTTGATTTTGAGTAAGATAATTTTATACATTAGAATTACCTTTTCTTCAAAAAAGTTTTTTATTTTCATTTGTGAGTAAATATTATGATTATTTTATTGTTATTAAATAAATTATATTTTTCAAAAAAATTAATTTTTGAAATTATCTTAACAAAATTATCTTATAATGAAATTTTAGGATTGTTCTGAAAAGGTTGATTTTCCAGTGAATAGTAAAAAATAAAAAATATTTACTGAAAATTGTATTTTTGTTTGAACATTTTGAAAAGTCCCATTTTAGATTAGAAATTTATAATCATAAAATTATAAATATTATATTATTAATAATCCATTTATGATCATTGGAAAAATTTTCATGGTATAATTTGGTATGAATATATTTTGATACTTAAAAAGGTATTTTTCTAGAAATTTATTTTCCATTGTGTTTTCTAGTTTAACATAAAATTATATTCTCAAACATTTGTGATTTTAAAATTGATAAAATTATTCATATTTAAATTTGGAGATAAATAATTATTATAATTTTCCCTTTATTGGATAATATTAATAGTTACATTAGTAATTGTTTTTACAATGGTAAATTGTAAATTTGGTAATATTTGTTAAAAATAAAATTATAAGAACCCTTAAATGGCCGAAAAAATTTAATAATATTATTTTATGAGTATATATTGACCATAATCATACCATAGTACAATTTATGACCTTATGGGGCCATTGTTACGAGATTATGACCATTACAGTATATTATTTAATGAAAAGTCAAAGATATCCCTCTTTTATTAATTGTAAGTGTTAAAATTTTAATATGTGTCCATAAAAATGGATATGTTACTACAAAAAATTATTTTGAAATCTAAAATATTTATATTAATCATTTATTTTTTTAAATTTTTTAGTGATGAAATAAATAACATAAATTCTTGAACAACACTGTTGCAATAAGAATATAATTTGTGAAATGATCAAATAAATGATATTAAAAATATTAAAAGTAACATTATCTGACATATTTAAGGTGATACCATATTATATATATATATTATAATTACATATTTGTGATATATAAATATTTTTTTCTAACATGAAATGTTTTCTTGAGGTTCTTGAAGTTAAGGTAGCGAACAATATCAAAGTTGAAAATAATGATATTTATTTAGATTAATATTTTATGAAATTATTTAAAAATCATAAAAATATTAAATAAGAAAAATATTATAAAATATAGTCTAAAATTCCATCCTCAGTGAATTTAAATAAAATATGAATGCAGTTGGATTTAAAATAGTCTTAATATATTTTAATTTTTTCATAAAATTCCTAAAGTAACCCTCACCTCAATTATAAAAGCGCACCTCCTCCCTCACTTCATCACACCACATTGATCCTTCAAGCTCAAACAAGTCCTATCCATCCTTATTTACAACTTATTTATCCATGTTTTTTGTGTTTTTTATCTCATCATAATACAAACCTAATGTCCCTTATAGATCTATAAAAGGTCTCTTAAAGAAGAGGTAATCATTTTTACCGACTCCTTCAAAGGTATTTCTTCTTAAAACTCCTATTAATGTATTTATTACATAAAAAGATAATAACTATAATTTTATATAAATACAGTTTTTTTATTATGATTATAAAAAAACCATATTATACCTTTTCTCCATCCCACTAAAAAGAAATGTACCACATGTGTGTATGTACGATTTACCATCTCTAAATAGATATGTAATTAATTTTTAATCACCACCATACTTGGATGGTTATAATAATTCAAAAAATGGATATATTATATATATATAATGATTTTAATTCTATAAAATTAATATATAATCCTTTTCCTTACACATTAATCTATTAAAAAATGATATTCTCACTCGTACATAAGACATACCGAAACCATGAAGCGATCTGATTAATTTTATATTCCCCCTTTCAATAATTATTTTGGAAATAATCTAATGAATAAATACTGTATCTATGGAAATAATAATAATCTTCATATTTGGTAATGATATTGAATGCACATGAACCAGCAATTACATGAAAAAACACGTATTGGAAAATGAAGTAGTTAACACCTGAAACAAAGGAAATAATAACATATTATTAAAAAAACGTGATAATATTATATAGGAGAGTTATGTATGATATTTTAAATATTAATATTATTCTTTTATAAATTAGAAACATGTTAAAACTTATTATATAATATGTTAAATCATTTTCAACTAAAGAGATGTGCGAGGTAATGGTTTCTCAACCCACTTTAATTTCTGTGATACATATTCCATATTAATAACTAATTTATATTTTGTGGTGTGAATACTTTCTATATGATATATTATATTTGTAATTAGTTTTTATTCATTGAATTTTTAGTTTAATTCGATTTCATTTTTTGAATTCGGATTAAAATTCAATAGTTACCAAAGTGGTAAAAGTTTTATTTGAAAATCTTATCATTATTTTGGGTTGTTTATGTTTATGGATTTACTGAGGAATATTTCTATTTCTATTACTTTTTTAAAAAAAATTCCAATAATTTTTTTTCTAATATCCACTAATTTTTTACATTCAATTTCACCCTTGTTTTACTTTTTACAAAAATATTTTATATGGAATCTTCCTGTCATTTTCCAAAGAAAGTACTTTTTAAATGAAAAAAGGTGAAAGGAGTATTTTTAAAACATATATGACTTGACCAAAATTTATCTCTTTATTAAAGATTCTCTGTATTGAAGTTTAATTTAAAAATTTATAAGGTTCTTTTGAAATAAATTATTTAATTATTACTCATGATGAATTAAGATTTTAAAAAATATTTTAAAAGTAAAAATGGTATTTTCCTGAAGAAATATTCCAGTAATCTCTTTAATGTATTTTCATCTATCTAAAAATATTTTATTCAATAATATTATTTTATGTACTAAATTTATAGAATTAATCATATTTTATTGTATGGTTTATGATCAATTTTATTGGGGATGTATTATTGTTATATTATTCATCATTTTACTCTAGATCATTTATTATTATGTTTATTTATTTAGGAAATTATTGAAATTTCATTTAATAGTATCAATATGAAAAGTTTTTTACTTTGTTTAATCCCTTTAAGATAAAGAAATCTTTTGAATTTTTAAGTGATGTTTGGGGCCCCTATCTCCCATTGATGCATCGTAATGTCTCATGAGACAAACTTGATTGGGTTTTGTCTGAGGCCTTTCCCATTTATGTAAATTTCCTCGCAGAAGGAATTGATGATATTATATTTTATAGAATAAATCCATTATGGTACATTTTATATGTTTGAAATTATGCATTCCATAATTATAAATATTGTTATTGATATTCCATGTGATTATTCGATTATTTAGAATATCCTTGGTTGTATTTTTTTGATTATATGATTATTTATATGGAATTATTTGATAATAATTTTTTCTATACCACATTATTCTCAAGTAAATGATCAAATGAAATTTTTTTCAGCTATTTATCTTTCTATATTGATTATACATTATTTATTCATAGATTATAATGTAAGCTTACCCTTATGAATTATCTGAACTCGCCAAATTCTTATGTTTTATTTTCTTTAGGATATAATAATGTGATTTTAATTGATATGAAGGAATAAACTAAGGGGAATAAAGGTATTTTCAATGATTTTTTTGTATACTATGTTTGAAAATGTATTCCGAATTTCATTTATGTATCCTGTTTACTAATACTACTAAACTCTATAGTACTTATGGATGTGATTCCTTGTATATTATGCCAAATATCCTAAAGTAACAAACTCTTATGGGATACTTGAGTTAGAGTATTTATAATTAGTTTTAAGGTAACATGGTTCTTGATATATGGGTTTTTGTGAGACTAAGGATTATGAATTTTTCCACATTGGATGTTTTAGTTTGTTTGAGATGGGAGTGTGGATGTTATTTCATAGGATGTGACTTCCTATGATGCTTTTCTTATTATAAATTTTAGGATACCTAATGACCCTTAGCTTCCACTCTAGCCACAATGATGGATTATTTAATTATGTTAAATGGAAATCCTCGAGAGGGGTTATCCTAGGAATGTGAAAAGTCTAAAATGTTTCTATTAAAAATAAAATAATGATTCATTGCGTTTCATTGGGAAATGTAATTTGAGACTGTAACACCCCGAGCTTCCACTATACGCTACTCATTCAATAATGCAATAGCTTGCATTGTACGCAAGTTCGAGTTCTAACACACCGCGACTAATCAAAGTAGCCGTTATGAATAGTAATACCCACTTTTTAAAATTATTGAAATCTTATATTTCAATATGGACTTCATTTTTGTATTCGTAATATCGAAATTATCCAAAGTTGAGTTTTTTGTAATTTTCTGAGAACTTCCAATTTTTATGAATAGTGAAAAATACATAAAACAAATTTTTTGATCAAAATAATTAATAGTGATCAATTATACTATTGAGTGGTTTTAAATTATAATTAGAATATATTTTTACCGTTTTATCCAATAGTATTCATTAGAATTAATTTCACATTGAAATTGGACATAAACAATTGTCAATCTTTTGATATATATTGTTTCTTAAAAACACGCTATTTGTTGTGACATCAGGAATTAATTATTAAATTTATTAATGCAACTTATATGTTTGTAATTTTTTAAAATAGACATCATTTTTGGATTCAGAATATCAATTATAGCTTAGGGTGAAATTTTGGCATTGTACTGAAAAACATCAATTTTTGATGAATAGTGAAACCACTAAGTGGTAGTTAAAAAACTGATTTTTCGTTTAAATGAAACAGTACCACTTCTGTGATTTGATTTTCAAAAATCCAACATACATGGTTTTCATGAGGAAGTAAAATTTGGTTCAATGGGATTAAAATAATTTTTTGGTGAATAGTAACTTTTAAGTTTAATTAATCGCGATTAAAGGTAATTAGTGAAATTTATGGTAAAAATAGTATTATAAAAATATGGAATGACCTTTACACTTGTCCAAACACTATTTTATGTGTCATGGACGACCAATACAGTCCATGGGTCAACTTGGGGACCCCATGGAAGCACTTTGGTAGGAAAAGGACATAAATAACTTTTTATTTAATGATAAAATAAAAAGGTCACAAACAAGAGTGGTTTTACTAAAACAATTTTTAAATGAGGATATAAAAGTCATAGTTTTGACTATAAATATTCATTAGAACGATAAAAATATTTCCTAAATCATCATAATTTTTTTATAATTTTTAGACATTAAATAAAGTAAATTATTTATGACACCATGATGATGCAGTGATTATTTCATTAATTAATGATTTAAATAAAATGAAAAGATAATGTAAAATAAAAGGCTTAAACTTGTCCAAAGCCTATTTTATGGGTATATTTCGAAACCTTATCATATTATCCTATAATTATAGAAGTATGAGACCTTTATAATCCGAAAAGAATTGTATAATAAAGTAATATTTCATTACTTTCCAAGAGTGCCCCTCCTCTCCACTTATAAAAGGCCCCCACCACTACCACCTTACTCACACTTTCAAAGCATTTTGGCTCGGCCAAACTCTTCCCCAATACTCTCCCAACTTCCCTCCCTTACTCCTAGAAGCCTCACTTTGGGCAGAATTCTTCCCAAGGAAGCCTTTGGCTCAAATCAAAAGAGTTACCCGATTTTAAGGTAATGTCTTCTCTTGTGTTCTTTTATTTTATTTTTCTTCTCCAACCCCCTACACTCGTTTTATTCTTTTCTTTTGTAACAAAACCAGTATACTCAATATACTATGATGTTTTTATAAGAAGGATTCGGGTTACACTTACTCACACCTACAACTAATGGTTAAAGAACACACTGTTTCTGTGGATGGCAAATTTCTGCCTCACGAAACGATGATTGTTCAACACTCATATAACATATTCAAAGGTGGACATTAGGATGACACTATATTTATATATGATATATAATATGTTTATGTTTTACTTAAGCTTATGTATTTTTTATCTATGGCATACCTTTATGATTTCCATTATGGGTAAACGCGATAATTTCATTTTAGGGAGTGCGGACTACCGCCCCCTCAACGTGATTTGAATCGTTAATGCCATATGTGGGATGTATAAAGGATGGAGTAAATAGTATTATACATTATATTATACGGGAATTATATTATACCTTTATATAATTATAACATCATTCCATTAAATATAAAATAGAAATGAAAGTAGCGTTCATGCGTACGTACGGCTTACCGTCTCCATGAACGATGCATTTCATTTATAACCTCTAAAAGTTATGTAATATTATAAATACATGTATATAGTGGATATATATATGATATATATGATATATACATCATGAAAATAATTCTGGATATAATGGATATTTCGACACATGAACAAATTGTAATTATAAGAAATATATTTTTGACTCAAGTACCAAAGATCGACAAAATGACCGTTATTAACTTAAATAATTACATAATGTTCATGACATGGTAATAAGTGATATAAAATGAATAATGAACTAGAAAAATGTTCTTAGGAAGGTAGATATTAACTCTAGTTTATTATTCAGGAGGTTAAAGAGCGGTCGAGTCAAGTCGGACACGAGGTAAGGGAATTTCTTATCCCAATTTCCATTCTTTGGGTTACTCTCTTACTTTAAAATTATGTCATGATATTATTATTTACTATATTGTATTTGTACTTTATTTATGTGTACTTATAGTGAATACACATAATAGATCTATTTTATTTTAAAAATGTTCTTTGTATGGGACTTCGTCTCAATCTCCTTTCATTGAGGCATATTTTGTTTTATACACAAATTTCTTTTATACGGTGTATAAACCCCTTTGACTTTTACGTTTATTCAAAAGGAATCTTTTTATACGAATAATTTACTAAATGACAAAAGGGAATGGTTTTGTCATACGTATTCGGCGACAACGACTTCTCTTCCACCGTGACCATTATTTGAGTTTCGGCTTCCTCTACATGCCACACCTTTTTTTAAAAGAAAAATAAATAACGTGTTTTACCTTTATTTTATTTTGGTATTGAAAATGGTTTTGAAAGTGTTTTTATTATATCAATGTGTTGTATTGATATCTTGTGATTGAAATGAGGAAATGTTATCTTTCCTTTATGCATGTTTTATGTGATACGATTATGTTATGGTTTATGATATGTTTAAACCTATTCATATGAGGAATGCATTGGACTTAATAAGTGACGGGTGGAGCCTGCTATAGCTCCTCGATGCATTGGTAGGTCTCATGAGACAAACTAGTGTCTTGGCACGAGGCCTTGAAAAAATCTTATTTGTGGTCTTGGAACGAGGCCTTGGCTACGTGGTTATGATAGTCTGGCATTATGCATTCCATCATTATGAAAGTGGTTATTGATATTACATGGGATTATTCGACTAGTGGAATATCCATGTGACTAAGTAAATGACATTATTTAATTTTATTTTTGCCATATCATGTTGAAGTTCCAATTTAAAAAGGATTTTGTTTTAGTTATACATTGCCTTAAATGTTAATGTTTATTTATGAAAGCTTCCACAATATTGTTATCCTTACTAAGCATCTGAGATCACCCCTTTCAATGTTTTAATATTTTCCAGGATGTGAAGAAGTATTTTATGAATGACCTACAGGGATAGTAAGAAAGGGATATGAGTGTGGACTATGAAGACCATGTTATTGAAGTTTGTTTTAATTTATGATGTAATGTAAGACTTATAAATGTTTCTAGTGTTTTACAGGCTACTAAACTAATCGGTCTTTCAAGACTTGATCTTTTGTGATCATGCTAATGTTACGAAGTAATGCACCGACTCTGGGTAGCTGGGGTCGGGGCGTTACAGTTGGTATCAGAGGCAGTTTAGTACTAACCTTGGAAGCTAGATTTAGATAAACTCTGATTAGAGCACATATCCCGAAGATAGACTTTAAGGATTAGTATAGAAGAACTTCCTAGAATTTTGGTATTATATAGATTTTGTGAGATTTCCGAGAAATACATCCCTGTCTGGATACGAGCAGGTAGAGGTGGCTTTGGAACCGATGTACCTAGGGGTAAAACCTGAAAACACCGCTTTGAGCTAGACTCAAACGGGAACTAGTGCATGACAACGAGCCTTGCTGTACTCTTGGTTACGACACTCCCGGGGGATATGCTTAGGATAATTCTCATTTTCTTTACAAAAAACTATGAAGGGTTAGAGTATAAACATCCTCAAAAAAAACATTTTTATGATTATGGATTATATCCATAAATAGTTCAATTAGTGTTAAGTGTTTTACAAGTATGGAATTATTTATTTCGATTCATAAACTAATCTAGTTTATGACATTGTTTAGAAATGGAACCTAGTGGATGGAATGGAAACCGTATCAATGCATGCACTTCATGTAGGGATTTCCCTCCTGCTCAAGATAATTATTGTGGAGCTGGAGATACAATTGGTGCTGATCAACTTATTACCATACTGGTACAACTCACTCAGGTTATGAATAATAACCTTACTCATATGGAGCACCCTGATCCGCAATGTGGAGGATCAATGTTACATAGCTTCATGAGGCAACAACCACTAACATTTAATGGGGGTACAAATCCATTAGTAGCTGAGCAATGGATAAATTCCATAGAAAAAATATTCCACGCCTTGGGGAGTAGTGAAAGGGAAAAGGTTGTCATGGCAGTCTACCGCCTCACTAGAGATGCCGATCAATGGTGGTCATTGATTCAAAACACAAAGTAAGATGATGAAGTATTAAATATGGAATGGAGGGAGTTCAAAGATCTTTTCTTAGAAAAATACTTTCCACATGACCATCGATCAGATATGGAAAAGCAATTTCTGAGTCTAAGACAAAAGGAGGATGAGAATGTCGCAAAGTATGAGGATAACTTTACAAGGTTAGCGAGGCATGCATCAGATTATATACGTAACCCAAGAAGTAAGATTGAACATTTCTTTAATGGGTTAAAACCATTTCTTCATTGAGCATTAGTCTCACAAACCTTCTCGTCATATGAAGACATTGTCTCATGTGCTATCAAGACAGAAAAAGAATTCTCTAAATATTATGACAATAAAGTAAAGCAAGAGAAGAAGAGAAATGTGGAACAAGAGACAGATAAAGGGAAAAAGGGAAAGAAGTATTTTCCATTATGTGATAATTGTGGGAAGAATCACCCTGGTACTTGCCTAAAAGGATTGGGAGTTTGTTATAAATGTGGAGAAAAAGGTCACCGGGCTCATGATTGCAAGGGAAAGAAAGAGGCTATCAAAGTTGAATGCTACAATTGTAGAGAAATGGGTCATTATGAAAATGAATGTCCTAAGCGTCAGGGAAACTTACCTCAGAAAAGGCCAAGGAATCAAGGACAATCTTATGTTGTGACTACAGTTGAAGCGGAATAATTAATGTATTGGTGCTCTTGGACTCATGGATTATATTCTGGTTATTAGAATAATGTAATATATATATAAGGATTGTACTACAGTACTTGTTGTTTCAGTAAGGTTTTAATATGATGAAGGTAGTAATATTTTTAGTATGTTACAATAAGAGAAACTTTACTTTGTTTGGGGAATCTGATAAATCGATGTTGGAATTAAGAGACCTTTTAGAGAAAGTTTGGACAGAGGTATTTTGGATAACTATAAAGGTTGGGATGGATTAAGTTGAACTTTTAATAGTATTGTTTAAGGTTAAAACAAATCTGAAGATTATTTTTGGAATATTATAATACTATATTTTTAGGAAAAGGACAACCTGCAGGGTGGGGCATAACCCGTCGCGTCGGACAATGCTGCAGGAATTGAACCCACAACCATAGTGTGACATGCCTTTATTACCTACCACTAGCCTAAAAGATGTCCATGGTTATTACAAAATAGTTTCACTAATCTAAATGGTATGTGTTAATATTTGGAACCTTACACAATTAGGATTAATAGAATATTTTTGAGTTCTGTTACAATTTGGAGTAAAAGATGGGTTTGTCGAAAAAATTTATTAACGAATGAAAGTATACATAACAAGTATGTATATTACCTTACGTTCTTAGTAAATCTCCTAAATAAATTCCTCAACATTATAAAAGGTAACTTAAAACAAAAATGTTGTCGGTTAACTTTTCCAACTGGGGATTCAATGACCGTTTAACCAATCACAAGTTTGTGGTTTTCTTGTGGTTAACTTTCTCATAATCCTATTTTATACAACTCTCCATCAGACCTTGATGGTTTGTTTCTCCTCCATATCCATATTTTCATAGATTCCTAGTATGGGCTATCTCGGGTGACCTTTGTACTTCTCTTTCTTTCTTTTAATGTTATATTCTTATTAACCCTATTTCCGATGTGGGTTTTCCACAAAGGTATTTTCTATTTTCAACTTTTTATTTTCAAAGAAAAATTTCAAATTGTGAGGAATCAATTTATTGAAGGAGGGTAGAATGTAACACCCCGAGCTTCCACTATACGCTTCTCTTTCAATAATGCAATAGCTTGCATTGTACGCAAGTTCGAGTTCTAACACACCGCGACTAATCAAAGTAGCCATTATGAATAGTAATACCCACTTTTTAAAATTATGGAAATCTTATATTTCAATATGGACTTCATTTTTGTATTCGTAAAATCGAAATTATCCAAAGTTGAATTTTTTGTAATTTTCTGAGAGCTTCCAATTTTTATGAATAGTGAAAAATAAATAAAACAAATTTTTGTTTAAAATAATTAATAGTGATAAATTATACTATTGAGTGGTTTTCAAGTATAATTATAATATATTTTTACCATTTTATCCAATGGTGTTGATTAGAATTAATTTTACTTTGAAATTGGACATAAACAATTGTCAATCTTTTGATATATATTGTTTCTTAGAAACACGCTATTTGTTGTGACAGCGGGAATTAATTATTAAATTAATTAATGCAACTTATATGTTTGGAATTTTTTAAAATAGACATCATTTTTGGATTCGTAATATAAATTATAGATTATGGTAAAATTTTGGCATTGTTCTGAAAAACATCAATTTTTGATGAATAGTGAAACCACTAAGTGGTAGTTAAAAAACCGATTTTTCGTTTAAATGAAACATTACAACTTCTGTGATTTGATTTTCAAAAATCCGACATACATGGTTGTCATTAGGAAGTAAAATTTGGTTCAATGGGATTAAAATAATTTTTTGGTGAATAGTAACTTTTAAGTTTAATTAATCGCGATTAAAGGTAATTAATGAAATTTATGGTAAAAATAGTATTATAAAAATATGGAATGACCTTTACACTTGTCCAACCACTATTTTATGTGTCATGGTCGACCAAGACAATCCATGGGTCAACTTGGGGACCCCATGGAGCCACTTTGGTAGGAAAAGGACATAAATAACTTTTTTAATGTTGAAATAAAAAGGTCACAAACAAGAGTTGTTTTACTAAAACAATTTTTAAATGAGGTTATACAAGTCATATTTTTGACTATAAATATTCATTAGAAATATAAAAAGATTTCCTACATCATCATACTTTTTTTATAATTTTTAGACATTAAATAAATTAAATTATTTATGACACCATGATGATGCAGCGATTACCTCATTAATTAACGATTTAAATAAAGTGAAAAGATAATGTAAAATCCAAGGCTTACACTTGTCCAAAGCCTATTGGATGGGTATATTTCGAAAACTTATCACCTTATCCTCAAATTATAGAAGTGTGGGACCTTTATAATCTGAAAAGCATTGTATAATAATGTAATATTTCATTACTTTCCAAGAGTGCCCCACCTCTCCACTTATAAAAGGCGCCCACCACTACCACCTTACTCACACTTTCAAAGCCTTTTGGCTCGGCCAAACTCTACCCAAATACTCTCCTAACTTCCCTAACTTACTCCTAGAAGCCTCAATTTGGGAATAATTCTTCCCAAGTAAGCCTTTGGCTCAAATCAAAAGAGTTACCCGATTTTAAGGTAATGTCTTCTCTTGTGTTCTTTTATTTTATTTTTCTTCTCCAACCCCCTAAACACTTTTTATTCTTTTATTTTGTAACAAAACCAGTATCCTCAATATACTAGGATGTTTTTATAAGAATTATTCGATCTACACTTACACACACCTACATCTAATGGTTAAAGAACATACTGTTTCTGTGGATGGCGAATTTCTGCCTCACGAAACGATGATTGTTCAACACTCATATAACACCTTAAAAGGTGCCCGTTAGGATGCCACTATATTTATATATGAGATATAATATGTTTATGTTTTACTTAAGCTTATGTATTTTTCATTTATGGCATACCTTTATGATCTCCATTTTGGGTAATCGCGAAAATTTCATTTTAGGAAGTGCGGACTACCGCCCCCTCAAAGTGATTTGAATCGTTAATGCCATATGTGGGATGTATAAAGGATGGAGTAAATAGTATTATACATTATATTATACTGGAATTATATTATACCTTTATATAATTATAACATCATTCCATTAAATACAAAATAGAAATGAATGTAGCATTCGTGCGTACGTACGACTTACCGTCTCCATGAACGGTGCATTTCATTTCTTACCTCTAAATGTTATGTAATATTATAAATGAATGTATATACTGGATATATATGATATATATGATATCTACATCATGAACATAATTCTAGATATAATGGATATTTCTACATATGAACAAATTGTAATTATAAGAAATATATTTTCGACTCAAGTACCAAATATCGACAAAACGACCGTTATTAACTTAAATAATTACATAATGTTCATGACATGGTAATAAGTGATATAAAAGGAATAATGAACAAGAAAAAGGTTCTTAATAAGGTATATATTAAATATAGTTTATTATTCATGAGGTTAAAGAGTGGTCGAGTCAAGTCGGACACGAGGTAAGGGAATTTCTTAACCCAATTTCCATTCTTTGGGTTAATCTCCTACTTTCAAATTATGTCATGATATTATTATATACTATCTTGTATTTGTACTTTATTTATGTGTAATTATTGTGAATACACATAATAGATCTATTTTATTTTAAAAATGATCTTTGTATGGGACTTCGTCTCAATCTCCTTTCATTGAGGCAAATTTTGTTTTATACACAAATTTCTTTTATACGGTGTATAAAGCCCTTTGACTTTTATGTATATTCAAAAGGAATATTTTTATACGATGCATTTAATAAATGACAAAAGGGGATGTTTTTGTCGTGAGCATGTGGAGACAACGACTTCTCCACCGCCATGACCATTATTTGAGTTTCAGCTTCCTCTACAAGCCATACCTTTTTTAAAAGAAAAATAAATACCATGTTTTACCTTTCTTTTATTTTGGTATTGAAAATGGTTTTGAAAGAGTTTTTATTATATCAATGTGTTGTATTGATATCTTGTGATTGAAATGTGGAAATGTTATGTTTCCTTTATGCATGTTTTATGTGATACGATTATGTTATGGTTTATGATATTTTAAACCTATTCATATGAGGAATGGATTGGACTTAATAAGTGACGGGTAGAGCCCACTATAGCTCCTCGATGCATCGGTAGGTCTCATGAGACAAACTAGTGTCTTGGCACGAGGCCTTGACAAAATCTTATTTGTGGTCTTGGCATGAGGCCTTGGCTACGTGGTTATGATAGTCTTGCATTATGCATTCCATCATTATGAAAGTGGTTATTGATATTGCATGGGGTTATTCGACTAGTAGAGTATCCATGCGAGTATGTAAATGGCATTATTTAATTTTATTTTTTCCATATCATGCTGAAGTTCAAGTTTAAAAAGGCTTTTGTTTTAGTTATACATTGCCTTAAATGTTAATGTTTATTTATGAAAGCTTCTGCAATATTGTTATCCTTACTGAGCATCTGAGCTCACCCCTTTCAATGTTTTAATATTTTCCAGGATGTGAAGAAGTATTTTATGAATGACCTACATGGATAGTCAGAAAGGGATATGAGTGTGGACTATGAAGACCATATTATTGTAGTTTTTTTTTACTTTATGATGTAATGTAAGACTTATGAATGTATCTAGTGTTTCCAAGGCTACTAAATTAATTGGTCTTTTGAGACTTGATCTTTTGTGATCATGCCAATGTTACGAAGTAATGCACTGACTCTGGGTAGCTGGGGTCGGGGCGTTATAGAGACCTACATATTTTGGTGGAAATTCGATTTTACAAGAGTAAAACCATTATGTTTCATGTCCCCATTATTTAAAAATACTTTTAATACCCTATAAGAATATTCGAATACACTGTTTATTTTTTAGAATGATTCTTATTAGTAGTTAATCATATGACATGACATGGAATATGTAAGGTACGTGGTTTCAAAGTGGAGCACTAGGGGAAGTGTAATATATTTCAATAGACACACCTTGATAATTATGAGCTAATATGTAGGTGTACAATCCATGATATAATTAAATGGTTAGGTGTGTAACTTATGGATTTAAGAATCAACGATTTTTGGATGTGGGATAAGGGTATTTGGAACTATGGAGCATGGATTAGAAGGAGTGACACAGATGCATTAGTGGTAGAATGTATTGTGGTTATGTTTGAGGAGAAGAGTTTTTTAAATCCATATAATGGGGTGTTTTTTAGTGTATGTATGAGGGTCTTGATTCTTAGTGTAGGTATTTTTCATGGGTGATGTTTTCATGGGCTACGAATTAGTGGTAATTTATGTATCATAATGAAGCCCAGTTATATGAATGATTCTTCACATATGATCATTTAATTTAATGATAACTATATGTTGAGATATTAAGTTAAAAGTTTTATCCTAGTGACACACTAATAAGGAAACTCCTTTAGTGGAAAGAGTGATGCATGTTTTAGTGATACATCCCTCATCCAGGGTGGGTCATGGGGGTGTTAAAACAACTATTGGATCATCTATTGATTATTATATTTTGGTGATTAAATGGGTATGAATTCATTTATAATCCTGAGAAAATGTTGTATGTGACCTTCAGAATGATATTGGATATTGTATTTCCATTGAGATTAGGATCAGAATAAGGCTTGATAATGAATGTGTGCATTTAGTTTTTTCATGTTTTATTTTATCTATGTTCAACTAAAAAACTATCGTAAAATAATATCAATCTCACATATGTTCATATCACAAAAATTTAAATACCCCAACAATATACTACCAAAAATATATTAATTTTCTCAATGAATATTTGGGATCACTTTTAAGACATAATAAGATCATATATTGCTCTAAATATTAACTCTACAAAAACTACCAAAGTTACCTTTTTGAATATTGATTAGCTATATATCCCAAATAGTAGGTATTATCTTATCATAAATACCATGTTATTGTTTATCTACCCCATAGTCACGTTTTTTCAAAAATTTCCACCTTAAAACTAAATTAATTTTCCCGGTTACTAGTACCATTTAATATATGTTTTCATATACTTATTGAAAAACTTCATCTGATCATTCCATAGTTGTTTCATTATTCTAATTTCTATAATATCATTTATAGAACACTTATGAAACATAAATATCGAATCCCAATACAAAATTATTCAATTATTACAACTCACAAATTTGAATAATATATTCCCTTTCTTGGTTATAGAGTTAGCCTTTGGATTAGACCATTGAATCAGACAATACCTAAGTTCCCTATATTCAAGGCATTTATATATAAATGGTACATTACAATGTACTTTATATCCCTCTATTTAAATCTTAATTTTTCCACGGAAATTATTTTTTATGCTCTTTTTACACACATAAAAAATATGTATATTCTATTGATTTGGTTTTTAGGTGCTTCTGACCACATTATCAACATGAATAAAGTTGAATCTTCATTCCTGATTTTTCTTCATGAATTACCATTTTTATCATATCTTTTTCATTTATAAAATTTCTTATTTTCATGTTGATAATCATATATAATGATATATATTTAGTTAACACCACATGCTTCTTAATTCTATTTACCATTTAATTTTTCTCCACATGATGATAAAAGTTTATCCATCCATCACAGTCGACATTAACATGATATCTCTTGGATACAAACATTATACAAAATAGAAAATAATAGCATGAGAAATAATATTCATACTGGGTAATCATATAATAATAAAAAATAATTCATATGAAACCAAAGGTTTAACCTAGATCTTCCATGTTAATTATATAATCAAATCCATTACAATTATTAATAATAAAATGTAAATTAATCGAATCTTATACATTGGGAGAGTATACACATTTTTTAGTCTTAGGAACCCTAATTGTACACAAGTGGCAATTGAGTTAATACCTAAACAGTCTTTTTAATTATTATTACCCTTATGCACATCAGTGTCATAGCAACATCAAATTGGTTGTATATAGACATGGATGTAATTTTTAGGAAAAAATATAAAATATATACTTTACCCAAAAATTAGGATTTTATCCTATAAATAATCACATACCTGTTGTCTAAAATTAGTTTATGTAATTCTAACCACCAAAATAACTAATCAATTATCTGATACCAACTAAAGATACCCAAGAATAATGTGTAATGATGTTACATTTTTCCAATTAATATTAAATATATATAAATAAACATTATTGATAAATATAATGGACTAGTATACTTAGAAAATAAATAAATAAAAATCTTTTTAATGTTTGATCTACATTATCTCTAACATGTTCCTTTATTTATGTTACACATTTAAACTCATCAAAAATTTTACGCTTCTACATAACCATTGTAAAAATTAAAATGTAGAAAGTGGGGATCTCAAATTCATAGTGTGGGTAAACATGGGAGATATAAGTCAATAGTCATATAAAAGGATATTATGGAGTAAAGTTTATGGGATCATGTGATTATCAATTTATATTAATTCCCAAAAATTTAATAGATCAAAACCTTGAGTCATTGAAAAAATTATCTTCCCATAGGATTATGGAAACATCAAAAATCAATTATTATCCATGAGTTCTTATCATAAGAAAAAAACATGTTATAAGAGTGTGTAACTATTATATATATATAAACCATATAATTTTTCAGGGTTATGTACCAAGACCAATATATCATAGGAGATCATGAATCACCACATGTTTTCTATATCATAATGGATGAGGAAGTACTAAATGTTTTCCATACCATAGTTAATCATGTATCCTAACCTATTTACCAAATTTTATAGATAGAACTAATTAATTTACCATAATTATCTCCAAATGTATAAAAGATTACTTAATATATCGATGGGATATATAATTACATTCCCACCAATCACATAATGAAATTACCACATATGTTTATCACAAGATCATAAACCAAACCCAAATTCATCATACCCTATAGAAATGAAATGGGTTTCATAAAAATTCCATAATTCTATCAATTCATAACACAAATAAATGAAACCTGTTTTTTAAATATTCAATCATTTCATCATAGAATAACATGTGGAAAATAGATGAAATTTATAATGATTTTATCATAACTTAAAAAACCATGGTAAAGAGATTAGTTTCATAGAATAATGTATAAATAATAATAATTATCATTATCTACCAAGAGAAATAAATTTGATCGTATTGTACAATAATTTCTATAATAAATCGTAAAAATCCATCAATAATTATGGCATATATAAATATTATTTTAAAATTCCTTTCGAACCTTACTTTGAAAATAATAAAATAAAAATAATTTTTTATTTCAAAATATTTTAAACTTAAAATTTCAAAAAATGTGGTGAAAAATATTTTCTTTGAAAATAATCATTGGAAAATGTAGTGTTATCTTTAAATAAAACAATGTTCATAATGTTTGGAAATTCTTTTATTATATTATACATTAAAATGAAAACATTCCCTTAAAACTTTTATAAAAAGTCAAAAACTACTTTTCTACATATTTTTTTAGAAGAATTCAATTTTAAAAAATTTTAATTAATGTACATTTTATTGAAGGTTACCTAAAAAATTTATGTAGCGGTAAATAACTTTTATAAAACAATTTTGAAGAGTATAGACATGGAAGAACAATTGCATCAACCAAAGAGGAAGTACTATCATATTTTCTTTAAAAAATAGTATATTTAAAAGTGGTACAAAATTGAAAAATTATAAAAATTTACAAGAATTAATATGGGATAATATAATAATGGGGTTTTAAAGGGTAGTTTCTATAAAATTACTTTAATAGATATTTATCATCGAAAAGACAAAGAACAAATGAGATTGTAACCTAACCCATTATTTTTTTCTAATATATAATTCAAAACAAAATGGAAGATAAAAAAAATATAAGGATTTTTAAAAACCTAAAATATTCATGAGAATAATTATAATATAAATTCTTCTAATTAATATAAAACATTTTAAAAAATCTTCTGTGGAATATGGAATATATCTCATAAAATTAAAAGTGAGATAATAAATCCTTAGCACAATTCATTTCTTACTTCATACATACTGAAGCCCCAGGTATAACAAATACAGATTTACTATAAATATATTCCAGAACCATACTAATATATATCATTCCTTTGATTTTTTATATATATTATTATCACAAGGTTATTAATAATTATTTATTTAAATTTATATTCTGGGTGACGATAGATTCATTTTTTAGGAATATTTCAGTTTTGAAATACCGATCATTGAAAATTGATCTTGGATAATCCAAATCCAGATTGATAAAATTTTCATTAATATATTATTTAATTTTTATATATACTTTTATATATATTCATATATAGTTTTTATAAAAAATTATTATATCACTTAAGGGATATGGTAGTATCTACGTACACATGGGTGATGTTTCAACATTCCATAGATGAAATGAATGAAATGTTAATAATAATTCAACATTCCATAATTTAATAATATCATTAATATACTATATATTAATTATATACATTATTTTATCCATCAATTTGAATTGGGGATGAAGAAAATCAGGTACCACTTTGTGGAGGTGGTAGTCCACATGAATATGCAACTGATGTTTTATTTTCCCAAAGGATGTAAATGATATTTATAGTTTTTGTTCAATAATCATAATACAAATTATGTATATTGAATATAATAAATTAATTATTCAATAATGAATGCAATAGATTCAATGGATGTAGAAGGAGAAATAAATTTAATAATACCAAGGGAATAGTTATACCTCTACATTTATAAACCTCTTTGGTTTTAGAACTCAAGCATAGAAAGGATGGGATTTTTAAAATAAAAAAGTAATATGACATGGGGTAAGATTATAGTATGGTACTATGGTTGGTAATTTCTGATATATATGTATAAAATGTTTTTAATAAGTAAGGATAGTAGGATTCCTTTTATATGGGAGGGAAATTACAGAGATGTAATTACATAAAAGAATTAAATATAATAAATAACATAATCATGTAAAGTGGCACAAATGAATCCAAAATTGGAATATAATATGTTATATGATATAAATAACCAAAAAATAGCATATTTTTTATAGTTTTTGGAAAATTTCAATCCTTATATTCTAGTTAAATCACTTTAAACCAATTTCATCTTTCATAGAGATAACTGCATGTTTTATAATATAACCCAATTACAATAAAAAAATGGTTCCTTAAATTTTTTTGGAACAAAGGATTCCAAATTTTTTCATTTTATTAGATTCATTTTTTATAATTGGATGTAATGACTTTTAATATATTAATAAGAAACACATGTAAAATAGTTTTTTTGAAAAAATATACAGCTTGAGCGTATAAAACATTATGATTTATAACATTTAATTTTTTTGTTTTCTTGATTTATTTTTTTAATTAATAAAATGTAATATATTTATACTTATGGATTAATCTAAAACATATTTACACCTTCCAACCATAGCATTATATTTATAGTCACAAAAATAGTTTTTAATTTTAATAAAATATAACTTATCTTCATAAAACTCAAGACTGGGTTCCCAAATTTAAAATAATTTATTCAAATACATTATTTAAATCCTTAAACATATATTTCCTAGAACAAGTATAATTAAATATGATAATTTAAAGTGTTATAGATTTTTCAAATATTCACCCCTAAGTTTTAAACATTTTTAAGTATGTTACCCATATCGAAGTGAAAAATATTTATCATAGTTACTCTTCATAATAAAAAATTAGAAAGGCCTATTTAAAAAATATAATCCTTATAATTTCTAATATGAAATAAATTTTTCAATATTAATTTTATATAAAATTCAAAAACAATTTTTAATATAACTGTGTAAACCTCAACGATGAACGATTTCTAAAGAAAAGTCTTTATAAGACTAAAAATGAAATTATAAAAAAATTAAATATAATGGTGATTAATATAAAATAATTTATATTTTTTTGTTATTAAATGATAAATATTTTAAAATAATTTAAATTTGAAAATATTTAGGGATATTTTAGTTACATTATTAATGAAGAGAAATGGATGTTTTACAAAATCGGTATTTTTTTACTATTCACTGAAAAATAAATAATTTTACAAAAATTAAAAAAATTCAAACCATGAAAATATTTATATTCTAATTTAAAACATGATACTAATTTTCTAAAATATTATTTATTAATATTTTACAAATTAATAATAATTTCTATATCCAAAATAAAAAAATTCATTTTTTAAAGAAAATATATTTTTGAAGAATAAATTAGCTTTATTGAAATTTCATTATATGATTATTATGAATTAAAAAATTATTTTTAATAATTAAAAACACACAGACACACACAGATATATATTACATAATATTTTTATTTTTATTAATATATCCAATTTAACAAATAATATTTAATATATCACATTTTATTATACTCAGTGTTGCATGTCATGAAAGATATTGAATACATATAATTAATATAAATGGAAATATATTATCAAGTCATGGGGTTTTAAGAAAATTAACTAGTCCAAATAGAGTATAATGAAATATCTTAATGGTTTCTAATCTAAAAAATTTAATACATCTAAATGGTTATTCCATGATATGTTTAACTAAAATGGATTATATGGGAGAAACAAAACAAGTCTCATTTGTAAGTGGTATTCTCAATTAAAAGGAATAGATTTTTATGAGGCATTTTACCTAGTAGTAAGACTAGAAAAAATTATAATTTTATTTTCATTATTGCACAACAGAAATATAATACATTCTAAATATATTTTAATTCTATATTATTCAATATTGTATTTAAGGAAGTGGTGTATATTGAACAGGTTTATAGATTCATTAAATGGGAATAATGAAATTATGTTTTGTTGAAGAATTATGTATATAGGCTGAAAAAATCCTATATATCTTGGTTTAATAATTTTTATACATTTTTATGAAGTTTGAAATCAGAAACGTAGGAGTGGAGAACATCTTATTATTGAAAATGAAAAGGGTTTATCAATATTTATTAATGTTTATCTAGATGAGCTTATAGTATCTATAAATTATGCTAGATTTTGTAAAGAGTATTCATTATAAATGATGAATTTATTAAAAAAATTAACAAATGGTGAGATGTGACATTATTTGGGCTTCCAAATCACTCAAGAGGAAAAACACAAATTTCATTCTCAAGAAATATTTCACAGGGAGATTAAATATTATTTTTTCCTGTGGAAATAAATGACTTTTTTTCTACTAAAATTTATATAGGAACTGAGACTTCAAAAGATATGAAAGTAATAGAAGTAGGACCAAGATTATTCCTAGAATATTATTATAGGTCTAATATAATTTATTTCTTTAAGTGTATATATTATTTATATATTTAAACATTGTTATGGGTAAAAAAGATTAACAAAAGAGTATCTTTTCATGGTTGGAAAGATGATTCAAAATTACATTAAAGGGAAAACATATTTTTGAATAAAATATGAATACAATGAACAATATGATATATTTAGTTATACATATTAAAATTCAGTAGATAACATTGATGACAAATGATCTACACCTAGTTGAGTTTTTTTCGTTGGATATAGTTTTGAATCTTAGCACACTATGAAGAAACAATTCATCACCTTGACCATTATAGAAGTAGAATATTTGATTATAATTCTTGTCACAACTGTGTTGATGTGGATGAAAATAAAATTGTATGATATGGTGGTTGATTTGAATATACCATTTCTTATTGGATGTGATAATTGACATTTAATAATTTTTTCATGGAATCATTTTCAATATTCAATATTCAAGCACATTGATATAAAATTCAACTTTATCAAAGAAATTGTTGAAGGAATGTGTTTATACCATAATGTATTGCATAAATGAGAATTTAAATGATCTTTTTACAAATTCATTACTAGGTAATGAAATTCAGTAATATGTTTTGGTGATATTAGTTAAAATTTATTCCTGTCTAGAATAAGGTATGGTGATTCAGTCCCCTCTAGTATATTATACATTGTATTTTTATTTTAAATGGGTCAAAAAATTAAAACAAAATTACATTTGGGTTATTCTTATTTTTCTAATTATTTTTATTACAATAAGGGGAGTAATTTTTTTAAATAGTACAAATTTATATTTATTTTCCAAACTGAGGTGAGATATCTTATTTAGGTGGAAAAAATATTTTCAGAGATTCACTATGAGGGGAAAGTGATGGGGGATATCTTGTGGTGTGAAATTATTTGTGAATTTTTTACCTTTTAGATGTGAATATTTACAACAAAATGAAACAACATAATTTTATAAATGTTTCAAAATTATTATATGAGTAAGAAAGGATTTATTTAGATAAAGAATTGATCATTGTGACGTTGTATCTCAAATGATATTATTAGTCATTAAAAAATATGAGAAAATATTAGTTTGTATTAGATCAGTATCAAGAGGATCTAAGGTTGTGAAGGATTGAATATAAATCTAAATTTATTGGTCATTATGGTATTATTATTCTAAGATTTTAATTCCTACACCATGTTCACTCAATTAATCTTAGATTCATTGAATATTAATTCACGGCTAAGTAGATTATTTTGTAAATTTATTACTGTTGGTTGTTTAAAAAATACACAAGTTTTTATATTATTTATCACAAGATATATTTATATTTGTTTTGTGCATGATACATGCTCAAATTTATCCAAGAGATGAAGGTAGAATGGTCCTTGTAGTCTAGCTTGGGTTGTTGAATCCACTGAGACCTAAGAAGATACCTATGATACAAAACCTATGAGTTAGAATTTGGGCTATGAGGTTGCCAACTTTGGGTTGATTTTATATGTGTTTAATGTATCATAAAAAATTTAAGTTAATTCAAATTAAGATAATGAGTTGATCCTAGTTTATCGCTTGGGGTGGATTGGGTGAATTATTATTTTTTAATGATTTCAATTTCATTAACTTGAGTAGGATTAATTCAATGAATTCAAACTATCTTCATCAAATAATTATTAAACACCTTCACAAACACATGATAATCACCTATACACTTGTAGGATTATTTTCATGTGCCCTCCAAGGTAAAGGATCTTATTAGAACATAAAATTTGGGTGATTAAATTCAATATGGAATAGGAAGAGATAAAATCATTGAATTAAAGAAATTCAAATAAAATAAATTCATAAAAATTTAGAGAGTGAGAAATAATATTAAATCCATACCCTTGATACTCCCTTATATCATCCTATAAAATATTTAGCCCCCCATTGATGACATGTCCTCAACAGATCAGGAAGTAGACTTATGAGGGTGGAATTAAAGAAGTAAAAACCACAAAATATCGATCACACTAGCGTTGTGTGATAAATTTCACAATGTATGGTGTGAATAAATTCAAAATTTTAGAAAACAGTATCAATTTGATATGTATAAGAACAAAATAAGAGCAAAGGAAGAACTTTTATTAAGAAACTAAGGCGAATTGAATAACATACATTATTAAGAAATGCAATTATAAACACAAAGCGGTAGCACAAAACTACAATGAAACTAAGCACCAAAGATTACCAAATCCTCTACCACCACTGCCTAAAATATGAATTTTTTAAGCCTTGGGTCGAGCATATAATAGTGAAGGTGATCCCACTTAATTATGGTAGGCTTAGGGTTGTGGAATGCTTGTGGAACGTGGACGTCTCCACTCTTGACCCGAAGTGGTAGGTAGCTTGCATCCACCAAACAGAAGTGCCTAGATGGCCTTCTAGATAGAAGAATAGGAGTGGGACATAGACAAAAAAAGTGAATAAATGGATTTCTACTATATCTCTATAAAATGTCAGCCCAAATGAATTTGTGGTTTCTGAGATATGATTAGATTGGTGGGCTGTTTGTCTGGGCCGCAGAATCTGGCCCATAATTTTATCTCTAACTTGGGACACCTGAATAACCACAATGGAGGCTAAATTAGCCATGAAGAATGCATAATTATAGTTCCTATATATGTCTTCTATGATCAAGAGAAATTTTGGATTCAGTGGGTCTATATTTTGGGCCCCAAATTCCCATCTGTGGGATGGATTCCAATCTTTCTTCTCCAAAATTATTTCCTTTCATCGCCAAATATCCCCATCATAATTTATGAATCCTCCATTTACCCCTGAATGAAATTTTTTAATATTTAAGTGTAGATCCATTTAACAAAATTTAAAATTAAAATATGGATAATTGCATTCCTTAATATCAGATGAATCATTGGGCCTAAATTGGTGTGCATTAGGCATAAAGTGCACAAATGGTGAGAATCGATGTTCAAAAATAAATCCACTAACATAGGTCCATAAGGTCAAAAATGAACATTTAATACCATTAAAATATAATTTAACCTTTGGTTATTTATTGGCTAATCTGTTCTTGTAGACAATTTTAAGATAATAATATTTCACCAGTATGATGAATTCATCTAGAGAAAGAGGTATTGTAAGTGTTTATGTGGATAATTCTTTATAGTTTTCAAAAAAATCATTTTTATATGATTTTTGGAGATAGAATAATACTTTTAAGTCTATTCTTAGGAAATTGAATAGTTTTAATCATACATTAATGAATTGATTAAAACATTAAATTATTGTATTCCATTAAATTATAGTGTAATACTTTATAAAGATAATGAATGACTTTTTTTTATTTTTACATAAGAATTTTGGGCAACATGAGTATCTTTACATGAGACATACTAACATCATATAGATTATTTGATTTTATGATTTCATTTTTCTTGTTTAAATATATTTCATTATGAATTTAATTATTGATTATTGGATATGTTTTGGTTTAATTTTCTTATATTTTGGTGATTAAAATTTTAAGAATAATTTTTGAAAAAAAATGTTTTTAGTTTTTGTGAAGATTGATTATGGGATTTTATGTGTTATGTAGTGATTCTGAAATAGAAAATTAAAAATGATGGGTTTTTCCAAAAAATAGTCTAGTAGTTAAGATGGATCTTGTATAGGGAATAAGAAGTTTGTCTACAATGAAGGCTAGTTAAATAAGTATCATTGAAGGATGGGAACTGGCGCTATATAAGGTAGATAAAAAATCAGTATCCCTAGTATTATGTGATACCATGTCTATATTTGGAACCTTTCTCACTTGGAATCTATTTATAAGTGGATTTTGGCCCAAATATAAATCTAATGATAGACATAGAAAGAATCTGGGGTACTTTTCACTAACTAAAATAGTTACGCTAATTTCCCACTCATTCTTCCTTGGATATATTTTCTATTTCATAGATGACATCATTTCACTATAGAAATTCAATGGATGGAAATAATGAAACCCATTCCATAGTGGAAATTTAAGTAGTGATATTTTACCAGAAAAATATCACGTCGTAGTGGTATCTAGAGAATGATATGATAATTATTGATGCACTATAGGCCGATTATTGAACTATAGGGAAGTTGTTGAAGAAAAAATGATAAAAACATGGACACTGGTGAGATGTAGGATTCTACACGTCCATGGAAACCGTGAAAATAGTAGGATCCCACATTTGGATGGATGATAGAGTGTAATGTCCTGGACCTCTATGGTCCATTCCCTTGCAAAAATCTGGTGTCTGAGGTGTTCTGCGAGGTCAAGGTGACTTATCCCCAACACTTTTCCAAATTTCCAGTTATGTGAATAGTACGACGGTAGCCTTAAGAAAACAGAGCAATGGTAGCCTTAGGTGAGGAGTGCAATGGTTTATGTGAACAATGTCATTGGAAACCTTATGCGAACAGTGAAATGGTAACCTTCTCCGAACAATGTCATTGGTAGCCTTATGTGAGGTTCCAATGGTAGCCTTTTTTCCTTTTCCAAATTTCAAGTTCATGAACATGGTTTCCAGAATGGTGAGGTTCCAACAGTGGCCTCTTTCCTTTGCCAAATTCTGAGTTCATGAACAGTGTTTTCAGAACGATGAGGTTACAATGGTGAATTTTAAATGGTGAGGTTCATGAACAGTGTTTCCAGAACAGTGAGGTTCCATCGATGAGGTGTCAATGGTGAGGTTCATGAATAGTGTCTTGAGAACGACGAGGTTCCAAAGGCGAGGTTCAAGAACAATATTTCTAGAATAGTGAGGTTCCAATGGTGAGGTTTCAGCTGTGAGGTTCATGAACCGAGTTTCTAGAATGGAAAGGATCCAATGTTGAGGTTTTAATGGTGAGGTTCATGAATAGTGTTTCTAGAACAGTGAGGTTCCAATGGTGAGGTTTCAACGGTGATGTTCATGAACAATGTTTTTCCTTTTCCAAATTTTGAGTCGTGAACTATGTTTCTAGCTTTCTATAGTTTCACCCCTTTTACGTTTCCTTTGACATAAAATGAATTTAAAGCCTCATTTTAAGGACTCTAAATCCAATTCAAAGGACATAACTCCTCTATTAATTACCCTAAGGCTCCAGATGCTTTTACTTAGTCAAAAAGCATAGTTCAATGTGATCATCTTTTAATGGAAATCCCCGTGTATCTTAAAACAATGATTCGTTAAATCTTCAAAATGGATGATATATCTTCAACCCTAGTTCTTCCTCCTTGTTCCCAGCTATGAGATGCTTAAACCTTTCATTCTATCTCATAGGATTTTCACAATCAAACTTTCCTCATTGGATTTGTTCCACTCTATTTTGAGGCAACCAAGTAGTATCGATCAATCTTCGATATAAGATATGATCTATCGTCATTATTTTGGGTTCATATCATTATGTTTCTCCTTTCCCTTTTATGGAATTATATATCCATGTTCCTAATATACTTTTCTTTAGTGTTGTCCGGTGTGGTGGTGTCTCTGCATCCTCAGGTGGATACAGTTGTCATGAGAGGAGGAGATAATAACCCATTGTGTTGCAAATTCTGAAATAAAAAACATCAAGACCCGTTTGAGGTAGGGGATTCATTGATTCTCTTTTTTTTATGTGCAACTGTATTGTTTGAATGTTTTGTCCCACTAGATCACAATGGAATTGGCATTATAAATATTTGAACCAGATAAATAAATTAATATTGATCGTATGTTATTGCCTCTTGTTTTTCTAGATAGTGTGATATCTATTCTTACTTGATTAGCTTTTCTCACTTGATAGAAATTTGTAAATAACATAAAGCTAGAATTAATTGATAATCGTTTGGCTAAAGATAGAGAGGCATGTGAATGAATCTGATTTTTTTTGTTGTTGTTGTAATTTGATGTTAATAAAATTGATGTAGTAAGCATGATTAATCTATTTGTGAAAGCTTAATGTTTAGGTTTCCAGAAGTCATAACCTATGAATAATAAATCTATTAAATCAAGATGGATTAATGAACTAGTTGTTTGATAAAATAAAATCCCATATAGGGTTCTGAGTTACATTATTTCTTGTTTAAGGGATAATATTCCAATTGATATGATGTGTGTTTTCCTACTGCTTGTGTTCTGATGTGAGCCTGGATAACTATTGTGATATGTGGGGGTAGGGAGGCCTACTGGTTGTGGTAGCATTTGACACCTAGAGTAGCGATATGGATCAGTTTATGCATGTGGGTGCCAGGAGGACACTAGACATGATGAAATAGATTGGATGTGAATTTTTGGATGCTTTCTGATTCTGAATGATTGTTTATATGCTTTACATTCCCCACTACTCAAGGAAGCTGGTCTTACATACCCTTCTTCCGAAAGGGGTGAATATGTGTGGGGTATTCCATGTGATTTCCGTGACTAGGTTCTCAAGGATGGATGAGTATATGCTCTTTATATAGGTGACAAAGACATGATGGGTAATTCATCTACTCACCTTGTTGAGAGCCCTTGTGTTTAGTAGCATAGATTTTTTCCTAGAATTATTGGGAATATGGAAATGTATGTTGTAAAAAAATAATTGAATAAATGATGTAAACCCAAGGGGTTGGAGCTTGCAGGGATGCAATGATGAGGTTGAAATTTAAAGGGACAGTGGACTTTGGGTGTGATGCTAATGAAATTAAATGTGGAATTTTTAATGGTTAATTAATGTTTACAGAATTAATTAACATAAAGTAAAACTCAAAAAAAAGGGAATAAATAAATGTAATTAATCTCTTTAAATGGTTTTGTGATTATAGGATACCTAGTCTTAGAAGTGGCAGCCAAGATTCCAAGAGACGTTAGCTACAGTGTGTCTAAGACTAGGTTATGCCCATAGTGTGGTTGTGATATGTAGTATATTCTATACTTTTTGAGTTTTTATATGCTACTCCACCCCTTAAATTATGGAAACTCATAACCTATGGATTCTGAGCCCTAAGGGTGTTTCCCCCAACATTACGGTGGGAGGATGGATATCTGACTACCCCCTTTGGCCCCGCTCTGTTCTCTGGGTAGTTACTTGTGCTGGTAGGCACAACAGTTTGATTTCCCCATATATGTGTGTAGAGGGCTGTAATAGATTGTGGTTATTCACACTAATATATTCTAGATATAGTTTTCTTTGGACTACTATAGGCATAACGTGTATAGGCTATGGCGGCTTGAGGATTCGTACTGGGTGTGTGGGATGTAATGGATTGAGGTATAATGCCCGATGTATGATACACATTATGCGAGCTGTGGTGGCTCCCAGAAACTACCTGGTTACTTTTCTTGCATGGGCATGGTGGTTTTGTTGCACAAGGTGCATGTTGTGGTGCTTCACCTAGGTATCTGTGGGAAAGCCTTTTAGGGAGAGATGTTTAGGATGTGCGACGTTGGGGAAAAGCGGAAAACTAGTGGGGTAGTAGTATAGGGATACTCTTGAAATTCTTTAATATATTATATACTCTTGTATGTGATACTTTGTGAGAGTAGCCATGTTTAGGCTGGGAACATAGTATACCTGTTTAGGTGACAAGTTAGTTTCACTTGTTGTTCACTATGCTTAAGCATGATTTCATTAATTTTTCAAGAGAGGCTCTAGGGAGGATCCTACCGAGTATACTGTTATACATACCCTTTGTATATATAACCTTTTTTTCAGTTCACATGGAGTATGTTTGAGATCAGTTTTGTTTCTACTAGCATGGGGTTGTTGGAGCTATTTGGGCTTTATGGTTGATGACGTTTTTACCTTCTTTAGGGTACTTGCAGTTTCTACCTTTTAGTTGTAGTAGTTTTTCCTGAAATTACATATGTGTACTTGGGATATCATGTATATTGTTTTCTGATACAATCAACTTGGTTAGTGTCTATCTTATCTCTCTCTTTTTCATGTGTTCTTTTAGAGTGTAATGCCTCCCATTTGTGTGTTTACTATACCCTCAGTGCTAGTCTCCAACCGGGGCCTACTGGAGGCGGGAGATGGGGGGTCATTATCTCTATTCACACATTTCTGGCCCAAGAGGGGTACACCTTGTGGGGAGGGGGCTGTGATAGAGTGGTATCAGAGGTCTGTTTGAGAGATAGGATGGAGTTTGGAGTTCGGCACAGGTGAGGTTGCATGGGTTGGTAGGGAAACAATGTAAGTCAAGTTTAGAAAGTTATGTAAACAATGGAGGCCGAATGAGACATAGGCATTTTGGGCCCCCTATGATCTGATGTACAGAACATAAATATTACAATGGATACAAAATGAGGTTATACTAGTTTCAGGATAGAGACATTGGAAAAAATGATGAATCATTCTTCCATGTGCCTATGGTTGAATGGGTAGTCCTTAAGATAAGGTAAAGTAAAATGATTAAAAGAAAAAAGTTGATTAAATAATGTTGAGTCTTCCATATTCCATTTTTTGGGTATCTAACAGTTTTTTATTTTATAGGTATGGATCTAGGTCGACGTCCTCGTCAGGTTTTCACAAAAGATGTCCTGCAGGCTCTTCCCGTAGATCACCGCATGATAGTGGTTGACAACGATGACACTTGGAAGAGGACGCTCTGAGAGTTCCAGTGCCGGAGTCTGCAGAAGTACGAGGGCTCTGTTTCAGATGCAGTCACGGAATCTTGGTTGGAGGAGGTCAAAATAGGCTTCAGTTAAATCAGTTCTCGGAAGGAGCACTGGGTGTCCTTGATTGTGATGATCGTGCACAGAGCAGTGAGGCAGTGGTGGTTCATGTACCTCAGTGATCGAGAGGAGTCAATGATCTCATGGTAGGAGTTTTGAGACAAGTTCAGAGTTGAGTTTCTTTCCTCAACTGTGAAGGCATCCAGTTGCTAGGAGCTCCTTACCCTTCGACTGGAGAGCTCCAGTGTGTGAGAGTTTAGAATCCATTTTAGGATCCTTTTACGATATGCTTCGTACTAGTTTCCGGATTAGGAGGCTAGGGAGAGTCATTTCGAGGAGGCTTTGCATCCAGAGATCTAGCGATAGGTCACCCCATTTATGCTAAAGACATATCTTGGGGTGTCGGTGAGGGCATAGATCGTCCATAGG
Source organism: Viscum album (assembly GCA_963277665.1). Lineage (NCBI taxonomy): Eukaryota > Viridiplantae > Streptophyta > Magnoliopsida > Santalales > Viscaceae > Viscum > Viscum album. The sequence continues at coordinate 1,601,846,451 of OY728128.1, forward strand.
AATTTGGCTATAACTGGATCATCATGAGAGGGGATTCGTCATGATTCCTCATGAAGAAGACTTATGGTTCGGGGTACCCTTTTTTTAGGGAAGAAGAGTTTCCGTTCCACCGGGGGTAGGTTCCATCCCTCAGGATCTCGTTTCTTCAGGGGCGGCAGCTCTTAGTACTATACTAAGGGATCAAGCACTTGTTTTTCTTGTGGTGGTTGAGTTCATCTGTTGCGAGAGTGACTGAACATTCAGACCAGTCATCATGCACCAGGTTCTTCGCTCCATGTTCCTCCTTTGAGGTAGTTCCAACTGAGGCAACAAAAAGAGGTTGCACTATCATTGGATCAGAAAAGGGTAGATGGAGAAGGCAAAGGACAGCCCCGTGATGCTCCCCATTTTATGAGAGCAGAGCATGACCATGGTGGTTGTCGTCATCAGGGTCAGAGAGGCCATGGAGGAGGTCATGGTTAGCTACATGCTTTAGCATTGCCTTCTCTAGGAGAGCCAGACGTCGTTTAAGGCACCCTATGCTTGTTTTCTACATTGGTGTATGCCTTTTTTGATTTAAGAGGAACACACTCTTTCATGTATCCTACCCTTTTCCTTGCATTGGGCCTTGAGGTAGAGAGGAATCCAGTGCCCTTGGCATTGACTATGCTAGTTGGAGGTCGAGCTAACTTGTTTGAAGTATGTAGAGACTGTGAGCTAGTGTTGGGGCAACACCACTATTTGGGATATTATCTATGTTTATAGATACCACCATATTATGTCATCCTTGGCATGGATTGGTTGTATTTGGTGAAGATATCATGGATTTGTTCAGGAGGTAGGTTGTGTTCTTCGATGTGGATAGAGAGCTGGTGCTATTTGTTGGAGAGTGAGACCCTTATATGGGTCAGTGGCATGTTTCATCTTTATCATCCATGATGGATGATATGATGGTAAGTTCTCCATAAGTTCCATAGTTGGCGTTTCCTAGGGTCGTAGAAGAGTACCCTGATGTCTTTCCAGAAGAGGTTGTAGCATTACCCCCTCGACGAGAGATCGAGTTTGGGATCGATCTACAAACAAGAGAATCTCCAATATCTATGTCTCCATATAGGATGGACCCTTCTGAGTTACGAGAGCTACGTATACATATTGATGGTTTGTTATAGTGGGGTTTTGTTCGGCCGAGTGTGTCATAGTGGGGTGCACTGCTTTTGTTCGTGAAGAAGGCTAGTGATAGTTGGTGGTTGTGTGTCGATTATCATCGCTTAAATAAATTGACAGTAAATAATCACCATCCTCTTCTGTATATTGATGATTTATTCGATCAATTGAAGGGTGCATACTGTTTCTCAATGATTTACTTGTGTTTAGGATATCATCAGATGTGTGTAAAGGATGAGGATATCCCAAAGACTACATTATTTTCTCGTCATGGGAATTGTGCATTCGTTGTAATTCCATTTGGCATGAAAAATGATCCAGTTGTGTTCATCTAATTGATGAACGCTATGTTCCATGAGTCCCTGGACATGTTTGTGGTGGTTTTCATCGACAACATCCTTGTGTACTCCATGTGTGAGGAGGATCATGCAGAGCATCTGCACACTGTTTTGGGAGTTCTTTGATAGCATCAGCTGTTTGGGAAGTTGTCGAAGTGTGATTTTTGGTCTCAATAAGCCCATTTCGTGGGGAATGTTGTGTCCCAGTAGGGAGTAGCTGTGGATCCATCAAATATAGAAGTAGTTTTTTCTTGGTAATCCCCTAAGATAGTGTCAGGGGTGCGAAGTTTCCTTGGTCTTGTAGGCCACTACAAGAGATTCGTAGCCGAATTTTCTCAAGTTGCGACTCCTCTGAAAGCTTTGACCTGGATGGATCAAGAGTTCATATGGACTAATTAGTGTCAGCCGACTTTCGAGTATCTAAATGAAAAGTTAGTAAGTTCTCGACTTCTTTGTCTTCTAGTAGAGGGAATTCAGTGTGATGTTTTCTGCGATGCTTCACATATGGGGTTAGGTTGTGTTCTGATGCAGTAGAGATCAATTGTTTCTTATGGGTCTTGGAAGTTGTATCCTCATGAACATAACTATTCCACCCATGATCTTGAGTTGTTAGTTGCGGAGTTTGCTATGATGTTGTGTAGACATTACCTCATTGGGAAGAGATTTGTGATTTTCACCGTTCATAAGAGTTTGAGCTACGTTTTCTCCCAGTGTGACTTGAAATTACAACAACATCGGTGGATGGAGTTCTTACAGGAATACATCTTCAAAATATCATATACCCCTGGAAAGAGGAATTTTGTGGCTGATGCACTGAGCAGGATATCGTGTAGTGATGCAGTGTTTGAATCTAGTGATTCCTGTAGAGTAATGGAAAAACTATAAGCATTAAATCTTGACATGGGAGAAGTTGGGGGAAGAGGTTGTCTCTTTTAGATGACGGTGCATTCATCTCTGGTGCAATAGATAGAAGAGTCATAGTTGGGGGACTTAAGGTAGAGGTCTGGAGAGACTGATTTGTTTGTGGCAAGGCCCATGATGGTCGTTCTGAGGATGAACAACACCGAGTGTTATATCATGGAAGGATATTTGTTCCTTTTAAGATGTGCGAGATGATTCTTAGAGAGTTATATAGTTCTCCTTTAGTGGTTCATCCCGGCATGAAAAATATGTACCGAACCTTGAGGAGAATGTTTTGGTGGCCTGGGCTGAAGCGTGAGGTTGCGGAGTTTGTGTGTCTATGTTTGGTCTTCTAGAAGGTGAAGGTCGAACACTATGTTCCTGGTGGTCTGATCTAGCTTTTAGATGTTCCTCAGTGGAAGCGGGAGGATATCTCAATGGAATTTGTTACCGGTTTACCTGGAGCTCAGGTATGACATGCCACTATTTGGGTGGTAGTGGATCATTTAACAAAATCACCCCCCTTTAATGTAATCAAGGAGTCAAGCTCAGGGGGATTTTTGTAGAGGCAGTATCTGGAGGAGGTGGTGAGACGTCATGGAGTTCCAAGAATGACCATTTTAGATCGAGATCCACATTTTACCTCTAGGGTTTGGAGATGTATCTAGCATGCTTTTGGTTCTTAACTATTCCTTAGCACTGATTTTCATCCTCAAACAGACGGTCAAACAAAGCAGAACATCCAGACTCTTGAAGATATTTTACGCTCTTGTGTACTAGATTTTGGAGGTTAGTGGATGAGGCACTTACCCTTGGTAGAGATATCTTACAAAAAATGTTTTCAATCCACCATCGGTATGACACCATTTAAAGCCATGTATGGCCGACCTGTTTGTTCTCCATTGTGCTGGACTGGGGTCGGGGAGTTAGTAATTATCAGACTGGAACACGTGTAGAATACAACAGAGATAGTTAAGTGATTTGTGAGAGGTTGAAGATAGTGCAGGATGATTAGAAATCATATGCCTATCAAAGGTGCTGACCATTAGAGTTTGATTTTAGGGATCACGTGTTTCTGAAGGTGACTCCCCATCATCGGCAGCGAAGGTTTGGTCATGGGAGTAATCTTTCTCCCTGGTTTTCTGGGCCTTTTGAGGTGTTAGATCATGTTGGATCTATGGAATATCAAGTAACACATCCCCTATAGATGAGATAGATACACAATGTTTTTCTTGTGTCACAGCTCTTTTGTTATCATCATGATGGCTCTCACATCATCGATTGTGGAGAGATTGATGTTGATTATGATGCAATCTTTGAGGAGCAACCTATGCAGATCCAACACTGCAAAGAGAAGTCATTGTGTGGGTGTTCTATCCCCTTGGTTCGTGTCTTATGGAGACACGGTGGCATGGAGGAGAGTACTTGGGAACGTGATTCATAGATACGTGCTCAGTACCTATAGTTTTTTTATGTTTAACTCTATTCATGTAATGACATTCGCTTTGTGTTTGTAGACCATTCGTGTTTGTGAGTTGGCTTTCTTTGGTTACTTCTTGTGTTTTTCTCTCTTTTGAAATGTATCTTGATGGGTGGTTGTTTTGGATTCTTTTATATTTCCATTATGGGTTGTGTTTCAATTCTCAAGGATGAGAATGTTTTGAGAGGAATCTGATGTAACGGCCTAGACCTCTATGGTCCATTCCTTTGCGAAAATCTGGTGTTTGAAGTGTTCTGGGAGGTAAAGTTGACTTATCCCTAACACTTTTCCAAATTTCCAGTTATGTGAACAGTACGACATTAGCCTTAAGAAAACAGTGAAACGATAGCCTTAGGTGAACAGTGAAATGGTAAACTTATCTAAACAGTGTCATCGATAGCCATATGTGAACAGTGTAACAGTATCCTTACGTGAACAGTGTCATTGGTAGCCTAATGTGAGTTTCCAAAAGTAGCCTCTTTCCTCTTCCAAATTTCATGTTCATGAACAATGTTTCCAGGACTGTGAGGTTCCAATGGTAGCCCCTGTCCTTTGGCAATTTTTGATTTCATGAAAAGTGTTCCTAGAATGGTGAGGTTCGAACAGTGAGGTTTCAACGGCGATGTTCATGAATAGTGTTTCCAGAACGGTGAGGTTCCAATGGTGTGGTTTCAATAGTGAGGTACAAGAATAGTGTTTCCAGAATGGCGAGGTTCCAATGGTGAGGTTTCAACAACAAGGTTCATGAATAGTGTTTCCAGAACAGTGAGATTCCAACGGTGAGGTTTCAACAGTGATGTTCAAGAATAGTGTTTCTAGAATGGTTAGGTTCCAATGGTGAGGTTTTAATGGTGAGGTTCATGAACAGTGTTTTTCCTTTTCCAAATATTGAGTTCATGAACAGTGTTTCCAGCTTCATACAGTTTTACCCTTTAACGTTTCCTTTCATGTAAAATGCATTTAAAGACTCTTTTTAAGGACTCTAAGTTTGATTCAAAGGACATAACTCCTATATTAACTTCCCTAAGGGTCCAGATGCTTTTACTTGTTCAAATGGTGTGGTTCAATGCGATCCACTTTTAATGGAAAATCCAACGTATCTTAAACCATTGCTCCGTTAAATCTTCTAATGGGATGATATATCTTCCTCCCTAGTTCTTCCTCCATGTTCTCGATTGTGATATTCTCAAACCTTTCCTTCCATCCCATAAGAGTTTCACAATAAAAAATTCCTCATTGGTTTGGTTCCACTCTTTTTTATGCAACCAATCAGTATCAATCAATCTTCAATATAAGGTATGATCTATCATCGTTCTTTTGGGTTCATCTCCTTCTGTTTCTCCTTGATCTTTTATGGAATGCTACCTCCATGTTCCTAATGGAATTTTCTGGGGTGTTTACCAGTGTGGTGGTTTCTCTGCATCCTTAGGTGGATACAGTTGTCACGAGGGGAAGAGATTGTGACCCGTTGTGAGGCTTGTTCTCATATAAAGAACGTCAAGAACCGTTTAAGGTTGGGGATTCATTGCTTCTCTTTTCTTTTGCATGAAACTATATTGTTAGAATGTTTTATCCCACTAGATCACAATGGAATTGGCATAATAAAATTTTTAATCAGATAAATAAATTTCTATTGATCATACGTTATTGCCTCTTGTTTTTCTAGATAGTGTGGTATCTATTCTATCCTGTTTAGATTTTATTTTTTATAAAAATTGGTAAAGAATGTAAATCTAAAATTAATTGACAATCATTTTGCTAAAGATAAATAAGAATGTGAATGAATTCGATTATTGTTGTTTTAATTTTATGTTAATCAAATTGATGCAGTAAGAATGTTTAATCAATTTGTGAGAGCTTACTGGTTAGGTTTTTCGAAGTCAGAACCTAAGAATAATAAATCGGTTAATTCAAAATGGATTAAATAACTGGTTGTTTGATAAAAGAAAATACCTTTTGGGGTTATGAGTTACCCTCTTTCTTGTTTAAGGGCCAAGATCCCAATTGATATGATGTGTTTTTTCCTGTTTCTTATGTTCTGACGTGAGCCTGGATGGTTGTTGTGATATGGGGGGGGGGGGGGGTAGGGAGGCCTACTGGTTGTGGCAGTAGTTGATGCCTAGAGTGGCAAGATGCCTCAGTTTATGCATGTGGGTATCGGGGAGGACACTAGGGATGATGAAAATGGTTGTATGTGAATGTTTGGATGCTTGCTGATTCTTATTGATTGTTTATCTACATTACATTCCCCACTGCTCAAGGTAGTTGGTCTTGCTTACCCTTTTTCTAAAAGGGGTGAAGACGTCCAGGGTATCACTACTAGAAATATCACCTATACCCATGGTTTAAAACCATGGGTATAGCCCATAAAACCGTGGGTATAGTCTATACCCACAGTTTTATGAACCGTGGGCTACAGTGGCGTCGGCATAGCCCTATACCCACAGTTTTTACAAAACCGTGGGGATATCCAATCAAAATTTCATAATACCCATGGTTTGTTTAAACAGTGGGTATATATCTATTACCACAGTTTTCAGAACCTTGGGAATAGTTTTTCACAGACTGATAACGTACCCACAGTTCAATGAACCGTGGGTACAGATGATAGCTGGAAAACTTAAATACACACAGTTCAATGAACCGTGGGTATAAATGATTCCTCTAAAACAAATATACCCACAGTTCAATGAACCGTGGGCATAGATCCTTCTCCCAGACCAGCAGTTTCCACCTGAATCCTCCCTCATACTTCTAGTGCGCACCCAGCTGCTGCAGCCTCCCTTTTGCTTCCATAACACCCAGCTACTGTAGCCTCCCTCCTACTTCCAGAGCACTTAGCTTCCCATAGCCTTCCTGCTTCCTACATCCAGTGCACCCATTAAAACAAATCAGAATATAATATCAGTTGGAATTGATACCATGAGGTATATCAGTATGAATGAATAATTATTTAACAGCATTAACCACCTCATTATGATTAATTTCCCAACAACACATAATGAATTTAGTGGATAACCCATCGGTACATTAAATATTATCATAGTTATGATAAAAAAGTGCTACCTAAACCTCCTGTTTAAATTTACATGTAAATATATTCATCAGGAAACCATGAAAACTAATATCCTTGGCTTCTGGAACTATTTCTCTACACCCAGGGATCAAAATCAATCCATTCTTGAACATGAAGGGAAGGGGTAAAACCCATCTGAGTAGGTGAATCCATGGAAGTGTAGAACTCATGGTATATAAATTGTTGAAGGTGTAGTCAATATCATGTTCAGTGAAGCCCTCTACTCACTGCAAGTAGTGGCCTATAAAAAACTTGAAATAGAAAATAACTGGAATGTTTAAGAACACCATCCATTTTCTAAGTTTTCTAAACAGAAATTTCATCATTTCATGCAGTATAATGAAATATGTATAACATACTTACATTTCCAATGCAACAAAATTCCTATTATTATGATGTATATCAGGAGTTATCAGAAAAAAATAGATATTTTTGGAATTCTATAAATCCTGAACAGTTGAAGAGAAATCAGTGGACCTTTAGACCACTTAAACAGGGATTTCAAACATAATCATAGTTTAATGAAATATAAATAAATCTATTATTCACCTAACCAAAAACATTTAATTATAATTTGATCCATATAAGTAACATTATAATTGAATAACTGATTAAAACTAAGTAACACTATAAACCAATGATTAATGTTGGAACCAAAATCATAGAAACATGAAACACATACCGTGATTAAAATAAACAAACAGTGAAAACGATATAAAAATAATGAATGGAAGTAGATATTGGTGACATAAGCTGAATGGTAGTGAATATATTATGAAAATTATATGTGATAATGCTTATTAGGTAAATAATCATCCATGGGTACTCAGGATTCTCTATGAAACATGAACAATTGAATATAAATCATAGGAACTTTAGACCACTTAAACAGAGATTTCAAACATCAACATAGTTAAGCAGGCCCTCCCCTCTACCCCTCCCCTTTCCTCCCTCCTACCTAGCCCCTCCCCTCCCCCCTACCTAGCTTCTCCTCCACCCTTTCCCAGCACCTCCCCCTCCTACTCCCCCCTACCCAGCTCTTCCCCTCCCCTCCCCCTACCCAGCTTGTCTTCCAACCCCTTACAAGCACCTCCACCTCCCACCAGCCCCTCCCCCTGCCCAGCCCCACCCCCTGCCTAGCCCCTCCCCTCCCCTTCCCTCTAACCAGCTTCAACCATAATCGATTCCACCAGGCTATAGAGTACCCTGCAACCAAACTTAAATAGTTAAAGCTTTATTTCATAATTTTTTGTTACATGTATTGGAAATATATGATCATCCAACTATAAAATACAAATTTAAACTTTATATGGATTTCTATAACTGTAGTCTTCAATAATCTAAAACTGGTTCAAACAATTTATAGATTACATGATACATTTGATTGTTAAAAATCACAATAATCAGAAGATATCATGACAGACATGTTAAACATGTTTTCAAAAAAAAATTACAGATTTTGTGAGAAAATTTTAAATTTTTTTGTTTAGAAAATGATAAAAATCTTAAGAATGTACAGCTTATAGATCACATATATATTAAATGTGTTTGTAAATAAAATGTATATATTTCAAATAGCAGAACGCCATGGGTAATTGATTTGTAATCAACAAAAATTACCTACCAACTTATGAATGTTAAACATGTATGTCAAAAAACACACTAATCAGAAGAAATGTTAACCATTTTTAGATGATAGTAATGTTAAACATTTTTGTCAAAAAATTAATAGATTACAGATAACAAAAATCACACTAATCAGAAGATTACATGAAAAACTTGTTTTTCATGAAAAAAAATTATGTACTATAGGTTCTTACGCAGATAGCACAAAGCCTAAAAATGTACATATTACATGATAAAGATGTTTTTCAAAAATGGTTACAAGAGAAGGTGTTATTTCCATCTTTGTGGTTCATTTTCATGATAAAACAAAGAGAAAAAATTGAAAAATTTATGACAATCCTAAAATTTAAATGTATACACTTCTGTAACTATAGACAATTATGAGATGGAAAGAACAGTTTGTCTGAAAGACTTATAATACACTTTATATATTGAGTTAATGCACATGTGTCTACGTTAATGGAATTAAATTAGTAGTTATTAAATATAACTATTGAATACCTGAGAAGTGGATAAATTCAAGGTTGTAGTATCAAATCGTGTGCCAATACTTGAGTCCCTGGAGAAGACCTAATATTTCGATGCTCCAATCATGAATTATTCAAATTAACATAACAGTAATAATAATTTCAATTGTTAATAAAACAAATTAAAGACCAAAGAAATTTTACCTGGATATATTCGATGCCAATACTTATGAAGATGAATTGCTTTGATATCCCTGTTCAATAATGAGGAAAAATTTAGTATTTTGTGTATTTTGTTTTCTAATATAAATAGTAACTTTTACACTCCTACCCGAATTTCTTCAAAGTATTCAGTAAATTTGCTGATGTAGTTGTCATTATTGTTGATGAAAATTAATTTTCAGCTCTTTTGTTCGAAAGAAGAATTCAGATTCACGTCACAGAAGATGAGTTCAAGTTCATATATTAAACCACATGTTGATGTGTTGATGCTCTCAAACAATAGTAAAATGATACACACTAAATTAAATGTCCATTAAACTTCGATGTAGCCTACTCCTGCATTGAAAAATAATTAAACAAAAGTTCCATAAATATAAATAGATGATATTATGGGCATATTAATTTTTTTTTTAAATCTAGTAGAATCTTAATGAGATCACAAAAAGGAAACAGTACAACTAATTAAAAAGGAAGAAGAAACATAAATCATGAGAGACCAATCTATGAATATTAATTTCAGTCCTCTCTTCAGGTCACATAAAATCTTCCTCTATTTTACCCTTTTCATTTTATGTTTTCACTCACATCCATAGGAATACAAAATCATCTATATTTGAAACACTTCCTCCATGAACAGGTTCCACTACAATATCCTAAAGTATACCACCTAAAGGAATATCCTTGGATGCAAGAGATACCACAGTAATTCTGTAATCAAGTTTAAATTCCCCCTTATTATCATTAACCACTATCATTGTTTAATATTTTCTAGGACTTCACTCCATATAAATAGGATCTAGATTGTTGTCCTTAAAAAGTAGGTTAATAACCTCTTTACCAGAGGGGGAATTATCCAAGAAGGATTTACCCTACATCTGAGAAGATGACCACCCCCAATATGATTCTATATTAGATGGAGACAAGCTAGGGAATCCACTGGTAACTATATGTCCCAATAGAAATATACAATAAGAAAAGGAAGGGTCAAAACTATATTGATATGTATATGTGAGAATATAAAAAATAAACATAACATACCTGAAATTATCTCAAGCAGTACCTAATCATGTACTTGTTCATGTTCTGTTCAGTTAATTCAATATCACAGCTGTTCTTGTACATGGAGGCCTGAAAGAAAATTATCACACATCAAATTTCACCCTAGAAAACAAACGAACTCAAACAAGGATGACATTCCAAAAACATCTGAGTGGTGATCATTCCGGATCATTTTCATACAAGGAAGAGAGGTTGGGAGACTTACCATCTCTGAATTGGAGTTCCACATCCTTTGCTGCATTAGAATGGACTAAATTTGCCTCTATAATTGCATTCAAGGACACATTATTCATGAATGGAGCTATTCCTAGGCCAGTACCTCCTAATTTCTTCTCCATTAAACCAGGCCATGCCCTTCCCCATGGAAACCATATCCAATCCAATGGTTATTGAACTACTGTAGAAGAAAACAAAGGACTTACTCAATGAGGGTGCCAATGCCCACATAAAAATTCCGACGACTAAAAATGCAATGCGATGCATGTGAAATTCTGCACAAATAAAACAACAGCATAAAAAAACCAGTTTAATAATGATTAAAAGGCCATTGAAACATCATACATTAACTTTAACCTCTTAAATGGAGACTTCAATGTTTTCAATAGAAGAACCCAACCCTTGTAAGGCACATTGCAATGCCGTTGTTAGTACTATTTGTAATGATGTTTGACCTAAAAGCATAAATCACAATAATGAAATGATAAAAATATCACGTTTTCATTAATTACAAGAGTAGAAATATTAATTTTAACCTTGAAAATAAGATGATATCTCAATTTTACCCTTTTCAATTCCATTGATGTTGGAAGACGAATCAACATCACCTAAACTGGAGATTTGACCCATACATTGAAAACATTAAACAACCAAACATTAAACTGCATCATATCATGAAAATATGAGTCTGGGGTTAAATTTCATATTTGAGGATGCAGTTGAGTAAAAAGAAAACTTGTCATGATGTAAAAAATGGTCTGGTAAAACCGTACCTTTAGCGACGGTGGATAAGTCGATACAATCCAGATCTTTCTCTAGTCCCTCCCCCTCCCCATCTGCCCACCTCCCCCCTCCCCCTCCTTACCCGCTTCCCAGCCCCTCCCCCTCCCTCCCCACTGCCAAGCTCCTCCCCTCCCCCTCCCCCACCCCTCCCTCCCCACTGCCCAGCCCCTCCCCCTACCCAGCCACTCCCCCTCCCTCCCCAGTGCCCAGCCCCCCTACCCAGCCCCTTCCCCTCCCTCCCCACAGCCCAACCTAGCCCCCCCAACACAGCCTCTACCCCTCCCTCCCCACTACCCATCCCACTTGCCCAGACCCTCCCCCTCCCTCCCTAGTGCCTAGCCCCCTGCCCATCCCCTCCCCCTCCCTCCCCACTGCCCGGCCCCCCACCCAGCCCCTCCCCCTCCCTCCCCACTGCCCCAACCCCCTACCCAGCCCCTCCCCCTCTCTCCCCACTGCCCAACCCCCCTGCCTAGCCCCTCCCCCTCCCTCCCCACTGATCCTGCTTTTTCTTCTGTGTTTTGAGTCTTCAATATATGAGATCTTCTGCTTCAATGTTGAAGACATGGTCATCCTCACCTGATGAATATCCTCTTCATGTCGAGTATATGAAATGAGATTAAGTGAATGTAGCCCCCTCCCCTCCCATCCCTCCACTGCACCCCCTCCCAACCGTCCCCTCCAATCCCCCCTTCCCAACCCCTCCACTGCAGCCCCCCTCCCAACCCTCCACTACAGCCCCCCATCCCAAGCATCCCCTCCACTGCTAAGGACACGATTAGATGGAGAGATAATAATAAACACACCAAACCATAAAAAATATATATCATATGAATATTACCTAAATAATTGTCAAATAACACCCCTGATGAAAACATAATCCAAAATTCATTTCATTGCATGAAGAAATTCACATACAAGCAGTCCACCAATACAAAAAAATAATTAAAACTCCAACACAAGTCTCTCTTATAAATCAAAAATGGAGGGGATTAATATCCCCCCATCACCATCATCGTCATCCCCATGTCCAGCATCAACATCAGCAGTAGCAACATCATCAACAACATCATCACCAACCACACCATCAACATCATCATCATCAATCTCATCACCAACAACATCATCAACAACATCCTCTCCAGCTCTACTACCACCTCTATCATCGCCACTAGGACCCTCATGGGAATCACCCGAGGCATTATGTAAAGGGTGCATTGATTCCATACATGAATTAAAAGTGGCAGCAACCTCTGGTGGTAGTGACTTACTCAAAACTGACATAGCATTCATGAAATGTTCATTCATTAGCTTACATTTTTCACACTCCTCTAATACTATTTTCTTTGTCGCAACTAATTCAGCACGCGTATGTTCCAACTCACAGGCCTTAGTGGCTTTAGAGGAGTCCGATGATATCCAATACCTAGAGGGGACAATGTTTTTTACTGGTCTAAACAAACTCTTCCTGGATTCTCCACACCTAACACCTAACTCAAATGATCATTTGGCCCTAAGTTGTCAACTTCCTTCTCATCCATGGCCTCCAAGGAAGACTGTTGAAATTATAAACATATTAAATTATGAATTTTGTATAAATTTTTGAAATATAAGCAAAAAAACGTACAATTTTATCTTGTGTTTATGAATTAACTGCAGTTCCATCTTTTGTTTTCTTACTGAAGAAGAATAATTTTGCCCGAGGTACAGGACCATCAATTCCCAATTCAGCTTGCTGCATATGAGAGATGCAAAAATTTGGATTACAACCATATATGATAAATGCAAAAAACTGGATTGAACGTACCCGCCGCTTCTCATGATCGGGCATTGTAGTGCACCCGAATGTGTGTAGATATGTCATTACATCTTTGTTTTTTTGTTTTTCGCTAACACTTCCTAAGAAACAATAAAAAACAATACAAGTAATAAGAATTAAATTTTATATAAAAACAATTAAAGATGGGTAGTACCTTATAATGTTTAGTCTTCCAATTTGCGATCATTTTTTGATATTGACTTTTGGGACAGTCAGGGTTTGTGGGTACACCCAGTAAATCAGTACCCACTCTGCTCCTCCAACCAATATGCAACTCATACTTGTATGCCCACCAATACTCTCCAAGATCACTCAACATAAAAGCTTTGGTTGCATCACCGTTAGGAATGTTAAATTGACTATGCAAAGAAAATGTTAAGTCATATAAATACATTACTAATATAAATATAAATTTAAAAAATTTATTTACCCATATCTGCGCCCATGCCCTATCCTTGATGTCTGCACTGATATGTCTCCTTGAGACCGGTTCCAGCAGAACAATTTCATGATATTTGGCTAATGTATCTATGAAACATCTACACTCCTTATCATTTCTACCTACCATTTGATTTTGAGGATTGTAATCCACCATAATCGGAGTTTCGCGATTCCAGGCATCCCACATTCGAGTGCGCCCATGTCGCCTACTAGAAGATCCCACTAAATAATATAAGAGGTGAAAAGAGAAGAGTTATGTGACAATAAAATATGAAAAAAGTAAAATTATATAATTTGAAACATTTATAATAAAAAAACATAATGCAGGCTCCTGAATAGTCTGTGAGGCATTTGTGGACTATGTTGGATCAGCATCCTATGAAGGAAGTATCTGTTCCATAGCATACTCCCATTGATCTTCATGAACAGGTGCGGAAACTGAAGGAACAGACTCAATATGTGTAGGATGGATGGTAAGAAAAGGATGTGTCGTAGACATGTCATAATATGCATAATAGGTATGGGGATACATGAATGGATATAGAAATTGTGCAGGTGAGAACATCAGTCGAGTCAGCGTGGACATAGAATGGGATAAAGAGGGTAAATGGGATAATGAAGACAACATGAATGGAAAAATCCCAAGGGTCTCAAGCGGAGGGTGGAAATGTGTGGTATATGGGATGTCCACTGATGGGTCAGTGGGGGGAGTGGTAAGACGGGAGCTCCACCTAGGTTTAGGAGTATCCCTGCTCATTCCCATACTAGGAAGAGGAATATCTAGAGTTATATATCCCTAAAATAAATTTCATCAAAAATATGAACTTCATATTATATGTAATGCTGAAGATAAATATTACAATTATTATACTCACTGAAGGAAACTCACGCTTGTGTTTAACAGGATCAACATCAAATAATCTTTTCTTGCGAGCATCTGTAGTTTTCTTCATAATCTGCATAAGAATGAAATAAATATTTTTAGAAACAATTTTTACAAATCGTACATACAACTTAGAAGCCAAAGAAGACAAAAAATTTCATAACATATTTCAGTAATGATAATTTACAACCAAGTTATACAATTTTTAAAACCACATTTTAAACCCAGTTTTTTGAATTAAAATAAATATAATTAAATGAAACGATACCAAACAATACTAAAATAGACATATCATTCCAAACTAAAACTAAATTAAAGTAATTACATTCATACCAACCTGAGAAACTCACGTCAAGGTAAACTGAATGAACACTGAATATATATGGTTTATTTTATATATTACCCTCCACTACCTCAGGTTCAACATCATCTCTCACAATGGGACAATTTGTGTCATCAAATACAATATTTTGGCTAACACCGATGGGGGCGTCAATGGTGAAAATTTCATCCCCAAAATCAGGAAAAAATGTCTTGGGATTTCTTCATTAATGACGCTGTAATCAGGTTTTAGATGATCTTTCACAAAAAAACACTTATTTTACCATTGATGCCAAAATGTATGGTTCATCGGTATACATGAATCAACTCTTGTTAATAACTCTATATCTGCAATCATCAATAAATGTACCATGTCACATAGTTAAATCAAACCATTTACATTTCATCATAGTGACTCAACCTTGAGAGTAGTAATCCAATAACAATATTTTCTCAACCAGTCCATAATAATACAAACCTTCATATCAAGGTCGACCATCTGATGTACTGGCATAACAATCCGTTCTAGAGGTTAACATAACACCATCATAATGTGTTCTCATTTTCACCGCTTTATCAGTTATAACAAATTTATATCCATTGATTATTAAAGATTTGCAGTCACGAACAAAAGAATTGGGACCAAAAGCAAATGCTATTAATTCTTGAGAAATGAAGTCAGCAAGTAAACTCAATACCTGGAATACATATGAGTAATATAATTAAATATATCTCTATATTTTATGGTATATAATGTAATGGTCATACCTTTAATTTCAACCATGCTATGAACTCTTGGCTATGCATAGCCTCTCTCCTTCTCAATGGTAAAGACCGATGAACTCTACTTATAATTTGTTCATGTTCTATACATAAAATGACGATAAATGTATAAGGTATATGTGATATTATATCGTATGAGATAACATATATATATTCAAATTACTTACTTGATATAGGCATCGAAAAAACCACAATTAAACAAGACTGTACGATGTGCCATATTCCGCTATTCAAAGATCAATGTAACTAATGTATATGACCCAAAAATTCCACCTATTTGGGGAAGAGATGGAAACGAGGGCTCAATTTCCTTATACTGCTCATCTTCATTTCTCATTGGTCGATTATGTCTTGTGCTCACATCAGACAAATACATTGAACAAAAATCCATACATTCTTGGGCCAGATAACTCCTCACTATGGAACCTTCAGGATATTTCTTATTTTGAACATATGATTTCAAAGTGCACATATTTCATTCAGTGGGATAAATCCACCGAAAAGTGACTGGTCCCCCAAGAAGTGTCTCAGTTGTAAGATGAACTGTTAAATATAGCATGCAAGTGAAAATAGGATGGATGATTTTTTTTCCAACTCACAAAGAATTAATGGAGCCTATTGCTGCATTTTTACCAACAACGATTTGGATAACCTTTTAGCACAAAGTTCTCCAAAAAAATGACACAACCGAATCACTTCCACCCATACATTATTGGAGAGAAAATGGTGAATGGCTATTTGAATCAATTCATGAAAAAAGATCTGATAATCATGATTTTTTAGGGATTTCAATTTCAAATGTCTTCGGTTGACTCGTTTAGATATTTTGCTGGAATATCCATCTGGAACCTTGATATTCTCCAATATTAACATAAATTGATCTTTCTATGCCGGTGTCATCACATAAGAAGCACATGGATCTTTCCATTAGTTTTCACCGATACAAACAGGATGTAGTTCTGGTCGAATACCCCAATCTAATAAATCCTGATGAGATCGGAAGTCATATTAGGTCTTCCCCTTAATATTCAAAAGAATTGAAAGCAAAATTTCACATATCTTTTTCTCAATATGCATTATGTCTAAACAATGATGTAACAAATTAGTAGACCAATATGGAAACACAAAAAAAAACTTATCTTCTTCCAATTGTAAGTGACTTCAGTATCAGCATTCTTACTCTTTCGATATTTCAAGTGACCTTTCCCTAATGGAAAGCTGAAATCGTTCAATTCATGAATCACATCACTAACTGACATACGTTGAGGTGCTTCTTTAGAGTCAACATTAATAACAAACCTTTGACGATTCTTTCTGTATTGATGATCCCTTGGCAAGAATCGGTGATGCCCCATGAAACTGAAACTATGACGATATTTAAGCCTTCTCGATCATGTATTCTTCATAAAAATAGGACATGATAGTTTTCCCCTCGTGCTCCACCCAGACATCATTTCATAGGCCGGGAAATCATTTATGGTCCATAGAAGGGAAGCATGCATCTGAAACGTATTATTTGAAGAAGAATAAAATGTCTGCACACCTAAATCCCAAAGATGTTTCAACTATTTTATTAAAGGCTACAAGTAGAAATCTATATAATTACCAGGATGTGAATGTCCAGATATCGGTATACTCAAGAAAGTGAAATTTTTTTCATACACAACCACAGAGGAAGATTATAAACATGAATAAAAACCAGCCACATGCAATGAGCAGTAAGAATCTGACCAAAAAGATTAAAACCATCACATGATAGGCCCAATCTAACATTACGCACCTCAGCTGTAAAATCAGGATGTTGTGCATCAAATGTCTTCCATGCTAATCCATCTGCAGGATGCACCAACTCATCATTACCTTTAATTCTATCAACATCATGCCATCGCATATTGACTAATATTTCTGGAGGCATGAATAGATTTTGAAGTCTAGGAATCAATAGAAAGTTACACATAACTTTATGTGGCACACGAGATGGTGTTCCTTTTTCATTTTTCTTCAATAGAGATGTACCACAATCTTTACAGTCATTACGATTAGCTGGTTCCTCAAAATATAAACTGAAATCTTTCAGACAAGCATAAATTTTATTAGTAGAAAATCAAAGCTTCTTAATTAACATACATGCCATGTAAAGATTTGAGGGAATATCAGCACCATCAGGAAGCAAGTCCTTCAAAAATTTAAGAATATAATCAATGTCGGTATTAGAAATTCCATACATGGTTTTTCCCGGATATAACTACATTAAAAATTCCAACATGGTCATTTTAGTACATTCTTGATATACTGGAGTTCTGGCATCATCCAATAATTTTTTCACTCTCTCAAGATCATCATCTTCAACATTTTCCTCATGTGTACTGATATCATTGACTTCATGCACTAGTATGTTATCTCCCTCGGAATGATGCACATATGGAAACAGATCAAATATCAAATTCTCCATGTCACTTCGTTCATTTCGTTTATGAACAGTATAATATTGAATCGTCTCTCCATGGTGAATCCAACCATTATAGTTTTATTCAAATCCAAATTTTGTTAAATGGTAACTAACTTCTCCTCATCTTAACCATGGTCTTTCAACACAATTATTGTAGGGACACTGTTTACAACATCCATCTGACGCATTGTTAAATGAAAAATCTAAAAAATTCTCCAAATTACTTTGAAACATGGTTGAAATTCGATCGGTATGATACATCCAGCTTCTATCCATTCTATAACAAGAAAAAAAGTTATCATTAAATCAACAATATAAATCATATTTAAGAAATTCATTACAATAAATTTTATTATTAAATTTATCAATGCATATTAGTAGCTAGAAAAAAATATTTAATAACAAGAGGAGTCCATGATTGAATAAGTAGGAAAAAAGAAAAAAAGGTCTACCTTGAGATGTAAACTAAAGAAAAATGTTTTAAAAGACACTCCCAAGTGGTCATTGATGGGGAATAAAAAATAAAATTTCAATGTAAAATACTCCTTTATAGATATAGAGGCATTATACACATGGGAAGAAAATTTATATTAATAAAATGAATTTATAATTTTATATATTATTTGGTAGGGGTTATTTGATAGGGAATAATAAATTCAATGAAAATAGAGTAGTTATAACTTTAATGTTTGGGAATTAATATTGAAAAAATGTTTCAAGGGTTGCGACAAATTTTGTACAGCATGATGCTTACAAATATAATTTTTATGGATTCTATTGGAACATTGGATTTTTTTTCATATGGAAAAGATATGTTTTTTAAAATAGACATCATGATATACTTGGGAGTATTGAGAATAAATATTTGGGGGTTTCAACCCCTTTAAAGGAATAGAAGATAGAAACGTATTTTAAATTCTATATAGAAATCACATAACATGTTTTATAGTCTTGAATAAGTCTATGGAAGGTGTGACTATCCTATTCATGATGAAAATGAATGCCTCATCAATATACCATCCTAAAAATATTTTAGTTTTAGCACTCAAAATCATCCAAAGAAGAATAGAAAAGTGAAGGAGAATGATTTAGTTGTTGATGTTTCACCCAAAATATCCAAAGGGGAAATTCCATGGATCTTGGAAAGTGGATGTTCTACTCACATGAGCTTTTTTGGTTTTAAAAATTCTCAAAACAAACCACAATGATAATTTATGTATCTCAATGGGTGTATAGGCCATTATTCCTTGGGTTAGTCCATAAGGCTATCATCCCCTATCAACTATCTCAGGTCATACTAAAATTTCATCATTCCCCACTTCTGGACACCATTAATGCCTGAAGGCCTTCATTCCCTTCTATTTTTCATTCAAGAACCCACCATATTCATCATTAATCACATCTCAAATTCTCCCCCTATATAGGATTAATGAATTCATGATGGATCCACTTTTAACTTTGATACAAGATAGTATAAGACTACTATCCATACACACACACATATATATACCCAAGTCATAGTAAGGAAAATTTTTATCTATATAGAGGCATAAGCATATCATTTTAAAAGAATTATCATGGTATGTACACACACTCACGAGTATTTCATATCATACATTTTTATATAATTGTCATAACATGGTAAGAACTTCTTGCATTCAACATATTGAAGCCCAACATCAATGTTCACCTCTTAAATCAATATCACAAACCAAATATCCATGGAAGCATCCCCAAATCACTACATGAGTATTCAAGGTTTATAATATATGATGAAGAACATGTTATGGGCCGAGATCATTTTAGACCTATCCATCAAGATACTACAAAATTAAGATATTTAGACGGATCTAAGAATGATCTGGAAAAACTATATTTCCATATTTATTTTCCATGTAAATCTAGAAAGGATCACATTGGATATCATTGTAAATCCAAAACCTGGATAAGAAATCCGAGATCTATTTCCTTTATAAGGATAATAAATAATATCTAGTAATAATAAGAATAACAAAAAACAAATGATAAATTATATTTAAATCTTAAGGAATGATATCTCTATATCAAATATAATTCCTCTCTGAAAAGAATTAATTCAACATAAAGTCTCATTAGAGTCCCTTGGTTTGATTACACTGAGTTTAGGAGGAATAATGACTGTCTTTAGGGTGTTTTTGTGTCAAAATAATAATTTTCAAATGATTAAATTCTATGTAAATGGTTTGGTTGTTTGGTTTACAAAATCATGCTCTAACCATAGGAAGTTCACTACATATTCAAGTCACCTGCATGGTTTGAAGACATGGTATGGTAAACCCTATGACAATCATGATGTTGATTCTTTTTAGAGTTACATAGTAACATGGAATTGTTTCCATGTTATCTCTAAAAGTACCCCTACCATATATCACCCACTAATCCTCTCCAATAGGCTTCATAGTTACGTTGGGGGACTACACTATTCCCTCTAACCATTATCACCATTAAATTCTTCCACCCACCCAATCTCCCCAAATATCCCCAATAAATCACCCAAAAAATGTAATAACTCAAATAAACTCTTAATAAAGGCTAAAAATAAGGCATAATGCACCTAGAAAGTGAGTGGTTGTTCCAATATCCCACTCTAATGACTTGTCTACCTTAATATGTGTCTCTAGAGGTCTAAATCTAAAAAGTAGGTCTAGTAAAATTAAACATATGATTCCTTATCCCATTTATATTCTTTAATATGTATGTTATTCCATAAAGCCTTAACAAGATTCTTCATCTTCCTTCATAGTTCCTTTATTCATAGATCAACAATCCATATTGGACCTTTCTCAAATGGATCATTTACCCCCAACACAACATTCTCAATATCAAATACATTTGAAAGATAGTTATTCAAATTTATAAGTAGGAACGCATGAAAAACATCATATATAATATAAAAATGATGAATTTGATGATTCCCAGAGGAGAGGGAGCTGAGAGGGGGGAGCGGGGATGTCGCCCGAGCTGGGGGCAGCGTGGCGAAGGCCAGGATGTTGAGGCAGACGCGAAGTCCGGGAGGTCCAGGTCGAGAGCGGAGGTGGAGGCCGGGAGGCAGAGCCGGGAGGTAGGGTTGAAGTGGGGGGAGCGTGGCGGAGCCGGGATGCGGAGCAGGGAGGCGGAACCGGTAGGTGGAGCCGGGAGGTAAGGTTGAAGTGGGGGGAGTTCGACGGAGGTTTGAAGTTAGGGGAGCGCGATGGAGCCCGATAGTTAGGGGCTGAATAGCCACACTTTTAAAACAAACCGTGGGTATAGACGGTAAAAAATAATCTATCCCCAACGTTCATTAAACCGTGGCCATATATGCGTGGGGATAAACCCAAATTTCAGTAGTGTATGCCACATGCATTATATGTCTCTCTTCTCATGGGAAGATGGGTCTATGATCTTACTATAGGACGAAAAGACTTGATGGGTAGTTCATCTACTAACTGTGTTAATCCCCCATGTTTTTAGTAGTATAGAATGTTTTTCTAGAATCCCTGGGAATATGGGAATGTAATGATGTAAATAAATTATTGAATAAATCTTATTAACCCAAGGGGTAAAAGCATGCTCGGATGAAATGCTGAGGTTTCAATTTAATGGGACAGTAGATTTTGGGTGTCATACTAATGAAATTTAATGTGGAATTGTTAATGGTTAATTAATGTTTAAATAATTAATTAAATTAAGTGCAACTGATAAAAAGGGAATGAGGTAATGTAATTAAGATCTTTATATGGTTGTGTGCTTATTGAATACCTAGTCTTAGAAGTGGCATCCAGGAGTCTGAGAGACATTAACTGCAGCGTGCCTAAGAACAGGTTATGCCCATAGTGTGGTTGTGAGTTATAGTATATTCTGTACTTTTTGTGTTTCTATATGATACTCCACCCATCAGTTAAGGAAACTGACACCCGGGGATTCTAAGCCCTTGGGGGGGGGGGGTGTTTTCTGTAACATTCCAGTGGGAGGATAGATGGATGACTACCACCTTTGGCCCCACTCTCATCTCATGGTAGTTACTTGTGCTGGCAGGCACCATGGTTAGTTTTCCCCTTATTTGTGTATAGAGTGTTGTAATGGCTTATGGTTACTTACACACATATATTCTAGATAATGTTTTATATGAACAACTATAAGCATAACGTGCATAGGTTGTGATGGGTTGAGGATTCTTACTTGGCGTGTGGGTTTTAATGGACTGAGATATAATTCTTGACATATGATACATATTATATGAGCTGTGGTGGATCCTGGAAACTGCCTAGTTACTTTTCCTCCATGGGCATGGTGGTTTTGTTGCACGAGGTGCATGTTGTGGTGCTTCACCCAGGTGTCTGCTGGAAATCCATTTTGGAGAGATATTCTTAGGACGTGTAGCTTTTGGGAAAAGCAAAAAACTAGTGGGGATGTAGTATCGGGGTAAACTTGATATTATTTATCATATTATATACTCTTGTATGCGATACTTGGTGAGAGTAGCCATGGTGAGGCTGGGAAATTAGTATACCTATTTAGGTGATGAGTTATTTTCACTTGTTGTTTACTGTTCTTTAACATGCTTTCTTTACATTTTCACAAGAGGCTCTGGGGAGGATCCTTTTGAGTATACAATTATACTAACCTTAAGTATATATAAACTATTTTCAGGCCACATGGAGTAGGTGGGAGATGAGGATGGTTTCTACTATCTTGGGGTTGTAGGAGTTGTTTGGGCTTCATGGTCGCTTCAGTTTTTACATTCATTAGGGTACTTATAGTTTACCCCTTTTAGTTGTATTAGTTTAGCATGACATTACATATGTGTACTTGGGATATCATTTATATTGTTTTCTGAGACAAGAAGCTTGGTTGGTGTCTATTTTATCTCTCTCTTTCGCATGTGTTCTCTTAGAGGGTAATGCCTCCCATATTTGTGTTTGCTATACCCTTGGTGCTAGTCGCCTACCCATGGCCTACTGGAGGTGGGAATCATGGGTCATTATCGCCCAAATCACATTGCTGGCCTAATAGGGGTACACCTTGTGGGGAGGGGGTCATTACAAGGAGTCTATAGTATAGGGTGATAACTTTAATTATAATAGATGATGAAAGAAAATGGATGATATAAATTGTTCTACAAAACATGCCTATGTGGGGGAGGGTACAATACATGAATATATGATGGTTCTAACTCCTAATGTTGTTCTGGAACTGTACTTATGCATTCAGTGCATCATGCAGTTTGACTGAAATGAATTATATTCCACAGTATATTATTTATAACATAGGTTTTGTAAATGTGTGGATATTTTGAAAACATGAAGTTTCCTCCCATGAACATGTAACTAATATGTTCATGGGTGATTAATATTATATTTAAAATGGGTTACATTCTATATTTTAAGTGTAAAAATTTGTGAGAGGGTAGTGTTTAAACTAATGATGATATGTTTGGGAGGTGAAAAAATCAAGTTGACATAAAGACTAATATATATAAATAGATCTTACTATTTTTCTGGATATAAATATTTGGTTGGAAACATTCCTTTCTCTGGGATAAATTATAAATCATTAATGTTATATTTAAGAGTCATATCTATGAGAAAATTTTAATAAATTTAAGGGATGTATTATAAAAATAGGCAAGACGAGTTTTCATATGATGTTAAACAATATTTAAAGGTTGGTGTTGCTATCGAATGAGTACAACCATGATTCTTTATAGATTATCTGTTATTTTTATCTACCCTCACATGTCTAGCATGGGAGGTTATAATTTTTGATCCATGTTTTTATGAAGTGGGGTCATTTTAATAAAACTAGTATCTTTATATGGTTTCTATGAAGAGGATTCACATTAACTAATTTATTTTAAATATATATATATATAAATATATCTATTTATTGTGCATGACCATTTCCTTGGTTCAGGAGGTTATATTAGAGTCTGAGTTATAAAGTGAGGCTGAAACCACTACCAATTTTATATCATTATTTATGTTTAAAACATGTATCTCGGAGAGGAATGAATATTATTTTTATTTAGAGTGAGTACATATCAGTGGGTCTCACTAGAACCTGATTCCAAGGACTCCATGCATATCATCAGCTACTTTGTACATTATTTTTCGATGAAACTGATATTATGAATTAATAACACTCTAGTATAAACTATGGGTTTTCTAGGATTAATATTTGGGTTTCAATCTATGTAATTATATAAATCATGGAATTTTAAGTTATTCCTATTCTTTATGGGATCGAACTTTGCCTCCCATTATCTATTCTATAAATATAGTCAGTTGGTTGGTAGTTAATTTCCATAAATTTCTAAATAATATTCCATGTGGAATTAAGAAAATCAATCATCTAGGTCATGATATTTGTCTTCATTTTCAGGGACATGTTTTAATTAAATTAAATTTCTATATAAGACCATTCCCTACCAATGAACTATTTAATTACATTATATGGTTTTTTTCTCTATTTTTTATGCACGGGAGTTTTTTGGTTTTTGATATTAATGAAAATAATTATAGAGGTCCATTTCCAATTAGTAGGTCAAATTTAAAATTTTTTCCCAATAAATTGATATACTTATGGGTTTGATCTAAATCCCACAATGGGATCAAACAATTAAATAATGGGTACCATTTATGATTCTATGTTTTTTTGAGGAACTCTAAAGCATGGAAATCATGTTAAAATAGTTATTTAAGGTCAGGAATATCACATTCAATTAAATCAATGAAAAAATACAATTAGTATTAAAAAAGACAATTATAAATAAGTGCATATGGAGACATATTAAAAAGTCCCTAAATTCGAGCCCAAATAAGAGGTAAATACTAATTATAATGGAACTTCTGTAATTCCAAAGAATGTAACCTCTATAATTGTTAAGGAGAAGGAAAAAAATAAACCTCCCATAAGTAAAATCTAAAAGAAAAGGAGGAATAAAAAATGAGAAAAAAGAGAGAGGGATTATCATGCATGAAAAAACACTCAATTAAAATTTTAAAGTATTCACACAACATATTTTACACATAAATAAATTTTTATGAATAAATCAAGTATGGGTTAAATAAGAGCTTCATAAAAGAACTAATTTTTGTTGGATTGGATAAATCTGAGATATTTAGCATCATATGATAGTCCTACTGCCTAATCCAAGAGTTTTGTTTCAGCTTAGTTACTTTTAAAAAAGTAATTTATAGGTGGAAAACCATGATGTTATATTGTTTCATAGGAATTTAGTTTTTATTTATAAATTTTATGATTTTGATTCAATATCATACTATATTTTTCAGCATTAAATGTACTTATATATTTTGATTTCAAAAGTTAATTTTTATAATTCCATGATGTACAAAAATAAAAAATAAAATTGAATAATGAGAATCATGAAGAAATGAGAGTTTAGTTTTATATTATTTATTATTACCTCCCATTATTTTTCATTTTTATATCAAAATTCATGCCCATGCTTATATTTTTTTCTAAATTTTCAATTTAGGATAATAAATTTACGTCTGAATCAAATGTTTTCTTAAATTATATTTTATTATTGTTTTTATTAAATGATTTATATGTATGAAGAGTTATTATATATATCCATTGTGCTGTGGATTTAATGAACTATGATTTGGGGTGCTAGTTGATTAATATAGCTGAAAATTCTCTATAGTTTTTATTGCATTTATTTTTGGATGTTGTTGTGGATTTGTTTTTCACTATTACTAAATCCATGACTGACTTAATTTTTATCTTATTTTCTCATTTTTGATATAATTATCATCATAATATTTCAATTATTTTCTAATCATATAACATTAGAAACTCTGGGAAAATGTTTTCTACTATAAAATTAATTTTTATATTGTCCAATATATGATTATAAAAATTCACATGTCAATTAATTTAGTATTTAAAATAAAATACCTTATCCTTGAGACCGATGTTGAAATTTATAAATATTTTCAATCCTAAAAAATTCATGAACAACATTTTTTATCAATGTCTCATATTACAAGTTTATATTACCATTTCATACAATTAATCCTTTTATTTTTTTATGATTATCAATGGTTTTGGTATAGGGGATAAGTTTTTTGGGCAGGATGTATTGTCTCTACTATGTTAAATACATCGAATGCGGGATGAATAATGGTATGATATATAAAAAATAAACCCTTTTTGGATTGTGTTTCATCATTTGAAAAAAATTACACTCACCCCATCCTATTGTGATGTATGAGAAGAAATGAAATCATTCACATGAAACCAGATTTTGAATTCTTACAAAATGAACTACTCTAGTACAAGGATAATATAAATAATGGTTTCTTATGTACCAAATCCAGTGGAGTGAAATTTGGTTAGAATTTTTGTATTGGAATGAATGTCCCTCCTAGTGAACTAAGAATCATAGTATGGATGCTCACTAAAATATCAACTAATATATTCTCACTTCTATTTCAGAACATTAATTTTTTGAATACTTTAATCAATACTGTTTTCACTTCATTTGTTTCAAAAAGAATAATTCCTTTTGAAAAATTTATGAATTCTAATTTACCCTAAAATTTTTATGAAATTAATTATGGGTTTAAGAATATTTCACCTATGGGAAACCTTTTCTCGACCTCCATGCAATATTCCATTCATTTAATAAACTAATATATTTTATTGGAACTCCAAATTATGCAGAAATTTTAACTTTTACATATAAATATAACTTTTTCGTATAAAAAAGTCCATTTATGAATAAAATAGGTTAATAATTAAATGTTCATCAGATGGAATATCTTCAGCCAACTCTTACATGATTCAAAACCTTAAAATTATCTAAGGGATAAGCTACTAAAATCATGGGGTAGTGGCATATTTATAAAAAGTATTATAGTTCATGTAATTTAGTTTTGTGAACTAAATTAATGCACAATCTTTATTTCATAATGAATTAAGATGATAATAAAATTCCTTTAGCTTGTAACTCACCTTCATCTAAGAAATCTATTTTTATTTGGTTTCATTTTAAAACCCCAAAATTTGCACAACTTTAGAAAAATTGTGAGAAATATTAATTAGATGTAATTTAATGAGAGGAAATTGAATATACTATATAAACAACAGTGTTGGATTTTATAACTGAACATTTCATCCATCATCATCCACAAACACAATCAACCCAAAAAAATCAATGTTACCTCGAGGGATTTAATTCCAATAGAAATGAATACATTTCAATGTGAAGAGTGATTTCAGGTAATTAATTGGGCATTGGTAGTATAATTTATTTATAATTCATTATAAATTTTTTTTATCCATCTTGAAAAATTGAAATATTTTGAATGAAAATTTCAATGAAACAATTGAAACAAATGGTGCTGTATTTTTTAAAGTAAAAAATCACCACTTATAGAATAATAATTTATACAATTTTTTGTTATGTGGTCTATTTGACACATTATCTATGTAATTTTTTTAATAAAATTATAAAATATAAAGAAAAAACATTCTTATATTAATTCATTTTTTTCTATTATTCATCATGACATACTTTGATATTTGGGGAGTGGAAATATATTTTTTGAGAGAAAATTTTAACTTTGTTTATTTTTTATTACAGTAAACTAGGAATAAAGTGAAATATATATTTAAATATTTATTATTTACTAATCAATTACCAATATACCAATTTTCCAAGATTCTTTTGAACCTTAATCCGAAATTATATGGATTATTTGTAACTTTTTCTCTATAAAGTTGATATTTGATATCATTTTTAAAATGATAGAAATGTGAATTTTTCCAAGGTGTAAAAAAACTATACATAATTTATTATCATTAGTAATGTAGGAAAATATAAATATTTTTTGACTCATGAATGGAATTCTTAGAAAAAATATTTGAGAATCTTGAAGTGAATTTTGAAATATATATGATAATTTCAAAGGGGTAGAGTAAAATGCATTATAGATGCGTTTAATTGAAAAAACAAGGAATTGAAAAATATGTTTTATATTTCACTATCAAATTATATACCCTTTTGATAATCATTAGATTTTTGTAAATTTGAAATTAAATAATGGTATCATGGGTGACCATTGATTATATTATTGAGATCCAGTGCTTGAGGAAAACCATTGTCTAATTTCAGGTGATTTGTTGAGTTTATTTTATGGATACTATTTTTGAGTTTAAATTATTATAATTTTGAATTTAATTGTAGATTATTTCTCATATTTTAGATGATGTGAGTTTAAATTATTATAATTTTTAATGTAAATGTTTATTATTTCCCAATATTTAGATGGTTTACCTTATATTTGGGTGATTGACATTTTAAAATTTATTTAAAAAAATACAATAAAATAATTATAATTTTTATGAAGATTGTTTATGGGAATTTTTGATGTGTAGAGGTGTTAAAATGGAAATTGAAAAATAAACGGGTTGGAAAAAAAGAGGCAAGAAATTAGGCACTCTTAACTAGGTTGCAATTCATTTTGATAACTAAAAGGGTGGTTGAACAAATAACTAGGAAGGTCGGACAGGGGTGCGACCGTAGTAATTTGAGAACAACCATGTAATGGGATACCGACATGGCCCCAAGTAGCATAATTGGAACTAAATACATGTGCAATGTGGTATAAAAATCATGTAGGTTGGCACACTATGGAGGAGACCCAAAATGGGGAGGTACCATATGGGAATTTGTAACCACATTCGCCACATTTTCTATTTTTAGTAAGGTGTAACACTAAAACAATATGTCGTGGGTGATGTAAATAGCCTATGGTAATTTGAACTTACAAAAATAGACCTGTTTTACATAATTCAAGTGCTTTCTTCATAAGAGATACATGTTCTATTGTTGATTGAACTGATGCAATAAGGAACACCAATGGACAAGGATCATAGATGTAACGAACCATAATCCAGTAACACAAAACACATGTCTTACTTTACTACATTTTCATAGATATAATATTTCAAATATGGAAGGATCAACTAGTATAATAGTTTTGGATAACCATATAAATATATGATAACCATTTTACAATTGGAATAGAAAATAATACATAATAAAATAAAATGAATTCCATCCTTGAAATCTCATTCAAATATCTCTTCTTAATAATCGGGTGAGATGAAACAAAATTAGTGTGAGTATAAATTCATAGTAAGGGTTAATTATAGTGGATGAAATAATTAATCAATAAACAATAATAAATATGGAAAGGTAAATAACTAAGAAAAAATTCCATTGAAAAAACATTATTTCATGAATAGATATGGAATAATCAATATGTCAAGATGAAAAAATAAATACACATGATATTTAATCAATAAATAGAAAATGAAATGAATGTAGAGATAATATAATTATGATAATATCATGGACAATAATATTTTACTTCTTGATGAATGAAATTCTTAATTATTGGATTTCATGATATTAGGCCTCATGATACCTCTACTGGAAGGTCATTTCACGAGACCCTTTAAATAAAAAAGGTAGAAACCAATTTCATTTGGAAAATTTATTTATCTCATGAGACCTATTGAACTATCAAGGGAGATATATTATATCTCATACCACCTACCACAATAGGTCAAAATAATTCCTCCCATATTAAATGATTGATTTAATCCCTAAATTAGTATTCAAATCATGAATATCTGAATTGAGTAATGATACAAATTTATCAATATTTCACTAGATAATAAAATAAATTTAAAAATAAAAACATTATGTAAAAATGGTATATGGTTTGGGAAATAATAATATCAATCAAAAAAGAGAATTAAAATTTAATATAAATGTAATGTTAAATGAAAAATAATCACATGAATGTGATTGATTCATGGGAAGGATAATAATAATAATAGAAAGTGTTATTGTTCAACAACGTTTACCACATGGTAATTTTCAATTGAAATCTTATTGGATGATATGATTCAAATAAAATCTTAAAATTATAATATTTATTATGGAATGATGATATTAAAATTAAAAATGTGAAATATATACACCATATAAAATAAATCAGCGGTATAACATTCTAATATGTCACAATGAAGGGAACTTGAGATGAAATCCCTTACAAGGATCATATCATTGAAGTGTGGTTTAATAAATAAATTAATTATTTGATTCAAATTTAAATCAACATAAAACAAGCGTAAATACAACATAAAATAATAAAATTTCACTACACACAAATATTATAATTCCATATTCAATAATGTTAAATTTTGACCTAATGAGTGGAAATTGAGTTTGGGAATCCCTTACGTCATTCTCATTTTTGTAGAACAAGATTTAACCACATATATATTGGTTTTAAACATTTAATTTTAAAAAACAAGAACCATATTTGTATTCATAATATCATATATTATCCATTGTAATATCTTATCACCCATTAATTAATAATATATCATTACTTTCATTATTTTGAGTGTCACTACACCAAAATCAGTGTTTAGCAGCAGTTTTTAACAGTGGTTTACTAAATCGCCACTATTTTATTTAAATTATTTAGCGATGGTTTATGAAAAACCACTTCTAAAACTTTTATTTTGTTTAAAAAAACATGACACTTCTCTCTCTAACCCCCCACTCCCCCAACCCCCATGACCCTAGTGACCCCCTGAATCCCTACCCTCATCGCGCCTCGTTGCCGGTCCTGAGCCTCACTGACCCTTGTCGCGCCTCACCACCGGTCTCGAGGCTTGCCACCCCTCGCTCTATTTGATCATATCTATTTTTTATTCTAACCTCTTTGATCCACAAAAAACATATACCCATTAATGAAGGTATATTCTTCATCCTGTTTTCTCTATAATTTTTTTGTTTGGATGATCTTTCATGTGAATCCCTATATTTTGTTTGGATGTTCATTCATGTAAACCCCTATATTTGTTGAGAATTTTTTTTAATTTTTATATTTATCAGCATGTTGATATACTAATAATAGGTATGTTACTTATCCCAAGTGTATTGATGTGATTCTAAATTTATTTTTTAAAATAAATCATTTTATCATGATAGTCTTAACCTTTTTTTTCCAATTCTATGTGGGAACATGCGTCACTTTGTATAAGTGGATAGTTGGAGTTTTTTTAATGTCAATTAGTAATTGTAAATATTTTATAATGACATGTTTTATAATTCATTTGAAGTTATTTAATAAAAATATTATTTTAAAGGTGATATATGTATAAAAATGAATAATGTGTCCTTTAAAATAGGATTTTAAAATAATTTATTGTGGGGGAAAAATAAAATTTGTGTTTATAAATTATAAATTTTTTATTGGATCTTGAACTAGAATGTGTTATGATAAAAAAAAAATTTAATCCTATATGTTTTTTAAATTGCGTAATAGATGTTAAAACATGAAGTTAAATTTTTAAAAGGAAACAAGAAAGTAATTTTGATATGTAAAGTAAAATGGAACCCAGTTTGAAATTATTTATAATAAAAATTCCATGTGTAATGAATCTTTAAAATGTATGGTGGGAAGTTATTCTTCTCAATCAAATTTTATCATTGTTTAGCTGTGTATTGTTTGATATTTAGAAAAAAATTATATATTGATTTTGAAATTAGGAATGGGTTTTCTATAAACATTTTGATAAATTTATTTCCCGGATAAGATA
This sequence comes from Viscum album, assembly GCA_963277665.1. Taxonomy (NCBI): domain Eukaryota; kingdom Viridiplantae; phylum Streptophyta; class Magnoliopsida; order Santalales; family Viscaceae; genus Viscum; species Viscum album. The sequence continues at coordinate 1,601,878,128 of OY728128.1, forward strand.
TAATTTAAAAGTAGGCCAATCAAATAAAATCCCAATAGAATCATATAACAGAGAGTACAATGGCCTATATTATGATTATTATAGAAAATAAGGGTCTATGGTGATGAGTGAATATTGTAAAACCCAGAGATTTTATGAAAAATATTCTCTTAATATCATTAATGTCTTGTGTTTTATGCTACACCAAGATTACCTTGCGCTATACGCAACACCGTATTAGCTTGCAGTATACGCAACACTTTTCTTGGATAGTGTTACACACAATTTTGATAATAGTTATTCTAAGGAACATTGAGTATATATATATATATATGTATTCAATGTTTAAATTAAATATGGTTGGATTATGTTATACAAAACAACGAAGGATTCTTGCATAGCACGCAGCCCTGACTTGGCTTGCATTACATGCAATCACGACCTTTCTCGATAGCGTGTGTTGTACGCAATATCGGGTTTTACTAAACAATGATATATTATTATAATATTATTAGGAACTATCCTTTATGAATAGTATTAACTAAATTTTAAATCTTATAACATTATTATTTGTCTTACACATTTTCTAAAACATGGTATAAGAAAAAAATAAAATTTTCATGTAAAATAAGTATTTTTCAAAAAAATGCAGTTTTGCCACCTTTTGATGGCGCACCCACTTTAAATATAGTTTTTGACATGTTTATAATTTTAATTTAACAAAATAAAATTCCTCTTTGGAATCATGAAAAAAAAATTTACTTTGGATTAATTTTTCATATTATTCTGGTAAGTTTCATATTTTGATGAATAGTAAAAACACGCTATATTTTAATTAAAAACAACTTTTTTCATTGCAATAATTTATATGGTTAAATTATAATATTTAATGGTTTTAAAGTATAAATAGAATATATTTTTACCATTTAATATAATGTATGTCATTAGCATCGATTCTACCTTGAATTCGTAGGATAAATCAATTCAATCTTTTTCAATGTTTTAAAGAAAAACGCGTTTTCTTTCGACAATGGGATTAATTGTAATTTAATTTATGCAACTTTTGTGTATTGAATTTGGAAAAACGGATTCCATATTTGGAATCAATGGATCCAAATTATGTTAATAAGCTAATTTTTATTTTTGGGAATTATGAATAGTAACTATGGTAAATTTTATTTACCATAGTTTAAGGTAAATCGGGTAATTAAGGGTAAATATAATATTATAAAATTACCCTAACACATGTCAAAATCCTATTGGATGACTAAAAGTCGACCCATATCACCTAAGGGTCAGATTAGATTCATTTAATGGACTTTTGTCTCTAAAAATAATTTAATTATTATTAAAACCAAAGAATGTGACAACATGTCACTTTCTTAAATATTATATGTATAATAATTTTAATTTAGTGATAAACTTCATGAAACATCGAACATGAATAGTGTACAGAAATCTAATACAATTATATATAAAATAGGAATTTATTTATAATTTTTATGGATTAAATAATCATCATTTATTATGACACAAAGATGATGCAGTAATTGTCTTATTAATGAAATATTGACATAATTGATGTTATAAATACCAAACTAAATGTAATTTAAGACTTTTTATGAATTAAATTAATTTTATAGGTTAATATGACATGTTATTATTGATTTAATTAACTTTTTTCTAACTAAGAATTCTGTTATGATTTTCACAAAAATCAATTACTAAATAGTGTCAAAATTGACATAAAATAGTTTTTGAAACAAGTATTATATTATTAATTGTTATTTTATTCCTAAAAATATAAGGTTCGTCCAAATGACTTAGAGAAGGATATATATATTAATAATAAACAACTTGGGGTTCGTTTGGCTTCTTATAGTAAGTTTACTAACCTTATAGTATATGAACACAAGAAGACACGGTAAAAGAAAAATTATTCAACTTAATGTTAAATCTAAATGATAAGGTTAAAATAGGAACCTAAATTTGTATAAATTCTTTTGGATGAGAATATTTCCACCCATCCCCACCTTAGCTTTGAAATAAATCAATTTTGAGCTATTTAAAACCGAATTTGACTTTATAATAAAATAATAGTTTTAGTTATTCCAAAGGTGCCCCTCTCCTCCCTTATAAAAGGGCACCTCCTCCCCCTCTTCCATACACCACATTGAGCCTTCACGATCGGCCAAACCCTGCCAATTTCCTCTCTTCACGTCCGTAGAAACATCCTATAGGTTCTTTTCTTCTTCAAAGACCTATTTTAGTGCCCTAAAAGGAGGTCTCAAAGAAGCACTTCAAAGAAGAGGTAATGTCCGTTACCGATTATTTCATCTTTATTTCTTCTTCCACTTATTCTTATTTAGTTGTTTCATTATGAATTAATAACATCAGTATCACTCATATACTGATATGTTATTATAAGTATGAAACAACCCTATTTCACCATCTATACATCCTACAGAAAAAGAAATCACCGCGCTGGCGTACGTACGGAATACCGTCTCCACACCGTGGTGTAATCTATTTTCCACCACCCACTTACTTGGATGGGTAGAATGGTGTAAATAATAACCATATATGATTATTTTAAATTTATATTGATTCTGAAATAGTATACATACACTCCAATACAATCCCACGATCATGAGAACGATATCATCGCTCGTGCTTACGTACGGACTACCCTCTCCACGACGCGATGAGATTCATTCTCCACGTTAACCATTCATGAATGATTATAAAGTATATATAATAAGTAATAATGAAATATATGAAATAATAATGATACTGGATTTATGTGTATATATATGTATGTCATCTACTTAATTCCATTTAACTCAATAAGGAAACGAAAACAACGTTCATGCGTACGTACGGCCTACCGTCTCCATGAACGGTGTATTTATTTCTATTTATTGATCTATTATATATATTTATATTCTGAATATATATTATATATAAATAATGTTTTATATTCTGGAATTAATTAATCATGATCTAAGTAATCATATGAATAATTACAAGTCAAAACATGGATGACAAATGAAACAATTTTACCCAAAACACTCTTTAACATGGAATTTACAAAAGAACGGGTAAAATAAAGTCATAAGTGAACCATATATGATATCATAAAAATAAGTATGATTCTGGAATAAGTCAATAACAATATTTAAATCATTATACAGGAGGTTTGGACACTTACGAAGCAAATTGGACCTAAGGTAAGGAAAATATCACAATCTCATTTTTATCCGAGATTGTTTATACTTTGAAATTTACTGGGGTGTATTTTATCGTCCACATCAATTTTTCCTCAATATGTAATATTATTTCCATCCACCTAAAATTTTTTAAATCCGATTTTACCCATCGGTGAGTTTTTTGAAAAAGATATGAATGGAATCTTTTGTCGTTTTTCGTACGAGGTACTTTTTGAAATTTCCAACAAAAGTACGAGAATAATGTTTTTTAACTTATACGGAATTAATTGATTTTTAAAAATTATTTCCAAGAAGATTCTTTTACAAGTGTTCAAATTTATTTTTAATCAACTTATTTTAGTTTAAAATTGTTTGACATGTTAAGAAAGGAAAATGTTTTTGAGGTAGAAAAGATATTTTCCTCAAGAATGGAGTTCAAGTGTTTTATCAAAATTATTTTCCATCTAAGATAATATAGGGTTCTTTTTCTATACCTATTCTTACATTGATTTGATTATGTTGTGATGGAATTTTTTTATGAATTCCTTTATCTTATATGAATTGTTTTATGATGTCATGATGTTTAAGAATCCCATTTTTATTACATGGGTTATGAAATTATGTATGATTTATGATTTTGTGGCACGCATAAGAATGGTATCATTATGATATGGGTGGGACCTATATCTCCCTCCAATGCATTGGGTAACGATTTTATATCTCATGAGATAGACATGGCGGGAACGGCAGGTTATACCTGTTTAGTAAAACTGGACTGAAACGAGGAGTGAACTCGGTTCAGAAATGGACTTTGTCCACTAAGATAGTCTTGGAAATGAGTCATGACTAATAAGAAATGATTCACTATGATTATGTGTGTATGACAAAAAGATTCATGTTTTATGTTATGATTTTTGGGATTTCATTTCACTACTATGATTTATCCCATGTAATGAAATTATACACTTTTTTGCAGGTTAAGATTTCCAAAATGTTATGTTTTTATGAATATGTTGTGATTGATATTTCTTTTGTTTACCCTTACTGAGCATTTGAGATCACCCTTTTATTTTTTCATTTCCCCAGGATATAAAGAAAGGTTTTAGGTAAAAAAATGGAAGATCTTTATGGGAGATGTTGAAGATCTTTCACCACGATTAGAAGATTATATTCTGAGTTTCCAAAGACACTAAACTATTACGATCCTTGTGTATGTGTTTTTGTTATGTACTAAGTATTCCACAAAAGTAATGTAATGTCCATGTACGTTAAGATTTGGGACTCTATAGTTGGTATCCGAGGAAAGGTTTAGTCAACCTTTGGAAACTAGGTTGTGAAAACGTTAGTGAGATCCCTAGATATATTTCTAAGGTATGTCTAGGGATGTCTCTAAGGTTAAATATACATATAGGTTATAGTCCTAGAATTTTGCTAAGGATATTATAATTTAACCTAAGATGTTAGATTTTGAGGGTACTTCCCCTTTACTATGTTTTTTTCTCTAGCAGGATTTTGCCTCTCATAGAATTCTTTTTGTGTTTTAGTTAATGGAGGGAACCAGAAGGAATTCGGTTAACATTGAATCAAATGGACAAATTGGTGACTATGAGAAACAAAATTCTGTAATTCTTGAGATAACGATCTTGTGATTATGCCGAATCAGTCATCGTGATATATGATTAACAAGGTGAAATTTAGTGGTATGCCTAATTCATCAAAAAAGAGTAAGATAGACTATTATTCATGTTCGCATGTTGAGGAGCATAAAGAAAGGAATATTGAGATTTCAAAATAAGGGAAGAAGAACCTTGAGGAATACCTCAAATGGAGGGGCCGATGTTATCTGTGTGGAGAAAAGGGTCATAGAGTGACATACTATTTTGGAGTTCAATGTATTATTTGTGGAGAACATGGCCATTACCGAACTCAATGCCCTGACCTAAAAAGCTACTTCTAAATCAAGGAAGGACTTATTCCAGGACAATCATTCAAGAGGATGGATTGAAGTGTTTATGTATTGGTATTCATGAATAATATTGTTGAGGTAATTTTATTGTGTATTGAAATATTTTTGTATTAGTCAATTGTGGTTTTCAAGAATTTTAAGGTATCGGTAACCATGAAAAGTGATTCAAATATTTTGTAAAGAAGATGATATGAACATAATGAAGGGATAAGGAGAAAATGAAATGTTTGACAGTATTCATGAGATCATGATTGATATAAGGACTAAGTGATATCATGGTTTGAGTATATAGATTATTGAGGATTTTGGTATGTAGAAAGTGTTAACTTTTAACTGCATTCATATTTTCACTAAGGTTCAATGGGTATTCATTCTTTAAGAGAATACATGATTAAGGTATTCAACAAGATATATATTATGATATATGGGGGATAAGTGATGGCATTCATGTGATTGTTATGTGACATTTCAATAATCATTTTCTTTATACTATGAGATTGCACCGAAGTATTTTAGATAAGCCTAAAGATTATAATGGATTATGTTGGACATAAGTTAGTATTGTTTAAGGATAAAACATTTTTAGATATTAGGGATGTGATATTATAGTAATGTAGTTTTAGAAAAAGGACAACCTGCAGGACAGGAGACAGCCCATCACATTGGACAAGGCTATAGGAATCGAACCCACAACCGAAGTGCGACTGGCCTTTATCACCTACCACTGGCCTACAGGAAGTCCCTGTTTAGTAGAAACTAGTTTTATTATATTAAGCAGTATGATATATGAAGTATAAGTCCATTTTAGGAACCATATATGATTAATCTCACTGTAGATGGACTTATGTATTTCTTTTTGATAAATTTTCTAACCTTTTGTTTGAGACAGATGGAATGACCCCTCGCTTTATCACATGATCTGCTAACACATCACGAATGACAAATTCAACATCATTTCTTTTAGATATGAAGAGTGAATTGTCCAATGAATGACTAACGGTGAGACTATACCAAAATCACGAAAGTATTTCTTCTAATTCCAATTTCATCAACTTTAGGGAAATGATCTTGAAAACCAAAAATGTTTTCCTAGTTCCCTTATATCCGATGAATCATATGGTACCTTAGATCATTACAAATCAATAGCTTTTTGATTGTTGGATTTTTTATAGCCATGTTCTCTACCACTCCCCGTCAGAACATGATGGTTATATTTTTCTTCCATATTCACATTTTCACCTATGTTCTCCTACATGGAAATCCAGTGATGAGTTAATTTGGGTAACCGTTACATTTCATAATTTAGTTTTTAAAGCCATGTTTTGGTATTCCTTTTTATGATGTGGGTTTCTATTAAACAAACTTTCGAGTAGTAAACCATTTATAACCCCGATGAATTTCGAGGGCAAATTCATTTTAAGGGGGGTAGAATGTAACACCCCGAGATGTTATGAAAGATATTATTTTAATTTCATTAATATCTTGTGTTGTATGCTACACCAAGATTACCTTGTGCTATACGCAACACCGTATTAGCTTGAAGTATACACAACATTTTTCTTGGATTGTGTTACAGAAAATTTTGATAATAGTTATTCTACGCAACATTGAGTATATATATATATATATTCAATGTATAAATGAAATATGGTTGGATTATGTTATACGAAACAACGAAGGATTCTTGCACAACACGCAACCCTGACTTGGCTTGCATTACACGCAATCGCGACCTTCCTCGATAGCGTGTGTTGTACGGAATACCGAGTTTTACTAAACAACGATATATTATTACAATATTATTATGAACTAGCCGTTATGAATATTATTAACTAAATTTTGAATCTTAAAATATTATTATTCGTCTTACACATTTTCTAAAACATGGTATAAGAACAAAATAAATTTTTCAGGTAAAATAAATATTTTTCTGAAAAATGCAGTTTTGTCGCCTTTTGATGGCGCACCAACTTTAAATATAGTTTTTGAAATGTTTATAAGTTCAATTTGAAAAAATAAAATTCCTCTTTGGAATCATGAAAGAAAAATTTACTTTGGATAAAATTTTCATATTATTTTGGTAAGTTTCATATTTTTATTAATAGTAAAAACACCCTATATTTTAATTAAAAACAACTTTTTTCATCACAATAATTTATATGGTTAAATTATAATATTGAATGGTTTTAAAGTATGAATAGAATATATTTTTACCATTTAATATAATGTATTTCATTATCATTTATTCTACCTTGAATTCGTAGGATAAATCAATTCAATCTTTTGCAATGTTTAAAAGAAAAACCCGTTTTCTTTCGACAACGAGATTAATTTTAATTTAATTTTTGAACTTTTTGTGTATTGAATTTGGAAAAATGGATTCCATATTTGGAATCAATGGATTCAAATTATGTTAATAAGCTACTTTTTATTTTTGGGAATTATGAATAGTAACTACGGTAAATTTTATTTACCATAGTTAAAGGTAAATCGGGTAATTAAGGGTAAATATAATATTATAAAATTAACTTAACACATGTAAAAATCCTATTGGATGACTAAAAGTCGACCCATATCACCAAAGGGTCGGATTAGATTCATTTAATGGACTTTGTTCCATGAAAATAATTTAATTATTATTAAAACAAAAGAATGTGACAACATGTCACTTTCTTAAATCTTATAAGTATAATAATTTTAATTTTGTGATAAACTTCATGAAACTTATAACCTGAATAGTCTCCAGAAAGCTAATACAATTATCTACATCATAGGAATTTATTTAGAATTTTTATGGATTAAATAATTATCATTTAATATGACACAAAGATGATGCAGTAATTGTCTTATTAATGAAATATTGAAATAATTGATGTTATAAATACCCAAATAAATGTTATTTAAGACTTTTTATGAAATATACTAATTTTATAGGTTAATATGACATGTTAGTATTTATTTAATTAACATTTTTTGAACTAAGTATTCTGTTTTGATTTTCACAAAAATCAATTACTAAATAGTATCAAAATGGAAATAAAATAGTTTTTAAAACAAATATTATATTATTAATTGTTATTTTATTCCTAAAAATCTAAAGTTCGGAAAAATGACTTATATAAGTTTATATATATTAATAATAAACAACATGGGGTTCTTCTGGCTTCTTATAGTATGTTTATTAACCTTATATTATAAGAACACAAGAAGACACGACAAAAGTAAAATTATTTAACATAATGTTAAATCTAAATGATAATGTTAAAATAGGAACCTAAACTTGTCTAAATTCTATTGGATGAGAATATTTCGACCCATCCCCACCTTAGCTTCGAAATAAATCAATTTGGATCTATTTAAAACCAAATTAGACTTTATAATAAAACAATAGTTTTAGTTATTCCAAAGGTGCCCCTCTCCTCCCTTATAAAAGGGAACCTCCTCCCCCTCTTCCTCACACCACATTGAGCCTTCAAGCTCGGCAAAACCCTGAAAATTTCTCCTCTCCACGTCCCTAGAAACATCCTATAGGTTTTGGTCTTCTTCAAAGACCTATTTTAGTGCCCTAAAAGGAGGTCTCAAAGAAGCACTTCAAAGAAGAGGTAATGGCTGTTACCGATTATTTCATCTTTATTTCTTCTTCCACTTCTTCTTCTTTAGTTGTTTCATTATGAAGTAATAACATCAGTATCACTCATATAATGATATGTTATTATAAGTATGAAACAACCCTATTTCACCATCTATACGTCCTACGGAAAAAGAAATCACCGCGCTGGCATACGTACGAAATACCGTCTCCACACCGTGGTGTAATCTATTTTCCACCACCACCTTACTTGGATGGGTATAATGGTGTACATTATAACTATATATGATTATTTTAAAGTGATATTTATTCTGAAATAGTATAAATACACTCCAATACAATCCCACGATCATGAGAACGATATCATCGTTCGTGCGTACATACGGACTACCGTCTCCACGACGCGATGAGATTCATTCTCCAATTTAACCATTCATGAATGATTATAAAGTATATATAATAAGTAATAATGAAATATATGAAATAATAATGATACTTGATTTATGTTTCTATATATCTATGTCATCTACTTTATTCCATTCAACTCAATAATGAAACAAAAACAGCATTCATGTGTACGTACGACCTACCGTCTCCATGAATGGTGTATTTCTCTCCACTTATTGATCTATTTTATATATGTATATTCTGAATATATATTATATATAAATCATGTTTTATATTCTGGAATTAAGTAATCATGATCTATGTAATCATATGAATAATTACAAGTCAAAACACGGACGACAAATGAAACGATTTTACCCAAAACACTATTTAACATGGAATTTACATAAGAACGGGTAAAATAAAGTAATAAGTGAACCATATCTGATATAATAAAAATAATTATGATTCTGGAATAAGTCAATAACAATATTTAAATCCTTATACCAGAGGTTCGGACACTTACGAAGAAAATCGGACCTAAGGTAAGGGAAATATCACAATCTCATTTTTATCCGAGATTGTTTATACATTGAAATTTACTGGGGTGTATTTTATCATCCACATACATGATTCATCAATATGTAATATTATTTACATCCACCAAAATTTGTTTAAATCCAATTTTACCCTTCGGTGAGTTTTTAGTAAAAGATATGAAAGGAATCTTCTGTCATTTTTCATACGAGGTACTTTTTGACTTCTCTGACAAAAGTACGAGAAGAATGTTTTTTTAACTTATACGGAATGAATGGATTTTTAAACATTATTTCCAAGAAGCTTACATTACAAGTTTTCAAATTTATTTTTAATCAACTTCTTTTAGTTTCAAATTGTATGACATGTTAAGACAAGAAAATTTTTTTGAAGTAGAAAGGATATTTTCCTCAAGAATGGAGTTCAAGTGTTTTATCAAAATTATTTTTCATCTAAGATAATATAGGGTTCTGTTTCTATCCCTATTATTACATTGATTTGATTTTGTTGTGATGGAATTATTTTTATGAATTCCTTTATCTTATATGAATTGTTTTATGATGTCATGATGTTTAAGAATCCCATTTTTATTACATGGGTTATGAAATGATGTATGATTTATGATTTTATGGCACACATAATAATGGTATAATTATGAGATGGGTGGGACCTATATCTCCCTCAAATGAATTGGGTAAAGATTTTATATATCATGAAATAGACATGACTAGAATCGCAGGTTATACCGGTTCAGTAAAACATGACTGAAACGAGGAGTGAACTCGGTTCAGAAATGGACTTTGTCCACTAAGATAGTCTTGGAAATGATTCATGACTAATAATAAATGATTCTCTATGATTATGTGTGTATGACACAAAGTTTCATGTTTTACGTTATGATTATTGGGATTTCATTTCACTACTATGATTTATCCCATGTTATGAAATTATGCTCTTTTTTGCAGGTTAAGATTTTCAAAATGTTATGTTCTTATGAATATGATGTGATTGATATTTCTTTTGTTTACCCTTACTGAGAATTTGAGCTCAACCTTTTATGTTTTCTTTTCCCCAGGATATAAAGAAAGGTTTTAGGTAAAAAAAAGGAAGATCTTTATGGGAGATGTTGAAGATCTTTCACCACGATTAGAAGATTATATTCCGAGTTTCCAAAGACACTAAACTATTATGATCCTTATGTGTGTGTTTTTGTTATGTACTAAGTATTCCGCAAAATTAATGTAATGTCCATGTATGTTAAGCTTCGGGTCTCTACACATATGGTATATTATTAATGATTCTTTATGGTTTGTTATTTTTTGATTTTGGAGTCATTCATTTGAAGTGTTTTATAAAATTAGGGATATTTAGTAGAGTGATAGTTTTGGATGTTGAAGTGTTGGTGTTTTTAATAATTTGGGATAGATTTGGGATCTATGACATAGAAATTGGACGAATGAATTTGGATATGGTTCGAGGTGTGCTTAAAATTACGTGTAAGTTATATGATATTGGTTTAGTTATTTTGTTTTCAGAGTTAGTTAGTTTTAGGTATTTGAGGTAAATTTCAATGATTATTATTATTGATATAATAGATTCCTCAGTTCATTTATTGCCAATATAGAGGCAATGAGTCTTTAGATATATGTTCCTTGAGACTTATCTATATTTAAAAGTGATATTTTTGGTAGGATATAATTTTTATACCTTATTACCTTGATTGTGGTGTCATTAAGGTCTGATTTAAGAAATTTTAATGGAATAGAATTTGATAGTTTCATTTTTTGATTTTTTATAGGTATTTTTTGATAATGGATTAAAATTTGATTTATGTTATTAGGTTTACATTTTATTTTATATTTTATTGAGTTTTGTGGTTTGGTGTGTGAATTTTTGATTTATGTTACTGACAATGGGTTTTCACATATATTTTACAATTTCAGGTGACATTGGGTACCTAGTGGGAGTTAAATAGTAAACGTTGGACTTGTAAGAGTCCTAGGTATCCTAAGAGTGAAACTAAGGACCCCATGGCCCCATAAAATTTACTTCATAAACTTTATATATATATAATGTGAGAATTGATGGTCAATTACATTATCCTGATCCTTTCCCCCCTTTCTCCCTTAATCCCACTCTTATTTACCAATATAGGAGCCCCCCTTGAAATATGGTATTGTGCATGCTGAAATATCATATATATGTTTATGTGATTGTTGAATGTTTTTTCCTTCATGTGGTCCATGTGGGGATTTTACCATTAGTGATGGTAATTCGGTTTGAGTTATAGTCTGTTGTTCAGTGAAAAAATGTTTGGTTGGAATGATACGTGATGTTGGATGATGTGTGATTTAGTTGTGTGATGATCATGGTTGTGGTGATGATGTGTGATGCATGAGAATGGAGTTAGTATGTGAATTATGTATGGGTTTTTTTATTGGATTAGTTATTTCCTAGTAGTTATAGATTTATTGAAAAGTCTCATTCTTGAATTAAATGAACATCACATGTATTAAGTTTATTTGGGATGGAAATAAATTGATGATAGAATAAATTATATTTTTCATGCTGAAGGTGCATTATGTTTTCCTCTAGAGCATGTTCTTTTATATGAAAAAATTATAATAATATTTTTTTTATATTAACAAATGTAAAATCATTTAAAATAGGGGATTTTTATTGTGTTGATATGAAGCATGTCTATGGTTATAATGTAGAGAATGTTTAGTGTGTAAATATGGAAAATATTATGTTTCTATATCATTAATTTATATCATTTTGATTAACTTAGGTTTCCTTATTTTGAATTTCATATGTATAACCTTGATTTTGATATGAATATCATATGAAACATTTGGGAATTATCTTATAGGTTTCATCTGGAAACTTGTCTACTAGAATCCATGTTGGGTCATCAGGTGCTAACCAGGTTACACCAACACGTAAACTCACCTATTTCGATCAATTCCAGTGTTTCATAAATTATAGCCACAGGTCATTAGAGTTATATCTCAAAATATAATTTTAATATCTAGTACTAACCATAATAAAAATCATAAGGGTAGGTAATCACAATAGCCAATTCTAATCCTATAGAAAATCCATAACATATTACATGATATTTAAAGACAGAATATCAATATTCAAACTTTCTCACCAGTTGAATTTTTTTAATTATATGTTCTGAATATTATTTTATTTTATTAAATGATATGAATTCCAAGGTTGAAGCACTATATTGTTTTATCCACCACACTGACAGATGGCTATACATCTGTTTCACTCCCTATAAAATTTGAGACACCATATGTTTTCCCCTTCACCATCTCTCACACCATCAGTGAGAATCCCATCCATAGATTATTTGACGCCTTCCCATTCAGTAGCCTCAGTAGTAAAGGAGCAGGGTGCCACTCCTAGTTCTATGTGGGGGTACTAGAGAGTTACTGTTATAGGTGAAAATTTTAATATGAATAATTTTTTTGCACTTTTTTTATACTAACTGTTTTTTCATAAAAAAGGAAACAATGAAACTATAGAGAAAAATATGAAAATTTCATACGTATGAAATCTGATAGGACTAAAGATAGTTTTCCCATTTGATTCCTATGGGTTCCCTATAGATGACGCCATATGATTACTTGGCCAGATTCTAAGTCAGCTGGGTGCGGAGCTGGTTTCCCTTCCGATTATGAATAATGATTGGAGGCATATTCATTCATATTGAAATAATGATGTTTTGATTAAAAAGTGAAGGTAATTTTAATACATTACAGTGTAATCAAATGTCATTATGTTATTAAATTCTAATATTTTTCAAATGAAATTATGTGTACATATGTTTTCTATATTATAGCTACTAATGTTCTAGCAAGAAAGTGGAAATTGAAAAATCTAGGAAAGAAATATAAAGATTTTAAATGAATATTATAGGGTGATTTCAAAGATACTTCAATGAGTGCCAAATAGAAGTATGAAAAGGTACCCAATGGGGTACCTAGAGAGTAATGTAATGTTTTTATTGACAGACATCGTGATGAGAAGAACATGGTATTTAAATATATATTATTATATTAATCTAATTTTAAATTTATACATGTATATGAAAAGGATATGACATTTCATACATTACTATTAAATTACATTTTATTTATTTAATGATCTTTCATGGAAGAATGTATCGAGTTGGGCTAATAAAATCATCTCTCACACTACGGGGTCAAAGAGTATTTCTAGAAGCTGATCGACTCTTTTAATATTTTCATTAGTTTAAATATTTATATGACAATATTATATGTTATATATATTAAATTTTTTATTTATATTATTTTAATTCATTCAAAGAGTTTAGAGTACCAAGCATTCCGAACAGAAGTGTGGTTGGATTTTCATAAAAAATATGATGGGAGTTTTGTTAATGATCCTTCCAAAGAAGTTGGGGTATGAATTCATTTTTCATTATAATAACTTATTATAAGTTGTCAATATGTTAATATATATTTCTTCTAATATGAATGATATTTTATTTATAGGTAAAAATTAAAGAGCCATGGGATTCCAATCCCATGCAGTCTTACTCAGTATCTCAGGATGACCTAGATGGTAATGTTCATGGGAAGGAGCATCCCAGTTGAGTGCGCAAGATGGGTTTGGGAACCTTACAATTTGAGGTCTTTAGTAGGACATCTGGTATTGAAGCTGCATCTACTCCAGGTTTTAGTCGAGATGCTTAGAGAGATTATATTTCTACGAAAAACACAATTCAGTAATAGGGGGCTCAGATATCCTCTTTGGAGATATCATTGGTCTATTTATATGAGAAGATGATTAGATATGTCCTTGGTGATATTGCATTGATGAAGGGTGGTGAGAAGGTAAATCACACATCCTCAAAATCATTTAGTTTAAACACATTTATTGGTTATATTTTTAAATATAAATATACAACATTATTTAATTTTCAATAAAATTTTCATATATGTGTTGATAGTAGGATGTAGAGATGGAGGTGGAGAGGGTGACCAACAATGTTCATCATCAGATAGTGATTAGTGGTCTTGTTTATATTTTGGAAAATTGTGGAAATAGAGTGTTTGTTCATGTATCATGTATAATGTATCATGTATCATCTATCATGTATCATGTATCATGTGTGTCACAGAGTATTCACCTAACATTTTCAAGAGATAACTTCTTCTTGGTTCCCCATGTTTAATAAATTCATTATAATTTGACATGTCTTTAATATTTATTAATGTAGTGAGTCTAGAATCGGTGAAGTATGAATTTTGTGGAGTATAGAGTAATATATGTTCCATACGGAAGATAGAGATATTTATTAGTTTCATTTTAGTTATGTTAGGATGTGTATGTTAATATTTTTTTAATAACAACTATGTTGTTTATTTGATTCCTTTTATTCATGTAAGATTCACAATTCCCATAGTCGTGTCATTGAAGGAAGGGGGAACCCAAATGGTGGGTCAACCATTAACCATTAGAAACATGGGAAAGATCACTTATCACAAGATATCCTTGGAGGTGTGTTCCCTAGAAGGTAGGATCACCTATTTTCGACACACGCCATCGCTATAGGTGGGAATAATACATAGAGGATGATAATGATCCAAATTGGAAGCTACACCACTATGTGCTTGAGCGTGTTGAGTGAGAATATTTATAAGATAGATGATCATGTAATCATCCAATTATATACTAGCATATAGATGTATCAATAACAATTTTTCACATTGAATGGTCAATTCTGAGTTGTGGTACTCCCACTTTCACAATTCCCTATTTATGCAAGATCTTAAACACCAATAAGGATTTCTATAAATACATACATGGGAGAATCTCAAGTCTAGGCATTAGGCGTGGGAAATTTTTTGATTATATAGGTGTTTTGGATTTGGAATGAATTAGAATGAGTTTTTTGGAATGGTGACATAAATGATTAAGATTTGGAAGATCATGAAATGTTACTGGAAGTTGATTACAACCAGTGGTTATCATGCTCAAAGTGATATTTGGGTACCTTGGATAAAAGTTGTCATAATATGGTGTGACCGGTCCAACACTCACATGAGTGTTATCCTCCAATATTTTACATTTTTAATCCATATCTTAAGGCTTTCTATAAATCAATCCTTGTGTAAACCTCCCATGGATTCCTTCCATCCAAAAAAGGAATTAGTTTTAATTATTTACTTTGTTATATAGACTCTCTCACAACATACTTAGGATGATTTTAATATATTATTAATTACTAAATCTAGAATAGGAGTACACCATGATTCTAAAAATTACCCATTCCTGGTCCACAAAAAAAACATTCTGATATTTTTGAAAAATTATATTGATAGGACTGTTTAAATCTTCTGATACACATTCCATTAAAACATTGTATACTTGCATTGAACCAACCCTTGATGCCACGTCTCTCTATGATGTATAACTAGGTCCAATAATGGGTCAACCACCTCAAAACACCCTAAAACCCTCATTGTACTTATATGGTATATCTTTAAAGGGTTACACCCTAAAAATTTCACATCATATTTAAAATGATGTATAAATGGAAGGATCATCTCCCCTTCAATATTTGATCACTGAAGCATAAATCAATCTAATCCAGACTTACTTGTTTAAGGGATTTTCATCTTAATAGATGGTGTTTTAATTAAGGTATTGATCACACAACCATATATCCTAGTGATACAATGTTATTTCATTCATTACAAAAAATTTCTACAATTAATCTCATTATTAATCAATGGTTAGGTAATCAACCAACCACCTTTCCATCACGTTACCATGAATTCATAGACACACTACCCATTTTTAAAAATCGTGGATCACTTATTTATCTCAATAATGAATCTATCATCCAAAATTAGTATAAACTCATACCAATGTTTTAAAAGTCATCTTTATGTTTGAGATATGAAATATTGAATATACCAAGTCATGAACTTTACGAAGTAATTATGAAAATTTCCAATTGGTCCATTACCGTTGTGTCCATCTACCTGAAAGGAAAAAGTTTCCATAATACTCATAATTATCCCCACCATAAAAATTTATTGGGAAAAAGTTTCTGGAAATAAAAAACCTTCCATGGAACATGCTTCACCCACTACTAAATGTGGTTCGAAAATAAGGATAACACGCTTATATGAATCATCAATCCGAATTAAAAAACATAATACTCTTAAATGTGTTATAGTATAGGTTTTCTTGTAGACACATGCTTGATGATCTTACCAAGTCATGTTTAATTACTTCATCTATATAAACATAAATTCCAAACTAAAACCAATCAGTAGTGTTGTTGGACAAAATTATTTTTACAATGTTATCCCGAACATTAGGATAAATGCTCCTTATTAAAATGAATCAGGGATACATCTTATAAGTTTGTGCTATTTATTTTGATTTATTATAACTTATACATTGGTTCTATACAATTTAAAGTCTTTGATTTAAATCTATAAAATATTTCTAGATGCTTGAGATGTTATGGTTTAGATTATTATATTATATGTTTTGTTTACATGTTTTTTGTTTAACATTGTTATATTGTTGACTACTAAACATTTTTAGATGGTTTAGATTATTCTGTTATATGTTCTATGCACATGGAATTTTTCTAGTGTACCAAAACATGGGCTAAAAAATTTTCTACCTTTTTTACTAATAAAAATATATTAAGATGCGGTTTAAAATGTCGCTAATGAAATCGACTATTTTTTGCTGCAGTTTCAATAGTCGCTATATTTTGATATTATCTTATCAGAAGAGGTTAAAACCATATTTAAATAAATGGACATTATTTTTTGGAGATGGTTACAGTGTTTTAGTGGTGGTTTTAATGTAAAGAAATGAAAAAAATGTGGCGGTTTAAACCGTCACTAAATACGTCATTTTTTCACATGAAACTGCCGCTAAAACCACCAAAACCACCACTAAATATGTTTATTAAGACAATTCTCAAAAACTGCAACTAAATTAAAGAAAAATATACATGTTCGATGTTGACACCCAATTTAGTGGTGAGTTTATGAAACCGTCATATAATCATATTGTAGTGGTTTAAACCCCCGCCATATTAAAAAAACCTACTGCTAAGAACACTTTTGTCTAGTGTGTTAATTGTCTTGATTTCCCAAAAATGTTTTTTCATGAAATATTTTGTTATTGTGTGTATCATATGGATTCATTATCTACAAAATCATAATAATTAAATAATTATAATATTTATAGATCAATTAAACTTTCAAAAGCAATCATAAAATTGGTTTTAAGAAATGATGTATGTTATGATCATGAAGACAATAGGCCATACATACACTTGGGTAATGTTTCAATATTTCAATGATAATTATGGAAATAAGGTAAGAAATATTTATCTTTACATAATGAAAATAATATAATACAAATATATGTACTATATTAATTATTTAAATATAATTATATATATATCACTCATGTGGTGTGGTGATGAAAATTGAGTCACATTGCTTCATGAAGGTAGTATTCGACATGTACACAAGTGACATTATAATTTTTTAGTGTAAGAAATAAAATGATATATTATCATTCATAATGATAAATTTTTCATGAATATCATAATTAGATCATTTATATTAGATATATTCCTTAGCATTACTCTTATCACCTTCCTTGTAAAGCGACAGTGAAAGATGAATCACATTGCTCTACGAGGTGTAGTCCACCGTACAAATGAGTGGTGTTATTGTATCCACTACAAAATGAAAACTAAAAAATTATATTTTAAATAAATAACCCATAGGTATACTTATTTTTTAAATCTCATATACATGAACGATGATTTCATAACCCAATTGATAGAAGTGGTGGTAATTTTTTGGCCATTCCCTAATATATATATATATATATAATATTGAATTTATTATATCTATATGTTTTAATAATAATTTATGGAGTTATAAGAATAAATAAAATTAAAATTCTCATCAAATAACGTTACATATTCTCTAGGAAACAATCTCAGGATTACACCAAAGCCTTCCTAGGTTAGAATTATAAGAAAAATTAGGATTATGGGATATGAGTAGTAAATATGGGAAGTTATTTTTATTTTTATTGTTTTAATAAAGGTTTTATGGTGTAAATAATATATGTGAGTGGATGACCATTATAAGTGAGGTTAGTGTCACAATTGAATTTTTTTTAAAAAATAAAGATGCGAAACCACATTTTTTATAGGAAAAAAGGGTATAAAATTGAGTATTATGGATATTTATATAATATAAAGTCTAAATATAGACATATAATTTATTTTAGATTGGGTTTGAGGAAATTTTATCATTTTTTATATTAACCCCATATTAACCCATTTTTACCATAAAATCAACAAATAATATTTTCTATTTTCATAATTACATTTTGTCAAAAGATAATTTTTCATTATTATAAAATATTAATTATTATTATTTAAATTATTTAATCTATTTTTTTAATTCCTTTCATATAATTGTAAAATTTAAATTTAAAATTAAATTTACAGACGTCATGATAAAACACGGTTTTAATTTGAAAATGTTCAAAAATGTATTAAGATTTAATATTAAAATTTAATATGAAAATAGTTTGAATGACATAAATTGTAATAATTTCAATATATTGTAAATAATTTTACTTTAAAACAAATTAAAAATGTAATTTAAAATTATAAATTAATTTAATGAAAAAGCGTATCTCAATTTAGATGCATTATTTTTTAACAATTAATAAAAAAATGAATCTTTTTATAAAATCACAAAATCTTAGTATATATAATATTTGTAATAAAATTTTCAAAATGAATTTTATTATTTCATTAAAATCTTATAAAAGTGAAAAAAACAATTTTAAATTATGCTCTCAAAGAACAACTAAATGGTTCTTTATAAAAATATATAATTTTTCAAAAAAACATTTATTTTATTGATCCTCGATAGGAATGTGAAGGTAAATTTTCACTTATTGCAAGGAAATGAGTAGATTTAATTATGAGAATAATGGCAAACCATATTTAATAATTAATTCTAGGAGTCTTTGGTTGTACTATAACAAATTAAATAGTAAAGTCATCTCATTTCTCAATAGGAATAAAATAGGCTTCATGAATCATGTAGGATATCAATTTCACTTTCTCACAAACATAACATCAGGAAACATAATTTTTAGTTTACCAATTCATGTTATCCCACTAAATTGTTTCCCTCAAATCCCTATACATCTTTGTGCTACCAGTGTGAATAACGAAAATTGAGCTATGAGAATATTCCAGAAATTACCTTTCTTGAAAAATTATAGGTGAAATACACAATCTCATTCCAAATTTCATAATACTATCTTCATAATGGAAGTCTATCAATTTCCCATCCCTTACAACTTTAATTTAATTTTGATTGTTCTCATTATTTGGTTTAGAATTTTTTTTAATATTTCTCAGAAATATGTTTTCAAAATAATTTGAATAATGTGTGTTGTATCTCCTTAAAAAATAATTTTCATATTAATCATTAGAAGATCCATGAATATTTTATCACTCTAAATCCTCATTTTGGAAAGAGCTCCGCGATCTATCCTAATAAATTCATATACTACCTTATTTTAATTTCTTAGGTGGTAGTGTATTAAGGAATTATAATTAAATATTTTTTAAAGCCATTATATTTTCCTCATATTGAGTTATTTTCAAAAAGATATATTTTAGAATTTTATAGTTTATGTATATATCACATCTCTCACTATATATATAATTTCTCCATATCATCATATAAAAGATTACCTCTGACAACTCAAGATCATGGGTTGGGTAGTTCTATTCACAAGTCGTCAATTTTATTGATGAATATATACTAATTTTATCATTTTTAATTAGGAAACAACCAATTCCATTCATAAATGAATCATTATATATAAAAAATCAAAACATTTATATATGTTATAGTCAAAATCAGACCATTGAATAATATCCTCTTTAGTTCATCAAAACATAACTCATTTTCATTTTTCCAAACAAAATTAACCCCTTTATGTGTAATATTTTTTAACAAGTTATCAAATTGAGATAAAATATGAAGAAATAATTTATAGTAACCAACTAAACAAATGATAATATGTACCTTAGTTATATTTATTGATATAATCCATTATCTGAGTACCATTTTCATCACATGATTAGATGCGATTCCAAACTTAGATAAAATATGGATAAGAAAGGAAACCTCTTTATGTTAGAAATCCTACATACTAAATTTACCATATAATTGTTTCCTTAAAAGATCCTCAAGAATAATCAAGATGTGATTCTCATAGTCCACATATATTTTAGAATACAAAAATATATTATCAATTTATACCATAAAAACCATTAATATATTCCTTAAATAATCTATTCATTGATTCTATAAAAATGTAGGGAGAATTAGTTAATCCAAATGGAAGTAATATAAAATGGTAATGTTCATACCTCTTTCAAAAAGAACTATTTAGAATATATTCCTTATTTACACACAAATAATAATACTCATAATGAAAGGAGACATTTGAAAATAATTCACCTAATGAACTTGATCAAATAAAAAATCAATGTGATACATAGGATACTTCATCATTATTGTATCATCACATATTTTTATATAATAAGTGCATCGAATAATTTATCTATCTTTCTTATTAATTAATATAATAGGGGATATCCATTATAAAAAACTAGGGGTGAATAAATACCATATCAACAAACTCCTCTTGTTTTTTTTTCAAATACAATAATACCATAGTGTCTATTATTTAGGGAGTCTATGATATTATACTTTCATGAAGGATTAAATCAATGGAATACTTGAAATCATTTTGGGGGTTATTTCCATGTAATTAATAATGAAATAAATAAATGTATTATAATATAATATTTACATCCTTAAGTTGAAGTTTTCTATCCACATCCTAGGAATTTGTTTTCTCTTCTTCCCATAAATCTGATTTAGTAGAGATAATAGGAGTAAATATTAATATGACCCAAATGATGAAGTCTCTTCTATACATATATAGGGATTTTACATCTTCCCCATAAGTCAAATTTCATTATTATAGTAATAAAATTTTGCATCATATATTGAAACCTATTACATACTCATGATTATATTGAAGTAAAAAATAGGTATGATAATATGGTCAGAAAACGAAGCACTTTTATGTTTCATAATGGGAACTTCCTCACACATCCTTATTATAGTGATACTTTTATAAAGATTTATAATAAAAAATCTACTCTTAAATTAAAAGGGGATTTTCTAATTTTCATGGACAACTTGTCACATATAAAAGTGTGTGAGGCTCTTGAATCAAGTAAAGAATTTTCTAAATTTTAATATGTGATTAAAGTACTCACCACTACCTTATTGCGTACTTACACTTCATCTATATTGATTGTGTAAGGTTTTCCTTCTAACCTTTTCCTCTATTATAGTCCATTCCTTTGGATATTGGGACATGTGTATGAATAGTTCCCCATTTAATTATAGCTGAAACAATGTAAATCATTGACTTGTTTCTTCCCCTTGAATTCATGATACAGATTTACCTCATCCCAAAAATTATAACACACTCTCATATTATTCATTCACATCCCATAATATTTAATTCCACCATTTTCACTTGATGGAAATTACCCCATAATACACTTCTTATTAGACGTGTTACACGTGTTGGTGTTTTCATGAACTATTATTACCTTTATTTCCATTTAATATGTAATATCTAGAGAATTACTTATTTTTTATGTAACATAAAACTATTTCATCATATTAAAAAAATATTTAGAAAACATACCCCTTCATATTTTTAGATTATGTACTTAAAAGAAATTACCAATATTACACTCTGTGTTGTCTATGTTGATAGTAAATTTTATGAATAACTTATAAAGGATTACTTATTCTCAAAAATCACATTATTATTCATTTTTTCATAATAAATGAAACATTCTCTTTATTTCATGTTATTACTCATGAGATAAAAAATTATCAAAGAATGTATCCTTAAATTCATTCCATTCTATGAGTTCTAGTTACTCTTCCTCCCTAGTATTATGTATCAAAACCCACTATTAATCAACATTTCATTTGAGATAATACATTAATATTTTACCTTATCTTTTACCCACGTCTAAATACAATAAATATCATCTCCTGAGACTTAATCCATTGATCAACTACTATTGGATGTGTAGTATTTCCAAATGTTAGGGGCTTATGTTACATAAATGGATCCAAACTAGGAGAATCTCTCTATCAAAGAGGTTACTCTCTTTGGGAAAGGTTATTTTTTATTACATGATTAATGTGGCCTAATATAGCCATAATTTTTCCATACCAATACTAACTGTATTGGCTTTTTCCGTGAGGAAATTCCTATATTTCCCATTAGTATTGATACCCTTCTTATTTCCATGAACAATTTCTAAAAAATTGAATATGTTGGATTAACTCAAAAAATTATGAATCATAATGTATAACTTAAAATATGTTTTAATTCTTAATATAAAAAATTATGTTTTTTAATCCAAGAATAATAAAAATAGTTTCTTTAGGGATATATGTATTTAAAAATCCTTTGTTATGGTTTGTAAAGAAAATGATAAATATCATAGGAATATCTATTCGGAGTGTCAAACAAGATACATTGTAATGCCTATTGTTGTGCACTTGGTGACAATCAAGGCAATCCCAATGGTACCATTTCAAAGTTATTACCCCAAGTTACCTCTATGTTAGAACAATGTATATCTGTAATATACATATAGGGATCTATTTTCAGGAAGAACTAGAAAATATATTCCATAACAAAATTTCTTTATATTCTTCTATAATTATTGTAAAATTCTATTATAGGGTTATGTTCAATAATATATATTTTACATAATATAGTTCCTGTGGTTTCAAATAAACATTCATTGATATATACTATGATAACACTAAATCTAGCCACCCATGAATTATGTCTTACTTTATTACATTGACATAGATAAAAATGGTAAAATTGAGAAGGAGTATTCAATTCAGTAGTTTTTGAGAAATAGACACATACAAGATACACATTTTTAATAGGGAATAAAAAAATTGAATAATACATAACAAAATAAAATGAACTATATTATTTTAAAATCATTCCAATATCTCTTCATAATAACATTGGGAATGAAATGAAAATAAGAGAGCGCCCAAATCCTCAGTAAAGGTTATTTACAATACAATTTATCATTAATAAATAAAGTTTAATAAATATGGAATTATAAATAATTAATAGAAAATTTCATTTAACTAAAACGACTACATGAAGAGATAATTCATAATCAATATGGATAGGTAAATAATTGAAAACACCTTCCATTTAATTAATAACCCAGTAATGAAATTCATCTGGATATAAAATAATTTTGAAAATACCATGCATAATAATAACTAAATTATTAATGAGGAATGTTCTTAATTATTTGATTCCATGATCCTCAGCATCATTATAACTCTATTATCAGGTCCACTCACAAGATAGTTTAAATAATATAGGTAGAAACACATTTAAATTTCTTAAATTATTTATCTCATGAGACCTATCCATGCATCAAAGGACGACGTTATATTATGAACCACCCATTAAAAAAGGTCAAATTCATTCCTAATATATAAAATCATATATTTAATCAATAAATCGATATTCTTTACCAAAATATATCTTTATTTATTAAAGGATACAAAATTTTCAATTTTTCCCAATTAATCAAAAAAAAATCAATGTAAACACTGTGTGTAATTATAGTATACAGTTTAATAAATAAACATAGCCATCATATAAGAACATAGATATTTAAGATATATTTAAGTTATAGTGGAAAAAGGTAATAAGAAAGTGTTTTTTGAATATAATATTAACTATCACAAAAGAAAGTGATATTTTTCAATTGCATTTACCACTTAGTAATATTCATGTCAAATCCCCTTGGATTAGATAATGAAAATATAAACCTAAAATACCATGAATTATTAATGAATTGTTATATTAAATTTAAAAAGTTTCATTATATACACAATATAAAAAAATAGTTTTATAACATAAGAATATTCTTTATTGAGGAGAGATTGAGATGATGGATTTTACAAAAATCATATCATGGATGTGGGAATTAATCAATGAATATATTTTGAATTTAAAATGTAAATTCACAAAAAAATGGAAATAAAAAAAACATTAGAATTTTTGACACATATAATCTTAGCATGACATAATTAATTAGGTAGTAGTTTAACCCAATGGCTAGAAATTGCATTATGAAATCCCGTACCTCACACTTCCCTTTGGTTCAAAGTAAAATTCAATATATTGGTTTTAAACATGTAATTAACTTAAGAAAAGAAATATATTAGTATATATAACATCATATATAATGGTTTATAATATATTATCACATTTTTGTCAATAATCATTAATTATTTTCATTATTTCATGTTTCATGTGTTAATTGCCTTTTTCTTTCATACGTGTTTTGTCATGAAATATCTAGTTCTTGATTATATCATATATTTTCAATATTTCAAATATAATAATAATTACATAATTATAATATGTACACATCAATTATAATTTTAAGACATTCATGAATGTTTTTTAGAGAAATGAAGTATGTTACAATCATGTAGTTCGTAAACCAACCATTGGTATAGGTCTTTCCCAACGGTTTTCTCCAAACTATTGGGATAGGTCTTTACCCATGCCAAATCACCCAATAACTCCCCAAACTGTTGGTATAGGCTGTACCAAGGGTTTGGGGACCTATACCAACGGTTCCAAACCATTGGTATAGGCTATTTTTCCATTAGTGCAGGAAATTCATATAAAATAAAAAAACATCAATATATAAAATATATTAAGGTCATTATATCATCATTTTATAGAAAACTTTTAAAGGGGTGGAGAAGACAATAAAATAAAAACTCATATCAAGAACACTGCCTCTTCTTTGGGTAACCTTATTAGGTTAGTCGAAAGCCTTTATATGTTTTCCTTTTTCACAAAATAAGTATTCAATGATAAATAAAGTGAATTTGGGAACTAATTAGTTTAGTTAATTCCCGATCCAAAAGTATTTGAAGGGGTGATGAAGAAAGGAGAGGGGTGGCCTTTTAAAAGATAGATGAGTGGCACACTTGTAATTTTTGAAAAGAAAAAGTTGTATGAAATTTTTGAATATTTCAAAAGCGTCCAAAATATATTATTATCGAGCATCCGACATGATATTGTTGAAATATGTCCTGAAAATAGATTTTAGAAATTTATTTAGTTAATTTTAACCCTTATCTTTTTAGTTTGACCCCTAGAAAACCCATTTTTTCTTTAACTATGGTAAATAGTTATTAATGATTTTACTATTAATTTTTCGTGGAAAATTAAGTTGGCCATATTAAATAACAGAAATTAATTTTATTTAAAATATAAAATCAATTTTTCCAAATTAAAGTCACATACATGGGAAATTTTAAATTAAAATTACTGTAGTAGACGTGATGAGAAATGCGGTTTTTAAATTTTAAAAGTTCAAAAGTTTACAATGTAATTATATATAATTATTAAATATGGAAATGATTAGAAGTACTTAAATTATATTAATTGATATAAAATTTATCTAATTTAACTTTAAAAATAGTTCGAAATATAATTTAACATTATAAAATATTTAAATAAAAAGTTAGTTTTATATTAAACTTCTGTATTGATTCACAATTTATCAATAAGTGAAAATTTTATGAAAAATAAAAAAAATCACCGTTAAATAATTTTGATATTATGATTTAAAAAATAAATTTTATTTTTTCAAACAAAATTTATAAATTTACAAAAAATTAGTATAAAATTATGTGTACATATCATGACTAAACTCAACATTATAAAAATATAGAGTTTTCCATAAAACAATTTTTTTAAATTATTATTATTAATTTTTGATCAATAAATAACTATAATTCTAATAATTTAGTTAACACTATTCATACCCTCCAATTTAATTTCTAGGATATAAATTTCATGTTTAAATAATATTTTAATAATGTATCGTGTTTTGTTTAAACCTGTTGTTGCATGCACCACAAGCTACTAAAGAAGTTAAATTTATTATAAAAAAAGTAAATTATCAATTCATTGGGTTTTACAATAGATATCAGGATATAAAGAAAATTTAATTTGGGTTAAACCACATGCCAACCTATATAATGTATCTACCTCTTAAGGATGATTTGACAATGCTTGTCACATTATAAATTTCTTGTTGTAGCCTAGTGTGGAAAATGAAGAAAAAATGATAAAAACATGAGATTATTATGACATAGAATTATACAATACTATGAAGACCCTAAAGACACTGAGGTATCAAATTTGGAAGTATTAGATAATCTATTTTATATGATCTTGGGTTTCATCAAAACAAAATATGAATAAAAATGGATAAGGGACACTGTATTAGAAAACATTCTTAAATTATGGAGGGTGTGATATTGATAGAGAGTATGGTCTAATACAATAATGAGTTTATGGCCATGGACCATATACCACACAATATCAATGAATTCCATGAATAGAATATTATGATTGAAATAAATGATACTCCCTTATACCCATTATATGCCACCATTTTTATATCTATGTATATATGATGAAAAATCAAGGATTCCATGATTTTAGATAATAATAATATATTCTATGGTGATTCACGAGATATTTCATGTGGTTTTAGTTACATATTTTAATATTTTATAAATGAAATAGATGAAGATTCAAACTGATTAATATTAATCATAGAGGTGAAACATTATTATGAAGACACATGACCATATATAATAACATATATAATGGATTCAAAAGATCCAAAATTAGACCTGACTCATTAGTCACTGTGGTATAATTAATATATCATTTATTGGGGATTTAAGAGGAGCATCAATAAAGATAATTCCCTAAATTTAATTGATTATGTATATAAATAGAGGATGATTGATGTTTGAAAATGAAACCAATTTATGATGATAAGTGATGTAACTAGAGGAGTTCAACCAAAATGACTTTTAAAATATGTTTTGTTTTTCTCCATCATCTCATCACTAATATAGTACGGTAGAAATTTCGTTCCTAGATTTAAAATGTAGGGGGTTTATATAAATAAAATTTTTATTATTATTTTTTTGTTTATGAAGGTAATTAATGTTCACTCAATTATTTTTAATCACTCTCTCTCCCCCATTTTACCGAGTATGGCCATTGCCATAGTTCGAGAGTGTGAATCCTACTGTGATTTCCATGGTGATTTTTTTTCCATGAATAATTGGTTAGTTATTTCTTTATAATTAGAACATGGTATTGGGAACCTAAATAGTTTATTAATAAGATTATTAGAGAAGGGAAAAGAGATTATTTAGTATAGTGGGTGAGGATGTTAGATAGAGTCTAACTAGAACAAGATTCTAAATAATTCATACATATCATCATTTGTTTTCCACTTTATTAGTTCGTAACTGTAAAATTTAAAATTCATAATAATATATTCTTATAATTTGTTTTATTTATTTTTGATATATTTCATTTAATCTATACAGTCTGTTGGTATTATACATTGAATTTTCTGTCCTTTCTAGTCTATGTGGGATCAACATGTTATTACTATTAGTTATACAACACTATTGTTAATTAGTTGATAGTTAAAGTCCACAAATTTATAAAATTATTTCCTAGTGGATTTAATTATTAATTTGGGATTGTAACATGTAATACCTGATAATTATACATATATCACATCAAGGATATAATGTGACTTTCTAGTTATAAAAATTACATAAAATCTAATAATTTATATAATTAATATTCCCAAGAAAAAATTTATTCCAAATGATATTCTAGTTGCTTAAAAAATTTCTAATCATTAAAAAATTGTTTTTTATTAACGCTGAGAGTAATTATGGGTTTCACCAAAGAGAACCTATCAAAGTATAATAGAATCAAAGAATCCCCTATAGAACTATTCAAATACACTATGGAATTTCCAATTTCGCTACTTTGATCAATAAAATAGTTTGAAAATCCAAAGAAAAAGGCTACAAGAATTATAAAAAGTTGAAAAATGTTGTAGTAAGTTACTTGTTTTTAAAATTAATTTGAAATTCAAACAATAATGACATATTTTATTGACAGCATGAAATAAAAATAATATACCCTAAATTCAAAAACAAGAAAAGAGAAGACTTATATTTACAAAAATTACTTAGAATATTTCTAGGATTAAGAAGTAGAAGAAGAGGATGGGATATTTTTATAGAGGGAAATTGAACACTATAAATAATATTGTCAAACATTATGTATATGAAGAAGTAGAAAAACAACTCTTTCGATGCCCATTTTATTTACTATATTTCTTACTATTAAAAAAATATTTAATTACTTTAAAAGTAAAAAATTAAAAATAATGTCAGGATGATTTTTTGTAAGATGAGAAAAAGCTTATTATCTAATCATTTTAACTACATGTTGATACTATAAGGCTATTTGAACTTAGAGAAATCTGGATCATGAAAAAGATTACACTTCTTGTTCTGAGATTTTATCTTTGGAAATATTTATTTTACAATCATCTCTGTTTATTTGGTAGTAATATAAACTCAAATTAACTTGTTTGTTTAGTTATTTAATGATTTAAACATAAAAAGAATTTAAATCCTAGAATCACTACTAGTGACAATTATTTACAATGACCGATAGTTTTCTTTTCAGAAACACTACCAACACCCACATCACCCTCTTTGTCAATACTACCTATTACTTCCAAGAAATACCTTTAACATACCAATAAATATTCATAAAAATCCTATGAAAACATTTATAAATACTTTATATTCATAATTAATTTGCCATTAACACTTTTTATATTTCCATTACCAGTCATGTGTCATTTATTTTCTATATTTATTTCCATACCATTCATTAAATGACTTACCACTACAAGTTATTCATTAAACATAAATAAAATCTATTCAATAAATTTACCTTTATTAAAAAAAATATTTTAACCATTATACTTTATCTTCTAACAACATATCTTTTATCAATTATAGACCCCCAAAACTTATTTATTTAATTTCATATATCCATATTTCAAGGCACCAAAAAACTATGAAACCACCCAAAAATAACCAAAAATATCCCCAAATTAATTGAAACCAAAATAATTAACACTACCTATATAATAGACAAAAAAAAATTCATTTCTACTAAACCATACATACCATAATTACAATAAACATAAATCAAAACGTCCATCACTACCACATCAAAAGGCACACAATATCCTCCATACCAACTATAATTTTCATCTATCTTAATTTTCATCACTATATGAAATACCCTATAAATAGAAACAGTGAAGGGATAACATTAATTCATTTCACCATTATTGAATTATTTCTTAAACATTATTTAAAAATAACGCATTATTTTATTTTCAATCAATAACACTTAAAATCATGATTTCCACACAACTAATTCATTATAAAATTTAAGTGATTAACCCATTATGAAATGTTTTCCTAATATATAAATAGAATTAATGAAAAAATTTATCAGTGAGCATAAATCATATATCATTAAAATCAATAAAACCAACTATGCATATAAATATAATTTAAATTTAAAGTTCATAAGTGAAAACCCCATATCATTTATTTTACATCAGTAAAATTAATTTTATTATTTATGTTATTTATTTCAATACACTCAATAGAAATGAGAATAAATATGATTCTCTAATTTACATATAATAAGAAGTGATGTTCCAAAACCATTTCCTCAAAATCAAATTTGACAACTTGTATACAAAAATGAGATTAAGAATCCCATCAAACAACACTGAAAACATAAGGATCAATCGAAAGTACTAGAAAACTCATTACCCATCAATACTATAACAAAATTACAACAATACCTAATTAAAAATGTATTTTAAACCTCTCTAATAGGAAATGTAAATAATACAATCTAGAGGAATAGAAGTTAAATTCATCTTAGATATTAATTTCATTGATCTGTTGAAGAAATAAGAAAAAACTAATAAATGAGTGGATAAATATATCCAAAGTGGTGTTATTGGTTTCTTTATTATTCATAAAAGTTAATGATATAGTAAATAATTCAATATGGAGAATTAATTGATAACCATTATATAACATTAAAGGATGTAATAATGATATAGGTCACCAAACATCAATAAAACAATAATATTAAAACCATAGAATGTTATAACCTAAATATTAGGTGACAAAACCCATTAAAATTTATCTTAAAAATAAGGGTAATTTCTTACAAAATAATTCCATGAATTGAAATATTAACTCTCTCATATACTAATATGGTCCTCAACTACCTCCCCCCAATATGGGGAAACTCACACTAAACCACGATATAATGGAAGGAACATTGTGAAATAGATCTCAAATAGATTTTAGACAAACACTAACCACTTATGACTCCGTGAAAAATCTAGGAGATTCATTATTTAATAACCCTCATATAATATTAATACAATGTCTCATAATAATGATATTTTACCAATAAATCCCCAATCAAATATTTTTCCCATTAAAGAATGAATTACAACAGCCTCAAGGTTGTATCTTGAGAAAGTTGCAAGTCAATGTATGAAATGGTCAATTTTTTTAAAAAAAAATAAAACAAAAGATACATTGAGGATTTTAAAAGGTTTGAAAAATATAAAAATACATAAAAATTCATAACATTTGAATGGAAAATTGGTATTTTGAATGATAATGTAATTTGGACTAAAAAGTGTTATCAAATCCATATTTTAAATATGGATGTAGTGGAAATGTGTTGAGATTTTGAAACTACCTTATTCCTTGTATAATAAAATAATGTAATTTAGTTTATCAATGTTCACCCAAATACATTAATGTGTACACAAAAAGTATACTAAAAACAATTACAGGCCCTCATAATGGGTATTAATCCACTTATGAAATTACTTTAGGAGCTCAAATACCTATAAGTAATTGTAGCCATCTAAACATGCTATGATCAAATGAAACACCTAAATAATGTAGTTAAAATAGGGAGAAAACCACTTTACATTAAAAATTTAACAATAACATAGATTAGTTTAGTATTGAACTCATTTGTGAAAGAAATGTTTTCTCTTTATTCAAAAATTAAATTTCCAAATATATATAAAAAGATACATTGGAATACAAAGACTCAGGGATTATGAATAAAAAACATAAAAAACATTTAGTCTAAAAATGAATTTTTCCCAAAAATATAAATAATAACTTGTCTTTTTCGGGGAATTATATAATTGATTACCAATTATAAAAACATTAAATTATTGATGTTTCATAATTAAATCTACAATATAATTAAAAATTAAGAATGATGATATTAATTTGAAAATGTAAATAATAAGGGTATTTATTCTATCAAATAGACATGAAAGGTGATAAAAATGAAATATATATGAATTCACACATGCATAAGACATGGAATCCCATATAATTAGACATCAAAATAAATATCAAAATAA
Source organism: Viscum album (assembly GCA_963277665.1). Classification (NCBI taxonomy): domain Eukaryota; kingdom Viridiplantae; phylum Streptophyta; class Magnoliopsida; order Santalales; family Viscaceae; genus Viscum; species Viscum album. Next base: position 1,601,910,455 of record OY728128.1, read on the forward strand.
TTTCCAAACACAATCCCCTGATATCCATAGATAAAAAAAGGAACAAAAATCATCATGGCCCAGTAATAAACATCATTTGAAATTCATCATTATATTAATCTAGTCCTTTGATTTATTATTTGTCCACCATTAAAACAATACATTTACCTTACATAAATTTTTTATATATGAAAATATGGATAATAAATTAGGATTTTCTCATACAGACAAATGAAATGGACATCGTAGGATTTATAATCTCTTAAATATCAACTATAATGAGTTAAGAATATCTATTATTATTAGAACATTTTTGGGATATTCTAAGGCTTGAGGTTGATATGTTTTATATGTGAAAATTATATGGTTGAACAAGAATCTTTTGGACCTTTATAAAAACTATGTACATGTTAAAATTTACACAAAACAATGGACTCATCCTTACTCCCAATGGTAATATATCATTTATAACATCATTATATTTCTGAAGGGAAGTGTATACCTTTACCATATCAATTTTAAAATTTCATTTTCATCAATCTACCCATTTTTCATGATATTTTTTCTTATTTATTATATTAAATTCAGTATATATTTTAATTTTTTAGGGAAAAGTGGACATTTTAACCATCAAATCGTTGTTTTGACTTCACATACATTTTGTTGAATGATTGAACATACTTCAGACTTTATAACACTACTTATTCCTTCATTTTACAACATCTTTAGAATATAATATTTTATTTTTATCATTCTATTTCTATAATTATACTCAAATAATCTTATTTATTATAACATTATAAAACTATCAAAATATATCTTCATAATTTAATTTTCTTCCCATGAAAGCCTCAATTAATTCGGAAAATCACAAGAAATCCTCCCTCTACACAAAAATTAAATTCTATCATGAAATTTAATCTAACTGTAGGTTTGATATATATTTTGGTCTTATAATGTGGTTCCCTAATATATTTTTCATAGGTTTTTAATGGATAGAAAGATAAAAATTAAAATTTAGTCCTAGTAAAAGGTTCCATTGAAAAGGGATCTTTAAGAAGTATTTAGATTATATCAATCCTCATAATAGAAGTTCTTCAAACTCAATGGTTTTGATAAAAAATCATCATATTATTTTTATAATAAGAATGTTTTGGTTCTCTAAATAAATGATATTACGGTGAATAATATATTCAAATGTCCTTGTAAATCACTCAAGAATGTAATTTTAAAATTTCGATAGTGATATATCGAACGAGTTGAAAAAATTAGAATTATTTTCATGAATTTCTTATAATATCGAACATAGAAGAAATATATTTTCATATCCATTTAATTTCATCTAAATGGATGAAATCAGTTCATTCATTATCCTAGGTTTTGAAAATTACCAATGTGTTAAATTTGAGATTTTTTTGTAAAAATGAACAATAAATTAAAAATAAATACATAAAAATGAAACCAGAAATGTCATTAAAAATAAAATAAAAAAAATAAATTTAAAAAAAAATTACCAATATCATAATATAGTAATGTATATTCCTCCCCAAAAACTATTTTAGCGATATATCCTCATTTTCCACCATATTATATCAAAAAAATAATAATTCACAATGAAAAAAAGAAGTTAAAAGGATCGCAATGAGGTGGTATTTAATTGTACATAATATCTTAATGATAGATATCCTCTCTAGTTGGATAATTAAATTTTATTTAAAAAATCATTAATATATCTATCATGACTATGAGTGATTTTTATTTTCTCTAATATATAATAATTATAATACCAAATGGAAATAATGTATAAAAAAGTATATTCCTTATCATTTAAAATGAATGTCAATAGGAAGCAACTTCATCCTTAATTTAGACCACATCACATTATCTATTTATTTTATTTTTTTAATGATCATTGAATCATAAAAATAATTATTTATAACCAAATATCATGGTACTTCCATAACAATGGTTTCTTATTTCTAACATCTATTTTCCTAAAATTTTTCTTAATTTTTTTGTATAAAACAGATTTATTTTACAGGTTTTAATCATGAAATAGTTTTACTGTTAATGATATATATTTATGTTGAAAAGAATTATGTAAACAAGTATAAATGGAGAAATTATAATTAGATATATAAAATAAATCCTATAAGAACATTGTATGACATCAAATCAAAAACTTCAATATTTTCAACATAGGTTTATAATTTTATCTAAAATATGTTGTATATGTGTAATATTTAATTCAACCTTTCCAATATTTTGTGGTCGAATGTGGGTATAAAACCAATTATAAACTCTATATTTCATCAAAATAAATTTTAATGTCCCATTATAGAATATGGTACCTTGATTAGTGATTAAAAACATTATTAAACCAAATATAAAAAAAGATTCCCTTTATAAATTTTGTAATAATTTTAATATGATCATATAAAGTGGTAATAACCTCTTCTTGTATTTGTACATATTCCAAAGTAATAAATATATAGATATATAATAAATATTTGAGAAATGTTTCCACGAAATTTGTATCCTAGGCATCAAACACATCACCAAATTAATGATTTTATAGAGATATTTCTTTTAATATTGGAAATATTATGGCCAAATTGGAAGGATTTACTAGTTTACAGTATTTAAAAGCATCACTTATAATAGTGGAAACACAAAGTAAATGAAAAAACTTTTATTGAAGTTCCTTTAGATACATGGCGAATTTATCTACTTAATGTATGAATATAATTTTTCACAAAATTAATATTATAATTTAGAATGTATCTTATAATCATCTTTCCACTACTCGCATTCCATAATTAAGGATTATCCCAAATGTCATTCGTTGATTCACCGAAAATATAGAAGTGTGATTATTATAAAAATAGTAGGGAATTTTATTATTAGTAAAATAATTCAAAAGTTAAGAAGAATGTGGTGACATAGATTTATTATAATTAAATATTTCATCTAGAAATGTCTCTTTATTGGGGAAATATTTATGTCGTTCATCCAAAACTATATGTAATAAAATTATTTTATTAACCAAAATGTTTTCACTACCTTTTTGCAAAATATTTCAACATTATTTTTGTGTAAAAACAATATATATCTTATAATATATTTCTTTTCTTGATACTTATTCCTCAAATATATCATTATAGTATGATCTTAAAAAAAAATACATTATATCCCAACAAATTGCTTCTAAAGTTTTCACATGTAATGAAAATTACATATATTTCATTCTTAGTATGTGTGTAGTTGGATTTTGATTGAACCAATTTCCTACAAACATAAAAAAATAAACGTGATTTCATTTCTATATTTTGACTCAATTCATGACCTATTGAAAAATAATAGGTTCCAATTATTAATTAAAAGGGTAAGTTACATTTTGGTTTTTGGATAATTGGCGGGGCTAACAAATTTTGTTTCGACACCCAAAAGGGTTTTTAAAACTCTATTAAAAGTCAAATTTGTAGTCTTTTTTATGATATATGGACAAAGGTGATGTTTTCTAACTAAAATATTTTTTAAAATCTCTTATAAAAACTTACATGGAGATGAAATTACCTCAAATATATGACTATTTTAGGGAGTTAGAATAAAATTACCTCAAATGAGGATTTATAAACTTGAATTCCATATTTCGACAAAACATGGAAAATAAAAATAGTTATATCTACCATTGAATGGAATTTACAAGAGTTTATAATAATATTGTTATCAATAAATGTTTAAATAATAGTTATTGAACTCTTTAAATTGTTTTTAGAATATGATATATAAATTGTGATTTCATTCATGAAAACTAGTATAAATCATTAGATATATTCAAATAAAATGTTCATCAAATAAATTTGAAAGGTTATTATTGTATTAAACAAACTAAAAGGCACTATTTTATAGAAAAAAGTACCAAACATACATATAAAATACATTTTCTTCTAATCATCAATAGCAATAAGAATTTGGGAGTATATATAAAATACCTAAAAAAATAATAGAGATCTTGTCTAGCTAATAATACAAGAAAATTTGCATGTAATAAATTTATAATTTTTCAAATCTTGGTGTAATTATTGATTTTTATAAAATTAATGAAAATCCCACATTTTTTTAATTTTAATATGAAAATGATCACTAAATTTATTCATTTAGATTGTAAAGACACTATTTTTAAGAATAATAAGAATTGGATTTTTCCATCAGTTATCAAAGAAAGGAAAACTAATTCCAATATGAAATAAAGTTGGGAATTTATCTTTGATATCCTCTATAATTTTTGAGTTAAATATTATTTAAAATAAACACATGTTTTTTTTTAACATATAATAATATTTAATAAAAAAACCTGAAGGACTGATTCTAGTAAAATCCATAGAATTCCATTTTAATTAATTATTATTATTTGATTCAAGGGATAATAATAGGTTTTTTTGTGTCCTATAAATTTTTTTAATTAAAAAATTATACGGAATTTTTCATTCTCGTTGAAGAAAGAATACTTGAGAATTAAGAGAAATTATTTCAGTTGTAACTTAGGATAAATTTTCCATGATTAAAAAAGTATACTATTACTCAATAAAATCAATTTTAGTTCCTAATTTACTCTCAATATAATTTTATATTAGATCAATATAGCAGGAAAATAATGTACAACATTATATTCACAAGTTTCTTTTCAATAAAATTCAAATATGATGGAATAAAGAACATCAAAATTTTATGTATCATTTTCATCAATTTCACAACACTCAGTAGTGTTTTGGAATGAAATATTATAATTCAATTCTTAAAAATAACATGATATTTAACAAGTTCAAAAGATTCAACAATTTTATTTAAAATTGAAATAATTTCAAAAATCCTATATACATTACATGAAGCAATCTCAATAGTTTTAAAAAACTCATCATTTATATGAAGTTAAAAGATTTCACATTCTGTTGAACAGAAAAAATATCTATCATTTTCTATATTTTAATAATTTCATAAGAATTATATTAAAAAAATTTCAAATAAAAGGGTTTAAAAATAGTAATTTCAACATTCAAATTTTCTTTATATGACTCAGTTTCATACTTCTATAATTTAACTTCAGAATTAACAATGTATTATCTTTTAGACAAAACTACTGGTCATTTATTATGTATGAAACTACAGAATATGTTAATGGAAAAACATTAAACCGTGTTTACTATAGATGTTTAATAATCTTCAATTAATAATTTTGTAGATTGAAAATTGTTAATGTAGTCTATATTACCTTCATATTCAAGTGAAAATATTACTTTTTTACCTTTATGGTGACTTCAGTAGTTTTGAAAAATATGTATCTTGGTAATTAGTGTTGGAAGAGTACTAAACAAATCATCATCTATTTAAGGAACATAAAATGAACATGAAAAATAAATTCTCTTACTAGATCCGATATATAATCTATAATTGCATTAGGTTTGATTGTACTTTTGTTGGAATGTATAATGATAATTAGAGTATCTTTTAGTCCTCTAACCAATATACCAAAGTAAATATATTGTTAAATAAAACATATAGAAGCTTTCAAATCAATAATGGAATCTTGGAACTCACATTCATGTATGGTGGATGGTATATTAAACATTCCTATGTCATTACATTTTAGAGAAAAATCATAATGACTGGAATCTATACCTATACACATGATTCAAAACTGTGGGTATAGCAGAGAAAATCATGGGTATAAGAAATACCCATGGTACTATGGATAGTGGGTTCTTAATCCATCGGGAAATTCCAATACCCACAATTGATAAACCATTGGAGTATAAAATTTCAATATAAAGACCTATAACCACAGTTTAGCCAAACGTAGGGTATATATCCTTTATCAAGAAGAATACACCTCTAGGAATTGATCCCATCACATCATGTCTATAATCCACTGACTTTACCACTATACTATAACATATTTTTCGTAATCATATTCAAATATATAAATATATATGTTAATAAATATAATTTTATTTATATAAATTAATTTACTATTATAATTATTATTATGAAAAAATAATGGGACAAACCAAACCCACAGTTTAGTCAGACTGTGGGTATATGATCATTTTTAAAAATGACAAACCAAACGAAATTGACCCCAACACCTTCCAATTATAATACAATGACTTTACCACTCTCCTACATCACATTATATTGTTCTCATATTGATATATATATATAAGTATTTATATATATAATTTTATTTATATTCAAATAATTATTATTTTTATTATTATTATAGTAAAATAATGGTCCAACCTATACCCACAGATTTCTTAAACCATTGGTATGGGTTACCTATGCCAATGTTTCACCAAAAAAGACGACATAGGTCCCCAGAACCATTATCTATACCCATGGTTTGGTCAAACTGTGGGTATAGGTTTTTCTACATCCTTCCCATGTATTTTTTTTCTCCCTTGAAACATATGTCTATGGTTTAGAAAATCATGGCTATAGGGGAGACCTATACAAAATGGGTTTTGTAGTAACTTGGGTATAGTTCAGTCCCACAAATGTTTTCCCCCCATTTGCTATAAGGGTTACCTATAGCCATGGTTTGGAAAAAATCATGGGTATAACCATATTTTCTAGTAATGTATGCTTAATCATTTAACAAATATTCCTCCCAAAATTAACATTATATACTTTCTTGAATTACATTTTATGTGAAAATATTTCATTCTTTCTAAATACTTTCAATGCATTAAGAACAGGTCTAAAGACCAAGAATTAATTATATTGCACTAAAAATTCCATATGTAATTCATTTTCAACACCTCTCCCCCTGGCGGGTTTTTCCTAGGATATAGTAGTGGCAGTTTATACAATTTTTCAACGTTTTTTGATCTTTTTGGATGATCATATTGTCCTATAATACATTTCTAATCATTCTAGTCTCTCTCAATAAAACAATCTCTATTTGGAAAGGATTTTTATTCAAAATAAATCTATAATTTTCTATTGATTAAATAAAACTAAAAATTTATTTTAGATGGTCTAAAATAGATACAGATTGTTTGTATTTATCTTATATTTTTTTGGGTTTTGACTCAATATTGTATTTTTTTATTTTTGTGGTTTTCGAGTTGAGAAAAACTCCTAAAATAATGTAATGGAAATTGACTGAACATATGCGATATTTCATATATTTTTATTATAAAATAATGAAATGGAAATTGACCATACAAGAATGTTTACATGGTGAAACAATAAGAGACATAATTGATAGATATATAAGAAACATGATTATTACCAGATTAATTTTCATGGTCTTTATTCCCTTCCCTTATTATGGCTGACTCATATGAACCAAAATCTTTTTGATAACCCCAAGAAAATTCATCTCAATTCTTCATTGGGAAACAATAAAAACATATTCTTCACTATGTTGTATAATGAAGTGTTTAGTTTCATGAATTTTTTTTTGTAACTATTGTAATAGACCCACATAAGGGAATGTATGGGTGGAGTAGAAAAACTGACATAGAATACTCAAATTTAGTCTATTGGAATTTAAAAACAAATCAATTCTTCAATGAAAAGTTTCTTAGAGGTATTTAAGGAATAAATTAATTAATATGAATCCTCCAATTGGAATGATAGGATGGTGAATTTTTTTAAACCTTATAAATTAAAAAGGGGATATTTATAAATAAAAAGATAAAGGGTAAGTGAAATGTAATGGGTAGATAAAGAGAATGGGGGTTTATGGATCGAATAAGAACACTATTTTCATCCCTTCATGTATTAAAGATAATTTTTTTATATAAAACATAAAAAAACTCATTAATGATGAAACATAATGTAGCTTTATTGAGGTTGTTGAAAAAATATTAGTTTCATACTTCAATAATCTACATTAATGAATGATATAGGGTATATAAGAAGTTTATAATAGGGAAAAAAGTTAGGAGAACTTATTTAATAAAATGATGAGGGTGGTGTATGATTCAACAAAAACATCATGAAAGGATACAATGAGGAAACATAAACAAATAAATTGTTGTATATCCTAAATATAGATATCCCTCATCGACCTAATTTTTTTAAAAAATTATTTTAAAAATTACAAAATATCTATTGAATAAATTAGTCTAGGAAAAAATCATAAGGGTTCTGATTACTAAATTCTTTTATCTCTAAACTCTCCGTCAATTTTTAAGTAAAATATTTAAGAGCAATTAATTAGTAAAATACAATATTCCTATAAAAGTTCATATATAATGTTTTTTAATTTATAATGAACAATAAACTGATGAAAAAATTCCTTATATGATATTATATTAGAATCATAGATTTATCAAATATATGACTATGTAATAGAAATTGTTTTAGCTAAATAAGTGATAGATGAGATAAAAAGTAAATTGGTTGGAACCAACATTATGGTAAAATTTGATTTGAATAAAGACAACGATTGGTTGGAATAAAATTATATCCTGATAATTGTTAAATGTTTTAGGATTATTTGTCTGAAACTATGACATTTTCTATTAATCATTTCCATCACATTAGTATTCAACATCCTTCAGGGGAAAGAAGATTAGATTCATCATGTCATTATGGGACCTCCACCATGGTGACTTTCTTTCTCTTAAAATATTCATTATAGTTTAATACACTAATAGCATTAATATGAATTAGAGTATTAATATAGGGAATGATTTACTATATAAAGGTGAATAATGATTTTGTGTAATTTCTCACCCATTCATTCTAGATTACATTCTTCTAATCATTAATTAAATACAAAACTCTATTGATATCATCAATAAAATTATTTATTAATATTTTAAATATAGTAGGAAGAATATAATTTATGATATGAGCATTGTTAATATATATGAAATGTGCATTAATTGATGGTCTAAACTAATAAAAGAATTGTATGGAGTCATGAGAGTTTGTTACCGAGTAATGAGTAGAATATTTTTTTTCATATATAAAAATATCATAGGAATCAAATATATGTGTTATTATCATAATGGGTTATAGATTAATTAATTTTCTAGTATCTCAAAATATTATGAAAATTTTATTGAAAAGAGATGTGTGGGTGGACATTTATTAGTTTAATCATATATAAGCTTGGTATTTCATTACTGTTTTGATTGTGTGTACACTTTTTAGAATATCTAATCAAGGATAATAAGGGAAAGGAATATAGTTTTCATCTTAATGAACATGTAACTAAATCATTAATGAGGAAAAAATATTCCACCTCTTAAAAAAGTGGTTTTTTGTGTTACACCTAGAATACCATTGGTTCTACCATAGGAGATAAGGTTTAGAATGAGTCCATACCTATCTCAACTATCCCTTAGGGGCCCATGCCATGACTACCCTTAGCCCGACTCCCAAATTCCAGGGGATGGAGACTATCCCTGAAAGAATTATCTGACAAGTGGGAAGAATTTTCCTGAATACCTATACACATGAACACACACAACCACATCCCAAAAATACAGAAAGGAAAAAAAGCATGTCGCTAAAAAACAATTGAGTAAAGGTATACGTTGCAAGTCAAATGGGCCAGAATAAAAATCCAATAAAAGACAAACAGAAAATAGGAAAGTACAAAAGATATCTGAAAAAATCATCTGCAGGAGAACCCCACCTGAAGGGTAGGCAAAGAGTGGATGTCGGAAGATGTAGAAGTGCATCCTGCATTTTGTATCTCATTGATAACCACCTGGTCCTAGACCACCAAGGTCTCCATTGAAGAGTATATCCATATCATCTCACTGAGCACCATGTGGTCCCTAACCACCATGGTCTCCGTCGAAGCATCCATCACCTACATGGGCCATGACACATGTAGCCGAAGCCCACCCAGGGGTGGGTAACACATTACTCATTAAGGACCCTAAAACAAAAAAAAAGACCACAAAAGAAGATATGAACAAGTTACTATCAATACACTGATGGGAAGAGTACACCAAGTACACTAAGAACGCCATTGATGAGGGTACAACAAGTAATATAAGTACAAAACTGAGGAGAGTACACCGAGTACACTAAGTACACCACTGAGGAGAGTACACCAAGTACTCTAATTACACCGCTATAGAGAGTAATCCAAGTACAATAGGTACACCACTGAGGACATTTACCCAAGTACTCTATGTATACCCCTGAGGAGAGTACACCAAGTACACTATGTACACCACATAGGAGAGTACACCAAGTACTCAAAGTACACCAAGGGTCAGCTCACGCATGTATAATCTAAAGTATAGAAATCAAGACCATTAGTCACAACACTGCTCACGTTAGACTGTTGGGGTACTCATCCCTGATGAGTACCGTGGGTATGCTGGGTCACATAGAGCTACTCCACACCACGGGCCTACCGGGTCAAAGAGATATGCTTCCCACCATGGCCATCATACTGAGGTACTAATCCCTGATGAGTATCATTGGTCTGCCGAGTCACACAAAGTCACTCCCCCCATGGGCCTTCCGGGTCCCACAGATATGCTTACAATAGGGCCATTGTAGCTTATCCACACAAGTTCCCTTGTAGTTGATCCACACAGGGTCACTTGTCAGTAGTCTTCAGGTCTCAGTCATCCATAGGATTCCTGAATGTTGTGCACTTACTCTTGGGAGAAACCACCCCTCAAGCCATTTGTCGAATTTAAAATTCTATTAGAACCTATTTAGAGTATTGCAAAATAAACACCTCGTCACGAGGGTTCAAAATCTGCAAACAGAGAGTCAATTAGACACCCGGTCTGAAAAATATTGATGTTTTAGTAATCCGGGGCTAGTCAGGTTTAGGCCTGGTCTGACCCGGTCTAGGGTCTCGCATGACCCTGTCTATTTCGACTGAACCAACCCGACCTAGTTTGGGTTTGGGGTGGCATAGTCCAGCATGGCCACTTGGCCTTGCTAAACTCGGCATGGTTTCACCATGGGTCCAGCCTGCTGGGTTTCCTAGCTACACAGTTCCATCTGGCCCCGCCCACACTGGTGGGCCGGCTTTGTCTGCATATCGGGCCACCCAGTGGCCCGGGTTATCCCACCGGCCTAGCCTGCAAAGGAGGTCCTATTATTTTCCTACCAGAACACCCACTGGTCATCCGGTTCGATCATGTGCAGCCAGAAAAATCCAACCACCTCCTTCGCACGTCGTCAAGGACCGTGTGCCAACCCCCTGTCGCAGCTTTCATGGCGCGAGCCTCTCCTTCCACATGGCACCAAAGTGGCACCAACCTCTTGCATCGGTCCACTCACGTGGACCAGTTTCCCCCCCTAAGACCACAGCTTTGTCATGGGTCTAACTCACTAAAGCCGTCATGGACCGCACAACGCCTCTGATGCAGCTGGGTGGCCATGTCCTCCTTCTTCTCACCACTGTCCTTAGTGCTGGTTCTCCCTGCTACCACTATGGCATGTTTCCATAATGTCACCTCCCTCCTACCACTATGGCCTAGTAACTTCTTCACGGCTGGGTTCCGCATCTCGACTGGTCGTGGCCCTTTCTCCTGACACATCCTCAGTAGTTGTGTCACCGGTATTATGCCACGAAGAATGGGTAGGTGAGAGAGAGAGAGAGAGATAAGTCACAAATAACTCCCAAATGAACAACTTAACTTTGTTCTTTTTGGTCTAGGATTGTTTGTGTTAGTGAAAACAAACAATTTGTAAAATAATTACTAAGATAAAATATTCCATTTATCCTCTATACATTAATAATCCCATATAAACGATTGAACTATGGGTTAACTTGTTCGTGAGTTAACCCATGTTCATTATCTGAAAAGCAAGAATGAGGAAATTAATAATTTATATAAAAATAAACCCCCTACCTAGAGAAGTCTTTATTGGAGGGAAGGCTCGTCGTTGATGGCGATCTTTCCACAATGATTCATGATCCATCCGAAGCCATTTCTGTTTGGCATTTGTCAGTCCCAGATCTATTAACAAAGGTGTCACTACCATTATCCGATTCACTAGGGTTCATCGTTTGAGAGGTTCCCATATTTCTCATTAGAGAACTTCTAGGGTAGTCTATCAACCTCGAATTCCATCTCTAATTTAAAAAGGAAGACGCGTGCACATTGCAACGTCGCCACCCTACTCCATTAATGATTTTCATTAATGAGATTCATCGTCGCCTTATCGATACACCACAACAATGAAATTCCACTTCGTAAATATGAATATAATAAATAAAATAACATTTTAGGATATTTTATTTTTCTTTCGAAAAAATAAAAAATTAACGTTTTCCATCGACTCGCGCTGGTTGAGGTTAGACCTCTCTTCATGAGAACATATCATTACAAACTCAACGGTGGTATCAGAATTTTAATCCATATTACCATTTTTGAGTTATGAGGATTAGAAAATTAAATAATTATTTTTATTTAAATTATTTGATTTACAGTTATGTCCCAAAAACCTACTTTCAATGTTGACCCACGCTGACTGGTGTTAGGTTCTTCCTATAGGAATTATACCCTTATGACCTCCATAGTACTATCAGATTTTTAATCAAGTTACCATTTATGAGTTAAAAAGATTTTAAAAATAAAATATTTTTTTATTATTTTATTTACGGTTATGCCATTTCTGGTTTTTCTCACTGGAGGCCCATGCTGACTAAACTTAAGTCACAACTCGGGTAAACCCGCCACCCTAAATGCAACAGTGCCCTCGAATTTTTGATCTAGGCACCTATTTAAGAGTTACTCCACTTTTTCAGGAAAACCACTCATGCACACTATTTCAAAATTAGCATTTATTTTTTAAAGATCATTCCGGGTACTACGAGACTCAGAATCACATGCCATCTCTGCGCTTGGTCTCGAAATAATCTCATTTAATTTAAAAAAATCATAAAATTATAGGGTATTACAATACTCCTGTAGAGACCCGTAGCCTGACGTACATGGACATTACATTACATTTGCGGAATACTTAGTACATAACAAAAACACACACTAAAGGATCGTAATAGTTTAGTGTCTTTGGAAACTCGGAACGTAATCTTCTAATCGTGGTGAAAGTTCTTCAATATCTCCCATAAAGGTCATCCCTTTTTTTTACCTAAAACCTTTCTTTATATCCTGGGGAAAAGAAAACATAAAAGGGTGAGCTCAAATGCTCAGTAAGGGTAAACAAAAGAAATATCCATCACATAATTTTCATAAGAACATAACTTTTTTGGAAATCTTAACCTGCAAAAGAGAGCATAATTTCATAACATGGGATAAATCATAGTAGTGAAATGAAATCATAACTTAAAACATTACTCATTGTGGCATACACACATAATCATAGAGAATCATTTCTTGTTAGTCAAGACTCATTGCCAAGACTATCTTAGTGGACAACGTCCCTTTCTGAATCGAGTAATCCTCGTTTCAGTCCTGTTTCACTGAACCGGTATAACCTACCATTCCAGCCATGTCTATCTCATGAGATATAAAATCTTTACCCAATTCATTGGAGGGAGATATAGGTCCCACCCATCTCATAATGAAACCATTCTTATGTGTGCCACAAAATCATAAATCATACATCATTGCATAACCCATGTAATAAAAATGGGATTCTTAAACAACATGACATCATAAAACCATTCATATAAGATAAAGGAATTCATAAACATAATTCCATCACAACATAGTCAAATCAATGTAAAAATATGGATAGAAACAGAACCCTTTATTATCTTAGATGGAAAATAATTTTGATAAAACACTTGAAATGAATTCTTGAGGAAAATATCCTTTCTTCTTCAAAATCAATTTCTTTTCACAAAACATCATACAATTTTAAAAGAAAGAGATTTTATTAAAAATAGTCATGAAATATTTTGGAGGAAGGTTCATGAAAATAAGGCTTTATAAAACCGTAAAAATCCGTTCGTGCCGTATAAGTTAAAAAAACATTCTTCTCGTACTTTTGTCGGAAAAGTCAAAAAGTACCTCGTATAAAAAAAACGACAAAAGATTCCTTTCATATCTTTTACTAAAAACTCACCGAAGGGTAAAATTGGATTTAAACAATTGTAGGTGGGTGGAAATAATATTAAATATTTAAGAAACTTGGATTTGGATGATAAAATACACCCCAGTAAATACCAAAGTATAAACAATCTCGGATAAAAATGAGATTGTGATATTTCCCTTACCTTAGGTCTGATTTGCTTCGTATGTGTCCGAACCTCCTGTATAATGATTTAAATAATGTCATTGACTTATTACAGAATCATATTCATTGTTATGATATCATATATGGTTCACTTATGACATTATATTACCCGTTCTTTTGTAAATTCCATGTTAAAGAAGCGTTTTGGGTAAAATCATTTCATTTATTGTAGGTGTTTTGACTTGTTGTTCTTGACATCATTATTACTTATATCATGATTTACTTACTTCCAGAATATAAAATATGATTTATATATCATATATATTCAGTATATATATATATATAATAGGTAGATAAATAAAATGAAAAACACCGTTCATGGATACGGTAGTCCGTACGTACGCATGAACGTTGTTTTCCTTTCCTTATTGTCTTGAAATGGAAGTTAGTAGATGACATACATATGTATATATATACATAAATCCAGTAGCTTTATAATGTCATATATTTCATTATTATTTCTTATATATACTTTATAATCATTCTTAAATGGTTAATATGGAGAATGAATCTCATCGCGTCGTGGAGACGGTAGTCCGTACGTACGCACGAGCGATGATATCATTTCTATAAGTATTGAATTGAATTGGAGTGAATTATACAATATATCAGAGTCAATATGATGTTGTAATAACTATGTATAGTTATTCTTTACACCATTATACCCATCCATGTAAGGTGGTGGTGGAAAATAGATTACACCACGGCGTGGAGACGGTATTCCGTACGTACGCACGCGCGGTGATTTCTTTTTCCGTAGGATGGATAGATGGTGAAATAGGGTTGTTTCATACTTATAATAACATATCAGTATATGAGTGATACTGATGTTATTACTTCATAATGAAACAACCTAAGAAGAAGAAGTGGAAGAAGAAATAAAGATAAAAGAATTGGTAACGGTAATTACCTCTTCTTTGAAGTGCCTCTTTGAGACCTCCTCTTAGGGCACTAGAATTGGTCTTTGAGGAAGACCAGAACCTCTAGGATGTTTCTAGGGAAGTGGAGAAGAGATTTTGGCAGGGTTTGGCCGAGCTTGAGTGCACAAATTGGTGTGAGGAGGAGGGGGAGGAGGTGTCCTTTTATAAGGGAGGAGAGGGGCACCTTAGGAATACCTCAAAATATTATTTTATATTAAAGTCAAAATCAGTTTATAATGGTTCCAAAGGGTCTTATTTCTAATCTAAAGTGGGGCTGGGTCGAAATCCTATCAACCAATAGGATTTAGACAAGTTTGGGGTATTATTTTAACCTTATCAATTAGATTTAACTCTAAGTTAATTAATTTAACTTTTACCGTGTCTTTTTGTTTTTCTTTCACTATATGGTTAATACACTTACTATAACATGCCAAACGAACCCCAAATTGTTTATTATTAATATATATATCCTTATCTAAGTCATTTGGCCGAACCTTAGATTTTTATGAATAAAATAACAATTAATAATATAATATTTGATTTAAAAACTATTTTGTGTCAATTTTGACACTATTTGATATATGATTTTTTTGAAAGTCATATCAGAATTATATGTTCGAACCAAGTTGATTAAATCAACACTAATATATTATAGTAACCTTGAAAATTAGTGGAATTCATAAAAAGTCTTAAATTACATTTATTTTGGTATTTATATTATCAATTATGTGAATATTTCATTAATAAGATAATTACTGCATCATCTTTGTGTCATAAATAAATTAAATTATTTGATGTCTAAAAATTACAAATAAAATACCATCATGTAGGAAATCTTTTTAGCTTTCTAATGAATATTTACAATCTAATTTATCTTATGTATAACCCCATATTAAAAATGATTTACTTATTAAACTTTGATTTTAACTATTTTAACCCGTCTTTAAATAAATTAATAATAAATGTCCTAATCTAATCCAAGTGGGCCTAAATGGTCATATTTTATTCCTAAGTTTGTTTTTGGTCGAATTACACTTGTCCAATAGAATTAGTACATGTGTTAGGGTAATATTAATATCATATTTACCCTTAGTTACCCTATTTACTAGTAACCGTGGTAAAAAAAAGTAAAAAGTTACTATTCACCAAAAAATTATTTTCATCTCATTGAACCACATTTTAGTCCTTGATATTAACCGTGTCTCTCGGATTTTCGAAATTCCATTCACAGAAGCGGTAAAATTAAGTTTTATGCAAAATTCAGTTTTTAACCTACCACTTAGTAGTTTCACTATTCATCAAAAATTGATGTTTTTCAGAACAATGCCAAAATTTCATCCCAAGCTATATTTCATATTCAGAATTCAAAAATGAAGTCTATTTTACCAAATTCATAACATAAAAGTTGCATTAATTAATTTTATAATTAAATCCCGCTGTTAAAACAAATAGCGTGTTTTTTAAGAAACAATATCTATCAAAAGATTGACACTTGTTTATGTCTAGTTTAAATGTGAAATTACATCCAATGAACAACATTGTATTAAATTGTAAAAATATATTCTAAATATACTTTAAAACCACTCAAATTAATGATTTATCACTATTAATTATTTCGATTAAAAAAGTTGTTTTTAATTATAATTTAGTAATTTTCACTATTCATCAAAATATGAAAGTTATCCGAAAATCACCAAAATTTCAACCTAAGCTAATTTCGATATTCCGAATCCAAAAATGAAGTTCATTTTGAAAAATAAGATTTATAGAATTTTAAAAAGTGGTTATTACTATTCATAACGGGTAGTTTTAATAATATTTTAATAGCATATCGTTGTTTAGTGAAACTCGGTATTGCGTATTACACACGCTATCGAGGAAGGTCGCGATTGCGTGTAATGCAAGGCAAGTCAAGGATGCGTGTTGTGCAAGCTCCTTTTGGTGTAGCGTACAACACAAGACATTAGTGAAATAAAAAAGAATATTTTTCATAAAATCTCGGGCTGTTACATTCTACCCCCCTTAAAATGAATTTCGCCCTCGAAATTCGTCGGGGTTATAAATGGTTTACTATTCGAAAGTTTCTTTAATAGAAACCCACATCGTAAAAGGGAATACCAAAACTTGGCTTTAAAAACTAAAGTATGAAATGTAACGATTACCCAAATAAACTAATCACTGGGTTTCCACATAGGTGAAAATATGGATATGGAAGAGAAATCTAACCATCATGTTCTGATGGAGAGTGGTAGAGAACAAGGCTATGGAAAAGGAAGTAATCACAAATCCATAGATTTGTGATGATATAAGGTACCATCTTATTCATCAGGTATAAGATCACTAGGATGACATTTTTGGTTTTCAAGATCATTTCCCTAAAGTTGAAAATGTGAATTAGAATAAATACTTACTTTATTTTGGTACAATCTCACTGTTGTTCGTGCCTTGAACAATTTCCACTTCATCTCTTAAATAAATGAAGTTGAATTTGTCATTCATGAAGTGTTAGCAGATCATGTGATAGAATGACGGGTCATTCTATCTGTCTCAAACAAAAGATTAGCAAAAATTATATGCATAAGTCGATCTATAGTGAGATTAATCATATATGGTTCCTAAAATGGACTTATACTTCATATATCATACTGCTTAATATAATAAAACTAGTTTCTACTAAACAGGGACTTCCTGTAGGTCAGTGGTAGGTGATAAAGTCCAGTCGCACTTCGGTTGTGGGTTCGATTCCTACAGCCTTGTCCGAAGCGATGGGCTGTCGCCCGTCCTGCAGGTTGTCCCTTTTTCTAAAACTACGTTACTATAACATCACATCAATAATATCGAAAATCTTATATCCTTAAACAATACTAACTTATGTCCAACATAATCCAGTCTAATCTTTAGGCTTATACATAATACTGCAGTCCACTCTCATAATATAGTGACATCGATTACCAGAGATTTAATACTGTCGTTGATCCCCACATATCATAAGATATGTCTTGTTGGTCACATTCCAAACATTCAAAGTCCTTAATCGTGTATTCTCTTGAATACCTTAGTGAAAACATGAGTGCAGTTAAAAGTTAACACTTTCCACATACCAAAATCCTCAAAATTATTTATACTCAAACCATGATATCACTTAGTCCTTATATCAATCATGAGCTCATGAATACTATCAAACATTTAATTTTCTCCTTATCTCTTTATTATGCGCATATCATCTAAATTCCAAAAATATCTGAATAACCTTTCATGGATACTAGTAACATTAATCATACACTATCA
Source organism: Viscum album (assembly GCA_963277665.1). Classification (NCBI taxonomy): domain Eukaryota; kingdom Viridiplantae; phylum Streptophyta; class Magnoliopsida; order Santalales; family Viscaceae; genus Viscum; species Viscum album. Next base: position 1,601,928,853 of record OY728128.1, read on the forward strand.
AAACACAAGGAAAGACAACAGTGTAACAATCCATAGATGTCTCTTTATTCCAAAATTACACATGATAAACATGTAATCATTCCACTACATTCTCAAACCATTGACCGCGCTTCAAAAATTCTTTCATCTCACATATCATTTGTAGTCTCTTCATCATCATCCACATAAATACTACCCATATGACCATACTGATTCTCTTCATGAGTCTTTCCCTTAGGGCATTTGTTTGCATAATGCCCATACATTCCACATTTAAAACACTTAACCATTTTTGATGTCGTAGCAATACCATTATCCTCATCCATGGTGTTAACCGACCCTTTTCCTTTGCACTTACTTTCTTTGTGTCCTTCTTTTCCACACCCAAAGCATCTTCCAGTTCCCTTTAAACATTCTCCTTGATGCCTCTTCCCACATGATTTACATGGGGGAAATTGAACTTTCTTTCCTCTATGATCATCATGGAACTCCATCTTTCTCTTATTAGTCGAGTTAGGAAACTTACCAAATTTTACTTTATTGATCATGTTGTGAGATTGCTGATTCGGCATAATAATGATGTTTGGACATCCAAATCCCATTTAATTTGGTTGCTCATGAAGAATATCATTCCATTGTCCATCATATCCTCCATTATTGTGAATCATCTTGTTTCCAGCCATTTTCTAAAACCCAAACAGAATAGTGTTAGATGCAAAAATCGTAATAAAGGGGGAGTAACTTAAATATCTATCATCTTTGGTTTAATCTAATATCGTTACCATAGTTCTAGAACTATATCCTATACGTATACTTATCCTTAGGGGCATCCCTAGACATACCTTAGAAATATCTCTAGGGATCTCACTAACGTTTTCGCATCCTAGTTTCCAAAGGTTGACTAAACCTTTCCTCTGATACCAACTGTAGAGACCTGTATCCTGACGTACATGGACATTACATTACATTTGCGGAATACTTAGTACATAACAAAAACACACACTAAAGGATCGTAATAGTTTAGTGTCTTTGGAAACTCGGAACGTAATCTTCTAATCGTGGTGAAAGTTCTTCAATATCTCCCATAAAGGTCATCCCTTTTTTTTTTTACCTAAAACCTTTCTTTATATCCTGGGGAAAAGAAAACATAAAAGGGTGAGCTCAAATGCTCAGTAAGGGTAAACAAAAGAAATATCCACCACATAATTTTCATAAGAACATAACTTTTTTGGAAATCTTAACCTGCAAAAGAGAGCATAATTTCATAACATGGGATAAATCATAGTAGTGAAATGAAATCATAACTTAAAACATTACTCATTGTGGCATACACACATAATCATAGAGAATCATTTCTTGTTAGTCAAGACTCATTTCCAAGACTATCTTAGTGGACAACGTCCCTTTCTGAATCGAGTAATCCTCGTTTCAGTCCTGTTTCACTGAACCGGTATAACCTACCATTCCAGCCATGTCTATCTCATGAGATATAAAATCTTTACCCAATTCATTGGAGGGAGATATAGGTCCCACCCATCTCATAATGAAACCATTCTTATGTGTGCCACAAAATCATAAATCATACATCATTGCATAACCCATGTAATAAAAATGGGATTCTTAAACAACATGACATCATAAAACCATTCATATAAGATAAAGGAATTCATAAACATAATTCCATCACAACATAGTCAAATCAATGTAAAAATATGGATAGAAACAGAACCCTTTATTATCTTAGATGGAAAATAATTTTGATAAAACACTTGAAATGAATTCTTGAGGAAAATATCCTTTCTTCTTCAAAATCAATTTCTTTTCACAAAACATCATACAATTTTAAAAGAAAGAGATTTTATTAAAAATAGTCATGAAATATTTTGGAGGAAGGTTCATGAAAATAAGGCTTTATAAAACTGTAAAAATCCGTTCGTGCCGTATAAGTTAAAAAAAACATTCTTCTCGTACTTTTGTCGGAAAAGTCAAAAAGTACCTCGTATAAAAAAAACGACAAAAGATTCCTTTCATATCTTTTACTAAAAACTCACCGAAGGGTAAAATTGGATTTAAACAATTGTAGGTGGGTGGAAATAATATTAAATATTTAAGAAACTTGGATTTGGATGATAAAATACACCCCAGTAAATACCAAAGTATAAACAATCTCGGATAAAAATGAGATTGTGATATTTCCCTTACCTTAGGTCCGATTTGCTTCGTATGTGTCCGAACCTCCTGTATAATGATTTAAATAATGTCATTGACTTATTACAGAATCATATTCATTGTTATGATATCATATATGGTTCACTTATGACATTATATTACCCGTTCTTTTGTAAATTCCATGTTAAAGAAGCGTTTTGGGTAAAATCATTTCATTTATCGTAGGTGTTTTGACTTGTTGTTCTTGACATCATTATTACTTATATCATGATTTACTTACTTCCAGAATATAAAATATGATTTATATATCATATATATTCAGTATATATATATATATAATAGGTAGATAAATAAAATGAAAAACACCGTTCATGGAGACGGTAGTCCGTACGTACGCATGAACGTTGTTTTCCTTTCCTTATTGTCTTGAAATGGAAGTAAGTAGATGACATACATATGTATATATATACATAAATCCAGTAGCTTTATAATGTCATATATTTCATTATTATTTCTTATATATACTTTATAATCATTCTTAAATGGTTAATATGGAGAATGAATCTCATCGCGTCGTGGAGACGGTAGTCCGTACGTACGCACGAGCGATGATATCATTTCTATAAGTATTGAATTGAATTGGAGTGAATTATACAATATATCAGAATCAATATGATGTTGTAATAACTATGTATAGTTATTCTTTACACCATTATACCCATCCATGTAAGGTGGTGGTGGAAAATAGATTACACCACGGCGTGGAGACGGTATTCCGTACGTACGCACGCGCGGTGATTTCTTTTTCCGTAGGATGGATAGATGGTGAAATAGGGTTGTTTCATACTTATAATAACATATCAGTATATGAGTGATACTGATGTTATTACTTCATAATGAAACAACCTAAGAAGAAGAAGTGGAAGAAGAAATAAAGATGAAAGAATTGGTAACGGTAATTACCTCTTCTTTGAAGTGCCTCTTTGAGACCTCCTCTTAGGGCACTAGAATTGGTCTTTGAGGAAGACCAGAACCTCTAGGATGTTTCTAGGGAAGTGGAGAAGAGAATTTGGCAGGGTTTGGCCGAGCTTGAGTGCACAAATTGGTGTGAGGAGGAGGGGGAGGAGGTGTCCTTTTATAAGGGAGGAGAGGGGCACCTTAGGAATACCTCAAAATATTATTTTATATTAAAGTCAAAATCGGTTTATAATGGTTCCAAAGGGTCTTATTTCTAAGCTAAAGTGGGGATGGGTCTAAATCCTATCAACCAATAGGATTTAGACAAGTTTGGGTATTATTTTAACCTTATCAATTAGATTTAACTCTAAGTTAATTAATTTAACTTTTACCGTGTCTTTTTGTTTTTCTTTCACTATATGGTTAATACACTTACTATAACATGCCAAACGAACCCCAAATTGTTTATTATTAATATATATATCCTTATCTAAGTCATTTGGCCGAACCTTAGATTTTTATGAATAAAATAACAATTAATAATATAATATTTGATTTAAAAACTATTTTGTGTCAATTTTGACACTATTTGATATATGATTTTTTTGAAAGTCATATCAGAATTATATGTTCGAACCAAGTTGATTAAATCAACACTAATATATCATAGTAACCTTGAAAATTAGTGGAATTCATAAAAAGTCTTAAATTACATTTATTTTGGTATTTATATTATCAATTATGTGAATATTTCATTAATAAGATAATTACTGCATCATCTTTGTGTCATAAATAAATTAAATTATTTGATGTCTAAAAATTACAAATAAAATACCATCATGTAGGAAATATTTTTAGCTTTCTAATGAATATTTACAATCTAATTTATCTTATGTATAACCCCATATTAAAAATGATTTACTTATTAAACTTTGATTTTAACTATTTTAACCCGTCTTTAAATAAATTAATAATAAATGTCCTAATCTAATCCAAGTGGGCCTAAATGGTCATATTTTATTCCTAAGTTTGTTTTTGGTCGAATTACACTTGTCCAATAGAATTAGTACATGTGTTAGGGTAATATTAATATCATATTTACCCTTAGTTACCCTATTTACTATTAACCGTGGTAAAAAAAAGTAAAAAGTTACTATTCACCAAAAAATTATTTTCATCTCATTGAACCACATTTTAGTCCTTGATATTAACCGTGTCTCTCGGATTTTCGAAATTCCATTCACAGAAGCGGTAAAATTAAGTTTTATGCAAAATTCAGTTTTTAACCTACCACTTAGTAGTTTCACTATTCATCAAAAATTGATGTTTTTCAGAACAATGCCAAAATTTCATCCCAAGCTATATTTCATATTCAGAATTCAAAAATGAAGTCTATTTTACCAAATTCATAACATAAAAGTTGCATTAATTAATTTTATAATTAAATCCCGCTGTTAAAACAAATAGCGTGTTTTTTAAGAAACAATATCTATCAAAAGATTGACACTTGTTTATGTCTAGTTTAAATGTGAAATTACATCCAATGACCAACATTGTATTAAATTGTAAAAATATATTCTAAATATACTTTAAAACCACTCAAATTAATGATTTATCACTATTAATTATTTCGATTAAAAAAGTTGTTTTTAATTATAATTTAGTAATTTTCACTATTCATCAAAATATGAAAGTTATCCGAAAATCACCAAAATTTCAACCTAAGATAATTTCGATATTCCGAATCCAAAAATGAAGTTCATTTTGAAAAATAAGATTTATAGAATTTTAGAAAGTGGTTATTACTATTCATAACGGGTAGTTTTAATAATATTTTAATAGCATATCGTTGTTTAGTGAAACTCGGTATTGCGTATTACACACGCTATCGAGGAAGGTCGCGATTGCGTGTAATGCAAGGCAAGTCAAGGATGCGTGTTGTGCAAGCTCCTTTTGGTGTAGCGTACAACACAAGACATTAGTGAAATAAAAAAGAATATTTTTCATAAAATCTCGGGCTGTTACATTCTACCCCCCTTAAAATGAATTTCGCCCTCGAAATTCGTCGGGGTTATAAATGGTTTACTATTCGAAAGTTTCTTTAATAGAAACCCACATCGTAAAAGGGAATACCAAAACTTGGCTTTAAAAACTAAAGTATGAAATGTAACGATTACCCAAATAAACTAATCACTGGGTTTCCACATAGGTGAAAATATGGATATGGAAGAGAAATCTAACCATCATGTTCTGATGGAGAGTGGTAGAGAACATGGCTATGGAAAAGGAAGTAATCACAAATCCATAGATTTGTGATGATATAAGGTACCATCTTATTCATCAGGTATAAGATCACTAGGATGACATTTTTGGTTTTCAAGATCATTTCCCTAAAGTTGAAAATGTGAATTAGAATAAATACTTACTTTATTTTGGTACAATCTCACTGTTGTTCGTGCCTTGAACAATTTCCACTTCATCTCTTAAATAAATGAAGTTGAATTTGTCATTCATGAAGTGTTAGCAGATCATGTGATAGAATGACGGGTCATTCTATCTGTCTCAAACAAAAGATTAGCAAAAATTATATGCATAAGTCGATCTATAGTGAGATTAATCATATATGGTTCCTAAAATGGACTTATACTTCATATATCATACTGCTTAATATAATAAAACTAGTTTCTACTAAACAGGGACTTCCTGTACGTCAGTGGTAGGTGATAAAGTCCAGTCGCACTTCGGTTGTGGGTTCGATTCCTACAGCCTTGTCCGAAGCGATGGGCTGTCGCCCGTCCTGCAGGTTGTCCCTTTTTCTAAAACTACGTTACTATAACATCCCATCAATAATATCGAAAATCTTATATCCTTAAACAATACTAACTTATGTCCAACATAATCCAGTCTAATCTTTAGGCTTATACATAATACTGCAGTCCACTCTCATAATATAGTGACATCGATTACCAGAGATTTAATACTGTCGTTGATCCCCACATATCATAAGATATGTCTTGTTGGTCACATTCCAAACATTCAAAGTCCTTAATCATGTATTCTCTTGAATACCTTAGTGAAAACATGAGTGCAGTTAAAAGTTAACACTTTCCACATACCAAAATCCTCAAAATTATTTATACTCAAACCATGATATCACTTAGTCCTTATATCAATCATGAGCTCATGAATACTATCAAACATTTAATTTTCTCCTTATCTCTTTATTATGCGCATATCATCTAAATTCCAAAAATATCTGAATAACCTTTCATGGATACTAGTAACATTAATCATACACTATCAAAACACAAGGAAAGACAACAGTGTAACAATCCATAGATGTCTCTTTATTCCAAAATTACACATGATAAACATGTAATCATTCCACTACATTCTCAAACCATTGACCGCGCTTCAAAAATTCTTTCATCTCACATATCATTTGTAGTCTCTTCATCATCATCCACATAAATACTACCCATATGACCATACTGATTCTCTTCATGAGTCTTTCCCTTAGGGCATTTGTTTGCATAATGCCCATACATTCCACATTTAAAACACTTAACCATTTTTGATGTCGTAGCAATTCCATTATCCTCATCCATGGTGTTAACCGACCCTTTTCCTTTGCACTTACTTGCTTTGTGTCCTTCTTTTCCACACCCAAAGCATCTTCCAGTTCCCTTTAAACATTCTCCTTGATGCCTCTTCCCACATGATTTACATGGGGGAAATTGAACTTTCTTTCCTCTATGATCATCATGGAACTCCATCTTTCTCTTATTAGTCGAGTCAGGAAACTTACCAAATTTTACTTTATTGATCATGTTGTGAGATTGCTGATTCGGCATAATAATGATGTTTGGACATCCAAATCCCATTTCATTTGGTTGCTCATGAAGAATATCATTCCATTGTCCATCATATCCTCCATTATTGTGAATCATCTTGTTTCCAGCCATTTTCTAAAACCCAAACAGAATAGTGTTAGATGCAAAAATCGTAATAAAGGGGGAGTAACTTAAATATCTATCATCTTTGGTTTAATCTAATATCGTTACCATAGTTCTAGAACTATATCCTATACGTATACTTATCCTTAGGGGCATCCCTAGACATACCTTAGAAATATCTCTAGGGATCTCACTAACGTTTTCGCATCCTAGTTTCCAAAGGTTGACTAAACCTTTCCTCTGATACCAACTGTAGAGACCCGTAGCCTGACGTACATGGACATTACATTACATTTGTGGAATACTTAGTACATAACAAAAACACACACTAAAGGATCGTAATAGTTTAGTGTCTTTGGAAACTCGGAACGTAATCTTCTAATCGTGGTGAAAGTTCTTCAATATCTCCCATAAAGGTCATCCCGTTTTTTTTTACCTAAAACCTTTCTTTATATCCTGGGGAAAAGAAAACATAAAAGGGTGAGCTCAAATGCTCAGTAAGGGTAAACAAAAGAAATATCCATCACATAATTTTCATAAGAACATAACTTTTTTGGAAATCTTAACCTGCAAAAGAGAGCATAATTTCATAACATGGGATAAATCATAGTAGTGAAATGAAATCATAACTTAAAACATTACTCATTGTGGCATACACACATAATCATAGAGAATCATTTCTTGTTAGTCAAGACTCATTGCCAAGACTATCTTAGTGGACAACGTCCCTTTCTGAATCGAGTAATCCTCATTTCAGTCCTGTTTCACTGAACCGGTATAACCTACCATTCCAGCCATGTCTATCTCATGAGATATAAAATCTTTACCCAATTCATTGGAGGGAGATATAGGTCCCACCCATCTCATAATGAAACCATTCTTATGTGTGCCACAAAATCATAAATCATACATCATTGCATAACCCATATAATAAAAATGGGATTCTTAAACAACATGACATCATAAAACCATTCATATAAGATAAAGGAATTCATAAACATAATTCCATCACAACATAGTCAAATCAATGTAAAAATATGGATAGAAACAGAACCCTTTATTATCTTAGATGGAAAATAATTTTGATAAAACACTTGAAATGAATTCTTGAGGAAAATATCCTTTCTTCTTCAAAATCAATTTCTTTTCACAAAACATCATACAATTTTAAAAGAAAGAGATTTTATTAAAAATAGTCATGAAATATTTTGGAGGAAGGTTCATGAAAATAAGGCTTTATAAAACCGTAAAAATCCGTTCGTGCCGTATAAGTTAAAAAAACATTCTTCTCGTACTTTTGTCGGAAAAGTCAAAAAGTACCTCGTATAAAAAAAACGACAAAAGATTCCTTTCATATCTTTTACTAAAAACTCACCGAAGGGTAAAATTGGATTTAAACAATTGTAGGTGGGTGGAAATAATATTAAATATTTAAGAAACTTGGATTTGGATGATAAAATACACCCCAGTAAATACCAAAGTATAAACAATCTCGGATAAAAATGAGATTGTGATATTTCCCTTACCTTAGGTCCGATTTGCTTCGTATGTGTCCGAACCTCCTGTATAATGATTTAAATAATGTCATTGACTTATTACAGAATCATATTCATTGTTATGATATCATATATGGTTCACTTATGACATTATATTACCCGTTCTTTTGTAAATTCCATGTTAAAGAAGCGTTTTGGGTAAAATCATTTCATTTATCGTAGGTGTTTTGACTTGTTGTTCTTGACATCATTATTACTTATATCATGATTTACTTACTTCCAGAATATAAAATATGATTTATATATCATATATATTCAGTATATATATATATATAATAGGTAGATAAATAAAATGAAAAACACCGTTCATGGAGACGGTAGTCCGTACGTACGCATGAACGTTGTTTTCCTTTCCTTATTGTCTTGAAATGGAAGTAAGTAGATGACATACATATGTATATATATACATAAATCCAGTAGCTTTATAATGTCATATATTTCATTATTATTTCTTATATATACTTTATAATCATTCTTAAATGGTTAATATGGAGAATGAATCTCATCGCGTCGTGGAGACGGTAGTCCGTACGTACGCACGAGCGATGATATCATTTCTATAAGTATTGAATTGAATTGGAGTGAATTATACAATATATCAGAATCAATATGATGTTGTAATAACTATGTATAGTTATTCTTTACACCATTATACCCATCCATGTAAGGTGGTGGTGGAAAATAGATTACACCACGGCGTGGAGACGGTATTCCGTACGTACGCACGCGCGGTGATTTCTTTTTCCGTAGGATGGATAGATGGTGAAATAGGGTTGTTTCATACTTATAATAACATATCAGTATATGAGTGATACTGATGTTATTACTTCATAATGAAACAACCTAAGAAGAAGAAGTGGAAGAAGAAATAAAGATGAAAGAATTGGTAACGGTAATTACCTCTTCTTTGAAGTGCCTCTTTGAGACCTCCTCTTAGGGCACTAGAATTGGTCTTTGAGGAAGACCAGAACCTTTAGGATGTTTCTAGGGAAGTGGAGAAGAGATTTTGGCAGGGTTTGGCCGAGCTTGAGTGCACAAATTGGTGTGAGGAGGAGGGGGAGGAGGTGTCCTTTTATAAGGGAGGAGAGGGGCACCTTAGGAATACCTCAAAATATTATTTTATATTAAAGTCAAAATCGGTTTATAATGGTTCCAAAGGGTCTTATTTCTAAGCTAAAGTGGGGATGGGTCGAAATCCTATCAACCAATAGGATTTAGACAAGTTTGGGGTATTATTTTAACCTTATCAATTAGATTTAACTCTAAGTTAATTAATTTAACTTTTACCGTGTCTTTTTGTTTTTCTTTCACTATATGGTTAATACACTTACTATAACATGCCAAACGAACCCCAAATTGTTTATTATTAATATATATATCCTTATCTAAGTCATTTGGCCGAACCTTAGATTTTTATGAATAAAATAACAATTAATAATATAATATTTGATTTAAAAACTATTTTGTGTCAATTTTGACACTATTTGATATATGATTTTTTTGAAAGTCATATCAGAATTATATGTTCAAACCAAGTTGATTAAATCAATACTAATATATCATAGTAACCTTGAAAATTAGTGGAATTCATAAAAAGTCTTAAATTACATTTATTTTGGTATTTATATTATCAATTATGTGAATATTTCATTAATAAGATAATTACTGCATCATCTTTGTGTCATAAATAAATTAAATTATTTGATGTCTAAAAATTACAAATAAAATACCATCATGTAGGAAATATTTTTAGCTTTCTAATGAATATTTACAATCTAATTTATCTTATGTATAACCCCATATTAAAAATGATTTACTTATTAAACTTTGATTTTAACTATTTTAACCCGTCTTTAAATAAATTAATAATAAATGTCCTAATCTAATCCAAGTGGGCCTAAATGGTCATATTTTATTCCTAAGTTTGTTTTTGGTCGAATTACACTTGTCCAATAGAATTAGTACATGTGTTAGGGTAATATTAATATCATATTTACCCTTAGTTACCCTATTTACTATTAACCGTGGTAAAAAAAGTAAAAAGTTACTATTCACCAAAAAATTATTTTCATCTCATTGAACCACATTTTAGTCCTTGATATTAACGGTGTCTCTCGGATTTTCGAAATTCCATTCACAGAAGCGGTAAAATTAAGTTTTATGCAAAATTCAGTTTTTAACCTACCACTTAGTAGTTTCACTATTCATCAAAAATTGATGTTTTTCAGAACAATGCCAAAATTTCATCCCAAGCTATATTTCATATTCAGAATTCAAAAATGAAGTCTATTTTACCAAATTCATAACATAAAAGTTGCATTAATTAATTTTATAATTAAATCCCGCTGTTAAAACAAATAGCGTGTTTTTTAAGAAACAATATCTATCAAAAGATTGACACTTGTTTATGTCTAGTTTAAATGTGAAATTACATCCAATGACCAACATTGTATTAAATTGTAAAAATATATTCTAAATATACTTTAAAACCACTCAAATTAATGATTTATCACTATTAATTATTTCGATTAAAAAAGTTGTTTTTAATTATAATTTAGTAATTTTCACTATTCATCAAAATATGAAATTTATCCGAAAATCACCAAAATTTCAACCTAAGCTAATTTCGATATTCCGAATCCAAAAATGAAGTTCATTTTGAAAAATAAGATTTATAGAATTTTAAAAAGTGGTTATTACTATTCATAACGGGTAGTTTTAATAATATTTTAATAGCATATCGTTGTTTAGTGAAACTCGGTATTGCGTATTACACACGCTATCGAGGAAGGTCGCGATTGCGTGTAATGCAAGGCAAGTCAAGGATGCGTGTTGTGCAAGCTCCTTTTGGTGTAGCGTACAACACAAGACATTAGTGAAATAAAAAAGAATATTTTTCATAAAATCTCGGGCTGTTACAACTCCCACCTTCAGGGCGTTACGTCTTCGAAAGCTCAAATAAGGGCTAATAAAAAAAGGGGTTAATAAGAACAAATATGTGCATACCTATCCCACATGCTATCCGAGAGATTCTTGTGCTGCCAAGGAAAACACACCGGATGAATCAAACATCCATAAAGTATCTTATTCTATTGATCCTCTATCTCCATCAGGTACTCCACGAATGACACCCCGTCATCATCTTTCAGTTCACCGTGGTCGATGATGTGAGAAGGGTAGTGAATGTATCTCCACAGCTAGGATATGTCGAAGACTTCATGCACCCTCTCAAAATGTGGCCGTACAGCCAAGCGGTACGCCACCTCACCCCTTATATGTTGCATCTGGAAAGGTCTGATGAACCTCAGATACCACTTTCCACCCCAGTAAAATCTCTATATTCCTCATCAATGAGTGACCCATAAGAATATGTGACCCCCCTCTTCGAACTCTAAGGGTCTCTGCTACTTATCAGCATATGACGTTTTTCGGTTCTGTGCAATCTTCATTTACTCCAAGATGATCTGTACCATCTCAGTGGTATCCCGTACCAACCTTGGTCCCATGAGTGCTGAATCCCCTCAGTCTTTCTAGCATAACAGTGACCTTCTTGGTCATCTGTATAGTGTGTCGAACAATGTCATAACGATGGTGGAGTGGTAGCTATTTTTTGTATGAAAACTCCACCAGTTGTAGGCGGTCCTCCCAACTACTACCAAAATCAAGAATTGAAGCACAAAAATTTTCCTCCATGGTCTATTTGATTCACTCCATCTGACCATCAGTATGTGGTTGAAAGGTTGTTCTCGAGCACATGTTAGTCACAAAATCCTCATGCAATCCCTTCTAGAACCGAGATGTAAAGAATGCATCATGATTTGAGATTGCTGTTGAGGGGAATCCATGGAGTCAAACTATATCCTTCATATTGAGTCATCCCGAGCTCTCTACTGATCCTTACCCTCGAGACAAACTCTTTAGTACCTTCTTCACCCCCAACCACCAGTACAGAAGTTGGAGGTCCTGGTACATCTTTTCCACACGTGGATGTACCTCCTAAGGGGATGTATGGAACTCCCTCAACAACTCCTCCTACAATTCCATAGGTACTATGGTGAGTCATTTGAAAATGATTATGTTCTCCCCACCTTTCTAATATCCATCAGGGGTATGCCCAATGGATATCTGGGCACATGTTGTCTCACAGATAGAATCTATGAGTTGCGCCTCCCTGACTCACTGTAGATGTGGAGGGAAACTGCCATCAACATAAGATAATATGTCTCATCTCTATCAAAAAAGGATGTTGTAAGCAAGGACAACTACACTGAGGCCTTTTTAATAGTTATGAATACTATCTCTTACTAAGATCATCTTCTACCACGTACCCCTTCCCATGAGTATAGACTATCTCGAAGACATAGTCCTAGAGGAACTATAGCCAATGCTGCATTCTCAGATTCAGATCCATCTATGAAAATATAAACTTGATACTCTTGTGGTCAGAGTAGAAGATGAATAATTCACCCATATGGTATTGTCGCCACATCTTCTGTGCGATGACTACCACTACCAACTCAAGGTCATGGGTCACATAGTTCTACTAATGTGGTCTCAATTTTTATTATCCATAAGAAATTACTACTTTCCCCTACATCAGGACACAACCGAGCTTGGTTCCTGATGCCTCACAGTACAGCACGTACTTGGGACCCTCATCTAGAATCCTCAAGATATGAGCACTCTACAAGCTCTGCATCAGCTGCTGAAAGCTTTGCTGGAATCCTTTTGTCCATACAAAGGGTTTTCCTTTCTCCATCAATGCTACCGTGGGTGCTACCACTCTATAGAGGTCAGGTTCAAACCTACTATAGTACCCACCCAACCGAAGGAATCTTCATACCTCGGTAATACTCTTGGGAGGCTCCAAAGGGAGAACTGCCTCAATCTTTATTGGATCCACCATTTAACTATCAACACGATGGGCTGGAAAATCTATTAGTGAGATGTCCCATGCCGTCTCTTGAAAAGTATTAATTCTTTCTAGGATTATTGGACTCACCCAATGATCCTAGATCTATAAGTCCCCCATTGGTATCTCTTCTCATAACATCTCACATTTCCAAGTCTCCAGGACTAACGTCACCTTCCTACATTCCCACTAATGACAACCACCAGTCGTATCTTCTCATCAAAAGTACCATCTACCAAAAAGTTTCTCTCTAGAACCCTATAATTAGTAGGAATTAATAAAGTGATGCATTAGATGTCCTAATTCATATCTTTCTATGAGGTTTGAGCCCTTAAGCACTGTTCGTATCATATTTATTGAGCACCTGGAAAGGTCAGTAGGCCTCGATGAATACTCACCTACTGACATGTCATCCTGTTGAAGCTGTAGAAGATCTTGGGCATGCCTAGCCCTTAGCTTTTATAGCAGGATCCCCTTCTTCCAGAGAGGTTCTCAAGATATTTCCACAGAAAAGTCTCTTCATCTTATGATCAGGTAATCTAAACCCCGTCATCTCCCTACTCAGATACGTAGAAGGCTCACTTCCAGGACTACCATCTAATCTAATGGTGCCTTGGGTAGATGGAAAACTTCTTCACCACCTCAAGCTAGTCTTTAGATTCCTGTGAGTTGGGCTCACCTCAGAATCTTAGGGGTCTCTGTCACTGAAACTCGTGTAAGGCACTGAGCCTACATGAGTCCTCTACTAGTAGCGCCAATCGTAACTGTTGACCAACAGGTGGTGGTAAATCTAGGACACTGAGTGGAGGTTCCATATCAGGAAACAATCCCTATACCAAATCCTCATCACTATGTGGACCATACTCAAGGTCACGCACTAGAATCCTGGCTGGCTGTCTGCATGGATGCATCTTGACATAGAATTAAGATGAACTGTGGTCAATTTATTATACCAGGTGAGCTGACTATGACTCAATAAGATCATGAGAAAACATTTGAAGATGCATGCGACTTGTGTTTTCATGTATTGAGTCGGAAAATGTAATTCTGATACCTGTTGTATGGATATGTTGGCCCCCACACCAATACTAGACTCCCTGGCCGGAATGATGAGCTTGAAACACTTAACACTATTTCCCTATAAAAATTTACAGAATCATATTTTATGTTGAAATGACCTCATATGATACCAATTTTTCACGACACATCCCCCCGGGGCCCGTACCATGACTACCCTGAGCCCGACTCCCAAAGGCTAGGGGCTGGTAACTAGCACCGAAGGCATTATTCCATGAGTGGAAGGTATTTTAATAAATTCCTATACCCATTCACAAACACAACCACATCCCAAAAAGCTGTAAAGGAAAGAAATAATTCTAGTAGGAAAACCATTGAGTGAAGGTAAATTATGCAAGTCAAATAAGTGAGAATACAAACCCAACAAAAGAGAAACTGAAAATAGGAAAGTATAAAAGATCTCAGAAAAAGTCATCCGCAGAAGAACCCCACCTGATGGGTAGGAAAAGTGTGGATGTCAGAAGCTGTAGAAGTATGTCCTGGATATCATATCTCACCAAGAACCACCTAGTCCTAGACCACCAAGGTATTCATCGAAGCCTATGTTCATTGCATATCACTGGGCAACACATGGTCCCAAACCACCAAGGTCTCTGTCAAAGCGTAAATCACTAGCATAGGACACGACACATGCAGGCGAAGCTTGTGTAGGGGTGAGTAACACAATACACAGTAGGGACCTCTAAACACAAGGGAAAGACCACAAAATACGATATTCACAAGGTAATCTCAGTACACCACTAGGGATAGTACACCAAGTAAACTAAATACACCATTGAGGAGATTACACCAAGTACTCTAAGTGAACCACTGAGGATAGTATGCCCAATACACTAATTACACCAATGTGGAGAGTACACTATGTACGCTAATGATACTGCTAAAGAGTGTAAGCCATGTACACTAAGTGCACCACTGAGGAGAGTACTCCACGTACTCTAAGTACACCATTTAAGAGTGTACAACAAGTACACTAACAAAACAAATTTGAAGAGTACACCAAATACTCTAAGTACACCAAGGGTTAGCTCATGCAGGTTTAATATATAGTATAAAAAGAAAGGCCATCAGTCGTAACACTAAAAAAGTTGGACTATTGGGGTAATCATCCTTGATGAGTACCATCGGTATGCGGGGTCACACAGAGCTTCTCCCCACTGTGGGAGTACTGGGTCACATAGAGTCACATCCCACCTTGGCCATCGTATAGAGGTACTCATCCCCGATGAGTACCATGGGTCTAATAGGTCACATAGATCCGCTCCATACTGTGGGCCTGCCAGGTCACACAGAGCCACCTCGCACTAGGCCATCATAGTTGATCTACACAGGGTGGCTTGTAGCTTATCCACACAGGGTCGCTTGTCAGCAATCCTCAGTTTTTAGTCAGCCACACGATTCTTGCACGTAGTGCACTTGATTCATAGAGAAACTAGTCCTCAATCCATTCGTCATATTTCAAGTTCAATTAAAACCTACTTAGAGTATTCTAAAAGAGACGCCTCATTACAAGGGAACCAAAGCTACAAACTACTAGTCAATTGGATGCCCGGTCCGAAAGATATTGGAGTTTTAGTACTAGGGGGTCCGGTTATGTCTAGACGTGATCTGACCCGGTTGGACCGACCCAAACAACCCAGACCAGGGGTCCCGTATGATACACTCTAGTTCAACCAACAAAATATGACCTGGTTCGGGTTAGGGCCGTCACGGTCTAGCCTGGCCACTCAGTTAGGCCCATTGGGCCTTGATGGACCAGACCTGATTTAACAGTGGGTCCAGCCCACCAGGTCACCAGTGATCCTGTTCTATCTAGACTAGCCTACACTGGTGATCTGACATTATCTATAGACCAAGATATCTAGTGGCCCGGTTAATCCTGTCGACTCGACCCACAAAGGCGGGGCTGGTCAGTTTCCAACTAGGATGCCCACATGGAATCTGATTCGATCTCACGTGGTCAAAGACCACGTCCCAGCCCCTACTAAAGCCCCCATGGCATAAGAAGATCCTTCCACGTGGCATCTGAGTGGCGCCTCCCTCTTGCACGGGTCCGCTCATGTGGACTTGTTTCCCCTGTCGGGCCTAAACCTTTATTGTGGGTCCATTTCACTAACGCGTTCCTATACTGCATAGCGCCTCCAACGCGGCCATGTGGTTGTGTCCACCTACATCCAACCACCAACCTCTATGTTGGAGGCCCCTATTGCTGCTGTAAAACACTGAAAATATGTCTCATTTCTCTTATAACCACGGTTGGGGTGCTGCGGCCTTGTTTCATCACCGTGGATGGGTGTCGCCACCGCAACTGATCTCCATGGCCTCCTGTCGGCTGTGTCATAGCCTGCCTGGCCATGAACCTTCCACTTGGCACATCCTCGGCCTTTCCCCCCCACTATTCCACCCTAAAGAACATGTAGGCAAAAGAGAGAGATAAAGAGCGAGGGAGAAATCACCAAGAACACCCAAATGAACAACTGACCTCTGTTTGTGTTGGTTCGGGATTGTTTGTATTAGTAGAAACACGCAGAATATATAATAATTACTATGATAAAATATTCCCTTTATCCCACATACATCAACCATCCCGTATGAATGTTTGAACCATGAGTTAACTTTTTCATCAGTTAACTCAGGTTCATCATCTAAAAAGGAAGGATGAGGAAAGTAAGAATTTACATAAAAACAAACACCATACATAGAGAAGCTTCGATCAGAGGGAAGGGTTGTTGCTAATGGTGATCCATATGTGGGGACTCACGATCCGTCTGTGGGGTTTCACGATCCTCCTGAACCCATTGGCATTCTTCATTCGTCAGTCACATATACATTGTCCAAGGGGTTTCCACCGCCGTCTGATTTTCCGATATTCATCGTTCGAGAGGTTCTATTCTTATTCATCATAGGAATTCCTCAGTTGACTTTCAATCCTGAATTCCCTATTTAATTAAAGAAACAAGACATGTGCGAATTACAACATCACCACCCTTCTCTATTAATGATGTTCTGTAATGAGATTTAGTGTCTCCTCATTGCTGTATTACAGAACTAACATGCCACTTTTTAAAGATGAAGAAAACAAATAAAATTACTTTTTTTTGTTATTTTATTTTTATTCTGAAAATTCAAAAAATTAACTTGTCCCCTTGACCCGCACTGGTTGAGGTTAGGTCCCGCTTAAGGATAAAAATATCATTATAAACTCAGTGGTGGTCTCAGATATTTAATCTGAGTTACCATTTGTGAGTTATGATAATTCAAAAATTAAATAATTATTTTTATTTAAATTATTTTATTTACGGTTACATCCAAAAAACCATCATTCACAGACGACCCATGTCAGCCGATGTCAGGGTCCGCTAAAAGTAATCTTATCATCACAAACTCAATGGTACTCTCAAATTTCCAACTTGAGTTACCATTTATGAGTTATATGGATTTGAAAAATCAAATAATTTTTATTTAATTATTTTATTAAAGGTTATTCCATTTTCTGGTTTTCTCATTGGATGCCCACATCAGCTAAAGATAAGTTATGCCTAGGGGAAACCCGCTATCCTTAACTCAATAATGACCTCATATTTTTTATCCATGCAACCGTATAAGAGTTATTCGACATTTCAGGAAAACCACTTATGTGTGATATTCAAAACATAACATTTCATTCAACAGATCATTTCGGGCAATTAGGGCCTCATAATCGCACGCTGCCTCAGCGCCTAGTCTTGAAATAATCCAAATTATTTTTTTAAAAAAAATCAATGAATTATGGGGTATTACAATTCCAAACGTTATGGCTTCAAGTTTTCATAATATTGGTTATACTACAATGGATGCTTTATCCTAGAATATTATTTTAATAGTAGGTCGTCAGAACAACAAGAATGCTCAGAATAAATAAATGCATTATGATTTAATAATATTTATTCATTAGTTTACTATGATATATTTATCCCATATAAAAAACCACTAATAAGTGATCAAATGGTGGAATATATCACTTAATATAAGTAATGTATCGACCTTCCTATTTAAGCCAAGTGGAGTTCATGAACTATTTTTCTGGTGGTATTTTTGTTCTATAAGTCCCATCAGATTGTTCTCAAACTTATTATTATTGATTCATGTGATTAGAAAATAATATGGTGAAGAGGATAGATTCAAGGAATGAAAGGATTTTTGGTAATGTATTTTAGTGAATATAAAAAGTAAGGGAATTATCACATCGTATAATTTAATGTTATTCTCAATGACCACATTATTTTTAAGAAATAAAATATTAGATGGTCTTTTGAGGAATCAGACTCTTTTTTGTTGGCCAAATTCCAACAAGTCCATCTACACATTCACTAGTCTATTTCCATTTATATCTGAGCATGCTAGAGACTAATCAATAAACATGTGGAGGGTATCTACACATTTAGTGAAGGAAAAAATTTGTCAATGGTCTTGTGTCAAATGGAAGGGAATATTAAAACATTATCACTTACTCATGTATATGTTCCCCAAGTAAGACTAAATATATTTTTTTAGTTGGGATTCCCTCAATTTATACCACATTATTCCCCTTAAACATATTTATTATTGGTTCTCTCCCCCTTAACATTAAATTAAATTAATCTAATTTTTTTGTGTATTTAATCAATTAAAATGGAAATTGAATAATTCAATGTAACTCATGAAATAACACAATTTATGTGGATATGAATTTAGTGTGAACGTCACAAAGTTAATGTGAAGCTACCATTACATTTTCAATGTGATAATCATTGTGATACCATTTTTATATCTAATATAGTTCACCACTTGTAATCAAGGAACATAGATATCATATTCTAAATCATAAAGGAAATATTGAAAGATGGACTATGAAAATATCAGTTTTTTTTATAGAATGTAAAATGGGTTCGATGTCTTTACCAATCCATTAAAAAAGGATTCCTTTCCAATGACAAGGTTAATGATGCGAGTTCAGATATAATATTATGAAGGATAATGTATTATGACTCTACCCCTCACCCACTATTTCTATAGATGTATTTTTAAAGGGTGAGATGATTAAAGGATAAATCTAATTATATAGATTTTTTAAAAAATGGGGGAGAAATATTTTATTTGGCTGAGAGTCAATTATTGGGTATTTTTTGAAAGGTAAATTTGTAAATTCACTATATGAAAAATTCAAACAGGTTTGTTCAGTATTTTTATAGGAAATTTTATTTGAAAAAAATATAAGAATAGTTTTGAAAATATTATATGTGTAGTGGGTTAAATAAAATGATATATTTTGAAGTGGATGTGAACTAAAAAAATTGAAAACATTATTATTTTTATTTATTAATCATTCTCCTAACATACAGTATGGTAATATATTATTATAATTATTGAATGATGATTTAATTCTATGTTTAATGGGTTATTTATGTTTGATATATAATAATAATTTTATGGTTGATAAAAAATCAAAAATGTGAGTTTATTTATACTAGAACACTATGGAGATTAACAAAACCAATATATTTTTTAATATTGAATTATCCATAATAGGTGTTAATTATTATAGGATGATTTTTCTAGAGTAAAGTAAATCTATGTGGATGTGATCATTTTTATCCTTATTCGAAAAACCAACCATGTTTATATATCAATGAATAAATTTCATGATAAATGAATCAAGTTGATTAATATGAGTTGATATCATATTAGAATCTTGAAAGATAATAGAAGGCATTTTGAAATAATAATGTGAGGTTTTATGAAGAGTTTTGGTGTTGAAATGATAATTATTAACTACAAGAATACATTGTACTATTACGGTATAACATGCGATTAAATTTTATAATTGTCCAAACTTAATACAATGCAATGAAATAGATCAGACCATGATTATGATCATGAATAAGGCAGCTTTTTAACATGTCATTCACAACATGAGTATCATGAAAGAATTAGGAAAATGAAAAATGATTATAATGGTTGGATTGGGAAAAATTCATTTCCCCATGGTGGATATAAATACATCAGGGAAAAGAAGTTCTTGACATAAGACATGTGGTCATGATATTTTTTACTTAATAGGAATTGAAAGAGTATGTGATATTAATATAGATGTAATTGTTCATACCATAATGAAACTATATATTTATTCAAATGATAGTAAAACAATATTTTTTACTATGAGTAAACTCATCTCATCATGGTGTACTAAATGTTCTATATTTGACTATTTTGGATGATGAGTCCTACTGAATGATAAGGTGATAATTTTACACAACATTTTATGTCATCAAAATATATCATGGTAGATTATATTTCTCAATTAGTACAGTGCCATAAAATATAGTGGTTGATGTTATACGAGACCTAATATGATTGCATTCTAAAATCATATTTAAATTTCTATGGAGAAATTTTATTTTTGTGAAATAAGAGTTTTTATAAGGAAGATAAGTAAAGATTTATATATGGGGAGGTGAAGAGTTTTTCATGAATATAAATAGTGTTAATGGAATATTTAAAAGAATAATACACCAAATAAGTGTAGATAATATTCATCAATTCAATTCATGATGTTAGAATACATTAAATTTTAATTCTAAAGAGACTCTTAAAGAATAAGTAGACTATTTTGGCATGCGTATGGATATTTTGAGATTTATTTATTGAATAATTCTCAAATATAATTTTTAATAAAGACTAAATATTTCATAAGTGTATTATATTTTGAGTGGATGAATAATATGTTCATTATATGGTTTTTAAAATATCCTTGATTGATGAATAAAATAATAGTTTATGTGATTTAATATAATTATAGAGTATCTTAGTAGAGTATGAAGATACATATTTTTATATTATATTAAGATCATTATTTTAATTATATAAGATCAAGTTACACAATTATTGATTCATTTAAATTCAATATGATTTCAATATTAATCCATGATCATTTGTATCCTTGATGATGATTCTAGTGGATCATGTGGTATTGTTTTTACTAGACTATTCCAATGGTATAGCAATTTACTATGAATTATGAACATACATGTTTTATTCTCCCTATGTATATCGTTCTTGGAAATGAGGTTGATATTTTTAATTAACCATTTCATAAAAATTATTTTGGGAAGAAGAATGATATTTGTAACAGGTGGTGAAGGTTTTTTAGTGGCTGTTAGTTGAATCAATCTATCTGGATCCTAATACATATTATTTTTTAGTTATATCTCAATAAAACATCTGTTTGTTATTAATCTAAACAAAATTTCATGTATAATATACATTTAAAATCATTTAAATAATGATAAGATCCAAAATAACATCTATATTGTTAAAAAAAGTAGTGCAACTACACTAGAACAACATATGTATATGAATTGTCAACTAAAAGTTTCATAAGAATCCAAAAATTTTGTTTCCCATGTTTGAGAATACACATGGAAGAATAAAATTTCTCATTACTCAAATTCTTATTTTTCAAAGATAAATCCACAAAAAGGAAACTTAAAACCCCTGCTTTAAATATGATAAATCATATTTTCTAGTGATTAATCTTTAACGTGATCACATATAAATGGATCTATACATATAATGGGTGTGAAATGACTATAGTGTATAAAATAACATACTAAATTGTTATACACCACCCCAACCATTAAGAACTATCATAAAATAAATTTTATTCGAATTGAGAATTCAAGTAAATAGGGATAAACAAAACAAAAAATGAAATTATTGGTAAAGGATAACTAACATAATCATATATACTAGTAATTAACCAAAAATATATGGAGGATCCATACCTATATACATGTTATGAGCCTCATTTTGAAATCTAATATGATCAATGATATCTAATTCAATATGTAACACCCATACCATTATGGGAAACAAAGTTCTGTATGTTAAATTTTGCATATCTTATAGAATATGAATTTGGGAATTGGGTAAGGTGTATAAAAATTTATGAAATTTCATTCCCATCCATTAACACAATCTCCTTTCTCAACTTGAGGTGTATATATAAAAATTCCAACAAGCCCAATATATCAGTAATATCATATAAAAATATATATAACATGTTTAGTAAATATGGATGTTGGTAAAATGTTTAAATATACTTAATGAACAGTGTAAAGAAACATATTAGAGGCATATACCCCATTTAATTGTTCCTTAAACCAAAAATAATAATTATGAAAACTAGGAAGGTATTGAATCAAATCATAAGTCATGTAAAAATTAGGCATAAAATACTATTATATCAAATATGATCCAAACTAATTAAAAAACAATTAATTCAAAAAGCAACATTTAAATAATTTTGTTAGCATAAAACCTTTTGTTATAAAAACATTCATTGGGGCCCACAATATTTCATGACTAACCCTATTATTATAATGGAAAGAAGGGGATGACATAGAATAATAATTGTTGTAAACATATTCAAGTCATAGGGGGAGGATATACAACCATAATAATGGTAGGAAAAATGTAACATAAATAAATACATGGTTTCGATACCATTCATCAAAGGAGAAAAATCCAAAACAAAAAATAACACCATTACTTTTAATTTGTCTAGATAAAACCCCTACACCTTCTAAACAAAGTAAAATCCAATGAAATAATATTATTTCAATTGGCGTAAAATATTGGATAATAGATATAGGTACCTGTTTTTTAAATATAATAAATAAGAATATTAAATGAGGATCAGAGGCTTACCCTTTGGAAGAGAAGCTAAACCCCTAAAAAATCAATCTGGACTAAGGATAAAAGTGAATACACTTGGTAAAGATGATATTAGTAGGTGAGTACCAAGGTGGCCCTATACACTATAAATGAGGCTCAAATTCTAATCATGAAATTATTAGTTAGGATTTGAGGATGTGTAATGACTAACCCTCCCCCGCATTTAAAAAAATTATATTTCTACTAGGTGCCTATTATAGATCCATTGAGTAACGAATGTTGTTGAATTTTTCTTTGCAAAAACTACGATGATATTTTATAACTAGTTTTTCCAACAGGGGGTACTTAGTCGCTATTGAAAATATAATTACTTTCTCCGGCTGTTTTCCTTTTTCTCCCAATCCCATCTAACTCTTCCACAACATCAAATAGAACTAAAAAATTATTGCGAGGGAAAAAAATTAATGGGGAATACCAACTCTTTAGTTTGGGGTATTTTCAATTAACATCATAAAATTTAATGCATAAGTGTACCACAAAGAAAAATAAATTATATAGTAAGAATAAGAATGAATGTAATCCATGTGAAGAAAATGGATTAAATAATAATGTACAAAAGTATTGGAAAATGAGAAATCATGTATATTTTCTAGATAAGAAGTGATTTAGGTATATTGGGAATTTACTATAGAATAAAATATGGTTTCTAAACATGTTTATAACTAAAATTAAAGTAGGATAATAAGAACTAAACATTGGTAGGTTTTAAAATAGTCACTTCGATAAATTTTTATGTTCATTCTATATGTCCATTGTATATTTTTTCTCAAAATAAATTATTAATATCTTTGTATAAATAAGATTAAATTTATGTATATAAATCCTATAATGACTAGAAAGTAATTATGAACTAATGTTATAAATATAAAAAAAATTAGATGGAAGAGATAGGAAAAGTGAGTATATGATTTAATAGAAGAAAGAAAGAGTGTGAATTTATCACTATACCTATGGTTGCATATATTGGTTCTCTGAATATATACATGAATTGTTTTTAATCTCCATGTTGAACTCATTCATTAAACTATGATGTCCATGGATGTAATCAGATTGATCCATTTATATACAAATGCCTCAGATATGTAATTCTATTAACACATAAGGGGAAAATCTTGTATTATGTGATTGAATAAATATAATATTAGTTATGATGAATCCAACGTATCCCACTTGGGTGTGAGTATATGTCATTTGGGTATTGAAAAATATATCAAAGTACACAATTCAAGACATACATTAGAAATAATATCTAGTCTAATGACCAATACACATATCCAAATATATAAATATATAATTACTCATATAATATAGAGAATTACTATTGGTAGTTACGTCCTTGAAACCTCTAATATTAGAGAGTAATGAGTGAAAACCCAATGAGAAGAATTGTAAATGTTTTTTGAGTCTCTATCACATGATAGTCAAACATAATTTATATCCCATCAGATTGATTTCATTAAACAACATGTCTTATTTTTTAGAATATTTTCATATTACCTCATGTTCCTTATTATAGAGGGACACAATAACTACTATTCAATTCCAAAAACAAGCTAAGAACATTATCAAATTATGGGTACATAAAATAACACTCACCAGATAATAAGATATATTTTTACATTTAGTTAGTTTAATAGGAGTTAATCGAAATTTAAATGTTAGTTGGTTTTAGGGAACCAACTCTAACAGACTCCTTATTGAACATGACCTGAATAAAAATAACTTCTAGTCACTAGCCCTCACATGATGTTCATTTTTTTTCTAAGGTAATAATTTTATCAATAGGTTTTTCATATTATCTTATATGAGAGATTTACATTAAATGACCACACCCCTTTAAGAAAAATAACTTAATAGGTAACATTTATATGTATATACTGTATGAACTGATGTGAACATGTATTCATGAATAGAACCACTTCAACAATACTATCATAATAAGATGTGATAGAATATTTTTTTACTAGTCACCACATCAAGCCCTGGTATAAAAATTAATATCTCTACTACTTATTTAGTTTCATTTTAAGATGATATATTGAAAGACTTAATTGTATAATTGGTAACCACTAGTTCCTTTGAAATATTATACCTAACAATACCTTTATTACGATAGAACACATATATCTACTATGACTCCATATCTGTATGATCTCTTTAGAATACCGAATGCATGTATCCTTGACAACATGCACTATGTCTTCTATATAAACTAAGAAAATATCATTTGTATGCATTATATGTATCTATATAGTTTTAAAATCAAATAAATATGGATCTCCTAGGTATAATGGATATCTACATACCATACTAAAGGGGAATGAAATATCAATCATAGCACATACAATTACATATATGATAGATCATGTCACTGAAGTGTAAAAAATCATACTAATTCTCTCTCTCTCTCCTCTTGTGTATGATGACACATTTTTTTGAGAGATATAAACTATATGATACTTGAAATAATATCCTCTTGTATTGTTCCATATTGAAACTATTCACTACCATGTCAAGGTATGTACATTGAATTTGTCAAAGCATCCTCATAAATCCATCAAGATATAGTTTGATTTGTAAAATATATAATGATCCACCTAAATATTATTTGGATAATAATTTACATTAAAAAATATTAGTTTATGGTAATACTAGTATCACATTTACCATTAGTAATATATCAACAACATATAATACTATAAAAAACAACAAAAGTTCCATTAAAACATATATAAACATAATGATCAAACTAACTCTTTATGAAACCAAAATTCTATATTGGTTCACTGAAAAAAATACTTGATCTAGATTCGTATTTCTACCCTTAAATTAATTTATATATCACTCATACCTTATTTCAATACATAATATTTATAATACCTTATAGTTGTGTCATGTATAAATCTTACACAAGGATATCAATAGAACATTCTGTTTTTACATCCATTGTAACAGCCCAAGATTTTATGAAAAATATTCTTTTTTATTTTACTAATGTCTTGTGTTATACGCTACACCAAAAGGAGCTTGCACAACACGCATACTTGACTTTCCTTTCATTACACGCAATCGCAACCTTCCTCGATAGCGTGTGTGGTACGTAATCCTGAGTTTCACGAAACAATGATATGCTATTAAAATATTATTAAAACTAGCCGTTATGAATAGTAATAAACACTTTTTAAAATTCTGTAAATCTTATATTTCAAAATGAACTTCATTTTTGGATTCGGAGTATCGAATTTAGCCTAAGGTGAAATTTTGGTACATTTCGGATAACTTTCATATTCTGATGAATAGTGAAAATTACTAAATTATAATTAAAAAACAATTTTTTTTAATCGAAATAATTAATAGTGATAAATTATTAATTTGAGTAGTTTTAAAGTATATTTAGAATATATTTTTACAATTTAATACAATGTTGGTCATTGGATGTAATTTCACATTTAAACTAGACATAAACAAGTGTCAATCTTTTGATAGATATTGTTTCTTAAAAACACGCTATTTGTTTTAACAGCGGGATTTAATTATAAAATTAATTAATGCAACTTTTATGTTATGAATTTGGTAAAATAGACTTCATTTTTGAATTCAGAATATGAAATATAGCTTGGGATGAAATTTTGGCATTGTTCTGAAAAACATCAATTTTTGATAAATAGTGAAACTACTAAGTGGTAGGTTAAAAACTGAATTTTGCATAAAACTTAATTTTACCGCTTCTGTGAATGGAATTTCGAAAATCCGAGAGACACGGTTAATATCAAGGACTAAAATGTGATTCAATGAGATGAAAATAATTTTTTGGTGAATAGTAACTTTTTACTTTTTTTACCACGGTAAATAGTAAATAGGGTAACTAAGGGTAAATATGATATTAATATTACCCTAACACATGTCCTAATTCTATTGGACAAGTGTAATTCGACCAAAAACAAACTTAGGAATAAAATATGACCATTTAGGCCCACTTGGATTAGATTAGGACATTTATTATTAATTTATTTAAAGAAGGGTTAAAATAGTTAAAATCAAAGTTTAATAAGTAAATCATTTTTAATATGGGGTTATACATAAGCTAAATTCGACTATAAATATTCATTAGAAAGCTAAAACGATTTCCTACATGATGGTATTTTATTTGTAATTTTTAGACATCAAATAATATAATTTATTTATGACACAAAGATGATGCAGTAATTATCTTATTAATGAAATATTGACATAATTGATAATATAAATACCAAAATAAATGTAATTTAAGACTTTTTATGAATTCCACTAATTTTCTAGGTTACTATGATATATTATTGTTGATTTAATCAACTTGGTTCGAACATATAATTCTGTTATAACTTTCACAAAAATCATATATCAAATAGTGTCAAAATTGACACAAAAGAGTTTTTAAATCAAATATTATATTATTAATTGTTATTTTATTCCTAAAAATCTAAGGATCAGACAAATGACTTAGATAAGGATAGATGTATTAATAATATACAATTTGGGGTTCTTTTGGCATGTTATAGTAAGTTTATTAACCATATAGTGAAAGAAAACAAAAAGACACGGTAAAAGTTAAATTATTTAACTTAGAGTTAAATCTAATTGATAAGGTTAAAATAAGAACCTAAACTTGTCTAAATCTTATTGGTTGATAGGATTTCGACCCATCACCACTTTAGCTTCGAAATAAGACCCTTTGGAACCATTATAAACCGATTTTGACTTTAATAAAAAATAATATTTTGAGATATTCCTAAGGTGCCCCTCTCCTCCCCTATAAAAGGACACCTCCTCCCCCTCCTCCTCACACCAATTTGAGCACTCAAGCTCGGCCAAACCCTGCCAATTCCTCCTCTCCACTTCCCTAGCAACATCCTAGAGGTTCTGGTCTTCCTCAAAGACCAATTTTAGTGCCCTAAGAGGAGGTCTCAAAGAGGCACTTCAAAGAAGAGGTAATTACCGTTACCAATTCTTTCATCTTTATTTCTTCTTCCACTTCTTCTTATTAGGTTGTTTCATTATGAAGTAATAACATCAGTATCACTAATATACTGATATGTTATTATAAGTATTAAACAACCCTATTTCACCATCTATCCATCCTACGGAAAAAGAAATCACCGCACGTGCGTACGTACGGAATACCGTCTCCACGCCGTGGTGTAATCTATTTTCCACCACCACCTTACATGGATGGGTATAATGGTGTAAAGAATAACTATACATAGTTATTAAAACATAATATTGATTCTGATATACTGTATAATCCACTCCAATTCAATTCAATATTTATAGAAATGATATCATCGCTCGTGCGTACGTACGGAATACCGTCTCCACGACGCGATGAGATTCATTCTCCATGTTAACCATTTAAGAATGATTATAATGTATATATAAGAAATAATAATGAAATATATGACATTATAAAGCTACTGGATTTATGTATATATATACATATGTATGTCATCTACTTACTTCCATTTCAAGACAATAAGGAAAGGAAAACAGCGTTCATGCGTACGTACGGACTACCGTCTCCATGAACGGTGTTTTTCATTTTATTTATCTACCTATTATATATATATATATACTGAATATATATGATATATAAATCATATTTTATATTCTGGAAGTAAGTAAATCATGATATAAGTAATAATGATGTCAAGAACAACAAGTCAAAACACCTACGATAAATGAAACGATTTTACCCAAAACGCTTCTTTAACATGGAATTTACAAAAGAACGGGTAATATAATGTCATAAGTGAACCATATATGATATCATAACAATGAATATGATTCTGTAATAAGTCAATAACATGATTTAAATCATTATACAGGAGGTTCGGACACTTACAAAGCAAGTCGGACCTAAGGTAAGGGAAAATATCACAATCTCATTTTTATTCGAGATTGTTTATTCGTAAGTATTTACTGGGGTGTATTTTATCATCCACATCCATGTTCCCTCAATATGTAATATTGTTTCCATCCACTTGAAATAGTTTAAATCCAATTTTACCCTTAGGTGAGTTTTTAGTAAAGAATATGAAAGGAATCTTTTGTCGTTTTTCCGTACGAGGTACTTTTTGACTTTTCCGACAAAAGTACGAAGAATGTTTTTTTTAACTTATACGGCACGAACGGATTTTTACGGTTTTATAAAGCCTTATTTTCATGAACCTTCCTCCAAAATATTTCATGACTATTTTTAATAAAATCTCTTTCTTTTAAAATTGTATGATGTTTTGTGAAAAGAAATTGATTTTGAAGAAGAAAGGATATTTTCCTCAAGAATTCATTTCAAGTGTTTTATCAAAATTATTTTCCATCTAAGATAATAAAGGGTTCTGTTTCTATCCATATTTTTACATTGATTTGACTATGTTGTGATGGAATTATGTTTATGAATTCCTTTATCTTATATGAATGGTTTTATGATGTCATGTTGTTTAAGAATCCCATTTTTATTACATGGGTTATGCAATGATGTATGATTTATGATTTTGTGGCACACATAATAATGGTATCATTATGAGATGGGTGGGACCTATATCTCCCTCCAATGCATTGGGTAAAGATTTTATATCTCATGAGATAGACATGGCTGGAACGGAAGGTTATTTCGGTTCAGTGATACAGGACTGAAACGAGGAGTGAACTCGGTTCAGAAAGGGACTTTGTCCACTAAGATAGTCTTGGAAATGAGTCATGACTAACAAGAAATGATTTTCCATGATTATGTGTGCATTCCACAAAGTTTCAAGTTTTATGTTATGATTATGGGGATCTCATTTTCACTTCTATGATTTATCCCATGTTATGATATTATGAGCTCTTTTGCAGGTTAAGATTTCCAAAAAGCTATGTTCTTTTGTATATGATGTGATTGATATTTCTTTTGTTTACCCTTACTGAGCATTTGAGCTCACCCTTTTATGTTTTCTTTTCCCCAGGATATAAAGAAAGGTTTATAGGTAAAAAAAAGGGAAGATCTTTATGGGAGATATTGAAGATCTTTCACCACGATTAGAAGATTACGTTCCGAGTTTCCAAAGACACTAAACTATTACGATCCTTGTGTGTGTGTTTTTGTTATGTACTAAGTATTCCGCAAAAGTAATGTAATGTCCATGTACGATAAGCTTCGGGTCTCTACAGTTGGTATCAGAGGAAAGGTTTAGTCAACCTTTGGAAACTAGGATGCGAAAACGTTAGTGAGATCCCTAGAGATATTTCTAAGGTATGTCTAGGGATGTCCCTAGGGATAAGTATATGTATAGGTTATAGTAATAGAATTACGCTAACGATCATAGAATTAAACCTAAGATGTTGGATATTGAAGGTACTCCCCCTTTATTATGTTGTTTTCCCTATCATGATTTTTTCCTCTCACACTATTCTTTTTGGGTTTTAGACGATGGCTGGAACCCGAAGGAACCGTGTTGATCAATGCAATGGACAATGCAATGATTGCCCTCCTGAACAAACAAATGTTATGGGAGATGGAGTGCAAAATCTTATTGCTATACTTACACAAGCTATGAATCATTCTGGACTTCCAAATGAGCAGAGAAGGGAACAATATTCTATTGAGTCCTTCATGAGGCAACGTCCACCTTCTTTCAGTGGGTCTTCTGATCCACTTGTGGCTGAACAATGGATCAGTACTACTGAAAAGATATTTTCAGTTCTTCAATGTTCTGATCATGATAAAGTCATCTTAGCAGTATATCGTTTGGAAGGTGAAGCTGATCAATGGTGGAATCTTATCAAGAATATGAGGCCAAGAGATGAAATTGAGTCCATGGAATGGGACGAGTTCAAGAACTTGTTTTTCAGTAAGTACTTCCCTCGTATTCTTCGAACAAAGATGGAGAAAGAGTTTCTTGAACTGAAGCAAAGGGATGATGAATCTGTTGGTACCTATGAAGCAAATTTTACAAGACTTGCAAGGTATGCTTCTGGAATTATCATCCAACCTGAAAGTAAAGTTGATCGATTTTTCAGTGGCTTAAAACCAAGTCTTCGAAGGGCATTAGCTATAAGAGACTTCAGTAGCTATGAAGAAATTGTGCGTTGTGCTATCAAGGTAGAAATGGAAGTTGGTGTTACATATCCATCTCATGGTTTTGACAAGAAACGAAAGATGGAGTTCAAGGAGAAATCTCAGAATAATGGTGAAAAGAAGATGAATGTTTCCTTATGCACAAAGTGTGGAAAGAAGCATGGTGGAGATTGTCTTAAAGGGACTAGAAAATGTTTTAAGTGTGGAAAAGAAGGTCATCGAGCAGCTGAGTGTCGAAGTAATGGAAAAAGGGTTTCTAATGATGTGAATAAAGCAAACACTGCAGAGAACGCACCGCCAACACTTCAATGCTTCAAGTGCAAGGAAATGGGGCATTATGCTAATAATTGCCCTAATCCAAGGGTTAGTGATGATCAACATGAGCAACCACTGAAGGCAAAGGACAAAGGGAAATCACATGCGATCACTATTGGCAATGTTGAATATGACAACGATGTGGTGGAATGATTAAGTGTTTATGTAATGGGATAATGTTGTATCATTGAGTATTGCAATATTTATTGATGTGGTATTCAAAGTGATTGAGATATTTTTTGGAAATAAGATGATATGCGCATAATGAAGACGAGAAAATGAAATGTTTAATAGTATTCATGAGCTCATGATTGATATAAGGACTAAGTGATATCATGGTTTGAGTATATAGAATTTTGAGGATTTTGGTATGTGGAAAGTGTTAACTTTTAACTGCACTCATGTTTTCACTAAGGTATTCAAGAGAATACACGATTAAGGACTTTGAATGTTTGGAATGTGACCAACAAGACATATCTTATGATATGTGGGGATTAACGACAGTATTAAATCTCTGGTAATCGATGTCACTATATTATGAGAGTGGACTGCAGTATTATGTATAAGCCTAAAGATTAGACTGGATTATGTTAGACATAAGTTAGTATTGTATAAGGATAAAAGATTTTCGATATTATTGATGGGATTTTATAGTAACGTAGTTTTAGAAAAAGGACAACCTGCAGGACGGGCGACAGCCCATCGCTTCGGACAAGGCTGTAGGAATCGAACCCACAACCGAAGTGCGACTGGCCTTTATCGCCTACCACTGGCCTACAGGAAGTCCCTGTTTAGTAGAACTAGTTTTATTATATTAAGCAGTATGATATATGAAGTATAAGTCCATTTTAGAAACTATATGTGATTAATCTCACTATAGATCGACTTATGTATATAATTTTTACAAACCTTTTGTTTGAGACAGATGGAATGACTCGTCATTCTATCACATGATCTGCTAACACTTCACGAATAACAAATTCAACTTCATTTATTTAAGAGATGAAGTAGAAATTGTTCAAGGCACGAACAAAAGTGAGATTGTACCAAAATAAAGTAAGTATTTATTCTAAGCAAATTTTCAACTTTAGGGAAATGATCTTGAAAACCAAAAAAATGTTGTTCTAGTGATCTTATACCTGATGAATCAGATGGTACCTTATATCATCACAAATCCATGGATTTGTGATTACTGGCTTTTCCATAGCCATGTTCTCTACCACTCTCCATCAGAACATGATGGTTAGATTTCTCTTCCATATCCATATTTTCACCTATGTGGAAACCCAGTGATTAGTTTATTTGGTTAATCGTTACATTTCATACTTTAGTTTTTAAAGCCATGTTTTGGTATTCCCTTTTACGATGTGGGTTTCTATTAAAGAAACTTTCGAATAGTAAACCATTTATAACCCCGACGAATTTCGAGGGCGAAATTCATTTTAAGGGGGGTAGAATGTAACAGCCCAAGATTTTATGAAAAATATTCTTTTTTATTTTACTAATGTCTTGTGTTATACGCTACACCAAAAGGAGCTTGCACAACACGCATCCTTGACTTGCCTTGCATTACACGCAATCGCAACCTTCCTCGATAGCGTGTGTGGTACGTAATCCTGAGTTTCACGAAACAATGATATGCTATTAAAATATTATTAAAACTAGCCGTTATGAATAGTAATAACCACTTTTTAAAATTCTGTAAATCTTATATTTCAAAATGAACTTCATTTTTGGATTCGGAGTATCGAATTTAGCCTAAGGTGAAATTTTGGTACATTTCGGATAACTTTCATATTCTGATGAATAGTGAAAATTACTAAATTATAATTAAAAAACAATTTTTTTTAATCGAAATAATTAATAGTGATAAATTATTAATTTGAGTAGTTTTAAAGTATATTTAGAATATATTTTTACAATTTAATACAATGTTGGTCATTGGATGTAATTTCACATTTAAACTAGACATAAACAAGTGTCAATCTTTTGATAGATATTGTTTCTTAAAAACACGCTATTTGTTTTAATAGCGGGATTTAATTATAAAATTAATTAATGCAACTTTTATGTTATGAATTTGGTAAAATAGACTTCATTTTTGAATTCGGAATATGAAATATAGCTTGGGATGAAATTTTGGCATTGTTCTGAAATACATCAATTTTTGATGAATAGTGAAACTACTAAGTGGTAGGTTAAAAACTGAATTTTGCATAAAACTTAATTTTACCGCTTCTGTGAATGAAATTTCGAAAATCCGAGAGACACGGTTAATATCAAGGACTAAAATGTGATTCAATGAGATGAAAATAATTTTTTGGTGAATAGTAACTTTTTACTTTTTTTACCACGGTAAATAGTAAATAGGGTAACTAAGGGTAAATATGATATTAATATTACCCTAACACATGTCCTAATTCTATTGGAAAAGTGTAATTCGACCAAAAACAAACTTAGGAATAAAATATGACCATTTAGGCCCACTTGGATTAGATTAGGACATTTATTATTAATTTATTTAAAGAAGGGTTAAAATAGTTAAAATCAAAGTTTAATAAGTACATCATTTTTAATGTGGGGTTATACATAAGATAAATTCGACTATAAATATTCATTAGAAAGCTAAAAAGATTTCCTACATGATGGTATTTTATTTGTAATTTTTAGACATCAAATAATATAATTTATTTATGACACAAAGATGATGCAGTAATTATCTTATTAATGAAATATTGACATAATTGATAATATAAATACCAAAATAAATGTAATTTAAGACTTTTTATGAATTCCACTAATTTTCTAGGTTACTATGATATATTATTGTTGATTTAATCAACATGGTTCGAACATATAATTCTGTTATGACTTTCACAAAAATCATATATCAAATAGTGTCAAAATTGACACAAAAGAGTTTTTAAATCAAATATTATATTATTAATTGTTATTTTATTCCTAAAAATCTAAGGATCAGACAAATGACTTAGATAAGTATATATGTATTAATAATATACAATTTGGGGTTCGTTTGGCATGTTATAGTAAGTTTATTAACCATATAGTGAAAGAAAACAAAAAGACACGGTAAAAGTTAAATTATTTAACTTAGAGTTAAATCTAATTGATAAGGTTAACATAAGAACCTAAACTTGTCTAAATCTTATTGGTTGATAGGATTTCGACCCATCCCCACTTTATCTTCGAAATAAGACCCTTTGGAACCATTATAAACCGATTTTGACTTTAATATAAAATAATATTTTGAGATATTCCTAAGGTGCCCCTCTCCTCCCCTATAAAAGGACACCTCCTCCCCCTCCTCCTCACACCAATTTGAGCACTCAAGCTCGGCCAAACCCTGCCAATTCCTCCTCTCCACTTCCCTAGCAACATCCTAGAGGTTCTGGTCTTCCTCAAAGACCAATTTTAGTGCCCTAAGAGGAGGTCTCAAAGAGGCACTTCAAAGAAGAGGTAATTACCGTTACCAATTCTTTCATCTTTATTTCTTCTTCCACTTCTTCTTCTTAGGTTGTTTCATTATGAAGTAATAACATCAGTATCACTCATATACTGATATGTTATTATAAGTATGAAACAACCCTATTTCACCATCTATCCATCCTACGGAAAAAGAAATCACCGCGCGTGCGTACGTACGGAATACCGTCTCCACGCCGTGGTGTAATCTATTTTCCACCACCACCTTACATGGATGGGTATAATGGTGTAAAGAATAACTATACATAGTTATTAAAACATCATATTGATTCTGATATACTGTATAATCCACTCCAATTCAATTCAATATTTATAGAAATGATATCATCGCTCGTGCGTACGTACGGAATACCGTCTCCACGACGCGATGAGATTCATTCTCCATGTTAACCATTTAAGAATGATTATAATGTATATATAAGAAATAATAATTAAATATATGACATTATAAAGCTACTGGATTTATGTATATATATACATATGTATGTCATCTACTTACTTCCATTTCAAGACAATAAGGAAAGGAAAACAGCGTTCATGCGTACGTACGGACTACCGTCTCCATGAACGGTGTTTTTCATTTTATTTATCTACCTATTATATATATATATATACTGAATATATATGATATATAAATCATATTTTATATTCTGGAAGTAAGTAAATCATGATATAAGTAATAATGATGTCAAGAACAACAAGTCAAAACACCTACGATAAATGAAACGATTTTACCCAAAACGCTTCTTTAACATGGAATTTACAAAAGAACGGGTAATATAATGTCATAAGTGAACCATATATGATATCATAACAATGAATATGATTCTGTAATAAGTCAATAACATGATTTAAATCATTATACAGGAGGTTCGGACACTTACAAAGCAAGTCGGACCTAAGGTAAGGGAAAATATCACAATCTCATTTTTATTCGAGATTGTTTATTCGTAAGTATTTACTGGGGTGTATTTTATCATCCACATCCATGTTCCCTCAATATGTAATATTGTTTCCATCCACTTGAAATAGTTTAAATCCAATTTTACCCTTAGGTGAGTTTTTAGTAAATAATATGAAAGGAATCTTTTGTCGTTTTTCCGTACGAGGTACTTTTTGACTTTTCCGACAAAAGTACGAAGAATGTTTTTTTTAACTTATACGGCACAGACGGATTTTTACGGTTTTATAAAGCCTTATTTTCATGAACCTTCCTCCAAAATATTTCATGACTATTTTTAATAAAATCTCTTTCTTTTAAAATTGTATGATGTTTTGTGAAAAGAAATTGATTTTGAAGAAGAAAGGATATTTTCCTCAAGAATTCATTTCAAGTGTTTTATCAAAATTATTTTCCATCTAAGATAATAAAGGGTTCTGTTTCTATCCATATTTTTACATTGATTTGACTATGTTGTGATGGAATTATGTTTATGAATTCCTTTATCTTATATGAATGGTTTTATGATGTCATGTTGTTTAAGAATCCCATTTTTATTACATGGGTTATGCAATGATGTATGATTTATGATTTTGTGGCACACATAAGAATGGTATCATTATGAGATGGGTGGGACCTATATCTCCCTCCAATGCATTGGGTAAAGATTTTATATCTCATGAGATAGACATGGCTGGAACGGAAGGTTATTTCGGTTCAGTGATACATGACTGAAACGAGGAGTGAACTCGGTTCAGAAAGGGACTTTGTCCACTAAGATAGTCTTGGCAATGAGTCATGACTAACAAGAAATGATTTTCCATGATTATGTGTGCATGCCACAAAGTTTCAAGTTTTATGTTATGATTATGGGGATCTCATTTTCACTTCTATGATTTATCCCACGTTATGATATTATGAGCTCTTTTGCAGGTTAAGATTTCCAAAAAAGCTATGTTCTTTTGTATATGATGTGATTGATATTTCTTTTGTTTACCCTTACTGAGCATTTGAGCTCACCCTTTTATGTTTTCTTTTCCCCAGGATATAAAGAAAGGTTTATAGGTAAAAAAAAAGGGAAGATCTTTATGGGAGATATTGAAGATCTTTCACCACGATTAGAAGATTACATTCCGAGTTTCCAAAGACACTAAACTATTACGATCCTTGTGTGTGTGTTTTTGTTATGTACTAAGTATTCCGCAAAAGTAATGTAATGTCCATGTACGATAAGCTTCGGGTCTCTACATCCATGTTCCAAATATCATAATCATGCTAAACTTTTATAGAATATATTATTAAAATTAATTTTATAATAAAAAGACAAAAAGGATTCATAATAGTATATTCATTTTTTTTCATGAACACTTTATCCCTTGGTCATGCTACATGGGTACAAACATTACCATTCATATATAGATTCTTATTGAATACCTTATTACACTCAATTGTCTCTGCATCAACTGGAGGATCTTCCAAATCCTAGACATTTATTTATAACTTGGAATCTATTTTAAAATTCAAGGATTCATTAAAACTTTCATCATCTGCATTTTTTAATATACCCTTATAGAATATAGGTTCATCATTATTAACTACAATTTGTCTCTATTCTCACTGACTATAGTAAAAAATATCTCTAGGTCTGTATCCCCAATGTTCCTCTGATGTAGTGTACGTGTCACTAAAACAACATGTAAGGGTAATTTTGGATATTCTTATTATTCTAACACATTTATATATTTTCCTTCAAATATATATATATTGAAATTCCTCCCACTAACCCATTTTTAGATGTGTCCCTCTCAAGGAATTTGGATTCTCAAACTACTATTAACTTTCATTTTGATGGATCATATAAATAATATACCCTTTTTACACTGGATATAATATAATGTTAAATTTTTTTAATAAATGTATACGTTCTAATAAATTTTCAATGAAAATATTCACAGAATTATATACATAATTTCTAAAACAAGGATTTCTTCCCGCACCATAACTCATAATGTATTCATTTTTTATTTTATTTAGAACATAGTTTAGTGTTTGTACTATAATGTTTAGTGTGTATCCCAAAAAGGATAATATAATACTATTATAACTAATTATCAATCTCCTTATGTCCAAATAATTAATATTTCTAACATAATTGATACAATCTTGGTTAATTGTCTGAGTGTATATTTTTTATCCTATTACCAAGATGATTCTCTACTTAATTCTTATAAAAATAAATTTATCAATAGGAATCAAAATTATTCTTCATTATAAAGACTTTTGTGTATCTACTAAATACATTGGTTAAAGTTATGAAGTATGAGTATCTAGATACAAATTCAATTGGAAAAGGTCTACACACATTTGTATAAACTAAATCTCTATGTTTTTTGACCATTAAACCTTCACACTAATTAATGATTTTTTCATTTTACCAGAAAATTTAAAATAAAACATATCTAGGATTTTTATTTCAGAAAATATAAATATCACTCAGGATCTATATTTATCAAAAACGTCTCATTTTCATGAAAAATCTAGTGATACCAAAACAAGATGTTATATAGATTTTGGTATTTTGATTATTTAATGATTAAAAATATATTTTTTATTTTGCAGTATGTAAAGAGAATTAATAATATATAATCTCCCAAAACATAAGGAAATAATTATATAAATAGATATTGTTACATTTAAACTAAAAATAAAGTCATTTATATGATAAATTGTCATATATATAATGTTTTTTGTTACACAAGACCTATAATAAAATATTTTAAACTAGAATTAACATTTTTGATAAACTGAGATGGCCATATCAAATATCCAGTGATGGTAGTCTTAATTTTTGTGTATATTGAAGAACAACTAATCCATTGGAAGCCTTATAGATTACACATGGTTTCTATATTTTGATATGTGTGGCAACCACAAGCAATATAGAATAGTAAATATATAGAAATATTTATATTGAAATTAATGAAAAATGAACCTAAATGTTTCCCCTAATTCTTTTTCGAAGTAAAATTATTCATTATATGGGTCTTCATGGTACATGTTAAATACATAAGTCCATTCCCCTTAGCCTTCACATTAATCTTCATTCTCTTACCTGGGTGGTGGAAAATTTCATTATAATGGTTTTAGTATTATGAACTTTATTAATCATCTTTATCCTATTCACCGTAATTACTGGACAATATTCCTTGATCATGTTCTTATCCTCCTAGAAAATCATAATCCGATGATTCAACAGAGTCTCCTCAATATTGTAAATAATAAAATTATCAATAAAATTATAGAATCCTAATGGATATGAGGTGAGTGTGAGGACCATGAACAATTCATTAGGTTCCCTGAAATCAATAATTTACATATAATTATTTTAACATATCATATTTACTTCATATGGTTTAATTGGTACACTTTTTCTATGCATTCTATCCCATGGCCCGAAGGCCTTCATTTTTTGTTGATTTTTGATCGTCCACCTTTCAAGGGGTGAGGTGGAACCCATAAAATGCTCGTAGGCATAAGTATTACATAGCTCATAGGCCTTAGAGGAATTCATTTCCCATAGGCTTCAAACATAACATATAACCCAGACTAAATACTTGGAATTGCTCCTCCCCAACATCTTCATTGAGATATAAGCTCTCCACCTTTGCATGGTTGTTCATCTAGGCTATTCCATGCATGAACATTCTTTTCCTGATGGCAGGTGCCATACCCTCTCATTCTTGCAATCCATGTATCTTCTGCTATAGTGAAAGCTCCTTTCTCATCCTCCTATAGAGCTCATTCCTTGTAGGTTGTCTGGTTTGTATCTGCACTTAAGGTGGCCCGAAGGCCTTACTGGCCTGAAGGATTGGGTGGCCCAAAGGCTTTAAAGAACTCGAGGACCAAATCTATGTCCTGAAGGCCCAAATGGGGGCAAATTCTTGGCTGCTACTATGCCAAATAGTTCCTGCTGCAGTACATCACAGTTCCCGCTATAGAACCTGCTACAGTACTACTATAGTACCTACTGTAATACCTACTACAGTACCTACTACAGTACCGAATATTTTACCTCAGCCTAGATTTGATCCCGGGTCGCTTGGATGCACTTAAGAGTCCTCACCAACCAGGCTAAGGCTCATGTTCACTTTTTCTAAGCATTTATTTAAAGAGTTGACTAGATATCTCTTAACTCCCTTGTATTTCATTATCTTGATAAATATTAGGTAGATGATACCCCATGGAATGTGAATCAATGTATTTATGAATATTATGGATCTAACTAGTCATGTATGATAGCATGAGGCATTGGATATCCATTTCACCGTCAATGTGTTTTAAGAAGAAAGAATACTCTTCATTATAATCCAACATAGAAGGATAATCCAGAACTAGGGTTTAAATTACATAAATAACAAATGATTAATGTATTTTGGTGAACAAGATCTTATACCATCACTATAATCCTTTAATGGTCTTGATATTGACCAATTAAAATATTTGTTTCTTAGATAATATCATGGATAAGTGACATTAGATATTCTAAAAAATTAAATAGTTTTTG
Source organism: Viscum album (assembly GCA_963277665.1). Classification (NCBI taxonomy): domain Eukaryota; kingdom Viridiplantae; phylum Streptophyta; class Magnoliopsida; order Santalales; family Viscaceae; genus Viscum; species Viscum album. The sequence goes on from OY728128.1 coordinate 1,601,969,625, forward strand.
AAGTGATTTATCTTGATTACCAATTGTGATATAATAATTCTTTTTTATTAATATCGTAATATTTTTTAAAAATCCAAATATCCATTTCCATTGGATTTAAAATATCTTATCACAAGGATATTTCAGTTGAAAGGATTGGTATTTTTCATCTCATTATCCATATGAGGTATTGGTTAAATTACATGAAGATATTTATTTTTTGTAGTTTATCCAATTTAAATAATTCCCAGTTCCAAGAAATATTAAGGGTTGTCCCCAATTATGAAATTTTGAAAATTTATGACCGCAAAACATACCTCAAAATAACAGTATGTATTTTTGGGGGAAACTACTATTGATTGTAACTTATTTAAGTTGACCAAAAATGTTCTCTAAATATCTCTAATAAATGAATGTGTTATAAAAGTGTCTCAAAAATCACTTAGATATATGGTTTAATTCAAACTCTAGTAATGGAAGCAAATCTATGACATAATGTTTCATTATAAAATTTTATATATCATGTACATAAATAATTTTTTATTTTATAATTTGACATTGTTATTGATATTGTGTGGAATTTATATAATGAGCTATCCATGTAATGATAAAATAATTTAGTCATTATTACATTAATTTATATTATCATTCTTTCTTGTTAATTCGTTTATATTATGTGATCATGTTTAATCATCAGATAAAAATTTCCCCATATAAATAAATAAATACCCACATTCTTGAAAAAATGAAATAAATATATGGCATAAAAATGGATTTTATTTACTGGTTTGATTATTTAGTGGATTTTAAACAAAAACTTGAACATAGGGAAATAAATTCTTGATACATGCACATATTGAGATAAATTAATCCACCTTAAACTTTTTATCACATTTTTTAACCATGTCATGGTCTGGAAGTGTCTCCTCTCTTATGTAGATCCCTCTATTTCATATGATTACTCACTCACATGTGAGGGAAACCAAGGGTTTGGGGAAACAAAAATAAACCCTGGACACATAGGCCTATACATAATGAGGAGTAAGGAATTATACATATATTACCATATATAATTAGATAAATAAATTATAACAAAAAAATGTGATAAATATTTAAAATAAATAATTACCATAAAAATGAATAGGTCGGTCAAACTTATGACTAATCATGGATCCACTGAAAAAATATTTAAACTATATATAATTCATTTCAATTCATTAGTTACAAATAAAAACATTTCAAATTTATATGAAGTGTGTTATTAATCACAAAATGTACCTATACCCTCATCGCATGCCTTAATTTTCATGTCTTTACATCAAGTGGTAAACCATGAAGAGACCACATTGTGTATGGACTATTTTTTTATTCAACTACTTTTTATTGGTTTTCAATGAGACAAGAAGATCTCAGGGTGGTCAATATGATGAAGTAGTTCAATAGATAATAGAGCATGGATGAATTCCTCAGGTCTTGATATTCTAAGAAACATGTGTATGGATTGAATACTTTGACTTTCAAAGTGGTACCTTGTTAATTTTTGTAGATTAATTTGATTACATTGGATGTTATAGTTGAATAATTCTCCAAGATAAATAAAATTATGATTTTTTTGGTTTGTATTTCAAAAATATCGTAAGTAGTTCTAAGAACATTTGATGCAAGCCTGGTGAAAGAAAGGGAGAAAAAAGGTGTTTCTAATCATATTCAGGTTTGATGGGAAAGAATGATGTTTCTGGAAGTCAAGGAAATTACAATACTTCCCTTATAAAATTTGATGATTTTAATGATGATCGATCAATTTCTAAAAATCCCGATATAAAATTTTTGTGATAAAATAATTTAAATGAAAAATCAAGAGTTTTTTTTGGAAGATGATGGTTTTCTGCAAATTAGTTCATGAATCATAGTTTGTGGACAACATAGAAGGTATGTGGAACGATGAAGGAAAATTTGTGAAGGAAGGATTTCCATGTTATAGCACTATGCGGACCATGAAGCATGCCATGCAGACCACATAGGGAAAATAGTTCATGTGATACTTTTAGTTTACAATAGGATAACTATTCATGGGTTGCACATCGTTTTCAGTTGATAGGTTGTGAAAATGGATATCGAATAGTGTTTTAATTAGTAGAAAACAATATCCACCACAAAGGATAGATTTTATCTATAGACCACATAGCATGGTTTACTATAAAAGTTTTCCCACATTTGTGTTTAAGATGATTCGGAGGATTGGGTTTTATTATAGTTACTTTCCTATATAAAGGACCCATATCATATAATTATGGTAGAGAAAAATATGTATGAAAATTTCATCTCTCCAAGGACAATTCAGTGATGCATAATGTTGTTTGCAAGGGAGACTTCCATGAATGGGAAGAGTTCTTGGGGAAGAATTTATATGAATGAGAAGAAGGAATTCTATAAAGTCAGTACATGGATGGAGTTTTACAAGCCTTTTTAGCTTAAAAAATTAAAATCCATGTGGATGAGAGTTGGTCTATAGAGTGACGTGAGTCTGGATAGTGAAGTTTGTCCTTAGAATGAAGGACGTTTGCAGAGCAAAGAGGTTGACTATGAAGCATCAGTTGTTTGTAGAGGCATCATCCCATCATGAAGTAGAAGTTATATGTGAAATAATATTTTTGGGTTCTATATCTTGCAATGAAAAAGGGACCTCAGGGGGAAGTCATTCTATGTATCATCCTCACTTCATAGGGAACAACCGCCTATGAGGAAGAGGTGGTCCATAGAAGAAACATGTGTTCATGAAGCATTATATTACATAGAGCATACCAGTAGTTCATATGGGATACCGAACAGTTCATGAAAGAGAAATACCACATACCTGATAAGTAAAACTATGTACATACCTCGTTTATATAGAACATGAAGGGAAGATAAAACAAACATATTTTTGTGTGTGCGGATAAGAACCAAATGTGCACCGAAGTACATATTTCATTTGGATAATATCAGAATTTATATGCTGCAACAAAAAAAACTATATATGAAAATCTAGCTATCAAACACTTAATTAGTAAAAGATAATAAATATTAATAAATTAATATATGTTAGATCTTATACTACTTGATGTTTCTAAGGAATATAGAACGTGGTTAGTGTCTTTCCCAAAAAATGAATTTCATAGGTTTTAATTGAAAAAACCGATGAAATGGATGAACATGGAAAAATATGATGAAGTGGTTGACCAAACTGCATAAATATATATAGTCTATCTTTTAAGAAAAAAATTATTGAGAATTAATAATAATAATTAACATAGAGTGATAATTATTTTATTTTTGATGATCAATTTGATTAATCCTTTTATTGTATCATGCTTTTAATGGAGAATCCAAAGATGAAATCATATAACAGTATCCATGTGTGCCCCCCGAATCATGAAAAGTCATCATTGAAACCTTAGGTAATATAATGGAGAAAAAAAATTCCTTGAGTCATTAACTATTAATCATAATATGTCTTTTTTAGAATTCACGAATAATTTCCCTCTTTCTGTCTAACTTGATAGGGAGGATACAAATTACTTATAGTTATAAAGATAATTATTTAGAGAGGTATCATAGTTCTTGAGATAATAAAAATTAAAATATATGTTGTGTATAATAATTCAAATAAAACTAGATATAATATATCATATACTATATACATAGTTTTAACCATTACTAATTATATAGAGGTCGTTAAAAAATATTATTTTTTCTTTATAAATCCCACATAAAATAATAGTATTATTGTTTTCATATTCTTAAAAATTTTCTAACTCATGAATATTTAAATAACAAATTTTAAAGAAATCAATCACTATATATTTAAATGAGATTAAATAAAATATATCATTTATATTTGTACCGTAATTTAACCTATCAATCCTCTTCTTGATCTATCTAATGTTGAATTATATATATTTAATCTATAAAAATAATATTACATCATTCCTTAAGATAAATACAAATATGTTGTTCAATAATTGGAAAATAAATATTTATTTACAATAATCTCAAATATGTTTTTAATTAAAATAATAGGGGATTCATTTTATAAGTTCTTCATAACAAGAATAAGTATTATTTCTCAATATTGAGAATGAAATTTATTACTATATAAAATTTAAATATAATTTATTTTAGATTCTGGATACACTTAGTGTGTGAATCTCTTATACACATTATTAGTGGCATTAGGTGGGTTTGTATGAAGTCCAAGATTATCGTCTAATAAAATGTCATGGGACCCTTATAGAAAGATGTTAACTTTAAAAAAACTACCTCATGTGAAATCTTAATGTTTAACATAATCACTTTTTCTTAATTTATCATCCTAAAAGTCTCATAATTATTTCATAAACCTATATGCTTGTATATCATTATTTGACTCATAGAAATGATATCATTCATAAAACCTCCAAGGACATGGAATTAACCACACAATTTAATTATAGTCAATGTTTTTGAGATATATACTTCCATTAAATAGTAATGGGCATATCATTTCCTTCCTTATTCAACAAAATTAGAATTGCATACGATGAACCCAACTTATCCTACTTCACCACACGCAATTTTCATCATGGTATTTAATAATTAATCAACGTATGTGGTTAATAAAATATATTAATAATATCATCCAGCTTAAGGATATGTACCCACATACTATGATAATAATATCTAATGATGCGTATAATATGTCACTTTATGAAAATACGAATTATTTAATAGCTTTTACACATTGTTTTTCAAATACCCCAACCCCAAAATCCCAGTTCCAGTGACCCAATGTACCACATTTTCATAGATACAAGATTAAAATACAAATGAAAAAATATTTTAATGATTTTTTAAAACTGTATTACATACATAATACCCATAATAAAATTGTAAAATAAAATAAAGAATAACTTAAGTAAAATCGCATCATCCTTGAAAACTTATTCAAAGGAATCACATTCATTACATAGGGAATGAAAATATAATAAGGGTAATCTAAAATAATCAATAAGGTATGTACAAATAGAGGAAATAATGAATCAATAAGAATAATAAACAAGGCATGGTAAATAACTAAGAATAAATTCCACTCAAATAATTGGATAAGGAATAAACAATATGAAAAGGTAAATAACTGAAACAAAGGCCATTTAATCAACAATATGTGATTGAAATTTATCAATAGATTATAACATTTGATAATATAATGAATAATAATAATAATAACTAAAATACTAGTTAAGGATATACTTAATTGTTGGACATCAATTGTACAGAACAAGAAAAAATGTATCATCAATACCTTTCACAAGATTGTTTTAATCTAAAAGTAGACACATGTTTAATCTGGATAAATGATTTTTATCTGGAGAAATTTTCAATTCATCTAGGAGATATATTAATTTAGGGATACACATATCAAATCTCGTTTAAATAATTATTTTTATTGAGTAATTTATTTAAAAATATTCCTTATCAAAAATCAATATTAAATAAAGAATATAGATTTATCAATATTTACCCTGATATTTGTATAATTGTAAAATTAAACACCATATTTAAAAAGTACATACAGTTTGGGATATAATAATCAAAATCACCCAATAATTTTTATTTTAAAAGAAATTTACAATGAAATATGATTACAAAAAAGTGATTGTTTTTCAATAGGATGTTAACAACCGTTAAATAAAGTGAAATTGAAAAGATAACTTTTACCACTTGGTATTTTTCAAACTAAACGCTTTGCGTGAGATAATTCAAAGTGAAACTTAAAATACCATAAATTATGTGTGAATAATGATATTAAATGATAATGGGGATGTATATACACAAAAATATTGTGAATTCGTCTATAAATAATGTAAAACATGATATAAATATCATATATATTCATCATATATATTTAGATTAATCCATTAAATTTGGATATAAGAAATAAAATGCATTGTTCATAGAGACGGTAGGTCGCACGTATGCATGAAGGCTACTTCCAAATTCTTATTGTATTTAAAAAGTAAGTGATATAATTATATATTATCATTATATTATAATATTAATGTTATATATGTCACATATTTTTATTGAAACCATCCTTAATACATTCCATGTAATGTGTGAATGAATCACATTACATTGAGGAGGCGGAAGTCCACATATCCCCAAATGATGTTATCGTATCCCCAAAAAATGAAACACATGATGGTATGTGTAATATGAGTGTAAAAAAGCATAAATAAATTAAAAATATAATATATTACAAATATAAACTATAAATACATCATTATTTACAACCATTAAATGTAGTAGTGGAATAACGAACAACATTGGTATGCGAGGCGATAGTCCGCCGTACACACGAATGATGATTGTGTATCCCAATTGATGTATGTGTGTGAAAGTGTAGGTAAAAATCATAGAATAAAAACATCTCGTTATATTTAAGATACTAATTTTATCAAATAATAATTATTTAAATATAATTAAATGGGTGGATAGGTAAATGAAATAAAAGTAATCATTGAAAAACATTACATCTTATTTGAGTAACTCCTTTTGGTTTATATCAAAAGGATTCCTTGATATTTTTATGCATAATTTAAAGCTTATAAGATTATGGGAGGGATAAAGTAATCTTATTTGGGAATATTTTGGACCCTAAAAATGGCTTTTGAGGTGTGAATAAGTGGTAGGGGTGAGTTTCTTTTTATAGTAATGGATGGGGGACATTGTTGTAATTTTTTTAAAGGGGGAATTCCAAATAGGTTCATTCCAATTCATGTGGATCCAATAATGATAAAAATTACAGAAATGTGAGGATTGGGTCTATATATACACATTAAATTGAATTTGGATAGGTTTTTAGCTCATTTTATCCCTTAAGTGTATGTTTTAGTACCTTCTTAAGCTAATTCTTCTCTTAATCGATGTAATAAATTTTAATAACCTTGACTAATATTATGGTAAAAAAAATTTGAATATATTAAATATTTATAAATTATTTATTTTAATAATATGGAATCCATTTATATAAATTCCAATCATATATGTGTCAAAAAGTAATTTAAAATTAATCCTACAGTGGGGAAAATAAATAAGTTTTTTAAAGTAAAAATGTTCAAAAGTTCGAAATGATTTCATATCTCATTTCAATTGGATATTATTCAATTGAAATAAATTGAATTAACAGATGAATAAATGATATAATTTTAATTTCAAACCAATTTATAATATAATTTAACTATATAAATAAATTATATGAAAAAGTAGTTTTTAATAAAAATTAATTTTTTTCACAGTTTATCAAAACAATTAACATGGAAAAAAAGTCAACAAATAAACCTTAGATAATTTTAATATTTCAATTAAAAAATAATGTTTTTTAAATATATATTTTAAAAATTCCATATTTTTTTCTAAAAATTCTCATGTAATTAAGAGGTGATAAATCTTATTTTGTAAAAATATACGCATTTATGCATAAAATTTGGTTTATTATTATCTTATGCCTATCAAAATATATTGGATGAATGTCTGAAATATTTGATTGAGTATTTATAATTCATCAATATTATTCACATATAGTAATTGATATAATTGGTTATGATAAAATTAAATTTTTGAGCATTAAAAAATTTCATTATATTCAATTGGTTTTTATAATCATTTCAAATTAACTGTTAACCTATGAATTCATTTTATATTTTTATAAACCATAAATTTTCATAGTATAGTTAACACTATTAATAACTAATAATTTAATATCTAGGTTATATATTATTATATTAAATAATATTTCTTTTAATATATTGTATTTTGAAAAAACATGATCTTATGTGCAAAACAAGTCATTAAAAAAATTCATTGTTATGTGAGATGAAAGCTAACTCATTATTGTGAACATTTCAATATATTGAATATATAAAATTTATTTAAAATAATAAATATACCATAAGTTCTCAAGAAGTTATTTCCATTGTACATTTTGTGGTATGGGTCATACACGCTCTCAAATAAAAATTTACTCTTTCAAATATTTTGGAATGTTACATTCTCAAAACCTTAAATAAATTGTATCCTTGCAATTTAAACTAGATTTTAGTAGTAAAACTTTTGGTATTTTGATATTATTTTTTTGAAAACCCACATTGTAAAATATTTTATAAAATATTCTCTTAATAAGAGAGAATAATAAGTACAAAGGTAACATGGAATAACAGATAACATGGGTTCTAAGTAGAAGAGCTTTATTAGAAAGTTAAAAAAATAGAATTTGAGGAAAATAGTAAATATTTATAGAAAGTTATTGAGGTCATTGATCATAAAAAATTTATTGATCAATGGAAAATTGAGGGCCTCAATTCCATAAACCTAGGGTGTGAAAAAGTTCATTGATATCCTAATAAATTACAATAATAGGACATTATTTTTGTTTCAAGACCCTTTTCCTGTATTAATCGAATTTTTTTCACCCACTATAAGTATATGAAAATTTTCGCTCCTACTACATAAGAATATTCTTATCCATTTTTTGTGCCTTGAAATTATTCTACTTCATTTGTTAGCATAATTTTCTTCACAGGTTTTTGAAATATATCAATATCTAAAACCACATCAAGAGTTAATCTTAATCCATTTAATAAATGGTTAACCATTGCAAAATATTATTATATAAAACATTAGAAACAATATTAATGAGTTTAAAAAATGAAATTATCATTAATATTATGAAAACATGAAGAATCTTCTATTTTTTACAATCCAAACATGTAAAAACCTTCATCATGAATTCTCTTGAAACATGGTAATAGATTGAACTATCAAAAAATCTTATAAGAAAGTTTATTAATATCATATTCTATAAATAAATCACATGTTTATGGAAATATTTATTAAATCCAAAATTATTTCAAAATCTATCGATGATTGAATAATCAACTGTATTGATAAATCATTAATTAGTTCCAAGGTAGTCAACACATAATTTAAGTTATCCAAAATAATCATATATTTATCCAAATTTCATTACCTCCGCATAATGAACATATTAAGGATTATATTTCTTTCAATGATGTGTTTTCTAAAAAATTAAACTTGCTACTAAATTTCTATTATTGATACCTTTTAACATATGATCTCAAATCCTTTAAAAAAAATTTATAGTTATAAAATCCTTATTTAATTCATAGAAACATAATTAAAATAATTTTACAACATATTTCACATATCCAAATATATGATCACATTAACCATTCCACTTTAGTTGTGTTTATAACATATGCTTGACCTTGACCCCTTATTTTCTTCAGAGGTATATTCTCTTAATAGTTAGAGAATTGGTTTGCATAGTGCCCCATCTCTTTGTAGTTGTAACACTGAATAAAAGTGTTTTCATTATTCCCTTTTCATTAAATGACATGATTACCCCTTTCTCAACATTTATATCAAACTCAATTTCTATTCAGGTATTTCCTGGAGTGATGCTTTCCACAGTTCTGACATGAAAGAAATTTATTCATCGTCTTTTATGAAGCATTCTTTTTATTCTGGTGTTAACATAAACTATTCTTCCATTTATTATCCTTTAATATATTTATCATAAAAAAAATTTATCTATGTTTTTAGGGAAGATAAAACTATTTATTCATTTGAGGAAAACGTCTAAGAAACCAGTTCCCTTTGGAGATTTAGCTTAAGGAAATCAAAGAAGTTATCAATATTACATTATTTGTTGCGTATGAAACCCATATCATGCGTTTATTACTTATTAATCTTTTTCATAATCCTCGAAATAGTAGCCCTCTATTTTCATTAAACTATGTGACTTTCTCTTCATCATAGTTTTTTATCACATGGGAAATATTTGTCAATGAATTTCACCATAAAAAATTTTCATTCTGTGATTTATATATCCTCTTTATTTGATGTATTATGAATCCACCACCACCATTGATCATCATCATATTTTAGAAAATACACTTCATGTGTAACCATTTCTTGTTCACCACTTCCTAATTCCATGAATATATTCTCCAAATACTTCATTCATAGCTCAACCACCATTGGTTTAATAGTCCCAAAAAATTATGGGGGCCTCAATAGCATAATATGATCCACTAATGGATAATTTAATAATGTAATAGGTTTCTTAATCTATAGAAGGTTATGAGTCATAAACTTATTAATATCCCTGAATATATACACAGCTAGATTAGTTTCATTACCAGTCATATCGGGATTATCAGTATGAGAACCTCGACAATTTTCATGAGTATTGACATCATTCATCCTTCCAAGATCTATTTCAATATAATGGAATATAATGGGTTATATCATAACATTATATAATATAATTTAAAATAAAAAACTAGTGAAACAATTATAATTAATTGAAAAAATTTTCCATTACTAATCTCAAAATTAATAAGATGATTTATTTTGGGATATCATTAATTTCGAATCCATCATAAGGGTTTGAATGAAATAGTGAATTATCATAAGAACAAACATCAGGAGTTTCAAACCAGGTGCACAGTAAGAACCATTTCCATGTACTAGGTTATGCTCGAGTTTGGACCAACATACCTTTTAGAAATTGGTACCCCTTTGTACATCTGTTCCATAAACACGTCTGGTTGTATTATATAGAAATGGAAACATTAATAAAAAGACCGACATAATCTATAACTTAGAAAAATTATAATATTATATTCTATAATTATCCTTAATGTATTACTTTGGGTCTTGTTCCTTAATCTTTTTTTCCTAAATCAAAATTTTGAACTATCTAATAAACTTTTTCTAATAGAAATTGTAATGCCCCAAACCTAAAATCTCATTGCTGGTGCTTTACATTATCAAATTGGCATATATACAAGATTAAATTCCAAATGAATGTAATATTTTATCATTTTTTGGAAACTAGATTACATACATGACACCAAAAATACATTTGGAAAAGAAAACAAATAATTAGATAAGTAAAATCTCATCATCTTTGAAACACATTCAATCGATTCCTCTAAAAAACCTAGAGAAAGTAAACATAAAAAGGGCGAGGTAAAATTCTTAGTAAGGGTATGCACAACTAGAGTAATAATGAATCAATAAGAATAATAAACACGGAATGATAAATAACTGATAACACATTCCACCCAAATAATTGAATAAGGATTAATTAATATGGCAAGGTAAATAACTAAAACATATTCCATTAATCAAGAAAATGAGAATGAAATGAATCCATTTATTTTATCATATAAAAATATCACGGATAATAATAATAATGTCTGAAATATCAATGAAGGAAATTTTTAATTATAGAACATCATGTCTGAGTTACCTGAAACCCTATACCATCAAGACCTTTCACATGATGATTTTAATCTATTGGTTTAAAACCATGTAATTTGGCCAATAGATTTGTCTCATGATAAATTGATGATGCATGTAGGGGATATAAATTTTTTTAACCCCACCCATCATTACCATTCCAATTCATTTTTATCAATTAATCTGTTAACCAATATTCCTTATCAAATATCAATATTTAATAAAGAATATGGATTTATCACTATTTCCCCAGATAATCAAATAACTATCAAAGTAGACACCATATGTAAAAATGGTATATATTTAATGAAATAATAATCACCATAACCCATGAATGTGTACTTTTAATGAAATTTTTGAATAAAAACGATTAAAATAAAGTGATTGTTTCTAGCCAAAGTTAACAATCACAACAGAAAGTGTAATTGCAAAGATAACCTTTACCATTTTGTAATTTTCAATATAAAACACTTGTCTTATAGAATTAAAATTGAAACATAAGATACCAAAATGTATGATTGAATCATGACATGAAATTAAAATAGGGAACTATAAACACCACATTAATGTGAATTGGTAAAAAACACCAAATAAGTCTCGGTGAAATGAAAATTGAGACGAAATCCCTTACCTTACCCTCATGTTTGGTTGAACACCATATAAAATACTATAAAATGGTTTTAAATTTATTATTAATTTATAATAAAACCATAATCAAAATTTTAATATAATATATAATCATATCATAATATCTTATTACCCATTTGTTAATTATCATTCACTATTTTTATCGTTTCAGGTGTCAATTTTCATGTTTTTAGTATGTTATGACATGTTATTTTTTTCAATTAATTAGATCAATATTTAATCATATAAATACAATAAATCATGATATAAATTTCATATATATTCATTTTATATGTATTTATAGTAATACATATAATTTGGAGATAAGAAATGAAATGCATCGTTCATGGGGACAGTATGTCCTGTGTACGCCAGAACGCTAATTCTAATTAATTGTCATATATAAAAATTAAGTGATATATATATATATGTATGTATATTATAATTAATGTATCATTAAAATTTTATATATATCACATATTTTTATTAAAACAATCCTTAATACATTTTATGAATAGCCTGAATGAATCACATTTGAGGAGGGAGCAATTCACAAGTCCACAAATGATATTATTGTATCCCAAAAAAATAGAATTCATGATGTTATGTGTTATATAATAATAAATTAATATTAAATAAAATATAAATAAAATATATAATATATATATATATATATTATAAATTCATCATTATTTTCAACCTTGAAATGAGGTAATGGAATAATGAACAACATTAGTTCGCGAGGCGGTAGTCCGCTATACACACAAACTGACAAAATATTATTATTTTTATTAAATAATAAACCTATTTTAAGGGCTTTAGGGGAACCCAACATGACTTCAAATACATAATACATTAAAATGTGCTCCAAAGGATAAAAATCCATAAAACCAAATCAAATAAATAAGGGAAGCCCCTCCCCAGCATAAATCAATCATTCTAGCTTCCACCTTCTCATCGCTACTCGGCTAGATGTACCATGCAGTAATGCACTGGCCACATAACGATGGAAAAATCCATACCCTATCAAACATCTGAATCAAAATATCCATGATATTATGGAAACTCTCAACTCTAACCTCATAAGGAGGACCCCTGAAGCAGATATGGAATCATAAACCCTAGTACCACTGACCACACATCATAATACACCACCCAACCATAATCAACAATATTATCTTAACAGATTCACCACAAAAAACATCATATCAATAAGTAACGTCATATTAATAACTGGATCAAATCATATGAAACATCAATGAGAAAACCCATCACCATCCACCGATGAAAATTCCTCCATCAACCCGGATGTCGGATGAAGCCCAAGATCCCCACGGTATCCATGAGACCAACACAGGGAACCTCGGTGACGGAGACACCCCAAATTTATCGATCGTAAACATCACAACCTCAAAAAATCACATTGATCCATGGAGAACACTGAACGCCAGAAAAGATGAATCCCAAACCCGTCAACACTTTCTAACTTCACACGACAACCACAATGGACCATCCCACACACTCCCATCCGATTATAAAACTGAAACCTCAGTCCGAGAATCCCGACCAAATGAGCATCACTGTTCCGCCAAAGAGATCCCAATCTATCGAAAGGGGTAGGATGAGAATCAGGCAAGAAAAAGATGAGAGATGTAAAAACGACTGATATAGAGGATGATGTCACCACAAGGGTGAAAAGAAGAATCCCCAAGAGGAGAATCTGTTGTCAATCTATGGAGAGGAAGAAGGGCAGAGATGGTGGGAAAACCTATATGTGCGCTGGCCCTTACGGGCTCATTTGGGTATCATTTTTACCGTATACACAAACGATGGTTGTATGTCTTAATTGCTTGATGTGTGCGAAATATTAGGTAGAAAAGTTATTATATAGTAATAATTATATAATTGATACTTATTTTATCATATAACAATTATACCAAATTAATTGAAGGTATGAATAATTAAATTAAATGAAATTAATCATTGAAGAAAGTTGCCTCGTATTTGGGTAACTCCTTTTGGTTTAAACAAAAAAACATCCTTGGATTTCATTATTCACAAGGAGAGGCTTCAGGGATGATGGGATGGATTTTGGGAGCTCATTATGTCAGATGATGGATGAAAAAAATGGCTTGATATGGGTCAATAGGTGGTAGGGGTGAGTCAGTTTTTATAGTGGAAGAGGGGTCGTATTCTTGTAAATTTTTAAAGAGGGAATGACACCCACATTTTTTCATTGAAAATTGGATCCAATAATGAAAAACATCTAATAAAAGGGGTTATATGGTAAACATATGTCTATAAAAAGGATTTTGGATAATTTTATTTGTCATTTTGGACCTTAAGATTAAGGTCTTTTCCCATGTTAAGCTAATTTTTCACTTAATTAGTGAAGTTAATTCTAATCACATTCACTGATATTTTGGTCAAAAAATATTTTAAATTATTAGAAACTATAAATTATGATGATTAAAAATATTGAATCAATTTTTATAAATTAAAATAAAAAATGTTTTATAAATTATTTTTAAATTAATCGTGCATACATGATGATAAAGTGTGTTTTCAATGTAAAAATATTAAAAAGATTGAAATGTTATTATATCTAATTTCAATTTTGAATTGATTAAAATAAAATAAATTGAATTGATATAAGTATTACTGATATATATAAAATTTAAAAGAAATTTAAAATTTAATTTTACTATATAAATAAATTAGACGAAAAAAAGTATCCAAAAAATAGCACTTTTTTCTATTCATCAAAAAATGAATGTTTAATGAAAAATACCAAAAATTAACCTTAAGATAATTATTCCATTCCTATTTAAAAAATAAAGTTTATTTTGATATTTAAAATTTATAAAATTCCCAAAATTTATTATTTAAATAGGTTTCCATTAAAAGATGACAAAGGTACCTTTATAAAAGAATTGGGTTTTAAGCATAAAATTAGGTTTTTTATTATCTTATGACTATCAAATATATTAGAAAAATATAAAAAAAATTTGATTTATTACTTATAATTTATTCATATTACTCACTTATTTTGATTAATTTTATTTATTATGATAATGCATCTTTTTAGCATAAAAACATCTACTTTATATTAAATTGGGTTTTAAATTCAATTCAAATTAAATGGTATCCTTTGAATTTATTTAATATTCTTATAAACCATATATTTTTATAAGTTAGTTAACACTATTCACAATAAAAAAATTAATTAATTGGTTAGATATTATTATATTAAATAATAATGTTTTAATATTATATTGTTATTCTGTAAAACTTATCCTTTTGTGTAAGACAAGTCATCAAAGAAATTCATTATTGCGTGAAACACATGCTAACTAAGTACTATGTTCATTTAAAGTTATAGAATATATTAAATTTATTGAAAATATTAAATATACCATAATGTATGGATAGGTTATATTCCATTCTATGTTTGGGGTTGCGTGTCATACATGCTATCGAACAAATATGCACTCTTTTAGAATTTTAGGGTTGTAATAGTTTTCCAAACTAATGATAAATAGTTTTGTAAAATTTCTTAGAAATAGTTTTAGAAAACCAATATAAATTCACGATGGTTTAACTAAAACAACCACAATTGAGTGGTATTTTTTAGCAACAGTTCAAATCATCACAAATTTATATTTGTAATATTATTTCTTTAATTACAATGGTAGTTTTTTTAAATTTAATCATCAAATAAATAATAAAAAATATTTAATCTTAATTTTATTTAATTGTTAATAATTGATAAAAAATAAATATTTACAATTTACTACATATTTTTGATTATTTATTATCTAATGTTGGCTTTAATTAAAATTTTTAATTAATAATTATTTATTATTTATTTATAATTAATTTTTCTTTATTTAAATGCTAAAAAATATATGATTTATTCTTTTTTAATGATTAGTTATAAATAATTATTTACTAATCAATAATTTTTAAATGGTAATTATTAATTAAAAGCTATTATATATGATTATATTTACTTATAAACACATACATACATGCTTGCATATAATATATATAAATTTTTCAAGGACCAAAGTCATGTATTTTGTTATATTAGATAATCCAAAATTTAATTAGGTTGAAAGGTACAAATTATATGGACTAGCATACAACGATAAATTACTTGAAGAACCAAGGAAACATATTCCTTTGCAATATTATTTAGATATAGATACAAAATTCCACCACCATGATAACCCTTTCCATGTTATGCACCAATATCCTCATTGATAAAGCAATTGGTTTGGTTTTTACCCCATATAGGGGTGTGTGAGGCCTTAGACTAAAGGATTTATTCGTTTTTCCTATTGATCCGGTCCAATTTATTCATCAGTGATTTTTTATCCTCCATTTCTATCCTCTAGGATAAGGATTGTCCTTACCACAACATATTATAGAGATATCATAGTGACACAATGGCCCAAATGATAGTAATAGTCTAAAGGGCCACTTACTCAAAGGCCTGAAATTATAACCTGAAATCTAAAATTGGGTGAATGAAACCACTACTAATGTACCCATACTATAATGTCTAATATTTACCATAAACTATAGTACTAGAAAATTATTATAGTACTATTAAAATTAATTCAATCCAAAATATCAAATAGTGTCTTCGATGTTGGGTTACCGGGGTTTTACCACTATGTTGTGTCCCCCAAAAAAAGGTGTATTCTTTAACCTAGGCCCAATAAATTCCCACACCTCAAGACGTAAAAGGCACTATATAGTCTAAAAACACACAAACACACACACACACACACAGATATATATATATATATATATATATATCAAATACTTATTAATAATAGGAATCAAACTATAATCCCTAGTAATCGAGCCATTTTATTCTGTCACTCGACTACTATCCTATCATGACCCGTCCTCCAGGGCCCGTGTCGTGACAACCCCAAGCCCACCTTTTATAGGACAAGGTCTGGAGATTAGCACGAAAAGGTTTATCTCCTAAAATTAAGAAGGCATTGCCTTTATATCATGTAAACACAAGCAACCAAGAACAGAGCATGATACGAACATCAGTGAACTGTATTGAAAAAAGAGTGCTGAAAGTAAGAGGGGCTGGAACACAAGCCCAACAGTAAAAGTAAAAGTACAAATGAAATAAAAAACTACTGAAGAAAGCGTAAGACAGTTACTGGGTCATCCTCTAAGGTTCCAACCTGAAGCGTAGGTATAGATCACCTTCTCAGAAATACACAACTGCCCATCTCCTCTACGTACCAACACGCTGTATGGTCCACCTCTGGCACCATCCAGTCTTGGTACCCTCTGCATCAATCAACATTGTCCATCGTCTGCATCAAACAGAACAAGGTGTATGAATAGCCTATGTATGGGTAAGTATAACAATACCCAGTAGGTACCCCAAGACCGTCAGGGTCTCACAAAATCCACAAAGGATAAACCAGAGGCATGAAATCAGTTGTAAACCCTACTTAGGTATATGTACATACATATACCTAATTTGTCAAGTAAACCCATCTCAATCATGAGGATGCATAGGGCCTAACCCATAATCCCAAGGCACAACTATTCCACAAAGGAAGGAGTACCATGAAGATAAGTACCACACAGGTACAGACTCAGCTCACATGAGGTATAAATTAGGTACAGTAGTAGAGATGATTAGATGTAACAACTAATTCATCTTACACTATTAAGGAACAGACCCACGAAGGATCCTAAATAGTCATCCAAACCACAGAGGATCGTAGTACATCATTAGACCCACACATTATCCTAGTACCTTGTCAGACCCACACAAGATCCTAGTACATCTACAGACCCACACAAGATCCCATTACATCGTTAGTACATCGCCAGACCCACACAGGATCCTAGTACATCGTCAGTACGTCGTTAGACCCACAAAGGATCCTAGTACATCTTTAGTATGTCATCTGACCCATAGAGGATCCTAGTACATCACTAGTATGTCGTTAGACCCACACATGATCCTCGTACATCACCAGAACCTTGTCAAGCCCACACATGATCCTATTACATCATCAGTACGTTGTCAGACCCACACATGATCCTAGTACATCGTCATACCTCGTTAAACCCACACATGATCCTAGTACATCTCCAGCACATCTTCAGACCCAAATAGAATCCTAGTACATCATCAGTACGTCATCAGACCCACATAGGTTCCTAGTACATCATCAGTATGTCGTCAGACCCACACAAGATCCTAGTACATCGCCACAGCCAGCTACAGGGTTGCCACACTAAGATTGCTCATCTCTGGGAGGGTCTTCTCCTCTATCTACTGGACGATACTCTAAATTCAACGATGTCCCACAATGATGTATCCCAAAGGACCATCACCTCATAGGGGTCTCAACGCAATAGACGGTTCATCCAATGAATGCTCAGTCTGTAAGTTATTAGCCTTTTAGTACCGAGGGCCCGGTTGGATTCGTGCATGATCCAACCCAACCATTCCCCAACTTTATCCAAATCTCCATTTGGGAATACCAATGAAACCATCTCGCTCAAAGGTTTCCAACGCCGCAAACGGTTTTTCAAACGGACACTCGGTGCCAGAGTTATGGCCAAAAGAGCGGAAATGGGTCGAAGCTGGTCTGTGTCTTGTCCGAATTGATTAGACCGACCCTACCCAACCCGGGCTAGGCCAAAAAAAGATGTGGAGGTCGTGCAGGGGTGCACAGTTAACGCACGGTCTGAAAAAAATCATACGTCCAGCCCAGAAAATTGTGCACCCTTGACAGTGAGCTTCGTATGGGCAACGCACGGTTTGTCAAACTATGTGGGCAACTCGTGCGAAGTCCCTGGGTGAGACAGTGGCAATCGCACAGTTGGCACACGGTTTGCCAAACCGTGCCGGGTAACTGTGCGAACACTTAATGTTTGGGTTTTTATGTCCCGTGCCACTTAGGATTTCCCATTTTCTATCATTGTTCCTATCACTTGTGCCTCATGCGGGTGTTCTGATTTTTAGAGGTTGGGGGAGCTCCTTAGCTCATTTTGGAAGAAAATAAAAAGGGATTCTTGGTGTGTTCATCCTAGCCTGCGCTGGGCAGCCCGGCTAGGTGGCGGGGTAGCTGTAGTGCAGCGCATAGGCCATGGGGTAGCGCAGAGGCTGCAGGGCAGTTCGAGGACCACTGTTGTGTTGTCACCTTCATCGCATCTGATGATTTTCTGGTCGACGTATCCATGTCCCACCAGTGCCATTCGCTGGCACCGATCGCCGCCTTCTTCTTTTGAGAGGAACACAACAATAAATCAAGAAAAATGCAGTGAGGTCGACCCATGTTTGTTTGGCCCACACCCTCCATGTTAGGGAAGTAGAAAGCGGCTTAATAAAACTTGCATGAAGAACGTCAAACCCTACAACCTCCGGTAATAATTATTCCCAAACCCACAAAAATAAATCATCCGCGGATCAACTAGTTAGAGAATTGATCTGCATTTTTTGTTTATAAGGTAAGAACATGGGAATCAATAATCACACATAATTAAACCCCAACCTCGAAGGCTCGTTGATGGTGGTCATGAGGAAGGATATGAAGTCACTGGGGATAGTGGCATCAGCGTTCGTTGTTTCTGAAAAATGCTTCCAAAGTCTGCTCAAACGTCATCCTCGTTCTTCTATTCCGTAGTGAGTTCTTCATTGGAGTATGAGTTTCCCCATGATTCTCTAAAGCTCCTCTCTTTTTCCAACATTGTCTCGTAAACCCCTAATAGATGAAATGCCAAATTAAATTAAAATAGGTTTAATTTAAGTTAACACAATAGTTAAATGACACTATTGATAAAATGAAGAGTTGGCACAATTAATTAATTCAATTAAATGAGAGGAGTAAAAAATGGGGAGTTGGGTGGTTTTTTCCA
The DNA here is from genome assembly GCA_963277665.1 of Viscum album. NCBI lineage: Eukaryota > Viridiplantae > Streptophyta > Magnoliopsida > Santalales > Viscaceae > Viscum > Viscum album. The sequence goes on from OY728128.1 coordinate 1,601,989,497, forward strand.
TTAAAGTGGGGTTCAGGTGGTCCCCACCACCACGAATTTGAATTTGGAGGTTTTCTTCATCAGGTGGTCCCCACCTATATAACATTAACATGGAAGGTTATAGTTCAGGTGGTCCCCACCTTTATAACATCCACATGGGTGGCTTCAATAAATAAAAATGTTAATCATTTTTATTTTATTTTTTGCTTTCACGTAAAACACAAAAACTAAATTTCACCTTCGACCGTCTTTCGTCGAGGTGAAAGTCACCTTAAGCGAATACCGGCACTGCGAGTTAAATAGTGCCCTCAGATTTTAATTCTGTGCACCTATTTAAAAGTTACAAAAATCTGTTCGAACACTTACTGAACGTACCCGAAAAAAGTTCTGAAATTCATTTCAGACACACCGGGCCTTAGAATCATGCGCTGTCAATTTTCACGGAGTAATAAAATTCCAATTTAATTAAAAACAATTACAAGGAATTTCCCCATCTTTACATTCTCTTCACCTTAGGGATTTGCATCCTCAAAAGACACAACACAAAACTAGGAAAATATGTGGGGGGTACTAAGCAAAAATATGAGCCTCTCAATCACATGTGCTCTCTTAGAGGTTCCCATGTTTCCAACAACTGTGAACCAGAGGTATCAACCACCCACAAAGTTTCCCCATCGTCAACATCCAACTCGCCATAGTCGATGAAGTGAGAAGGGTCATGCACGTATCTCTTCAGCTGGGATATGTGGAAGACGTCACACACCCGATGAAATTAAGGTGGAAGAGCTAGGATTTAATCCTCCTCTCCAACTCTGCTGAGGACCTGAAAGGGACCAATGAACCTCGGAGATAACTTTCTGTCTCGGCCAAATCTCGGTAAACCTCGTCGGGGTAAGACCCATAGAAAGACATGGTCTCCATCCTCGAACTCTAGATGTCTTTGTCTCCTATCATCCTAAGACTTATACCTGATCTTTGCAGTCTTCATCTACTCTTGGATGATCTCCACTTTCTCTGTGGTAGCCCATACCATCTCTGGTACCACGAGTGCTAACTCCCCTAGGTCAGTCCAACACAAAGTTGATCTGCAAGTTCATATGTACAATTCCTCAAAAGGTTCCATCACAATGGTGGAGTGATAGATGTTGTTGTACGAAAACTTCAAAAAAGGCAATTGATCCTCCTAGTTGTGACCAAAGTTGAGGAAGAAAGCATGAAACATGTCCTCGAGCGTCTGATTAGTCCACTCAGTCTGGCCATCCGTCTGAGGATGGAAGGCAGTGCTCAAATGAAGCTACAACCCGAAAGCCTCCTACAAACCCTTCTATATCTAGTAAGTAAAACGTGTATCATGATCAGAGACAACCGTCGAGGGTACTCAATGAAGCCACACAATCTCCTCCACATAGAGACGTCGCAAGCTCTCTACTGAACCATGATCTCTGATCAGTAGGATGTGACTTGACTTGGTGAGTCGGTCAATGATCACCCAGATAGAATTATGACCTCTGGATGTATGTGGAAGTCCTGTCACGAAGTCTATGGATATCTCATCCCTCTTCCACTATGTGACCTCTAATCACTGAACCAAGCCTCCTGGTACCTGATGCTCTGGCATCATTTGCTGACAAGTGAGGCACAAAGTGGAAAGCTTTTCTACTGATTTCTTCATTCACAGCCACCAGTGATGTCTTCATAGATCTTGGTACATCTTCGCTACTTCTAGATGTACCTCTAGAGGGGATGTGTGGAACTCCCTCAACACTTCCTCCCGAAGAAACACTGGTACCATGGTACGTCCTCTAAAGACGATGACGTGCTCCCCACCTTCATAAAATTAATCAGGCCCATGTCCTGCGGATATATGAGCACATCGAGCCTTGCAGTCAGTGTCCCCATGCTAAGTCTCCCTAACTCGCTGAAGATGTGGGGGAGTGACTATAAGAGACTGAAGAAAAGATGCTCCATCTCGATCTACAAAGGATATTTGCAAAGTAGGTAGTTACTCTGTCGCCTCACCTAGCATCTGTATAGCTGATCTTTTTCTGAGTGCATCGGCTACAACATTCCCCTTCCCAGGAGTATAGACTATCTCTAAGTCATAGTCCTAGAGGAACTCAAGCCAATGTTGATGTCTCAGGTTCATGTCCTTCTGTGGGAGAATATACATAATACTCTTATGATCCGAGTAGACTGTAAAATGCTCTCCCATCAATTAATGTCACCAAATATTCAAGGCGAAGACCACTGATGCTAACTCCATGTCATGAGTAGCGTAGTTCTTCTCATTATGTCCCAACTGTCGATAACCATACGTGATCACTGCTTTCTCTTGTATCAGGACACATCCGAGCACGGTCCCTGATGTGTCGTAGTAGACTATGTACCCAACGCCCTCCTCCGGTAGCCCTAATATGGGGGCACTAGTCAGCCTCTACCTCGGCTCTTGAAAACTCCACTGGCATCTCTCAAACCAAATGAAGGGTTTCCCCTTCTTTTTCAATGATGATAAAGGTGCTGCAACTCTGGGGAAGTTTGGAACAAACCTCCATTAGCACCTTGCCATACCAGAAGTCCCTCTCCCTACGCGTAGGTAATCCTAGAAACATCTTTTGAAAGGATGTCCCCATGCTCTACCACTTCTGTTAGGAACTGAAAACTGAAAACTATTGCTTCCATGAGGGTATGTCTGAAAATCTCAAGAGTGATCGGCTGCACCCTCCTATGAATGAGTTTATCCTTTGCTACCAGGGTTTCCTTTTTCACAGACCAATGAAAACCCCATTCCAAAGTTGTAGGGAAACCACAATCTTTTTTCCTAATACAGTCAATCTAAGTATGAAATGTATATGTCTAGTCCATACCCAAACTAATGTCATAAGGAATCGATGCTTCTAGCCAAAGGATCCAACCAAAACTCTCAACTCAATGGTCAGACCACACCATCAGCGTAAGTGTGATTATCGAGTCTCCTCCCAAATGTATCTCTAGACATGAGGGTCCAATCAAAGACTTTACCAAAAACTCTAAGTCTTGAAATTGATTCATGGAAAGAAGGAACGATTGGTAATTATGTTTATTTATACGGAAGCTAGTAGTAGACCCATACCATACCTCGAATCATTCCTAGAGCCCTTGGGTCTCACTCCTTGACTGCATGCAGCTACTATCTTCCCCTGTCCACCAGCTCTCTGAGCCAGGCGAGTAACACAATGAGGGGTGGTTGTAACATGTCAAAATATACACCACCTCATGCTACTCCAGTAGCTCTGTTTCCATGTCTACAGCCCTACAGATTCATCTGTCCCTAACACTTCTTCTTGTCATAACATTTTTACATGCCCAAGTCTCTAAGACTAGTGCCAGTTTTCTGTTTTCCCACTACTAACATTCACAGGTTGTATCTTCTCAGCCAATAAAAATTCAACCACAATGGTTCTCTCTAGAACCATAACATAAGTAGTAATGCATAGAGAAAAAGTGTTATCTCGGATGTCCATAAACAAAACTCGCTCGGATGTATAATCCCTGAATACTGATCGTATCGTATTCATCGAGTACCAGGAACGGACGGTAGGCCTCGATGAATAGTCATCTACCGACATGTCATTCTGTTGAAGCTGTAGAAGCTCTAGGGAACTCTCAGCCACCTCCTCAAGCTAGTCCTTAGTCGCCTATGAGTTGGGCTCACCTCGGAACCTGAGGGGTATCTGATGCTGAAACATGGGTAATGCACTAAACCTACTTGTGTCCTCTACCAGTACCACCGTTTGTAACTTCTAACAAACATGCAGTGAAATAGATGGAACACTACTCGAAGGTACCATCTCGGGAAAATAGTTGCTTGGTCTGTAATTTATTAGTCTTTTAGTCCCAAGGGCCCGGCTGGATTCGTGATCAATCCAACCCGACCATTCCCCAAATTTATCGAAATATCTAGTGGGGTCTTCCAAAGAGACCATCTCACTCCAAGGTTTCCAGTGCTATAGACGGTTCGTCAAACGGAAACTCGGTGCTAGAGTTATGGCTAGAAGAGAGGAAATGGATTGAAGCTGGTCTGGCTCCAGTCCGACCCGGTCAGTCCGACAATACATTAGATTACAAACATTGTAGAGGTTGTCCTAGGGTGCATGGTTGGCACACAGTCTGAACACACCATACGGCCATCACAGGATACGGTGCACCCTTGACAGTGGGCTCTACATGGGTGACGCACGGTTTTTCAGACAGTGCAGGCAAGCCGTGTGAAGTCCCTGGGTGAGACAGTGTCAACCGCAAGGTTGGCGAACGGTTTGCCAAACCATGTGGGATAACCATGCATCCACTTAATGTTTGGGTTTTTAAGTCCATGTCCACTCGAGATTTTCTATTTTCCGTCATTCTTCAACACACTCCTGGCTCAAGTGGGAGTTCTAGTTTTCAGAGGTTGGGGGAGCTCATTAGCTCATTTTAGTGGAAAATCGAAGGGGTTTCTTGGTGGGTCCAGCCCGGCCCATGCCGGGATGCCAGACCCACGCTGGGCGGCCCGGCCTGGTGGCAAGGCTGCTGCAGTTCGATGCGAAGGCCTCTGGGCGTTGCGAAGGCCGCGGGGCGGCGCGAGGGCCGTGGTTGAGCCGTCGCCTTCATCATAGCCTGCGGTGTGACGACCGCTGTATCCAAGTCCCACCGATACCATTCGCTAGCACTAGTCGCCACCTTCTTCCAAAACAAGGAACACAACAAAACTAAAGAAAAATGCAATGAGGTCGGGTCATGTTTGTTTGGCCTACACCCTCCACGTTAGTGCGGTAGCAAGCAGCTTAATAAAACTTGCATAAAGAATGTCAAACCTTACAACCTCCGACAACGATTATTCCTAAACCCACAAAAAGAAATCATCCACGGATCAACTAGTTTGATAGTTGATCAACATTCTTTGTTTATAAGGGAAGAAAAATGGAATAAATAATCACACATAATTAAACCCCTACCTCATAGGCTCATTGATGGAGGTCGCGAGTAAGGAGACGATGTCCTTGGGGATATTGGCTTTGGCGTTTGTCACTTCCCCAAAACGCTTCTGAAGTCAGCTCAACACCATACACTTTCTTCAATTATGGAGTGCATTCTTCATTGGAGGATGGGTTTCTCCATGATTTCTCAATGATCCTCCCTTTTTCCAACACTCTCCCAGAGACCTCCAAGAGTTGAAATGCCAACATAAATTAAAATAGATTTAATTTATGTTGACACAACAATTTAATGACACTATTGATTAAATGAATAATTGGAACAATTAATTTACTCAATTAAATTTGAGGAGTAATTAATGTTGAGTTGAGAGGTTTTCTCCATTAAAGTGGGGTTCAGGGGGTCCCCACCACTACAAATTTGAATTTGGGGGTTTCCTTCTTCAGGTGGTCCCCAGCTCTATATCTTTCACATGGGAGGTTTTAGTTCAGGTGGTCCCCACCTTTATAACATCCTCATGGGTGGATTTAACAAATAAAAATGTTAAACATTTTTTTTATTTTTTCCTTTCACGTAAACCACAAAAACTAACTTTCTCCCGTGACCATCTGTCGTTGAGGTGAAAGTCTCCTTAAGTGAATATCGACGCTGCGAGTTCAAAGGTGCCCTCAGATTTTAATTCCACACACCGGTTTAAAAGTTACAAAAACCCTCTTGTACATTTAATAAACGTACTAGACAAAAGTCCAGAAATTCATTCCGGACACACCGGACCTCGAAATCACGCGCCGTCAATTTTTGCAGCCCCATAAAATTCCAATTTAATTATAAATTTTTTTGAAGAATCTCCTAGTCTTTATATATCCCACGAGTTTTACAGACACATACACACAGACATATATATTTATATACATATTTATATCAAATTAAATATATATATTCATGTAGATATATTTATATATTTATGTGAATTAATTGTATTTCAATATATATATATATATATATATATATATATATTTATAAATGTTTTTTCATATTTAAATTTTAATAATTATGTTTATATCAAAATATATTATGTGCGTATATATTTATATATTATCATATTTATGTTTTTAAGGTGCGTAATTATATATATTTATTTATAATAGATATAATTATACTCAGTTTCATTTATATGTATATAAGTATGTGTATTTACGCATATTTTTATAAATAATTTATAGTTAGACATATTGATATATATTAGAAGATGGGTTGTGGGGTATATGCTTTTGGAAATGAATATTCGAGTAGAGAGGATTCACAATTGTGGATGGAATTTAGATATGATCTTTATATTGATCTCCTCGATAGGTTAAATAATTATACTATGAAGGGAAAGGTTATTTAAAGAATAAAATACCTCCTTGATGTATTTAGGTTGATGGAGAATAAATAAAATAAAGTAATTTTATAGATTGAAAAGATATATCTTCTGAATGTATTGCGAATATGAAGGATAATACAAATGTGATTGAGAATCATAAAGCAAGTCATGATAAATTTGAAATCAATTCACATTTGACATTGGATCGGATCATTGCTCTTTTTGGTGGGAATATAAGGAATGTCAAGGATCCTTCCCAGAAAATATATTTTTCATGTTTATTTGGCAACTGCAAATGTGTATTTTTGGGAATGGGATACTTTCACAACATCTTTCCATCAGAGGAAATAAAGAGTCACAGATGGGGTATTGGACTGATTAATCTAAAATAAGGTATGGTTAGAATCCTTAGAGGGAAATTAGATTATATCTATTTTAAATTATAAATAAAAGTTCTCATTTATGGATTAATATTATGGGAATCATCCAAATTTTGTGGAACATAATTATTTTTTTGATGTATCCTTTTTAGTGGAGTTTTTGATGGAAAAAAACTAAATATAAAATTTTGGGTAATTATGATCATGTTCTTATGAAGTTTAATCTCAATTATGAGATTCTTGACATGGTTGTTTTGTTTCTAAATGATGATGTATTTTTTCTCAAAATCAATTTTACAATGATTAATATAATAGGAAATTATCATTCTTTCCCGCAGTAGCGTGATTCCATGAAACAAATTTGTTTGGATATGAGCACTAGTATGGTTATATTAGTGTATGGGAAAGTGGTTGGGGTTCCTTATAATTCTAATATAGAGGCTAATTATGTTGATTATACTAGATAAGATCTTATAACCCAAGCGGTTCACAAGAAACAAAAAGTGGGTGATGTTGATTTTGGTTTTAAGTATGAAAATATTCATCAATTTCATCATTTATGGCCAGATTTAGTTTAATATTACTTGGTTTACCTTGATTTCTTGGTTCAGAGGTTGTAGTGGAAGGTTTACATGAGAATTATTGTTTAGCACATGTTATGAATTTAGATATGGTGTATGGGAAGGGTACTATATTTTTTGATGGTCCCTAAGATAATATTTTTTAAAATAATGACTATGTTACTCATTTTCTACAACAGGTCCATGAAAATGACGATTCAATTCCAAGGGAGATAACATACAAGGACTCAATGGCTAAGGGAAGGGTTCCTATGGTAGGGATATCATATTTATAGGATGGAAACGTTCATGAAATAGATGGAATAGACTCTTAAGATCATATTTTGGTAATTATTTGATATATGGCAAGGTCAATTATTCCTAACCCATTATTGTAGATTTTGATGTGGTTGTTTATCGTAAAATTAAAATCATGGTACTATTAGGAGGGTATCATAGGAATGGTGGCTAATGCATTTCCTTTAATAATGAATTCATCTAGAATACATTATATGAGAATAAATCTGATCACGAGGATTCTAATAATTAATTAGCTTCATGGAATGAGTCTAACATGAAGTTGATACCAGAAAAACTCTTAGTTTCTTAAAATTATAATAAACGGATGAAAATGTTATATGGTGATTCTATCAATTAAAATAAATCAACAAATAGCTATTTTAGAAGAAGGGGTATTTTGGGTTAATCGAGCATCTTGAATTCAAGGTTGTTAGAGTCTAAGATTATAAATTCCAACTAATTTGAATTTTTAGTCGATAATTTAGAGGATGATCAAACCATGAGTGCTCCCAATGAAAAATACTATATGCATAATTTCATATATGAAACATCATTCAATGAAGATGAGTGCGGGAATTATAATCAATTGTGATGTGTGAGACATTCTTATGGTCAGGTATCTCATGCTGCCCAGTATAATATGAGTCTTCGATCTCCATATTAATTTTTAAAAGGCCATTGAATTTGATTCTATTTTTTATGGATTTATTAGACTTTTTATTCTATTTTCATTCATGGAAAGAGGGAAGGTATGTTTTGTTTAACCCCTTCCCTCTTCTTTCTCTTATTTTCTCTCTTAAAAAAGGTGCATGGGCCTAGTTGTTTCTACATATATTTTTATTAATTTATATATATTTATGTATATATATATAGTATTTCAATATTTATGTATATTTATATATTTATACATATATTATTAATATATTTAATCATATATATATGTGTTTATTTTTATACATTTATGTATATTTTTTTATAATTAATACATGTCTATGCGTATCCATTTATATTGTATAAATATTAATATATATTTATTATATTTATATATATTTATATAGTTTATTATATATATTAATTTATATTTTTATATTATATGTATATATTTATTCTATATACAATTATGTTAAATTATATACATATTCTATATTTATGAGTTTCTCTGTGTGTGTTTATATATATTTAGTTGTATTTATAAATATAATGTGGATATGTGTGTTTTAATATATATGTGTTTATATGTATATATATATGTGTATAAATTTGTGTTTATATAAATTTATATTTAGTTATATGTGTGTGTTTGTTTGCATTTATTTACATATCTTTTTTATATTTATATACAAGAATATTCATTTATGAATACTTATATATAGTTATATATATAAATATATCACCTCATTATAAATATAAATATATATAAATATATTTTATTTAGAAATATATATCAATATATTTTTGTATTTGTATGTAAATAAATCTAATTATATGTTTCTATCTGTGTCTTTATATGCATTTATGGAAATTTATTTATTCATATATATTATATATATATTTATATATATTTACATGTATTTTTTAATTTATATATTAGTACATTCATATGAATTTTTATGTATTTTATTTTTATATGTATGAATGAATAATTTATAAATATATATATGTATGGATATATATGTATTTACATTTATTGTCTATATATATATAAGTATATTATTGCCTATTTAGTCACTGTGTGAAGGATATGGTTAGGTGGTAATGGCTTTATGGAATAAGATAATTATAATGGGTTAAAATCTCTCCCAACCCATATTTTTTTACATGATTAGATAATAATAACTAAAAAATATTCAATATTAAATAATAATTTTTTATTAAGAAAATTTAAAAATAATTTATTTTTTTTAGGACATATAAGTACTCGAATGTTTTAAAAAAAATATTCGAGATTCTATTTATAATGGTTTAAATCGATAAAAATGATAAATAATACCTTCAGAAAATTTTATTTTAGCGTAATGCGTGGAATTTATATTAGGGGGTTAGTCCTTATAACCACCTGTCATGAAGATTTCAAAGTTCTATCATACTAAGATAATTTCTTAATGTCTTGTGATCCTCTAGTACTAGATATTAAAACATATTATTCATCCCATTAGATATATATCATCCGACCACAAGTTGTATGTTTAAAAATATTTTCACAACACTCTATAGATTTTATTATAATAAGAAAATATTATAACCATTTAATGAGATAGTTACCCTAAGGACATTATCACATTAATTTTACATAGAATAATACTCATCATTGAATAAGTTATTAATTAATTTTCTTATATTACAATATATAGGTAATCAAAAGTAAAAAAGTTGTTGTTTCTAGGGAACCAACTCCAACATCTAGAATCTCCATATGTGTCAAGGTAATAGATTAATGTCATTTAAATTTATTTTGTTAAATATATTAATATATACAATATAATAGTTAAAAATTTCATTATGTATCTTAGTAAGTTGATTTTTTCAATTAAACTGAGAATGATTATTTATTTTTAATATCATTAACAATATAAATATTATATGTGAATTTTTTTAAAAGCATATATATATTTTAAATATTATGGAAATAATATTTTAAAATCATATATGTATGGGGGTAATAGTCGATTAATAACATTGTCCATATATTTATTTTAAAACATTATTGATATATCAATTATTATAAATGAATTTAAAATTAATTTTACTTATTATATAATGATTAAAAAATTTCATTAGAATTCAATAATTTATTATATGATAAACTATAATTTTATGAATTTTTGAAATATGAAACTAATTTATGAAGAATGGAATTTACCGTGTTTTAACTGAAAAACACACATTCCTAGTTGAGAAAACTCCTTTTTATAGACTTGAAGGACGCAGAGTAAAATATTTTGGGTAGACTAAATATTGAAGAATTTAAAAAATAGGGTTTAGTGATTGAATGTTTTTAGTCATTTGGCAACGAAGGATGTTCTAAAACTGAGAATATTTTATTTAAGTTCATGGAAATTATAATAAATGAATAAAAACACACACCGCTAAGATAGTAAAGAAATACCCCATGAGTTAACCCACTCTATATCTATTCCCTTGTAATTTTTAATGGATAAATGCCCATTATTTGATGCCCTGAAGTCTTCTTCATCCTAGAATAAAGACCCTTGGGAAATGTTTTACATTGCCTTAAAATGTACCTATTGATGTACTTATACCATCATCACCTTTTTTCTAATCAACCATATATCGGTGAAGGAGTGTGGTATATATATTTGAAGATTAAGTGATCTTTTTTAATAAAATATTTATTTAATTATACTTTCTACTCATGATAATGAATAATAATTTTTTTAATAAATATTGTAACATATAATTTTGGGGTTGATCTAAATAATTCTATAATCACCTAGGATGTCATTATTCTTTTATTTGTATTACAATAAAAAATAAAATATTTTACCATATTTCAGACTTCACCAAAAAATTTCAAGACCTAAACCTTAACTAATTTCAATGTTCTGATTCTTAAAAATTAAATTTATTTTACCCAAATATATATATTAATAATGAAATTATATTTTTTTATAGCATAAAAATTATTATTTTTATAATAAATAATGTAAAACATGTTTTACTAATTACGTGTACTTATAAAAATATCATTGCACATGGATTATGTAGTTATTTTGGGGCATATAAAATATTTTTTTTCTATATTCTATTTATGTTAAAATTTACTTATATGATTACATTATCAGTAACCATATTGGTTATTTTAGTATTTAAATATAAAATTTTCCATTTTAAGAGTCAAGTTACTATTTTAATAGTTAGGTTACTAATATAAAATTTATATTGATTAGTTTATAGATATGTATTAACACTTAATCCACATAGTATAAATAATAGGAAACCCAAATTCCAGATATCTACCATGATTGAAACAAAAATATTGTGTTAATAAGAATAAAAAAACCATGCATACCATGAATTGAAGAGATTCTACAACAATATTTAACAAATTGGATGATGAAGATCACTAAAGATAATTCATAAGAAACATCCCTATATGGTCTATCCATGGGATAAAATGAATCACACATCATATGAATTTCACCTTCTTTCACTCCACATCAAGCTAGTGTTTCATGTGATTTGTGTGGAAGATTAAGAGATATGAAAATATAATTGAGAGTATACTAGGAATAAAAAAATCTATCTATATAGTGAAAGTATCTTTTTTTATGCCTCAATACATTATTGTTTCTCTGTAAATCATTTTCTTATAAGATATAAAACTTATGATAAAATTAAATGAATGTTATGGGTGTTTATAACATCAAAAGATAACTCTCATAAATACCATATTATGAAAAATGTTATTAATGATATCCCAATACTTCATTGAAAATTTTATGGTGTTAAAATGAATCGCATATTTTTATTCATGCCTTGTTGTATAGGAATGTATTACCATATGGAAGGAAAATATAGTGGATAAAAAATACATATATCGAATCCATTGATATTTTAAAAATATATATTTATAATTCATATTTTCTATGTACATCATACCATAAGACATAAAATTATTTTACACTATGATATATAGTTTCGAGTAATATTTCCAGGTCCTCTTGATAAAGCCTCATAGACTTATCTTCATTTATCCATATATTATGTCACATCATAGTGTTTCTTTTAGTTACATATATTCTTTTATTTAGATAAAATTCTATTTTGGTATTATCACATATTTTTATATGTGAATTTTTGAGTTTCTTGTAGGTTTCTGGGAATGTGCACGATTGGTGCACATTTAGGGAGAACCATGCGATTCTAACTAGAAAACTATTTAGATTTTGTTAGGACCCAGAGTAGGAAACATTGTTAGGTTATGAGTTATTAAAACCCATTTGTACTATAATTGAAAACCATGAAATATGGGTAAGTTTGTTCTTGAATAGTTTGTGTGCGGGTTTTCAAAAATGTGTTTCCAAATAGTAAAACTATTCTAGTGGTAGAGAATAAGCCATGAAGTTAACACATGGTTTTCCAAACCATTCTTTCAATTGATGTGACATATATTCATTTTTTTAAATTTCTCCTTTAATATTTGAAACCAATAAATTCCACCACATTCTTCAGAAGTTGAATTTGTATCTTGACCTATGAGAATCCACATGGTGATTTTTGGGATTCCATTTATCTTAGTGGTGGATTTTGGTGGATCTTTTGGTGTTGGACCTTATATTTCATTTGTATGTGTAAATTATTTTTCATTATTTTTTGATATTTTAGTTTGGTACATATCACTTCAAAAAAGAACCATATATGTGGGTTTTTAATCAATATCTTTGGTTTTTATAATTATCTAATTGGTTATACTTATAGATCTTTCATGTAATATAAAACAGTTACCTTAAATATCATTAGTTTTTGGGAATTAGTTGGCAATATTTGATGTATAGATTTTGTCTCTCTCTCTCACTATATATAGCTGTTCCATAAGTGTGTAATTGTAAATTAATATTTTTTAATTCTTTATTTATGATCCCATCCACATTCCTAAGGCACCATGTTTGTCTTCGGTTGTTTTTTACCATGTGAAATGTTAATTCCCAATATTTCAATGTAGGTGGTTTCATAAGAAGGATTTATCTTATTAACCATGATTTATATCACATTTAAATTAATTTTATTTAATTATTTAAAAGAATGAAACATATTTTGATTAAAGGATATGATATTTAATATATCTTGGAAAATAGATTCGGCATTTATTTGGGTTGTAGAAATGGGGGTAAAGAATGAATTTTATAGTTTCAAATATGAAATTTCCTTTTATGAATTTTATACGTTAAATCTTGATGTGTTCAACACTGGGGTCTAGTTATATCCTCAAGACTGAACTCCTTCCACCTAGACTTGTTCTTATAGGGTAATGATATCACTAGGTATCCTATATTTAGGCAAGGAGATGCTCTCAAAAGTGTATTATTATCCCCTAGACCTATTCAATCAGATTATGTGAACTCAAAGTGTCCGACAAATCACTATAATGTAAAGAGAATCCCCAATGACCGAGAATTTTTTTTACTCATGGGATGGTGTCCCCTTTTGGATAAATTTGATATGCTATGATGATGTGTGTTTTTAAATTATTCAAAAAACATATTTATTATCATTATTTATTATTTAATGAATATAGTGATTATTAATTCAATACATTAAACCATTTATGAATCCTTGATTGAAATTACATAATCATAATTGGTTCATTCTATATAATCTGTTTATAAAACACTTGGTGGGATACTAATGGACTCTTTTACTCACACCATATATACGCATTTGGTTGTTTATAGACCTTTTTATATCTGGTGTAGGTAAGGATAATTCACTGTAATGATATTGTGGTTTTTTTCATTATTATTTTGTGAAAGTATTGATTTGACATAACTTTATATGGATTGGGCTTTGCAGGTTTTGTGTTCCTTGTTTTTTATGTTTCTTAGCACTTGTTTTTCATGTTTATTGTACATATATCCTCTTTTATTATTTTTGGAATACCAAAATAGTCTATATACATATAAATTTGTTTCATATTAACTCTAAAAAAATAATACCCAAAGGTAGTTATCGATTCCCAGATAGTTGTTTCCAGCCCGTTGGGATTGGGAACACCCTTCGAACAATATTATGGTCTATTCAAGTTAAAATAGTTTTGGGAAATCTAGATTGGTTCATGACATAATGTATTATATAAAATTACTTTTAATACCAAATAAAAAACAAATTTTGGATATATAATAAATAAATTTTGAAATCTTTTATCAAGTTGATCTTTCATCACTTCTTATGAAATAAATGGTGGATACCCATCAAAATATCCATTCAGATAATCTCTAAAAAAAATTAAACAAATATTTGTATAAAAAGTTACAATTTCAATTAAATAAAAATTATGAACCCATATGCCTTTAAAAAAAATAAAAAATATGAATTTTCAAATCCATAAATGGTGGAAAGGAGTTGTCTCTATAAAAGAATCATGCTACAAAAAGCAAAAATGAGATTTGGAAGAACATCAATCCAACACATGTACCACTATACTTATGTCTTCCTAATGCATAATATGGTTAAATTAATTTTCATATTGTCAATATTTCAATTACATTGTGTATCCATGAGGCATAAAATACATCAATATAGTATAGAATCTCATACAATTTTCACTCCCCGAGTATAGACCTACCAGGATGATGTATAAAACACCTGTCATTAGCACTTATGGATGATCACATAAATTCCCCTCTAAAATATAAAAAGATATCATATATCTTACCTATGTATATTTATAAACATCCTTAGTCTATCTCATTAAGGGAACCAGACTCTATAATCATCATATGAGTTCGAAAAAAATGACCATGGTTGATCTCTATCTCACAATATGCCTCCGAATTATCTAAGACATACCGAAGTCGTAAGAAAATTTTTAAATTATGAAGGTTATAATTGTTGATATTTCCCTAATTTTAGGCACAACGTATATATAAATATGAACTATTCACCCCATTATATTAAATACACACTGTTTGTCACTAGTACGGTATGCATTGTGGTTCATCAAAGGCACAAAACTAATTCTACACCTCATAATAATTCAATATTTAAAATAAATCCTAATTAAACTTACATTAATATGTTCACACAAATTATAATAATCCATGATGACCATTTGTTATTGATAAATCCATTTTATACTTTGAGAGGTTAAAAATAATTTTATTTAATTAGTATGTGAAACCAATATTAAATAATGATGTAGAAAAGATATCCTTATTCATAACATGATAGATTAAATATTCTTACAATCTAGTGAATTTTAGAAAACATCATACATAAGAAACTATATTATTATATAATATTTTAAATCCTTCCATGACAACAATTTATTTTATAAAATATATGGTTTTTTTACACATTACATCTCTATGAAAATCTTGCAACATCTCTATATAACCATTAGATAAATCCCTCCCACTAAATACTTTGGGGTGTAACATAAAAAAGTAATATAGTTTACATAGTGTTATGAAATTAGAATGATATTAAAAATGATTAATTATTTGAAAAAAGTGTTCAAATACTTTAACATCACGGCATCAAATGTTATATTGTTACTAACATTTTTTAACTTCGAACTCTTTCATATTTTACCTTTATTATAATTACCTAATCTATTTTAATCAAACTTTTCCTTGAATCTATTAATATCTAATATTTCAATTTGTAGGTTTAATATTAACTAAAATTATAACACATTTTTGGATATTATGAAAAATTCACATTTTTTTACACAAGGATAATGTTTTATTTTTCATCTTTTAAAATATCTATGTACCAACATACATAAAAAATAATTTTACTAACTATATTCTTTTCAAACAATCAAACGAAACCGATAAACTATTATTTCATTAGCAAATGTCACATATTTCCTTTTATTGTGAATGTTTAACAGATAAAAGGTTACATCCATATGTTATATGATATTTTTGGAGTATTACTATGAAAAAAAATTTATTCTTTAAAATATTCCTTAAATAGTTGGGTAAAATAACTCAAATTTTTAAAAAAATCTTGACAAAAATATTTTTCCTTATTTTCTTCTCAAAAAGTTTTATATAATCCAATGAATCATAAACAATGTTTACGGAAATGACCATATCATATTGTCTTGAACAACTTCTTTCTTACAAAAAAACTTCTCTTATCAAATATGAGAATTAAGTTGAAAAATAAAATTTTTTATTTATATTTATCCTGAGCGGGGTATGGTTTTTACTTGGACTCATTTAGTGTATCAATAAATCTTTAAATTATACATTGAATGAAAACAAAAATCTTTTTGAAATAATTTATTTTTTCAATTATTCTATATTTACATCACTTATAAACCATAAAATAAGTACCATATAAACATTCATAATCATAGAAGAATTTTCTATAACACTGATACCTACTACAAACTATCAATGGAGTTTTCATACAACTTAAAAAATCCTTGACAATTAAAATATCTGGAAACAAATTTCCACCTTGTATATTCATTTTGGTTTCAATTAAAATGATATGATATTTTTAGGAATCATTTTTTTACTTTTGAACATAATTTTATTCTTCTAGTTCGATCTTTTACCCACTTCTATTTTTTATGTAAATAAAAAATTTGGTAAAAAATTCATACATTCATATATTCTTACCAATCTATAAAAATTTGGTAAACAATTATCTAACAGATTCACACTATTGTAAAATATATTATTTTTATTCGATAATGAATTGATTGACTGGAAACATCCTTAATATAAATTATTAGTCTCTTTAATACATTACCATAATCAATCAGTTTGAGTTTTAGAATGAAGACTTGGGATTATTTGGTAATTTACATATAATATCCATGAAACCTATAGTAGACCATCCCATTGTTCTTATAAGTACTATGATACAAATATTAAAAACCTTTAATATTAATTTATTTAAAAAAGTATTTATTTTGGTACCTATAGTTCACTTCCTTTCTTAACAGTAAATATTAATATATTTACTATTGTAATACGAATTTTATATTAAGATTAAAATTTCAATAGTTTTATCTCAAATTCATGTTGGACGATCTCAATGAAATTATTAAATAAAATAATGTTTTTTATACAAATATCAATATTTATAATCAATTAATAAGAACTTTTATTATGTGTTCTGTTACTAAAATGATGACCCCTTTAAAACTCATCATATCCATTAGTAGACCATGATCCATATTTTATCCTGACTAACACTTGTTGATAATGTAAACAATCCATCACTATATCTAGTATAAAATCATTTCAATCTACTCCTATATGAATCTTGGATAGTTATGTTGATAAATCTTTAACTTATTCCATCATATGAAATCACCTAACTCCCTCCCATTGGAATCCTTACAATTAGAGACTCTTACCTGAGTGTAATCAAAATCATATTCAATGAATAAGGAAACTCATGGTTAGGGCCATTACATTAATTTCGTTCCTTACATGAGATAACACAAGGCCACTAAAAGGTTAGGGTATCTCTCACTAAAAGAATGTGGAATTGAAACATGACATCTTTAGAGGAGTAAAATGCCTATTTTTAATGGGGATTTAATATCACCATATTGTCTCATGTTATTCCCATTATAATTATTCATTACACTATTTATTTTGTTTTGGAACTCGATATCATCACCCAAATAAATTTTACGAAACGATATTGAAGTGTAAATATTTACACCACTCAAAACATGGGTCACTAACCATAATTAAAATAAAATTACATCTTTATATATAAAAATGAATCTCATTTATAAGGTAAATGAAACCCTCTCTTGTAAAGTGTGAGAATCAAATGAAATAAATAATACTAAGACTATTAATCATTGACTAATATATATTCATCCCCAATATTTCTTGATATGGAGTAATCTTCAAATATATTGAATAATCAGAACAAAATTCCATATACCCAATGATATATTAACAAAGGGAGACCAAAATTTCAACATAATTTGGAAACATAATATGTTTAAACTATAATGAAACCTTAAATTGAATATCATATACCAATATTTCCAAAATTCAAGGTATAAGGAAACTAAATCAGTTATCAAAAATAGAGCTTAACTTATGTGATTCATATCTCATAATTAATAGAATCATTTTCACACATAAAACTTTTGCATAAAAATATTAAAAAAATATATATCCATTAATAACACATACAATAAAATAAATTAATTAATAGTTTACATATTTGAGAAAGAGAAAATAATTTATGATCAATTTATGAAGATTGTATATGTAAAAAAATTATGATTTATACATGAATTCGTGAAATTAAATAATCAAATCAATATAAGGACTTTATATTAAATTTGTCTATAAACTACTTCATTTTATTTTTATTTCTGGAATTTACATTAAACTTATGACATCTGAACTATAATCATTATATATGTCAATTATTCATACATTGTCTAACTATTCAAAATATATAAAATTTAATATCACTTAAACTATAAACATATCAATTCTGAATAATATTCTTTTAATAATTAAAATAACATTTAAAATGAATCATTTTAATAAAAACATTTTAAAATGATCATTTTGAAAAATTTATAGCTTTTAAATATATACCTTTTTATTTTTTTCTTCTTTTTTAATTAACTAACACTTTAAAAATTTAAATTATAATGTTTCTAAAAATTATTTATATAAAAATTAAATTTCATTCAATAAAATATTTAAATATAATTTAATATTAAAATTAAATATTATGGAACATTTATTTAAAAAATGTTTCATAAAAATTTTATAATCAATTAGAATCATATTATAAATAATTAATATATAAAAAATTTAAAAATTAATTAAATACCCAAAATAAATTTTCAATAAATTAAAAAAAAGAGTAAATCAATTTAAAATAAAATACAATAATAATAAAAGTTTACTCCAGTAATGAATTTAATCATATATATGTATCATATTAGATGATTCATAGATCCTCACATATGAAACATATAAGCTCTATAAATCATGATATATTCCCCAAAAAAAAAGATGAAAATATCCCATGTTTACTTGGAATAACATTAACTTATAATTAATATTATATTTCATTTATTATGTTGTTAAAAAGGCCTCTCAAAAGATCAGTTAGGTGATGTTAGTATACACATAATATAAACAATGTGATTCTCAATGTACTATCTTTTATGATTTCTAATATATCATAAAGTTTATAGGATACCCTTTTTTGAAAATATGGGTCGATACCGTCTTATAATATGACTCCTCATATCATAACATAGTATACAATGAAATTGGAAAAATATATTGAATCACTAACTACCATATCAAATATTATATAAATAACCCCAACAAAACATATAATATTATGTATTGTATAACAATCCAAAATGTCAAATAGCAATTATAATTTATGACATGCATGATGATATAAAAAATGATATCGATAAACTTCATTTTAAACCATGATTTCTGAAATCATAAATCATTTTTTGGATCTGATACAACTTATAGGTTTTAAAGTATCTATTAAAACATTATCAACACATTAGAAATAACATAATATCAAAATTCACAGGATCAACCATTTTTAAAATTTAAACCAAGAATAAATATTAATTAAAAAACCATGTGTACCTTGTAAGAAAGTGTTATAGTATAATATTCAACATAGTTGTTGATTTATATCAATAAATAAGAATAATAAAAATACTCCCCATTTTTTTATTAATGGGAAAAATTGAATCACACATCATATAGGTCAATATCAACTTTACTTCATTGAATGTCAATGCCTCTCAGGGTAATGGATGAAAATAAAGAGAAATATAGAGAGAATGGTAAGACTGGATTTGCGTGAATGAACCACAATTATAGATTGTTTTAGCCTCCATTGAAAGGAATAAATGTTTTTATATGTGTGTTAAATCATATATTTGTATGTTATTAAATTTATGATAAAATTGAATTTATGATAAAACTACTTATAACTTCATATAATAATTCCTATATGTTTCATCGTATGTATAATTTAATTAATTTGAGATTTTTTTATGTGGGTTCGAATGTTAACCTCTAAAATCCACATCAATGAAAATAATATTTTCATAACATAAAATTAATAATATGATTCATGCATTATGATATATTTATGTTATATGTATGATACGATAACATAGTGGATAGAATATCACAATATATTCATCAATGATATTCTAAAACAAATATATTCCAAATGAGTTGGGTTTATATATGTCATACCATATGACCTAAGTAAACTGTAGATTATTATATAGGGGTTTAAAAGATATCTCTAAGAGGTATTTACTAAATTTATTTTTCCCAACAACAAATTTAATGAATATCATTATTATATGTATTTTTTAAAATTTTCAATGGTTTATACAGTATATATATATATATGGTATTTTGAGTAGTATTTTAATGTAATAATATGATATAGAGGGTGGGGGGGATTGAGGGATTTAGTGTAGGTGAGTCACAATGTAAATAATATAAATTCACCGAGTACCTAGTGTTATATTTTGTATCATGAAATGGATATCAATGTTTCTATTTAATGTTGAATTTTATTAGGCACCCTAGAGAAAAATAATTGGTTATTTGTAATGAAAAAATAATTCTTTATTAACTTTTTTTCCTTTAAACCCTTATTTCTTTTGTTTCCCCCGATTTTACTATGTGTCAAATCCAAAGGAGCGCAACAGTATTTATTTACATCTCAATGAAAATAGAAAATTTCTCTTCATCTAAATTCAAATTGTACCACATATTGATTTTAAGACCAATATATATTTTATGAATAATATATATAATATATTATTATACACACAACATGAAGATTAAAATAAAAGAGATATATGATAGAAATAATATTTTTTAAATATAACAATTATATGATAGAAATTGTATTTACTTGTATGAATAGGTGTAAAAACACTATTATATATATATATATATTTGTGTGTGTGTGTGATTTCCTCATAAGAAATTATTTTTTAATACCCAATAAATATTTACCCAATTTTTAACAGTAACAATTAAATTATTTTGTCTATGAAAAGTTAAAGGTCCATCTTTTATACTAGGTTTATTGTGTATTTTATATTTATATTAAAAATAAAATGTTTATAAATATTATAATTTTATATTGATATAAATTATTTCATTTTTTCAAAATATCAGCATTATCAAAGGGTGGCTTTTTAATTTTTTTTAAAATGTATATTTTTAGTGAATATTGAAAAATATTGATTATATAAATACCATCATTTTTATGATATTATCATGATATATGAATGAAATGACTTATAATTAAACCATTTTATCAATACATTATATATTTGATAATGAATATAATGAATTTAAATATAAAATTTTGAAGTAATAAATTTATGTTCGACATCTTGGAAATCAAAGAAATGTTTTTACAAAAATAAAAATAAAAATTTGGTTCTCATATTTCAATAAATTTATCACATGTTTAATTTTTATTATGGTCTGTTTTCAAACTAAATTAAGTCTAATTTTATTTTCAATCATAAAATTATTTCCATAGGCATAAATATGAAACTATTAAGGTGTAAAAAAAATTATACATAAAAGGACATTTTTCTCCTAATGGTTTTCATTATATTTTGTGAAATTATGTTAAAAGTTATTTTTTACACTAATGGAAAGTTAATAATAGAAAATATAATTATTTTTTTGGATCATTATATAAATATATTTTAGTTAATTTAATTTAATTTTTCTTTATATTGAATAGTAACGATGGTAAAAAAATTATCACTCCAATAAGGTTTTAAAGGGATAATGAGAGGATTATACAAAGAGATACAGTTTAAAATATCACTATATTAGGAATAAATATTATTGGATTTTTATTATATTATTATTATCATAATATAATATATAAAAATTTTGAGCCAGTTCACTTGAGTAATACATATATTTTAAAATAATATTTCTTCTATTCACATGTTTTCCTCCCACGTCACTTATTAAAGAGGAGATTCAATACCCACATATCAAAACATCATAATAAAATCAGACTAAAATATCCCCCCCATAACATATAGTCCCATAATCCTTATCCACCTACTATATTTTTTATACCAAAATCCAACTTCAGGAAGTCATAAGGTGTATAGAAAAAAGAGGATTCAAAAAGAAAAGCCAATCATCATAACTAACTCATTTAAATTTATCTATTCTTCCACCTCCTAAAAATCTTATATTACCATATTTACATAATTTAAACTTAATAATTTATATAATTATACATTTTTATTCAAATTATACAACTATTGTCTAATTTTTTCCATAAAATGGAAAATGAAGACATCACTACTATGGATGTGTAGACTACTATCACCATGATGTGATGTATTGTATTCTCCACCACCAATTATCTAGGATGGTAATATATTTTTATTTAGTGGTCATATATTATATTAATTATAGTTTTATTAATATAAAAATATAATATATCATCTTTATTTTTACCCTTCTATCCCCTGGAAAATGCAACATTGCTTGTGCATATGTGTGGACTACCACCCCCAAAAAGAGAAGTGATTCTTTATTCATTTTCACTTTTCATGGATTATTGTAAGGATCTATTTTATGAATATATATATATATATAATGACACAAATATGATTATATAATGATTAATAATTATTAAATTTCATTCCTTTTAAACCATTAGGAACAAGACAACATCATCATGCGTATGTTTGATCTACCACTTCCCCGAACGACATATTTCATTTTTATATTATATCCATTCATAGATGGTTAAGAATATATATATATATATATATATATATAATGAATAAAAATTATATTAATGTAATTTTTTTACATTTTCAGTGGTATTATATTATTTCATAGTACTATTGACTATGGTCGTCATATAGAAATAGTTTTGGAAAAATATATCAGACAAAATTAAGTTATTGATATAACCAAGAAATATACAATAAATGGATAAATTGTTTTGTATAACTACTATATTTATTTTAATTTATATTATCACTATTATTAAGAAATTATTTAGTAATTTTAAATTTATTTTTTCAGGGTGATATAATGTGATCGACCAAGTAGGAATAAAAGATAAGGTTTTTCATCCTAATTCCAAAACATTGAGACATAATCTATATTAGGCTAAAAATTTATTTTTATATAGTTTTTATACTTACACATTGACATATTATATTAGTTATTACTGTAAATTAATTATATTTATGGTTTCAATTCATTTTTTCTCTTTTATGTTGTTTTGATTAAAATGGTATTAAAGGCGTTGTGGTTTATTTTTTAATCCCACTCTTATTCATATGATTTATATTTAAATTCACATGGGATGAATTATATGTTACTTATTTTTAATCCTACCTATTTTCTTCTCTTATATTTAATTATAAGATTTCTATGTTTTCATCCAACTTTTCCTCAAGTTGATTTTGTAAAATACCAAATGATTTTTTAGAAAAATCAACATTACTTATCTTATTTGTTTAAGAATATCCCTCTTACATATTAATATTTTTCAAATGATATCATTAAAGTTATTATATAAATATTATTGAATAGTAAAGGATGTATTTCAACTACCTTCATCTTTCTTTAAAAAAATTAAATGTAATATTTAAAATATTTCAAAACATGTTATTTTTTTACCTTTTAAAATAGTGTTAAATGATTGTTCTTTATAAAAAATATGTTTTAAACATTTTTTCCATCTCAATGGCCATTAATTGCTATTTAGATTCCTATTAATATTTTATGTATCATCAAAGAATAAAATTCTACACTATTCTTTGATTTTTTGTTAAAAAATTATTAGTTTCTGAAATGTTGAAAATAATTTTAGATGCAATTGATAACTTTATTTTATAATTTTTTTTTTGATTTAAATGCCTCCAAATTTCTATATAATTTGTTTTAAATTATATGGAATAATTTCAAGAATACAAGCCTTTGCGGCTTGTGATTCTGAGGCCCAGTGATCCCAGAACAAACTTTTGAACATTTTTATGGTACATTTAGTAATCATGCAAGCAGGATTTTCTAAATTTTGAACCGGTCCTCAGATCAAAAATACGAGGGATCTATCGAACTCAGAATGTCTAGATTTTTCTAGAAACGACTTAACATTTACTGGAAAGTGTCAGAAAAGAAGTTAATTTTTGGGACTTTTGGGAAAAATAATAAAATAACTTTGAAAAAGTTATTTTAATTTTCGTCACACCTTTGCGTGGTGGGAGATGACGCTGCGGTGAGCCGATGAGGCAACGACGAGTAAGAATTAATGAATCCCCTTAATGGATTGTTGTGAAAACATAACTAATACTTTATTTTATAAATGAAATAGAGTAACGATGAAACATCGCAGCGTAACATAAACATTGTGATGTGTTTCATTTTTTTAAACGAACAAGTTACAGAGTGGGGAATTAAACTGCGGGGATTCTTTGAAAAACCACAGAAGAACATCCTCTCTAATGAAAAATGACAAACATAGATGAATGTTAATCATCTTCAATGCACCTTGAACAATAGAGTCATAAGTGATGAATGACGTTGATGTCTTGAAACCTCGAGGATGAAACGTTGCGTCAATGAACCCCAAAGAAGTAGGGGTTATTTGATTTTAATGTTTCCCCATTCTTATTCCAAACAATGATTGAGAATAAACCCATGAACATGTCAATATACATATCTTGTGTTCTAGTGGGTGGGTAATTATATTTTTGGATTTGTCTATCTGAGATAAAAACATCACTTGTCTTAATTGAAATAAATCCTCATGGAAGTTTCCATACTTAAAACCACTAACAGTGATGGCGCATGCCGACACGAACACAATCGGAGCACCTCTGGTGTGTGAGTTCATTGTGTTCACACCATCAAATTTGAGAAAAGATGATTCTGGGACCTTTTTGGTGAAGAAGACCTTCCTTAGAGCGCACAAAAGTAGCTGGAGCGAATAACGGACCACTAGAGCGAGTTCGGTGGTCCACCAAACAATCTATTGGTTGCGACGGCCACTGCGTGAGGAGGTGGTGGCATGCCCATCGGTGCACCATGGTGGTCGTGGGGAGATGCAATGCCTGCCTAGTGCCGCATGGTGGGACGACCCATGTCTGAGCCATCCGGGCGGCTGGCGAGCCATGGTACATCAACCACGGCAGGAGGGCCCCACACAT
The DNA here is from genome assembly GCA_963277665.1 of Viscum album. Classification (NCBI taxonomy): domain Eukaryota; kingdom Viridiplantae; phylum Streptophyta; class Magnoliopsida; order Santalales; family Viscaceae; genus Viscum; species Viscum album. The sequence goes on from OY728128.1 coordinate 1,602,014,949, forward strand.
TTGCAGGGTAGCCGAGGCCTGATGCGATAGCCAGCTGTGTACCGGATAGAGGATGCGCCACTAGACTTCAATGCTAATAGGCCACAAGTTGGTGGGCCATGCCCCCAACCAACAGGCCGGACCAACAAACTAGTGGGCCGATCCCGTGCCCAGCGAGCCAGACCCATGCTGGTGGGCCGAACCCGCGTCAACGGGCTGGACCCGTGTCCTTTGGGCCTGGTCCACTGTCCAGGTCATACTGGACTGACTCATAACCAAATTGGATCTGGTCACGTCAGTAGAATTAAACCGAGTTATGTGGGACCCTCCGATCGGGTTGGTCGAGTCAGTCTGACTGGGTCAGACCAGACCCAAGCGCAACCAGCCCCTGTTTAATAAAATACTTGTATATCTAAAATTGGGTGTCAATTTGACACACCATTAGTGGATTTGGGACCCTTGCTATGAGGAAGACCTTATGAGATACTCAACGTGAGCTTTGGTGGAAGTTGGTGTATGACCGGGTTGGATAGGACTCAAATCAAATTTGGCCATTTTTAAAAAATGCTCATATCTTACAGATCGGTAATCCGTTCGACGTGCCGTATTTTGAGCTGAGACCCTTATGAAGAGACAGTCCTTTGGGGTTACTTTATGTGTGAATTCATGGTCGTTGAGGTCTGACCAAGGGGTTTAGGAGTGGATCATCCTGAAATCAAGTGTGGTAAGTGTGGAAATCTAGGTGTTGGTTGTGACGTAAAGAATGAATAGGGATCCTGTGTGGGTTAGCAACTTGAGATCCTATGTGGGTCACCACCTAGCGAGCCTGTGTGGTTCATCACGTAGAGATCCTTTTTGGGTCCTCACTATGCAATTTTGTGTGGGTCAGTGCCGAGTGAGCCTATGTGGATCAGCATCAGAGCCTCTCGATATAATAATAGGATCAATCTTTACAAATAATCATATTTACTTCTGTACTTAAGTTATACCTAGTGTGAGTTGTATCTTTTCCTTTGTTCTATTTGTTCGAGATATTTCATGGTGGTATTATCTCTGTGGTATTTCCACTATGGTGTTTTCCTTCATGGATTTCTGAGAGACATTCCGGGATTTCAGGGTCCATGATGAGTATTTTTATACTCACCCCTACACGGGATTCACCCACACATGTTGTGTCTTGGTCAGACAACATGCAACTTTGACCGGGACTTTGAGGAGCCAGGACAAGACGATGCTCAATGGTGGATCGATAGATGTGTTGTTCTGTAGTGACTTCTAATAGAGAGTTATACCTACCCTTTATGTAGGATCCTTGGAAGACGACCCCCAGAGCTCATACTTCGTTTGATGTACTTTCCTTTCGGCTAGGATTGTATTCTAGCCCCATTACATTTAGTTTACACACTTTACTCTAAGTGGTTTTAATTTATAGTGGTTATATTAACTTTCTTTTCTTCATGGTTAGCTTTGTGTGGTTCTCCCTATATATGTGTATAGAATTTTAAAGCCAATGAATTCCCTTTTGAGATATTCCATTATGGTGCTAGTCACCAACCCCTGCCCTATGAAAGGTGGGGTTGGGGTAGTCATGGCATGAGCCATGAGGGACAGGCCATGAAAAGGTGGTATCAAAGGGTGGTCGGTTCTTCCAAAGGAACTAAGAGTTTATAATTTTCATTAGGGTGATAGTGTTAGGTGTCTTGAGTTCGTATCTTAGTCCTGGGAGTCCAAGGTTTTTGCAGCTACCGACGAATCCATACAGCAGGACCCTGAATTCTATTATTGACTTGGTACATGAAAACACTAGTTGCATGTGTTTTGGAAATGTTTTTCTATTGATATGTTTTGAGTCAGCTGATGAGGTATAACGTATTGATCGTGGAACGTCTGTTTCCCAGCAAGATACCAACCTGAAGATAGCTAGCCAGGATTCCAGTGATAGATCATGAAGATGGTCTACCAAGTGATGAGGTGTTGGTGTAGGGACCCCTTACAATGATAGCACCATCAGATGTTGTACTAGCAATACCCCCACCCGGAGAGTAGCAGTTGCTACAAACCCCACAAATGGATTGTTCACGCCAACTGAGCACACTACACGAGTTCCATAGATAGAGGCCTTATAGGATTCAAGGCGAGAAAGATCCTTAGGCATATGAGGAGTCGCTTGAGTTATTTACTCGGTTTCTTCTCTGGGTAGAGACACATATAGACCAGATAATGGATCTAACTGCTATCATTTTTAAAAGAACATTAGGGGTGGTGGATCTTGACGCTCCAGACACATAATGAGGTAACCCTTGTTTGGTTGGACATTGAGAGTCTCTTCCGGGAGGATATTGAACCAAAGAAACTATGTTCAATGTTTATTTAGGTGTTGCTACATGTACAACATTGAAGCTTGACTATGGTCCAGTACTCAGTGAGGTTTAAAGTCCTCTCCCACTACTCGACTAACATGGTACACTACCCATTCATTAGGGAATGGACCTTTGTGTAGGGGCCCTAATGAGAGATTGTAGTTTCGATGATTTCGCTCAGCATCTCGACTCAGGCTGCTGTGCTAGATCGAACCCTACTGGTGGAGAGATATCTAGGTGAGTAGGCACCGACGATGAGAGTCACCACTGGGTGATAGGTGGTAGATTCATTTGTAGAAAAAATTAGGCAGATGACACAGAGGTCCAAGCGGGCCAGACCTTCTGGATGACGACCCTAAGAAATAGGGTCGTATGTGCGGATCTCGCGAGGCAGAGTGGGTCATCTGAGGGAAAGAGTTTTTTACTCTTGTGGAAGATAGGGGCACATGGATCATGATTGTCCGACTCCCCAAATGGATGAACAACATGTGATCAAGGGACCACTGAGACAATGACAATGGTTTGGTCAAGAAGGTCCGTAAGGTGGTGGATGTGGTAGGGGATTAGGCCGAGCGATAGACAGTGGACGGTGGTTCGAGGTACTACCACCACCACCCCAAAAAGGTCCACCTTGAGTTCTGTGAGCATGTGGATAGGGGCGGGGCCAACTTTAGGCAATGAAGGTATAAAACAATATTGCTCCAGAGATGATTAGAGGTATGATCTTTGTCTAATACAACTTACCTGCAATTCTTATAGACACTGGTGCCAGTCACTCTTTCCTTTCCACAGACCACATTCGAGGCTTCAATATTTTGATGGAGCAATTGGCTTAATTCTTATGATTATAGACTCCTATGGGAGGGGATTCAATGATTATACACTGCTTTCGGTAGTGTCAAATTACTATAGTAGGTGAGAGATTTGGCAAGGATCTCCTAGTAGCAGCATCCAGTCTTTACGATGTCATCTTATGTCTGGACTGGTTATCTATAGTCCAAGCTCAGATCGAATATTTTAGTCATAAGGTGTGGTGTGTCCATGATGATGGGACAAGGTTTTCCTTCACTAGAGAGAAGGGAACCTTTGTAGCACGTGATGGACTTTATCAGAGGAGGTTCCATCCGATCACTCACCAGTTGGCTATCCACACCCTCGGTGCGGTGGACGATAGGAGTCTGAGTTTTCTTATAGTGGTGGATGGGTATGAGGATGTCTTTACAGATTATATCTCATGACTAATTCTTCATAGAGAGGTAGAATTATACATTTACATGTCCCCATGTAAGACACAGATCTGTACACCTGTATATCGGATGGCCCTCATAGAGCTCCAAGAGATAAGGATACAACTGGAGGACTTACAGAGGAAGGGGTTTTTAAGCCTAGTGTTTCTCCATTGGCAACCCCGGTGTTGTTTCCCAAGAATTTATATGGGAGCATGTGGATATTCATAGACTTTTAGCACCAGAACCAAGTGAACTTTAAGAACAAGTATCCACTACAGATGATTGATGACCCCTCTGATCAGCTAAAGGGAGCAATGTGGATCTCAAATATTGACCTCATATCAGGCTATCAACAGCTTCGGGTATGGGATGAGGATGTACCGAAGACAAAATTTAGATGCTGGTACATCAACTAAGAGTTTTTGGTGATTCCATTCGATGAGGCCAATGCCCCAGCAGTGTCTACGGGGCTCATTAAGAAGATATTCCATCATTACCTCGATCGTTTTGTGGTAGTCTTTATTGATGAAATATTGGTGTAAAGAACATCAGAGGAGGTGCACGCTACACTTATACAGATAGTCCAAGATGCACTATGAGAGCACCAGATATATGGTAAAATCTTGAGGTTCGAATTTTGGATTATGGATGTCCACTTTATGGGACACATCATCTTAGAGGTTGGAGTTGTAGTGGATCTAGTGAAGGTAGAGGAAGTGTTTTCTTGGGAGTCACCCAGAAGTGTGACTGAGGTGCATAGTTTTTTGGGGTTTGACAGATACTATAAGAGGGCCCATGCCCCGCTTTTCCAAATTTGTATCACCCTTTTCAGCATTGACAAAAAAGGGAAAACCCTTCAGGTAGATAGATAGGTTCCAGAAGAGTTTCTAGGAGCTGAGGTGGAGACTGGCCAGTACTCCCATCTTGAGGTTTCAAGAAGAGGTAATCAACTACATGGTATAATGTCAAGTTTCAGCGACTGATATGGGATGCTTCCTAATGTAGGAGTAATTAGTTATCGCCCACAGATCATGGATGTTGTGGTAGAAAGAGAAGAAATACACAACACATGGCATAGAGTTTGTAGCGATGTTCTTTTTGTTGAAGATGTGGCGACACCAATTTATGGGTGAATAGTTTACTATCACATCTGACCACAAGAGTATCAGGTATATATTATCATAGAAGGACCTGAACATGAGACACCAAAAATGGTTTGAGTTCCTCTAGGACTATGACTTTGAGATATTCAATACTCCGGGGAAGGGGAATGTAGTAGAAGACACACTCAGTAGGAGGTCTAGTTTACAGCTGCTGAGTGATGTGTTGGAGCCGCTTTCCATGATGGGTCTATCCTTCATGGATAGTGATGGAGAATATTACCTTTAGTCTATAACTTTCACTCCACCATTCTTATATCGAGTTAGGGCGGAATAAATTGTGGATATTGAATGTGAGGCCCGACATGCTCAGAAATCCTCAGGACACGCTCCTGATTTATTTTTGATAGCTAGGTAGCACGACATAATTTTCAGAGGATGCACCGTAGTACCAGTGACGTTACGGGATGAGGTGTTGCGGGAGTTCCATACGTCCCCTTTGGCAGGATATCTTATTATGCTGAAGATGTACCACAACCTCCGACGTCAGTACTGGTGGTGAGGGATGAAGAAAGTGGTGGCAGAGTTTGTTGCATGATGCCTCACTTGTCAGCAAGTGAAGGTCGAGCATCAGGTCCCACCAGGCTTGAAATAACCACTTGAGGTACCATATTGGAAGTGCGATGTTATCTCCATGGACTTTGTGATAGGGTTACCACGCAAGTCCAAGGGTCACTATTCTATCTGGGTGATCGTTAACCGACTCACCATGTGGTCTCACTTCCGAACCATCATGGATTAGTGATTGGTAAAGGGATTGGGATGCCTCTACATAGAGGATATTGTGCGGATTCATGGGGTACCTTCTACTATTGTCTGGGAATGTGATTCACACTTTACATCCAGTTGTGGAATGGGTTGCAGGAGGTGTTCCGGACTCATCTATGATAGAGCACAACTTTTCACCCCCATACGGATGGTTAGAAAGATAGGACCATACAAACCATGGAGTACATGATTTGTGCTTCTGTCCATGATTTTGGTCATAGTCGAGAGGAACACCTACCATTGGTAGAGTTTGTGTTCAATAACATCTATCACTCCAGCAATGGCATGGAATCGTTTGAGGCCGTGTATGGGTGGCCATAAAGATCACCTCTTGCTGGACAAACCCAGCGGAGTCAGCATTCATGGTTCTAGGGTTTTTATGAACTACCACCGAGAAGGTAAAGATCATCAAGGACTATATGAGGACTGTATAGATTAGGAAGAATCTGTATGCTGACAGGAGAAATATACCCTCAGAGTTCGAGGAGGGAGACTATATTTTCCTCTAGGTCTCTCCTCGATGGGAATTGGAGAGATTTGGTCGGGGCGACATGCTATATCTAAGGCTCATTTGACCTTTACATATCCCTATAAGAGATGGGGATGTGGTGTATCACCAACATCTTCCCCCACATATACACTGAATGCATGATGTTTTTCACGTGTCGCAGTTGAGGAGGTACATTCACGATCCATCACATGTCATCAATTGGCATGAGCTAGACATTGACGATTGGGAGACATTTACAAAGTTCCCAGTGGGGATAGAGTATAGACAAGAGTTGTTCATTCGAGTATGATCAATACCTCTAGTAAACATTCTGTGGTAGCATGGAAACCTCTAGGAGAGCACATGAGAGAAGAAGTCTTAGATTCATGCTAAGTACCCCCCACTTGTTTGATTAGACCTTAGTTTGGATTTTGGGGACATAAATCCATAAGGTGGGGAGAATTTAATGTCTCATAATTTCTGTAATTTTTTTAAAATTATATGGAATAATTTCGACATGAAACACTTTGACAACACATGATTCTGAGGCCCGGTGAGCTGAAAACATACTTTTGACCTTTTTAAAGGTACATTCAGTAAATGTGCGAGCATGATTTTTTAACTTTAGAAATAGTTCACGGATCGAAAATCCAAGGGTACCATTGAACTCAGAATGCTGAGATTTTACATGGAAAGACTTAACTTTAACCCGAAAGGGTCAGATGGAAATGTTAAATTTTGGGCCAATACCTAGCGATCCTGCATGGGTCAGCACCTAGAGATCCTATGTGGTTCAGCAACTAGTGACCCAGTGTTGATTTATAGTAGAGCATCTTGATAGAATAAAATGATCTAGCTTTATAAATAATCATCTTTACTTATTTACTTACGTAATACCTGGCATAATCTGCGTCTTTTACTTTGTGCTATGTGTTTGATATCTTACTTGGTGGTATTACCTATGTGGTATTTCCATTTTGGTGTTTTTCATTGTGATTTACTGAGAGACCATCGGGGGTCTCGATGTCCCTACTGAGTATTTATATACTCACACGTGTATGTGCTTCTTCCGCACCTGTTGTGTCTAGTGAAAATTACATACAACATTGACGGGGACTTTGGGGAGCCAGGACTGGGCAGTTCTCGGAGGTGGATCGATAGACGGGGTGTGCTGCAATGACATCCAACAAAGTGCTGTACCTACCCCTCGGTTATTATCCTTAGTGGACGACCTTCAGAGCTCATAATTCTTTTTTTGTAATTTCCTTTCAGTTGGTCTTGTATTCTGGCATTTTTTACTTTCAGTTTACATACTTTATTCTCAGTTTGGGTACATTGTGGTGATTGTATTACCTTTATTTCCTTCGTGGTTAGATTTCTGTTGTTCACCCTATCTCTGTGTGTATAGGATTAATGGAAATGCCATACCTTTTTTGGATATTCCTTTCCGATGCTAGTCACCAGACCCTGGACATTGGAAGGTGGGCTTGGGGTGGTCACGACACGAGCCTTGGGGGACAAGTCATGACAGTGGTTGTTTTGAGATTTTTTATTTTAAATGTTTAGATTCCATTTTTATCAAAAATTTCTAAAATATATGTTTTTACTTAAAATAATAATTTTTTATGAATTTATTATCTTCTATCGTAATTTTTTAAATTTTTTATTATACATTATTTTTGTGATCATACGGATTCCCATGATCTTGTTCTCTCTCACACATCATTTTTCAATGGAAATTATTTATCTCAGTCATGATTATTTTTTTAGTATCCCAATTATATTTATTATCATTTCTACTAATTCAATATTATATTTACCATATATCATTTATATATATGATTTTTGTTTAAGGAATATTCTTCTAGAAGTTATTTCATTTAGAAGGGAAATATTGATGTTTTTAATTACTAATACAATAAAGATATTTATTGACTAAGGGGGAATATTTATTATTTTTTATATTTTTTAGATTAAATATGTAACAAATGCATTGGACATAGGTAAGTGATGGGTGGGTCCTAGTCATAGATATCACATTGATGAAACAATAGGTTGAATAACACAAACAAAATGGTTTTTTCTTGGTGTATACCACCAATAGAATAAAAATGTCTTAGAGTAAGTCCTTGATGGTTTGTAAGATGTTTTGGAATAGGGGCTTGATGGTATGCTTCATGATTTATTTACGTTATTCTCTGATTGTATGATGATGAAATCTATCATTATTTATTTACTTCATTAAGAATTAATTTATGAATATACATATTATTATTACTTGATATTTTCCAAGCATATATATTTACATTAAAATTATTAATTAAGTGTAATGTTTTTTATAATCCAATTTACCACATTTATTATTCATTATTTGTTAATGATATCTTCTATTGAATGATGTCTTTAAAGTCTATTTTTCTCACCCTTTAATTTTTTTCCATTTTCTAGTATATGAATAAATGATATTTGATTGATTTTAAAGGACATAATTTTTTTATAACTCTATGTTTTTAATTTTCCTCCATAATTTCAAAGTCATTAATGCATCTTATTTTCGATGAAAACTAAGGTAATTTATCAATAATGGTTTGGTCCCATGTATCATATTTTAGTGTAATAAAGAAAAAACTAGATCTGGGTTGCCGGAGATATGATTCATATAATTAGCATTAGATCAAATTTAATAGAGACATTTGTAACTATATTTTAGAAGACAATTTCTAGAATGAGAATTATGATAGATCCCTTAGAATATATGATATTGTTTTACAATTTTAGGTATTTTAATTATATTTATCAATATTAATAATGATTATAAGATGAATATGATTAAAAAAAATTTAGAGATTAATCCAAACAAAAAAAGATAAAATCATATCGACACACATGGTCAATGGAGATATTTCCCAATAGATCAAGTCAATATGGTTTTTATAGTTTTTTAACATATTTACACTATATTAAGGAAGTTTTCTTTGGTTATGATCAATATCCATTCATAAAAAGAGTAACTAGAACCTTATCATTCTAGTAAATTTTTTTGGATAACTTTATACAACCTGATCCTCTATCCTTTAATATAATGAATAATATAGTAGTGTTCTAGTAATTGATCATATACCTAGAATAAATAATGTTGGGATTATGAGGTAATAAAATGGTAAAGGTTATTCTGGAAGATGGGTTTTTAAAATAATATGTGAATAAATGGTGGCGATTGATTTATATTAATATATTAAAAAGAGATTGAATGTATGTAATGGATAATTTTAAAAGTGATATTCATGGAGAAATGTTTTCATCAAGAATAGTGATATAATATGGAGAGAAATGTATTAAATTTAAAGTTTAAGGAAGTGGAATATGTTACTAATTATGGGGATAATTTTACTAGATCAGGAAGGTGTGCTTCAAACAATATACAAAATCTAAAAAGTAATATTGGCCATTTATTTGATGAGAATAAGTTGAACAATTAAAGGGACTTATTTTATTGACCATTTTAATCACATGTTCATATAGGAGGAAGTTCCATTAGTGTATAAAAAATAATTCAAAAGTTTTTATATTTTGAAAGGATATTAAGAGAAGAATATGATAATTGATAACCATTAATATAGCGACCCCAGATTTTCATAAATTAAAATAAATAATTTTTTATGAATATTAATTTCATTACAAAATAATCTTATATGGACTAAAATAGTTATTTCCTTTGGAAACATTGAACAATGTTTTTAAACTTGGGGATAGATCTTCAATGTTTCCCACAAAATTTTTAGTATCTAGTACTTTTAATTAAAACCTCTCTTCAAAGCCCAGGGAAAGGAAGCATAAAAAATTGTGATACAAGATACTTAGTATGGGTAAATATATGAGATATATAATAATAACATGAACCTAAGGGTATGAGAACATGAGAAAACCATTTTAAGTCTATACCCATCATATTAAAGAATATATAAATAAGTCATGAAAAAGTATTCACATATCTTAAGACATGTGTCATAAATGAATCCAAGATCATAATCCATCTGATCATAACCTACGTATAAGGCATGAAATTTTTGAAAACATAGAAACATATTAAATTATCTCCATAATGGTCAAGGATCATTTTCAAGTATATCTTAGTGAAATCTATTCACTCCCCAAACCATCTTAGTAGTCCTAGGTCCCTCTTAAGACCACCATAGTGGAAATATTTCTTTATTGAACCATTTTCGCTCCCCATTCTTGACATTTATATATCTGGATATATAAATATTTTACGCCATTCATTAGAGAAATATTAGGGTGTACCCATCATGTAAGTTATAATAGGTTCACCCGATGCTATATGGGCCAACCCATATTGTAAGAGGTAATGGTCTTACATGGTGCTATCGCAACCACACCATCATATAATATGTATTAGGTTTACCTAGAACTATCCAAGACACCCCATCATAGAAGCTATAATAGGATTACCTATGGATTTTTGGGCCACCCCATCATATATGCTATAACATGATTACCTAACACTATTCCGGCTAACCCATTGTATAAGATGTAACTAGAAAACATAGTTATATCTAAGACACCCCATCATGTTTTTTGTAACAACCATACCCAATTATATCTAGGATACCCAATATTATAAACAATAATGGTATTACCCAAAACTATCTCTGCTTCCCCATTTTATAAGAAATATCCATAAACCACAACATGAATAAAGTACAAATAGCTTGAATATCATTATAAAGACCCACCTAAAATATTAATCTTTCACAATATAATTAACCCATGTAATATTAAAGGGGTTTCATATTAATATCTTTTAAACATGATTAACAAATGACAAATAAATGTGTTTCATAACAATTACATTGGAACATGATTGAATCATGGAAGATAAATGGGTTCCAAAAGAATCATTCCATAAAACGAAAGGCCATTCAGAGGAATAATATGAATTTTACCCTTGTATAATATCCCCATTAAAACATAAATTATACTAGGGGACTTCATCTTGTATAGATATCAGTTTTGAATTACCTCTTGGAACATTTCATAAAGAAGATAAAATTTCTTTGAAAATAACATTGATAAAACATTTTCAAAAACCATTTATTTGAAAACAAAATTGTAAAGATATAAATAAAGAATTAAAATTTCATTTAAATAATTTCTTCTAAATACTATAGTTTCTTCTTTTAAAAATTATTTTTGAAGTATAAAACTTGTTGGGAAAATATTTCTTAAAATATAACCTTGAATTCTTACAACAGTCTTTGAAAATAACTTAAACACTTGTAAATGAATAAACAATTTTAAAAATATTTTTCCTTGAAAATTAATTTAAATGAAAATTTAAAAATATTTTGTCGAAATTTTTTAATCAATATTTTGGAAAAAAAATATATTGCAGATTGAATATATAAATAATGTCTGATTTCCTTAAAACTTTTTATTAATTAACTTATGGGACAAAGAGTAGAAAATGGTACCATTAATTGATGATATCATGAATAAAAAAAGAATATAATAATCCATGATAATTATTGAGAGGTATATCGTGATATTTCAACATTGGAGACGTGGTTATAAACAATCTGGATAAATTTTGAGAGTATAACATAAAATTCATACCACTTTGGTGACCGTGAATACTAATGACAATAAAGTAATAACATAAAATAAAAAATAAAAAATAATTATCATGAATAAATTAATTATATTAATGTGATAGGGGAGTTATATACACATCATGAAAGAATATTGGTACATAACATAACATACATCTCAAAGAAGTAAAATTTACAATACAATCTGTTATCGATATGGTAACTTTTGAGATGTTTACCACATGATATAGTGATCATAAAATGGATATTTAAATAAATATATTTTTTTAGAATAATACGAAAATAAATTCATGGGTATTATATATAACACATACAATAAGTTGGTGGTGAATATTACATGTGTCTTGTGGAAGTAAAAAGTGAGACAAAAATTCCTTACTAACTGAGTATGTTCTGAATCATTTCATCTGTGAAATAATAAAATCAATTGAAAAGTTAAATATAATTAGATAAATTTAATTCATGATATATCGTGTAATATTGATGTATATACACCAATAAAAAAATGAGCCGTGAATATGGAATAAGTCTCCCAGAAATAAAAGTGAGACTAGAAACACCCTAACCTTAAGTCTTAACATTCTTTATACTCATTCAAAACTCCTATATGATAAATATATTTTTATTATAAAAATATTACAAAAAAATATACAAATATATATATATTATCAAATATTATTTAATTATGACTTTATATTACCATTTTATTAACAATTACATGTTTAAGACATGTTCTGTGTAATAACCTCTATACTTTTCTTACATTTGTGACTAGTTATTTGTGGTCCTCATGATTAAATCATGATTAAATCATTTATATATTATAAAAAAATATATAAATATAACATATATTCTTTATATATTTATTTATAATAATCTCTAAAATAAAAAATTGGAAATAAAAAACACCATTTATGGAGACGGTAGGGCGAATGCACACATAAATACTACTTCCATTTTCTTGTCGTATTGAAGGAGAAAAAATAAATAATATATATATATATATTATCATTCCTGTAGAATTATTATTACATATATATCACATATTTCTATGAGTCCCATCCTTGATACATAACATTTAAAATGTCAATGAATCGCATTGCTTTGCGAGGTGGTAATCATCCATACACATGAATGACGTTATCATATTCTAACATAATAGAACACATTGAGGAATGTGTTATATAATAATTTAAAGAGTATAAATTCATAATTTATATAATATATATCATATATAAACTAAAATTCTACATTTTTCCAAACCATGAAAGGTGTTAATTGAAGGACGAATGACATCATTTTGCGTGATGGTAGTCCGCCAGACATATGAAGGATGATTTCACAACACATTTAATTGAAGTGTGTGAAGTTTTAGGATGAACCATTAACACACATAAAATTAGTATATTTATGATTCTGATTTTTTATATAATTATTATATTAAATTAATTTAATGGGTTTGAGAAATAACTAAAACAAAAAGCATTCATTGATGAACATTACCTCTTCATCATGTATCTCATTTTGCTTTGAAAAATATTTCTTCCTTGGTGGAATTCATTCCCAACATAAGGATTATAGGATTAAATTAAAGTTGTTTAAAAGATATTTGGGCAGGTATTTGGATAAACCATACCTTTTTGTGTCATGAAGGGTGGGGGAGAGGTGGTACCCTTTTATAAGTGGGGGAGAGGACACACTTTAAATTTTTGAGAAGAATATTAGGTGTAACCATGTTTACTAAATAAATGATTCAATAATGAACGAAATTATATCTATTTTTGTTTAATTTCTAAATAATTCCATTAAAAGGGTTTTAAAGAAGTTTATTGGTCATTTTATTCTTAAATTTAATGTTTAGTACCGTGGTGAACTTGTTTTTTTCTTAGTCACATTGATTAATTTTAATTATATTCACTAAATATATTTGTAAAAATTTAAGATATAATTATTATAAATTTTTAATTTTTAATTTTTAAAATATTAAATCCATTTTTAATAATTTTAATCACATAAGTGGAAAAAATTAATTTAAAATTAATATTTCATATGGGATGAGACAACTGATTTTTTTAGCATAAATGTTCAAATGCTTGAAGTGTTTTTCTTATCTAATTTCAATGTGAAATTTATTCCGATTATTTTATTTTATAATAGATTTATAAATAAAATAATTATAATATGGAACCAATTTTATATTCAATTTAAATATATTAGTAATTCAAAGGGAAATTATGTTTTTAATTAAAACTATGTATTTTAAACTATTCGTCAAAAATGATACATTTTCAAAAAAAAATCATCCTAAGTTAATTGTGAAATAATAATTTAAAAAATTAATTTCAATTTTTCATATATATTTTCCATAATTTTAGAAAAAATTATCTAAAATAATTTTTCCATTGAAATATGGTACTACTACTTTTAGAAAAATACGTCTTTTTTAGGAAAAATTGAATTTTTTCTTATCTCTTATCTAGAAAACTAATAAGATGAATTTTAAATAGTTTATATAATATAGTATATATATTTCATTAAAACCATTCATCATATGTTTTTAGTTTTATTTAATTATATAAAACATGATTTTGTATATAAAAACTGTTTTGTTTAGAAAAATAATTTCTTTATTTTCAAATACTTCTTACTTTAATTTCTATTTTTTTGGATTGCAAATAATTCAAATTTTAAACATTAATAAACCATATTATAATAATTTATTAAATGATTTTAATACCTACCATTCCAATATACTGATGATAACTATACAAATATTTAAATAATATGCCCCATTTCATTTAAACTAACTGTTACATGTAACGAAAGATAAGATTATTGTTGTGTGTAATGAATCCTAAGCTCAAAATTTCATGTAATTCATTATAATCGTTGTTTTTATGTAAAAATATTAAAAAAATTATATTTATGAAAAGTTAAACTATGTTTTTTTGTAGTGAAAAATTAACTTGGTGTATCATGGAATACAAGCCATCATTTTTTTTTTGAAAAACAAATAATTCATACAAACTCTGGGTGATTCAATAATAATGAGAATAGAAAAATTAGATTATTGGATGAGTATAACTTCCAGCATGTAAAAATTATGGAATGAAACATCCAATAAAAATTTTAAATCAAGTGGGTGTTTTATATAATTTTAGAGATAAGGAAATAAAGAACAATAATATAATGGCAGGAAAGAATCCACTGATATCCATTGCTTCAACTATATGAATATAGGGCATAAGTTATATCGAATATCCTAAAATTGGGTTTATTTAGGAAATTTCATTGTGGTATTTATTTATATTACGCTAGTACACTAAAAAGAGATGAAAAGAAATAGAATCACCTAAATACAATTCATTGGACTCTCATTGTATAAAGGTTATTTGACAAATTTTTCATTTGTGAAGGTTTTGTTTTGAATTATTATTTTATTGGTAATATTTTCTCTAAATATGAAATATCTATTTATTATTCAAATATTTAGAGGACCATCATTGTCATATATTACCTTTAGGTATGTTATGTTATTCAAATTATGGTTTATTACAGAATGTTTTTTGAATATATGATCATGATATATTAAAATTCAGTAAATAATATCACACAATGGGTGTTGTTATAAAGGTTTAGGAGTTTAAAATATCAAAATTTAATTTGATAGATTATTTATTGAGTACTATTTTACTCATGTTAACCATTTTTTGTTTTAGTAAATAGCTAGAATATGAAATAATAAAATGATAACAATTATTTCATAAAATGAAGAACACTACAATTTAATGGATTGAATTATCTATTAAGAGTTTATTTTAGAGTTTTAGGAATGAAAAAATCAACATGTTCATTAATCATATTGAAATGGATATTAATAAGAGGCAAAAAACAGAATGAAAGATTCATATGGATGAAATAATGTTTATGAAATTAAATGAAATCAAGTACATATATTCTTATACAATTGCTAAATAGTAATAAATAGATGGTAAATACATCTTGTTTTGTTTTTTAATGTATCACTTAACAATAGAGGTTCCCTATTGGAAACAAATTCACAAGTGTAAGGCATATAAAACTATAGACATCATTTTATAAAAAAATTTATTTATCAAATAAGCGGTTCCCTAGGATTACCAAGAAATTAAAATTCAAGACATAATATACTATTATGTCCCTGTATGATTAAAATAAATTTAAATTTTAAGGATAAAATTTCATTAAGGAGGGGATAATTTAAACACATTAATTTTAGTTTAGGAATACTATATATAATACAATGTTATATATAGAACACTAAGATTAAATGATAAAAGATATACTAAAGTAACATTATGTTATATATATTTGAATGTTATAACATAGCTGTTTGATTGGAGGGTATGAGTAAGAGTAATTGAATTATAAAATATAATTGTAAAAGTTTTCATTATAAAAAATTATTTACTAATACTAAGAAAAGATATACATAATTTTGAATAATAAGAATGATATTATATAGTGTTAAGAAAAGTAAAAGGGTTATTTTTATATTAATGTAAATTTATTTCATATTTTTTAATTTAATAAAAAATATATATTTATAAAGTTTAAAAATTGAATTTATCAATTAAGGACATCATGTTTTTATCATATCAAAAGTTACCAAATGTAAATTAATTTTTTTTAAAAGATGATTTTGTGTTAGTGAAAAAGAATAAATTTATAAATGCTTCTATTTTTATGATTTTATCATGATATAAGAATGAGTAAAAATTTTATAATATATATTTTTATATAAATTATATATATTTTATTTAATATAATGAACCAAAATATATAAATTTTTACTTTAAAATCCATGTTTGATATTTTGGAAATCATGGTAATATTTTTGTTCAAATAAATACTATTTTTGTTGTCCTCTTCTAATAAAATATTTAGTAGATTCATTTCTATTTTGGGTAGTTTCTAAATCAAAATATGTCTAATTTTATTAATGAAATTCAATAAATTCCATTAGTATCATAATTTTTGTTGATTTTAGGGTAAAATCATATTTATTCTTAAATGTTATATTTTTCTAAAATCAGTTCTCATTGTGTTTTTAAAAATAATGTACATTATTATTTTTACCACTTTTTAAAATCCAATCACATATTATTTATTAGTTATTTAGGATTATAATATTATAATTTTTTTAATGAGGTTAATTTTACTTGAGATCATAATGTATAGTAATTGGGGTAAAAATTTATCATTATGGTAAAGGTAAATATGGTTAACAAAGTTGTTAAAATAGTAATTAAAATGTTACTAAAACATGTTAAAATTTGATTGGTTTGTTTTATAATGACCTTATACTTATTTTCATATCAAATATGACACTTTGGACCCATATGAATAATTTAGTACATATATAATAAGATAAAAATTCACAAATTTACAAGTTATTTTCCCCTCACTAAAAAAGGGAGCCTCCTCCCAACACTTATTTACACTTAATTAGAAAATTTTATTAGAAAATACCTAAAATAATGTATTTTTAATAACCTTATAAATATCCTAGCTGTTATTTTATTCCCAAAGGTATACTCAATTATTTCATAAGGTTTATTCCAAAGTAGGTTTCCCAAAGAAGAGGTAATGGTTTTAACTGACTCTATTCAATTTATTTCTTCTTCCACCTCATCCAAATATTACATAACTATGTAATAAAATAAAATAATAGTATTTACTATAAATAAATTGTTGAATGTTATTGATACATATATCAATCTTGTATTAAATTACACATATATTACATAGCTTTTATGGAATACATAAAATAATATACAAAAAGACTTCCAAAACCATACTAGTCTAGTGTCTTTAGAAACATGGAAACATAAAAACTGGTACATAAGTTAGCTACGTTATCTCTCAGTATATTCTTCTTAACTATAACCCTTCTTATAAATATCAAACATAATACATATCTTTATAACATGGGTAAGGAAACAAAAAATGGTATAATCTCAAATGATCAGTAAGGGTAAACAAGGGAGACAAGTAAACATAAAAATGAGTATATGTGTATATAAACGTGATCATAACATTAAAATATCGTACCCCACATATCAAAGATCATACAAATTAATCATGGAATAAATCATGGTCGTTCATAAGGTATTAATCATAAGGAAATAAAGAACATAACCTATGAAATCATAACGTAGGAATAAGACGAGGAATTATGGAAAACACATAAGCATATAATATGATTTTATTAGTATCCAAGACATCACTGCCAATACCATATTATTGGTTTGGGTTCACTCCCCATAACATATTTTTAGTCATGGTTAACTCTCATGTCTTTATTAGTAGCCGGATTTCACTCCCAATACCATCTTTATAGTCATGGTTCACGCTCATTTATATCTTAGTAGTCAAGGTTCACTCCCAATTCTATCTTAGTCTATCTCATGTTATATTATTTTTTACCCAATGCGATGGAGAGATATATACTTCCAATCCATATCATAGTGAAATAATACGTACATGTTCTACAAGATCATTAAAAATTATAACATAACCCATGAAATGAAATAGGAATCATAAAAATTTAATCATATCACAACCTGTGGAAAATGATACAGGTTTCATAATCATTTCATCAAAAGATAGGCTGTGAAAATATTCAAGAATTAATGTCATATAACCGGTTAAAGAGAAATTGGTTGGATAAAACATGATTCCATCAAAACATAATCAATTAAAATAAATAATATGAAATAAATAATTGAATCATTTCCACAGTAAGGCATAAATAACACCAACAAATGTCATCTTATATGGAATATAATTTTTAAATACCTTTAAAAAACATTTTTTATTTAAAAGTTTTTTTCCTCATTGTAGAATGATTTCTAAAACATAAATTGTTTTAAAAAACAATTTATTGAAAAAAACATAAATACATATAAATAAAGATAGATTTTTTTTGAAAACCATTTAACATAAAAACTTATAAGAGAATCTTGAAAACTATTTGAAAACCATATATTTGAAAACAATTTGGAAACTTAAAAATAATGCTGGAAATTGTTTTTGAAAACCATTTTCTTTCAAAACTTATAAAAGAAGATAGAAAAAAAATTTGAAACTCTTTTTACTTGGAAACATATAAATAAATCTTAAAAAAATTGAAAACGTTTTCACTTGAAACGATATAAAATAAATGTTAAAACATTTTTCCTTGAAAACATATAAATAAAGCATGCAAACATTTAAAAATAATTTATTAAAAAATGATTTATAAAAAAATATTTGAAAATAATAAAGCATTTAGAACCTCCCTTTTTCTATGAAAAACATCATCAAATATAATTGGAAAAAAATTTATAATTTTTTTTGAAAGAATTGTTTTTGAAATCAAACAAATTTATGACTCAAGAGATCTTAATATTTTGTTTTCTTAAAAAAAATTCTTAACTACATTTTCTACCAAAGTGTGGGAAAAAGTTAAATAATAAATATATATTTAATAAATATGGTACAATAAATCTAAATAATTTTCTTGAGATATGGATCATAATATTCCATCAATGGAAGCATAATAATAAATATTCTTGATAAATGATTGGATTATTTCAATAAATTATTACCAAATGATAACATGGGTTCATACTCTCCATGAATGAAAATTAAATTATGTGATTCATATAATATCATGAAAATACGTATATTAATTATATAACATGTAAAATATACCTTGAAATATTAATTTAGGTTTAAAACAAAAAATATTTATCAAATAATTAAAATTGAGACAAAACTAAATTACCAATTTGGTAACTTTTGAAAATTAAATCACATGATTGAGATATCATAAAATGGATATGTAAATGACCATAAATATAGGTATAATATGAATATAATACATTCCTAGTAATTTTACATAGCACAAAATAAAAGTGATTGTTGAATAAGGCATGTATCTCATGGAAATAAAAAGTGAGATGAAATCCCTATACCTTATTTCATAACTCTCTTCATACTCGAAAATGAATCCTGTATAATAAATTTATATTTATTATAAATATTTTTATTAATAATATTCATCTATCTAATACCATATATGGTTTTATTATTACATTATATTACCCACTTGTTAACAATTCTACGTTAAGGTTTTACTTTAGGTAATATCTTCTATGTTCTTTTCATGTGTCTTAAATTGTTATATATTTGGTCCTTATACATATATCATGAATTATATAAATTAATCCATGATATAAATATAAATTATATTCTTCATATTATTATTATAATTTGTCATTAAATATATAAGTATAAAATTAAAGACACAGTTTATGTAGATGATAGACCATACATACGCATGAACACTATTTGTGTTCTATTATCATATTGAAATAAAAGAACTAAATAAAATATATGTATATATTTATACAAATTATTATTACAGTAGCACTATTATATCATATATATCATATAAGTTCACTGAAACCATCCTTAATACTTTTCATGTAATGTGTGAACCAATCACATCGCTTGGAGGGCGTAGTAGTCCATACTTAAACGAAATTATCGTATTCACAAAAAAATATAATGTATAAATATATGTGTTTTAAAGGAATCAAATAGTATTAAATAAATTATATATATATCATATATTAATATAGTTTCTATCATAATAACCACCATGAGAGGTAGTAAATAAAGAATGAACAATCATCGTTTCGTAAGTCGATACTTCACCCTACATGTAAATTGTATGTCCGTTAATCATTAGATGAAAGTGTGTGTATGTTTATGTAAAAACGATATCATAAAAACATATTATTATATTGGTGATACAAATTTTTTTATAAAATCTAGGAATTGGTTGAGTTTAGGGGGTGGTAATTGAAATACAAGAAAAGAACTTGGGAATAATGTTACCTCTTATTTCAGTAACTCCATTTAGTTTACGCCAAAGGTTTTCCTTGGATTGATTTATGAGAAATTCATGGATTCTAGGATTAGGGGATAATTTTGAGTGGTTATTTGGGAATATCTTTGTTATGGAAAATTTTATTTATAGGTGAGAGGAAGTGGGAGGAGAGGAGGCCTTTTTATAGTGGAGGAGGAGTGACACTTTTCTAAATTTTGGGAATGGGAATTTCAACAACCTTTTTTCCATGGAAATTTGATTCAATAATGATAAAATTTATATCCATTCAACTATAGGGTCTATATAATTCTTGAAAATGGATTTTTTAAAACATTATATGTCATTTAGGCCCTTATGTTTAAGGTTTAGTTATTATTTAAGGTTAATTTTACCTAAATCAATGTAATTAATTTAAACTACTTTCACTAGTTATTCTGGTTAAAATATTATTTAAAAATATTTTAAACTTTAAATTATTATTATTTAAAAAATATAATTCATTTTTACAAATTCCAATAATATAAGTGGCATAAATTAATTTAAATTTAATCCCACGGTCATGTTGACAGTGTAGGTTTTTAATGTAAAAACGATCAAAAGTTTTCTATGTTTTTATATTCAATTTTAAAGTTAAATTGATTCCAACTACCTAAATTTGGATTATTTATAAAAATATTATCTAATTTATCTTTTAATAATACATAAATATTAATTTTACTATATAAGTAAATGAAATGAAAAAGGAGTTTTTGGACTGAAATTTAGTTTACTTATCCAAATCAATCTTATCTTTATCCATGCTAAATACAATTTTCTCAACATCTTGATAACATTACAGATAACCTTCCCTTAATAAAAATATAACTTCACTAACTCTTCATCACTATTAATAATACCCCTTTAAATCCTTAATAAAAAATTATACCGAAAAAATTATATATATCAGGATTTCTATAACATAATATTTGAATTTCAAGTCATAAATACTTTATTAATTCATCTCTATTCTTAAAACATTACTCTGGTTTTATCAACCTATTCCTTAATCCCTCATTATTATAATATGAAATATGAATCATTTATTAAGGTTACTCGACCTCAATATAATCAACCTTCTTATGTTTAATGTAAACAATACTATAAGAACATGGAATGCCTTTCACATTTCATTTGTGGTCTCTTTATGATTAGAATTATAAACAATACTCATGTCACCTTCTTGATTCAATTTATTACATTTACACTTGGGAAATAAATTTTCATAATGGATATACTTTTAAAATACAAGAAATTCAATGTTAACCATGTTCCTTCTAGTTATATGCATTGAAAAAAACCATAAAGTATAGGGTGAAAACATATATCATAGAAGAAAACCTCATAATGATTAAAATTACTTTTAGGACGCCCAAATCATGACAAATACTATTTAATCAAAGGAAAATTAATTTTATATTAGGATATTCATATCCATATTCCATTTATATATGTTATGGTGGATTGTGAATAGTTTCTAAATTTCCCATGAAAATCCCCCGAGAGTGTCAAACTAGCTGTGTTGCAAGGCCCGTTTTCATGTACTCGATTACAAAGAGTTAGGATTGACACACCTTGTTGGAGTTATTAAAACTATGTACATATATTCTAGATCCATATCCACTTTTATTATCAATAAAATAATGTATTTCTAGGAACCAACTTACTATATCCTTTACCAAAATTCCAGGAAATTTTCAGAAACGTTAACTTATCTTTATACGTATCCTTAGATACTTTCATACACATATTCGTAGAAACAATCATTTAGATATCACTACTGTTTTATTATCCTAGTTTCCAATGGTTACCTAATCCTTAACTTTGATACTAACTATAGAGACCGAGTATTAACATACATAGACATTACATAACTTTTGGGGAATACATAAAATAATATACAAACTGACACCCAAAAACCATATCGGTTTAGTTCCTCTGGAAACATGGAAACATAAACCCCAGTACATAAGTGATATACATTATCTCCCACTAGGATCTCTCTGACTATCACCCTTAATATACATATAAAATTCAATAAATATCTTCATAACCTAAGAAATGAGATATAAAAGGGGTTATCTCAAATGCTCAATAAGGGTACAAAAGGGATACATGTGAGCATATATATTAGTATAAGGGGTATGAGAATGTGATCATAACATTTTTTGATCATAAATGACATTTCAAAGATCAAAAATATTAATCATGTAATAAAGATTATTAGTTTATAAGGCATGAATATTGTGGAAATAAATAACATAATATCTTAAATTATAACATAGTAACAATACATGTAATTGTGGCAGAAACATAAGCATATAATATGATTTACATATTAGCCAAAGAAATTCTTCCAAAACCATATTATTATTAAGATTGTTCTGCCCATACCATCTTGGTAGTCATTGTTCACTCCCATGGCCATACTAGTAGCACGAGTTCACTCTTAATAACATCTTAGTAGTCCTGGTTCAAACCCATGACCATCTTAGTAGTAATGGTTCATTACCAATACCATCTTAGTCTATATCATGAGATATATATCATTACCCAATGCCTTGTAAAGATATTGGGTCCCACCCATTTTATTGTGAAATAATACATACATGTGACACAAGGTGATTAAAAATCATATCGTGACCCAAGAAATGAAATGGGTAGTATTAACATGAAATCTTATCATAACCTATATAAAAAGATACAACCTTCACAATCATTCCTTTAAAATATAACCCATGAAAAGAGTTAAGTTTTAATGGAATATAACCTGTGAAAGAGTAACATGTTTCATAAAAGATCATTCCATCAAAACATAATGCATTCAGATAAATGATATTAATGGAATCATTGAATCGTTTCCACATAACGGAATGAGCAACACACACTAATGTTATGTTAGATGACAAATAAGTTTAAAAGATATTTTAAAACCTTTTTTTAGTAAAATATCACTTCTTATTTAGAAAATTATTTTTAAAACATGAAAACCTATAAAGGAATCCTGAAAATATATAAAAAAGTTTTCCATTAAAAACATCTAAAATAATACTGAAAACATTTTAAAACCCATTTTGTAAAAAATTCTTTGCAAATATATTAATAAATATTGAAAAAAGTTTGAAAACCATTGTCCTTAAAATCTTATAAAAGAGAATTGAAAACATTTATAAGTTAAAACATATAAAATTAACTTGAAAAAAATTTTCAAAACCTTTTCTTTTAAAAAATATATAATAGACTTGAAAACATTTTTGAATTTTTTTTCAATTAAAACCTATAAAATAATCTTGAAAACATATTAAGGTACTTTTTATGAAAATATAGTTCTAATTGATGATTTGAAAAAAATAAAGAATCATAATAATACAATTTCAATTGATAAATACCTTCAATGATCATTTGAAAAAAATTAAAAAAAATTTGAAAATAAGGTTTTTAAAATAAAATAGGTTTCCGACCAAAGAGAGGGTAAAGTCAGGATTTCTTAAAAACACATTCTTAACTATATTATGTACCAAATAGTGAAAAACTGATACAAATTTAGAGATATATTCTTAATTAGAGTAGGATAATAAATATCATGACTTTTATTGAGATATGGATCATAATATTTCATCAATGGAAGCATAATCCTAAACCATCCAGATAAAGGATGTGATTGTTTCAATAAAATCTTACTACATGGAAAATTGGGATCATAATATCCATGTAAGAAATTAAAATTTCATGAATCTTAACATTCAATTAAAATAAGGATATTCATTATATAACAAGTAAAATACCCCTCAAATAAATTATTTATGTTCATAACAAAACATATGTCTCAAACAAGGTAAATTCAGACAAAACTAACATACTAATTTGGTAACATGTGATACTTAAACCCCATGAGAGAAATGTAATAAATTGGATATTCAAATACAAAAAATTTTAATTATAATACAAATATAATAAATTCATTGGATTTATAAACACCACACAATGTAAGTTAGTGGTGAATAAACCATGTATCTCACGAAAATGAAAATGAGACGAAACCCCTTATCTTATTTCATCACTCTCTTTATACTCGATAATTAATTGTGTATGATCAATTATTTTTTATAATAAATATTTTATTTAATCATATTATTATATAAAATACCTGATATTATTTTATTGATACATTATATTACCCACTTGTTAAAAATTTCATGTTAAGGATTCACTTTGGGTAACATCTTCTTTGTTCTTCACATGTGTCTGAATTTGTTATAAATTTGGTATTTATACATATATAATTATTTACATAGTGTACGAAATGATATAAATATAAATTATATTAATTATATGTGTATTATAATAATATATTTAATATAGAAGTATAAAATATAATACATCATTCTTGGATATGGTTGGTCGTATATACATATGGATGTTGATTCCGTCCAATCGTCATATTAAAAGAAAGAGAGAAAATGAAATATATAT
Organism: Viscum album; assembly: GCA_963277665.1. Taxonomy (NCBI): domain Eukaryota; kingdom Viridiplantae; phylum Streptophyta; class Magnoliopsida; order Santalales; family Viscaceae; genus Viscum; species Viscum album. The sequence continues at coordinate 1,602,039,994 of OY728128.1, forward strand.
ATATATATATAATTATTCCAGTATAATTATAATATCGTATATATCATATAATTTTACCAAACCAATATTTAATACATTCCATTTAATGTGTGAATAAATCACATTGCTTTGAGGGGGAGTTAGTCCACACTTCCTCAAATGAAATTATCATATTTATAGAAAGTAGATAGTATAAAAATTTGTGTTTTAAAGGAATTAAAAAAAATTATAAAAATTATATTTATATAATATATAAATATAATTTCTATTATAATTACCACCATGAGAGGTGGTAAAAGAATAATGAACAATTATTGTTTCGTGTGGCGGTAGTTCTCCATACAAGTAAACATTATGTTAGTTACCCATAAGATGGAAGCGTGTGTATGTTTATGTATAATACTTAGAATAAAAACAAACAATTATATTGAGGTTTACTAGTTTTTTTATACAATAACATAATAATAGAAGTTTTGGGGTGGAGAATTTAAATAATATAAAATAACTTGAGGAAAATGTTAACAATTATTCAGGTTACTCCTTTTGGTTTGTACCAAATGTCTTACTTGGATTGATTTATTCCTAAGGGGTGGTTTCTAGGATGAGGGTAGGAATTGAGAATATATTATTCTAGAATGTGTGGCTTGAGATTTGTGAGGAAGTGAGAGTATAGGAGGACTTATTATAGTGGATAAGGAGTGGCATTCTTAAAACGTCCAGGAAAGTAAAATCCACCAACGTTTTCACATGGAAAGTGGATCCAATAAGGGTCCAGATTCTATAAAAGTTATTTTAGGGTCTAAATAGGGCCATAAAAAGTAATTTTTGAAAGTGTGTAGGTTATTTAGGCTTTATTTTTATGGTTTAGTCCTTAGTTAAACTTAATTTAACTTTAATCGTTGTAATTAATTTTCATTACATTCACTAATATTTTTAGGTCAAAAACATAGTGTACCTTATTTGAAATTATAAATTATTCAGATTATATGTATAGAATACATTTATCCAAATTCCAACACATATGTGCCCTATATTAATTTAAACATAATCTTGCATTCGGGTCGATAGTGCAGGTTCTTAAAGTAAAAATGTTTAAAAGTTTTCTATGTGTTTACATTCAAATCCAAAGTGAAGGTGATTGAAATTGCCAAATAAATTTTTACTGATTAAAATATGATCTAATTTAACATTTAAATCAATTTAAAATTTAAATTATGATTTTAAATAAATTTGATGAAAAATCCATTTTGAACTAAACTTCAGTATTTTTCACTATTTATTAAAAAATGAAACTTCACTAGAAAAATACCAAAACATTACCCTAACCAAATTCAGATGTTACTATTTCGAAGATGAATTTTTTTTACATATAAAATATTTAATATTTTCAATAAATGTATTTTAAATGGTTTCTCCATAAAAAATGCTGTAAAAATGACTTAATAAAAATATAGGTTTTAAGCATAAAATTAAGGTTTTTGTTTTCTTATGTATATAAAATATATGTGATGAATATAAAAAATGTTTTAATTAATATCTAACATATATATTTCATTAATATGACTAACTAACTGTAATTAATTTAATTTAGTAGGGTTAAAAGCTTTGTAACCATAATAATAATAATATTTTCCTTTATATTCAATCTGTTTTCATATTCATTTTTAATTAATTGATAACCTATGAATTCATATAATATTTTTGTAAAAAATATATTTTAATAAATTAGTTAATACTATTCGTAAACACTAATTTAATTTCTAGGTTATTTCTTATTATATTAAATAATAATATTTTGATAATATATTATTGTTCGGTAAAACTCGGTCTTTCATGTTGCAAAATCCATTGAGGAAAATCATTTTTTTAATATAACATAAGATAAACTCAATTTTTAATTTAGATAAATAAAAACTTTATATTTCCTGTATTGAAAGATTAAATTGGTGTCGTGTATAACGAAAAGAAAATATAGTTGTTTAATATAAAATAAACTATTTTTATTGTTGAGGGAAATGAAAATTTGTAAAAAGTTTGAATAAATTCAAAAAAAATCACAAAATATAGGGGTGTTAAAGTATAAGTATTTTATCTTTACATTACATATAATGAAAAATTTAAACATCACTGATGTGTATATATAGACTGTTATCCTTATGGTGCGATGTATTTTATTTTTCATCACCACCTCTAAAGGATGGTTATATAGATGGATTTAATGGTTATATATGGTTTTTATAAAATAGTTTTGATTTTAAACATATATGATATCATAGTCATTATTACCCTTATATCCATTTTAAAATGATAACATCTCTTGTGCTTGTGTACGTTTGGACTACCACCTCCTTTAAGTGAGGATAATTGTTTTTCATATTCTATTTTCATGGATGATCATTATAATGAATTTGAATAATAAATATTATATTTATAATATAAATATGATTATATAAATATTATTAATTATATATTTTCATTCCTCTCTCACAATTTGTTATATTAAAACACCATCATGCGTTCGTGTGGACTCGTACCTCAATGAATGACATGTTTATTTTTTATTTTTATTCCATTACTGGATAATTTCAAGGATTTTAATAGTGAATAAAAAATATATTCATTAAAATTTTAAAATTAAAGAGTTGACGGAACCATTCCACATTTCATTTGACCAAATTAAACACACTAAAGTAGTTCTGGAGAAAATGATTGATTAACCTTAAGTTCTTGATGTAAGAAATAACTATACAATGAATGGATCCTAAATGACTATAAAAGGACCTTTTAAAAAATATAGATGAATTGGTCCTTATAAATTTATTTTAAAAATTTAAATATCTTATTTTTTTGTATATAAAACATTATACTAATAAGGAATCCATGATAAGTGGTTTTCATCTCAATGCCACTATATTAGAAAATTTTTTATTTTATCCACATAATTTATTTTTACGGAGTATATACTTCCAATATTACATAATATATGATGATTTTTTTATTTATCATATTTATATTTTTAATTAATTTCATTTAATTTTACGTGGTTTTGATTCATATATTTTTAATGCTACAAGATTTCATTTTACAATATCACTATTATTCATATTATTCACAATTAAATTTATGTGGGAAGAATGATACTCTTTTAACTTCTTCAACTCCATTAAAATTAATATACACAAGTTATTTATCTGGCTTCCATGTTTTCTTCCAAATATTTATTTATTTTACACTTGAATCAACTAAATATTTCATTATAAGAAAAAATAACCTTATTTCTTATATTTTGTCAGGAATATTTCTATTCCATACCCATATTCTTCAAAATGTTTATGAAATTTTTACCTTTCATTGAATGGTCGTTAAATTTATTTTTTACTAACTTCTTCTTTATTTAAAATTATTTCAAAGGAATATAAATGATTTTTTAAACTATTCACTGTTTAATTTTTTTCAAAATTGTGAAAGGTTTTTTATTTTTTATCATACACTATAAATAGATTTCCCAGCTCCATGATCATTAATCACTTTTTCTATTATTAAATAAATTTCTATGATTTTTCAAAATGAATAAATTACATTTTTTTAATTTTGTTTTCAGAAACATATCATTTTCTAATTGGTTGAATATAATTTTGGATATAATTTATGACTTAATTTTTATCCATTTTTATAGGGGTATTAAGAAAGTTTACTTTAAAAATTTGTAATCCATTTTTTCTTATAACTTACAAAATATATAACTTTACTTCCAATAATAAATTCATATTATTTATTGGACTCATATAATCCTTTTCATATTTATCGATGATAATTTATTTTGGGATCATTCCCTTTTTTGTGATATTGGTCTCAATCACATTCAAATATTTATTGGATATTAGTTTCCTCTTTTATGTTCATATCTACAACATCATAGATATATTTCGTATAATGTTTTCTATATAGATATTGTATTAAACATATAAAATTTCAATTTATAATGTTTGTTGAAGGATTATCATTAAGAAGGTTTTTTCATTTTCTATATAAATATATATCTTCCATATTCATGACTCAATACAGATATGTGTGGAGAGATAAGGCATATTAATTAAGTATTATATTATTGAATCAATATACAGGGAATAAATTTAATATATATAATTGATGAGTTAGACCCGGTTATGGGTACCCCTTGATATAAAAATAGGTATCCTAAAAAACATAGAGTTGTAATTTCTTGGTGTAAGTTGACTCATACAATGAAAATATATTCAAATAAGTATATTATGATACATAATATGTCTTGGAAAAATTCTCTGATGGAATGGTTCACGATTTCTTGGAACACGGTATTTCTCGTAAGATCATGAAGTTAAACATTATGTATTTCATTCATTAAGATATCAGTTATTATTATACATGTTGTTTTTATGTTGATATTTTATAGGGATATATTATTATGTTCAAATTATTAATTAAATATCTGGTTTTTTCTACCCACCATTTCAAACTGATTATTCATTTTTTTTACTAATGATTGATTCTAGTTTGTGCAACCCTTATTGAGAATCTTATATTACACTCTATTTTTTTTGTTTAATTAGGATGTAAATAAGGGATCATTGATTTATTTTAAAAAATGGAAGAATTTGTTTTATTTATTGTTTTTAACATATAATTTAATATGGAAGTAATATTTATATATATCTTTTAAAAAATAATAAACTAATTTTTCCTTATTTATGAGATAGGTTTTTTCTGGTGCCAATATTTTAATTTAAAAATTGTCTTTAGATTAGTGGATTTATGTTTTCTACATGAAGATCGTCTTTAATTATGTTATGGTAGGACAATGTCTCTATAATTGTTTTATACAATTTTTATAATAGTGATATGAATCTATAACTTCCTTTTACAGTTTGGTTAGTAAATTTAACATCTTTATTGATATTTTTTCCAATGATATTTAGTAGTGTTTGGTATTTTGTTTCCATAAGGTGTGCATTATGAATACTGCTCCTAATTTCTTTCATTATGAAGGAAGAAAATTAAATTCCCAATTTTATTGAGAAATTTTTATTTAATATTTTTTTATATTATTTGATTGGATTGTGGATTATTATTTGAAAATTATTCTAGTAGGTGGTGCCCATATTTTTATAACTCCAAAGGATTTTGTAATATATTTGTATCAAACTTATTACAAGGTTCTATAACCTACTACATTTGAAACAATGAACAGAGAACAAACATGAAATGTTACATAATATTATTAAGAAAATTTAAAAATGATAAAACCACCTATAACTATAAATATTTTATTCAATTTTTATTTAATATAAAATAACATTAATAAAACATAATGTTTTGAAATAGGTATTTTATTTAAAACATTCTTTATATATTGGGTATCATTCACAAGATAAATTTATATATTTTATATTTTAAATTATATAAATTTATCTTTATTTTCTAATTCATCATGTAATAATTATATTGGGGTGATTTTATTTCTTAATATTTGATTTTTAGGTGAATAGTGTAATAAATAACGATTTTTTTATTTTTGTCAGCTTTATGACATTATAAATTACAAGAATTAATAATATTTTTGAAATAAAATTATAACTTACATGTGTATATATATATTAAAATAAATCAATTAAATATAATTTTTTTAAAACCCATGTCTAACATTTTTGAATCATGAGTATTATTTTATTATAAAAAATATTTTTAGTCTCGTATATTAAAAATTAGTTTTCATCACTAATAGAAATTAAATCTAAAAAACTGATTTCAAATTTTGTATCATAATATTAATATTATTTAATATAATGAAATTGATTTTTATCCATGAAAGAATGATTAATAATATTAAAAATAATATCCATTATAATGGCAAAAAGTTTATTTTCAATGAATAATTTCATTAATGATGTAGAATTATTATATAAAAATATAAATGATATATTAAAAAACAACTATTATATGATATTTGAAAAAATATAATAATTTATTATCACCCATTTAATTGTTAGTTAATGTTATGTAAGATAAAAACACACAGTGCATAGAACATCATTTTTCAAAATAAAAACATTTTCTCTTTGTATTAAATGTTTAAATTTACAAATAAAATATCCTATATTTGAAATAATATTTGTAATAAATAGATTTCAAATATAGTTTCATAAAATTATAATATAGTAAGAGGCTTTATCTAGTATTTTTAGTAAAAATGTTATTACTTTAGTGTAAACGAGTTTCAAAGGCCACTACTTCTAATGTACAAGTTTTACAGTTATATTTAAAGGACTAAAAACTTTCTAAATAAATGAAAAAAATAGTAAAGGTATTCTAAACCTCACCATAAGATCCAAAATAATATTTTCCATTTTAGATCCTTTTTCCTTAGAATATTTTCATGACATTATTGTTAATTAATGAGTAATTAAAAAATACAATTTTATTCACTTGTGAATGAGGGGTCACTTCCACCACATTTATATACCCCTTAAAATTTTTTTGATAAATAAAAAACAATCCTTATTATTCATTAATCTCTATACCATTGTTTTTGAATCATTTTTATTTCCCAAAGTATAAGGTAATGTGACTTAATGTGTTACTTAATAGAGAACATCCAAAGGGAGGGGTAATTTTCTTCATTGAGCACAATTAATACTATTATCATTCTACCCTATAAAATATATTCTATAAACGAACTAATTGTTTCATTGGTATTATTAATATGATGAAATTTTATAATAAAAATGGAATGAAAATTTCTACCATCCTTTAAAACCATTTCAAAAAGAAGAGGATGTCATGCGTACGTGGATACTATAACCTCCATGAATGGAGTGCTTTATTTTTCATCCCCAATTTATATGGATAGTTTGAAAAGACTATATAGACTAAAAAAATTTTGTTTATAAAATTATTAATATTTATACATTATAAAACATTCTCTAATATTTGAATCGATTTATGGAAAATTAATGTGTCGACCGAGTGTATGTGCAGACTAAAACCTCAGTTAAAGGGACACATTTTTTTCCATATAACATAATATTATTTATAAAACAATGTTCCAATGTGATTCCACAATGTTATAAAATAATATTAAAATCCCTATCCTTCACTAATAATGATATTATTCCAAATAATGACACTTTATTAACCGTACTCCCACATAGATTATAACTTGTTATTTTTTGGGTTGATTTTACCTCTTACTTAAAAATGTTATAAAATTGTATCATTGATGGAAGAGGAAACATTAATAATGGATTTATTTTAAATTAATTGACCATTATTGTTTTAGTTCATTAAAGGTTATATTAAAATTTCTCTTATTATTATTGTACCACACTTTTGGTCTTTAAAAATTACCAAAATATGCACATCACCAAAATCGTCGTCAATAATCATAACAAAAATAAATATGAAGTGAAATTAGAAAATTACAGATTTATTATTTAGCATTTCTTATATTACATAAAATGAACTATAAATGTTAAAAATTTATTCTACAAACTAGAGTCGACCCTTCCATTTCAAAATTAGTTCTGAACAAACAATTGATGATAATAATTTATAATGATGAGAATAAAATTTAACTAATATATTCGTAATAAATGTTCATAAATGATGTTCATAAAAGTTTTTAGGTATGTATAAATTTATTTAATGACTAATAAATGTATTTATTTATTTTATAAATTATTTTATAGAATCTTATATTAAATGTAATTTAATGTAAGGGTGTATGAATCAAAACTTATCTTTATTGAGATATAATGAATATTCACCACATTTTTCCATTTTTATGGTTTATATATTGGTCATAAATTTATATTATCATAATATTTCATTAAACCTAAATTATTTAAAAATCCATCACACATTTTACCTTTCACATGAGATCAATTCTAGAAATAATGATAATGTAAGGGTGTTTCTTCTCAATTTCCTCTCTTTAGACATGTTTTGTTTATGAACAAAAGTTTATTTAAATATATTTAAAACAAGATATTAGAAATATAATATAATTAATAATCCTTTTCATGGTATTTTGTTTTCAATTTCATGATATCTCTTTCATGGGTTTGTTTTAAAAGTATTCTTTATTCACAAGGTGTTCTCTTAACTCAACTTCCTTTCTGATACATAATTATTCCACTTTTACCATTACTTTACAAAATAGTTTTATTCAGTTATATAATGAAAAAAAATATTCCTTATCTATCCAGGGAAAGATGAAACTATGAATCAAATATTTTAACATGATAATTTTCTTTCATAAAAATTAAAATTAGGTTCATAATAATTCTCATCCTTTTAATTGATAGTTTCTCTTCCATTTCTGTATTTTTTCATCCCTCCAATAATGTCCATTATATTTGAAAACATAATTATTTTTCTCTTATATGGACAACATATTTCAAATATCATCTACTCAAAATTATGTTTTATTCTCACTTTTTAAACTATGGGTTTTCAACAAAGTTACTTTAAAATATTCAAATGGTTTTAATATCATGATCTTTTATTAACCAATCCACATTTCCTATAACTAAATTTATATATTTTCCAATGATAAAATTTTTAAGATTCATTTTAAAAATAAATGTTTTAAAACAATCACATCACCTTTTTAAAAATAACTTATGAATGTGACATGTAACTTCTTCTTCTATGACTATGGTCAACATATTATCCAAAAATAATTTTACAATTTCTCTCTTAGTCATGAAAATTATTATCGATGAAAATTTGTTTATATATCTATTGGTGAGATTGAGTATCTCAAGAGGGAGGGTGTTGAATTGATTACACTATGAAATTTATGTTTTAAAAGTAATATTTTGAAATCCCACATTTAGTTTAAAACAACTCGGTTAATCCAAATAACAGATCATTATAAGTATTTATTTTTTAAAAGGTTTCTTAATGATTGTTTAGTTTTTTTTCTTTTCTTATTTTTTTTTCTAAAAATGGTATGTCCTAGTGTGGGATTTTAGAACCCTCCACACTGAGAAAACAACCTCCCCCACGAAGGGGTTGAACCCAAAGGCAACTCCCTAACAGGGGAAGGAGCCGTTTCTAACTGAGATGGTAGAGCGTCCTAGAGGGTAACAGCCTGACAGTGATGGTTCGTCACATCGATCCATCAGAAATTGGGATACACCTCATTTATCCCGCCCAGAGGAGACCGAGTGACCAGAATGGTGTGTGGATCCCAGGGGAGAGGCTCTCCCTGAAAGCGGACTCCAAGGAATGGAACCCTGAACCTCCCAAAGAACAGTTTGTTTTGGCGACTCACCTTCACTACCACACCACCACCGAAGTAGAATTAATGAATGTTTAGTTCTTTGGTAAGTAATATATAATATTATATAGTCCTTTGATGTGTATTATATCATTTGAACTTCATATTTCATTGAAAAACATCTCAAAATGATTATTTTTACACTTCTTATTATGTTGATTTTAAAAAAATTTAATTAAAAATAATACAATGTATTTTCTTCTTGTCATAAAAAAAGTTTTTTGTTCCACTCCACCTTCCAAGTTAATAGTCTTTGTATATTTTAAACGATTTATTGTTGATGGTTATTTTAAATAGAAAATTTTCTAATGTTTTTAAATTACCTTTTCAAAAATTAATTTAGAATTTGATACATATCTTCTTTATTTATGATAATGTTAAAAACATTTTCAAAGAACAATTTTTCATTTTTGATAACCTTTTTGACATTATATAGAGTGGATATATTTCCATGGAAATTATTTTTCATGATTCACCTTCTAAATATTGTAATTAAATTAAATTTTAGGGTTATTGAATTTTTTGTCTTGCCTTTTTCACATTTATAAGGAATATTTTTTCAATTCCTTCCTGATATATTACAAAACAAACATTTTTTTCTATGGGTTATTATGGATATGATGAATGATTTTTCTCAAGTAGCATAGATATTCAGGGATGATTTATCTGTATGGTCCTATACCTTGCATCAACTCATTGGTTATTTTTTTATCTCGTGATAAATTTAATTTTTGTGTGGTTGTAATTAGCTATAATCTATGCTCAAAATATTTTGTTATTGAATAATTATGATTAAGTTGTGCTCCCAATATTGTTAATGGGTGTAGTTTTGGTTAATATATGCCCATGTGATTGTGTTTGGATATCATTAAAATGATGTTATGCACACTAGATTCAGCATAAATGTAAATGCGGTTATTTTATTCTCACATTAATGTGTGTGAACATAATTAAACATTAGCTATGTTCATAGTGATATGTTTTCTTAGGATTATGTTTTTTCCATAGTTACTTTGGATGCTATTTTTATTGACATTTCTTATTTATTTGTCATATTCATATGATTTTGTTCCAAGAATCAAGTTTTTTTATCTAACAATACTATTTAATATTAAATTATTATTCATTTGAGGGTACATGTTATTATTTCATGTCTTATGAAAAAATATTATAATTCCATATACATTTTAATAAAATGTTTCTCTAATGATAATGTTTCTTCATATAAATATGATATAACACTTTATGACACATTGATAAATCATCCAATACATAGAATTTGGTCTTTCCTCCTTTATATTCTTTCATCGATGAAGTTATGATGATGAGTATAACATAAGAGGATTCTTTAAGTGAGTATTGTGTAATTATATTATAGGCAAATTTTGATAATTTTCATTTTGTAAACATCTTATATAGCTGATCCTAAAATACAATAATCCTTCAATTCTCGAGATTTTGAGATCATTATTATATGTAATGTTCATTTTATGAAAAACAAGTAGAATATATGTATTTTTATTTTTTACCATATTAAAATGTATCAAATATAATGATTAAATACCTATTTTTTAGTATCAGACCCAAGAGTGCGTGTCATGGGTTCTATAAGTGGGGACAATAAGTCGTACGTACACATAAGCAATATTTTCACTTACTGTTTATTGGGTTAAATGATTGGTAAAGGTTATTTCATATTCAAAATATAATTCTAGTATATTTTGGATACTAAATTTATTATTATATAATGAATTTGATATATTTAGAGAGGATAATATAAGAACTAAAAATAAAGTGATCGGTCAAGGTGATTGCCTATTTTATGAAGAACTCCTCTAGATTACCTCTTTAGGATCCTAAGGTGGGAATTTTGGTTGTAAAAAACCCCAATAATATAGACAATTTTTTTATATGGGAATTTATTAGTGGTCTATTGATATAGAATGCTCAATATGATATGATGAAGAGGAAGGATAGATTCCCTTTTAAAAGTGATGATAGGGGAACTCATGGAATTTATTTAATGATTAAAATATAGTAAGGTCATACTCCTGAACAAATATCTCAAAAAGATAAGGTATTTGATGTTTATACATTATGTGGTTGAAATACCATCAGCTAATAAAATTTTCATAAGATTAAAAGGTTTTTTATATATTATCTTTCAGTTTAACCCATTAGTTAAACTATTTTAATATTTACCACGACAACAAAGTTTTTACTCTTAAAAGGTTATAATTTTACAGTTAACATAACAATTAATTCATAAATATAAAAATAATGAAATTTTAAACCATATATTATAACAATTTTTCTATTTTAATGTGTTTATAATTTTTAAATAATTTAATAATACATTATTTTGATAAAATATCTTTAATGTGAATTTTTAAACTATTATTGTAATTTGACTTAAAATACATGGCTAAAATGTTTGAATTCAAACAAAATCCTTTAAAAATTACTAAATTCTCATATTAATATATAAAATTCATGGAACATTATAACTAACTCAAATTATATTATTTTTAAATGTTTGTTATGCATTTATATTATTTTATATCAGTTAAATAAATATTGTGTCAATGTTGCAAAATAATTTATTGTAATTAAATAATTTATAAAAATATAAATAAAGAAAATAATTTTTTTTATTATGATAATTTTAATATATATTCATTCATAACTTGTAATTATTTTCTATGGGACACATAAAAGAATTTTGAAACTAAGAGAGTGGAACTGGGAACTTCTGTTACAAAAAATTTTATATATTCCATTTTCATGGAAAGGTGTCCAATAAATATGTAAATTTCGAGAATAATCTTATACGGTTGAAATTATATTTTTCTAATATGAAATAAGATGAAAACTTATGGCCTTATCACTTAGTTGTATCATTGATTTACCCGATTTACCCTTTATTGAGGTTATAAATTTTACCAGAGTTAATATTCATATCGTCAAAAAGTAAACAAGACTTTTTAAAAAAAATTGCACATAATGATTCAAAATATTTAATTAGTTTTATTATATTCAATATTTATAAGTGGTAAAAATTAATTTCAAAAATAATATTGCAAACACAATGTATACCAATTTTTTGAAAAATATCTTTCGAAGCATAAAACATGTCTTATTATTATCTCGTGCTTATAAAAATAGAAAAGTAACTTAAAAAATATTTATTTGACAAATGAAAAATAAATATCATTAATATAATTTCATAATAGATATTAATTTAGGATTAAAATACATTTAACATAAAATCATTATTTTTTTGAAAATAATATCTTATTCTTTCCAATTAATTTTATTTTCATTTCTAATCAATTGATGACCAACAAATTTTTGTTATACATGTTTAAACTATATTTTTTCCATAATTTTTTTTGACCTATTAATACCCACCAATCCAATTACTGATAAATCACTATCAAATTTAAATAATATAAATTTAATAGCATGTCAATGTTTTTTTAAACTTAATGTTGTTATTAATGCATGATATCAAAAAAATTAAATTCATTTGAATAAAGAATATTCCATAAAAAATAAGTGTGCTAAAAATATGAACATATAAATTTGAAAATCTAATGAGTTTATATTTTGAAATATCTATTAAATGAAATATAAAAAAATTTCATGGTCTGCAAGTTGTTTAAAAGAAAAATATAACATTTATGTCCCAAGATTTCTATATGAGAGGGATAAAAGAGAAACATGATAATCATGGTTAAAATAAAAATTAAAAACCTATTGTTGTTGGAACCATTGTTGGGAATCATGAGGATGAGAAATATCTAGACCCTACCTTGCAGAAAATGATAATTGGATGTCTTTTATATTTGATTTAAACATGGAAGAATATCATTTTTCAGCATTTTTTGTGACACAATTACAATGTAATATGAAGTATTATCCTCTTACTGTATTTAAATGAGTCCTATGGAACATCCAAGGGACTCATTACATTGGATTGTTCTTTAGAGATAAAAATTATCCTAAACTCTCAACATTTTATAACGTGGACTTAGATTGTGATATAATCGAACAAATTTCTATAAGTGGTAGTTCATTGTTCATTGTGAGAAAATGTCTAGGCTTTTTCAATAAAAATCAAAATAAATATTCATTATAATTGATTGAATAATAATATATTGTATTTATTAATGCATGCACTCAACTTCAATGGATAAATAAAAAATTTCAAGATATTGGTGGATAAGAGAAATAACCTATGGTAATCTTTTGGAAAAAAAGGTAAAACTTATCTCATGAAAAAATATTTCCATCACTTCCAAAAAAAACATATTGATAATAGTTATCAAATCAAAAAATGAAATGTCTATCAAGAATGTTCAAGGAGGATAATGATTGAAATTATCTATAATTTGTAGATAACATGACTATGTAATTGTCCACTATGACATTTTGGAAATACCTACTAAACCTATATGTTCAAACACTTCCCTCATTTGTGATAGGATCAGATTATTTCCTTTCTCCCCAATTTCATATAATTAATTATATTTGTTTCTCTGTTAGGTATGTGTACTCTCTTCTGATTTATTTTTTAAGAAGATAACAATATAGGGAAGGTAATATTCAATGGAAAACTGAAGAGAATAATTTTTTTTTCTGATATGAATGATGTAGGTATAATATTTTATCCTGAATGGGAAGTCTATGGTATAAAGGTCTGTTAAAGATATGATCGATGGGAAATATAGCTTTATTTTGTCTTGATGATAAGGAGAGTTTGATAATGATAAATTAGAGGAGGAATTAAATTCGATCCTAAAATCTTCTTTTCTAAATTACGAATATCTAATGTATAAATTGATTTATGGGTGAGAAATATGGTTGGTATAAATAAGAATTAATATGAATTTGAGTAACTAAATATCACTATGTATTTCTAACAAACATAAAGTAGGTTAATTTATAATCCGTTGTTATATGAGATGTATATTGATATTTTGATTAATGTGAATCCATTATCCAGTTGCAATTTCGTTTTTAAATAAGGATTTATAAGTTTAAGAGAAATTATTTCGTGGATATTTATGTTATAAATATAGTTATAATGGTTGAATATTAAATAAATATATAGTGATAAGAATAATATTTTGTGGGAGTCTATTATCCTGAAGTATTTTGGTGTTTGCTGTAAATGGAAAATCTTATAAAATGATTCCATTATTTAGAAAATTTTATAAAATAATTCAATGAAATGGAATGATATTCACATAATAATTATATTATCACTCAAACATATTATGTTTCAGTCATTTCGTGAAGGGGATGAATGGCTGCAAAAAAATCACGGTAATTCTAACATAATTTATGAGGAATTAGTTGAAGTGATTTTTGAACTATCAAAGAGGAATTTGGATAAAGCTATGGTGATGGAAAATTTTTAATGGATAGTGTCCCATGAAGGGAGAATTCAATAGAAAAAAGTAAATATTTTTTTTATTAGTTAGAGGATTTCTTATTTAGACCATGAATGGAAAGATCATTCAGGATGTGGGGCTATATATAGAGAAATATATTATTGGTAAAATGGAAATTCTATAATATGAGAAACTTTTGGGTAACTTTTCTTATAAATACAAGAATAATTATATTTTTATTTACGAACTAATAATTAATTAAAGATTAATTTAATTGATGACATCATTTCATTTAATAGGATTCTAAGGGAAGTATATCAATTTGTGATTGGAGATTTGATTATGGATCACATTACTATGATTTTTTTGAGTCAATGGAATGTGAATAAATTTCACATAATTAAGATAAAATATTAGTTATCCCATAAAGAAGAACCACCCACAAAAGTTAAAAATTCAAGAAGGATAATTTCTCACAATAAAAATTATTACATGAAGTTGTTTCACTCATGAAGCATATAACACATTGTAAAATGGGGAAGTTGGGTGAAGTATGACAACCCTGCTTTTTATTACAACTTAAACATGCTTTATTACATAAAACTTCACTTGATACAACAAAGAAGATCGAGAGGTTTAGTGTCTTTGGGGCTTAGGATCATTACATAAAAACTTTAAACTTGAAATACAACATCCTTATTGAAAACTTCCTTTACATGACCACTACATTCCTTCGTACTTAGCATTGCATGGGATAACCTGAGGACATGCATAAGAAAAGGGTGAGCTATAAAGCCCGGTAAGGGAGTACACAATGAATAACACGAGGAGAACAATACATGTTAGGCAATAGGCATATCAATAGAGCATAAGAGAGACATGAACATAAAGGCATGATAAAGCATGATAATCATAACATGGAAATGTGGCAACAACACTTAACATTGAATTAGCATGAGCCAAGGCTCATTGCACATAGAGCATGAGTAAACCCTCATTGCACTTGAAGCATGAGTAAACCCTCGTTTCACTTGAATTAGCATGAGTCAACACTCATTGCACATGACGTATCATGACACTATACTTTACCCAATGCATTGGAGCGCTATCAGGGCGCACCCTTCTTAAACATTTCATTTCATGCATAAGTGTGCCACATGGATCATAAAACATTGATTCATAAAACATAATCATTTATTCCAAGATAAAGTAATGTGGAATTCATACATGAAACGTTACAATCAATAAGTAAATGTGCATAATGGTGAATGCCCTTGATGGAGAAATGGGCTTGGTATTCACTACACAATGATATTGGCTTAGAAAATCGGTGTGATTTCGGCAGCGTAACGGCGTGACATAAGAATTCATAAAGAAGTCTGATGAGATAGAAAGGGGTTCCTCATCATATTTACATGTAATGTATAGTAAGAAGGTCATATAGATACATGTCCCAACAATTGAAAAGGAATTTAGATTCATTATACAAAAGTATTGCTTTAATATAAAAGAGGAGAAAAATGTTCCTTTCGGAATTTCGGCATAGTAACGGGTGTACATGTGAGGCATTTAATGAGAGATAAATGGGTCTCCCATCATTCAAACAATAAGAGGGAAGTATGGGAGAGGTGCGAAACCATACCCCAACATTCATAAATGAAATTAAAAGGGCAATACAACTTAAAGAAAATTGACAAAAATGAGAAAGGAAGAAAAACCCTTACTTGGAAGTGTGCTTCCAAAGGCTAGAGAGAGGCTTGTGAGAGGCTTCTTGGGAGCTTGGGGCACCTTGAGAGGATTCTAGAGAGAGTAGGGCAGAGGTTTGATGAACTTAAAGTGCTTTGGGTGAGGAGGAAGTGGGAGCTTGGGTGGGTTTATATAGGAAAGGTGAGAGAATTCTTTATTATTTAGGTTTGGGACCCCTTATATTAAAATAATCCAAACCACAAACCATCCCATGGTATTTGCCCATGGTTTCTGGAAAAGAAAAGAGGAAAAAAATATTTTACAAGGCCATGGACCGAACTTATTAAAAAATTAGGGTTGCTTATGTGGAGGTGAGTCACACTCCCATGGAAATTAATTTAAAAAGGCAAAGTGTTGAATAAGTCTTGAGGGCTCCATTAATGCTTTGAAAAGTGAGTCAAACAAACCCAAAACCTCATTATTTTAATGATAAATCACATATTGGCCGAACATAAGGATTATGGTATTTTATTACATCACCATTGGGTCATTATGATGTCATAAAACACATTATATGTTTAAATGGTATTTAATTTTTACCCAAAAATTTGACTGTCTCAGAAAATTATGAAAAATTTACCGTTGGATAATTTCGACGTCCTGATTCCAAAAATAATGTTTATTTTATCTAACTAATTTTCTAAATATGTGAATTTTCACTTTTAAAATAAAAACCAACATTTATAAAAAATTCACGGGTTTTGACAGAAATGGCTTTCAAACCTTAATAAAAATTTTAATTGCATTCATAAAATTATAAGATCATTTATATTTAATAAAAATTAATTTAATATTTTATTAAAATATTATTTAATTCAAAAATCCTTTAATTTAAAAAAAGATAATTCTTAATTAAATAAAAACTAAAAACATTGTTTGTACTTTAAAAACTAATTACAATGTATCAAAAATGCCTAGAAATTATATTCATTATTATATACAAAAATAATGTACATGAACATGGTGCTACTTATTTGTTACATAACCCCTTAAAATAGCCGCATAAGACCTAAGGGTAAGGTGTGCGATGGTGATAGACTCTTGGGGTTGCTCGGATAACATCGCTCGAGTGGTAATCTCTATCAACTTCCATTTTTCCCGTAGACGATCACGTTCGAGCTTGACTTGATGAAGCTCAGCTTGGGCTTGATCAAGGGAAAAGCCCAAAGACGCCACCTCCTTTCCGAGCTCCAACAAATGGGCTTCGTAAGGGGAAATTCTACTGGATGAGGCCATCGCTTCCTTTGTCTGAGTAGAAAATTGGTTCGTTAAAGCCTTATATTTAAACTACCCAGATGATCACTGTTCAACGGCTATAAAAGTAACGGTCACAAATCATAACGTTAAACTAAAGAAGTTGACATCTTATAAAAACATTTTTTTTCATAAAGAAACATTTAACTGGATGAAGAGGGATTTTCCATTAATGAAATTTTGGGTCGTTACAACATTCCCCCCTTAAGAAATTTCACCCTCGAAATTTTTCTTTTCCCACACTAAAACAAATGTGGGTAACTTAGCTTCATCATATCCTCTGACTCCCAAGTTTCTTCTTCAAACTTGTGGTTTCTCCACAACACCTTGATGAGGGGCATTGTCTTACTTCGTAGAACTTTTTCTCTACGATCCAAGATCTTCACTGGTTGCTCCTCATAAGAAAGATCGTCTTCTAATTGTACCACATTAGAAGAGAGTACATGTGAAGGGTCTGGTATGTACTTCCATAAGAGGGATACATGGAAGACATCATGCACCTTGTCCATAGTAGGTGGAAGTGCTAGTCGATAGGCCACAGCCCCAACACGATCAAGAATCTCGAAGGGGCCGATGTACCTTGGACTTAACTTCCCTTTCTTTCCAAACCTCATGACCGTCTTCCATGGAGATATGCGTTAAAACACCATGTCTCCGACTTTAAACTCAAGGTCTCGTCGACGATTATCTGCATAACTCTTCTGTCGACTTTGGGCTTCCTTGATATGCTGCTGAATGGTTTTCACCTTCTCCACCATTTCTTCGACCATTTCTGGTCCAAGCAGTTTACGTTCACAGACCTCATCCCAACATGCCGGTGTTCTACAGCTTTTCCCATACAGGGCTTCATATGGTGCCATTTGGATGCTCAAGTGGAAACTATTATTATAACAGAACTCAACTAGAGGAAGATGTTGATCCCATCCTCCTTTAAAGTCCATTGAGCACGCTCTCAACATATCCTCAAGTGTTTGGATAGTCCGCTCGGATTGGCCATCAGTTTGAGGATGATAGGCCGTACAGAAGTTCAGTTCAGTATTCAGAGCATGTTGAAGACTCTTCCAAAACATAGAGGAAATCTTGGATCTCGGTCAGACACAATAGATAGTGGTACTCCATGCAACCGTACCACTTCCCTGATATATATCCGTGCCAGTTGATCCAAAGAGAAATCCTCTCGAATAGCAATGAAGTGTGCAGTCTTTGTAAGACGATCCACAATAACCCAGATTGCATTGTTGCTTTTGGATGTCCTTGGAAGTCCAGTGACAAAGTCCATGGTGATGTTCTCCCATTTCCATTCTGGTATGGGCAATGGTTGCATCATCCCATTTGACTTCTGCCTCTCTTCCTTCACTTGCTGACACACCAGGCACTTTGATGTATATTCTGCGATCTCCTTCTTCATATTATCCCACCAAAAGTTTTCTCGGAGATCTCGATACATCATTGTGCTCCCTGGGTGAATAGAGAAATTTGAACTATGTGCATCATCCAAAAGTTCCTTCTTCACCTCCGAACTTGATGGGACACATAGTCTTTTCCCAAACCGCACAATTCCTTCTTCATTAACATTAAACTCTGAGGATTTTCCCTTTTTGATAGCTTCCAATTTTTCTTGGATTCTCGCATCATCCTTTTGAGCATCCTTTAGCCTTTCCAAAAGAGATGGTTGAGCAATCATTTGTGAAAGTATTGATGATGTTCCCTTCTTTATGATTCCCACGCCCATCTTCATCAAGTCTAAGAAGATTGGATCCTTCTCAATTCTCATCATTGATATAATTGCTGGATCCTTTCTACTTAGGGAATCCGCCACCTTGTTCGCCTTCCCAGGGTGGTAATGTATTGAACAGTCATAATCCTTTATGAGCTCTATCCATATTCTCAGGCGCATATTAAGCTCTTTCTGTGTGAATATATATTTAAGACTCTTGTGGTCAGTATATATCTCACATTTCTCTCCATAGAGATAATGCCGCCAGATTTTCAAGGCAAAGATCACCGCCGCCAACTCCAGATCATGCGTTGGATAGTTTCGCTCATGGATTTTCAACTATCTTGAGGCATATGATATCACTTTATCATTCTGCATCAGCACACATCCTAAGCCCTTCTTCGAAGCATCACTGAATACCACAAAAAGCTCCCCACTTGTGGGTAAAGTGAGCACAGGTGCAGTGATAAGCCTCCTTTTCAACTCCTTGAAGCTTTCTTCGCATTCATCACTCCAAGAAAACTTTACTCCCTTTCGAGTTATCTTGGTAAGAGGGTTGGACAATCGTGAGAAGTTTCTCACAAATCGTTGATAATATCCAGCTAACCCCAAGAAGCTTCGGATATCAGTTACCGATGTTGGCCTCGGCCATCCCTCAATTGCATCTGTTTTGGAGGGGTCCACAGATATCCCATTGCTTGTGATGATATGGCCCAATAATGAGACCTCCTTCAACCAGAACTCACACTTGCTGTACTTGGCATAGAGCTTCTCCTTGCGCAAAGTCTCCAGTACAGTTCTTAAATGCTCCTCATGGTCCTCCTTGGTTTTGGAGTATATTAGAATATCATCTATAAAGACTACCACAAATTTATCTAGGTAATCTCTAAAGACTCTATTCATCAAGTCCATTAATATTGCTGGAGCATTGGTGAGTCCAAAAGGCATTACTATGAATTCATAGTGCCTGTACCTTGTACGAAAAGCAGTCTTGGGGATATCTTCCTTCTTCACCCTTACTTGATAATATCTCGACCGCAAGTCGACCTTGGAGAAGTATTGTGCTCCATGCAGCTGATCAAACAAGTCATCGATTCTTGGGAGAGGATACTTGTTCTTTATCATGATTTTGTTAAGTTCACAATAATCGATGCAAAGCCGCATTGACCCATCCTTATTCTTGACGAAGAGGACTGGTGCACCCCATGGTGATGCACTTGGGCGTATAAACCCTTTATCCAGATTCTCCTGTAGTTGTTTCTTCAGTTCTTCAAGCTCATCCACAGCCATTCTATATGGAGTCTTTGATATTGGTAGCGCCCCAAGTATAAGTTCAATTGAGAACTAAACATCTCTTCTTGGAGGAAGACCAGGAAGTTCCTCGGGAAATACTTCAGCGAATTCCCTCACAATAGGCATTTCTTCAAGGGTGGTTTCTTCCTTGGACTCAATCATCTGAGCTAGATATGCATGCTCATAAGGCAGTAATATCCATGCTTGAGATGATGGAGCTAAAGGAGATTCATCTTCCTCCTGACACTTATAAAGAACCGGGGGTCGATTCTCCATATGGAGTGTGATTTCCCTCTCCCGACAATTTATGTTGGCTCTATATAAGGAAAGCCAATCCATGCCAAGAATTGCATCAAATTCCACCAAAGGGAGTATGACGAGGTTCGTCGGGAAATTCAATCCACAGATTATAACAGGGGAGGACTTATACTCATGGGATGCAATGATTTCCCCATTTGTCGTACTCACCGACATCTTTACTTCCATGATTTGTGGTGGTGCAGGGATTGTTATACTAAACTTTTGAGATATAAAAGAATGCGTAGAACCTGAATCAAAAAGTACGATCGCTATTCTTGAACGAATAACTAGCGTACCTGTCACCACTTCGTTGTCGGGGTTCACTTCGGCAGAAGTGATGGCAAAATCTCTTCCTTGCTGTCTTGGAGGTTGTTGATTGCCTCCAACAACCCTTGGATTAGGGAACTGATTCGCAAAATGACCCGGTTCTTTGCATTTGAAGCATTGAACAACACGTTGAGGTTCGAACAGAGCGTTCCTCCCCTCCGTCGCAGCCGCGGGTCCTTCTTGCTGACAGTTAACAGCTATGTGCCCTTCTCTTCCACACTTGAAGCATTTTCTTGTCCCCCTAAGGCAATTTCCAGGGTGCTTTTTTCCACACTTTTGGCAAGTGGGGTGCTGGAATTTCTTAGCGCCGTTGGATTTATCCATCAGACCACCAGCATTGAAGTCCACCTTCCGCTTCTTGTCCCCATGATACCCATGTGATTCTCCGATCTCCATTTCAACCTTGAGGTCACATCGGACAATTTCCTCATAGCTGTCGAAGTCACGGATCGCTAATACTTTCCGCAAGCTAGGATTCAGCCCACCAAAGAAGCGGTCAACCTTGCATTCGGGGGTAACGACAAAGCCGGAAGCGTATCGTGCAAGCCTTGTGAAGTTTGCCTCATACGCTCCCACAGATTCCTCATCTTTCTGATTGAGGGAAATGAAGTCCCTTTCCATCTTAAGACGGAGGGTGCGTGGAAAATATTTATCGAAAAACATCTTCCGGAATACCTTCCATTCCAAAGCCTCGATCTCCTCCTCAGGCTCTGTATTTTTTATCAACGTCCACCATTGATCAGCTTCACCCTCCATACGATAAGCCGCCAGGAGAACCTTCTCTTTTTCAGAGCATTGGAGGATGGAGAATATCTTTTCAATGGAGTTGATCCATTGTTCAGCAATCGTGGGATCGGATGATCCACTAAAAGTAGGAGGCCTTTGTCTCATGAAGCTTTCAATATCAACTTGTTCTTTCTTAGGGGGGGTTGAACATTCCTCTTGACCAGTGTTTCTATTCAAAACTTGAGTTAGCTGAGAGAGAAGCGTGACAAAGTTCGCGATTCCCGCTCCCATTGGATTGGGCATCTCATAAGTACAATCATCACACTGATCTTCACAACGGTTGTTAGCCCGAGTTCTCCTATTACCGGTCGTTGGCTGGAATAAAAGGAAAGTTAGGGGTAACACATAAAGGGTAATCCAAAGACAAAAGTTGATGACTTATAAATAAACTTTAATCTCTTTAACTCATGAGTCTATAGGATTCAATCCAGGATTTTCGTGATCTTCCTTCTAACATATATCCTTAGGGGCATTTTTCCCTTAATAAGGGTCCATACTAAGATTGTGAATTTATCAAAACATATCCCTCGGGAGTGTCGTAACCAAGAGTGCAGCAAGGCCCGTTGTCGTGCACCAGTTCCCATTCGAGTCTAGCTCAAAGCGGTGTTTTCGGGTTTTACCCCTAGGATACATCTGTGCCAGAGCCGCCTCTACCTGCTCGTATCCAGACAGGGATGTATTTGTTTGATAAACCACTTACTTAGTATTTACCAAAACTTAGGGATGTTTTTATTATGATTAGTCTTGTATCTAAGGCTTTACTAGGGTTTCCTAATCCCAAAAATAACTAAACCTATCCTCTGATACCAACTATAGCGGTCTAGAATTACTTCCAGTGGACTACAATTGATACCTATCAGGGCACTCCATGGGCGGCTACACCCCCTGGGCGGGACACACCACCATCCCCAGTGGCAGCCATTTCCTCATGAAGCCCTTGGGCGGAGAGCCATGCTTCGTCCAATGCTCACATGTGAGAGTTCCCAAGGATCAGATACATTCCTACCTCCTTTGCCTTTGATACCAACTATGACAACCCTGCTTTTTATTACAACTTAAACATGCTTTATTACATAAAACTTCACTTGATACAACAAAGAAGATAGAGAGGTTTAGTGACTTTGGGATTAGGATCATTACATAATAACATTAAACATGAAATACAACATCCTTATTGAAAACTTCCTTAACATGACCACTACATTCCTTCGTACTTAGCATTGCATTGGATAACCTGAGGACATGCATAAGAAAAGGGTGAGCTATAAAGCCCAGTAAGGGAGTACACAATGAATAACATGAGGAGTACAATACATGTTAGGCAATAGGCATATCAATAGAGCATAAGAGAGACATGAACACAAAGGCATGATAAAGCATGATAATCATAACATGGAAATGTGGCAACAACACTTAACATTGAATTAGCATGAGCCAAGGCTCATTGCACATGGAGCATGAGTAAACCCTCATTGCACTTGAAGCATGAGTAAACCCTCATTGCACTTGAATTAGCATGATTCAACACTCATTTCACATGATGTATCATGATACTATACTTTACCCAATGCATTGGAGCGCTATCAGGGCACACCCTTCTTAAACATTTCATTTCATGCATAAGTGTGCCACATGGATCATAAAATATTGATTCATAAAACATAATCATTTATTCCACGATAAAGGAATGTGGAATTCATACATGAAACTTTACAATCAATAAGTAAATGTGCATAATGGTGAATACCCTTGATGGAGAAATGGGCATGGTATTCACTACACAATGATATTGGCTTAGAAAATCGGTGTGATTTCGGCAGCGTAACGGCGTGACATAAGAATTCATAAAAAAGTCTGATGAGAGAGAAAGGGGTTCCTCATCATATTTACTTGTAATGGACAGTAATAAGGTCATATAGATACATGTCCCACCAATTGAAAAGGAATTTAGATTCATGATACAAAAGTATTGCTTGAATATAAAAGAGGAGAAAAAGGTTCCTTTCGGAATTTCGGCATAGTAACGGGTGTACATGGGAGGCATTTAATGAGAGAGAAAGGGGTATCCCATCATTCAATAAATAAGAGGGTAGTATGGGAGAGGTGAGAAACCATACCCCAACATTCATAATTGAAATTAAAAGGGCAATACAACTTAAAGAAAATTGACAAAAATGAGAAAGGAAGAAAAACCCTTACTTGGAAGTGTGCTTCCAAAGGCTAGAGAGAGGCTTGTGAGAGGCTTCATGGGAGCTTGGGGAACCTTGAGAGGATTCTAGAGAGAGTAGGGAAGAGGTTGGACGAACTTCAAGGGCTTTGGGTGAGGAGGAAGTGGGAGCTTGGGTGGGTTTATATAGGAAAGGTGAGAGAATTCTTTATTATTTAGGTTTGGGACCCCTTTTATTAAAATAATCCAAACCACAAACCATCCCATGGTATTTGCCCATGTTTTCTGGAAAAGGAAAGAGGAAGACAATATTTTACAAGGCCAAGGTCCGAAATTATTAAAAAATTAGGGTTGCTTATGTGGAGGTGAGTCACACGCCCATGGAAATTAATTTAAAAAGGCAAAGTGTTGAATAAGTCTTGAGGGCTCCATTAATGCTTTGAAAAGTGTGTCAAACAAACACAAAACCTCATTATTTTAATGATAAAACACATATTGGCCGAACTTAAGGATTATGGTATTTTATTACATCACCATTGGGTCATTATGATGTCATAAAACACATTATATATTTAAATGGTATTTAATTTTTACCCAAAAATTTTACTGTCTCAGAAAATTATGAAAAATTCACCGTTGGATAATTTCGACGTCCTGATTCCAAAAATAATATTTATTTTATCTAAATAATTTTCTAAATATGTGAACTTTCACTTTTAAAATAAAAACCGACATTTATAAAAAATTCACGGGTTTTGACAGAAATGGCTTTCAAACCTTAATAAAAATTTTAATTGCATTCATAAAATTATAAGATCATTTATATTTAATAAAAATTAATTTAATATTTTATTAAAATATTATTTAATTCAAAAATCCTTTAATTTAATAAAATATAATTCTTAATTAAATAAAAACTAAAAACACCGTTTGTACTTTAAAAACTAATTACAATGTATCAAAAATGACTAGAAATTATATTCATTATTATATACAAAAATAATGTACATGAACATGGTGCTACTTATTTGTTACATAACCCCTTAAAATAGCTGCATAAGACCTAAGGGTAAGGTGTGCGATGGTGACAGACTCTTGGGGTTGCTCGGATAACATCGCTCGAGTGGTAATCTCTATCGACTTCTATTTTTCCCGTAGACGATCACGTTCGAGCTTGACTTGATGAAGCTCAGCTTGGGCTTGGTAAAGGGAAAAGCCCAAAGACGCCACCTCCTTTCCGAGCTCCGACAAATGGGATTTGTAAGGGGAAATTCTACTGGATGAGGCCATCGCTTCCTTTGTCTGAGTAGAAAATTGGTTCGTTAAAGCCTTATATTTAAACTACCCAGATGATCACTGTTCAACGGCTATAAAAGTAATGGTCACAAATCTTAACGTTAAACTAAAGAAGTTGACATCTTATAAAAACATTTTTTTTCATAAAGAAACATTTAACTGGATCAAGAGGGATTTTCCATTAATGAAATTTTGGGTCATTACATGAAGGATGTTTTTTTGTGAAAACGACACACGTATTCAATAGTTTATCACATGCAACATATGATCTTATTAATGTAGTTATTATTTGTATTGTGAAATTTATTGGAAATTTACTTTTTGGACATAAATATGACAACAATTTCATAGGTTTTTTATAATATAAAAGAGTCATGTGAATTAATACACTTAAAATATATCCTTAAAAATTATTGTTCACAGGAGCCAATTGATGTATTCTCTATGAGATAGTGTGATATTATCTGAACTAAATTTTAATGGTGATGACTTGGGCATGGAGTGACCATGTCTTAGAAATTATATCCCTTGAAGTAGATAACCATATTGGATCCTGGTACACTAGCACAATATCATTCTTACGCTCCTTATATTATCTCTTAGTTGTTAACCAAGTAAAAATATTTTATCTTATATTTTATTTTTTTCATTAATAACTTTTCAGAATGTTTTAATAAATATAATTTGTTTAATGTAATAGGGTTAAAATATCCAATACAGTTAATGAAAATTTTCTCCCCAAAAATCACCACCACTCATAAGGAGGTTCATCTTATAAAAACCTAGATGCATGTATTTGTGAGTTAATATGTGAATGAGTGTTTATAATAATGGTGTCTTATGGAAGCTGTTTGTGGAATTTTCACTTCTAGATAGACCAATATTGATTTTGACTGTGTCATTAACAAATTTTATTTTAATTATGTAATTATTTCCATGTTACTGGAGAATGAACAGAATGATTTTATTAATCAGGTTATATTTTAATTATTATTGATTTATTATGTTATTTCCCTATTCTATAATACTAATACATACACATAACATTATGAAAGATAGGTAGGGGTCTTGTGTGGACCAATAATTAATGCAATGTAGTAACTCCCAACATTTGATTCATTATAATTCTTTAGAACACTACTATATAAGTCCAAAGTAATGGTATGTAACCTAAAAATAAGGGATGATGATGGAAGTATCTAGATACTCGGATTTCAAGAGTATATTAATATTTTCTTTGATATAGACGATATTGGGATATATACTATTCCTTTTATATTCTGGTCTGAGGTATAATATTACATATTCCAAGATATAGTATTTAATTTCTTTTAATATCATGAATATTTCTATTGGTTTTCTTTAATTCATATTTACTTAGAATAGAATATATTTTTATTGTTTCTTTAGGGTTTCTATACATGTATATTGTAGTATAAATTATTAAATTATTTTTAATGATATAAATATACATATATTCTATTTCATTTGGAGTATATGTTTTTATTTTTAATGTATACAACAAAAACATAGGGGATTCATGATTTTCTACTGTAGTAACTACTATTTGTGTTAACTACCAAAGGTTAAAATCACATTATAATATTCTCAAGTAATCCTTAGTTATTTAAAGAATCCATTGGAAATCATAAAGCACATCGCATGTCATGTAGTTATTCGGTTCAAGTCATATAGTGTTTTTGGTAGGGTTGTTATAATGATGTTCATATAGAAAATATATATCAATTTTTTAAAATTCACTTCAATTTAAAATAATGTTCTAAAAATACTTTTCTTACTTTTAATATTTTTTTTATTTTAAATTTCAATTCATTTATTTAGATTTTATATGATATAACAACCCATAAAATTTTAAGAAAAAAATAATGTTAATCAGAAGTTTTTATTATCTAATTATTTATTTATTAACCTAATGTAATGTATTCATCCATAATTATTATAATTACATTACAAAAATAATGTTTTTACTTTATCAACATATTTTTTATGATTTTTTATATTGTAAACACTCACTTAATTTCTAGAATATACGTATATGTTTATAGAAGTATTTCATATATGAAAATAATATATTTTACACATATTATAAATCTCATATATGTTCAGCCAAACCCTAATTAAATACATAACTATTAAGTTCCAATGTTTTTTTCTTAACATTATACCATGTTAAAATGACATTATTTAAAGAAATACATCATATCCATCAATTTGTGGTATTAATTTAAAAGTTAATTATCAAACCCTAGAAAACATGTGAAAATATTGGAAATTAGAAGAATGTGCCACATTTTTTATCTTGTTTTCAGAAAGGAAGATCCACGATTACCATTTATATGTAGGAAATTTAAATAAATAAGTTTGGTTTTCAAATAATTTTTGTTTTTACATTTATTAGATTATTTTTTATTTGTATATATGTTAATTATGTAATATTATAATTCACGAATAAATTTATTACCATTCTTATTTAATACTTTTTTTTTGTAATTTTATTGTTTTATTTTTAATTATTAAAGTTAAAAAAATGATTTTTTTAATAATTAAGAAAACTATAATATTGTGGGTGTAAAACAATCTTGGTATTGTGTAAACGGTGAGTAATTGAGGAACTCAATGGGAAACAATAATATGATGGTAAGAACATGTTGGATATAGTTACTCAAGTTAAAAAGGAAAACCCCATTGGATGAAAACAATCCACACTTCAAAAGTATCATAGAAAAAGAATTTGTTTTTGAAAACATAAATTATGATTTTATGATTGGATGCTAGTAATGGATAGATCATGATCAACTGAAAATTAATACCTTTTTTAATTACTATGTTAAAAATTTAAATATATGAAGGTACTTCAAGTAAAATCCATGGATAAAAATAGAATATATCATGTCAATATTTCAAAATATATTAAATATTAATAGAGAATATATATTAAACATGTAATCATTTCTGGTTTCAAGTTTTTGGTTCAATATATATAAAATTAGAAAAAAAAATTGATAGCTAAAATTAGAGGCAGTAAATTGGGAAATCATAAAGGATATCACTAATTCGTGATAAAAATTTCTTAAAAAAAATTTGGACATTGAATAGGTTTCTTCCATGGGGAATTCAAATATTTTCATTGGATTCATTAAAATAATGGATGGGTAATGCTATTTTGTTTCATAAATTTCTAACGAAATTTTATTAATGTGTGGGAATCATTATATTTTTAATTTTATTTTTCGGCTTATTCATTTATCTAATCTTTAAAAATATTCCCATTTTAATAATAATAATAATCATTAGTTGTTTATCGACTGGTTTCATTTTAATTTCAGAAATAAACTACATAAAAATATTGTTGGTCATAGAATGAGTTAAGTAATTTACACTTTAAATGGTTTTTAACATCTTAATTTCAAATTAAATCGATTCACTTCTAAAAAGGTCTATTCTATTATTATAAAAAATACTATACCAAATATTTGTTTATTTTTAACATTAATGAAAATGAAAATATTATTTTATGTATCGAAATTCCAATTATATCCTGATCATAAATTTTCTATGGTTATGATATTTTTCAATATACATGATGAATGGAAAATTTTCATCATAATTACAGAAAGTTGTGGAGAAACATGAAATCATCCTTTGGTCAAATAAATTAATATTATTGATATCAAAACGGAAATTTTGATAGAGTTTCTAATATTTTAAATTATAGGAATGAATTCAAAAAAAATAAGAACTAATAAAGCTACCAATAGTATAATTTTAAACCTCTCTGAAGTTAATCAATTGAAGGAATCTCTAAAAAGTTGGAGAAAAAAGATATGAATTTTTAATCTCTCAATAATATTTTTATTTTACTATTATAATTACAGAATCAAAAAAATTAGTTATCTAAGGATATAATAAAAAATTATAATAAATTCACACTATAGATAGATGATGAACATAAGAAAAAATTTTCCTATATGGTGGCCTAATGGAAGAAATTATATTTTCCATTTTAATTTAAATAAAAAACCAAAACATTTAATTTACTAAATTATCCAAATATGAACATGAATTCAATTAAAATTATGATTAGAAATTGAACTATAAAGTTGAATTTAAATTTGAATTTAAGTATTCCTACACCAATAACTCTAAAAAATAGATGGAATATAAGGATAAACTCTTTCATACACATTATGAGAATTAATATATTAATAAATAATAAATATTCAATGTAGAAAAATAGGAATCTAAAAATAAGGAAAAAATTATTTTTGATTCTAGAAACACATTAGTGAATTTCAAGTTGAGTAGCAAGATTAAGTGTTGAATGATGATTGATGTGGACTTAATAGATTCATGTTTTCCACATCAGTTTTCTAAAATATTCATATTTATAATCATCAAGTGTGAGTTAATTTATAATATATTAGAATTTAATCGTTCCATGAATAAAAATAAAAATATTTGAATATCCTCATAAACATGTGTTAATGTGTGATTTTTTCAAGTGTACAATTCAAAAAAATTTCATTATCTTAATATAAAAATATGTTTTTATGAAAAACATATCACTATATTATTTCAATGAAATTTATATTAATGAAGTTATTTTGACATATTTATCATTTCTTTATTTAAATTAAAAGAATTCTACTATTATTTTATTTTTCATAGTTGAAATATAGAATTTATGAAATATTATATTAAAAATTCATGATTTCAATGTTTTGGAATGTCTAAAAATTTGTTTTAAAATTTTAATGAGAAAATTTTGATAGTTTATTAATTTCATTATAAGAATTTTATTTTGAAAAATGAAGTGACTCTAAGAATTTCCATAGATGACTAATATTTTCTACATTGCTCCTCTACCATGATTATTTGTAATAAATCATTAAAAAATATATGCAACCATGTGGTAAAAGATAAAACTTATTCTATCACGAGTTATCATGATTATTCAACCATTAAGTACCTTATTTTAACCATTTCCAATATTTTTGTGATCGTTAATTCTATTTTAAATAGTATACCTTTGACTGAATGAAATAATTGTGGTCAATTCATCGACCATATTTTCCATAAATTGTACAAGGGTCTTATAAAGTTCTTGGATAGTAATATCTCGTGATATTGAAGGATCAATTGTATCTCCCATTATAAATCACCAATGGTCAAGATTTATAATACATGGAATATTTATAATCTCAATTCAAATGGATATGATGAATTTTTTTGACAACATATGGATATGATCCAGGATTGATCGTGGGTCATCTTGAGGATTATTTAGAAGACGGTTTTAAGACGTGGTTTCCATGTTTGGATTTAGTCAGGATTCAATTGAAGTTGGAGTAATACATTGTGTGTGGAGGAACTAAATAGTTTTATAGAGTTATGATGATAAAATAATCAGTCTAGAAGATGAATTAAGTCATTTCATACATTTATATTCAATATAAATAGAACACACATGGATTTTTAAATTTCTTTTAGGATGATTTTTCTGAAATCAAATATGTGTAATTAAACTCGGTGTGAAGTTCCCCATGGACCATGAGAAAACAATGAATGGAATATGTCGATGTGAGAATATGGTGTTCAAAAGATCAAATAAAGTGAATAAAATAAAAAAATGAAAGTATTTGGAAAAGGGAAATGAGAAACAAAGTTTAAAAGCACTCATTCATAATCAAGATCATATTGGATATTTCTGGTTACCTTTTCCTTTTTTTTGTAATTCATGAAGTAAATTGAATTTATTTTAATAATTATTTTGAATAAACTGTTTCAAGGATGTAATTTTTCATTGGGGAAGTCAATATTACACTATATTTATATTTCCTTGTTTATTTAGAAAATAATTTCAATATTGGGTCATTGAATTCTCTTATTTTAAAAAAATCACTATGAAAGAATGATACTTAGATCAATTAGAAAATAAAAAAATAAATTTTTTATGATGAAAATTTATGTCTTCTCTGAGTTTCTCTATATTAGATTCAAGAATTGAGAAATTCATGGGTTTTACTATACCTCAATTCTAGATTGTCAGATGGTAATATTTCTTGGGGAGATATGTTGCAAAATTAATCTTATCAAATGAATATAGATAGTTCTTTTAATCAGTCAATTGAATCCTCCCCAAATATATATGAATTATTTTCTTCAGTTATTTAATGGTTATCTATGTTTTCAATTTTTCATATATGTATTCATTTTTTTTATTATTCACCTTATTATATGTTTTTGTTTTTACATTATTTATTGACATTGAATCCCAAAATGCACAATACCATCCTTCCTTGTGGGCTCAACATCCCACACACCAATGAACTGGTAGTTTTTATGGATTAAAAAATTAAAAATAATTCATCTATAATGATGATGTATCATGTTTTATTATTTCGTATCTATTAAAGGAATTCACAAGACCAGAATTGAAAACAAGAATTAAAAAATAATGATGTTTTTTTAAAACATAAAGGGAAAAAATCATTCATTGAATCTATTGTTCTATTTTTTATTGTGATATTTTTTTTTATATTATTATTAAAATATTTGTGTTATTACATATTTTTTTACACTAGATTACCATTGGATTGGATAGAACATTATATTCAAAAAATCAATAGGCATCTATGTGTTTTGAAAAATTAAAACAATAAATGGATGATCAATGGGATGTTTTTCGAAATATATAAATTTTGGTTCCAATAGTTTTTAGAGATCATGAGCATGAGAGACAGAACCGTAGTGAGTTTCAATTACAATTTATCTATAAAAACCCTTGACACATTTGGATTTCTCCGTGATTTAGAAACTATGAGTTCATGTATTCTCTATTTTCCATGATACCATCCTTTAATTGTATGTCAAATGTAGATTATTTTGACATCATTATAGAATCTTGTTGTGTGGTATAATTAATTCTACTTATTAATCATATTTAAGACCAATTTTAGTTGAGTTGATTCTATTTATTTCAATAATATTTATATAATATCGTTTCAACAATTATAGGAAGAATAATATGATACATTTGATCATGTATTTTACTATATAATCTTGAATCTATATCCTAAGAGAATCACAATGGGGATTAATCCCAAACATCAATAAGATTATCCCAGAATAGGGATTATTATTCAAAAACCATAGGAAAAGTTTCTGGTACTCATTAAACAATGTTTTAACAACATTTTTTCTCCACATTTCTTAATAGATACCATTTAAAATTGTCATACCCCATATAATCAAACTATAGTTGAACAATATTCTTGTGGATATTTCATAGAGAATGTAACTAAATAACTCAAATACATTTTAAAAAAATCATGGAAGTATCAATATAAATCTAAAATGAGGAACATTTTTAGAAACTTTCAATGTGTTGGTTCTCAGAAGGGTTGAATTTATAACAAATAATCTCACAGGGATTTCAAAGTTTTGGTATGTTTTATAGTTCTAGCTCTTGTTGTCCAAATTTTGAATATTCATCCCAATCCATTAAAGATACTAACCTTGAATTTTATGTTAATAGAAAAAATAAAAAGGATGATCTCCTCTCAAAAAGATAAAATCAAGGATATAGGATTCATTCTATTATATCGTCGAAGGAACTAGGTGATATTAGACTATCGACTAATCCTGGTTTCTCATAAGAGCCTTGTAATTAATTTGAAAATTAATAATAGGCTCAACTGTTTATCACCCAAGATAATATTGAATTAGTTATCTACAAGATGGTGTCTATGATGTATGCATTGATTTTTAGTCATGAATATCATATAGGATAATAGAAATATACCTTCACAAAGAACATGAATAAACTTTAAAATAAAATAAGTCAAATGGATTGTAAATTAGGATGTTGATAAAAATAAAATTTTACAATATCAAAATAGGTAAAACCTAGGTAGAATGACAATGTTGTGAATATAATAAGTTTTCTAAAAAATAAAATAGACGTTGAAAATGATACTATGATAACTCTAACAGGAAAACTATGTAAATCTAGAAGTCAATATATACATTAAAATGATTTTGGAAATGGGGGAAAAATAATTAATTTATATAAAATATAAATCTTCCAATTAAACGAAATGATGAAAAATAGTTAAAAATTAGAAAAAAGGTAAGGTGAATCTTGTTGGTGAAATAAGGGAAATGCCTATTTTTAATGAATTATGCACTTAAAATCCCTTTAAATATATAATGTTCACATTAAAATAACTAAAAATAGCTTCTCTAGTCCATTTGTATTTTAAAAAATCTCTAATAAAATAATACTTCCATCCATGTTCTATTTAAATCGTCTCTGAAGAGTTCATTTTTGTCCTTTATAATAAAGCCCCTCTAAAATATATGGACCCAAGGTGTTTTTACATTCCATTATGTAAGAAACCAGTACTTCATTGAGGTATAATTCATTTAAATTCAACAAATTCTTAATTTAAATGTTTTAGTAAGGCCTAATATAAATTCCTTTAAGCACATAGAGGTATCAGGGGTGTCTATGGAAGGTTCAGAGCCCAGAACCCAACTATTGGGGTGATA
This sequence comes from Viscum album, assembly GCA_963277665.1. NCBI lineage: Eukaryota > Viridiplantae > Streptophyta > Magnoliopsida > Santalales > Viscaceae > Viscum > Viscum album. The sequence continues at coordinate 1,602,074,154 of OY728128.1, forward strand.
AATGCATAGTGCATAGTTAATGGAACCCTAAACAATATTCCATATAGTTAGAGAAAATCATGTGAGGCATGAAAGTGGGGAGCTACAGGTTTCACATTTAGAGTAAATTGTGTGATATGTGGTGCATGACCTTGCAATCATGCCTGTAATTTTGACAGTGAAGTTTTTCAGGGTTTACACTTGGTTATTTAAACATTGTGAGGAATTCATTTGGGTTCCAATTCCCTACAGCTAGGCATGAATAGTTGGCACACTATTTGGACAATTGTGTGGCCAAACCATGAGACCCTATAATTATGTATATATTACATTTTTTACCTTATTAAATCTATAAAACATAAACCTATAGTTTTATTTCTTCAATTGATAGAACCTTGAGGTTTTGAGAGAACCCTTAAAGCTCTAAATGAGATTTTCCACTGCCACTATGTACACTCTCATATTCAAGTGTAAATCATATAATAGTATCCTTATCTATGATCCCTTGATTCCTTTTGTGTCATTATTCATTTTTTTCTATCGATTGCATTATTTAGTTGTTGATAATTTTCCCTATTATTAGCTTATGTGTCCTTTTTAGATTTTTCTCTTGATCGGGGTCATATCAGTAGTTGAAACTAGATGATATATTCACTTTGGTCCTATGGTAGGTGGTATCATGCCTTTATTTTAATATTTATGTGTTTTTATACGTTGTCTTGAAGTATTTCCAATTCTTAGGTGGCACCTTGAAATAAATTTAACTCCTTAAATTGAATATATTGTTTTATCCTGTTAAATTAATGAGGCCCATTGATAAATATTAAATGGTTATGAACCTTAAATATAAAAAACCATTTGTGTATGTTTTATACTTAAATGGACATTATTATGTCATATGAATCTTTGGATACCTAGGAGGATTCCCCTTTCCATTTTTTCCATGGAATATGATTTGTGAATTGAATTGTGAATTGAAATATAAATTGAAATGAAATATGAATTATAAATGGTAAATGAGTTCATTAATGGGAAGGGATAGAATGACTAAGACCCATTTCCCTTTCCTTATAATGTATTTTTTATGCTTTTTATGCTTGTTGTAATGCAATTACCACAATACTAGTTAAGAGGAAATCCTTCTATGCTTGTCTAATGACATGAGTCACCTTTTGAGGTGATTTTGATTTAAAATAATCTTTGTTAGACCTTGATCTAGTTTAATGCTAATGAGTAACTAATTTTAGATCCATAATGAATATATTCCTTGAGTGACACATGGATTCAAATAATGAATTTCATGGATGGAATCAATTTTCTTATACATTGATTATTCCTAATTGACACTTAGAATTAAGATATAGACTTCTAAGGACGAACTCATAAGGGCTGACTATTGTATCTCGAATGATACATAAATTCCATATCTATTTCCAATGATATAATAAAAGATAATTTGATCATATATGCTATGCGGGATATTTGGGGTGTCTTATTTGATTTTCATGGATTTAATTGAATGGAAGAGACGTTGTACCTACCCTAGATCAATACTGGGGTTCTTGTGAGGATATCCAGGGATGGGATCATTGGGTTTCAGTTTATATTATACCTAGAGCGATACCTTGATTCCAAATTATGCATAACATGGACGAGATCAGGTTTTTAAATTAATAATAAATTAAATGATTTATATGACATGTTTTTCAAGTTAAAGTACAAGATTGGATTTGGCCTCTGTTTTTACTTCATAGATGGACTTCTTTGACATCCATGGATCTTGTTATCATGGGGGGTGTTGGGAACAATTTTTTCTCTCAAAGCATACTCAAATGTGTATTAATGATTAAATGATATTGAATATAAATGAGGACCTAGAATTTATTGGATGTGTAACTTCATTACTTCCTTACTTGTTGTATTACTCACAATACATTGGGACAATTATATATATATATATATATATATATATATATATTCATTGGATGAATGGAAATAGACATTGGGTGTTCACCTACTAGTATTATTTATCACACCATGTTCGGGCCACATTGGATACCCAAACAGATTATATGATTGCTGCTATGGATAAGTGAAATCACCCTGATACAAGTTCTTGATTGATACTTAAGAGCGGTGGGGAAAGCAAACATGCTAAGGTTCAGGATGCTAATGAATAGTTGTTGGCATTTTTGTAATTTTGTTCCACGTATTATACACCTTCCTTGTATAAATGATTTGATGGATTTACTAGAAACATGAAATGTAATATCATCATTGTATATGAGTTACTTTTGGCATTGATATCTAATATTACTGTATAGTTTTTTTGTTACTACTCCGGATATTGTATTTCATTATATTTTGGCTACAATACACTTTGGTAATGAAGGAATAATCTCCAAAATAACACACCTAGTCCCTCACTTCTAGTCAACAAACTTTGTATTTTCGAGAGATTTGCTTGAGGCTATGTAACCAACCGAGCTTGGGGTGCCACTGAGGGTCATCTTGGTCCGGGATGATAGAATGTGGTGTCAGAGGGGGTTCTTTTCTAGTTTTCCTTACTATTTTTACATAATAGAATATGATATGATGAAAACATGATTTTGTAATGATATGTTTCTGGGAGTAGCTTACTCATGTATAGGAAAAAAGCCAAATTGCCTCAATTTTTTTTCTATTTCTAGATTTTTACTGTTGCAACTGATTTTATTCCACCATTGGGTGATGAATATGAATTCTGATGTTATTATTGATATGATTATGGGTTCTATTATGTTTAAACCTGATGATATGAGGTAATTAAATCTCATTCATCATTTTAGACACATTAAAGGAATCACTTGTCATGAAATATGCCATTCCATTTAGGATTAAAAACATAATACATGTTATTGTGATAGGTTTTGTAATAGATATACCTACTATTATGATAGGAATAAAGGAATGTGTTATGGTGTGGATTACATAGGTCCCACAATTTTTTCCCTTAGGAGTATAGGACCTCATGGATTAGAATTTAGAGAACCATTAGTTCAACCTTTCAAAATAAAAAATGATATTAACGTAAAATGTGAATTAATTACAATGAAAATGAATGTCAAAATTCATGTAAAAAGTTAATTTGAAACTGAGTTTCATATAGAAGATAACTCTACCTAGAACAAGATTTATTAGGGGTTAGTAGGAATTATCTATTTCTTCTATATGATATGTACATCGCCATGTCCTGATTCTAGGAGAAGGCATATGGGCCTATTCTTATATCGGAACTCTTGTACATATCAGATTTCTATATCTATGCTTTTGAGTTGTGAAATTTGACAATGTAGTTAATATGAGGAATGATCTTGGAATTTGAAGATGTATGCTACCTTTATTTCTTCTAGTCATATACCAAGAGGGTTGTGAGGACTATACTCTAGAGCTGTTGGATCATGAGGTACCAATGGATCCTCTAGTAGTTTCTACTAAAACCGTAAAAGTTATAATAGACACAGGTGATGAGGCACAATTTTGTAAGGGATTTATTTTGTTCATATAAACCATTCAACGAGAATCACGACTGTCCCCTACTATGATATAGTTGATGATGGAGTTTCAATAATTGCATCATCCTGATTTTCCAGGGGATGGCGGGCCACAGGCTACAGAGTCATGGTTATATGGCATGCTATCTATCTTCATGCAGTTAGATACATCTCTTGAGAGGAGGGTAATTCTTTTTATGTATATTCTTCATGATTATTCCAACAGGTGGTGAGATGTTGTTACTCATATGTATAATCAACAGGATATGTCAAGGTGGAATTTTTATATGTACTTCTATGACTATTTCAATCCCAAGATGTTGAGAGCCAATAGATCATGAGAGCTTTTTCACCTATAGAAGGGAGCATTATTAGTTATGAATTATTAGGCCCATTTTACTGAGATCCTATGATTAACTCATATTCTTATGAGTGTTGAATTATCTAAATCCATGCAATTTTAGGACGGTCTTAGGTACAAGATTTTACCACAAGTTAATGTTTTTCGAATGACTATCATTTCTATAATAGTGAATATGGAACTTATCACAAAGCAAAACCAAATAGTGGATGGGGGTGTGATCCAGAGTGGTTCAGCAACTAGATCTGGTATTTCATTGACTAATAACATGAAGCATTTTCTGGAGATTCAGTTTGGAGATATTAATAGATAATTGTTTCGCACGGAATCCAGGGATGACCTCCTGAACGGGAGATTCAAACGTTCCGATCGGTTTCTAACAGGTTTGTTCGTAGAACCGGAAACATCCAATGATTCCACATCCGTTTGGACCTACTTTCCAAAGGCAGGCGCTCATTAGCTTGTGGACTAATGAGGCTTAGGAATTTGCATTGGTCGAGAGGATGGGAGGTCGGACTCATCACACCTTTTTTAGGGGAATTATTGTCTACTCCGGGACTCTCTTTATAGATTTTTGTTATGTTCGTGAATCCTTATTACATTACCAAGTATAAAATGTGCTTTCCTTTAGTTTTAACAATCAATTATTAAATATGCAAGAAATTTAGAGAATCTTTTATATGTATTCGAGGTTCTTCATCAATAGAGAATCATCTATATCTGTTTAGAGATTCTTGGTCAATGGAATCCTTCAAAACATTTATATAAAAGTCTCTTGGTCATTATGATGACCAGGCTGGTTTTAAAGCCACTCAGTGGGGCACTTGAAGTTTATTGTCATTCAGAAGGACAGATATTATTTCAAAGTTGGGATCGAACCCATAAATGGGCTACCTACGTATCCTTTGTTTTGGAAAAGGAATCAGAACCCACGTAGTTCGAGTAATGGAGTATGATGTTTATGATTGATGGCTCAAAGAAGAATGTCATAATTACTTTTACACTCTAAGCTCACGTGAGTCATGCTCGGTGTGAGAAACAAGAGGTATTGGTAAAAATTAGACAATTGTGCCATGAAAGATGCAATCATAAGAATTTGTTTGGGGCTTATGTATGGATGACTGCCCAGATAGATGAAGGTTTAGTATTTACTTTTAGGGAGAAAATCCATGAACAAGGTCCATAAAGTTATATGTGCTTCATGGAGATTTGAATACTCTAATCTTGGGGCTTACTCCTAAGGAGGATACCCAAGTTAGGAGGGGACTTATGATTGGGTTTTACTCCTGAAAAGGAAACCCAAATCAAGGGTAAATTAGGACTGGTTAAGAGAAATTTAAGGGGGCTTGGGATTTACTCCTGAAAAGGAAACCCAAGATTATGACTGGGACATACTCCTAAAAAGGAGGCCCAGGTTAAGGGACTTGGGGCTTACTCCTGAAAAGGAAGCCCATGGTTATAACTGGGTCTTATTCCTGAAAAGGAAACCCAGGTTAAGGGACTTGGGGCTTACTCCTGAAAAGGAAGACCAGGTTAAGGGACTTGGGGCTTACTCCTGAAAAGGAAGCCCAAGGTTAAGGGACTTGGGGCTTACTCCTGAAAAGGAATCCCAAGGTTATTACTGAGTCTTATTCCAAAAAAAGGAGACCCAGGTTAGGGATTATGGTTTGGGGCTTACTCCTAAGAAATATGCCCAAGATTAAAGGACTTGATTGGGGCTTACTCCTGAGGAGGATGCCCAAGATTGGGAACTTTAAGATTTTGGGGCTTACTCCTGAGGAAGATGCCCAAAGATGAAGGTTTTATCACTGGGGATTATTCCTGAAAAGGAGACCCAGGTTAAGGGACTTGGGGCTTACTCCTGAAAAGGAAGCCCAAGGTTATGACTGAGTCTTATTCCTGAAAAGGAGACCCAGGTTAGCGATTCTCTCATCTTAAAGGATGAGGTTGAATGAATTAACTCTCCATATTTAGTGACATAAGGATATTTAAATCACTAGACTTTGAGAGATATTCCACAAAATTCCTTTCAAATAAGGAAGTCAAATCAAGAAATCATACCATAAATGGCTTTGAAGAGTGTCGTGAAGACTGAATCTTGAAAAGGAGAGGTGTGATGGCTTAAGAGGGGTAAAAATGGGCAAGATGGGCACCCAAAAAGATAGGGGCGCGCAAGTCTTTCAAGGCGCGCAAGTCTTCCGTGGGCGCGCAAGTTTGGTCGCGCAGGTATACCTGCGCGACACATAGTGTACTTGCACGATTTTCAACCAGCCTTGAAACACTTGAGCGACACTTTTTTAAACACTTTAGAATGTTCTCGAGGTTCTTCCAAAAGGGACATGCAAGTTATATTGAAGGAAATAAGTCGGCGCGCAAGTGTTTGATAAGTTTCAACACTTAGGCCTTCCTTCTTCTCTTTAGATCTTCCGTTCTAGGTAATAAATTACCTTAGAAGTGTTCCGGAAGATTTGAGAAGAGACTTGGGCGTCGGGAGCTTCAATCCGAGTTTCTGGAAAAAGATCCTCTCTAATGGGGGGCCCACAGGGTCTATTTATAGGCAAAAGAAGACCTCGGGCGGTTACCGAGCAGTTACCACTTAGGCCGCTCAAGTCAGCTGCGCGACCAAGGGTGTCGCGCAAGTGTACTTGCGCGACAGTGATCAAACTTGCGCGGTTCAGTTGCTGTCGATCCTTTGTTCATGCCTTTGTCGATTTTTGATGTTTTCTACAAAGGTTGAATCACTTTGAGCTCAGATATTCCCTTTTCCGATCTTTAAATTCTGTGACGAAAGGAGCGTCAACAAAATTCCCCCCTCAGAGTTGGATCCGGAGAGAAATGAGGATTTGACTCTGAGGAAATCGAATCCCTCCAAAGGAAAAGGGAGGCACGCAAGTCTGCAGTGCACAGAGGGCGGCGCGCCAGTTTGCAGCGCGCAGGCCTTAAGCGCTCTGGTACGGCACGCAGGTAGGCCTCCTGGCCTATAAATACACGGTCTCACCTCCGTACAAGTATCCGGATTTCCGGACTTCATCCCTTCTCGAGCTCTCGCCGCGCAGGTCACCTAAGCCGCCCAAGTCTCTTTTCCACTATTTTCTCGCTGCCGCGTTACTCTCAAGGTAATAGGGCTTGCGCGGTAATACTTGCGCGCCAAAAACTTGCACGGAAAATGTATCACTTGTGCGACATCTCCATACATGCGCGCCTTAATTCCTTAGACATTTTTTTCAAATTCTTTCACAAATTTTATGAAAAAATAAACCCGTTTGAGAGTTTAATTTATTCAGCTCTTGTGCAGATTCAATGGATCTTCGACCTTGATTAATTGATGAACTGGCTAGCAAGCGGATTGATGACATGATGAACATTATTGGCCATGATTACTATGATATCTGCGGCAGCACTTTCCCAGATTTGGATAAGTACTTGAAGAAATATCATCTTAATTTCCCATAGAGCATCTACCTGTCTCTACGTGTTCATGGACATATGCAAGGAGTCAATGTTCCAAATGCAAACAATTATACACCTGAGATGCAGCTGCACTGCTACTTCTCTATTTCGGTTATGCTGTGCATTAAGAGTAACAACAATGGTGTGAACTTTCAAATTCTTCCTCCATGTCATTCCCCTGTAGATATGAAAATGGGAAACCCATGGGCTGAAATGTTTTCCACTAATGGTTGGTGGAGAGAAGACAAACATGGTATTAGAGCAATATCTGAAAAGAGTACTCTCTCCAAATGGCTCTTTACTTCCAATGCTCCATTCTCAAATCCATGTATCCATCTTCCAAGTCTCTTGGACAGAAACAAAGTCACTATTTGATCAGCAGAAAATTTTCTCAAACCGCACTTAATAACATCCTTTTACAATTGTTCCAAGAAGAGTTGGTATCACTGCATCTCTTATTGTATCTAGTTGAATGAATGAATTCCAGGTGGTTGCTAATGAAGCTCGGGATGCTGTAAATCAAATGAAGTGTTATGTTGAAAGCCTCTTTTAATTCTCGAAAAAAACGAGAAGAGACTCCAGTCTATGGATGTACTTTTAACTCTTGTGTATCAATGAAAAACACTTTCGTCTTCAATCATTTGTACATGCATTCTTCCATTACCTGCTTCAAATTTACTTAAGCCAATGGGCTTAGTAATCATAGTTTGATTTTTACTAGGATTATTACAAATAACCCTACAAACTTTGAATCTTTTAACTACTCAATATTACCTAAATCATACAAAAAATGTATATTTAGTGAGCTGGAACTTGACTTTTATTCAAAGTTCCTTTGTCTTTTGTGTGGGCAGTTTAAAGTCATGCATGCCGGACATAAAGGGGATAATGTTTAAGGTCTAAATAGCTTTGACCGAAAATGGATTAAAATGGATTCAATTCCTTGACAATTTATCTGAAAACATATTACCATACTCAAGTATGAGGGAAAAAATGTAAACTATGGCTTAAGAATATTTGAATCTGAGGAATGATATGAAAAAGAGCTAAAAGGAATTAGAAGAAGTAGTTTCCAAGAATGAAGTTACTATTATTTAACAAAACTCGTTAGGGGGTTGAAATATGTAGGGCCACCTATGGGCATTGGCTGCATGGTCAAATAAATAGCATCTTTTGGCTGACAAGGCTGTTATGTAGACTGTTTATGCAAGGCCACCTATGGGAACGTGCTGCATAGTCAGGCAAAAGAACTCCCAGAAATTTACTTTCCTAGTGCTAAAAGCCAGTGAAAGTTTATGGAGATTCCAATTTTCTAAAGTATAGAGTTTTTTGTATGGAAAGAGGTACTTGAATATGGAGAAGATATTTCCAAACAAGAATATCGATGAACTGGATGAATATCACTCCTACGATGGTCTGACCCAAACGTAGGGAAGAAGAATAAACCATAGACTTGAATACTTTCAGATCATGAAAAAAAGATATGGGACAAATATGTTAAGGATGGATATTTTTGCGGATCCCTACATACTGTCGTTTTAAGACAAATAAGGAAAAAAGAGGCATTCTTCCCAAGAATGAAGTTACCATTATTTAACAAACCCGTTAGGTGGTTGAAAACATGCAGGGCCACCTATGGGCATTGGCTGCATGGTCAAATAAATAGCATCTTTTGGCTGACAAGTCTGTTATGTGGACTGTTTATGCAAAGCCACCTATGGGCACGTGTTGCATAGTCAGGCAAAAGAATTCTCAGAAGTTTGACATTTTTGTGACTAGAAGTCATGAAAAGGGTTATGAAGATCTGAAAATATTTAAGGTTAGGATTATAACACATAATGATGGGTATTGTCCAATCTATATAGAGATACATAGGTCAATGATAACCATAATCATGTTGTGGCTGGGTCCTAAATTGAAATTTTGGACTTCACTACGTATCTCATAAGAATGAGAATCAAGCCATACGTAGTTCTTGAAATGCAGTTTAACGTCGTGCAGGACGAAAGGATGAGTGATCTTTGTTTAGGGTCATAGAATTCGGACCATAATAATGAATACACAGTGTGTGTTTTCATGAGGAATTTTCAGCCAAGGGACTGAAAGTGAAATTTGGGGTTAGGCCCAAAAGACTTGGGACTGGATTCGAGGGACACTCGAATGTTCCTACATATCCCATAAGGATGGGAATCAAGTCCACGTAGTTCTTGAATTACCCTTTGTACAAATTTGGTTCGTACATGTGAAGGGAGAAAGGGGACTTTAGTGCTATGATGGTTTAACCTAAGATAAAAAGTTCAGGCATTACCATGTATGCACGTAGTCTTTTGAAAATGAAAACCATGATTGAAAAATCAATGTCAATAATAGTTCTCTCTCAAATGAGGAAATCAAAGAATATTGTAGTTTATTGTCGTACCAGACAAAAGTGTTGTATAGTTTAATGTCATATAACAAGGACGAAAGTGAATCATTGTAAAGATGTTGATTCCAGGGGCGGTTTCACAAATCAACATCATATGAGGTTGTGGTGAACAGATGTGAAGAGATTGTTTTTGGGCTTCAACCCTGGGAGGTTGCCTACATACCCAGCCTGGAGGGAAAGGATCAAAGTCCGTGTAGTTCAATTAAATAATGAATCAATGATCAAGTTGTTCTTGTGGACAATGATCTAATAAAAAATATTGTTGGGACTTACACATGGTTAGTGGCCCAAAGGGAGTGTTATGGTTGATGTTCGCTCTAAGCTCACGTGAGTCATACTCGGTGTGAGAAACAAGAGGTAATAACAACCTTAACGATGTATAGTTTAATGTCTTGTAGGACATAAAAAAGGGACTATGCAGTTTAAAGTCTTGCAGTTAGGACTATTGGTGTTGCACAGTTTAGTGTCATGTAGCAGGGACAAAATACAGTTTAATGTCATGTAGGACCTATCAAGGATTTTCTGTACAGTTTAGCGTCATGTAGTTAGGACGATGGGGATAAAATAGTTTAACGTCATATTGGACGAAAAGGGGGACTATGCAGTTTAATGTCATGCCGTAAAAACAAAATAACACACCATTTATGTCATGTTGGACGAAAGTGTGAATAGTTTATGGTCATATGCATGGACCGTGGATGGTGTAGTTTAATGTCATGCTGGACCTTTGATGATTATATAATTTAACGTCTTTTCGGACGTGAGGGACTTTTATACAGTTTAGCGTCATGTAGTTTAGGACGTCACAGTTTAACGTCTTGCTGGACATAAGGGATTTGCAAATAGTTTATGGTCATATACATGGACCAGGGAGGATGCAGTTTAAGGTCATGCTGGACGGTTTAGGGAACTTTTTCACAGTTTAATGTCGTGTGGGACGAAGTTGCAGTTTAAAGTCATACTGGACCATTGCTGTATAGTTTAACGTCATATAGCAAGGACGAATGGGTGCTATACAGTTTAAAGTCATGTAGCTAGGACTAAGGTGAACCAATATGAGGATATCAGTTCTGGGGACTTTTTACAGTTTAACGTCATGCTGGACGTTGGAAGTGCCACACAGTTTAATGCCATGTTGCTAGGACACAATATAGTTTAATGTCATCTCGGAAAAAATATAGGATCTTCTGTACAGTTAAATGTCATGTAGATAGGACATAATAATAGTTTAATGTCATGTAGGACAGAATATCAGGGACTATGCAGTTTAAAGTCTTGCAGTTAGGACTATTGGTGCTGTATAGTTTAATGTCATGTTGTAGGGACATAATAACAGTTTAATGTCATGTAGGACATTTCAAGGGCTTTCTGTACAGTTTAGCGTCATGTAGTTAGGACGACGGGGACAATATTTTGTGTTTATACAAAATACTTCTTCAGAAATCTGGCATTAGTTGGAGTCGTGATGTGTTCTCCATCCATTGAGATTAGATAATATGCTCCATTGGAGTAGACCTTATGTATTGAATAAGGTCCTTCCCATTTTGGTTCAAGCTTGGGAGACTTCTTTCCTGGTATCATTGGTGCTCTAAGAACCAATACCAATTATCCCTGAATGAATGAACGAAGACGAACTTTTTTGTTAAAAGCTCGTGCTATTCGATTCTGATAGATTTCCAACTGGTGCAAAGTGCACAATATTTTCTCATCTAACTGTTCCAATTCATTCAACCACTTTTGGGATTTCTCATCTATTGATAACTGATCACAAATGGCTATTCTGAGTGAGGGAAATTGAACTTCAATTGGCAAGACTGCTTCTGTTCCATATACCAATGAATATGGAGTAGACCGCATTGCATTGCGAGTGGTAGTCCGATAATCCCATAAAGCATGAAAGAGTTTATCAGGTCATGACCTCTTTTCTTTATTCACAATCTTTTGCAGTATATTTGAAAGAGTCTTGTTGAAGGACTCTATCTGGCCATTAGCCGCTGCATGATATCGAGATGAATGGTTGGGCTTAATGTTGTATTCTTGATACAATTTCTTTACCTCAGAAGAACAGAAATTGGTGTCGTTGTCCTTCAATATGGTATGAGGGACACCAAATCTAGTAATGATGTTAGACTTGATGAAGCTAACAATGCATTTAGAACTGACTTCTTTGAGAGGTACTGCCTCTGCCCATTTGGAAAAGAAATCAGTAGCAGTAAGAATGTACTTAAACTGCTTGGCCGTAGCTGAAGGGTAAGGTCCCACCACATCCATTCCCCATGTGGAAAATGGCCATGAGTATTTAGCTGTATGAAGCAACTCTGGAGGTTGATGAATGAAGTTGGCATATACTTGGCATGAATGACACTTCTTTGTGAAATTAACACAATCTTGTATCATTGAAGGCCAGAAGTATCCAAGCCTTCGAATTTGATCAGACAATCTATGTCCAGACTGGTGGGCACCACAGACTCCTGCATGCACTTCTTTTATGACAGCCATTGTCTCTTCACCATCAATACATCTGAAGAGAACTCCATCAAAACCACGTTTGTAGAGAATTTTCTCGAGGTGGTTTGGACCATCATAAAGAGTAAAATTGACCACACGTCGCCGAATTTGTTCTTTCTCAGCTCTATCAGGTGGAAGTGTTCCATTTTGAAGGTATTCCCTGATAGATGACATCCATCCTATAGTATGACCATATGGTTCAGGAATGGGACTAATTTCATTAATTTCCTCTGTTCTGACTTGAACATAAGGTGAAATTGCACAACGGTGGGCAATACAGATGGTTGTCTCGTCCCGATTTGGATATGCTAAAGCTGTGGCTATATTAGCCAGTGCATCAGCTTGAGCATTTTGTGATATTGGGACATAAGAAAATGTCGGTTCTGAAGGGAATTCTGACATTAACTCTCTGATGTAATCATACAAAGGGATTAATTCTTCTTTTCTGATGGCATAATCCCCATTGACTTGTTTGATTACCGGGTCTGAATCACCTTTAACCATTAAGTGATTCACTTGTACTTGAAGCGCTAACTCCAAGCCTGTAATGAGAGCTTGGTATTCAGCTTCATTATTGGTACCACCTTCCCACAACAAAAAGGAATAAGGTTACACTTCCTTATCTGGATAAATGAGCACAATTCCTAAACCAACTTTGTTGAATTTAGGATTTTCCATTTTCTTCCCTGTTGGACTTCTAGAAGCACCATCAAAATACATTTCCCATGTTTGAGGACTCTCTTGAATAGAGAAAACTTCCTCATCAGGGAGTTCGATATCTGAATACGTGTCTTCCACTGAAGGATGTTCAGCCAGGAAATCAGCCAGCGCTTGGCCCTTAATTGCCTTTTGAGACACATACTGGATGTCGAATTGCTGTAGAATAACCGCCCATCTTGCCAGACGACCTGTAAGCATTGGACGACTAAGGATGAATTTGAGTGGATTATTACGAGATACCAATTGGACCTCGTGATGTTGCAGGTAGTGTCTCAGTTTCTGAACTGCAAAGATTAATGCTAGGCAGCACTTTTCAATACTTGAATACCGGGTTTCTGCTTCAAGCATAGTTCTACTGAGATAGTAGAGACTATTTTCATTCCCAGCATCATTATTTTGAGTGAGAAAGGCACCCAATGATCGCTCTAAAGCTGTCACATAGAGGATAAGAGGCCTACCCTCAACAGGTGGCATGAGTACTAGTGGACTCAAGAGGTATTTCTTGAGAACATCAAATTATTCTTGACATTCTTCAGTCCACTGGTAAGTGACTCCTTTCTTCAATAATTTGGTAAAGGGTAAACTTTTGCCTTCCAAATTGGCGATGAAACGACGAATATAGGCTAAGTGTCCTTGAAGTCCTCTAAATTCTTTCAAATTCTGAGGAGGTGACATACCAAGAATTGATTTGGTCTTCTCAGGATCGACTTCAATACCACGATGGCGTACAACAAAGCCGAGGAATTTTCCTGAGGTTACCCCAAAAGCACATTTTAAGGGGTTCATCTTCAAATTATGTTGTTGAAGCTTGTGGAATATGAATTCCAAATCAGCCAAGTGATCAAAACGTTGTTTGGATTTAACCACCAAATCATCTACATAGCATTCAACAAACTTCCCTAGAAAAGGTTTGAAGATACGATGCATGGCGCGTTGATATGTTGCACCTGTATTATTTAAACCAAATGGCATCACACGGTAACAAAACACACCTTGAGGAGATCTGAAGGATATATATTCCTCATCTTCTGGGGCCATTCGGATCTGATTATATCCAGAATATCCATCCATGAAAGAAAGTACTTCATAGCCAGCCGTCGCATCAATTAAGAGTTCTGTAATCGGAACTGGGAAATCATCTTTAGGACAATACCGATTAAGATCTCTAAAATCGATGCAAACCCTAATTTGTTCGTTCTTATTCTTTACAGGGACAATATTAGCCAACCATTTGGGATATTGAACTTCTCTGACGAAGTTAGCTTTGATAAGATTATCCACTTCAGCCTCGATTTTGGAAGCATAGGTTGGGTGTGTTCTTCTCGCGACTTGCTTTAATCCTCGATGTTCTTTGGCAAACCCAAATGATGGGTGGCAACATCAGGATCAGGTCCTGGAATATCTGTATAATTCCAAGAAAAAATATATTTATTTTTCTTTAGAAAAGAAATATACATCTCTTGCTCTACACGGGTCATGGCCGCACTAATTAAAGTGGGGCGTGGATCTTTCTCTGTACCCAGATTTACTTCTCTGAGTTCATCCACAGTGGTAGAGATACCCTCTTCAAATGCTGGAGGAGCATCTCTAAGATCTTCCTCTTCCTCTTCATCATGTGTTATTTCTTCCGTTTATACTTGCAAAGTAGATGAAAAAAAGAAATTCTCATGATCATAAGAGATGTCAAAATTTTCACATTTTGAAGAAGAAGCTTCCATTTCCGACCCGATTGATGATAAAGGGTCTTCTTTGGGAAATAAAGAGGAGATGATGGATTGAGAATCGACATCAATATTCACCTCTGTTGTTGCTATAACTTCTTCTGGCCTGATTAGCGAAGTATAGACTTGTTGGATTTCAGCTGACGAAATGAAAACATCACCACTTATGCTTTCATCACTGCTTGGTAAGTTACCAATTTCTCCCCTGTTGTCTGGCTCGATTACCGTAATTGACATTATGGATCTTTCCATAAGAGTATTTTGATTTGGGCCTATTTTTTCAATTTGACTGATAGGTAACACATAATCTGTACTCACATGTGAAAATGGATTTATTGGAATTTTTTCCAAACCATATGGAGCATTAACTTTGGTAATTTCCTTCATTGTAGATTTTTCTCTTCCCTTCATGTGATAAAATTTCGCCTCAATGTATTGAGACTCACATGTCTTGAACGGGGCCTTATCACCATACAATGTTCCAACTTGACCATCGAAACAGTATTTGAGACATTGATGATATGATGACGGAATAGCTGCATGCTGATGTAGCCAGGGTCTTCTAAGCAAGATATTGAAAGCTGAGTCTTGATCAACAATCATGAAATCTGAATTGGAAACAAGATCTCCAAACTGAGTTCTGAGCATAACTTCTCCCAGGGTTTCTTGTTCATTTTTATCATATCCTTGTAACATCATGGTAGAAGGAGATAAATCAGATTCCGTGAGGCCCAATCGACGAAGTGTACGAATGGGCAAGAGGTTGACTCCTGAACCATTGTCAATGAAAGCTCTTCGAATATCTACAACATTGACTTTTCCAGATAAGTACAAAGGTTTTATGTGCCCATGCACAACATCATCTTCATCTTTATCGGTAAAAGATATCACTGCATGGCATTCTGCAGGATTATTCTCTATGTGATAGATTTCAGCTGCAGCAATTTCAACATCAAACTCTTGAGGACTTGACAAAGCTTCGATGAGTGCTTCCCGAAGATCTTTTGACAGATTCAAAGAATCCAAAATTGATAACTTGGATGGTACTTGGGCCAAGTGTTTAAATATATCATACTTTTGATCTAAAGGTCTGCGTTTCCCAATAGGAATATGCGGTTTAGCAGGTACCTTGGAAGCAGATGCTTTGGAAGCTGATGCATCTTGTATTGAAGTTGGAAACATCCTTGGTTTTGGAAAATTAGACTGATTAGATCCATTTACTTGCTGAGATAAAGAAGATGGAACTTTTAATCGGTCTTCCAAAATAACTGTGCCGAAGCTGAGTTGGCCATTGGCAGAAGAACTTTCTTGTTCTTTTTGAGCTCGCTGAAGGGCTCTACCACAAGTTTCTGCTGCATATACAGTGCTAGCAGGGGTAGAATTAGAGTAGTGGCTTCAGAAAGATCCACGTCTTCCCCTATATCCTGAACCTCTAGAACTTCCTCGGGTTCCCTTATTTGATACAGGGAATTCAGGCTCATCAAGACTGGAATATGAATCTGTTAATTGAATCATATTAACAGAACAAAAGATTAACTCTTCATCTGATAAATACTCTGCCTGGTTAGCCTGTTTATGCTGTGCCGTTTGGTGGGACGGTGCCCGTGGCTTCGAAGTAGATGGCATGAAATCTGCCAGAGTCAAAGACAATTTAGGCTTTGCTACATACTCATCTTCTCCTGATTATTTTTTCTTCATTGAATTGCGCTGCCCTTTTGAGGATTTGTCTTTTGATGGAGGCTTTACTGCAACTTTTGTAGGAGACACAATTGGCTTGTTCAATTGTGTTTGCAAAATGGAATGGGTCCAATTGATTGTCTTTCTGACCATCCAATCATCATATTTTTTTGCAGTTTTGCTTTTGACTTCCTGCCACTCGCCTCATTCCTCTGGATCTGTAGCGGTAATACACGCAACATGAGATGAAGAACCCTTCAATTTGACTTGTCCCAAGTCTACCATCTTTTGCAGGAGGTCTTTAAAGACAAAACACTCCTGGATGGGATGCCCCAACATTTGATGAAAGGGACAATAATTGGGACGGTCTTCATCTTCTTCCTTGTTTGGCCTCTTCGACACTGGTAATTGAACCAAATTATTTTCCAGAGCTGAAATGATGTAACCAGGAACTTGCTCACTTCGGAAAGAGTATGTTTTACTCTTCATATCCTCAAATTGTTTTCGTCGTTGATCTTTTTGATCATTTGGACGAAACAACCTTTGTTGTTGGCGTTCAGGAGGTGGAACCCTTCGAGAAGATGAAGGTTTTGAAGTAGAAATAGGTACAGGTGCCTGTTTAAGCATAACTGTAGCAGTTTCTACTTTACCCATTCTTCTTCCTGGAGCTGATGGAATTACACGATATTTAACCTTAGCCTGTATAAGGGAATCTTCAATCTGTTGAGCGATTGAAGTAAGGTCTCGAAACCCTCCTGTGTATTTCACAGGGATCAATGGCGTGCGTAATTCGTCACGCAAATTTTCCACACAGATTGGCAACAATTTCTCCTGAGGGAGTGCTAAACTCAAGGAATACGTTAATCCCTTCCAACGAGCAATGAAATCAGAGACTCTTTCATTCTCCCTTTTCTTGCAGTTTGTAAGATCGAAAACTGTCGTTTTTTGCAAAGTTGAGCTAAACTGAAGAAGGAATTTTTGACGAAGATCCTCCCATCCGATGACTGACCGGGATTGCAAGCTTGTATACCAGACAAAAGCTGGTCCTTGTAAGGTTCGCACTAAGCATCTGAGTTTCACTACTTCTTGCTGCTCTGGAGTTCCCATCATAGGATCACAACAAGACACGTAATGCGTCAAATGTTGTTCAGGGTCGCCTGATCCATTGAAAGTAGGGAAAATAGGGTTTCCAAAACTGGATGGAGGAGAAATTGAATCTACCCATTCAGGGTAAACATTTTTTTCAGGTTGAACTTGCGCCCGTTTCCCTTCCATAGTTTCTAACCGAGCTGTTAATGACTCAATAGTAGTTATTAACTTTTGAGAAATGTCAGGTTGAACTTGGTTTTGGGTAGGTGCAATGAATGGAGCTTGGACAGATGTGGTGGTTGGTGCTACAACTAATTGTAGTGCTGCCAACCGTTGTTGCGTTTGACCCGTAGGATTAGACCTATGAGGGTGTACTGATAAAGGAGGATATTCTTGATCCATCTCAGTAGTTACAACAAATTCCTTTGGCTATCGGACTTCAGCATTCTTAAGAAGAAGACTACTCTGAAGTAGTTCTGCATTCAACCTTCTTAATTCTTTCATTTCTTCCTCCTGTTGTGCAAACCTTTGCTCTAATGAGAGCGATTGAACTCCTTCAGAGGAAGGGTGAGAAGTAACCTGATTCTTTCCTTTCCCCTTATTGGATCCTTTTCGAAGAGGGGGAAGTGGGTTACTTGAAGTAATACCTAGATTTTGGGTAAGCCTTTGATTACGTGTGCGCACACCTTCTTCATTTAGGTCTGTGTGCGCGACTTCTTGAGCGGGATCCTCTTCATCTGATCCCTCTGATTGAGCTTCATCTGGTGAATCAGAAGAAACAGCATTGATGACATTAATGGATGCATATTTCATGGAATCCTTTCTATCAACATTTCTGTGATATTGTCTCCTTCCATGTCCATGATGAGACATGGAATTCTGTTGACTTAATCCCTCAGGAACTTCTTGGAGAACCGTCACTTGGAGGGAATCTCCTGATAGCTTGGCTCTTCATTCCTCTTGAGGCTTATTCCCTAATCGAGAGAATACTGACTTTCTCTGAGGGAGGGATTGAGGATTTGAAAAAGTCCCCAGTCCGGTGGACTGGGGATGTTCCTGCTGCTTCCGCTCAACTCCTCGAATCCCATTTGTTGACTCTGAGGGTTGGTTAGAGAAGTACCCAGTCCGGTAAGCTGGGGTGTCTCTTGACATGATATGTCTGAGATCTTCTTAAAATCTCTCTTGATCTTGCGAATTTTAGTTCGGAAATTAGCAGGATGCATTAACCTGTATCCACTTTTATCACCTGGTTCAACAGACCGTTGGATGATTTCCGAAACTTCTGTCATTTGATGACGTGTTTGCTCCAGACGAGAGGCTTGTGCAATATTCTCGCCTGCTTGATGTAGGAGCAATTCAACAACTTGTTCTCTATATACTTGATTTTTAGAGGAACTAGTTGAAGCTTGTTCTTTAGCATGCTTTTGATTATGAACAATGCCCATTGACTATGGTCGGCCATGGGCAATAACATTGCATGAGACCATTTTCGGCGGGCTTTGCTGACCAGAAAGCACTGTGAAATGTAGTGCTCCATGAACACCCCACCCTCTGATATGAACATCAGATGGAGCATTGGCAATTAACTGACGCAATTTTCTTAGTGCGCCAAGGCATGAACGTTGAAGGGTTCTCTGTTGCTTTTCAGTCTTCGGATACCGAGAGACTGATAGAGATGCCAAATCAATCTGGCATTGTAACCCTTCTATTATCTTAAGATGATTTTCATATTCATCATAAGATAATACCTTCTTCTTTAATTGACAAAGAGTTTTCCATATGTTGAGACGAATATCATGGATTCCATCATCCGTCAAAATCTTTGGAATGTCGTACTGGGAGTCAGCCAAAGGCCAAAACATGACTGGTACTTCACCTTTTGCCAGTTTTTTCCTCATGTTCAGCATTTCCTCTTTATCATTAAATGAAGATTCTTCTACCTGTTTGGACCAGAGTTGGTGTTTCCTTGTTGCTTCATCGGATTCAACAATATTGGTAGAGAAATCACTATTCATGCTGGAAGATGAATGACCCAGGGATGGTTCGGAGAATAACCTGAACCCCAGGCTATCTTCTGATGGAGAAAGAGTTTCACCTGCCGATAGTAAAGCATCAGACATGACTGGTTTTACGTTAGCAAGTGCCTTGAGATAGGAGGGCTTTCTCGTCACTACATTTCCTTCTGAAGAATTTTCAAGACAACGTGAATCACTACTGCGGAGAGGACTTTCACAGAGAAGTTCATCACCATGAGGAGGACCGTCATGATGGGTTACAACAAAAGATGAAATCTCTTGATCCTTGGTCTTCTGACCACACAGAGGGTTCCTGTGGCTCTCATCTGAAGAAGAAACTTCAAGATTTACCGAATTTTCATGAAGCAAGTCTTCATGAGGAAGTGTCTGTTGAAGACCTTCAGAATTAATGTTCCAGTTATTGGGAACTGAGGGAGTAGAATCTTGAATTCCGACAGATAAATGTCTGAGGGCTTCAAGAACTCTAGCATCGAGCAAGGCCTTGTTGCAGATTGGCCTTTAATCTCCTGACTGTGCTGGGCGGATCTTTTTCTTAGATGCCTTCTTACTCGCTTTAGAAACCACTTGATGACGAAAGTGATTGCTCTGAGCAGGTGTATGTGCCTGATCAGGAAAGATGGTCAGGTTGGGCTAACGATCTCCACTCAAATCAGGTGTATGTGCCTGACTTGGTTGTCCGTATGATATGGGAGAGTATGCCCCATAACCCTCTTGGACTGGAACAGATGTGTGAGTCTGTTCCGGAGTGAACCGTTGATGTGTCACTCCACTGCTAGGGATAGATTTATGTGTCTGTCCCTGAGATGATGCTGAAGCTGTTATGATATCCTGGCAAGCATCTAGAATATGAGCAGGAATTTCCTTCTGCTCTTTCACCATTGACAAAATATGTTTGGTGACTTCAGCCGCCGGAACAGGGATATACGTCCATTCCGGGCTTGGAGTAGGTGTATGTGCCTGCTCCTGTCCTCCTTTTCCTATCAGTGAATCCTGACAGTACTCAAGTGTGGAAGTAGAGAGTTGAGTCTGCCCCCTGTTTGTCGTCGAGACTTTCCGACTGACTTCTCCGAGCGCTACCAAGCGAGACTGTTGGTAGGCCTGATTAGTATTAGCAGGTGTATGTGCCTGCTGATTACACTTCGCCAAACGCGGTTGACGAGATCCATCATATGTAGTCAAACGAGCCTGCTGACTAAATGGTGATGTATAAGCAGGTGTATGTTCCTACCTATGGTACTCCGCCGGAATTGCCAGGCGGGATAGGCTTGATGCTGCCAGACGAGTCTGCTGGACAGCAGAATTAAAACGGGCAGGTGATTGTGCCTGCTCGTTATTTGCCACCATGTTAGGTTGGTGGACTTCTCTGGAGATGGCAGGGATGACAACCTGCCTATTGTTAACCGGATTCCGTCTCAGGCGGTTCATCTTGCCTGCTCGGGTTCGAGGAACCTGAGCTGAATGCCTGGAGTCGGTACCCTCATCATGTTGAGGGCGCACTACCACACGAGTCTGGCAGCGATTGTTGATGGGAGCCCTTGAGAAGGACTCCTGTCTTTTTGAATTAAGGTCTTGCGGGACCTTCTCATTCACTTCCTCAGAGTAAGGGAGTGAATGGAAATTGCGTTCCGGGGATAACGACCCGAAACGGTTGGAGACGGTAGTCAGCACCGCCTGCTTCTTCATTGCTGGCCACCGTTGTCCGGATGACCAGGTAGAGTTGTTAACTTGGAGGGCTTGATGAGCGGCCTCCAGAGTTGGGATAGTACCGTTGCGACGGTACTCCTTAACCAGTGCATTAGAAACCCAACGTTGAAGACGCTGAGTTGGTGATGTCATCCTCAGGGCGGATGACGTTCCAGCAGGAGTAGCAGCATTGGTTTTCACAGCAGCAGACCTCACAGTAGAGGTGTTCACAGCAGCAGTTTTCACAGGGGTGAATTTAAGGAAATCCATTTTGCAGAAGATCTTGAGAAAAAGAGTGCCTGTTCCATGTAATAGACATAATCAAGATGAATCCGGCCACTGCATATTTTGGATGAGCACATGTCAATGATTGCTTTGTTGGCCCAAGGGGGTCTAACAAATAAGAAGAACATCACTTTAACTTGGTTAAGGATTCACATCGGGTTCACCATTTTTGTTTCGCACGGAATCCGGGGATGACCTCTTGAATTGGAGATTCAAACGTCCCGATCGGTTTCTAACGGGTTTGTTCGTAGAACCGGAAACATCCAATGATTCCACATCCGTTTGGACCTACTTTCCAAAGGCAGGCGCTCATTAGCTTGTGGACTAATGAGGCTTAGGAATTTGCATTGGTCGAGAGGATGGGAGGTCGGACTCATCACACATTTTTGAGGGGAATTATTGTCTACTCCAGGACTCTCTTTATAGATTTAAGTTATGTTCGTGAATCCTTATTACATTACCAAGTATAAAATGTGCTTTCCTTTAGTTTTAACAATCAATGATTAAATATTCAAGAAATTTAGAGAATCTTTTATATGTATTCGAGGTTCTTCATCAATAGAGAATCATCTATATCTGTTTAGAGATTCTTGGTCAATGGTATCCTTCAAAACATTTATATAAAAGTCTCTTGGTCATTATGATGACCAGGCTGGTTTTAAAGCCACTCAGTGGGGCACTTGAAGTTTATCGTCATTCAGAAGGACAGAGATTATTTCAAAGTTGGGATCGAACCCATAAATGGGCTACCTACGTATCCTTTGTTTTGGAAAAGGAATCAGAACCCACGTAGTTCGAGTAATGGAGTATGATGTTTATGATTGATGGCTCAAAGAAGAATGTCATAATTACTTTTACACTCTAAGCTCACGTGAGTCATGCTCGGTGTGAGAAACAAGAGGTATTGTTAAAAATTAGACAATTGTGCCATGAAAGATGCAATTATAAGAATTTTTTTGGGGCTTATGTATGGATGACTACCCAGATAGATGAAGGTTTAGGATTTACTTTTAGGGAGAAAATCCACGAACAAGGTCCATAAAGTTATATGTGCTTCATGGAGATTTGAATACTCTAATCTTGGGGTTTACTCCTAAGGAGGATGCCCAAGTTAGGAGGGGACTTATGATTGGGTTTTGCTCCTGAAAAGGAAATCCAAATCAAGGGTAAATTAGGACTGGTTAAGAGAAATTTAAGGGGGCTTGGGGTTTACTCCTGAAAAGGAAACCCAAGATTATGACTGGGACTTACTCCTAAAAAGGAGGCCCAGGTTAAGGGACTTGGGGCTTAATCCTGAAAAGGAAGCCCAAGGTTATGACTGAGTCTTATTCCTGAAAAGGAAACCCAGGTTAGGGGACTTGGGGCTTACTCCTGAAAAGGAAGCCCAGGTTAAGGGACTTGGGGCTTACTCATGAAAAGGAAGCCCAAGGTTAAGGGACTTGGGGCTTACTCCTGAAAAGGAAGCCCAAGGTTATGACTGAGTCTTATTCCTAAAAAAGGAGACCCAGGTTAGGCATTAAGGTTTGGGGCTTACTCCTAAGAAAGATTCCCAAGATTAAAGGACTTGATTGGGGCTTACTCTTGAGGAGGATGCCCAAGATTGGGAACTTTATGATTTTGGGGCTTACTCCTGAGGAAGATGCCCAAAGATGAAGGTTTTATCACTGGGGATTATTCCTGAAAAGGAGACCCAGGTTAAGGGACTTGGGGCTTACTCCTGAAAAGGAATCCCAAGGTTATGACTGAGTCTTATTCCTGAAAAGGAGACCCAGGTTAGGGATTCTCTCATCTTAAATGATGAGGTTGAATGAATGAACTCTCCATATTTAGTGACATAAGGATATTTAAATCACTAGACTTTGAGAGATATTCCACAAAATTCCTTTCAGATAAGGAAGTCAAATCAAGAAATTAGGCCATAAATGGCTTTGAAGAGTGTCTTGAAGACTGAATCTTGAAAAGGAGAGGTGTGATGGCTTAAGAAGGGCAAAAATGGGCAAGATGGGCACCCAAAAAGATAGGGGCACGCAATTCTTTCAAGGCGCGCAAGTCTTCCATGGGCGCGCAGGTATACCTGCGCGACACATAGTGTACTTGCGCGATTTTCAACCAGCCTTGAAATACTTGAGCGACTCTTTTTTAAACCCTTTAGAATGTTCTCAAGGTTCTTCCAAAAAGGGACGCACAAGTTATATTGAAGGAAATAAGTCGGCGCGCAAGTGTTTGATAAGTTTCAACACTTAGACCTTCCTTCTTCTCTTTAGATCTTCCGTTCTAGGTAAGAAATTACCTTAGAAGTGTTCCGGAAGCTTTGAGAAGAGACTTGGGCGTCGGGAGCTTCAATCCGAGTTTCTGGAAAAAGATCCTCTCGAATGGGGGGCCCACAGGGTCTATTTATTGGCAAAAGAAGTCCCCGGGCGGTTACCGAGCGGTTACCACTTAGGCAGCGCAAGTCACCTGCGCGACCAAGGGTGTCACGCAAGTGTACTTGCGCGACAGTGATCAAACTTGCACGGTTCAGTTGTTGTCGATCCTTTGTTCATGCCTTTGTCGATTTTTGATGTTTTCTTCAAAGGTTGAATCAATTTGAGCTCAGATATTCCCTTTTCCGATCATTAAATTCTATGACGAAAGGAGCGTCAACAATAATGAATATATTCAGGTATCCAAGTGAGGTGCAACCAGTACAATACTACAAGACATATGAGGCAACAATTTACAAAGGACCTAGTCAAGTGCCGATATTATGAGAATATGTGCCATATATAACACATTTTCATAGCTTTTCATCTATCATTTAGTGAGAGAGGGTCTTCACTAAGCCTATATTTAGAAGCTTCATCAGTAGCTTCTCCTCAGGCATCGATTTAGAGTATAACTTTCTGCTCAATAAAATGTGGTGGAAATGGCTATGGTAGTCAAACCTCTATTTTATTGTTAGAGTGGAGAGTCTTTTCTTTGGTAATCTAGGAATTAACACAAGGCCATAGTTTATACCCAATATTTCTAGTGTAATCGACCATTGAGAAGAAGGATTCCAGAACATCTACTATCAGAGGGACTATTTTTGAAGCCTTTACTTTATCTTCTGCACTTTTCTATACAACAGATTCTTATAGATATATATATATATATATATATATATATATATATATTCCCTTTATAGTGATCCTTGGGATAAGGGTTTATACTTATGATGGCTTCAAGACACTTTCTACTCTTTTAGGGATTATAATAGAGGTTGTACATAAGTGTTGGGAGTACCCCCTTGATATTGGTGGGTGCCACATTATATGGGACCTCTTTTTCCACAAGATGACATGTTTTTACATCATTACTAGGATAGACTAGTTGGTACCCCTTCATTCCATCATTTATTTCTATCAATGTAGGTTGAACTTTACATTACAATAGGGTGGAGAATATATTAACAAGGGTGAATGGGATATCTAGGCAATCCCAACTGGACCAATTCATCATTGACTGGGTGGTATGGCATCCCATATTGTGATTTTATATGTATATGATTAGGGGACACATTTGGCATATTATACACTAGGGGTTGATCTTTTTGGGGGAATTTACATTGAATAACTTTCATGAATACCTCTATTGATAGAGTTATATTTCTCTATTGAGACAGTGTTAGGATATTCACCATTATACATTCCTCCTTACATGATGGAAACTACTGAGATAAAAGAGCTCAATAGGTAGGTATAGTATTTAATGAAAAAGTTTATTATTTGACCCAAAACTACTTGATAGGGTTCTTCGGTCTATTTTACAAAAAAAGGGGAGTAAAATGCTTCGACTATGTGTGGATTACTGGAAATTAAATCAGATAATGGTTAAGAATTAGAATCCTTTTTCATAGATATATGATATATTCAACTATCCCCGAGGTGATCGGGTGCTCTTAAATATTGATTTTAGATATGGTTATCATCTTGTTCTTTTTTGACTACTGTGAATACCTTGCAGAACATTTATGAGTATTTGGTTATGTCATTTGGTCTCATGAACATGTCAGCTGTCATAATGAAATTGATCAACAGAGTATTCCATCCTTATCTGGATTTGTTTGTTGTGGTATTCATGGATGATATCATAGTGTATTTTCATAATATACAAGACCATTAAAAACACATTGATATTATATTAGATACACTAAGAGAGTATTAGTTATATGCTAATATCAAAAATTTCTACTTCTAGATTGATTAGATTCAATTCCCATGGTCATGTCATATTTGATATAGGAGTATCAGGAGACCCATAGAATGTATGAGCTATATATTGTTTTATCATCTAAAAATGTCTTTGAGATATGGAGTTTTTGGGGGATGGATGGTTATTAGAGGAATTTAATATAAGACTTCCCACACCTAGTAGCACTAATTAAGAGCTTCACTAAGAAGGGCGTGGAGTTTGTATAGTTAGATTTCTGTGAGATAGACTTTCAAGAGTTGAAAGGGAGATTGAATTCTCTACTAATACTACATTTCCTAGATCTATGAAGGAGTTAAATTTTATACTATGATGCATCTAGTATCTGTCTAGCTTAATTAATTATGAGGGGGTGAGGGTAGATTCATTGTGTTTGGGTCTCATCATTTGAGGCAACATGAGACAAATTACCTGATGCACAATATTGAGTTAGTTGTGGTTGTTCATGCATTGTGTTGTTGGAGACATTAAAAACATGGAGAATGTTTTGTGATGTTTGTAGACCCCAAAATCCCTAAGTACATATTTACAAGGTGTCCTCAGAATCTATGTTAGAGGAGGTGTGTGGGATACCAACATTCTTTCGATTTGAAGCATTCCAACATTCCTGGTAATGAAATTTAGTGGGATATGCATTGTGTTGGAGAACTTAGATACATGTAGTTCGGTAAGCTAGAAGTCAGTGGATGCTCCTAGCGTTGTTCTAGGAAATGAAATTAAAGGCTTGTGAATGTCATGTGAGGATGTTTTTATTACCCTTATTTGTTACCACTACCCTTTTGGGAAGTTTTGGGATGAGTCGGCTATCAGACTCATAAGTCCTAGTCCTATGATATAGTGTGGAAGGTGAGGACCCTCCCCACAATTGGACTAGAGTCAAGGATGAAATTCTGCATGTACATGGATGTATATGGGTTTCTTCAGACAATCACGGGGAGATGATGTGATATTTTCAGGATTCACCTTGGGTAGTTCACGATGACATCACCATGATGTATCAGGATTTACATTTCCAGTACTATTTTCTAGGTTTAACAAGAGAGGTATTTGGATTTTTCATGATGTTTTCCACTAATCTATAGGTGAAGGTATAACACCAATGACTAATTAGAATTTTATAAAAGTTACCCATCCCTGAGTGGAATTAGTTTGACATCACAATGTATTTTTTGATAGGTTTCCCAAGGTCAGCATAAGGAAATGATGTTGTATGGGATATTTTGAGAAGGTTCACGAAGGTTGACCATTTTCTTTTGATCAAGGAAACCATTAGTGTTTATGATCTTTAAAGGTTATACATCCATGAGATAATATGACTTAATAGGGTTACATACACTATCCTTTTAAATAGGGACATCCAATTTACTTCATGGTTTTTAAAGGGATAAATTTCATTGTGTACATAGGTGCTTCAGAGCACAATATACCAACAAAAGATAGATGGCTAGTAATAGCACACGATATAGGTTCATGGGGAAAAGTTGTGTGCATGATTCCTAGATTTTGGTCGATCTTGGAAGAGGAATTTACCCCTGGTCAAGATCTACTACAACAATAGACTTTAGGAAACTATTTAGATGGCTCCCTATGAGGATTTTTATTGTATTCCATGACGATCACCCCTATGTTTTTTAGACTTAGCTGAGGCAGGTATACTTGGAGACCGTCCTATTTAGGAGTCCATAAATCACGTTTAACTGATTCAGAAGTGGATGGATACTATGAAGCATCATCAAATGTGAATTATCAATCTCCAAAGATGACATATAGATTTAGATATATAGGATTGGGTTTTCATACGTGTTTCACTAAGTATGGTACACAACATAATAAAGAGATATGGTATTCATTCACCACAATATGTCAGGCTGTTTGATTATCTAGAGATAGTCAGGCTGGTAGCCAAATGACTTTTGGTACCTCAGAGGTACCAGTCAATTTATGATGTCTTCCTCATATTCTAGATACACCTTTATCATCTGGATTGGTCACATGCCTTTCAACCTGAGGAGGTTGAATTAAAAGTAGATGTTTCCTTTCAAAAGTATCCTATATCTATTATGAATCTTAGAGTAATCTTTCTCTGAGTCTAGCCAGTAACATTAGTACAGGTGCTATAGAATCTAGACAGATTACAAGAAGAGACCTGGGGGATGGAGGCCAATTTACCATCATAGTGTTTGGAGTTATTCGTAGAATTTCCGGACCATACCTGAGAATGAAATTCAATAAAAACTAATTTAAGGGGTTATTTTTTTCAGAACCCAATTTTTCATTGGGATATGGATCCTTTAAATTCCATATATTAATATTTTATGTCCCTATATATGGCCATATATGAATTAATTTGAGTCATGGAGGTATTGGTGGAGTCTGTGGCTGGTTTGGATCTCGGAATGAAACACTTGGTGTTAAAAAATCTTACCACACAATTAGTGGAAATTTTTCATAGCATGATTCATGGGTAGAAAAAGCAATGTGAGGTTGGATAGTTGGGAGCTATAGTCTACCTGGTTAGAGAAAACCATGAAATTTAGGGTGCACGGTCTTGAATTCATGTATTTAATTTTTATAGTATATTTTTTTGTGGTTTACACACAGTTAGTTAAACAATGTGAGGAATCTATGCTTTCTTCCCTTCCCTATAGCTAAGCCTACATGGTTGGTGCACGGTTTGGACAACCGTGCGACCCATTTTTTTTTGAAATTATGGTTTGTGCCTTATTAAATCTATTAAAACTAATACTATTTTCCTATTTCTTTCATTGAATGGACCTTGACCATTTTCAAGCTCCATTGAAGATCTAAAAATGGATTTTTCACTAACTCTCTTCTCGAGGTCTAATTCAAGCACCACTCATCTCATTGTATCTACATCAGTGACTTCTCAATTCCTTTTATTACCTTCCTCAGTAGGATTATTATCAACTACAATATATAGATGAAAGATAATTTTTCTCTATTATTTGGTTCCCCTTTTTTACTCATATTTTCTCATGATCTGAGTAAAATTTAGAGCTTATACTATAAGAGATATCCTATATAGAACAACATTTTTTGGTCTCGTTCTTTCATTAAAAGTTGAAGTGTTTATATAGGCCATTTGTTCCACACCCAATTTTTGGGTGGCACCTTAAAGTGAAATTATTTCCTTAAATTAAATTGATATGTGCAGCTTATTCATTTAATGAGGCTCTTTGATAAATGATTAATAGTTATGAACCTTAAATGGAATCACCCCTTGGATTAGTTGTGTACTTAAATGGTCATTATCATGACATATTAATCTTTGGATACCTTTTATGTGTGAACTTTCCCTATATTCCATGGAATGTGATTTTTGAACTGAATCCATGAATTTAATATTTAATTGGAATGTAAATTGAATAGAAATATGAATTGTAAATTGTAAATGAGTTGACTAACAGGAAGGGATGGAATAAAAAATATCCTTATGCCTTTCTTTATAATGGACTATTTAATAATTTTATGCTTGTTGTAATGAAATTTTCATGTGAGTAGTTAAGTGGCGTGCCTTCTATGATTATCTAATGACTTGATTAAACTTTTTAAGTGAGTTTTAATTGATATATTCATGGTTAAAACATAAAATAGTTGAATTATAATGAGTAAATGATTTTGAATTGAAAGAATTCTTATTCTCCTTGGGTGGAACAAAGATTCAAATGATGAATTACATGGATAGAATAAAATGGATTGCACCATTATTATGGTTGATTGACATTTGGACTTTGATATGGACTTCTAAGGATGGAATCATAGGTGATGACTATTATATGTCGAGACATACTTGGATTTCATATGTTTTTCCAAGGATGGACTCAAAATGGAATTTGATCATATATTTCATTTATGATACTTGGCCTCCCTTACTAGACCACTAAGGATGGAATCGAATGGATAGGACGTTATTCCGCACCTAGATCGATACCTGGGATCTGGCAAGGATCACTATTGACAGGCTTATAGGGTGTTGGGTTATATTATTTCTAGATGGGTACTTGGAGTCAAAATATGCAATTCTATTGATGCATTGGGATTCATAAAAAACAATGAATGAAATGAAGAAAATGACATGTTTTTTTAGGTATGTCACATGCTTGGAATAAACCTTTATTTATACATCGTAGATGGCCTATTGAGGCATCTTCAATCACATTACTACAGGGGATTCTGGGAACTATAATAGGTCTATAAATCTAATTAAATGAGTATAAATGATTTAATGACATTGTATTGAGATATAAACCTTGAATTTATGGAATAATTACATTATTACTTATTGTATAACTTCATGAAAAATTTGACTTATATATATTGACCAGTTGGATGGCACTAGACCTTGGGTGGTTTCCAAAAAGGATTATGTCTCACACCTTTTTTGAAAAACCGTGGGTACCCAAACAGATTATATGATTTTAGGTATACCTAAGGTAAAGCACCTTGATACTGGTTCTTGATTTATTCTTAGGAGTAGGGGAGGATAAGACCTAGATGAGGATAATGATTCTAGTGGACCATTTTGGCCTTTTAGTAATTTTGTTCAAGGTTTTGTACATCATCCTTATATACAAGTTTTGGCTCCATTTGTAGACACATGAAATGTATTATCATCATTATATATGTGTTCCTTTTGGAATTTATATCTCTTATTGATGTGTATCTACTGTTTGATTGTTATTACAACTTCTGATATGTGTGAAATTATAAATTTACTACGCTACACTCTAGTAATGAGGAAATAGACTTCCTACTAAAACTCCTTTCCCCTTGCTGCTAGAAGAAACCTTCTAGTTTATGGGGAGATACACTTGGGTCCATGTAACCAACTGAGATTGGGGTATTGTAGAGTGGAAAATAGGTTTGGGATGTTACACATTAACCTTAGGGAATGGCTTCTATTTAAACTAGATTTGTGATTTTTGTGTTATTTTCAATCAATTCCATTTATCACTATTTAAATAGTTATAATTATGTGAGTTAAAATTCACAACATCTATTCTATATTTGGATGAAATTACATTCACACATCTCATAGGGATTGTCAAGGACATTATATTTGGAGTAGGCGATGTATTTTCACTGTTAATTTATAATTTTTATATGGATTTTAATAAATAAGTACATATCATAATATTGAGGATGTTATTGACAACATGAGTTGATTTTTCATTATCAGAGTATTTTTTTTATTTAATAAATAGTTGAGTATGAAGATTATATTCACATGTTAGGAAATAATTAAGAACACACTTTTGGTGAATATTGGTCAATGGTTAATTTATTGGAATTTATAATTTACTTGATGTTATGCAAATTCGTCCATCAAAAGATCAATTTGAAGAATATTATAAGAATTACATATTTTATGTAATTCATTTAGAATAATTAATTAACAAATCACAGCATGTTGGGATTTCTTAGGAATATACTTTGGAAATTATTCTATAGGTTGGAAATAGGTCTTCTTCATTTCAAAAATTTATGTTGAAGGTGAGTTTTATGTTCATGAAATTAATGAATTTATAAGAGATCCATAGGTATATTACAATAATTAATACATTTTTTAACACTTTTATAAGTGCGATGAGGATCTTTTGGAACTTTCTGGTGTGTTAACTTGTAAAATCATTCTAAAATATTACCATGAAGGACACAAGAGTCAGTTGTTTACATTTGAGAGTAGTGAATAATTTTTTTTTCAATTATAATAATTTCTAGTTTTAAAAGTCATTTTAATAAACATATTGATGAATCTATACCTCATAGGCCCAAGAGTGTTCCTTATAGTGAACGAGGACCCACTATGAACCCAAAAACATTTACCATGCACCATAAGTATTCATTTAAGGGACAAAATTTAACACTATATATTATTAATTCTAAAAAAATAAAATAATTTATAGAGGAAATTTTTTTGGGTACTTAAAATGTTTAAAATTTTAATTGCTTAGTGCATAGTTGTTATTACAAAGATTATCCCATTATTGTTCATGCATAGGATTGCTATGGAACCTAGCCAAAATCTAAGAGTTAGGGGCTAATGAATATTCAATCTTAACATGAATGAGGATGTGAGATAAGAAGTGATATGAATGATAATACAAGAGTCATATAACCATTTATAATAGTCATTGGTTAGTTAATCCCATGTTATTCCAAATAATTGTTGTTTTATAGTTTTCACCAATGATAAAAGTGAACAAATTCATGTTAGGAAGTCAACCGACTGGAGAGATAGATTTGACTACATGAAACCTAATACAACCACTAAAAAAAGATTTGCCAACACCATTCATTAATAAAATTGTTTATAGGATATATGGAAATGAATTATTTTATAATTTATGGATGGGTATTTTTTATATAAATATATTCATGTAGCTCTAAATATATAAAAAAATACTACATTCACATACCCCTTTAAGAAATTCCACAAATTGAAAATTCACATTGAATTGTGTGGATCCCTAACCACCATTCCAGGGTGTGTGATCAATATATTTTCTAATATTTTTAAAATTATAATTGAGTTTTTTATGTATTATTTCTAAATTCATGGAAGAAAGTTTTTTGACTCTTTAGAGAATAAAAAACTACTTTTGGAGAGGTGTTTAGAAATTGATATTGTTGTCAACTATGAGAAATGAAAATTTTATAGAGAGAAAGAATTTTGTTAGGATATAATGTGTCTAATTAATGAATTGAAGTTAAAATGAAAAAAAATAAATGATTAAAAAATTTACCCTAATGAAAATTTCACTACTGTTAGGATATTTTTAAGGAATTATAGTTTTATAAGAGGTTTTTTCAATATTCTTCAAAACAAATCCTTTTTAAAATGCTATTTCAATATACAACCATTATCTTTGATGAAAAGTGTTTAGAATATTTTAATTTTCCCAAATAAAAAATTACTTCATCAGACATCATCACTATGCCAGATTGGGAATATCATTTTGAAATTATGTGTGATACTAGTGATGTGGTATTTGGAACAATGTTAATCTAATGGAAATATAAGAGATTACATATGGTTTATTAGGATATTGACTAGTATATAATTCTCAAAGGTACTAAACCACTAAAAATGGAGTTTATGGCGATTATGTTCCCCTAGAAGACTACAAATAGTACAATAGCTTTAAAAATCTTATAATTTATAGACCAAAATATTTTATTATATTTTATATCAAAGAAAGATTCAAAATCTATACTTATTATGTGGATAAATGTTTTATAGGAGTTTTATTAGGATATTAGAGATAAACATGGTGTTAATATTGTTTTTAAATATTATTATCCTGGGGTTTCTAGTACATAGTGTAAAAATCCAAATGATATTAATTTTTTCTTCCCTAATGAAATGTTACTCACCATTTCAGGTTATAAATATATTTGGTAAGAAAATATTTCCAATTTCATAGTAATAAGAGTTTTACAAATTTAATCCTCAAAAAATCATATGATTAGGTTCATATTTGAACTTAATAACCTTTTTTGGAGGATATTTTAATATTAAAAAGTTCAATTGAATGAATTAATAGGATAAGTGTTTCATAAGAAGATATGTTTACCGTTTTAGAGAGTTTCAATCATCACCCTAGGGATTTCACCCTATAGTCCAGAGAAAAACTATGAAAGTTTTACAAGATGGAATCTATTATACTATATTTTTTAAGGATGTGAGGAGTTATGTTTCGGGTTTTGATAAGGGTCATAGTTTAGGTATTGTAAGGAAAAACGAATATCTACCTTAGAAATTAATTTGGGATGTTCATATTTTTAATTTTTTAGGATTGAACTATATGAAAAAATATCCCAATTCACATGAGAATGAGTACATTTTAGTTGCTATAGACATTTCTTCCTAGTGGGTTGTGGTAGCATAACATCTAAAAATCAAACTATATGTATCATTGAATTCATTAAAAATAAAATATTCTATATATTTGTAGTTCCTTGAGTTTTCATAAAAACAATGAAACCCATTTTGAAAAAATTATTTCAAAATAATTGATGGAGAGTTATGGTAGTTCCTATACAACAAGAACTACATACCATACACAATCTATTGGAATGGTAGAAATTTTTATTAGGAAGATAGTCATAATCCTCAGGAAAACTATCAGAAATTATAGAAATTATTGATCCTTTAAACTTGATAATGCATTGTGGTATTAAAGAAATACTTTCAAAACCACAATACAAATGTCTTAATACTAGTAGTTATTTGGAAAATAATTTAGTTTACCTATATAGTTGTGATTCAATTCCTACAAGGATTTCAATGCCTTTATTTTTTTAAGACAACTAAGGTTAAGAGGTTTCTTGATTTGAAAGAGTTAAATGAGATTATGAGAGAATCATATTTGCACACTTGGATTTATAAGAAAAGATATATGTATTTTCATGATCCCATAATCTAAAATAAGAAATTCATCGTTTGATATAAGGACCTTATTTACTATTTTAGAAATAAATTTTCCCATAGGGAGTTAGAATCCATCTAGTGTGAAATATTTACATTTCTTAGAGTGATACTTAATTGGGTTTTGAAGATTTTATGAGATGATACGACCACAAATATTGTTAATGGAAATAGGATTATGCATAATTTTGAAGTATAGATAATGGATTAAGATTATAAATTATTATCAAACAATTTTTTTTCTGTGGAATAAATGAGGAATTAAAACATATCTATTCGTGAGAGTAAGCCTATGGTTTTTTTTCATTGAATTCATAAATAAAAACAAATATTAAAAGACATTATTGTCATTTACTCAATGATTTTTCTTTTATTTAAGCTCAATGTAGTTTTTCTAAGATAATGGTAAATAATTTTAATTCTTTTAAATACTATGATGATAAAATTTAATCGATGTTAGATTATTTTTTACAAGATACAGTGTTGATGAATAAGTTAAGATGAATGGGTTTGTGATTATGTCATTTTTTATGTACAGTCAGTCACTTATGTGTCTTTGAGAACAATGGTGTTAAGGTTACTATATTGAGAGTGAAATTTAACAAAGGAATACTAGAATTACCATATAGATGGTAAGATAAGTTATTTTTAATAACAATGGTCACACATTCTTTAATCATATCCTCTGTTTTTTATTATTTGTGATCATTTAACATATAGGTAGTCATGATAGGATCTAACTATAGGATGTCCCCAATTCAAATAATAGTTTTTTAGTGCTCTATATCATAGGGTAATAATGTAAATTTCATGTTGAACATGAACCTAAGAAAGAATGAACAATATTTAAATTATGAGGTGTAGAGAGAAAAAGATATTCCTGATACAGACGATCCCTTATTTTCATTATAATTATTCATCTATTTTAAATATTTTTTTTTAATGTTACCATATATAATTTTACATGCTATTAACAGAATTGAATGAGGGAAATTATAACTATATAGTTTTCCCTAGTTTATATTCTCAATATATTTTTTTCTACTAAAGCATATTCATTCTAATTATATATCTTGGCGAAGAAACTGAAATTTTAGGGGAATATTTTTATTCTCTAGGGAGATCATGAAAAATAAAAAAAATATGTTTCTCATTGATTATAAATAACTTTTTTCAACATAAAATCACTTTAAGATATTTTGTGTATTTGTTTAAAATTATTTTACAAATCAATTTTCTGTTGATTATAGTTATAATTAACATTATTACATCACATCTCTTAATTTATTCATCATAATTAATTCAATTATTTATTTTATGGTTGTTATTATTAGTTTAGAAATATAATAAAATATTTTAATAACTCACCCACCATCCCTTGGGTGAGATCATTCACATTTATTCCATTCTTGGTGTATAAATTGTATTTTGATAGTCGTAATTCCCTCTAGACCATGTCAACATTGGTAATATTATTGGTGAAATTTTATAGTGGTTCATAATAATAAATCATATTTGAAGGGTAGTTGTTTTTTTAATTTGAATACATAATTATTCTAATATTTACTTTATCTAGCATTAAAACTATTATAGATTGTGTTTGAAGGAATTATCATTAAATTTTTGAGTTTGTAATGATGAATTTATTCCTAAATTTTTGTTCTCTGTTAAAAATATTTTTCATTTCAGATCAATTGAAACCATTCTAAAACCTTGAACTATGGGGTGGATAGTATGCTGGCTAATATTAACATGCTGGAAGAGGGTCTTTGGGATGAGTGGGATGAAAAATCTTTTATTATTTTATGTGATAAATGTGTGGTCCTTGCATAGAAACTACTGGAGGTTCAAAAATAATATAAGAAAAGGTCTAGTGTTAGGTGGATGAGGGAGGGAGATCGTTACATCACCTTCTTCCATGCGTGTTCGAAGAAGAAGAGTTGTATGAAGGTCAACCTCAATATGGGAAATATAGTTTTCATGTTTGATTTGGAGGTGGTTGGTCAGATGGCACCAGAGCATTTTACTGGTCTTTTGGTTGAGGTGATGCCCTCTAGATATAGAGTGTCACATGGTGACAATGTACAACTAGAATTTTGGGTTGTGTGCCACAACTGATGGATGGAATGAATAATGCATTATAGTCATCATTACCTACAGAGGAGGAGATCAAGGATATTGTCTTCATGTTTCCCTATGATAGTGCTCCTAGTCTGGATGGGTTCCTTGGAGATTTCTTTGTGGATGATTGGGAGGTGGTTGGTTCTCAGGTTATGGGGGTGATCCAAGACGATTTTTGTTTTAGCACCTTGGATTGGAGTGGTTTCACTTCAAGGAGCATCCACATTCTTATGATTAAGGATCCCACTATCCTCAGCCATTAACGACCATTTCCTCTATAATTTTCTTATAATATTTTGGAATCTCACTTTTTAATGAGATTGAGTAGGGTTTCGTCATGGTTAGTTTTAAGGGAACAACATGGTTTTATCAGAGGATGAAGCATCCAAGGGGCGGATGGAATTTTTGGTGAACTGGTGAATGATATCAAAAGAATTTCAATGGGGTCAAAGGTTTTCTTTTAGGTGGATATGGATAGGGCCTAAGACGAAATGTAGTAGAGATTTATCAAACATGTGATGCAGAATTTTGGTTTTCAAGTGTGGTTTTGTCACGTTTGGTACAGGTGAAACTCTTCCCCATGTCATTCACTATCTCTCATGGGGAGGTGATTCGGATTCTTCAAGTCGGTTATTGGGGCTCTTTAGGGTGACCCCTATCTCTCATTCTCTTCATCATGGCCTAAGATTCCATATCTTGGAACCTGCACAGAGGCATGTAGAATAGTAGGTTATCTCCATATCCTTATAGTTGTGGGATGGTAAGTATTTCCCATTTAATGTTTGTTAATGTCTTAATATTTACTAATGGAAGGTGAAGTTCATTACTTAATCTCATAGAGATAATGACTGCCTTTGGGTGCCTGAGTGGTCAGGGCATCAACACAATGAAATTTCATGTTTTTTATTTCTATAAAGTTCTCCAGAAGGTGTTGTAGGGGAATTCAAGACATCCTAGGATGTCAATGGAAACAAATGTTTGTGTTATATCATGGTGTTCTGAATTCATAGGGCTACATTAAGAAGAAAAATTCTGATGATATCATCAATTAGATGATGGGGAGGATTTAAAAAACACATTCATGCCATTTGGTGGGAGTCTGTCATTGTTAATAATGTTTTGACCTCTATACCGCTGCATGTTTTTTCATTACTCAAACCTCATAAAGGGGTCATCGAGTGGATGAAAAAAATTGAAATCATTTGTATGGGATTAAAATCATGTGGGATGCAGTCACTTGTCTTCCTGGCCTCATATGGATATTCTCATGGACGAAGTTGGATTGGGGATCTCTGAACTTTGTGAAACCATGTAGGGCATGCAAGGATGGATAGAATGGGATATTATTATAGGAGAATATTCATGGATGTCGTTCATTAGGATGGGATATAGAGAACAATGGCACACGTCTTGTGATAATGGTCCTCAGATCTCATTCTTGGCATTGTGAATTTTCTCTCACCTTGAGGTTCTTATGGGATCCACCTAGTGGATCATTGGGAAAGGAGATGTCAGCTTCTTGAAGGTTAACTTTGCTGGCCAGAACCTAGACTTTCTTGTTTATCCACCACGAAAATTCCAATAAGGAGGCATGAAAATGTCCTAATTACATCCATTCAGCCCTTAACCATGATTTGGTGAAAGTGTTTGATGTTATTTCCATGAACTATAAACCATATAGATACTTCTTCATGATCACTTATTTGGGTAGGTTTATCACTTGGGATTACAAAATGTTCCTACATAGAGAGTCTCATCATAATGGGTGCTCATTAAAGGTTTGGTTCATGTATATTCCTATAAAAATAAATTTTATCATGTGGCGTATTAAGAACCAGGATCTTCCAATGTACGATAATATCTAGATGAAGGGTATTACATTGGTATCTCACTGCTATTATTGTGATAATACGTGGGTCAAATCTACTCAGCACCCCTGCATTGACAACAAGCAGTTGTGGTATGGATTCTTGGTGACTTGGTTTCATGGGGTGGAGGGAAGGGTCATGGAATGTAATGTTTGAGCAGTTATATTGTTTTCAATCTATTGGAATATATGGGAGGTGCACAATTATGTTTGGTTGGGAGTCGGGCAATCTCATCTGTTCCCGCAGATGAGGGTAAGGTCATTGATCTTTAACTAGGGTCTTCAATTAAAGGGGAGTCATCTCTTGATTATGATATGTAGTTTTATAAACTGACCTCACATGCTTAACAGGATGGAGGTCCATTGGATCAAGTGGATGCCCCCCCCCCCCCACAGAGGCATGAAACTGATCATGGATGGCTCTATATGGGGGGTTTGATGAGAGGTGATATGGTTCTTCGAGATTCACAGTGTTCCTTTCTCATTGGGTTCGGCATATTCTATAGACCTAGAAACTCCCTATGTGTGGAGGTTTAGGCCCTTCTCTCAGGCATTACAATTTTTAAGAGGTGTGGTTTTGTGGCGGTGGAGGTTGAGTCAGATTTCAATGTTCTGGTGAGGTCCATTCAGGGTTGGAATGTGGTTTCATGGTATTAGATCTATATAATTCGTAAATTCATTATCTAGACAAATTTTGGGAATTTTGTTCGATATATTTGAAGAGAGGCTAACATCATGGTGGACTCAGTTACTGATATAGGAAGCCCGAATAAGGATCTTGTTACTTATGTTAGCTTGAGTTCACATCCTTAAGAGAGTAATGTTGTAATCTAAGGGGATTTCCTTGACATTCATCACTTTATCCTCCCTAGAGGGTTCTCCTTTCCTTTGTATCCTTGGTTGCATCATGTTTCATAACATTTATTTTCAGTCTGGGGAATAAAAACCAAAAAAAATTGTTTCAAATCTTGTGGGGTTTTCATTAAAATTAATCCATATTTAATGGTGAAAAATTATTATAATAGTTTAAGTCTATTTTCCTAATTGAAGATGTTACTATTTAATTTCCCTATACATTCAATTGGTTAAATATAATTATCCATTTTTATTGATATTAGAGGTTTTTCTCAATCATCAATAATATTTTATATATAAATCATCGAATTGTGAATTTTTCTATAAATCAACATATAAACTATGAATTTAAATTGTCTATGAAAAAAATAATCTAGGTCAAACCACATATTACTTCATTTTTTAATTATTTTATTCATTATAAATTATCATGAGGTTAATTATTTCATCTAATTAATATATAATATCAAAACATCATTAAGTTTTTATTTTATTGGTGATCATATAGTTATGTGTTCTATTCACTTAGAGGAAAAAAGAAATTTGGAAGACAAATTAAATTCATAATGATGCTTATTTAATTCAATCCAAAAATATTCACAAATAGAAATTTAATTATACATAAATCTTTTATAGATATCACATTATTTAATGAGGGAAAATTTATCTTATTTATTAAAGAGAATCTATGAAAAAGTCTCTCTAAGGACAAAAATAATTTTGAATTACAGTCATTTCACATTGAAGAGTGATTGAATTTCACTATATTTGATTTATTTTCTTTTGGGGGAAATAAATATATTGTGTGGGGGGATATAATTTTTCAATAATTTTTTTTACAACACTTTTGGAGATTTTATAGTGTTTTTGTGCTTTAAGAATGATTTAATTGATAATTTTTTGGACTTTGGATCTTTTTTATTCAAAATAAAAATCATCTAATATCTTGGGAAAAATATGTGAATGCGTGATATATTAGGTTCATAATTACTAAATTGTTCTATTCCATAATATTTTAATTTTCATTTATGAGAGATATTTTATTAGTTGTTCTTAATGAAATTTCCATTATATAATTTATTTTGAAGTGTTTTTTATGTCTGGGTTTCAAAGAAATTAATTCCATTAACATTTAAATATTCTTAATCAGAATATAAAATTGATAAAATATTATATCAAAAAAATTAAATTTTTTCATTATGTAGGCCATTCTATAAATTGTGTTTACATATATAAAGGGAAAATTTTTATACTTTTAAAATTTTATCATAAAAACTTTAATGAAAAAATATATCTAACAAGATAATATCCATGGTAAACTAATATTTTCTACTATGATATCTCTATCATTCCTATATTAAAGATACCATACATGAGAATATCATTTCCCATGGTATAAATTTTCAATTTTAAGAATAATATTTTTTACCATGATTCATTAGATGAAATATTTACTGTCGTGATTTTTAATGATTCCATACCTGTGAAGAAATATCCAACAACCATGTCCCATTCCATGAATAAATCCAATGCAATGCAATATGGACATATTGTCAATTTATTATCCATGTATTTTTCACTAATTATGGAATGATAAACCACCGACCTTTGAAGATAATAAACAAAAAAAATATACGGGAATGACATTGAATCTAAAACTAAATAAAAAATATAGGTCAATAAACTCATTGGATGATGTTTGAGAAATATCTGAATAATGAAAATGTATCAATTTTTAAGATACAGGATGATTAAAAAATCTCGATCATGGGACATATTTATGTCATGTTAGAAGACTATTTTAAGAATAGGTGTCAACGAGTTAGATTGAGCTGGGGATCAGATTGAAGATGTAGTATGATTTTGTGCATAGAAGGAGTGAAGTGATTTGTGGAGTTATGAAAATAATTAATAAACAAAGTGGATGATTTATGTGATGTACTACCTCTAGATTCATATGAATCAGAATGCATGTGTGTTTTTTTAATTCAGTTTTGAAGAATCTACTTGAATCATGTGTAAGTGATTAAAAATTGTTTCAAATCTTATTTGGTCAGTGAAAAATGGAGTAATGGACAATATGAGTGGAAAATGATGGTGGGAATGTTATTACAAATTTAATAAAAGATCAACATAAGGGATATATTTAGACTAGATTAAAGATAAATATAGTTTTGAAATCGATCAAGATTAATACAGATATTTTTTCTTTATTTTTTCTTTACTTTGTTTCTATTATAACATAAGTTCAATTTCAAAACGATTCTTTTGAATAAGGTGATTACTTTCTAAAATTTTTTATTGGAAAAATAAGGATATTATTTAATTTGTTTTATCTCTCTCAATTACAAAATCATTTAAATATGGGATTCTTGTTTTATTTTAATTTAAAGTCACTTACTATAAATTAATGATCCTTGAATCAAATTTTAAAAAGTATAATAATGTTAATAAATAGATGATTTAAGTTAAATATATGTTTCTCTATAATATATTCCAAAATAAAGAAATTTTTAGACTTGAATCTTTTTAAAATCGATAGATTTAGTAGGTGAAATCTTTTGAGGGGATGTAGTTCAAAATTTATATTTTCAAAAGAATGGAGAGTAAAGTTTCAATCTTCTAATAAAATTTTCCCAATCCTATATGTTTATTGTCATTAATTATTACCTATTTCCTAGTATTTCAACTGTTTCCTTCATGTAATAATACCATGTGATTTTTTATATTGATAATATTTTCTTTTTACTCTTCATTTTTTGTGATGGATTTCTGTTAATCACAACATCATCCTCCCTAGTGGGATCAAAATTTTACTCATCAATTCACTAGAAATTTGATAGTATTTATTCAAAGATAATTAGTATCCATTAATTATTATTAATCAAGGACTATTTAAACATTTAAATCTATGTGATACTCAATAAATCGTTATAAAATTTAAAAAAATCACTCCAAAAATTTGATAGGCACATTTCAATGAAATAATAAAATAATTTATTAATATTTGAAGACCATACAATCGTTGTGAAATTTTTATTGTGAAACATTCTTCCATTTTCATATTATTGGACAATGTTAGACAATCATTTTCTAAATGGGATTAAACAATGTACATAATTAATTCAATATAATTTTTTAAATTTTCCATAGAAATTATTTATATGAATTTGTATTATAATAATTTTAGGTTTTTTAATTATTCCACCTAACTCTTTTTGTGTTGATATCATATAATCCTTAGTATTTCAATTATTTATGTTAAATATATTTATCCAACATTCTTGAAAAGATTCTTGAGTATGATATATATAGAATACAAATATCAAGATAATTAGTAGATAATGGTGATAATTTTAAATTCATTAAAAAATTTATGTTTTTTCATTTAATTGAATTATAAAATTAATGTGGAAGAAAATTACATGCCAGATTAATATAATTTATAAAATTTTCATCTATCATAATGAAATTTACAATGAAATAAAAATGCACATTTTTAGTACAATATTTCATAATTTTTAATTAATTTGATGATGGGTGGATGAGAGTTAATTAGAATGTGTATATTTATTTTATGAATCGTGATTTTTCTATACAAAATTATGTTTACATATGAAACATTTCATTATTTTGATTTAAAATGAATTTTATAGAGGAATTTCATCGTGTATTAGGAATGTGGGATTTTTTATAATCTATTTTTTCTAGTTAATATATGAATAGTTCAAAAAAATAATTGTAGGAATAAAAAATAATGGAATTACAATGGACTGAAATTTTTTTAGCATACATTCCCTATTATATGTTAGAAAATCACAAATGGTGTCAGGATGATATTAAATGAGGGAATTGAGGTTCCATTTTTATTTTGACTCCCTATGCTGTATTTTAAACATTACAGATCATTTTTAGTAATCATATAATCATGTTTTAACTATCAAATGGGGTGTAGAGAGGCGATAACCAAAGAAATATTATTAAATTTGAAATCTTTTTCTATGATGAAATTGCCTAAATACTAAAAATAAACTAAAAAAGGGAAAACATTGTATGTCATATGCCTAAGTGTGATTTAGAAACAAAATAAAAAATAATGACTGGTCAAGTGGATATTCTTAATAGAAAATTCCTTAGGATAAACCACTGTCACATTACCAAATGGTATAAAAATCACTTTTATACTTTTTATTTTGGAAGAAATAGGACATGGTATAAATGAGATAGGTATGTGGGACACGAGTAAGAGAGTTACCATATCCATGGATGACATGTGTGTAATGGCCCTCTGAGTTACCAGGTATGGGATTCTTATCAATATTTTTATGAGATTTTAAGTGCTTTCATGAACCATGATGAATCATTTCATATCACATTCATTATATATACCTGATTTTTCGAATCACACTAGTTATTTTATTAAATTCCATTTAATTTTATATATAAACTTGAAATATTATATGTTTTATTATATATCTATTTTTCCATTATATTATGATATATCTATGTTATAATTAAATCATTGAAATAAAAATGATGTTGTATTTTATTATACATGGGATGTCTATTAAAATTGTGCATGAATATAGACATCTCTTTTTTCTTAGAGATATATACCATGACTCGTGGGTAGACTACTAAGAGAACCATTTTTTTGGTTTTATATATTGATTAGGATCTATCCTAACGACTTCAGTTTCTATGAATTTATTCTATCATGTTTCAAAATATATCTCCTACAAATAGTATTTCTAGAATACATACGAAGCAAGGGTAGAAAAGTTTCACAATGGAGGACAGTTCAGATTTACTATATGATATATTGGAGTATTTAGCTGATTATTATCATGTTCATACTCTATTTTTTA
The DNA here is from genome assembly GCA_963277665.1 of Viscum album. Classification (NCBI taxonomy): domain Eukaryota; kingdom Viridiplantae; phylum Streptophyta; class Magnoliopsida; order Santalales; family Viscaceae; genus Viscum; species Viscum album. The sequence continues at coordinate 1,602,118,014 of OY728128.1, forward strand.
TGAAGAATGTATAATTAATTTATAAGTGTTTACCTTTGTTCATATTCTTTGTGTAAGAGTTTTTAATGATGGTAAAATATTTCATGGAATTATACTCAAGTATTTTTCGTTATTCTATAGAACTATAACACCGCAAGATACTGAGAATTGGGTTAAAATCATTGTGAATATATTTGACCTAGTAGATCCTTTAAATCATCAGTAAGTTAATATGAGATAGAACGCATGTAGTGTGTATAAACAATTTTGGTACCACTTATCATATTGCACCATCCAACCAGAATACTCTCAAAGGGTAGGTCATGGACTTGGAGTATAAGGGATTTATCAAGACTAGTACATCACCATTGGGTGATCTTATCTTGTTCTCAAAGATGGAAAATCACAGTCAATGAATTTTAATTAACTATAGAAATCAATCCTAGGTGATAGTTAAGAACACATATCCTTTTCCTAGGATGTTCAGTCTTTTGTATTGGTTATTGGGATCCCTACAATTCTCTAAGATCAATATATGATCAAGTTACCACAAATTATATGTTAGAGAGGAGGGAATTATGAAGATAACATTTTGAAGTTTTCATGGTCTATATGAGTATCTAATGATTTTATTTTCACTGAAAAATTCACCATTAGTGTTCGTAGTCTTTATGAACCAAATCATCCAACCATTATAGTACTTTTTCATCATATTGGTCATTGAATAAATCCTCATCCACTCATAGATAGCCGATAACAATGCCAAATATATTGAGATATACTTCAGTATACTCTACACCATCATCTTTATGATATGATATATAAGTGTAATTTATATATTCTTGAAGTAATTATTTTAGGACATATGGTTTCAAGGTCATGTATATCCATGAACCCAAAGAATGTGTAGGTAGTTATTTCATGGCACATCCCCAGAACACGTTAATGATGAAGAGAATTTCAGGCATAATAGAATATTAAAGACTTGTTATCCTGTACTTTTATTGATTATATCCTCATATGAATGTGTTAATGAATAAGGAGAAAATTTTTCAGTGTTAAGACTACTGTAAAGTGTAATTACATGAGTTGAATATGAGGTTGACAATATCTAAAATACTGATACATAATAAGATGGGGATCATATGTTTAGTATACTGTAATGAATAGGTAATTTTTCTAGGAGAGGTATTAATGTATAGAGTGAGAGGTAGTAGATTATGGGTCACAGTAGATATTACCCTAAGATAAAAAATACCCCATTTACGAACTATAGATAGAAATCACGGTTGATCCCTAATGTTTTTGTTATACTATCTCATCGATGAGAGGTTTATTGTCTACACTAATGACCCAATCCTTTATTAAATGAAAACACCATGGGACATAAACATGAAATAGTGGTATTAGTTAGAGTTTGTAAATATGTTTAAATATGATATGGATTTTTCACTAAGTAAAGGAAACAATATAGCATACACTCTTACCTGCAAGACATTGAAAACTTAATAGCTTTGTGAGTGTCCATGAGAGGAGTTGTAACACTTAATATTATTTTTGGTTGAGTGCAGGATGTATTATTTTGTGGATAATGGATTGATCAATCAATATTCATTTGTTGTGAAATCTTTATTAATACCATGAGTTAATTATCAAGAGGGATTAGACCCAGAGTGTGTTGTGATGCAAGAATATCTAGTTATAGGTGACCCTGTACCTAGGTGGTCATTGAAAAAAAAACAATGTGATCAATTTTCATGGGAGAGTATTAGTTACCATTTTCATTGGAGGGGATCTGATGAATAACATCTATTACTCTAGATGGGTGGAAAATCTTGGTTTAAAAAATATGTTCCATGAAATTATGTTACAGTTTTTGTGACCATGGATGAAGTGGGACATCAGTAGGTTGTTTCTATATGCCTTCCCTTCTCTATGATAAAGGTAGATCACCACCATTCTGGTGGTTTGGTTTAGAAACATTTAGTGCCTATGTTGAAGTGGTAGGATTAAATGATATAATTTTTGAAATGGTTACTTAAGACCATGAGTAATCAAGTAACTATCTATGAGATGGAGTATCAGCTGATAATATTACAAAATTATTACAAATACGTGAAAATCACTCAATGAACGATCTAGTAATGTTGTATGTTTGTGATGTTATATGGTATCATTGATTTCCATAGGGAATTTTATCTAAAAATGTGCCAGAATTTTTTCATGGTATTGGAAGGTATTAAAATTTTCCCTTAAGAATTAGTTTAGATTTATCATTGTATTCCATCCATATATAGAGGGACAGTCAGAGAAAATTATTTTCATATTAGAGGATATACTCTAAGAATGTGTTCTAGAATTTAGTGTATCTGATGATGAGAACTAATAATTATTGGAGTACTATGAAAATAATATTATACATGAATCTTTATAGTTGGATCCTCTCAAATATATATAAGTAAAGTAATTATCTAAATCATTGTGTTATAATGAGGTCGGTGATGAAGTAAATGTCGGGATTACTCTTATACATGAACCCTCTGATTGAGTGTTTTTGATCAAGTTTGGGGAAGTGATATCTCGTATCAGGTAGTGAACATATTATCATAAGTGGTTGATTCCATTGGGGTTCAATGTTGGTGATTGTTTTTTGTATCTGGTGAAACCATGGTTGGGCATAATAGTTTACAATAGCAAGGGAAATTGGGAATCTGGTTTCTCAAACCCTTTAATATCACTGATCATGATGGGATAGAGATATGCTCTTGGGATATTCATTCTAAAAATGGTATGAATGAATTTTTTCATGTTTCATATCTCCACATGTACATGGCTAGACATTCACATCTTATAGCCTATGAGTACATTTAGTTTTAGTCCAAAACAACTTATGAGGAGTATCCAGTGTAGATTATAGACTTAAGTGAGAATTAATTCGGGGTTAAGATGATTCCAGTTTTATATGTTATATTGTAGCATGATAAAAATCAAAAAATGATACTTGGGGCTGGGAGCGAGAGATCTGCTCTAAGCGGTACAAATTATTTGAGAAATACCACAAGAGGAACTTCTAGAGGATGAGATGTTATTAATTAGGTAAAATTATAATATTAACCATTTTATATTTTTATTAAAAGTATCCTTTGACATTAATTTATAAAAATTATTATATGAAAATATAATTGTTCAATGAAACATTACCCATATTAATGTTTTTAGGGTTATGTATGGATAAAAATAGTTTTCCTTGAGTTTCATTGGGGGTAAAGACTCTTTTCCATAGGATTTATAAGTATATAACCCTTTTTATACAGGTTGTGTCATGGTAGAATATCCACTGTATATGTACATGCTTAAATCTTTGGCATGTGTATGGGTTACCCCCATTTCCATAGACTATTTAAGGAAACCAAGGCCGCATAAGGGTAACCCATAGATTCTATATGTTTTATAAGTGTAAGTGGGATGGTTCATGGGATATGTAAGGGATATCTATGGCCTATGGAAAGATAACCATGTATTTTAACATGGTTTGTAATGGTACTATATGTTCTATATAAAAGTACGCTCGAAATTACAAGGATTTTGTAAGGGTACCTAAAGCGCTACATAATTGTATGGTCTGCTATGTAATGGAAACCATTCTTATTAAAACAAAGTGTACAGGTAACACTCTAAAATTATCTGACACATATTAATTTCATATTTTTAAACCATATTACCCATATGTAGCACCCTTTTATGGGAAAATAATTTTAGAACCTTATTTTTAGTTTCCTTTCTCCCTCTTCGAACCTGTAACATTCTTGTAACTATTTTAAAAACATAAAAATTATGTGACTAAATTCATTCAGTCCATTAGGTTTTGAACTCCAATTAATTAAAATTTTAAATAATCTAAAATTAATGATGGATTAAAATAAAAAAAGCCACATGAATTTAATTTGTGGGTTTTAATGGTGGGAAATGGGCTGGTTATGGGAGAGCATGAAGGCTTAAGAGTGATAAAGAAATGTTGGAGGAGGTGCACTTTTATAATTGAGGTGGGGAACCATTGCAATTTCCAAAAAAAATATTAATTTATAATAAATTAAATATCATTCAAAATACCACCCAAATTTAAAATATTTGAAGACGAGATGAGGGGTGGTTATAATATCATCAACCAATAGATTTTATACACGTTTTGGAATTCATTTAAAGCTTATCATTTTAATTTAACCATAGTTAACTGATTTATTTTTCTAATAAGTTAACAATTAGTCAAATATACTAGGATAAAAAAATTACTTATTTGAGGTAAATTAGACCATAAATTAACTATTTATGACCTTTTAGACCCTATTATAATTATTTTAGAATTTAAAAAAAACTCTTAATTTTAAATATCTTACAAAAATATTGTTTTGATAAAATATCAGTAGTTTCACTTTGGAAACTATTAATTTATTTAATTTTTAAAAATATCATTATAAAAAGTTACCTTTAAAAAAAATATATTTTATTATATCAATGATAGGCCAAGGGAAACTATTAAATTTATTCGATATATTAATTATCCCATGTTATATTTATTTTAATATTTTTAATATCATATATTTGATATTTATTTTAATAAAATAATTACTACATCATCTCTGTGTAATTATTTAATATAATCATGTACTTACTATAAATTAAATATAAAATAAATTGATGAAGATAAATACTTTATCTTTCATAATAATATTTATAGGAAAATTTATCTTGTTTAGAATGCTATATTTAAAATGATATATTATTTAAAACATGAATGTAAAATCTTTAAGTGTATATTAAATAAAATATAATAAATAACATAATTTCATCCAAGTCGTAAAAAATGTTAAAAATAAATGTATATAATTCAAATAGGTTTATGAAGTTAATTATTATCATTGAGATTCATCCATAGTACTAATTGTTTCCCATGTTGACACTTAAGATATATTACAAAAAAATACTTTCCAGAAGAAAATCTCCTGACCATTTATTTTAATAAAATAATATGTAGACAGGAAATGAACAAGGTCAAACAAATGGGTTTCCCTCATCCAATAAAAAACATTTTTACATATAAAAATACCCCAAATCATTTTCAAACTCATAATCATCTATATTTTCCCAATCAGATCGAAAATTACCTCGATTAAGTATCTCTACATAATTCCTTCTTAGAGACATAGGGTAAGCTCTGGTGGTCAAAGTTCATTCTAAATTAGAATTATTATTTTATGGCTTCCTTTTAGAAGGATTATGAGTGAAACCCTCACTATCAATCACTTTTTAGTTACCATGAATGATAAAATATTTAAATGAGGTATGAAAATTTCCCCTAGCCTTAAAGGGATTGATATCACTCACCATTTCATCATCTAAGATGTTCCCCCATTTATCAGAGATTTGTGATGAAATAAATATGTTCTAGATTTGCTGTTGAAAATGATCACCATGATGATTGAGGGAAGGGCCCTAAAATTACTTAATCTCAACCCTTAAGTGTTATGTCTTAAATTTAATTCATATAATAAAATGTTGGAATTTTTTGTGTCATTTTATAGCCTTTATAATTTTTTTATCATTAATTATGTAATTTACCATTTACCATGGTAAAAAAATTAATAGGATTAATATTTATATTATCCCAAAATAAAAGGTACATCTTTACTAAAGTTATACCTTCTGAATAAATTTTTGGAAGTCATTTTTTAAAATTCAAAACGAAGAAGCTATGGAATTTTAGTTTAAATAAAACCTCTAAAATTCCATGAAAACATGTTCTTGAAAAAATATCCTTTGGAAAACACTAAATGTTTTTACAATAAAATATTGTATAATATACTTATTTGAAACCATTATTGTAATATGGTTGTTATTAAAAAGAAATATCTTGATCCAACGATATTACTTCTGAGTTTATTACATGTGATTTATCAAGAATATACTTTTTCAGGAGAGATACATTGAACACATCATGAACATGAGAGATATTTGGTGGAAGCTCCAATCTATAAGCTACTGTTCCAATGAAATCAAGAATTTTAAAAGGACTAATATACCTAGGGATCAACATTCCCTTCTTTTTAAAACCCATTACTCTCTTAAAATGTGATATTCATAGATGTACCTTATCAACCAATTCTAATTGTGGGTCTTTTTATCAATTGTCATCATAATTTTTTATTAACTCTAATATGATATAATGTATTTTTTAATGGACCTAACCTTCTCTACTATTTCTTCAACAAGATCAGCTTCAAATAGTTTTATCTACCCAACTTCATTCCAACATGATGGACTTATACACTTCTTACAAAATAGGACTTTATAATGATCAATCAGAAAACGCTAATGAAATGTTTTTCTGAAAGAGAATCTCCCAAAGGTCGTTGTTGACCTAAACACCTTTAAAATCCATAGAGAAAGATCTCAAAATGTCTTCTAGAGTTTGAATTTTATTATTCGATTGACCATATGTGTGAGGATGATAAATAGTGATGAAACATAACTCTGTTTCTAGATTATATAGAGGACTTCTCCAGAACATTGAGGTAATCCTCAGATCTCGATCAGATAAAAGTAAAACTGGTACTCCATGAAATCTAACCACATTATTTATATACATCCTGTAAATCTCATCAGCCGAGATTTATTATAAAATATAAATAATATTGTCCAACGTTAGTAAGAAGATCAACTATAACCCATATGACATTATTGTGTTTAAATGTTTTGGGATGACTAATGAAAACATCCATGGTGATGTTTTTCCAATTCCATTCTTGTAAAATAACTAGTTGTAACATCCCCTTAGACTTATATCTCTTAGCCTTATATTTTTTAAAAACCAAACACTGAGAAAAATATTCCACAATATCTCTCTACAGGCCATCCCACAAGAAATACTTGTTCATGTCTTTATTATTTTGTGTGCTTCTACGATGAATAGAGAATAATGAACTATAATCCATATTCAAGAAATTCTTATTTAATTATGGTATGAGAGGAATAAAATCAAGGTTTATGAACCTTATTATTCTATAAAAATAAATTCTTAACTCAAGAATATTTTTTTACATTCTTTTTTAGTTTCATATCTTCCTTATGTGAATCCTTCAAATTAGCTTGTTTAGATCATTGAAAATTCATTTAAAAATATGGGATTCCCACCATAATTTAAAACTTCTAGATCCATAATTTTCAAATCCATTAATATTGGATCTTTTTTATCCAAATTATAGATAGGCTAGCATGATCCTTTCAACTCAAAGCATCTACCACCTTCTTTGATTTCCTAGGGTGGTAATGTATTGAGAAATCATAATCATTAATCAAATCCAACCATCTCCTTTGTTGCATGTTTATCAAATTTTGAATGAAAAAATAATTTTAACTTTTATGATAAGTATATATATGACACCATTCTCCATAAAGATAATTCAGCCATATCTTAAATGAAAATATTACCACAACAAACTCCAAATCATGAGTTGGGTACTGTTTCTCATGGAATTTCATTTTTTGAGAGGCATAAGCTATCACCACATCACTTTTCATGAGAAAAAATCATCTCCCCTTCGTGGATTCATCACTATAGATCACAAAACACTCTACACTATAAGATAGTATGAGAATAATTGCACTGACTAAACTTCTTTTTTATCTCTTTGAAATTATCATCACATAACTCCTTCCATAAAAACTGTCACAGACTAACTTTTAAATTTAAATTTATTTTATTATTTCATTGCTCAAGGTTATCTTGTAGAGGATTGAATTGAACGTTGGGTTAAACCTTTTGAGTATTTTTATTTTTGGTGGGTTTCAGATTGCTGTGTGGGCACATCATGGTTGGCAAAATTGTTCGGTCGGCCATGGTTACCACGTGGTTTCCCACACCTAGAAGTAAATAAATCTTAATGAAAATAAAAGGAAAATGAAATAAAATAAAAAAATGATGAAATAAAAAAAGATATTTTTATTAATAATAATGAAGTTATCATTATTATTATTAAATTTATTATTATGTTATATTATTATTATTATTAAGATTATTATTAATATAATTAATGTAGTATTATTATTATTATAAGAAATTAAATTTTTTATTATTGTATTAATTTCATTATTATTATATTAATGGTATTATTATTATTATATTATTATTATGATTATTTGGTTATTATTATTAGTGGAATACTATTATTTTTAAAAGATAAAAAAGAGAAGGGTTTGGAACCCTAGAGTGCATCTCACCCCTTCCTTGATGTTACGTAGCTATGAAGACCCCCTTCTCCCAGTCCTCTTTAGCCTCTCCCCTTGAAAAAGTCGCTTTCCAACTTCCCTCTCCCCCTCCTTCACGTTGTGCACCAGGCCTGCCAACCCCCTCACAACTCTACCTTGTTATGGTAGCCCTCCCCTTTCCACTATGCCCCTACTTCCTCTTATGACTCACACCAGCAACCATCACAATGCGCCTCCAGCCAGCCCATTCTGGGAAGCCCCCCCTGCTCAGCGTGCTCCATCCAGTGTGAGCGAACCCAGTGACCTTCCCTTCCTAGTGAAATTTGAATTATATTTCCTCCCTTTCTTGTTATTTCCTGTACTCACGACCCTCATTATAGGTTTTCTCATTTTCCATTCCTTTGGTGTGTGTTTTTTCGAGTTGTCCAAACCCTAACGTCTCAAGTGTTTATTTTTTCATTTTACTAGTCGTTATGGGTGTTCAATTGGTCAGTGAGATGTTGTTAACCAATCTGTTGAGGGTTTCATCGCTTTCACATAAGTTCCAGGTAGGTAAATTCATGTATTTCCTTTTTGAATCTCTCCATTGATACTTGAATTCTTTTCAATGATATTTATTTTATGAATCGCATATTTAGGGAAATTTTTTCTATCTTATTATGATGTTATAGAGTTGATAGAATTTGTTAAAATTAATTTTTGAAGCCTTTATTTTTTATGCCTATTTAGGTGTGCACCAAATATATATTTTGGTATTGTTTTAAAATTTCAAAACTATTTTCACCCCTTTTCATGATGGGGTTTAAAGGCGTGGTAAAATGGTTGTTTAATTTGACTTTTAATAGTTTTTGAAAGGTTCTTGTGGTTATTTTTTATCATTTATTATCTTTTTAATTGTTTCCATTCCCTCACTCCCATTTTTAATCCATTAAATGATATTTTAAAATTAAATCTAATATTATGTTTCACAACTCTATAAAATCTCTAGTTAACTTATGTTAGTGCTTTCTTATTGAAATATTTGATTAAAAATAGACTATAGGATGATCCTCTATTTATGGATGTGTTTATTCTTTCCCAACATGGTTGGAACAAAATGCATATATCATAAAATAGTTTTATTGGATGTCTTGAGTGATGTTTTCTTGTAGAAACATTTTATGGAACTTGTTTGTACCGCATTGGTTGGTTTTATGGAACATGGAGTTTTTTTAAATGATTTCTCATGTCTCTTTGGATGTTCGATGCGCCATTAGATGTTGTCACATCCATGGGTGCACTAGGTCCACAAATGGACGTGCCCTCAAATTTTGATGGGTCTTTGAATAAATATTTTTCTCAAAACATTAGTTTTTTATGCGGTTCAGGTTTTCTAAATGGTGTAAGTCACTTATTTTGTCTCTTTAAATTAGTTTGGAAAGAACTCCATGAGTATATTCTTTTTTGTATTTTGGTGTATGTTTTGTTGAGTTTTTTATGTAAGGAGTCGTTCAGTTTTTTTAAAGAAATTGTGCATAGTATTACTAAGGGCTTTTATTGTAAGGATTTTGATACTTATAACCTAGAGGTCTGTTTGACCTTTTACATAGAAAAGTGGTGTTTAGAGTTATTTTAAAAGAGTTTGTGAAATATTTTCATAAAGGCATTTGACTATGTAAAACTAAAGGCCTGGTTGACAACTTCGAGTGTTTTATAAAGCGGTTTTGATAATCAAATGATGTGACCGGTTCAAGGTCATCCTAGGATTAGTTTGTGACAAAATGGTATCAGAGGGGGCCCTTGTTATTTGGAGTGTCCAGTAGATGGGGATTAGGACCATCGAAACTCAAGAGGTAGGTACGAGAAGGGAATTTTGAACAATCACTTATTCTGAACCCAAAGTCGCTAGGGGTAGTTTGGGAATTGAGTCCTTTTATTGTTCTATTTTATTATATTGAGGGATTACAATGGAGGTGATCCAGAGTCTTGTTGTGATTTCCCATGTTGTAGTGACCCATGTGATATAAAAGATCATGATTCAAGTTCCTCTTTGTTTTATTTCCTACCTGGGTCATGGATCGCTACTATGTCACCGAGTTGGGAATAGAGACTAGTCACTCTCTCTAGTATTTTGGTGTAAGTGGTGTTTTTTCATGGCTCTAGTTGGTGTAAGTGTGTTTTTAAAAATGAAAAGGATTTTGGAAATGATGATTCTTTATTTTAAATGGTTTTGGGATTGGTAAAATTGGATTTAAAGGAAAATGTATCAGCATGAAAATTTGGTAATAGTTCCAAATTGGAAATGAAATGAAATGGATGTACAAATATGTGGTTGTTCATGGGATTGCGTTGGTGTTTTTTTGAAATTAAAGGTTGTACCTTGCTTTCTAGAAGTTTTTTTTCAAAGGTATGCTTTGGCGTGTGTTTATATTTGTTTGGTTTTTGAGAAAGTTGTTTCTAGATGATATATATTTCATTGATGTTATTTCAGGTTGATATTGTCTTTTGTTCTATGTTTTAAATGTAGTTCAGAAAATGCCTCCCAGAAAGGTCCCCAAGGTTTATGATAATTAATTCCTTCATTTAGGTCCTTCTTGGATGTTGTCTATCATTGACAGTGATCGAGGTCTGTTAGAGGCAGTAGAGTGGTTTGAAGAGGTCAAGCGCATCTTTATAGTATTGGTAACTCCCAATGATGTTAGAGTGTGTGTCGTTTTGGGTCTATTTGAAGGTCTATATATGGAGAAATGTGATTTTTTTACCCACCGTCAATGCAAGATGGGATGACATGGGATGTCATTAAATCTATCTTCGTTAGATGGTTTGTGATGATGGAGAAAATGGAAGAACTTATGCACATTCAACAAGGTTATTGGGTGGTGAAGACATATTTTGACCATTTCAAGGAACTGATGTCCTTTTTTCTAGTGGTGGCGTCATAGGATTTGATGATGACTCCTCTCTTAATCAGTGGTATTTGTCCAGAGATCAAGGAGATGGTCCTCCCTTCAAGGGACCAACATTTTGAGAATCTAGTGGATGAGGTGATCTTATCTAAGTTGGTCTCCAGAGCGCAGATGGTTGGAAATATAGCATATCTAGTTTCTCATGAAGGTTTCTCATCTGGTGAGCATGGTGTGCTAGAAGGACATGCTTCTAAAGAGTCCTCTATAGTGGTTATGGATTCCAGTTCATCAGATTGTTCAATGGTGTGTCATCAGTGTGGATGTTTAGGGAACATAAAGCCATCATGTCTCACCCCACTGAAGATGTTCCATCATTAGGGATATCTAAGTCATCTGGAAAAGTATTGTAGGATGAATCTCCTAAATAAGATGCTAGGATTAGAGGATTTTGGTGCCTGACAGTGAGGTAGGAGGAGCTTCAACCATCAGATCCCCAACCATAATTCTTGGGGTGAAGCTAGCGCATAGTTAAGAGTTATTGTGGGTGTGAAGCCTTCTCAAGTGTTTAGTGTTCTGTGTTAGCAGTTTGACATATTCTATTGTAATCCAAATTTTTTTGTTTGTATGATTACGTTTTTATGAATTCCGTGTTTTTTAAAGTGTGTTTGGACCTTGTATGGGTTGATCTCGGTTTAGTTCTGTTCATTTGGAGATGTAAGTTCTTGTGGAAGAAGTGATGTTTTCATTAATGCTCGGGTTCACTACTTGGGGAATGTTCTTAACATAGGGTTTTCTCTAGTATTTGGGTTTTTTGGATTGGGTTGAGAGTTCCAAGTTTCAGTGGAGGTGTTATTTCCCTCATGTTATAGAAGATAGTTTATTTAGTTTGGGAGTTCCTACATCTCCCCCCACTTCTCAGGTTGTATGTTTGGATGTTAAATTACCATGCTAGTTGAGTTCTTGTGGTTTGGAGAACCCTCTCGGGTTCTCCTATCATCTTGTGTTGTGGTTTATTTCGATTTCAATCAGGTATGGATTCATGTTTCATCAATCGTTCATCTCGGTTACTTTCTAAGGGCATATAGTGTCTGTGGTGGGGAGAATTGTCACACCCTAACTTTTAAATTTATTTTTATTTTATTACTTCTTTGTTTTGGGATCTCTTGTCAAGGATCACGTTGAACGTGGGGTTAAAAATTTTAGGATTTTTATTTCTTGTGGGTTTCGGAATGGGTTGTGTGCAACTTCCTAGATCCGAATGCCACTCAATGGGTGCCCCAAACATGGTTGGTCACATGACCTCAAGCGCATTTCCCCAAATTCTAGAGGCTACCAACTAGCAGCGAGGGCCTAGGTTTGATAATGGAGAAACTATGCCCTCATTTGTCAAAGTGTAGCGCAGTGTAAGGATATAAACATACCCAAAAGTGGAAGTAGTAAACAATACAAAGCTTAAAGGACAATAGTACTGAAGAAAAAGATAACCAACAGTTATTTATATTTGATGATGCAATTTTTCATATTTCCAAGAATGTAGTCAAACAGGATACAATACAATAAAATACAATACAGTACAAGGTACGAGTACAACAAAGAAAAACAAAACAGCGCTGCAGGAACTCAGCAACATCGCATGCCTAAGCTTAGTCCCATGATCTCCTAATACTCTTCAATAATCAAATACCTTTATAGGGTCCCTTGCACATATCAACACATGCAACAATATAATCTGTTTGTGCCCAAGACATGACCCCAATAGGGTGTGAGAAATGAATCCCAGTGGGCAACCACAAAAGGCACGTGCCCAAATATCAGTGAAAAAGTGCAACAGTAGTATGCAATAATAAAATGCAGTAAACTAGGCATTATTCAAAATTAACTATCATTACCAGTTAAATATACATTTTATTAACTATTTAACAACTCCAATCCTGTGATTTATCGTGGTAGGTACAACATAAGAAATCACCACAGTGAATATTCAAAGTAACCATTGTCCCGAGATATCCAAATACATACCCTCAGGCAAACAGAAATGAAACCCTCTGGTAACTGCCCAGAGGCATATCAAATAGTTCCCTCATGCGTACATGATATTGCCCTTAGGCACAGAAGCTACTACCTAGAGGCATAAGAAACGTTTCCCTTAGGCTAAACAAAATAATTCTCTCAGGCCAAACCAAACACTGCCCTCAGGATAAGCAAGTAACTGGGCCAAGCCCAACACAGAAGCAGCAATTTATAAATATCTCCTCTCAATAAAAATGAAAACATTCTTATAATCACGGCATACCCAAGGGTATCCTGGCCAAACTGCCAAACAAGGGAAACACACCCACAGGGTGGCCCTAGATCAAGGCAACGATCCCAAACAATAGTTTATACTTATTCATTTAATTACCTATGCAATTCTAGGTAATTTGTCAGTCAAGGCCTCAACCATACGACACCCCAAACATGGGTGCATTGCACAACGATACACATAAACAACTCAGTAGTTGGAAATAAAAACCAGACCACCTACCTCGATCTCCACTGATCGATATATGCGAATGACACATCCAGAAATGTCCAAGAACAACATAGATCTAGGAAGAACGATAACCCATTGAAACCAAAATAACATCCCCTTGGGAAATAATTTGAAGGGAACACAAAAGGAGAGGTATGGGCTACCCACGCGGTCCAAACATGATCGACGACTGAAGAATCTAAGTTCATGCGTGCGATCGGGAGCTCTTCCTAGCTTCGGCCTCCCCTCCTGGTGCTCCAAATGAACTCGATGCCTCCTTTGCCAAAAGAAGAGTCTACTGCCCACTTATAACAAAAAAAAAATAACTACACAACGTGTATTTTTGAGTACACAACATGTACTACCTTTCCGCTGGTGGATACTCCCACCACCTTACTATTAACCTGCCGACTGATTACACAGCGTGTATATACTATGTACATAACGTGTACTCAGTGTTTACACCCTTCATCACGGACAGACCTACACACCCCGTATACTCATCCCACACAGCCAAAGTACATGACATGTAGAAAATTGCACGGCGTGTACCAACAAATTTTGGGATTTTCCCTCATTTTACTTATTTTCTCAAAAAATCTTAAGGAAAAAGGTAAGAAAGAAACATGTACCTCAAGAATAAGAACCTGGTTCTTAAAAAATTCCCCCATTAAAGAAATTCTTACCTGAATTTCCCTTTGAAGGGTGGTGAAGGTAAAGCTATGAACAACTCTGGCCACTGAGCACGTCCGCCGGTCTCCCGCTCCCAAGTTTCGTCCTACACCTGGCCATGCTGCCATAGCATCCATACGAGAGGAAATGAATATCCTTAGAGAACATTCATGATCCTATCAACAATATGAATTGGATACTCCTCAACGGAAGCATCGACTTGAAGTTCAACCTCCTCGGGCTGAAAAATAGTAGGCGGGTCTAAGTGATAAAGACACAGCTGAGACACGTTATAGATGTCGTGCATGGACTGGTACCTCTACGGTAACTACAACCGATCGGCAATCGGGCCTACCCTATCCAAAATCTAAAACGGACCCACATTCCTCGGTGAAATTTTACCCTGTCTCCTGATCTTCCTGTGTCCCAACCTAGGTGAAACACAGAAGAAAAGATGATCCCTGGCCATGAACTCCAATGGTCGTCTGCGGTGATCAAAAAATTATTTATAACGAGACTGTGCAGTATCCATCCACTTTAGTATCAACTGGACCTGCTCTGAAGTCTCCTGCATGAGATGTGGTCCCAGTAAAGCTGCCTCACCTACCTCAAACCAGTATAAGGGTGATAGGCATGACTTACCATATAAATTCTCATAAGGTTCCATCTCAATAGTTTCTTGAAAACTATTATTCTAGGAAAACTCGACCAGGGGTATGTGGTTCTCCCAAGAGTCCCCAACGTCTAGAACTCAATTATGTAGCTTTTCCTATAACTCATGTATCATACGCTCTAACTGACCATCGATCTGAGGGTGGTATGTTTTTCTCAGAAGCACCTGTGTACCCAGTGCCCTCTAAAACTCTGCCAGAAACAAGATGTAAAATGGGTGTCCCTATCTGAAGTGATAGAACAAGGGACCCCATGAAGACGTACCACCACTCGGATATACAACTTCTAGAGATCGTCAACAATGAAGGTCTCCATGATCGGAAAAAAGTGAGCTACCATCGTAAACCTATCCACAACAACCCATACGACATCATTGACTCTGTGTGACCTCGGCAACCCGGTCAAGAAGTCCATCGCAACATGATCCCATTTCCACTCCGGGATGGGTAACTGTTGTAATAGTCCGACTGGCCTCTTGTGCTCTGCCTTCACTTGCTGACAGGTGGAACATCTCATTACAAAACTAGCTACCTCTCTTTTCATACTTGGACACCAATACTGACGTATCATGTCATGGTACATTTTGGTAACCCTATGACTCACAACCCAAGATGAAGCATGAAATTCCCACATCAAATCCTCGCATATATCCCCTAGAACCCACACTCGTCCATGGATATACAGTATCTCTTCATCGCCTATCATCCAACCAGGAGGAGGGTCCTCACATGCTATTGAATCCCATAAAACTAGGCCTTCTGAATCCAATAGCTATCTCATCCTCACTCTATCCAGGATGGTATAAGTCACAACTATGGATGAAAGATTGGTTCAACCCTGACTATCGGGCACCTCCAAATGCATCTCAGAGAAAAAATCCATAGGCTACCACTCACCACTAGCCTCCTACACTACATGTATCTGAGTCCCCCTACTTAGCGAATCAGCCACTACGTTACCCTTACCAAGTGTATAGGCAAGATCAAAGTCAAAGGATTTTAAGTATTCAACCCACCATAACAGTCTCAAATTAAAGTCACACAGAGTAAAGTTGTATTTAAGACATTTGTGGGACGTAAACACCATAAAATGTTCTCCTATGAGATAATGTCTTCAACAAAGCGATGCATGTACAACTGCAGCCAACTCTTGATCATGCATCAGTAATTCCTATAATGTGGCCTCAACTTCCAAGACTCGTACTCAACTACTCGATCACCCTGCATCTACACTGCTCCCATCCCAGTACTTGATGCATCACATTGAACTTTATAGCTCTTCCCTTGCTCTAGAAGTATCAGGACTGGTGTTGATGTCAACCTTCCCTTAAGCTTCTTAAAGTATGTTTCGCAAGATTCTGACCAAAAACAATTCACACCATTCTCAGTCAAACCCATCGACGACACTACTAAGCAGGAGAAGTCTTGTATAAAGCGCCTGTAGTAACCAGTCATCCCCAAGAAACTCCGTATTTCAAACACTTTCTTAGGCTGCTTCCAGGAAGCTACTTCTCTCACCTTCTCTGGGTCTACTGCAACTTCTGCCTCTGAGATAATATGACCCAGGAGGTGTATCTGGTCCAACCAAAAGTGGCACTCTAAGAGTTTAACATATAAATAATTCTCTCTCAGTGTACTCAGTACGATCTCAAGATGGGTGGCATGGTCGTGTCGAGTGTGAGAGTACACCAAGATATCGTTCACGAAGACTACCATGAAAGAATCTAGATATGGGTGGAACACACGATTCAACAGAGCCATAAAGACTGCTGGCGTGTTCGAGAGTCCGAACGGCATGACCATGTACTCGTATAGACCATATCTACTCTAAAAAGCTATAAGCGGTATATTCGATGGTCTAATGCACAACGGATGATATCCAGATCTGATGTCAATCTTTGATAACACTCATACTCCTCGAAGTTGATCAAAAATATCATCAATCCTTATTAAGGGATATCTGTTCTTAACATTCAACTGGATCAGCTACCGATAATCCATGTAGAGTCTGAGGGTACCGTCTGCCTTATTCGCAAACAAGATAGGTGAACCCCAATGAGAAGTATTGGGTCACATGAAACCCTTTTCCTAAAACTCCTCCAACTGCATCTTTAGCTCTTGTAATTCTGTTGTAGCCATCCTATAAGGAGGAATAGACACTGGTGCCGCTCCTGGCACAAGATCAATAGAGAAATTCCCCTCTCTCAAATGGTAGACCAAAAAATTCACCCAGGAAGAAATCCCTGAAACAATCAACCACTAGATAGAAATCCTTCTAAAATTTTTCCTGGTCATCTAGTTATAAAATCGCAATTTGGGTTGTCCCTCCACATCACCCACGATGCTCATGTCCATCTTGGCCTGCCAGAACATCCCATTCACCCTTGTATAGAAACTCTCCACCCTCTGATGACTTGAAACTCACCCTGAAGTGATATAAATCCAAAACAACATGAAAGGGTACCAGCCAATCCATCATGAGAATGACATCATAGCTCTTTATCTCTAAGACATAGAGGGCCCATAGAAAGAGACACCCACCGACCTCTAGGGGGAACTCCTTACACTGACGCACAACTTCTGTTCTAATTCCCAATGAAGTGTCTAGTGTCATAACATCTGATGAAGAAGAAGCACAAAGCCCAAGAATATCCACAATGGGCACAGATATAAAGCTATGTGTATCACCCGTATCATAAAGTACTGAAGATAAAACAGAAGAAACTAGAATAATACCTCTGATGGTGGAAGGTCTAGGATCCAACTCCTGTTGGATCTACTGCACTGCATATGTCTGCCCAGTGTCGCGGCCCTGTGACATGTCTTGGCTACCCTGAGCTGACCCGCTCAGCTGTCTCTGAGATATTGGTGTCTGACTACCACAACCATGACAACCACCCCAACCTGAACGTCCCGATGTATTCCAATTACCAGACTGGTAAGAAGCTGTTAGCCCTTCTTCTGCATACGGAGTCTGCATAGAACCCCTCTCACTAGTCACTAGTGGAAATTCCCTGCTAAAACGCAGAAGATGACCCATCTTACCGCAAGTTTGACACTCCAATTGGTCATGTGGACACTATGGTCTTTGTTCTCCTCTTTACCACACTGGTAGCACATGAGCTGTCCACCTGAAGAACGTTTCTGACTCGTACTAAAACCATGAGAGAAATCCATCTGCCTCTTCCTATTAGCTATAAAAATAGAACCAGAACATGGTGTCGAACCACTCGGGTTTTCACCACTAGCTTCCACAGGTTCCGCTCTGTAATCAGTGCCTAGTTCACAATATCATGTACTATAGGCAACCTGAAAACATTCACCAGTGCACGGATGTCACATCGAAGATCATCCTCAAATAATCTTTCCCTAAATATCTCATCACTCACCATAATAGGTACAAAACACTACAGCTTGGTGATGCAGGCAGAATAGTACATCACTAACATGGCACCCTGCTGCAGATTCATGAACTCTCGAGATCGAACTGACCTTAATGTCTCTGGAAAGAAAGATTCATAGAAGACTACATGAAAATCTTCCCACACCATGTCTTAGTGATGTTCAGTCTGGGTGGTAACATCCCACCATATCTTGGAGGAATCACACTACATATAAGTAGCGAGCTTGACCCTCCTCCCTAGTGGTTTGTCAAGATGCCCGAAGACAGTTTGAAATGAATCCAGCCATGACTCTGTATCCTATGGTCCGCTATCCACTAAAAATGTAGGCGGATGCTATTTATGGAATATATGTGTTAGCTCTTCCATTGATGTGGTAGCCGACGGTGCTCTCTGGATGGTTTACATGAACTGTAGGAATCCCTCACAGAATTGTGCATCCACGTCTGCGTCCGGAATAATGGCTGGAATCACTTCTGGCACTTCTGGTGGATCCATCAGTAGCCTAAGGCATACCACCTCTATATTATAATCGTTGCTTCTCTCTTGGTGAACTACTTGTGTTCGTCTCGGCGGCATGACTCTAGAAGGTCAAAAACATGCCTTATATTATGATTATCAGGGACTAATAACTGAAAATGTAAGAAGTGAGATTGAGAAAAAAAATCGAGTTTTACTAAACAAGACTACACGGTGTGTATAATAACTAAACGGTGTGTTCCCGTATGTCTTTCACAAGGGCGTGTACTTCTGCTAGACTTGGTCATGTAACAACCCAAACACATGGTGTGTTGTCTACAAACATGGTGCGTTCTTGAATTCTATTCCCCTGCCCATGTCCTTCAACATGGACAAGACACACGGATCTCTTTCGAACGAGACTAAACGGCGTGTATAAGGTATACACGGCGTGTACAAGACAAGCTTCATCGACCTGTGTTGTACATGACATGGCCGGGGTACACAACTCACACTACACGGCGTGTTCCATATCGACACGACATGTATGACATAGATTCTAACTTCCCATGTTGTTAGTAACATGTCCAATGAATCGACTGACACTACCCGACATGTTTACACATGCACATGGAGTGTACACCACCCCATTTTCCCAGCCACACGGCCAAGTCCACATAGTCTCTCACCTTTCAAGACTACATGGCGTGTCTTGAAGGTACACAATGTGTATATGAAAGGATAACACCGACCCGTGTTGTTCGTGACATGACCTGTTCCAAAGATCACAGTACATGGAATTTTCATTATTGACACGATGTGTATAAACTAATACTTCTCCATCCGTGTTGTTAGTCACACAGGTGGACACAGGGTCAATCCTACTTGGCATATATCACCGGTACATGACATGTTCCCTCAAAATTATTCCCATCCCGTGTTACTTCCCACACGACCTATGGCATGGTTAGAGACAACACGATGTGTACTTTAGCTAAACATCATGTACTTAAAAATGTTCCATTTCTTCTCGAACAGAAGAGTACAGGGTGTGTGTTCATAGAACCACACGCCATGTTCTCTGGGTTTCCAAACAGTACACCTCAGAAACAACTCCGGAGCCCCTTTTTTGTTAATTTACAACGTCGGTATGCCAAATTCCATTTTGTGGGGGCCCATACTCCCCGTGAACCAATTTTTAGCACCTGAACTTTCACATTATAGTACAAGATGTAACAAAAATGTTGGATCATGATTCACTAAATTCCGGTCTAAGAGAGCCCATACATCTCAGGAACCATATTTTAGAATCTATCAACCTAACCGTAACTTGAACCAATACCCTATCATTATTAGGTGTATCTATCAAGGTACCTATCTCAAGAGAATTCATTTTATAGCACAACATCTATCATAACAACATGAAATTTCTAATGCACCTACATGGCATGGAAACTATGCATGGAATGTGATTCTAACATGTGTCTAAAGGATGCATGAGATGGAATATTTTCATCTCATCAGGTTGCAACTAAATAAAACCCAATACAAAAATATAACAGCACACCACAAGTGTGTCACCCAACGGTGAAAATAAGATCTACTGTAAAGTGAAAAATAAGTAAAATTTCATCACGAGGTAAATTGGCTTTTTCCTGTACACAGGTTATCTTCTCCTGAGAACAGCTTATTACCAAGTACCAATTCCATTCTATCCCAGGATATAGTCTCCAAATAGTACGAAAAAGAAATGAAACCCCTCTGATACTACTTTGTAACGTCTCAGATCCGAGTTCCACTCAATAGGTGACCCGAACCCGGTTGGTCACATGACCTCAAACGCATTTCCCCAAACGCTAAAGGCTGATAACTAGCAGTGAGGGACTAAGTCTGATAGTGGGGAAACTATGCCCTCATTTTTCAAAGTTTAGCGCATCAGAAAGATATAAACGTACTCAAAAGTTGAAGCAGTAAAAAATACAAAGCTTAAAGGAGAACGGTAATGAAGCAAAAGATAACCAAAATTCCTATATATATATATATGATGATGCAATATATCCTATTTCTATGAAAGCAGTCAAATAGGATACTCTAAAATCAAATACAATACAGTACAAGAAATGGGCACAACAATGGAAAATAAAATAGTGCAGCAGGAACTTAGCATAATCGCATGCCTAAGCTTGGTCTCATGCTCTTCTACTCCTCTGCAAAAATCAAGTACCTGTATATGGTTCCTTTCCCTTATCAACACCTGCAACCATATAATTAGTTTGGGCCCAATACATGACCCAAACAGGGTGTGAGAAATGAATCCCAGTAGGTAATCACCAAAGGCTCGTGCCCAAGTGTCAGTGAAAAAGTGAAATAGCAGTGTGCAATAATAAAATGCAGTAAACCAGGCAGTACACAAAAGGAACTATCTCTACAAGTTACATTTCCATTTTATTAATTACTTAACAACTCCATGATTGTGCTTTAGTTTGTAAGGTTCCACATAAGAAATCACCATAATAAATATTCAATGTAACCATTGTCCTCAGACATGAAAATCCTTAACCTCAGGCAAGCAGAAACGAAACCCTCACGTAACTTCCCATAGTAATATTGAATATTGACCTCAAGCATAAGATATATTGCCCTCAGGCATAGAAGCTACTGCCCACAGGCATAGGAAACGTTTCCTTGGGGATAAATTGAACAATTCTCTCAGGCTAAACATAACATTGTCCTTAGGCTAAGCAAGTAACTGGGCCTATCCCAACACATAAGCAACAATTTATATACATCTCCTCTGAAGAAAACTCAAAATATCTTTATAATGAAGGCATACCCACGGGCATCCTAGCCAAATAGCTAAACAAGGGAAACACAACCACGGGGTGGCTCTGGATCAAGGCAACAATCTGAAAAAATAGTTAATACATATTCATTTAATTACATTTGAAATTCTACGTATTTTATCAGTCAAGGCCTCTTCCATACGACACCTCAAACATGGGCGCATTGTACAACAATACACATAAACAACTTGGTAGTTGGAAATAAACACCAGACCACCTACCTCGATCTCTACTGATCGATATACACGAATGATGCCTCTCGGAACGTCGGAGAACAACATATATCTGGGAAGAATGATAAAAAAATTAAAACCCAAAAAACATCTACTCCGGAAAGGATTTGAAGAGGAAACTCAAGGAGAGGGAAGGGATTACCCGCGCGGTCCAAACCTGATCGACGGCGGAAGAATCTGAGTTCCAGCGTGCGATCGGGAGCACTTCTAGACTTCGACCTCCCCTCCTTGTGCCCCAAACGAACTCACTTCCTCCTCTGCCAAAAGAAGAGGCTACTGACCATTTATAACAAAAAAATAAAACTACACGGCGTGTACTCTCGGAGTACACGGCATGTACATTCTATTTTTTAACTATTCCTCTTGAGGCCACATTCCATCGCCCCACCGTTCATCTACTGACATGATTATAGACGTGTATTTCTGAGTACACAGCAAGTACTACCGTTCTGCTGGTGGCTACTCCCACCGCCTTACTATTCACATGCCGACTAATTATACATTGTGTATATACTATGTACATGGAATGTACTCAGTTTTACACACTTTATCACTAACAGGCCTACATTCCATGTATACTCATCCCACATGGCCAAAGTACACGATGTTTGGAAAAGTACATGGCATGAAACCCCAAAGTTTGTGATTTTTCCCCATTTTCCGTATTTTCTAAAAAAATTGAGGAAAAAGGAAAAGAATAAACTCGTACCTCAAGAATGAGAACCAGGTTCTTACATTGTGGGCACCACACGGTTAGCGGTATTGCATGGTCATCCTGGGTGACTGTTCGGTTTTCAACCACTTGAAATAAATAAATCCTGATGAAAAAATTTGGAAAAAATAAAATAAAATAATGAAGATAAAAAACGATTACTTTAATAATAATGATGATGTTATCATTATTATTATTAAATTTATTATTTTGTTATATTATTATTATTACTATGATTATTATTATTATTAGTGTAATATTATTATTATAATAAATTAATGGTTTTATTATTATATTAATGGAATTATTATTATATTAATGGTATTATTTTTATTTTTGTATTATTATAATTATTGAATTATTATAATTATTGTTTTATTTTTATTAGCGTAAAACTATAATTATTATAATTCAAATAAAGAAAAGGGGTAGGATCCCTAGGGGTGCCCCCCTTCTCCTTCCAGTCGTGAGGGATGCTTCGCCCCTCCCATACCACTGTGAAGCTATGACGGCCCCCTTCCCCGATCTCATTTGACCTCACCACTCGACCAGGCCTTTTTTGGGCATCCCTCGCCCCCTCCTTCATGCTGCGTACTAGGCCAACCGACCCCCTCACCACTCCAGCTTATGTCGGAATCCCTCCCCTTGCCACTCTTCCCCTACTCCCTCTTGAAACTGACACCAGCTCCCTACACAGTGCACCTTTGGTTGGCCCGCTCCAGAGAGATCCCATGCTCTGTGTGTCCGGCCAACACAACCCATCCTAGTGACCTTCTCTTCCAAGTGCAATTTGACTACGGAGGTCTCACTTTCTGGTGGTCTCCCCTACTCATGACCCTCGATATAGGTTTGTTTGTTTTCTATGCATTTTTTATGTTTTTCTTCAATTTGGCCAAACCCTAACATATCAGGTGTTTTTTGCATTTTTCTTGTTGTGTTGGGTGTGTAATTAGTCTGCGAGATGTTGTTAGCCCATTTCATGATGGTTTTGTCACATTCTCACAAGTTTTAGGTAGGGTAATTCAAATATTTCATTCATAAAACTCCCCATGAATACTTGAATTATTTTAAATAATTTTTATTTCATTAATTATGTGTTTATGGTACCTTTTCCTAGCTTATTATGATGTTTTAGAATTGATAGATTTTGTTAAAATTGTGTTTTGAAGCAATTATTTGTTATTATTATTTATTTTTGCAGCTAATGATGTTTGGGTATTGTTTTAAATTTTCAAATATGATTTTAATCCCTTGTGTATTATTAATTAAAATGAAAATTTGATTTTCCTACTTTTTGCATATTTATTTAGGTTTTTGTGAAGTTTTTATGATGGAAGAAATTGGTGGGAAGTGTTTTTTAGTGGTTTATGCCTATTATAAATATAGTGGTGTGAAATAGGTGTTTGATTAAATTAAAAATTGTTTCTTTTAAATGGGTTTCATTGTATCAAACATGTTTTGAAGTTGGTGTTTAAAGACGTGGTGCAAATGTTGATTAATTAGGCTTTTAAATCTTTTGGAAATGTTATTTTGGTTATTTTTTAACATTTATAAGAGATTAAGGAGTTTCTATGACATAACACCCATTTTTAATCCATTTAAAGATTATGTTCTCTTAATTAAATCTTATATTATGTTTCTCATCTCTATTTTGTTGATAGTTAACATATGGTTGTATTTTCTTGTTGAAATATTTTATTAAAAATTGAATTTAGGACGCTCTTATATTTACGAACATGTATATACCTAGAAAACATGAATAGAACTAAATTCCTATATATTCAAATCGTTTTTTGTTCATATTGAGTGAATTTGGCTTGTAGAAACATTTTATGGAACTTATGTTTCCTGAATTTGTTGGTTTTAAGGAACATAGAGTTTTTATGGAAATGATTTACTATGTCTCTTTGCAGGTTCGATAAGACATTAGAAAATGGAACATTAATGGATTCACTAGGTGCACATATGGACGTACCCTCAAATGAATCTAGTTCATTGAATTATTATTTTTCTCAAAACCTTGGTTTCTTACCTGGTCCATGTTTTTTAAATTTCATTGGTCTCCTTCTATGGCTCTCTAAATTAGTATGAAGATAAATATTAATAATATAACTATCCCTTGATCAATAGGTCTTCTCATAATAATATTTCCATCACATGATCAATAGTTCATCTCCCTATCACCTACTTCAAAACACGTATTTTTAATTTCTCTTATGAAACTCACCAAACGTATGTAGTGGACTCTTGCAATCTCTTGATCCATCTACTCTAAATTTTTTTCACCCATCTGTATGTATGCTTATGTGTATCTAGTGAGGATTTTATATGAATCTAAACCACAGTAAGTAGTTTTATTAACAAAAATAAAAAGTCACATTTATTAGATTGAGTCGATAGAAGGACCATCGGCTAATGTGAGAAATTAAACATGAATGGCAAGACCCGTCCTCGGGGCCCCTGCCGTGACTACCCAAAGCCCGCCTTCCATAGGCTAGGGGCTGGCGAATAGCACCAAAGGCGTAAATCCCAATAAAAAGGGATGGAATTGCCTTTACGAAACAAAAACACACACAAACAGAGTACAAGCAGAAGCTACACTAAGTAAAGCACTAAAAAAAACATGCTGATAGTACAAGGGGACAGAAATACAATCCCAAAAGAAAGGTACAACTATAACAGAAAGTAAATTAAAACTCAAAGGACAACAGCTGAAAGGTAACAAGAAGCTCTTGGTTAGTCCTCTGGGTTCCTACCTAAAGGGTAGGTACATATGTCCTCCTCAGCACTTCAAATCCATCCGTCTCCTCTGGGTACCAGCTCGTCATGATATCCACCTCCGGGCATTGACTCATCGTGATATCCACCTCTGGGCACCGACTCATCGTGAGATCCTCCTCTGGGTACCATCTAGCTCTACAAGCCTCAACTAAGATCAGTGATTTCTGTCATCTGCAACCAACACAACGTAGTACGGGCGAAGCCCGTGCATGGGTGAGTATATGATACTCAGTAGGGACCCCAAGACCCCCAAAGGTCTCCCTGAATCCACAAAGGATAAACCAAAAAGAAAAGATACAATACCGAAGTATCATCCAACACTACTTAGGTATATTCCCATACATATACCTAAGTCATCAAATCCAGTTCAGCTCTAACTCTCAAGGTCAAGTACAACCTAGTCCACTTAGGAAAGTAAAAATTAATCCACACAGGAAAGTATGACCCAATCCACACAGGAATGTATAATCCAATCCACAAAAGATATCAAGTCAATCACATCGAAGATAATGATTAAATGTAAAGACATATCTCACATAGGTATCCATTTACGAAGAGGGGTGGAGATTATTAGATATAGCTTCTGAATCATCTCATCTACCGAACCAACATAGGATCCACATTTAGTAGTTGTCGTTGCCGAACCCACGGAGGATCCAAGTATAGTAGTCATCATCGTCGAACCCACGGAGGATCCCAGCATGGTAGTCTAACCCACGGAGGATCCCAGTACAATAGTCGTCCTCTTCGAACCCATGGAGGATCCCAGTACGGTAGTCATCCTCGTCGAACCCACATAGGATCCTAGTATGGTAGTCTTCCTCGTCAAACCGACGGACGATCCTAGTACGGTAGTCATCCTCGTCGAACCCACGGAGGATCCTAGTACGGAAGTCTAACTTGTCGCAGCCAGCTCTAGGGTTCCCCACACATAGCATGCTCGATTCCGGGAGGGTCCACTCCACAAGCCAAGGGATTTGATACATCAACTGACACGAAGTCTGGATTTGATGTATCCCAAATTTCTGACTCATCGAGAGGAACACAACGCGACAGACAGCGCGTCAAACGGACGCCCGGTTTAAGAGTTATTGTATTTTTCGTTCCAAGGGCCGGTTGGTTTTTAAGCTAAAACCAACCCAGCCATACTCCATCTGCATCCAAACCTCGAGCGGAGTAGGCCAAAAGAATCGTCTCAATTAGACGAATCCAACAAAGTCGATGGCACGTCAATCAGACGTCCGGAGCTCATGTTATAAGCGTTTCTGCTTTGAAGGCCCGGTTGGTTTCGTGTTCGAACCTACCCGGTCATACTGAACGTTCTCTGAATCCTTGAGTGTAACATACTAAAAAGACCGCCTCTATCCAAGGATCGCTACACAACTGACGGTGTGTCGATCGGAGGTCCGTATCCCACTTTATGAGCGTTTGAACGGATCTGTCTGAAAACAGTGGGTTTGGGCCCGGTCCGACCCGGCCCAATACCCCCTGGGTCGCCCCGAACCGGGTTGAGCAGACCCAGGTCCGGGTTCAGCTCAGTTTGGCTCGGATTGGCCCAGATGGCGTGGCCCGGTCCAGCTGGTTCGGCCCGGCCCGGTGCGGGCGGCCCGGCCCGGTGTGGGCGGTCCGGCCCGGTGCGGGCGGTCCGGCCCTGCGCGGGCGGTTCGGCCCGACGGGGGCGGTCCTGCCTGGGCGCCCGCGCACTGAACGGAACCGTGGGGTGGGGGAATGGTCGGCCATTTATGGCCAGCCTTAACTGAACCCGCGGGACCCACAGGGTCCCGCCTTAAGCTGGCTTTAGCGGGTGGCTCAGCCAGCCGCTTCGCTGAACCGCCGCGGCCATAGGTCGCGGCTCCTTCCCATCTGGCAAAGCGTGATGACACCGCACCCCTCCATCGCAGCCCGCCCCGGTCGCGGCCCTCCTCGGTGTTCCAGCGCGGCGCGACGGCACCGCG
Organism: Viscum album; assembly: GCA_963277665.1. Classification (NCBI taxonomy): domain Eukaryota; kingdom Viridiplantae; phylum Streptophyta; class Magnoliopsida; order Santalales; family Viscaceae; genus Viscum; species Viscum album. The sequence goes on from OY728128.1 coordinate 1,602,145,379, forward strand.
TTCCTCCGCCGTAGCCTCCTTCGGCCTTATCGGCGTGGCGCGACGGCGCCACACTCCATCGCCGCGGTTCTCTCATTCCCGTGTGGTGCAACGGCACCGCGTCGCCTCCGTTTTCCAAGCCACGAGTAATTCAACAACAAAAAGGGGATGAAGTTCGACCGAGTTCATGCAGTTTGACCTCTTCTCATTATTTTGATAACAGGCGGCTAAGAAATAACCATGAACGAAAATTATTAATTCATGAATGATGAACAACCCCTGCCACAAAGAAGTTGTCGAACGATGATCGTCGCGGGAAAACGACATCGCGAGGATGAAGCTCAGTATATATCGATGGAGAATGTCTGAGGAGGAAGTGATATCTCCCTTTCTTTGATGTGGAGAATAGATGGAATTGAGGAGGGCAGATCGTCGTCCTTCGGAAAAGGTGTCACACACTAGCTGCGGAGAGGGGAAGAGATAGTGCGTCAATTTCTCCTTGCGGTGACAACATTCTTCGTCGAAGTCTTGGCGTTCTCCACATTCTCCAAAAAAGAAGATGAAGATCCTCAAGGCTTTGAGTATCCTCTCCCAAAATCCCCACACAACTAAGAACCCCCAAATAAAATAAAGAAGTCTTATTTTATTAACACATGCCATGAATTTTAATAACATCAAACCTCAAACTCAAAATTAAATTCATTGAATAGCTTTAATCAATCAATTTAATTTGAGGGTTGACATGCAATAAAGAGGGGGAGTGGGCGAGTCACATAATAAAGGGGGTTGCCAAAATTTAAGAGGGGGTTTAGGTAAATTTAAAGGGTGGGGATCGTGTGGGCCCCACCTCACTAATATCCTAACAAGTGGGGTTAGGATGTAGTGGTTCCCACCCCAACTTCCACACATAGGTTAAATTTACATAGAATAGAAATAAAATTGTAGCACAAATTTTATTTCACTCTTCAATTAAATAATTTATTTAAAAACACCTCCCTAGAAAACTCAACTCCAGAAAAGGACTTCTTAAAAAATTATCGGTGATGTGGTTTCATCAGAGCCCTCGGATTTTGATTCCGAACACTGGTTCAAAAGTTATTAAAACTCACTCGTTTGTTCACTGAATGTACCCGAGCTAAACTTCAGAAATTGATTCCGAGAACACGTGGCCTTAGAATTAGGTGCCGTCAAAAACTGTGTACTCGTAAAATCCCAAAAAAAATTCCTTGAAATTTAAGTGTCTTTACATTACTCCCACCTCAAGGATTTATGTCCCCGTAAAGCTAGAATCATAATCCAGGGAAACAATGTGGTACTGAGCACGCATCTGAGCCTTCCACACCCATGTTCTCTCCTGGATGTTCTCGAGCTACCAGTGAAAGCACACAAGAGGAATCGACTGTCCACGTTGGACCCTGCTTCTGTTGATCCTTGATCTCCACTGGAACATCCGCAAAAGTCTCCCCTTCATTGATGTCCAACTCTCCATGGACGATGATATGCATCAGGTCGTGTACGTATCTCCTCAGCTGAGATACGTGGAAGAGGTCGTGCACCCGGTGCAACTAAGGTGGTAATGCCAGGCGATAATCCACCTCGCCTATCCTGCTAAGATCTGGGAATTGTTTGATGAAGCTCAGAGATAACTTTCCCCCCCGACCAAATATTCGTAAACCACATCGAGGTGAGACTCGTAAGAAAAAGTTGTCACCATCTTTGAACACTAGTGGTCTCCACATCCTATCAGCATAAGACTTTTTTCGGCTCTGAGCTATCCTCATCCGCTCCGGGATGACCTGAACCTTCTTTGGTCCAACAAGAGCTGATAATATTTCTTCTTTGCCGATAAGAGAAATCCAGTGTCATCCTCTGGATGAACCACATTCCTTTCCTAACACAGTAAATCCCGACATGGATGATACTAATCTATACCATGTATGATGTTGTAAGGCCTCGACGCTACTACCAAGAGATCCAACCGTTACTCTCGCCTCCAAGGGTTGAGTCACACTGTCGGCATCTGTGTGTGGTCACTTGGTCTCCTCCAGTTGGTATCTCAAAAGTGAGGGTCAAGTCAATAGTTTTAAACTAGAACCTCTTAGTATCAACTATATAAGAAGGATAGGAAAAAAAGTCACAAGAACAAGTGTATTTTATTACGGCAGATCAAGGCACAAAGACACAAAACTTCAACAAAGCTATAAAAAACATGAAGAAAAGTATCCATTTATGGAGCTAGTCCCGCTTCTGTCCATATGCTCTCGGAGCTCCATGGTTGTAAGCCTCAGCTACCTAAAGCTGAGCACTCCGATTTCCACTCGTTAACGGCGGTCGGGGTGGTCTTCCTGGTGGTGGTGGTGGGGGTAGGGCCTAAAAGCGTCTCCCACCACCTACTGCTCGGTCAGCTACCCTGACTCATCCGACTACTCCCTACAGACCACCATGGTCGAACCTCTGCTTGGGAGGTCCCTCTACCGCCTGCTTCTCATCTGCAGGATGGGTCGAGAAGTCTCAAGCAATGTGATCCTGACCGCTGCATGCATAGCATTGTATGCTGCTCGTGTCGCTGGCTCTCCTTCGTGTTCCCCACACAAGCGAATCTGCATCCTGGGATTTCTCATCTGATGGCCTAGACCGCTCGGATATCTACGTCAACTATCTACTTCCAGCTGCAGAAGACTCTGTTATGGGTCGTCCTGTGGAGGGTCTCGCTACTAGTGTCTTCACGGCGAGAAAACTCTCCACTAGAAGGGCTCTCTCCAACCCCCCGCCTACGTCGGGATGTTGAGGGAGATCATCGAATCCCTGATCACATGCCTTAATCCCTGTTCGATAGTCCGAGCCCTGATGAATGGGTCTCATACCATATCTGTCGAGTAGTGTGAGAGATCAGTATACCTCACCGAGTACTGGGCCACAGTCATGTTGCCCTACCGCAGCTGTAATAACTCCTGAATGCGCACTGCACGGAGGGTGGCTGGAACGAACACTGAGCAGAATAGGCTCTCGAAATCCATCCAAAGAAGTGAATCCTCGACGTGCACCAAGAATATTAGGCTCCACCATCTACATGATGCCGCATGCAGTAGACTCGCTGCATGGATCACCATGAGGCCAACTGGTGTCCCTACTAACCTGAAAACTCGTACAACAGCCTCCAGCCAATCCTCGGCTGCCTGAGGGTCTGTCTCCCCACGGAACCTGGGCGGTCACTGCTGCTAAAACTCTTGTAGTGCACTAAGGCACCGTGCACTCTCATCGGCTGGGGCTAGTGGCATCAGTGGCTCGTTGGGTAGAGGTACCGCCGGTGCCTCCACTGTAATAGGGCCCTACACTGAGGCCTCGTCGCTCAGTGGGATTTCGTCTCACACAAAGCTTGGAACCCTAGCTAGCTGCCGTCGTGGGGCCATCCTGAAAAGAAACAGGTGTGCCACGGTCAGTACAGTATTATTAGTGATCTGAAACGAGGTAATCAAAAAGAAAACTTTTAAAACACACATGAAATCGATGTTTTCATGTACTGAGTTGGAAATTAGAAGGTAGGGTCCCGGTGTATTGATACGTCGGCCACCGCACCAACACAGGACTCCCTGGAATGATGACCACACTCAATATACTTAAGAGTATTTCTTCTCATAGATGAAAGATTAGAGTCCTCAGTTATGCGGTAGAACCAAACTCCTCTGATACCAATTTTTCCATACCCGTCCTCGGGGCCCGTGCCATGACTACCACAAGCCCGCCTTCCATAGGCTAGGGTTTGGCGACTAGCACCAAAGATGTAAATCCCAACAAAAAGGAAAGGCATTGCTTTTAGGAAACGAAAACACACACAAAAAGTGTACAAGAAGAAGATACACTAAGTAAAGAAGTAATACAAATGTGCTGATAGTACAAGGGTGCAGAAATACAAGCCCAAAAGAAAGGTATAGCTACAACTGAAAGTAAAGTACAACTCAAAGGAAAATAGCTAAAAGGTGAAAAGAAGCTCCTTGTTCATCCTCCGGGTTCCTACCTAATGGGTAGGTAAAAATGTCCTCCTCAGCACTCCACATCTGTCCGTCTCCTTTAGGTACCGACTCGTCGTAATATCCACCTTCGGTCAACGACTCGTTGTGATATCCACCTCTGGGCACTGACTCGCCGTGAGATCCTCCTCCGGGTACTGTCCAGCTCTAAAAGCCTCAAACACGATCAGTGATGTCTGTCGTCTGCAACAAACACAACTTAGTGTGGGTGAAGCCCGTGTAGGGGTGAGTATACGATACTCAGTAGGGACCCCGAGACCCCCGAAGGTCTCCCAGAATCCACAAAGGATAAACCACAACGAAAAGATACAATCCCAAAGGATCATCCGACACTAGATATTCCCATACATATACCTAAGTCATCAAATCCTGTTCAGCACCAACTCACAAGCTCTTGTTCAACCCAGTCCACTCAGGAAAGCATAACATAATACAAACAGGAAAGTATGACCCAATCCAGGTAGGAAAGCATAATCCAATCCACACAGGATATCAAGTCAATCACATCGAAGATAATGATTGAAAGTCAAGACTCAGCTCACACTGGTATCGATTTACGACGATGGGTGGAGATGATTAGATGTAGCCTCTGAATCATCTCCTCTACCGAACCCACGTAGGATCCAATTTTTGTAGTCGTCGCTACCGAACCTACAGAGGATCCAAGTATAGTAGTCATCGTCGTCAAACCCACGGAGGATCCTAGCACGGTAGTCGAACCCACAGAGGATCCCAGAACAATATTCATCCTTGTCAAACCCACGGAGGATCCCCGTATAGTAGTCATCCTCGTCGAACCCATGGAGGATCATATTACGTTAGTCGTCCTCGTCGAACCCATGGAGGTTCCTAGTACGGTAGTCGTCCTCGTCGAACCCATGGAGGATCCTAGTACGGAAGTCATCCTCGTCGTAGCCAGCTCTAGGGTTCCCCGCACACAGCATGCTCGATTCCGGGAGGGTCCGCTCCACGAGCCAATGGGGTTGATACATCAACTGACATGAATTACGAATTTGATGTATCCCACTGTTTCATCTCGTCGAGAGGAACACAACGTGACAGACAGCGCGTCAAACGGACGCTCGGTCTGAGAGTTATTGGTCTTCTCGTTCCAGGGGCCCGGTTGGTTTTTAAGCTAAAACCAACCCGACCATAATCCAGCTGTGTCCAAACCTTGAGCAGAGTAATCCAAAATAACTATCTCACTGAGAGGAATCCAACAAAGTCGGCGGCACGTCAATCGGACGTCCGGAGCTCAAGTTATAAGCGTTTTCGCTCCGAAGGCCTGGTTGGTTTCATGTTCAAACCAACTCGGTCATACCCAAATTTCTCCGAAACCTTGATCGTAATATACCGAAATGACTTTCTCGATCAAAGTATCACTACTCAACTGACGGTGTGTCGATTAGAGGTATGTATCCCATGTTATGGGAGTTTGAACGGATCTGTCAGAAAACATGTGGTTTGGGCCCGTTCTGACCTGGCCCAATACCCCCCTGGGTCGGCCCAAACCGGGTCGACCCGACCCGGGTCATGGTCCGTCCTAGTTGGGCGCAACCCAGACGGTGCGGCCCGGCCCAACGCGGGTGGTCCGGCCTGGGCGCCCGTGCGTTGAGCGGACGCGGGGGGGGGGGGGGGGGGGGGAGGGGGTGGGCCCCCCCCCCCCCCTTGATTGGAAAACTGCCGACCCTTTATGGCCAGCCTTAACCGAACCCGCGGGACCTATAGGGTCCCGCCTCCAGCTACCTCCAGTGGCCGGCTTAGCTGGCTGCGACTCCTTCCCGTCCGGCACGGCGCGACGGTGCCGTGGCCGGCCCCGATCGCGGCCCTCCTCGGTGTTCCAGCGTAGCGAGACGGCGCCTCGTTCCTCCATCGCGACCCTCTTCTGGTCGTGGCCTCCTTCAGCCTTACTGGTGCCGCGTGACAGCTCCATGCTCTATCATCGTGGTTCTCTCATTCCTGCATTGTGCAACGGTACCACGTCACCTCTGTTTCCAAGCCACGAGTAATTCAACAACAAAAAGGGGGGGAGGTTCGACCGAGTTCGTGCGGTCCATCCTCCTCCCATTATTTTGATAGAAGGAGTCTAATAAATAACCAAGAACAATAATAATTAATTCACGAACGATGAACAACCCCTACCACAAAGAAGATGTCGAACGATGATCGTCGCGGGAAAACGACGTCACGAGGATGAAGCTCCGTATACGTCGATGGAGAACGTCCGAGAAGGAAGCGGTGTCTCCCTTTCTTTGACGTGGAGAAAAGATGGAATGGAGGAAGGCACATCGTCGTCTTTCGGGAAAGGCGTCACACACCGGCTGCAGAGAGGAGAAGAGACTACACATTGATCTCTCCTTGCAGTGACGACATTCTTCGTCAAAATATTGGCATTCTTCGCGTTCTCCAATGAAGAAGATGAAGATCCTAAAAGCTTTGAGTTTCCTCTCCCAAAATCCCCACACAACTAAACAAACCCAAAAAAATAAGGAAGGATTATTTTATTAACACATTCCATGCATTTTCAAAACTTCAAAAACTCAAACTCAAAGTTAAATTCATTGAACAGCTTTAATCAATCAATTTAATTTGAGGGTTGACATGCAATAAAGAGGGGGAGTGGGTGAGTCACATAATAATGGGGGTTCCCAAAATTTAAGAGGGGGTTTAGGTAAATTGAAGGGGTGGGGCTCGTGTGGGCCCCACCTCAATAATATCCTACCAAGTGGAGTTAAGATGTAGTGGGTCCCACCCCAACATCCACACATAGGTTAAATTTACTTAGAATAGAAATAATATTGTAGTACAAATTTTATTTCACTCTTCAGTTAACCCATTTATTTAACAACACCTCCCAAGCAAAGAAAACCCCAGAAAATGCCTTCCTAAGAAATTACCGGTGATGCGGTTTCATCGGTGCCCTTAGATTTCGATTTCAAGCACAGGTTCCAATGTTAGGAAAACCTGCTCGTTCGTTCACCGAACGTACCCGAGCTAAACTTCAGAAATTGATTCCGGGAACATTGGGCCTCAGAATCAGGTTCTGTCAGAAACTGCGTACTTATAAAATCCCAAAACATTTTCTTTGAGATTTATGGGTCTTTACAATGAACATCATGTGATAAAATGAAACATTACTATTTACAGCCTCAAGTTAATTATGTGATTAAAATAGTTCTTCAAAAGCATATACCATTATCATATTCTTTTATTGTTTGATACTTTTATCTCAAATTAATTTCATGGAATCAATCACATGAATCCAAGGGGAATCACATGATCAGTTATGGATCATGTGACAACATGTGCACCTTATCAAGGACAGTCACTCGGTCAATCCATGAATTCAAGGGGAATCGAGAGAACAATAGTGACTTATTGACTAAATTTCCATTACCAAATTTTTATAAACCCTTAATAGATTCATGGTTGAACACATGAACAAGGGCGTATGACTTGAAGTTTGAGTTTCATGCCCAAGCCCGCATGTAGGTATAACATGATGTTCAAAGATGACAAGTACACGGGACTTCAAAATATTAGGATGACCTATCCATGGTCCTTCAGATGATCAATATGACATGTATAGGGGATATCACATGATCAATACCACATGTAAAAGCATTCTCTTGTGGTTTGGAATACATGTCCAGGAACATTCACATGAAAAGGTTGATATATTCCAGGGATTTAGCAATATCAAGACTCCAATTACATGAATCACATAAGAAATAAGTGTAAATAATTTCATAACATACATAATGTTAAGAAAATTTTATATATAGACTTCCATTCCATGTAGAATATGTATTTCTTTAATTTATTTTCTACCAAGGAAATGGAATATCAATAAGAAGATCACACGAACCACATTAGACTTTTCAAAAAACCTTATTATCCTAGCATCAATCACAAGAATCCATGTGGAATCATATGATCAAATTTGGATCATTTGATATTGAAAATCCTTTATCATCGATAAATAAACCACTTTTTCCATGATTAATCATGTTATTTATCAAGGGTTTTTTTGATCATGTGTTTATCTAAGTGTTATAAGATTTTATAACCTTATCTATTAATCTCATGTGGTCATGCTTTATTCTTTTCCCTTTGTGGGAAAATGATACTTAGGATTTGAATATTTATTCAACTAAAAATTATTCATTGATCTTTTGGTGGGTGTAAAAATTCTTATTGTGTTGGAATACCAAGATTTCCAACATTTATTTTGATCATATGTATGTGCATTTATGTGTAACCAATGAGATATTACTCCCTTGATGATATGCCTTATTTATATACTCTACCTTTTTATGTATGCTTCTTTAACATTGGAGTTATCATTCTTAGACCACTAAAAGGTTAACCATCAAGACATGATTTTCTCTTAGATTGGGAGAGGTCATGACTTCTAATTAGGGAGACGTTGAAACTAAGCATATTATGGACACACGAATAGACCATGGAATGTCGTGATGAGGCTATAATTGATTCCTTGAGGGAAATTATTGTATTCTTTAATGCCTACTGATTTGTGAATAGTGAACTTGATGACTAGTGAGCTGTGAGAATCATTACACTAAGGCCCCATGAATCCAAGGTGTATGTATATTAGATTCCATACAATTTTTGAATAATATATTCACCATCCATGTGGCTGGGTTTTTACTTACAACATCACCTTGTTATTATTTCCTTATGGAGATGAAATCTAGTGTGGCCGTGATTTTTGGTTACTTGTTAAGATCATGGCCGCATCGTATATTATTGCCTGTTTTTATTCTTCTATATGTATTAATTATTATCATCATATACACATTTTATACATGTGAAAATTTGTTAAAGATGCATTAGTGGTTTCCAACTATATTTTATTACTCACGCCATGCACTTACAACCCGATGCGCATAAAGACTTTATGGAAATGGATACAAGTAATGGTATGGGGACCCAAGAATATGGTTAATCAGAGGATGATGGTGTTGGTAGTGGACAAGGATGGAACTCGAAGGACTCCTTTGTTAGTTTATTTACTTATTTGCTTGTTTCACTTATAATTTGGCTTGTCTTACCACCTTGAGAACCTATTTTATATTATTTTAAAACAACTCTTCCATATTTTATTTTCTATATGTAACTTTGATTAATTAATTTATATTCAATAAGAAGATTTTGAGGGTCTAGTATCCTTACACAGGAACCTAGGCTCTCTCTTCTAGTTAATGACCTTTTACTTTTGGGGAAGTGAGGATGATTTTATTCGGTGGTCTGGATTTCACTGCATGGTTCAGGATGGGGTCTTACAAAATTATCAAATCCAAATTAATTTATATATAAATATTAAAGAAAATTAATATTACGGGTTCATTATTTTATTTGATGTGTTTTTTCTTGAAAAGATATGTGTAAAGATTCGAGATTTTGGATCCCTTAAAATAAATATTATGTTATATATATTATGTAATATGAATAAACCAATTTAATATAACCACAACATATTAATAAGATAGAATTAAAGATTCCATTAAAAAAATTTAGATATTAAACCATTAATAGAAAATTTATTAATTTCGTAAATAATTAAAATGATTTAATATTGAAACGATTATTTTGAACAAATGTTTCTTTTTTATATTATATAAATTCTTTTAAAAATATATATTAGAAAAATTTATAATTTAAATATGATGGATTGAAATAATTTTTTTAATAACCATAATAAAAAATATCTTATTATATATTTTTTTAGAAAATAATAAAATTATAATTGAATAGTAAAAAATATCAGCTTTTTAATGGCGTTACATTAATGAATTTTTTTTATTATATGAATAAATTATATGTTTTTAAAAACATTAGCTATTAAATTATATATAATAAATTATTATAAATAATTTTAAAATAATATATTTGAATTTATAAACTCATTATCAACATTTTGAAAATTTATGTAACATTTTAATGAAAAATGATTCACTGCTGTTTTTATTAACTAGTAATAACATGATGAAATGAAGATTTTTATTTCATTAAATGTTAAATAAATACTATTTTGAGGATAATTATTTTTTAAAATTCATTCTAATCAGATGAATTTATAATTCCATCATATTTATTAATCCTTTTATTAAAAATAAACATTACCAAAAAAAAAGTTTTTATGAAATATATGCACTAATGTTAATATTATCTTCTTTACACATAAGATTTTAACATGAAAATATTATTAATATATAATAAAAAAAAATTTTAATATAATTTAATGTGGGTAATTTCAATTTTTGGAATAAAGGTTGTATTTTTAGGATAAATATTAATTACCCTGATAATAGTGAAATAATCATTTCAAACTTATTGTGTTATTAATATCAATGAACTTCTCTCGAATAATTTAAACTTATATATTTTAGATAAATAAATAATTATAATATATAAAAAAAATAATATATATTAAAATTAGTTCTCTATTTATTCAATACTAAAAAATATCAAGAATCAATCATGATCAAGGTCATTTTTTAGTAAAAGAAAATTTCAACTGAATATCAGTTTTAATTTAAAATTTAGTTTTATAAAATTTAGAAATTTAATTGTAATAAATATATGATAAATTTATTTCAATCACACACATATTTATTCATATGGTTTATGTTATAATTTTTATTAAATATAACAGCACATAGTGTAAAACTAGTTACCTAGTTTAAATGTAAACATGTAAAATGTTAAAACATAATGGTAAAAATCATATATCTTGTTTAAAACATGTTTTAAAATACATTTTTGAATTTGATCAACCCATAGTGACCCAATAATTGTTAATTTTGAAAACTATTATTCATTGAACATGGAATAGTGTCATGAAATTATTAAAATATAGTTGATGTTTCCAAATGTGCCATTTTGCTCTCTTAAAAAAGAGGATAAAATACATCCTTTTATAAACATAAATACATTTCAAATTAATCCTTTTAATTAAAACATATTACTATATATATTACCCTATAGATAAAAAATTAAACCCTTATCCCCCATAGTTATTCTAGTACCTTAAAAATAAAGGAAACCTCCAATTGAAAATTTGAGTCTCTAACGTAAGTATTGTCTTCTTCTTATGATTTATTATTAATATTACTCTCACTGCCTTATTTTTACCTTATTAATATGATAAATTAAGTATAATTAATATAATAATATTTATTTATATTAATTTTAGTCCACTTATTTTTTCACTTCCATCCACTTAGAAAAATAAAAGAATGTCATTAGTGTGTTTCAAGAACTACTGCCTCCACGAAGCGATGTCATTTTTTTCATTACCACATTTCATGGTTATACATAATATTGTAAATTATTAATAATATATATATAATATAATTATTATTCTGTAATTTTAATTTTATATCCACCTTCACCCCTCTCACATGTTGATAAATGGGGACACCAATTGTTTTTACATTTTGAATTACATCTTTTACAATGAAATGTTTATTTTCATTCTTCTAGATATAATTATCTATCTAAAAATAAAAAAATATAAAAAATTATGATTATAATTTTTTTATTATGATATTATTTAAAAATAATATCCTCATTAACTATTTACTACAATAGAGTTGAGGAGTGTTTATGTTCAGGTTGGTTTAACAACCTATGTCAACAATGAACTAAAATATGATTATGGATAAAATTGGAACATTGAAGTAAATATTATTAAAATATATTCATAAAATTATTATTATTAAAAAAATTAAATGGTAAATTTTCTATTTTAAATATTATTAAATTAACATTTCAATTAACTAAAATTAATGTAATAATCTTATGTCAATTTAATTTATAAATAAGAAAACCAAAACCACATATGGAATGAAAAATTAACATTTTTGTCCAATATAAGTTATATATTGAATAATATTAAAATCATTATTATTTATGAACATGGTATAAAATGATGGGTAATGATATATAAAATTTTATGTCTTCAAAAACCAGTTAAAGATATTATCACCTGATGGTCATAATACGCTATAACTAATTAATTTACTCGGGATAAAGAATTATAATAAGGATTTTAATTGGGTAATATTTATGAGTAATCTCATAAAACATGCTATTAATATAGTAATGTTTTTTATAGGTGGTTAGGGTGTTATAACAATGCAATGAAATGAGGTAAGGGTTTTATCTAAAATTTTAATTCTATTTAGACAAACTCTCTTTTAGGAACCTAATGTAATTTAAAGAGTTCTTATACTATATATTGGTTTTATAAAAATGTAAATTATTTTTATAATAGAATTTTGAAATGTATTTTTAGATCAATTTATTTTAATGTTTTTATTGGAATATTCTTAATAAATAATGGTTTTGTACTCAGTTTATCTTTATTGGGACTTGTTTTGTTAGTATATCTAATGAACTGTTTTATTCCCTTAATTTCTCTATAAAGTAAATATTTCATTATTCTTTTTAATGAAGTTGTTTTTTGACATTGTTATATCAAAATTAAAAAAAATTAATCATTTACAAATTAAACTTTTATTATAAACTCTAACTTTTCTTTTAAATAGTTTTATATTTTCTTCAACATTACAATATTAAATATTTTTTTCCAAAAGTAACAAATTTCAATGTATTTTCAGTATCCTTTTTAATTATGTAATTTACATTTGAATAATAAATTATTACCGATTATTTTAAAGGTATTAGTTTTCAAATTAATTTTACAATCCTTTTTCGAAACATGAAGTCTTTAATGTTCTTCATTATTAAATTCTCTTTTAAAAGTAAAAAGTTTCAAAGTATTTTCACTTCCCTTTTTAAGAACACATATAATTTTCAAGACATGAATTTTAGAAATTCTTTTTACATATAAAATTTTTCAATTTATTTCCACATGTTTTATTAAAAAATTTATTCCGTTTTTATTTCCAATATTAAAGATTATTTTTTATAGAAAAATATTTCAATGTTAATTTAGTTGTTTTATTCATAAAAACCATGATATTCATGTTTACAATATTATGGATTCTTTTAAAAGAAAAAATTTTAAAATTATTATTAAATACTATATATTAAACCATTATTTATTTTTAGGGACTTTTTATTTCGATCCTTATATGATAAGGTCTTCAAAAGTATTTTCATTCCCCTCGCAAAAATGTTTTTGATTCTAATTTTATCTTCATTGTTTTAAAATGGTTTTGTCAAAGCTTTTATATTTTCTATTATATTTACCCTCTCAATTTTTTTTCAAATAGTGACGTTTTTATCACATGTTATATGTTATTGTGATATGAATTAAATTGAAAATATATATTTTTGATATTCTATGACATCTTCAGTTCATTTTAGGTGATTTTTAATAAAAACACATTTATGAAACCAATTATTTTTCTTGGGGTTATTTATGAGATAAAGAATGATATTTTTAAAGTGGAATACAAATTTATGGATTATGATAAGGGTGTGATATATATATTAGTCTAATACATTGTGAAATGGATAATATGTTCGGATATAGAACATTAATGTGATGTGGTTTTCAAGTTTCATTATCCAAAAAGGGTGAATGTTATTTCATTATTCTTTACTCAAAATTATATGTCTGAATATTTTATAAAGTAGTTAGGTTCATAAAAGGAGAGTCCAAAGGAAAGAATCCCTACAAAATTTTTTATATCTGAACATGTTAGCTATTTGTTAGGTTCATAAAGGGTGAGTGTGATGATGTTAGGTTCTAGTAAAAAGGTTATATGTAAAGAGGTTATAATGGAAAAAATTTCACATCAGGTGTGGGTTATGGTGTTAATATCTACTCACATTTTTACATGTGAATAGGTTAGAGAGTAACTAGGATTAGGAGGAAAAATACTATATTTATGATTATTCCACCTTTTAAATTTATTTTTCGTGTTATTCCATGTTTTCATGAAAATTCCTCATTTTCAAATAGTTCACCACGTTTATATCATGCTCACATGTTTTGTGGGTATTGATATTTTTTGTAAGCATGATCATTTCTTTTATGGTTCCTTATAGAGATTTTTATGACCCTATCTTACTCCATCATGTTTTAGGATTATTATTCATGGTATTTTTATATTTTATAATGTTGTTTATATCATTCTCATATTCTCATTCATGTTTTTTATCTACATAGTTATGATATGTGTTTTCTCTTACGATGATTTTGAGCCCAAAACATTCTTATGTTTATAATCCCCATTTTAGTAAGATCATTGGATCATTTGAGATGTCTATAAATGTCCAATATGAGAATTATTATCAATAAATATTTTAATGTTTGTTAAATCATTATGATTATATTGATAATCTACATTCCAATAAATGTTTTTTTGAATGAGTTATACATCTATTTCTGAGATGTATTTTTTAAATAATGATATTAAATATAATTTAGGGCACATTTAGCTTGGGTAATTGAAGTTGGTATTAGATTGTTATTTACATATATTGGATATTAGTTTAATAATATTTTGGATTTTTTTAGAAAACCTTAGTGAAAACCCTTATTTCGAGTCTATGTATAGAGTGATATCTAAAAAAATCGATATTTTGTGGAGTAAGTGGTTTTCCTAGAATTAAATCCTTGAATTGTAAATGGAAACTAGATACCACTATGGGAAATATAAACCTAGTGTAGTCATGTAGAAAATGTTTGGATGACAATTGAATTGATTTTCACCCTAATACACATTAAGTGGACCAAATACTACACACCTAGTTAGAAACTATTTGAGGATACACTTTGGCTTATCATATTCTCTTTGTAAATAAATAAGACGGATGGATTTACTATTTATATTGAGTGATAGTTTATTAAGTATAAGAGACCATATATTAATGTTGACAAGGTCTAATTAATTGAGTTATAGGATAAACTAATTATGACATGTTGGTTCTGGGGGTAGCAAATGAAACATTTGGTCAAATAACAATAATGGTTTTTGTTAGAGTTGATAGATCATCCACATATTATATGAGTACATAACATTACTACCAATGAAATATTTCCAATAGAATATCAACATAGGAAATATGATAACTTGTAAGGGATCTTTTCATTTTAAATGTATAATTAATTTAGATTATATTTGAATAAATATTACCTAATAAAATGATCTCTCTTTGAAGATGTTTGTGATCATGTAAAACCCTTTTCAGATTACCACCATCGTGTAGGGAGGACCCAAAGTACATCGCCTCTTTATCTGATCAACCTGCAATACTTGGATCTTCGTGTAAAACTGAAGGATCTCCGAGGGCTAGCGTAGTGGATTGATCATCTTATGTTGATATTCTTGATTAATTTACGTTAATTTCATATTTATATAATTTCAACTTATCTTCTCATTCTTGATAAGCTTAGGGAAGGGGTGGGAATATGTTGAGAAGTCTATTGTGCATAAAGTTTCTCAATTCTCAATTAAAAATACATGATACACATAAACATCTATTTATATACCTGTGATTAAATTGAAAATATTTTTTAATTTTAATACATAGAATATATAATATAAACCATTTATGAACTAATTATATATAATTATATTATTATTTATTATTTTTTATTATGTGTACTGACTGGGGAAATGATAATTATTATTTCATAAGATTGAAAATTAATATTTATCACGATACACGATCTGGGTTCGGTCATCCTCCTAAAAATTCATTAAATACCTGAATAAAAATTTAATTAAAAATTTAATAATAATTAAATAATTTATTCACAATATGTTGAATATATAATTATTATATATTATATAAATATAATAATTTTTTTATTCACAATATAAGGAAAAAGTATTTTTTAAATAATTACACTCAATAAAAGCTGAATAAAATTATTCTTATGTCCCGGAAATAATATTTATTCCAATAATTAAATTAAAATAAATTTTAATTGAGATCAAATTAAATACGTAGCATGTTACCATCTATGATTCTATTTCATTGGAGTTTTGTGGGCTCGCCAAGAAAACAAGATTGTTGTTTTCCAACTGTTCATGGAATCTAATGGAAAACTATTAATGTCAAAACAATAATAAAAACAAATCAATTATTACTCAATAATACAAAACATTTTTTATAACATCTCATCAACTAGGTTTCATAAACATGTCTTCTAACTATGTTCTAGATACATAGTTTTTTTTTGAAAATCTAAAATAAACTCTTCATGCAACCATGGCCAGGGAATTTAATGTGATAGTTCTATTTCAATAAAATTGTAGATATATGAACATTAATAAATATGGAAGGGAAAAATCTTCCATAGTCTTAATTATTCACAAAATTTGATTCATGATGCTCCCAAAATACCCCACCTCATGCGAACATATTGCATAATAGTTTTGGTCTTTGAATCAATGTTTAAAATTCATTACATAAATTAATAACAATCATAAAGTATGAGGGCCAGTATGCACACTCAAAAATTAAAATATTTGATGACATATAAACATGTGTTATTATTATAGGTGGGGATGTTATCCTAATCTATCTTCTTTTAGATTACCAATAATAAAATTCATTATAAGAAGACTCGTCTGTTATTAGTAATAAAACTTGAAAACTGATATTCTAAGTGTTCTATCATAGTATTTTATCTGACCATAAAACTATATTTAATGATATCATCATAGAATTTATTGTTTATCATCATGGTGGGGAACTCATATTACCTTATCAGTTCCAAAATTACTCGAGGACATTGTTACATTAAATTCATCCATAAAAATAAAAAAATGTAAAAATATGTTTTTTATTAATAAAACATTTGAATATACATTTAATTTAATGTTAATATAGTTATCATGATAACAAAAACTCCAATAAACTCACCATAATATTAGATAAAACGTCCTATAACATTAATTTTTAAGAACTCACATGGTGTTCATGTTTGTAATTATTTATGTCTTTAGTTAGGGCATCCACCATATTTTCTTCCATGGATAGTCTGATAATAAAAAATTTACCACATTGATAAAAATATATAGAGGTGGTACTTCCAAAAATATGTTATTTTCCCCTTGGTTTTACCTTTCCTACATTCCAACAGTCACTGTAATCATGTTATCACAACATAGTGTCATTGTATCATTTCTGGTAAGTACCATGTCAAACTCAGGGATGAATATTCACATTAAAAACTTTTAGTTTAGATACTTCAAAATTCACCATATACTAAGATTTTTTTTTTGAATCTTCAACCATGGCTTTCGTCGGGCTCTTCCAGCTCATGGTACCTCTATAGAGAATAATGGTGAATCCTAACATTGATTTCATATTTTATTTTTCTGTTTAAAAACAACCATTTACATATAATCAGATGACTATTTTCCTATCACTTTCATACACTAGGAACATATCCTTAGTATTCCAATGTTACTTCATTGTAGTCTTTATATCCATATAGTGGTTTTCATCTAGGTAAAATTGATATATTTGTTACACACTTAAGGAATAGGTGAAATATACCATACTATATACCATATCATATATGACTAACCCAATAGCCAACACATATGGAGTCCTACAAATCCTATGTCTTTCCTCATATGTGTGAGGACACAATTTCTCATAATTATTAATTCCATGTGACATTGGAAATAATCCCCACATGGATTGTTCCATTAAGAATATTCTAAGTATATTATATATATATATATATTCCATTCCTAATACAAAGTAGCCTCATCGATCTACCATGATATATCTTCATCAAAACAATATATCTTTTTTACGTAGGTCTTTTATAGAGAAGTATTTATTCAAACATGCTTTAATTGAATATAAGAATGGTATTTCATTTAAAATAATAAGCATGTCATAAACATAATCTAATAATAAAATGAAAACACTCCCAATAAATTATTTACAGACATAAGGGTCATATAAAATATTTATGATAAAAAATTCCTTTACAGATTCACTAAACTAAATATTCAATGAATTGGATGCATACATTAATCCATTAACATATCATTGAAATTTTCAGACCTTGTTAGTATCATTGGAGTTAAAACCCCTTCAGGTAATGTTATATATACAAATTATTGAATGTTCACCTTAGAGAAATCTATTTTGAATTCATTTTTACGATTCTCATATTTATGGTAACCTATAATGTATAGTATAATTCTAATGGATTTTAGTTAAAAAACTGGTGAAAAATTTTATCCCTTGTCTTTTCCTTTACTCTCTTTGATCCCATCTTCACACGATCATGAATTATAAGTTATGAATATTCTGCCCATGTCCAGTTTATTTAATTTCCATTTAAAACAAACACACATTATATCCAAATTAGGATATTGGAAAACCCATAAGTGGTTTTGGTGAATAGAATTTATTTCATAATTCTTGGTTTCAAAGCACATGATAACATTTATGACACTAACTTCTTCCTTGTAGGTTAAATGATTATTATTATCAATTAATAATGACTCACCATCCTTAGTATCTAGGAAAACTATATCATTATGGTACTCTAACCATTGTCATACTCCTATGAAATAAATTTGTCTTTATAACATCTTATTCCACATATATTTTTGGATTCTGTAACTATGTCAACAGTTACATACCTTGATCCTAGACATCATCAAAGTGTATCTCTCTCCAATTATCTATTTTATGATTTTTTATCTCTCAGAAAATATGGCACAACATTCCTATAGTACCTTTTTTAGAGGACTTATAAGTAATGTCCACTTGTTTCTATGTGGAACCCAATAAAGGTATATATTTTTAAATGAAATGAAATTTTGTTTCCTTATAAGGCCCTATAAACATTTCACATCCCCAAACATGTAATTATGACAACATGGGTTTATTTTCACTCCAATATCGGTATGTAATACCTTTTCATGCATTGTCCAACACCTAGTCTATTGATTTTAACTATTCTATATAATTTATATCCCTAAATTTATAATGGATGCCTCATATGAATCAACATTGATCTCAACATTTCTAACAAGGCTTGGTTCCAACTTTCGTTTAAAGAATTCCCCTGAGGTGTATTAGTAGTAATGAGAAGTGATTGAATCCAAAACTTCTTTCTATAATCAATTAATTTTTGATTAAGACAATATTCTCCATGGTCTGATCAATGTTTCTTAATAATCCTATCTATCGGGTTCTAAACATCATTTCCAAATTCTATAAATCTATCAAATGAATCAGTATTATACCTCATTATTTAGGAAAAAAATATCTACATAAATCTTTTATAATATTTATCAACTATGAGTACCCACCCATTTGTTAAATAATAAATTTTCCACACATATCGATAAAAAGAGTCCAATAATCTCATTGTCTCTCAAAAATTTCCACAATATGTGGATTTATTAATTTTTCGTTATAAACATTCTGACACGCACAAATTGGTTTTAGTTCCAAGGAATAAAAATATACACCTTGCTGTAATTTTTCCAAATTATTATTTTTTACATGACTTAGTGATTCTATAGTGGGGTGTGGTAAGAACCATGTGACTTAGTTTCATTATCAACA
Organism: Viscum album; assembly: GCA_963277665.1. NCBI lineage: Eukaryota > Viridiplantae > Streptophyta > Magnoliopsida > Santalales > Viscaceae > Viscum > Viscum album. Next base: position 1,602,164,944 of record OY728128.1, read on the forward strand.
TTCATTCCTTGGTTTTTTGTAATCCAATACCCAAAGATCATTATTTATATATTCCTTACTATAATAAATTTTATCCATGAAAAATATAAAATATTTAATATGCATGTTTGAAAATAAATCCATCTATATCAATTCGATATATAGATTTAAATTTTTTTGGTAACATATAGAACATGATAATATCCTCTAAAAAATAAGATCATTATTTCTAGAAACATGAGGTGGTCACCCCTAATATCCTTGAAATTGATTCAAACATTGTTGGTTTCTCATAGATTTACCTACCCCTACTCAGTCTTCCACAATCTAATTGGTTCATGTATTTCAATACATATGTGAGAACCACATGTTGTATCCAAAACAAAATTTAAATAAATAGATATATTTCAATCAACAATGAATTTTCATAACCATTCCCATTACTTATTTGCATGGCTATATTTTTTCTTCTAATGAGCATTCATTACAATTTTTTAAAAAATAACAACCTTTTCCCATGAATTTCTATTGATACTAATCCTCTACGAAGAATGTATTGAATGATACAATGACTTGGATCTCTTTTCCTATATTTTACATAAGTTTACAATAAGGATATAATGTTTTTTCTTTTCCTATTTATTAAGAAACTAAATGAAGAGTCAGTAGATATATAAGAGACATGTAAATGATTTTCATATTGTAATTAACAAAAATACTAGGTAATCACTTAGTAAATGACTCAGTAAAGATATTGGTTCATTTTTAATCAGGGATTCTAAATCCTAGCTCCTCTCTAAGCTAACTATATCTAAGGTATTTTACTACGTGGGGCCAAGATAGTACACCCTCTCCAATATTACTTTAAAAGGGACCCTTATATATCTCAAATAATTTATCTTCATATATCATTTAATACAGGCCATGAAGATGTATCATAATTCTATAAGTATTTATGCCTCAATTAATATAGTAAATGTCAACAGCATTGTTAATGTGTTTATCATAGAGTATGAACTCTTCATCACCCACCTTCTTTGTAAGTGGATCAGGTGGTCAAAATTATAGAATATAAGATTTATATTCATAGAACAAAACAAACCATAGGCACCTAACCATTCCCAGAGGTTACTGCTGATAAGGATAAATCCTTTATAAAATATTTATCATCTTATCAATGTGGATAAAAAAATGACATTACTTTATAATTATAAAAGTTTATATTATTAGTAAATTTATTAACTCAAAATTATACGATATATAATAATAATTCTAATTTTATTAATTATACCACTATTTTATCATGTCTCAATATCCACAACCATTATAATCAGAATGTATATTGGCTCATAAATTCTACTACAAATTAGAAATATTCTCCATTTCATAACCAAATTAAGGTCTTGGTCAATAACTCCAAGTTATTTAGACAGGATGGTTTTCTCGAACTATTGGTTTACATCTCCATCATCTATTGAGTATACTCCCAAATTCTAAACTCTAAACTAGGATTTGTTAAACACAAAACTCTATGTAATATCAATTCTAGGAAGGGATACTTCTATTGATTTAATTGGGTTGTGTTAACCTAAAACCTATTTTAGAACAACATAAAAAATGAAAGTGTCCTAGTGGGGGTTATATAATAACATATTCTTATGGATTTTATTCCTAATCAATTAATAGAAGCCTCAATCTGACAAAATATTACATTGAGGGATTTAATTTATTATGTGTATATAGTTATTTTTTACCATTTACAAGTCCTATTAATATTCATTGAATTTTACATAAATTCACCACTATTGTTTCATCAAACAAATACACATAATCCATTTATTTAAAATTTTAATTTGTGTATTTGTTCATTGATTTTTGTGATCATGTTCTTGGCTCCTTAAAATAAATAATGAATAAGATATAAATAAATATATATAAAAATGAAATCCATCATGATATTATCTAATGATTTTTTAGCAGGAAATAAACCAACCTATGATTTCTGGGAAAACATATGGTGATGATATTCTAATGAGTTATAGGATTCCACCTATCTGAAAGTGTATCACCTAGTTTGGAATCATCTCAACTCTATCATGAACTGCGTCTACACAACATAGAATAATACTTTTGTTAAATGTATTTATAACTAAAACATATATTAGGGGATCCAAATTACTGGTAATGGAGAATTACATACATCACACTGGAATAGTATGTCCTACATAATAAATTCTAGATGGATAACTCATTCGCCATCATATTTATTTTAAAATAAAATAATTTCAAAAAACATTTAATAAATAAAATTAAACTAGACCAACTCATAAATGGGTCAGATGAAGTTGATGATAATTTATACAGACACAACGAATATGAAAAAGTACAATGGATATCATTCACATTAATTAATTATTCATTATTAAGGTATATGTTCTATTTTTAGTTAATTAATTATATATTTCCATTTATCTCAATAACTATAATAATATTATTATAGATACCCATACTAAATTTATTCATTGAAAATAAATAGAATGGCCAGTAATTTTATATTATTATAATAAATTAATTAATCATTTATTGGTGCATTAAAACATTTTTTACTAAATAAAAGACAACTTCTGACAATGGGGTAACTAAAATTTAATGATTAAACAAAATATTATAATGGAATTTAATTCTTTTTTCTGTTTGGAAGACTACATGGCTTATAATTTTGAGTTTCATGCTGTGTTCCTTGATTGTTGTTTGACCATGATAAACACATGGGTCTTTAGTGATTATCTCAGTCAAGCTACAAGGTGTGTAATATATAGCTACATGCCTTGTATCATACTTTCCATTTTTCCATCTAACCCACGAAATGAATAGGAATCTTCTTCATAAATAGGACCATACAACATGTACTCAAGCTAAATGATGTGTGTTATACTAGTCGTGTGTCTCTAAAATATGTTGAATGACTCATTTTATACTTCATTTTCTGTATTTATTGATTTACATATTTTTTAGTACTACGACAGACTATTTTTTTAATTAATTATAGAGGGTACTAGGCTCTTATGGTTAGAAATTATTTATTTGACCACAGTTAGTGTGAATTTCACCACTAAAATACAAAGAAAACATGCCTTGTATGGCATTGATATTGCATGTAATCTAACAAAACATGTTCAATGATGTATTAGTCTACACACGATGTTCAATAAATTAACCTTTTATAACAGATGTTATTAATTTTTTACATCCCATTCCAAGTTCAGGTCTAATAATCTTTCGAACATATCATGTACTCAACCTATATATAGTCTAACCCAATCAATCGGCTTGAAACATTTGGAACTTCCCAGTGGTATATCTGATCATTATTAACATATTCGTATTACTTTAAGAAAATATGAATCCAAGAATGATGATAATAAATATGTTTAATCCAAGATAATTATATTTACGATTAAAGAATGAATAATGTGGAAATGAAACCTTTAACCCCTATTGGGCATATAGATCAACAATCAAATAAATAGTTATAAATTAAAATGTTCCCCCTGATTCCACATAAATATTATACATGCATTGGATGTTCCTAATGGGTGAATAACCATAAGATTTTTTTCAGATCTGATGTGTCATTCACATATTATGAAATAATTTAACATCATGACCAATGAAAAGTTTCCAATAAAATATTGACATTGGAAATCCAGAAACCCGGAGAGGATATCTGCATGTTAAATTTATATTTTATTTAGATTATAACTAAAGAAAGATTACCAGATCGTATGGTATTTCATTAATGATGATTTTTATCATTCAAAACCATTTTTTGATTACCTTTATTGTATATGATTAATCAAAGAAGAGCCCCTCTATAGGTAATCCACATGTGGTCCTTTTATGTATGAACAACATCGATAGACTGTGGGGTTCTAGTACACTAGATCCATTGACTTTTGTTGACCATATTGATTTTATAAATATCAATTATACTTGAAGGATTATAACTTTTTCTTTTAATTATTTATAGGATGACAGAAGGAAGAAGAATATAGAAAGAGATTTGTTGTGTGCAACAATTATCTATTAACCATTCCCAATCGAAATTAAAATATATTTATTAAGATAGGGTTGTGGTTGAAATACAATGTAATTTCCCAAAAACCCTTCAATAATATAATAAATTGTATCGAACCCCCTTCTATAAAATAATAATATTTTTAATATCATTATTATTATTATTTTATAACATGTACTGACTACTGCTATAATATTTTTTATTCCATCATCCTAAAAATTAATATTTATCACTATAAATGATATTTTTTTACCAATACCCCAAACAATTTATTGAATACTCAAATACAAATTTAATTGAATATTTACCAAAAAATAAATATCCAATTCATAGCCTAGTATAAATTAATTATTAAATGATTAATAATTAAATAAAATATTCTATTTATTATCTCATGAATAAACATTTTTTAAATATTTGAAATCAATAAAATATGATTCAAAATATTCCTTCATCCTGAAAATAAAATTTAATTCAACAAATAAATTCAAATCTAATTAATTGAGATCAAAGAAAAAACGTTTTTTTTGACCCACCTATTTTATTTCTCATCATCATGTCACATGATTCCCTAAATTCTAATATTACAATCTAGAAATGGGTCAGGGAACCCAAAAAAAAATTAATTCAAAATGTCAAAAAATACAAAAAACATAATGTGTAATATAGTAAATTTGTAACAATATATCATCAAGATTTTTAGAATCATTTTTCATCCACTGGTGTGCTTGATACTTGTTTCTTTTAATATCTAAAATAAAATTTTCATTGCACTATGCTATGGGATTTAATGCAATTGTTTTATTTCAGTTAATGGGCCTTGATATCGACTTCTATAATGATGAAAGTGGAAAATGATTCCTGAAATTAATTATTAATAAAATTTAATTTATGACGCACCCAATATACCCTATTTCCCATGAACATATCTTCTCTTAGTTTCGGTTAGTAAATAAATATACCAGAGTCATTAAATTAATTGACAATAATCTAAAAGTCTAAGGAGAATTAAGCATTGTCAAGGATATGGATATCTATTAGAAAAAATGAATAATTCTTACAGTAATTCCTTTTCTCATAATCTGTCATCATGGAGATTACTATACCCAAATTTTATAATAATAAGCCTTATAATATTATGAGTACTAATACCTAGCATAAAATAGTTTATACATCTCATCAAAGTATGTTATCTAAGCACATAGCTATATTTAATAATACAGTAACAATATTTCAATGTTATTATTATATAAACGAATAAATATTACCTTATCAATGTGAAAAAAACTCTCAGAAATTGTGACATTAAATTTATACATGAAAAAATATGTTATAATATTCTCAATTATTATTCAAATATTCACATATTAATTTAATCTAATGTATAAACAGTGTATTCTAGAACACTAACTATAAAATAAAATAGTTGAAATACAAGTATCATTTGTTTAAATAATGTTTTCATTAGAGAAGAAACCCTAGTATTTATCTTTCATATTAATATACATTAATTATTTCAGTACTATCACATCCTTTTTTTGGTTTTATCCATAGGTTGAATCAATTTCATGGAAATGATGGTGGGATAGGTATTTATCTAAAAACTCATAAGATGTACATTTGGGATTAGCAGTTTATTAGCCTTACTAAGTATAATCATTTAGATATCCTAGAAAAATATACATATTGAGATTATTAGGGATATCATAGATTCTTCATTTATTAAACCGTAATTAAAATTGTGAGGCTTATATTTATTTTAGGAGGTATATGCAAATTCCTATGATTTTGGATCCATAAAAATACATACTCTAATTTATAATTTGTGTTACGTGCTACACACAATATAAATAAACCCCAAAATATAAAGTTAAAATTATTAAACTATATGTAATAAACACTAAAATAGCAACCATTAACAGTTATTACCTTCAGAAAGAATACATTTAACATGATTTAGTAATTATAAAGTTATTTTCAATTAAATACATTTTCTTATTATATATATATCAATCAGAAATATATATTAAAAGTCTTGGATTTTTTGGGTATTATATTTAAATATTATTTGGTATTAATTATAGACCATACACTGAGACAACGTGTAATTCTAAGGCCTAGTATTCCCGAAACAATTGCATAAAAATATTGAAATATTAAATAGCATGAATGGGTGAGTTTCCTAAAAAAGTAGAATAACATATAAATGGGTTCCCATATCAGAAAAATAAGAGCACTGTTGCATTCAGAGTAGCAGTTATACCCAATATGAGGCCTAACATTGGCTGGTGCAGGTTGGCCATAAAAGATAGTTTTTGGACGTTTTAAAGAATAAAATAAATTACTATTTTTTTATTTTTATGTTTTGTAGTGATGCAACAACTTGTTTTATCATTTGAAAATAATCCTCTAGGAAGGGGCCCTGGGATATACTCTTAACCCTGGAAAATTCCCAGGAGGATATGGAGAGGAACCTTATAGAAATATCTCAGTGGATGATGATGAAACATTAAGCAAAGATCGTTCTTGAAAGGATTCTCCAACAGAAATCTGTCTTCATCAACAAACGATCATTTCCGTGTTAGGGAATTGTTATTTCAATAGATTCATTCCAGATTCTGAGAATCAATAATGAATGTAGACCAAAAATATAACAGATTGATGCACATATAGATCATTCTTGCGCAATGGGTTTTGAGGGCATGAGATTTGGGGATCATTGTTATTATTAGATTTAGCATGCTGATCATTCTTACTTGAATGGATAGAGGCCAGAATGAACAATGGTCGAGGTTCATTCTATATGTTTGTTCCAGGTTATTTTTCCCCGTTTTCCAGACACATTCCTCATACTTCATGGATTATGAACGGATGATTATTGCACCTTCATTTCTTGGTGAAAAAATCTGAAATTGAAGATCCTATGTTGGGATGACCTAACATGGGTGTGACAACAATTTTTATGGAATAATCAAAGTGATTTGGGACTTACCACTTTTTAGATGGTTTTCATCAGATGATTTTGAAGTTCTTTTCTGAGATGATTGAAGCCTTGAAACAAAATGAGGTGTTAGGGTGTTGAGGAGAGATGAAATCATATATTTGTGGGTTAATAAAACATGGAATTGAATCCCATAGGCTTGACCGAGGCACTTGGTGGAAGAACATGATGTTCTGGAAATTCCAGAACACACTGCGTGTTTTATGGTCTACATGGCGTGTGTTCATCAATGAACTAGTCAGTGTGTACTCCATGATTACATGGGTTACCTACATGACATGTACTCGAGCACACAAAATCAACCAAATTGGATACATGGGTTACCCTTATACTGGTACATGGGAAGGTGGACACAGGTTGACACCCTGTACTGGCACATGGCTAGGATATACAAGTAGACCCTAGATGGAAAGGTGTTGGTGTGTATGGCTTTCTACTCATAGTGTTCTCTATTTTTACACAACATGTACTTTTGACATGGTCCATTTTATATGGATATTAATGGAGGTCAATGGAAACAGTGTGTGACCCTACTACATGCCCTTTACTCTCTTCTACAAGGATTAAGGCATATTTTCATCGTATCTTGGACATGTTTAATTAAGGGTTTGTCCCTATATCCTTCCCCAAAGGGTTAATTGGTATCGTTTCCTATACATAAAGGTATGATCCCTTTAGCATGAATTTTTGGATAAAGTTGTTGGAATCCACTCTAAGAGGCCCAGAACACAATCCTCTATTCATTCTTCGTGCCCTATGTAGATTGCTTGGTATCCACATTAAAAACACTATGCGGGCCCTGATCTTCTACTTAGAAGATTAATCCAAATTTAGTTTTTGGTATCACCTCATGGACCTAACAGTAATCCTCATCTGTTTATCGTGTCTCTCTTCATATCTATCAGTTTATCTCTATCATGATATTTCCCGATGAATAGTAGTTCTCAGAAGGATTTCATCAGTGCTATCAAAATTAAGAGTGTATTATCCTAGATTAGTTCTTGTGGAATCTTCAGGCTGAATCCCTAATGTGGGTATGAGGTGGTTGTGATGTTCCTATAGGATACACGTCTTGGTTTGAGTATATGTCTATGTTCTTAATATATGTATTATAGACATATACATTGTAAAGATAATTGTACCTTTCCTTTCTGTATTTTTTTTATATTTCGAGGGGTCCTTCTGAGTATTGTTATACTCACCCCTACATGGGATTTTCCTACATGTTTCACGTCTTATGTTGATAAGCAACCTTTTGACAGAGTACAGGGTGGACCAGGACCAGACAAATCATTGTTAGTTTAGGAAGGTGGAGGTGTTCCAATGACATTGAGTAGCAGTACCTCTACATATTTTGTTTACATGTTGGACTTTTTACTTTACAGAATCATTAATTTTATGGTATTTTAGTCTAGATTGGTTTATTTTTTGACACATTACATTCCAGTTATAATCGGTTTAGGATATAGTGGTATGCATGGATATGGTTCTTAGTGGTTTAGTTTACAATTCATCATCATTTTGCCTTAGAGATGTGTGCATTCATACAGGTACAGAGGAAATTCCTCTCATGTTAGTGATATTCCAACTCGGTTCTAGTCACCAGACCATGGAAAATTATAGGCGCGTATGGGGAGTCACAGCGTGGGACCCATAGGAACGGGTCATGATAGAGTGGTATCAGAGTTGGTTGGTTTTACCTCAAGACTGAGAGTCTATGATATTGGTTTGGGGAAATAATTATAGGTGTTTCGAGTTTTTCTTTTAGGCAATAGACTCTAGTGTTGTTGCAGGAGGCCGACGTATCCATACACCAAAACTTTGATAAACTTCTTTTCAACTCGGCACAAGAGAACACTAGTTGTAGGGAAAATAATTATGAATGCATCATATAGGAATGCGTTATGGTTTCCATGTCCTAATTGAGTCAGCTCTCCGAATATACTCTTTGACCTAAATGCTTCTTTTCTTTTTTATAGGATGGCTTCGTGATTCATATCAGCTAGGATTTAGCAGCTTGGCTATGAGGATGAATTCCTTAGTGATGAGGCTTCAATATATGGACTAGTTCCCCAGATGTTTCCTCCTAGTGGGGTACCAACTATACCACCACCAGTGGAGCAGTAGGTGGTACCTATAGTACCGGCAGATGAGGAGTGCTAGATGAGCATGCTTCATGGGTTTCAGAGACAGAGGACCCTCAGGTCCAGATGTGAGCCCCTCCCTTAGGAGGCTGAGGACTAGCATAAGGTAGTGACCAATGTTTTCTGTCTAGTCAGGACACCAGCAGACCATATAGTGATCATAGAGGTTATACTTCTGTAGGGTGCAGTAGGTTGATGGTAGAGTTTGGTCACACAGACTCACATCAAGGACGATTTTTTTGTGGATTGAGTTTGAGCATCGCTTTGGAAAGAAGTTATCACTGGTTATGCTTAGAGTAGTGTGTATACTAAAGCTTCTTCATCTCTTGCAGGGTATCTTGACAATGGATGATTATTCATCGAGGTTCTCCAACAATTCAAGGATCTTTATGTATATGGTTAGAGATTAGTAATTAAGGGATAAATCCTTCGAGCAAGGTATGTGTAGAGAAATCTAATCCAGCATTATACCACTATGTATTTCGACAAATGCTGGAGTTCTCGCACAACATTTGGTTGTAAAAAGATTCTTGTCTATGAAGATGCATCCAGTGACAACTCGAAATGGGAATACTAGTGCATAGACCTCGGCAGTAGTGATATGATTTTATTCCCAAGGATCTAGATGTGGGAGACATTCAGGAGGTCTCATGACATGGGGTTTATGGTTCCGATCTCTCAAGATGGATCCAGTCAGTCTAGGGAGAGGCGATGATGCACGTGTGATGGAAGGGTACATCTCACTCAAAATTTTTCATCATGTCAAGATACATACATGGATATGGTTTATAGACCACTGAACAAGATATGATGACAGGTGTAGGAAGATTTATAGGGTGGAATATGTGGAATAGGAATTAGAAGAGGAGTGGTAGGTGGAAGATGTTTCAACATTTTACCCCCCAATGAAGTCCATGCCAAGATTTGAGATATGGAGGACAGGGGATGGGAAAACTGAAAGCGGTCTAGAGATGATTTGAGGTGTGATCTATGTATTTTATAATTTATATTTCATACTCATATAAATATGATTCATTCATTACATTCTTGCTACATACCGAGTACATGATCTGGATATTCAAATCGACGCACTTACTCAACCCTTCTGATTAGAGACACTTGAGATTGGAGATTCAATGATCACACACTTATGACAATAGTGTGACATGACCCACATAGGTGATACATTTGGTATTAACCTCTTGGGGATAGCATCGAGGCCTTAAGAAGACAATCTTGGATTGAATTGTTTATTTTCGGACAGTGCACTGATTGACTGTTTTAGAGAAGGGTGAAATGTGTTTGTAGTGATGGTATGAGGTTTCTATTTTTTCAGAGTAATGGAGACCCAAGAAGCATGGAATTGGTTCAGGCGTTGGAGAGTACAGCTGATTACTCATTATTTGGCAAGCCCGACCCTCACACCAATAGATGTTATGATTTTTCAATTCCCAGCAGTACTCGAAGAGTATGAGGAATCCTTCCTCGAAGATGTTCCAGGATTACCTCCCCATCGAGAGATAGACTTCTGAATTGACATACACCATGGGAAAACAATGATATCTAGACCAGAATAACGGATGGCTTCTTTGGGACTTTTTGATCTCAGTGTAAAGTTGGAGGACTTGTAAAGGAATGGATTTGTGAGACTTAGTGTTTCACCATGGGCGCCCCAATTTTGTTACTCAAAAAGTCATCCAAGAGCTTGAGGTTGTGTTTGGACTACTAGAACTTGAACTAGGAGACCATGAGGAACATTTATCCAATAATGAGGACTGATTAGCTCTATGATCATTTGAGAGGTGAATTATGGTTCTCAAAGGTTGACCTCAGTTCAAGTTATCACCAACTTTGAGTACAGTACCATGATATACCTAAGATGGTATTAAGTTGTTTTTATGGTCAATATGTGTACATGGTGATGCCCTTTGGAATGATGGGTTCCACAAAAATGTTCATGGGACTCATGAAAAGAATATTTCATCATTATTTAGACCAGTTCGTGGTAGTATCCATCGATGATATCCTTGTGTACTCGACATCAAGGGAGGAGCACGTGAGACACTTAGGGATGGTACTAGACATGCTTTGAGAGAATCAACTTTTTCAGAAACTCTCGATGTGCTCATTCTAGATTTATGTAGCCCACTTTATCGTATATGTTATCTTGGTGGATGGAGTGGTTGTGGACTTGGCCAATGTGGAGGCAATGTCAAAATGGGAGCCTCCTAGGAGCGTGACAGAGGTGAAATGCTTCCATGGGATAGAAGGATATGACCAAAGATTTGTTCCTGATTTATCTAGGATATCAGCACCTACAACTAATTTGAATTAAAAGGGGGAAACTTTTTTATGGGAATATAAGTGCTAGTAAGATTTTCAGCAATTGAGGTTGTGTCTGAGTAGTGCTCTTATCTTGATTTTATTGAAGGAGGGTGTTGAGTACATAGTTTTCTACGATGCATAAGGGAAAAACATGTTTGTTTCCTAATGTAGAGGTATGAATTGATTTTCTATGGTTCATGAAAGTTGATACAACATTATAATAACTACGTGATCCATGATCTAGAGTTGGTAGCAGTAGTCTTCGCATTGAAGATGTGGTGACATTACATGATGGGTGAGTAGTTTATCTACTACTATGATCACAAGATTCTCAAGTATATATTCTCTCAGAAGGATATAAACTTCAGATAGAGGTGATGGATAGAGTTCCTCCAAGACAATTACTTTGAGATTGTATATACTCCTGGGAAGGGGAATGTGGTGGCTAATTATCTCCTTGGGAGATCAAGTTCACAGTTTCTAAATGAGGTGTTGGAGAGGTTTCCCTAGTTACATTTATCATTTGTGGATGGAAATGGAGGATATTACATGAAATAGATTGTTTTTACCCCTCCACTCTAAAATTGAATCAGGGAGGTAGATCTTGGGGATAAAAATTGTGAAACCCTACATGATCAAGTGATCATAGGACATGTACTTGATAAATATTCATAAGGTGGAGATCATATACTTTTTTTCATAATCCACACAGTTGTACCAATGGTGTTGCGGGAGGTGGTACTAAATGAGTTTCATATGTCCTATATGGAATTAAATCCTAGAGTGGTGAAGATATACTAGGACCTTAGACATCATTTTTTGGGAAAGGATGAATACTGAAGTCGTAGAGTTCATTTCTTAATGCCTTATGTGCCAGTAGGGGAATGCTGGGCACCGGGTTCCAGTGGATTAGGCTCAACCATTGGAGGTGATAGAATGGAAGTGGGATGTGATATTGATGGACTTCGTGAAGTGTTACTAGATATGTATATGAGAAATGATGGAATCTGGGTGGTCGTTAACCAACTCACTAAGTAGTCCCACTTTTTATCTATTTGAGAGTATAGTTTAGTAGAGTTCCTGGGATGACTCTATGTGCAAGAGATTGTTCGGATCCATAGAGTCCCATAGATGATAGTTTCTAATACTAATGATTGTTTCACATCCCAGTTGTTTAAGGGATTATAAGAAGTGTTTGGGACTCAGTTACACTTGATCATAGCTTCTTATCCATAGACATATAGCTAGATAGAGCAGACCATTCAGGTTATAGAGGACATGTCGCAAGCTTGGATTTTGGACATGAGATGTAGCTGGAAAGATCACTTACATATGATGGAGTTCATGTACAACAATTTCTATCATTCCCCCATTGGTATGAAACCATTCGAGGCCTTGTACACGTGACCCTTTTGGCCACCACATTACTGGAAGAACTCAAGAGAGTCATCACTCATGGTCATGGATTTGGTGGAAGCAACTACAAATAATGTGAGGATCCTCCAAGTGTGTATGAAGATCATGTAGAGCTATCATAAACCTTATGATGATAGACGATGAATCCCCTTGGTGTTAGATTATGGAGACCACATGTTATTTAGGGCTCTCCTTAGTGGGGATTTTGCAGTTTTTTCCACCGTGACGAGTTATCTATGAGGTTTATTAGCCTTTTTTAGATACTATGTAGAGTAATCAAGGTGGAATACCAATGGGATATACCCTCGTAGTTGGACCGGGTACATGATGTCTTCTACATGTTTTAGCTAAGGAGGTACGTGCATGAGGGATTTCAAGTCATAAACTAGGGAGATCTGGATATTGATGATGGAGAATATTTTGCTGAGTACCTAGTAAATATTGATGATCTACAGTTGGAGATCCTACATGGTAGATTTATTCCCTTGGGGAGAGTCTAGTGGTAGAATGGGAATCTCCATGAGATCACATGGGAGCAGAAAGCCCATATACATGTACAATACACAAATCTTTTTGTATAGCCATGATTTATAGATTTCTGGGGATGCAAATCCCCAAGGTGGGGAGAATGTAATGTTCCAGAATTTTCCATGTATTATTTTTAAATATTATATGGAATTAATTCGAGACCAGGTGTAAAGATTGTGTGTCATTCCAAGGCCCAGTGTTCCCGGAACAATGAAAGAAAAAATATTAAAATATAAAATAACATGCTCGAACATTTTTCCTAAAAATATAGAATAACTTCTAAACGGGAACCTAGATAAGAAATTTGAGTTCACTATTGAATTTAGAGTAGAAACTTTTCCCTAGGTGATTCCTATCATTGGCTGGTATGGTTCAACTGTAAAATATAGTTTTTAGAAATTTTAAAGAATAAAATACAATTAATATTTATTTTATTATGATATTTTTAAGTGACATAGTGATGTTTTTTCTATTTTTAAAATAATATTTTAGGAAAGGACCCTGGGTTAGACTCATTGCCCAAGAAAATTTACTTGAGGCTCTGCAGAAGAAACATAGAGAAATATCTCAGTTGATGATGAAGAAACGTGGAGGAAGGATCATTTCTGATTGGATTTTCTAATGGAAATCTGTCATCAGTAGAAAAAGATCCTTTCCCAAGTAGGGAATTTTCATTTAAATTTATTCTTTCCTAATTCTTAGAATCAACGATGAACGTCAATCAACTGTTTAAACAGATGACATGAGGATAAATCATTCTTGTGGGATAGGTTTAGATGATGGTAACATTGGGGTTGATTATTACTATTTGATTTAGCTTCTTGATTTTTATTATAGGAATAGATCATGGTTGGAAAAAACAGTGGCGAAGGATCATTGTGAATGTTTTTTTCATGTGATTTCCTTTGCCCATTTTCCCCATATGTTATTCATTCATCATGTATTAGGAACAGATAATTGTTGTATGATCTTTTCTTGGCACAACTATCTAAACATAAATATCATATGATGGGATGGACCAATGGAGGTGCGATAGTGAGGAAGTATGCTGCATCAATGAAATTTGAGAGTTACATTTTTATGGATGGTTTTCGTCGAATGATTTAGATGTTGTTTTTTGAGCCGATTGAAGGCTCGAAACAACACAATTTGGTGTTAGGATTTTCTGATGAGCTGAAATCTTGAGTTTCTGGGTCAATAGACCAAGGAATCAAAGTTCGGAGGATTGTTCAAGGCATTTAGAGGAAGAGAATGTGGTTTTGGGAATTCTAGAACTCACATCATGTAGTATGGTCTACAAAGAATGTGTTCATAGATGAATCACATATATTGTAATTTTGGAGAACCCGAGCACTGGAGGAGTATATGGGTTGCCTAAACTATGTGTACTCCCACAAACGGCCAGACCCCTACCGGATACACGGGTTACCCAACGTATTGGTACATAGGAAAGAAGATACAGGTCGATGCCATGTACTGGAACATGACCAGGGTACATGGGCAGACCCTAGATGTAAGGGCATGACGTGTATGTCTTTCTACATGATGTGTACTCTCTATTTACAGAACATGTACTTTTGACATGGGTCATTTAATACGGGCAATACCCGGGGTTATGGGACACGACATGTGACCCTACTACATGTCATGTACTCTATTCTAAATGGATTGATCCACTTTTGTTCCATATATTGGACTCGTTTCATTAATGTTTCATTCCCATATCCTTCTCCTGAAGGTTTTTTGTTGTTATTTTATACTCATAGGAGTATGATCCCTTCAGCAAGACTTTCTGGATTGAGTTGTTGGAATTCCCACCGAGAGGCCTGAAGCATGATCCTCTATTCATTCTACATTATCTAAGTATATTTATTAGTATTGATGTGACCAAAACTACATGGGAATCGATCCTATACATAGAAGTTAATCTAGATGGAGTTTTTGGTATCACCCCATGGCCCTAGCAGGGATCTTCATCTGTGTATCATATCTCTCTTCAGATCTATCTTTGTATCTCTCTCATGAATGTTCCCGACGAATAATATTTATTAAACATATGTCATCATTTAAATCAGAATTTGGAGTGTGTTCTATCGAATTAGTGATTGTCGAATCTTTGGACTGAAACCCTAGTGTGGGTATGCAGTGGTTTTCACATACCTCTAGACTACATGTCTTGGTATTAGTATATCTGGATGTTCTTGTTATATGTACTATAGATTTATAATGTGTAAAGATGATTGTAACATTCCTCTATGTATTTATTTTTGGTTTTGGTGTGTCCTACTGAGTATTGTGATACACACCCATGCACAATTTTTTCCCGCAAGTGTTGTGTCTTGTGGAGATGAGTAAACTTTTGATGGAGTCCAGGGCAGAATAGGACCGAATAGAGCTTTGTGAGTTCAAGCAGGATGAGGTCCCCCTACAGCTTTGAGCAACAGTCTTAATTCTACTTTGTTCCAGGTTGGAAATTTTAGTTTATAGACATTCATTTGGTGGACTTTTATCCTAGCCTGGTTTATATTACTACACTTTAATTTTCTATCGTACTCTGGTTGGGATATAATGGAATTCATGCATTTGGTTCTTAGTGGTTTAGTATACATTTCATCATTTTTTGGGCTTGTAAATGTGCGAGTTCATATAGGTACATAGTAAATGCCTCCCATGATAGTGATATACCTACTAGGTTGTAGTTACGATCCCATGGCCAATTGGTTGCAGGCTTGGGGAGTCACATAATGAGCCACATTGCAATAGTTTGTGACTATATATTGACTTATTTAATAATTTATATTAGGAAAACTAAAAATTATTATTGAATTCTAAAAAAATATCTTATGATATATTTTAGACATTTTAAATAAATAATAAATTTTTATAGGAATAGAAAAAACCCAAGATTATTAATGTCGTCAATTATATGAAATGGATTTATTAAAAAAATTCATTGAATTTTTTAAAACCATTTATGATAAAATTAGACATAATAAATTACATTAAATCAAATTAAAATAATATGTTGAATTTTAAACCCCTGATAAACATTTTTTATACTTTATATATCATTTTAATGAAAACTATTTTGGACACTTTAGATTGAAAAATTATTAAATGATGAAAATAAAATTTTACATTCCTTTTTAAAATTAATTATATATTTATTATAATTTAAATTTCAAATTTATTATGATAAAATTTATTAGTAATTATATCCTAATCATAAATCATTTTTATTCAAAATAAAATTTGTTAAAAATGTGTTTTTACGTGATACATGTGATAATTTTGAGATTAATATTTTCAAAAATATAAAGTGAATTTGATTAAATTATTCTTATATTTCATATAACCATTGTAACTTACAAAGTTAAAAAATAATACTACGTTCAATAGTGTACATGATACAACACGTCGAGCTTAAATTAAAAAATAAATTTTATTATTTAAATGTTATTATTATATTCTTAATATTAGAATGAAGGGTATGCACATGCTTAACTAAATTAGGAAAATATGGTTTTGAAAATTATATATATTTAACTCTTTAGTGAAAAATTAATTATAAATGAAAATAAAACTCTTTTTAAAATAAAAGGAAATGTTTTTATGAAAACTTTATAAATGTGCACAAATGTGTTTAATACTAATAAATAAATAAAATAAATCTTATTGGATTACATTAATGAATTATATATATATATATATATATGATTCAATATAATTTTTAAAATTCATCTTATTTGTTTTATAGAGATGATATGAGAACCAATAAAATATTACTCAGAAAGAAGTATTTTTTCAAAAAGTACATTTTCCACCTTTTGATGGTGTGAAATTTTAAATCATGTTTTTTACATTTTTATTTATTAAAAATGAAAACATATTCTTATTATATGATATAATAATTAAAAAAATTACTTTATTTGATTTTTTTTGTATTTTTTGTTATGTGGCATGTTTTAATGAATATTGAAAAATACTGCATTTTAATTGAAAACAATATTTTCATAGAAATAACTTGTAGATTATATTATATTTTTTATTGTTTTTAAAGATTAATTATATCATTTTTATATTATTTAATCCAATTTATTTCATTAGAATTAATTTTACATTTAAATTTGATATAAAAACTTTTTGAACTTTTGAACGTTTTCACTTTTAAAAACATGTTTTCTTATTCTGTCAGGGAGATTAATTTTAAATTAATTTTAGAAAATTATGTTTTTTGATTTTGAAAAATGAATTCAATATTATGATTAATATGGAAAAAATATATTAAATTGGTTTTATTTATATTATAAAAAAATATTAATTGTAAAATTGAGATTTTATATTACCCCGGTTAATGGTAAATCAGGTAATTTAGTGAAAAAAATAATATTATAATTAATTTAAAATTATCCTAACACCTATGCAATTTTTATTTAAAGAGTAATTATCATCCCAAATCATCTATACATAATTTTATGACCTCTTGGTTCCACATGGATGAATTTAATCCATTTATAGTATTTTATTTAATAAAAAGTCAACTTTGTCATACTTGTGTCTTTAACAACTCAAATACTTAAAGTAGGATGATATATATGGGGTATTTTAGACTATGAATAGTTTTTTGAAATAATTTTTTTTCTTCATCATTCAAATTTATTGTTAAAATTTAGGGAATATGTAATTGAATTAAAGGCTTAAATAGTGATGATTGAGTAATTGTTTAATTAATGTAAAGATCAAGTAAATGATATTAAAAATATTAAAATAAATATAATTTTATATAATTAATGTAATCCAAAAATTTCTATATCTCATTGAAATTTTAATGACGAGATAAAGTATTTGGTTCCAAGATATAATGCTTTTATGATATATTTAACAAGTAAAGTAATCAATATTATAAAAGATGATATAAATGATATTTAAAAATAGATATCATTATCTTAAACAATATAAAATTCATGCGAATATAAATGTCGGCGTAATTATTTGGATAAGTTTTAAAATATCCAAATGGCCCATTTTGTAATCTCTTGGAATTTTATTGTAATAATTGTATTCCATAATTATTAAAAACACATGATGTCATGGTAAGAATTAATAAGGTTAAATACTGGTTAAATCCAAAAGAAAAGGATTAAAAAACTGTTGAAACTAATTAAAATATCATTAGATAAAGGTATATAGAACCATAATCATACAATATTCTAAATAAATCATTTTGGATCCATTTTTAACATAAAAACAATTTATATTAATTTAATATTGTGAAGAATTCAAAGATTCCCACCAATAAAAACATGAGCCTCATCCCAGTTGGTGAGGACTCCTTATGTGAATCCATGACACCTAGGTTTAATTCTGAGTGGAGGCATAATTTTGGGGAATTGTAGCAGGTACTGTAGAAGGTGTTGTAGAATGTAATGTCCGTTTCTATAGTAGTTGAAACTATTCACCTTTAGGCCAATAGTTTGGGATTGGAGTCCTTAAGTTCTTAGATCCACCAAGTCTTTCAATTAAGTAGGTCTTTTGGGAGTCCTTACAGGCTCCAGGCCACCATAAGGCCTTCAGACCACCTGATGTATAGATGTAAACTAGAAAGATTCTACAAGTAAAACCCCCTAGAAGATAATTCTGAGAAAAGATCATTAAAAATATTATATCTAATGGATTTTTAAGAATGATAGGTTATTACATCTTCCATAGTTACCGGGATTGTGATCCTCTACACAGGACATCTTTCCAAACAACCATGAAAAGGTGGAGAGTTGATCACGATGTAAATGCTTGGGGGGGGGGGCAGTTTCAAGTGTCCATAGTATATAATGAATTCCTTTAAGATTATTGGGTCATATAATGTCACGAATACTAAAGGACATTTAAGGGTTTCCAATAAACCCTTAAAATTGGTTTTGTCAAAATTGAATAAAAAAATAATGGCCTTCGGGCCATTCATGAAAAGAGTTCCCCTCCCCTCTCTAATAGAAGGTAAACCATCATTCTCTTTTCATCATAGATAAAAACATATTTATTTAGACCAATATCATCCCAAATTACTACTTATAATCCTTCCCCACATTCTAGAGATCATATTTTGGGATTAAAATTACCTTCAGTGCACTTATGGTGTTTAGAAAAGGATATCATCTGAATAAGATGAGTTATTTTAATCAGGTATTTATGTTTTATTTATTCATACACTTCCATAAAATCTATATAATCCAAGATTAAATAATTTCTTTAGTATCATAAATATAATGATATATTATTTAGTTAGTATTGTCACCTAAATAAATTTCCACTTTAATCAAATGGGAAAAGAATTAATCGTTCATGTGTACAGTAGACTACAGCCTTGTGAAATGATATAATTTACTTTCCATGACCGTCACCCTGAACATGTAATAATGATGAAATTAATTTATATATTTTATATTAATTATATATTTATCATTATTAAATAATATTATATTATTTACGTTTTTACCTTTCCATGCACATAAAAATGATAACATTGTTCGTGCGTACGTGTATAATATCACGTCCTCAAAGCGATGTGATTCTTTTTTCATCACCACGTCACATGTTTTATATATATAACAATATTTAACTGATATATATGATATTGATGAAATTATTATTATTATTTAATGATAAAAAATAATAAAATTCTTTCAATAATGATCATTGAAAAATAGAAATGTTACTCATTCGTATATGCGGCCTACCATCTCCATGATTATAACGTAGTTCATTTTTTATTAATAGACACAATGGTTTGATTTGAAAGTATAATTTTATGTAAAAAATTGATTATTATTTGATGAATATTTTTTGGTAGAAGATGAACCGATGAATCTTTCACTATTGAGATCCTAAAAAATTCATTTTAGGACTCAACTATTAATAACATCAAAACCTCTAACATCAATTTAAATAATTAAGTAGTTGTTATAACATTATAATAAGTGATTTAAAAGGAATAATAAATTTTAAAAAAATTTCTCATGAAATTTAATAATCTACCTAAATTAATTATTCATGAAGATAAAGACTGTATGTGATGATTCTAACTCATGGTAAGGGACTTCTTATAAATTTTTTTTTGTGGAATATTTTTGATTTTATAAACCTATAATATTTTATAAAGTGTATATCACTCTCATTTTAAAAGATACATCATGAATTTATATGTTCTCATGATATTTATGGTTTTCAAATCTTTCATTTAGCATAAGATTCGATTAATTACAAAGTAGTAAGGAAGTTTTTAACCTAATTTCAATTCTTTGGGTTAAATATCTACTTTCTGATTATGACTTTATAATATCATGCATGAAATGATGATGTATTATTTTATGTCATATTTAAATTTGTTTTATGTGGATTTATATTAGATACAAATAATTTATTCATTTATATAATTAGTTGATCTTTGTAAAGGAATTTATTTTAAAAAAAATAATAAAGTTACACTTTCAAATTTTTTTATAAAAGCCCAAAGGAATATGTTTTTAACATATGTAGAATAAATAAAATTTCATTCATTAATGTATGTATAATTTTTTTATGATTCCTTTATATGTTTACAATTTATTTAGAAAATTATAGTTGTCATGTATGAGTGCACGACTTTGTAAAAATGAAATTTTATTTCAAAGTGGAAAATTATTTTTCTTCTATATATGAATTATGTGTTGGGATTATTTTATGGTTATTAGGAATTATTTATTATTACATGTGGGTCTGTGATAAATCGAGGTTGTGTGATCCTTTGATAGATACCCAATGCATTTGGTAGTGAGATGGATTTAACTAGTTGGGTTTTCCTAAGAGATTAAGGGAATATACTATGGTGGGTATTCCAAATATAACCGTGAAAGTTACTACATTGGTTGTTGTGAAAGATACACTAAATTTAAGAGTGAAATAGAATTGATTCCACATGTTAACATTATAATTTATGTATTATATGGATTTTAAAAGAAACTTATGATTTCTTGAGGTAATCTAAAGTGATTATGTTTTATAGGTGAAATTTATAACTTTATGAAAATGTTTCCATGGGTTTATATATGTTGATGGACTAATAGTTTCTATCTTTTTTTGTCGCGTAATGATATTTTTTTGATCATATAATGTTTAAAAATATTTTTCTCATGGTTTAAGGAATATTTAGGTCAAGAAAGATATCAAGGGTAAATTAAGAAGATATTTCAGAGTAAGAAATCATTTTTATTTTAAAGATTTTGTTTTATGAAAAACATTGATACTGAGTATAAGTGCCAACTTATAAAGTATCTGTTTACTATGTAAGATTTTATCCTAATTATATAAAATTATAGACCAAAAGGATCTTTTGGAAAATAATTTTATTACACGTTTTAAAATAACAATAATATGTCATGTTTATGTTCACGTCCTTACAGTTGGTATCAGAGTATCATTTAGACATCTTTGGTGATTACGATGTTTTCCAATGAATTATGGATTTCATCATGGGTTTAAAATTTTAAGGATGATCATAATTTTTATTTTTTGCGAGACCTTTTTGATGCTTTAAGTTATTAAATTTTTAGTAGTCTAATGATATTTTTGGAGACACTTAATTTTGATGTAATTATGGGTTATTTTATTTTGGGATTGAAAATAAAACGTATGAGATTACTTTTCAGGATAGAATATTTTATGTTCTTTTTGTTGCATGTTTCTGAAATTTATAGATTTTTATATGGGTTATATTAATATAGTTTAGAGAAATGATATCTCTTATGATGTGTGTCAACCTATCGCATATGGAAAGGCCATAGGAATGGAACCCACAACCAAGGGGAATTAAGGGTTAATCACCTAACCCTAGCCTATGTGATGTACTAGTTAATATGACTTTCTAGTTTCAAATAAATGATTTTAGGTAGGAGGAATAAGTTTATTTTTTGAAACATATGTTTTCTCTAATAGATAATCATGGGATTGAAAAATGATTTGGTGATTATGATATTAATTTTTTTCAAAAGACATTTACTATTTTGAGAACCCTATATGATTAAGGTCAATACAATAGTATGGGATTAAATTTGAGGAATATAGGTTGAATTATATTTTTGAATAATATATTATTTTTTAGGATTTAGGGCGATTCAAGTTATTTATGGAAATGGTTAGAATATCTTGAGGATTATTAGGACTACTACTTTTTGGTATAAGACATCATCAGTAATTGATGTCATTTTGAGATAATTCTTAAAATATATCTTTGAAGACTATATGATCAAATCCTTCAGGATTTTTGTTTTCAAACATAGTTTTGTTTATTTTTATGGAATTTTAGGAGTAGATAATTGTTGAATAGTCTATGTTAATATTTGGGTGATAATGTTGAATTTTGGAGATTAATGTAGTTTTTCATAATATAAAGGTTTATTATTTTTGTGACATTATCATATTTTATCCTAACCATTTTATTATGGTTAATGTTTCAAGATAGGTGTAATATATAGTTATACTTTTTTGAATTTTTTATTATGTTGATGTTGATTCTAATTCTTCAAGAATGAAAAATTCATCTCAAATATACATAGTACGGAGAAAATGATGAGTTTCTAAGGGAACTTTTTTTTTCAGGATGAACTCTAATTTGTATGTATATTTTCTTATGCTATTAGTACATGTAGTAAAATACCTCTTCAACTCTATGAAAATAATATTGAAACAAAAACGTTATCTGTTTACATTTATGAAATGCCTTTTAACCCATAACATATATATGTTTTTTATGGTTAACATTGCCATGATTATATTCACTATCACTCTCCATCAGAACGTGACAATTATTTTTCTAAACCATTTCCACGATTTATTACATAGAACCCTAGAATTTTATATCTTATCTAACCCTTGTAATCTATTTTCTTTATTTTAAAGTGGAAGGCCCAATAATCCATTTTCCAATGTGGTATTTCAATAAAGGTATTTTGAAAAGTCAAACCATAGTTACCAATCCTGAATTCAAAATTGTGAGGATGGAATTTCAACATGTGCGGGAGAATGTAACATCTCAATTTAAAAAACACAGTATTTGATAGAATACATGATATGCCACATCAAGATAAAATGAACAACAAAATATTATAATTTTAATTTCTCCATTATATCCTAGCCCATAAAATAATAGGTATGAAAATAATTAACTGAATTATATAATATTGTTTAAACATATATATATATATATATACTTTTTCATTTGGGAAAAAATTAATTTTAAATGAAAATAAAACTCCTTAAAATAAAAGGAATTGTGTTTATGAAAACTATTTAAATGTGCACAAGTATGTTTAAAACCAAAAAATAAACGCATAACTCATGTTAGATTATATTAATGATATATATATATAATTAAACAAAATGTTTAAAATTATTATTATGTATTTTTTTATACATCATATAAAAAAATCCAATTTCATGCATAAAATAAGTATTTTTATAAAAATCCATTAACTCCACCTTTTGATGGCAGAGTCAATTTAAATCTAGTT